>OY728141.1:1359168291-1361568291 GCA_963277665.1 Viscum album | reverse complement strand
TTATTTTAATGGAACATGGATTTCTGACCGAAGAGAAGGTAAAGTTGGTATTTCTTAAAAACCCTTAACTATATTATGTACCAAATAGTTGAAATAATGGAACCGATATATGAATAAATCATTAATAACCATATTAGAAGAAAAATAATTAATTTTCATAACATATGGATCATAATATTTCACCAAAGTAAGAATAATCATAAACAATCTTCAAAACTGATTAGACTGTCTCAATAAACTCTTATAAATCGGTAACTTGGGATCAAACACTAAATATAAGAAAAGCAAATTGATTAAAGCTAAAAATATCCTGAAAATAATTATATTGATGATATAAAATGTAAAATTTCATTATATAAACACCAAATATAATTTATGTGCATAAAAAAGCATGAGTCTCAAAGAAGGAATATTGAGAAAAAATTATTCCATAGATTTATTAGCTTTTTAAACCTATACCCCATGAAAGAAATAATATAAAATGGATAAGTGAATACCCATAAATTTAATTATAATATACATGTAATAAAATAATTGTAAGTACATACACCACACAAAAGTAAAGAGTGGTGAACATAGCATGTATCTCATGAAAATAAAAAGTGAGATAAAATCCCATTACCCGTGTCTTGACTCTCATCGTACTCATTAAAACCCCCAATAAAATAAATTTGAATTTATTATAAATCTTATAAAGAACAAAATTATAATATATAATACAATATATGGATTTATTAGAATGTTATATTACCCTCTGGTTAACCATCTTATGTTAAGGTTTCACTTTGGGTAATATTTTCTTTATTCTTCATATGTGTCTTAATTTGTTATATCATTGGAACTTATACTTATATAATGATTTAAAAAATGTAAAACATGATATAAATATAATTTATATAAATTTTATGTGTACTATAGTAATATATATAATAAATAAGTATGAAACGGAATACACCGTTCATGAAGATGATAGGCCGTACGTACGCATGAACATTGTTCCCGTTTAATTATTGTGTTGAAAGAAAAAAGTAAAAGGAATATATGTATATATATATAATTATTAAAGTATATATTTTTTATAATATATATCATATATATTCACTAAAACCATCATTAAATAAATCCATGTAGTGTATGAATAAATCGTATCGCTTTGAGGGGGAGATAGTCCACACTTTTTTCAAACGAAATGATCATATTAACAAAAAATGGAAAGTAAAAAGATATGTGTTTTAAAAAAGAATAGATAAGATTAAATAAATAATAAATATAATACATTATGTAAATATAAATAGAGTTTTGATCATAATTTCCACCATGATAGGCGGTAAGGAAAAATGGAACAATCATCGTTTTGTGAGGTTGTAGTTCACCATACACATAAACAATATGTTTGTTAACCATTAGATGGAGGTGTTTGTAAGTTAAGGTTGAATAAATTTAACAAAAAATACTAGTATATTTAGGATAATGGTGTTGTTATAAAATAAATAGAGAAATAGAGTGGAGGGGTGGAAGTGGAAAATAAAAGAAAGGAGTTGGAGATAAGGTGTTACCTCTCAATTGGTTAACTCCTTCTGGTTTGTACCCAAATGATTCCTTGGATTTTTTTTTCAAAAATGGGTGATTCAAGGTGTAAGGGAGGGATGTTTGGAATTATATTGGGTAGATATTTTATAATACTGATAAGTTTTAGAGGTTTTAATAATAGGTATATGTGGTGTACTTTTATGGGGAAGGAAAATGATTTACTTGGAATTTTTTAAAACAAGTTAGGTGTACATATGTTTGTACATCGAAAAGTCATAAAAACCATAATAAATCAATAATTTAAGTTTTATGGCATAAATATGTCCATAAAATGGGTTTTGGACAAGTTTATAGGTCATTTGGGCCCCTTAGATTAAGGTTTAGTCCCTGATTAAGCATAATTTGACCTTAATCGTTGTGATTAATTTTAATCACTTTTACTAATATTTTTTTGTCAAAAATTAAGTTGATATTATAATATTAAAAAAATTATAATGATTACAATGCTTTATATAAGTTTTTTTGGTACTAAAATCGAATAAGTGTAACAAATAGGATTAATTCTAACTCGTAGACGAGATGAACTTACGGGTATTTAAAGTAGAAAGAAGTTCAAAAGTTTATTGATTTTTTATATTCAATTTCAATGTGAAATTGATTCTAATGGAATAAATTGTTTTATTATAGGTATAAATGATCTAACTTGAAATTAAAACAAATTTATAATATAATTTTACATTCATAACTATTTAAATGAAAATACAGTTTTTAACCTAAAAACAATATTTTTCACTATTCATCAAGAAATGAAGTTTCTTAGAAAAATATCAAAAATTCACCCTAAGATAATTTTGGGATTATAAATTAAAAAATAAATTTCATATTATCAAATTTTATTTCTATATGTGTCTAAAATTAATTTTATTATTAAAATCCATTCATTCAAGAAAACATTATTTTTAAACATAAATGGACTTGACCAAAGATCATATATTTCATTATCAATGTGTATTATTTATATAAAAAAGTATAAAAAATATCTAAAATGTAGCTATTATGATTCATAATACTATTTCTAACTTCTAGGTTATAATTATATCATTTAAAATAATTAAAATAAATGGTGCTTCACAGAAACTCGGTGCTACGTGTAACGTACGTTTAGTGGGTGTTGTAGGTAGCGCAAGCCAAGTTGGTATTTTATGGTGAAAAATCCAATTCAGTACTATGTGAAATGAATTTTTGACTATGTGTTTTTCAATATATATATATATATATATATATATATATATATATATATATATTTCTGATGTGTCATTAATAAAAAATATAAAAAATATAAATTAATTAGGAAAGAAATTAACAAAATCTCACAGTGTTACAGTTACATTATCCTCAACTTCTATAAATTATGTCCTCACAATTTGAACATTTTCTCTGAAATCAAGGCCATGACATTTGAAACTACCTTTATAGAAAACCCAAATCATAATAGGGTCAGTAAAAATTCCTCTTAAAAGAGTGAAAGTGAAATATGGATATTGTAAAGAATAATACAAAACAATGCTTATAAATTAGAGAACATTAATGAGGAGTGAAAATATAGGAATGGAGAAGAAGTAAAGTTACCAAGGACTAATAGAGAGTGTTAAAGAACATATTAGAGTAGATTTAATGACCAAAAATCCAAAAATCTATTATAGGTGAAAAGTCTTTTGATTCTTCATGAATAAAGGTAAATGTATAACATTTTTATTTCAAGATACTTTTCCAAATGTTCGAGGATTGGTTTACTATCATGATAGAGAAAAAAATACTTACTTGATATATTTTTAATTTCATAAGAACAATTTCATCCTTTTTTTGTTCTTCAATAAATCTACACTTCATTTCTTTCTCCATGGAATGAATATAAAATATGAATTTAATTATGTTTGAATCAATAACATTAAATTTTAACATAACATAGGATCCATAAAATAGTGACAATTCATTCTGTATTTCTATAAATAATTTCCAAATCCAAAATGGTTAGATAAATTATCAAATATCCTACATTAATCTCTAAAACCTCAATAGTGACACACAAAGTTCAACTTATTATTTAAACATAAAATAATTCAAATAAATACAATGTCATATTAAATAGGACATCATGTATTCTAGTTATAGGAGGTGCACCTTTGTTGCCTTTCACCTGTGGGTTCAAGCCCCCCAGCCTTTCCAGATGTGACAGGTTTTCACCAAACATGCATGATTTCATTTTTCTAAAATGATATTAAGATAATTCCTACAACATAGCCAAACATATAATGAAAATATTAAAAAATAACTTTAATATTCAAATAAATTTTGAAACCCTTATGGTTTTTTATACAACTTATTTTCCCACAAAATCAAATAATCATAATCAACTATTATAACCTCAACATCAATGATAAAATAGCCATATATTTTATCAATAAATTTGAAATTTTTCCATAAAATTTTAAGTTATTCTCCCTCAATTTTTTTAAATCCCATTCTAAAAACAAGGTTAATATTACCATAAATGTCTCCTAAAATACTCTTAATAGTTTTACTAGTCCATAATTTAAAATAAAAAATGGGTACCTATGATGCTAATAATATGATCAATATGAGACTTATCGTAATATGTCATTAAATAACCTTCCATAGGTTATATTTTCTAATTCATATTAATATTTTGTAAATAAAATACGAGTTGACCCATGCATATCCTCTAGGGGTGTCCAACCACGTGTATAGTGAGGAAACACTCACTATGTACCAGAATGATGGAAACGATATACTTAACCAACTCCTTTTGGGATTCTTACCCCTAGATGAATCAATTACAAGACCATGTTAAATTTTATTATCTAGATAGAGATATATTTCTATTAAAACTAAAAAATGTCTACCTTACCAAAAATTTAAGATGTTATCCTATACTTAGATTTATCCACTAAGTCAGTCATAGAGTTATGTTTTATAATCTGTGTTTTCCTAAATCTAGTTCCCAAGGTTTTTACTAGACTTTTTCATATACCAACTATAAAGACTGTATCTCTAGTAGCCCAAAGTCAGTGGTTACTTTACTACTTTGGCATAATACACAAGTGATCAGGTCCTGAAGGATTGAATTGTTTAGTAGTCTTGTAAAATAGAAACATACTTGAATCACACATTATATTTGAAAACATGACATACACCATATTAATAGTAAAAATTTTACATCATTGAACTCATTAAAATATTACTTATACAAATCCAAGAGAAAGAAAACAAAATAAGGGTGGGATCCAATTATCAGTAAGTGTTATGTAAAGCATATGATATCACGATTAAATAATTATTAATCAATATTTCATGGTAAATAATGGAAAACACATTCCATTTAATCATTAACTTGATCAAGTAGAATACACTTTCTAGAAAAAATAGTGAAAAAATAATTCTATATAAATAATTATATAAACCTTGTGATAATTCATGGATATTATAACTAATAAAATACTCACATGGAAATCAGTTACTAGTTTTTTAATTATGTAATGTGTAATATTAGACGTTATGATCTCACACATAATGATATCTAAATAATCAAGACCTTACACTAAGATAGTTTAATTGATGGGTAAGTATAAACTAGAAACCCATTTAATTTTACCTTATTGATTCATCTCATGAGAAATATTCACTTCACCCTAAAGAATTGTTAATTCTATCAATATTTTCAAAGTAAAAAATTTATTAAACATAATAATAACTAACTAATTTTGGAAACATATTTAAGTAGAAATCAAAGTCAATCCACATATGATGGGAATTACTGAATTACAATATTTTTAGAAATATAAAAATTAAAATAGAGGGATGAAATTGATTTTGATAAAATATATCTAAGTAGTTTGGAAGTTTAATGAAAGAAAGAGAGAAGCAAAAGAAAATCAGTTTTTGGAAATTAATTAGAAAATCATGCTGAGGTATAACATATTTTATGATTTATTTGAAACTAGATTTAGAAATTGATTTGACTATTTTATAGTTTGTGTTTGAGTCAGGATGTGCTAGATCTTATGGTTAGGGTATCCCCTCCTTGTACAAAAATAATATATTTCTCAGAGTCACATAATTTATGGTTTTAATAGATTAAGTTTATTCTAATACTAAATTTTATCCTAATTTCCCTAGACAATTCAATGATATTGAAATAGTTTGGATAATTATTTTTGAAATTAAAATGGTTCTTCTAAGACTCGTCAATCAATGTTCATGATTATTAGAAAATTAAATGGTTTAGAAATTGTAATTAGAAATTATGTTAACCCAACATGAATAAGATATTGAAAAATAAAATCCATAAACACCTTACCCCTTTGTCTACATTACCCTTATATAGAATTACAACCGAATTATATAAATGAGTGAGTAAAAGGGAAGTATAAAGAATAAATAGTGCATAAATAAATGTGGAGATAAATACTGGTGGAGGACCTGACAATATTTCAACAACTCACCTCATTCTTTAGTCTTCAGATTGATTCTCACCATAAATAACTTGGTCCACTACTTATAGATCTTTATGTGTGCTCAAAGTTGTTTTAAAATTTACCATAAATTCTTTACAAATGAATCGTGGGTCTTAAATGTAAGTCATGGTTCATTTTGAGTTATAATGGGATATCTCTGATAAATATCATCAAATCTAGTCATTTCAGGACCATCTACCACTTTTATGTCATGAATAGTGATTTTACGTGGTAAGTTCTCATGGCCCAGCTTCCCGTAAGTGAATTAGTGGCATAAATTAATATTTTAAAACTTTTGGGGTACTTTATTCTATGGTGCATATATGTAACATCGTGGCACATGTTCTTATTATCTTATGTGGTTTTTATATTCCTACCTTGGGTTTATGCCTTCTTTCCCATCATTTTTACTTTATAAATTACACATTCACAAAGTAAACATTTTTTCCTAACTTAGAATGAATATTCCATCATGATTCCCCAATTATGAACTCGAAAATTATTCTATGATAGTCCTTCATCATTGAAATCCATATTTAAGTGGGAATATTGATCAAATTGTTTTCTCATTTTAAACCAAATGTTGTATCATTCCACATATAACCAATTTAATTATATCGCTGGGGAAGATTCAATCATTTAAATCATAAAGTAAATTAGTTTTTATATTAAAAATAATGCATGGAATGGACATATAAAACCCCCCACACTTGAATTTAGACTTTTCATCAAGGATGAATTGTCAATATACATAAAAGGAATTTCACCATACCAAGACTTATGAAACCCTCTCGGGTTTTATTTCTATTTATCAGGGTGATGGATTTGATCGCCGCACAAGGGTTCACTCTAGAGCATACTGACAGAGCTCTACTTAGCTTCTCACAAAGTTTCATAGTGATTCGACCAGCTTTATTATACATAATTCACAATGAATCATTTTAGTTCATTGATTAATCCTTAATTTCCTTGTCTAAAACCTTGTTTGTGGTCATAAACATGGAGATTTTCTCTTCTAAGGTTTATATTTTACTCTCTAAGGATGGCCTTAATTGTTTAGGTCAAAAACCTTATTTTCTTGGATGAAATCCTTGGCCTCGGTTCTATTTTTTTTTGGTTTTTTGCCTCCATTAATGTACATAATTTTTTCTTCAATTATAATATAAATAATTCAGATCTTCACATTATATACCCTAACATGACGTTTCTTTGACATAACATTCAACTAAATCAAAACTCAACTATTTTCCACTATGTTACCTCCTTGAACTCATCCTTCCTATGGTTTCCATTGAAAAGTATTTCTAGACATATTATCTAAAACTCCAAAATCTCCTCTATTAACTTTATCATAAGGGATGATCTTGTGAAAAAACTACAATTTAGAAATTTCCCTATGATAATCCTTCGTAAAAATTATGTATCAGAAGACACACTTTGATGTAATGATGACTGGTTCATACTATCAAACTCTTAAACCAATCTGAAGCACAATATTAAGACTCTTCATTTATTTTCTAAAAACTCAAAATTCTTACCCATAGATCCATACATTTTGAGGGTGGAAAGAACCCTAAAAAATATTTCATACTAATTACTTTAATGTTGTGATTGAGTGTAGAGGAATAAATTTTATGGTTTTTATTTGGGTTATAATTGGAAGAGGCATAAATTTACCATGCCTCATGTGAAATAGTGAAATTGGAATGTTTCCCACAATTATTGGAAACTCACAATGTCTGAATAAGGGTCTTCATGTGGTATCCCAATAAATTGGACAGAATGTGTGATCTTTTGGATAAATTAAAAATTGATTTTGAAATTAAAGGTGGTGATTAGAGGAAATAGAATACATGGATGGAACCAAAAATTTTATGGTCTTTTATATTCAATTAGTACTTACACCCTTGAGGTTCCTTCCTTGGAGCTGTTGGAACACTTCCTTATATAGATATTTTCTAGACATGATTTCATGTTCTTAATACATTCCATTATTTTTCTTCATAGAATCCTTTAAACCTAAGGATTGATGGTGGAATCTCATTATTTATGATCACCTATCATCGAGTACTCATGTGTAGAATTAATCCCTCAAACCACAGAACAATAAGACCCAATGAAAAATGGGGAAAAACTGAAAATGGGAAAAATTAAATTCATTAATATTTTAACCATAGATAAACATCATAGAAATAAATGACATCAGTGTTGATGTCCCACAAAACCATCGTTATTTCTCTTAAGGATATAAAAGTAAAAATTTATTAAATTCAAAATGAACTAACTAATTTTGAAAACATAATTAAGTTGAAATAGAGGTTTATCCATAGAAAATGCGAGTAAGTGAATTAGAAGTTTTTATTAAATTAAAAATAAAATCTAGTGAACATTAGTTATTTTATTAAAAGGGGGAGAAGTAATTTTTTTTTGAAGAAATACTGAGTGAAGAGAAATCATATTGGGTTTTGGAAATCAATTGAAAAAAATTCTAGGGTTTTATAGATATTTGGGTTCAATTACAACTTGATTTAGAAATTGACTTGATTAATTCATAGTTGGTGACACAATCTTGATGGAAGGGAATTATTGGTTAGAGTATCTATTTCATATTACAAAAAATACCTTATTTCCCGTGGTCAGGTAATTTAGGGTTTTAATGTATTAAGTAAATCCATATAAAATATTTAAATCTAATATCAATAGAATATTCAATGATCAAAAAATGGGTTAGATAAATTAAATTCATAACTAAAATGGTTATTTTTAGATTCACCACTCAATGGTCAAGGTTGAAAGAAAATGAATGT
This sequence comes from Viscum album, assembly GCA_963277665.1. Classification (NCBI taxonomy): domain Eukaryota; kingdom Viridiplantae; phylum Streptophyta; class Magnoliopsida; order Santalales; family Viscaceae; genus Viscum; species Viscum album. Next base: position 1,361,559,419 of record OY728141.1, on the reverse strand, counting down.
GATTTTAATTTTGAATTAGAAATTGCAGTAACCTAGAATGAATAAGATAAAGAAAAATACAATCCAGAAATGCATTCCCCATTTCTCTATATTACCTTAGCATATGGTGGGAATTAACCCTAATCATAGTAATGATGTAGTAAGAGAAATTTAGAAAGAAAAATAAATTCATAATGAAAAATAATATATAAATACTGGTAGAGGACACTAAAATAATGCAGAAACTCACCAAAAGATTTGGTCTTTAGATCGATCCCAGGTAGTAGCAAGAACTTCTTTTGATACTTATAGATATCTAGGGGTTTTTAGGATGTATTAACTTTTCCCATAAATTCATCAAATAGGAGTTTTAGATAATAAATGGTGGTCTCATGTCATTTTGGGTCAAAATGGGAATTTTCATATCATAAATCTTGTTAATTCAGGTCGTTTCTAGTCCCATCACAACTTTTAACATTATGAATATTCTTTTAAGTCATAATTCTTCATGTTCCAGGTTAAAATAAGTGAATTTTTTATTTAAAGTGATGTTATAAATATTTTAGGGTGTGTCATAGAATGACATATATGTATCATGTGGTGACACCTGGTCTTGTTATCTCATGTGTTATTCTCTTCTTACCTTGGTTTTATGATTTCTAGCCAAAATTTTCAACCTTCCAAATATGATTTTTTTTTCAATATCTAAAAAAGAATAAATCATTTTATTCATAAAATTAATGCATTTTTATATTAAAAAAATGCATGAAATGGACATATTTAATACATATGAATTGATGGGATACATAATTTTAGGTCCCACGTGTCCCTGAATGTCCAATTCGTTCCTCATATATAGAATGATAAATTTTATTCATGAACGATGTGTCTTATCAATAAATATCCATATTTATTAAAGAATACTGAATATCAATAATTCTATAGTGAAACAAATAAATTTCAAATTAAAACACAATATATAATAATGGTATATGGTTTATGCAATAATCATATCCATGAAATGAAGAATATGGATATTTAATGATAATATAATGTCAAATTATAAGAAGAAAGTGATTGTTTCAAGAAATATTTAATGAATACAAAATTAATCAAGAAAGTGAATTTCAATAATTTCCCTAGTGAAAATGATCATAAACCATCAATAGAAAGAATAAGAATGATATTATTACAACATATATCTGGTGGTGTATAAGTAAAATAACGTGTTGTTGTTATTGGTGAGTATAAACACTGTAAAAGGAATATTTATAACATTCTTGAGGGAAATATAATATTCAATTAAAAACAACTTCTAAAAACAAAAAATTCCCAGAATATTTGGAAAAATATTTTATTTGAAAAAACCATGTAGAAATTAAGTATTAGAATAAAAGAAATGAGTGGTCATTATGGTGGGAAAATACCTTTCACATCAAGTACATTAAAAAATGATTTATTTTATATATTCTATAAGAATTTAAAAAGTACCTTGTTTGGAAAACAAAAATAATCTTCTTTTTTGACCATTTTTTAAAATTTAAAATATTGGTAAAAATGTATTTAATAAATTATTTGATAAATAAAAATTAATTTCTCAAAAATAATTTGTAATAAATTTACATGGAAGAAATATATTCTAGATTAAGTTGAAAAATAATGTTAATTTTCATTAAAACATCCTTTCAATATCTTCAGTAATTGAAAGACGAAAATTATAAGAAAAATTGTAATTATAAATAACTAGAGTAAAATAAAATATATTGGGTTTAATATGAAAATAGAAAATAATTTTCCCAGTGGATACATAAATATTTAAAATCTTAAATAATGACGACATTGTGAAATAAACCCTTAGAAATTTCATAAATTTTGAATCTTTAGTCTGACAAAAGAATAAATTCACATAAAACATTAAAAATAATGAATATAAATAGATTCATGATATAACATATAAAGGGTGAAGTAGATACACCTCATAAAAATAAATAGGGTTATAATACCAAATATATCACAATGGAGTGGAAATTGAGTTAAAATATCATAGAAATATCATACCACTGAAGCATGAATTAATCAATGAGTTGATTATGTCTATAAAATATAAATTCTCATAAATAAGTGTAAATAAAATAAAATATTATGAGTATTCATTACAAACATAATCATAGAATATTAAAGATGGTAAAAAGTATTACAAACCCATGAAAAAAATTGATTTATGAAACTACTGTTATGAAATTCATCACCGCTTGGTTACTTTCAAGTAAAGTACCCTTGGATGAAATAATTTGAAATAAAACATAAAATAATATGAACTATTAATTATTTCTGATTTAAAAATTTAAAGGAAATCATGTAAACTATACAAAATAAACTACGTTGATAATAATAAAATATTACCCAATGAAAGGAAATTGAGATGGAACCCCCCTTACCTTAGGTATGAATCATCACATGCATTTATTATCTTCCTAAATAATAAAATTATATTAATTATTTAACTTCTTAAGAATAATTTAAATTTTTATTATCATTTTTATTATATTTAATACCTTGTTATATTTAATTACATAATCATTTAATTTCACATCGAATGTTTTGATGATATTCAGTTCATATTTCCAAATTACTTTGGTTGTTTGAATATGGTAAAAGAGGTAATTGTGACATAATCTCTGGAGTAATAATCCTAAAAAAATTATAATTTTTTAAAATAAATTATAGTTTTTAAACGAACTATGATGTATGGTTATGAAAAATTATTTACGTTAGAATCATGGAGAGGGTTCTCCATACGTTCACATGAGTAATGAATCGATTTTCAATGATCATGATGAAAAGAACATATGTATTATTTTATCATTAAATATTTATCTTTATAACAAAAATATAATATAATTTTTTTTAAATAAACTTTTATATATAATATCTATATTATGCGGTGAAGAGAAATGAATCAGATCCTATTGGGGTGGTCGTAGTCCACACGTACACATGAATACCATAAATATTTTTCAGTGAATGGAAATATAAGAAATTAAATAATATATCATATTTTATTAATGATAAAAATTTCATTAATGGTATATATATATATATTTATATATATACTAAATCCATCATTAAAACCTTATGTGATCACTGATGATGGAAACTTAATTGTATCGGTTCACGAAGCAGTAGTCCTCCGTAAAAATGAATGAAGAATTAATTTCCCATTATATAGAAGTGGAGTTGAATATATTGAATGAAATTTACATAAAAATATCTTAGTATATATAATATTCTTTTTTTATTCTGACATCATGGTTGATTAATATTTTATATAGGTGGAAGAATAAATAAACAAAAAACACTCGATTAAGAACCATACATCTTCTTCTGAAACCATCCTTAGGTATACTCCTAAATTCCTACTAGGATGTTTTAATATTGAAACCAAGGCCTATATGAAGTAGATAGGGAAGTAAGTAAAAGATTTATTTTGTTATCTGCTGATCCAAATGGTTATTAATGTGTGGAGAGGAGAGAAGAAGAGGTTCTATTTTACAAGTTTGGGGAAAGGAACTTTTGTAATTTCCGAAAATATTAAATTATAATATGGTTATATTCAATTAATATAATGATGTGAGATTAATCTCAATTGACATGAAATAACTTTTTTAGTACATTTCATACATTTCACAAAAAAAAACACACCCAATGACTGTATTGGTTTAGTGCTTTTAAAAACATGGAACATATTATAATAATTTGGTGAAATATCTTCAACATCTCCAATAAATATCTTACTCTTTAGTTTTCATAAATAAAATTTCCTTTATATCCAGAGGAAAATAAAACAAATGAAACGGGTGAGCTCAAATGACCATTAAGGGTAAACAATGGACACATGTAAGCATAATCACAAGCACACAAGTATGAGAACATGATCATGAAAATAGAAGATCATACCCTGCATATCAAATATCAAAAACATAAATCATGTCATAAAGACTGGAATTTAATAAGACCTGAATCATAGGGAAAAAATAACATAATTCATGAAAGAATAACAGAGGAATAAGAAATGAAATTTTTGATAACACATCAGAATATATAATGATTTCCATAGTAGTCAGGACATTTCTTCCAATGCCATCTTAGTAGTATGGGTTCACTTCCCATACATTCCTAGTAGTTATGGTTCACTCCCATGGCCATACTAGTACTATGGGTTCACTACCCATACCATATTTCTAGTCATGGTTCACTACCATGACCATCTTAGTAGTCAAGGTTCACCCCCATGATCATTTTAGTATATCTAATGAGATATAAATCTTTAACCAATACATTTGAGGGAGACATATATCCCACCCACCACATTATGGAAACCATACATATGTTTGAAAAAAGATCATAAAGAACCATATCAATACCCATAAAATGAAATGGTTATCATAAATATGTAATCATATCATAACATGTGGAAAGGATACATCTTTTATAATTATTTCATCAAAGCACAACCCATGAAAAGAAGTAGGTTCATAAGCATGTAACCTGTGGAAGAGAAACATATTTCATAAAAATCATGCCCTAAAAAATAAACCATTATAAGAAGGAATATGAATGGATTCTTTGAATTATTCCCCAAAAATTCATGAGTAACACCAATGGATTTGAAATTATATGGGAAATAATTTTGAGAGTTCTTTTAAATAAGTTAGTTGACGAAAATATCCTTTCTACTCTGATAAAATTTTCTATTCTTAAAATGACACTTAATTTAATAAGAAATAATTTTATTTGAAAATAAACATGAAATTTTGTAAGGTAATATTCAAGGAAATGAGGTTTCATGAAAGTGTACAAATTTGTTCATGCCTTATATGTTAAAAGAAAACATTCTTCTCACACTTTTTCCATAAAAGTCACAAAGCACCTCATTTGGAAAATGAAAAAATATTCCTTTCAATCCATGTAGTAAAAAATAAAAATGTGTAAAAATGAATTTAAAAATACATAGGAAAAATAATAATTTTTTTATGATTTTATTAAGAAAACATGGACATGGATGATAAATATTCCCTAGTGGAGACTTAAAACGATACAATCCCAAACATTGAAGAGATAGAAAATAAATACACATCCACTACTAGAAAAGCAGGTATTTGCGACGGGCTATTTGCGACGGGATCCCGTCGCAAATAGCCCGTTGCTGAAAACGCCGTCGCAACTACACTTATTTGCGACGGGCCCGTCGCTAAAGCCTTTTTTTGCGACGGGCATTCTCCCCGTCGCAAATAGTATTCCGTATTTTTGTAAAAAACTTTTGAAACAGTTTTTGCGATGGGTCCCGTCGCAAATAGTTTTTGCGACGGTGCCGTCGCAAAAACTCTTTTTTAAAAAAATAAAAAAAAAATTAATAATACTAGTATTTGCGACGGGAGTCGGGACCCGTCGCAAATACTTTTTTTAAAAAAAATAAAAAACTATTAATAATACTAGTATTTGCGACGGGCATAGTATCCCGTCGCAAATACTATAAAAAAAATAAAAAAAATAAATTATTAATAAATTATTTTAATTAATATAATAATAGAATTATAATTTACAAATGAAAATAATAAATTATTTTAATTACTATAATGATAGTAGAATTATAATTCAAAAATAAAAATAATAGAATATTAATAAATAATTTAATTAATATAATAATATTACAATTATAATTCATAAATAAAAAAAATATTAATAAGTTATTTTAATTAATATAAAAATAATAGAATTATTTTACATTCAAATATTAAAATAATTCAAGTATTACAAAAAAAATAATTAAATTATAATATTATAAAATTTTAATATATATATAAAATTTTAATATATATATAAAATTTTAATATATATATAAAATTTTAATATATAAATAAAATTTGAATATATATATAAAATTTAATATTATAAAATATAAATAATATTATTATTCATATTAATATTGTTATTTAAAAATATAATATTATTAATATTTTATAATGAGACAGAAACTATGAATAGAAAAAAAAAATATTTTGATTTCGCAAATTTTATAACAGAAATACAAACTCTAATCTGTAGGAGGGGGGAGGGGGGGAGGTGGGGGATCTGCAGATGGTGGTGGAGGAAACTCCATCCCTAAAGCATGAGTGAGTCGGCGCATGTACCCCATCTGCTCCTGATGCTGCTGCTGCCACCGACTCGTCTGCTCCTCGTACAGCTGCTGCTGGCATCGACGCTCCTCCTCATGCTGCTGACGCATCTGCTCCTGCTCCTGTCGGAGACTCTCTATCTGTGCAGTCTGAGATCGCAACTGATCCTCATACTGTGTAGAAGAAGATGCACGAGCTCCTCTTGAGCTGGACGCCGACATCGCAGCACTGCCATAATAATCTCCGGGAGTCAGTCGAGAGCCGATACCAACTACCCGGCCCTTCTCGAAGGCATACTGGGTGGCCTGCATCCATGCCGCCTCATCAAACTGACGGGCAGTGGTCTGATCTGATGACTCGGCCTGACTCTCAGGCCGGGCCTGTGCCGCTGCGACCTCATATGACTCTTATAGTTGCAATTTAAAATTAAAATTGTGAATATATTATATGCAGTTAATTTTTAAACTTGAAAACAAATAATACTGACCACGATGTGATGCTGACGATCACCTCTGAGCTCCCCAGTAGCAGGATCACTATACATCCTCCGATATACGTCGTACTCTGTAATATCGGGGTGCTCGACAGCCTATAAGAATAAAAAATAAACTGTTAATATTTATAGTTATATAAAATATTTATAAATAATGTACGTACCAGATGCTGTCTATGAGTACTGAAAGAACGACTCCCAGCTCGATGAGTCACCTCCTGCCTCCCCCGATTCTGCCTCCCCACCGATGATCTCCTCTGAAAGGCACCACTCAACCAGTGCGCACATAATCCATCCCATACATGGGATGAAATATACTCTGGTCGGTGTGCTCTACATGACTCATCAATCTCTGACACTCCTGTTTTCTTCATCGCATCTTTTCTTAAATTGTGCAAAAACTGACGAAGGCGATCACGCATGGCCACCTCCCATGCCTTGTGGATGGCGTCACGCATGGTATCCTCGATCGGATACAATAAACCCTACAAATAAATCAAAATATCAAGTTAGAAATGAGATAATTTTCAAAATAAAAATTATTTATTTACGTACGTACCAACCAATGGCCGAATATGGCCTGCTGCACATCAATGGGAATCTGCTCCCATGTGGTCCACGGTTGAGAGAAATAGTTGCGCAAAATAGCGCTGCCCTGTCCGACTGCTATATGCGAAAAACTGAAAAAATAATAAACATTTATTATGTGAATGGATAAATGAAATCTTAGTCAAATTCACAGGTTATTACACAGGTTATCACACCTCCGGGTGCGCGGATCAAACCCAAGACGTGGACGTCGCTCGGGGACGGGGTCAGGAATCATCAATCGCGCAAGACCACGCCCCCTCCGCGTACTCCCTGGAGCGCCTGCAGGCTGAGGGTCATCTGCCAGCAACTCATTCGCATCGAAAGGCAGGTCAGCATCCGCCAACGCACGAAATGTGGCCTCGTCCATCTGAAACAGAAAATGTTAATGTTAGCAAATAATTGATAATTACTATTATATATACATATATACATATTATGATTGTATATAAATACCATGGAATTCTATAATTGTTCATCTTCATCATCATCTTCATATATGTCAATGTCATCTTCATATTCCTCCTCAACATCATCGATATCCATTCGAGTTGCAGTTGCTTCATCTCTTACCATTTCAAATTCATGTGTGACATCATTAACATCATCGTCATCACCGACTCTTAAATGTGGGGTGTCGTCATCGATACTCATATCTCTTTGTAAAAAAGATTGATTTTGAGTACTCTCTTGAAAAACTTCAATTCTTTGCACATCAGTGAAAGCACATTCACTTTGACTAAACTGATTGTCTCGAATTTTGATTTTTATTACACTCCACCAATCAGTCAAGTCTCTTGATGTTTCACAGTACTTTGCATAATAAACTTGATATGCCTGTTGAGCCAATAAGAATGGTTCATTTACTGCGAGAACACTTTTACATTTAATATCGATGATTCCATGAGTCGGATGAACATGCACGCCTCTCTCTGTATCCAACCACCGACATTTGAACATGGTTATGTAATGTTGTCCAAGATAACAGAGTTCAATGATTTCATCAAGTATGCCATAAAAGTCAACTTCATTTTCTCGATGATGAGATCCTCTCAAGCTAACTTCACTGTTCATTGTTTTTTTCGATTCCCCATATGCATGTGTGTGGAATCGAAATCCATTCACCACATATGCATTATAAGTTTTAACAAGTTTGGAAGGTGGGTTACTCAATACACATAGACGTTTGTCAATTTTATCAGCATGTCGAGACACCTGAAGATTTGTGAAATAATTATCAATATAGTAAACTATACATTGAATGAGACATGTCTGTTATGGAATCCCAAATCACAGAATTCAACAGACCTCTTAATCCAATGGGTAGAAGTCTCTCCATTATAACATGACAATCATGACTTTTTAATCCAGTAATATAACCATTCTTTACACATCTACCCAAATTGGAAGCACAACCATCTGGAAGTCTCAAATCTGCAATCCACTGACAAAATAATAAACGGTTTTCTTTAGACAGTGTATAAGCTGCTTTTGGTTTCAGTAACCTTTCTGTTCTGACATTCTCAAATAGTTCCAATTCTGGACGCCTGCAAATTTGGGCAAGATCTAAACGTGCATTTACATTGTCTTTGCTCTTTCCTGGCGTATCCAAAACTGTATGAAACAAATTATCAAAACAGTTCTTCTCAATATGCATGACATCTAACATGTGTCGGACCAACAAATCAGACCAATATGGCAAATCCCAAAATATGCTACGTTTAATCCAATTGTGTTCTTTCCCAAAACCAGAAATTTTCTGTTGGTTTATTTTGGGACCAAAAGTGATGGGAGGTAATGAAATTACAACCGATTTTAACTCCGAACCTGATAGCATTTTTGGAGGTCCATCCCTTTCAGCTGTTCCTTTTCTGAAATGAGATCTGTTTCTGCGAAAAGGATGATCAGCTGGAAGAAATCTGCGATGACAGTCAAAATAACAAGGTTTCTTTCCATGACTGAGCATAAATTCTTTGTTCTCTCCCATACAGTAAGGACATGATTTTTGACCATGTGTACTCCAGCCAGATAACATCCCATAAGCCGGGAAGTCACTTATTGTCCACATCAATGCTGCTCTCAGTATGAAATTCTGTTTCATTGCAACATCATATGTACTGACACCAGTACTCCACAATAAATTTAATTCATCAATCAATGTCTTCAAATAAACATCAATATTTTTCTTCGGATGTCCTGGAATTAGTAAATCAAAAAGATATATGGCTCCTTCATCAACATCCATGGAGGTAAATTATACGGAGTTAAAAAAACAGGCCAACATGAATATTGACTACCATAAGATCCAAACGGACAGAAACCATCAGTGGAAAGGCCCAGTCGAACATTTCTAACTTCTAAAGAAAATGATGGATGCACTGTATCAAAATGTTTCTATGAATCACCATCGGCTGGATGATTCAAGCTTTTATCGGTTGAACTATTCTCTTTATGCCATGACATCATTGTCGCTGTATTCTTAGACATGAATAAACGCTGAAGTCTGGATGTAAGCAGAAAATATCTCAACTGTTTTACAGGAATCAAACCAGACTTCCCGTGTTGTCCTTATTTATATCTCAGTTGCCCACATGTAGGACAACTATCCAACGACTCATTTTCCCCAGAATATAAAATGCAGTCATTTGAACATGCATGAATCTTCTGACAAGTAAGTCCCAAATTTCGAACCAGCCTCTTACTCTCATAGTAATTTGCAGCTAAAACATTTCCTTCGGGTAACAGTGTTTTCAGCAAAGAAAATATCTGGTCAAAACAGGTGTTTGACATTCCGTTATCTGATTTGATAGCCATAAATTTTGCAACTGCTTCTAATTTGCTCATCTTGCAGCCAGGATATAATGCATCCTCAGCAGATTTCAACAACTCATAAAATTTAGACGGTGCCAACTCAAGATTTGAAGCTATATCGGCCGGAGTTTCTGTATGTTCAACAGATGAACCTGCAACATCATGTACTAAATCTTGAAACCGGGATGGATCCGGAATCAAGTTGGTATCACCTGCTCTGGAACTGCGTTCACCGTGTTGATACCAAAAAACATAATCTGGTTGAAAACCAAAACGCAAGAGATGTTCTCCCACTTTGTCAAACGTGTCAAACGTTCTCAATGCACATTTTCTGCAAGGGCATTTTATTTTTCCTTCTGAAACAAATTCTGAATTTGATTCCGCAAATGATAAAAAAGTCTCCACACCCTCAACATATACTGGATTTAAACCAGAACCGTTTGGATTTTTACGTTGATTTATCCATATTCGGTCACCTAATAATGATTTTTGACGACCTCGTTGTTCCATATTTCTCTATAAAATATAAAACCATTACTGGTTTTGAATAATTTTTTAGAAAAAACACTCAAGTAAAGACTGAATATATTGAGAATAAAGAAAAACATGTTACAAATATTAATAATTTTAATATTATATAGATTTTTTATTATTTTAATAATACTGATATAATTTTTTCATAAACATTAATTATATAATAATAACATTATTACATTATTAGTATATTTTATTATTAATATTAAAATAACATAATTTTATATATTATATACAATTCTCTTTTCATCTGTGTGTTTAACATTCTGTCTCCACATGTAATATTGCATTCAATTTCACCTCTCCATTGGTGAGTAGGTTGATAATTTTGAAAAAGAATGCGAATATTAAATGTGGAGACAGAAAACACACAGATGAAAAGAGAATTGTATATAATATAGAAAATTATATTATTTTAATATTAATAATAAAATATACAAATAATGTAATAAGGTAATTATTCCAAATTATTGGTAAGTATTTCAAATTATTGGTAATTATTCCAAATTATTGGTAATTATTCTAAATTATTGGTAATTATTCCAAATTATTGGTAATTATTCCAAATTATTGGTAGTTATTCTTATTTTGTGGTAGTTATTCCTAATTATTGGTAAATATTGGTAAATATTGGTAAATATTGGTAATTATTGGAAAATATTGGTAATTATTGGTAATTATTGGAAAATATTGGAAAATATTGGTCATTATTGGTAATTATTGGTGATTATTGGTAATTATTGGTGATTATTGGTAATTATTGGTGATTATAGGTAATTATTGGTGATTATTGGTAATTATTGGTGATTATTGGTAATTATTGGTGATTATTGGTAATTAATACAAATTATTGGTAATTAATACTAATTATTGGAAATTAATACTAATTATTGGTAATTAATAATCATTATTACTAATTATTGGTAATTATTACTAATTATTCCTAATTAATACTAATTATTCCTAATTAATACTAATTATTCCTAATTATTACTAATTATTGTTAATTATTACTAATTATTGTTAATTATTACTAAATATTACAAATTATGTCTAATTATTACTAATTATTTCTAATTATTACTAATTATTGCTAATTAGTAGTAATTATTGCTAATTATTACTAATTATTGATAATTATTAGTAATTATTGATAATTATTAGTAATTATTGATAATTATTAGTAATTATTGATAATTATTGGTAATTATTACTAATTATTGTTAATTATTGGTAATTATTGTTAATTATTACTAAATATTAGTAATTATTACTAAATATTGGTAATTAATACTAATTATTGCTAATTAATACTAATTATTGGTAATTAATACTAATTATTAGTAATTAATACTAATTATTGGTAATTAATACTAATTATTGGTAATTAATACTAATTATTGGTAATTAATAATCATTATTACTAATTATTGGTAATTATTACTAATTATTCCTAATTATTCCTAATTATTACTAATTATTGTTAATTAATACTAATTATTGCTAATTATTACTAATTATTGCTAATTATTACTAATTATTTCTAATTATTACTAATTATTGCTAATTATTACTAATTATTTCTAATTATTAGTAATTATTGCTAATTATTAGTAATTATTGCTAATTATTAGTAATTATGGATAATTATTGGTAATTATTGATAATTATTGGTAATTATTGATAATTATTGGTAATTATTGATAATTATTGGTAATTATTGATAATTATTGGTAATTATTGATAATTATTGGTAATTATTACTAATTATTGTTAATTATTGGCAATTATTGGTAATTAATACTAATTATTGGTAATTAATACTAATTATTGTTAATTAATACTAATTATTGGTAATTAATACTAATTATTGGTAATTAATACTAATTATTGGTAATTAATACTAATTATTGGTAATTAATACTAATTATTGGTAATTAATACTAATTATTGGTAATTAATAATCATTATTACTAATTATTGGTAATTATAACTAATTATTCCTAATTAATACTAATTATTCCTAATTAATCCTAATTATTCCTAATTATTCCTAATTATTACTAATTATTGTTAATTATTACTAATTATTACTAATTATTTCTAATTATTACTAATTATTTCTAATTATTATTAATTATTTCTAATTATTACTAATTATTTCTAATTATTACTAATTATTGCTAATTATTTCTAATTATTACTAATTATTAGTAATTATTGCTAATTATTAGTAATTATTGATAATTATTATTAATTATTGATAATTATTGGTAATTATTACTAATTATTGGTAATTATTGGCAATTATTGTTAATTATTACTAAATATTGGTAATTATTGGTAATTATTGGTAATTATTACTAAATATTGGTAATTATTGGTAATTATTGGTAATTATTGGTAATTAATACTAATTATTGGTAATTAATACTAATTATTGGTAATTAATACTAATTATTGGTAATTAATACTAATTATTGGTAATTAATACTAATTATTGGTAATTAATACTAATTATTGGTAATTAATACTAATTATTGGTAATTAATACTAATTATTGGTAATTAATACTAATTATTTGTAATTAATACTAATTATTGGTAATTAATACTAATTATTGATAATTATTACTAATTATTGATAATTATTACTAATTATTCCTAATTAATACTAATTATTCCTAATTATTACTAATTATTCCGAATTATTACTAATTATTACTAATTATTGTTAATTATTCCTAATTATTACTAATTATTGGTAATTAATACTAATTATTGGTAATTAATACTAATTATTGGTAATTAATACTAATTATAGGTAATTATTACTAATTATTGTTAATTATTGGTAATTAATACTAATTATTGGTAATTAATACTAATTATTGGTAATTATTAGTAATTATTACTAATTATTCTTAATTATTGATAATTATTGATAATTGTTCCTAATTATTAGTAATTAAATGAATAATTATCAATAATTAGAAATAATTACCAATTATTACAAATAATAACATTATTAATATATTTTATTATTAATATTAAAATAATATAATTTTCTAATTTATATACAATTCTTCTTTCATCTGTGCGTTTTCTATCTCCACATACAAATAATACATGTGAAGACAGCAAACACACAGATGAAAAAAAATTGTATATATATAAAAAATTATATTATTTTAATATTAATAATAAAATAAACTAATAATGTAATAATGTTCTTATTCCTAATTATTGGTATTTATTACTAATTATTAATATTTATTCTTAATTATTAAAAATTATTACTAATTATTCCTAATTACCATTAACTATAAACAATACAAATAATTTAAATTTATTAAGTAATAAAACAATGTAAACATAATTAAATTACAACTAATTAATAATAATTGAAACTAATAAAAAATTAAAAATAAATAAAAAATTAAAATGAAGATAAATACCTTGAAAATTGATCTGTTCTGATCGTTCTTCAAAACTTTAATATCAGCTCCGGAGAAAAAAATTAAACTGGAGAAAAACTCAACTCTAGAAATATAATTTTGAGAGAAGGAGAAGATAAGGAATGAGAATGAAATGAAAAAAACGGATGGGGGTATTTATAGGTTAGATTATTTGCGACGGGATTCCCGTCGCAAATAGTATTATTTGCGACGGGTCCCGTCGCAAATAACCCCTGCCGACATAGTATTTGCGACGGGGCAATATTCCCGTCGCAAATACCTTTTACCGCCGCCGGTTATTTGCGACGGGAATATTCCCCCGTCGCAAATAAGTTTCCCGCGATTTGGCGCGCATCGCGGGAAAACTATTTGCGACGGGGAAAGCAATCCCGTCGCAAAAGCCTCCTTATTTGCGACGGGGAAATACCCCCGTCGCAAATAAGTTTTTAACATGACTATTTGCGACGGGAATAAATCCCGTCGCAAATAGCCCGTCACAATTGCTCATTTTTCCCGTAGTGATCGCTTTATAATCAGTAGAATCATATATATCATGAAAGAAATAAAATTATAGGGGTATGAATATATCAAAATATTATTGATAAAACTCATATAAAACATTCACAGGGAGTATATACACCACATAGAAGAAACAAGTAGTATATAAGGGATGTGTCCCATAGAAATAAAAGTTAGACATAAATCCCTTATTACTAGAGTAACCTTATAATAATGATCTCTAAGAAAAAATAACATAAAATAAATCATTTATTATCATTAAATAAATTAAATTAATGATATAAAATTTCATAGGGTAGTATATACACCACAAAATAGAAGTTAGTTATGAATTTTCAATTTGTCTCTTAGAAATAAAAAGTGAGATAAAATTACATTAACATAAGTCTTGATTTTCTTAACAGACATTAAAACCTCTAATATAATAAATATAAGTTTAATATAAATCTTAAATATAACCATGTCAATATATTTAATAACATATATTATTTACTTAGGAATTTATATTACTAAGTTATTAACAATTCCATGTTATTGTCATGTCTTCGGCAATGACCACTTTGTTTTTCCATCATGTTTTGACTTGTTATCCTTGATCATCTAAAATATATCATGTTCTAATCATATATAGAATTATATTAAGTGTATAAATATAATATAAATATTAATAATATATTTATTATTGGTGATTCCTAATATTTGGAGATAGAAAATAGAATACATCGTTTATGAAGATGGTAGGTCGTATGTAAGCATGAACACTATTTTCATTTTCTTATCATGTTAAAATAAAGGAAAGTACATGATATATTATTATTCAATAATCATTTTTATTTCATAAATAACATATATATTAAAAAAATTCATCACTATTACCATCTATGTAAAATATAAGAGAATAATGAATCATGTAGCATCATGGAGATGGTAAGCTATACATATGCATGAGCGACGTTATCATTTTCAAAAAATATTAGATGGACGATGAAAAAGTTAGAAATGATATTATCATTATATAAGTATAATTATATAATAAATATCATATATAAATAATAAACCCATCATAATTCTCACTCATAAAATATGGTGATGGAAAATTATTTGCATCGCAATATGGAGACAATAAGATATATGTACACACGAGCGATACTTTCATTTTTCTCAGATGGAAAGGGGATATATAATGGTGTTTTAATAATCATAATAACATTTAAAAATATTTTGTATCTTTATGTTATTATTTTTTGATAAATATCATAGATTTATAGGGGGTACAAAGGGGGAGAAAAAGAGAATGATCAGTTAGATTGATTACCTCTTCTCTAGAATGACTCCTTTAAATATCTTCTAAAGGACTATAGTGTAGGTCCTTTGGGTAGAAAAACTACTCTAGATTTTGTATATGAAAGTTTATAAGGGAAATTTGTAGGATTTAGTCAAGATATAATGCTCAATGTGGTGTTAAGAAGTGAGGGAGGAGGTGGACTTTTATAATTGAGGCAAGAGGAACTTTTATAATTTTAAAAAATGTTAAATTATAATACATTCAAACTCAATTAGAATACCTAAAATATGAAATATGTTATAATATAATATTTTATAGGGTTTTAATATCATCATAAAATGAATTTTAGACTTGTTTCGAAGTATTTTTAATCCTTATCATTTTGATTTACCCTTAATTAATCAATTTTGATTTTAATTATAGTAACAAGATTTTAATTATTAAGATGATATAAATTATTACTTATATGAATTAAATTGTAAATAAATGGAAAAATTATTAAATTTTATACCTTATAATAATATATTTTTATTTTTATTGTTTTTATGATTTTTAATTAATTTATTACAATATTATTTTTATAAAATAATATTAATGTCAATTTTGAAACTATTCACAACTATGACTTTAAATAAAATCCAAACATGAATATAATTTAAAAATTAATTTAAGACACTCATAAAATGTTATAGTCTCCGATAAAATTCATGCAACTCCTTAATTGATTCAAATTATATTTATTTTAATATTTTAAATATCATTTATTTTATCTTATTATTAATTTATCAATTACACCATCATCATTGAGTCACCATTTATTTTAATTATTTTATCACTAAAAATTATAAATAAATTATCATGATGTTGATAAACATTTTATATTAAAAATTAAAATTTATTGTTGAATTTATATTTCTTATAACCCTTTATTAAAAATGTTATAGTTTTTAAAAATATGAGTATGACATTTATAACTTATCTTTAAATAAAATATAAAAAATATCATATTCACTCCCAAGTGTCTTAAAAAGGTTATAATTTCATTTTTGGTTGATTTTAGTTGAAAAAAATATATCTAATTAAATATGATAAAGTGTTAGGATAATATTAGGATATTATAATATTATTTTTACATTTAATTTCCAAATTTACCCATAACCGTGGTAAATAAAAATTTATTAAACATACTATTTATAATATCAAAAAATTAATTTAACCCCATTAGACTCTAAATATAATATTTATTACAACCATTTAGGTTTATTTTTTGAAATTCTATTCATAGAAGTGGATGAATTAAGTATAATGCAAATATCACAGTTGTGGCGATAAAGCGGATAAAAGAAAACCTTCAAACGTTCAATAAGTTTTATATCCAATTTTAATTTAAAAAATATTCCAATGAACAAAATTGGATTAATATATATATTATTCAACTATTATGACTTTAAAAATCAATAAATTATAATAATTATTTAAACTAAAAGGTCATTTTTAACTACAATGGAGTATTTTTACTATTCATAAAAAATGAAACTTCTTAGAAAAATATCAAAATTTACCCGAAGCTAATTTTGAAATTAAAAACTAAAAAATTAATTTTATTTTGAAAAATATAATATATTAAAGTGTTAAAAATTGGACTTAAAATGGGTTCTTCATTAAAAGGTGGTAAAATTTCTTTTTTAGAAAATATAGGATTTTATTCGTAAAATTAGGTTGGTTCTTATCTTATGCATATAAAATCTATATGATTAATATCAAAAATATTTGATTGAATATATAAAATATATATTTCATTAATACCCATCATTAATTTTAATTAATTTAACTAATTAATACTAAATGACTTTGAGAGCATAAAAATTAAAATTATTTCATATGTAATCAATTGGTATATATTTTAGTTTATAATTAATTGGTTTCCAAGGAATTCTTATTATAAGGCCTATTATTTCATATGTTAGTTAATATTATTCATAACAACTATTTTAATATCTAAGTTACATCTTATTATATAAAAATAATAATATTTTAATAATATACTATTTTTTAGTAAAACCCAGACTTGTGTGTAATAAACTCTATGAAAAGAACTTGACATTGTGTATAACACAATCTATGAATAGTGTTTCATATACTGAAATCTAATCTATGTGTTTTAATATATCACAATCCCTAATTGGTGATTTGTGTAACAAAATCCATATATAGTGGGTTTTCATATAGTGGTTAATACATGAAAGTTTCTTTTATACAAAACCACATCATAAAAATAAATACTAAAACTTTTTTTTAGGAAAGGAAAGTTAAAAAATTAATGGTTATCCAGAGTAACTCATAAATAGGTTTCCACATATAAGAACATATGTGTCAATTGAAAACATGGACATGGAATAGAAATCTAACTATCATGATCTCGTGGAGATAGATATAGAACATTGTTAGAAGAAAGTTAACGATCATAAAGCTATAAATTTTCAATGAACTAAGGGACCATTTGATTCATTAGAAAAGAAGGTTCTAGGATAATATTTTTTGTTTCAAGATAATTTTTTCTAATGTTAATGAATTTTCATGAAAAGATATACTTAAAGGATTCCAGGAACACCCCACCAACTGTTATTCCTTGATACACTTCACCTCTTTCTCTAAAAAGGAAGAAGAGTTTTTAATTCCTAAAGTGCTAACAGATCAAGAGATCCAAGACATTCCATCCCATTTATCATTAGTTATTATCAACAAAATGTTGTTTTAATAGGTCACCCAATATGAATAAATCCTCATGTGGTGAGATTATAATTTAATGACACAAACTTCATCTGAATTGTTAATTTATAGTTCCATAAATTTTTAACCTTATAACCCTTATGAATGATGAAAACTGAAAATATTAGAAAGAAAGTCACGAAATCATATTATCATTGATCCCTGATACACAAAAAATTGTTTATTAGTTTTAAACATCCAAAAATGTGAATACCCTCATCTTATATTATCTTGAAACATGGTAATAAACTCAATTTCCATACATCCTTATTGAAAACATGGATGTTTCTTTATTGGAAATGTTTTTTTGGATATATTATTTAAGTCCAAATAGTTTTAAACTTCATCAATGATAGTATAACCCACTTTTCAACAAATTTTTAATTAGTTACAATCTAACTAGTATCATCTAATTAAAAATATCCAATATGAATTTATCCAAACATCATTATCTTAACATAAGGAACATATTAAGGGGTATCCTTCCTTTATTCTTGTATTCTCAAAAAATACCACCATACCACCTCGATCTCTTTTCATGGTTTCTAGTATAATATTCTTCTAAATGATCAAGTAAGAAATACCGTAGATCAATCCATAGATGATTAATTACTCTATAATATGATAAAAGTATTTATAAAACATTGTTCTTGAATCCCATTACATAAACACAAAATCATTCCACCACTGTATTGATGTACTCGACGTCTCCAACAGTGATCACATGAGATTTACCCTTGTACACTGTCTTAAGAGGTTGCTGACATTGATCATCATCACCGGTCGTTGGGTTTGGACATTATTTAGTGTAATGACTATTCCCTTTAAACTTATAGAACAGAAGAAGGGGAGGTAAATTATATGATTTTTTCTCTCCATTAGCATTTTTTCTAACTTATTCTTATCACTTGAAAAATAAAAATCCCATGAAGTTCTTTTATGAACTTAAAAAAAATTATTAGACCCCTTAATAAAATCTCCTGCATTCTTCTTCCAATACATGGAGAATAAAAAAATATCATCTTATTTTCTCCATGGGTTTTAGGATTTTTCTTTGAAATATATCTTCTTTTTCTTATCAATACCATGAGGTTTATACCTAACTCCAACCTCCATTTCAAATATCATTTCAAAGCTCACAATATATTCATATTTACTAAAGTCTATTATGGATAATTCCCATATGAGACTTTACATTAATCCACTGATGAAACTATCAACATTACATTCTAGTTGGATGATAATTCTATAAGCATACCTTGAAAGTCTTGTAAAATTTTCCTTCTAGGTACCAACAGATTCATCATCCTTTATCATACGCTCATAGACCTCCTTTTTCATATTTTTACAAATAATAATAAGAAACCACTTATTGAAAAATAATTTTCTGAATTGATCCCATTCTATGGAGTCAATTTTATCTTGCTGCCTTATATTCATGATTAAAGTCCACCACTGGTTCTCTTATCCTTCTCAATGATAAATATATATAATTACTTTTTCATGGTTCGAACAGTGAAGGACATAAAATATCTTTTTAAATAAACATATTCATTGTTTAACAATAAGTGGATTGGAAACCCCACTGAAAGAAGGGGGATATTTCCTCATGAATGACTCAATAGAAAGTTGTTCTTTTCTATTCTAATTTGGAAGTCTACAATGATTCATAACCTTTGTGAGTATAATGATAATATTTTTCATTACCTCCCCCATAAAATTTTCTTTATCTGGAAGAAAATCATTACATTTTCCATCACATCCATCATTAACATGGTTCCTTGGAGTTCCACCCATTTACTAATACCAGAAAGCATAGTATGAGAAAAAATAATCATAGTAGTAGAACCACATAAATAAGGGAAATTAATTATAATATTTAAATCTATGAAACCTTAGGTTTAATACTATTTTATTTACATCAAAATTATATTTAAGTCATTCATGATTGTATATGTGGAGTTTTTGGATTCCCAAACTATATCCCCCATGAGTGTTAAACCAGGTTTGCAGTAGGGACCACTGTCGTGTCCCAGGTTAGGCTTGAGTCAGGACCAACACAACTTTTTGGAGTTGTTACCAATAGCTAATTTTTTTTCTTCAACTATATCCACTTGTAGTGTGCAAATAGGGATTTATTGCTAGAAATCACTCACTCTATCCTTTAAAAAAATTCCAAGAAAATTTCCTTATCCTTATACTTATCCTTAGACAAGTACATATAGTTTACACTTAGGTTTTGTCATCCTAGTTTCTAAAGGTTGACCAAAATATTTCTCTAATAAAAACTATAATGACCCATAATTAACTTACATTGATATTGAATCACTTTTTTTGGAACATTACATAAATTACACAAAAACATGGCCAAAGATCATGTTATTTTAGTTACTTTTGAAACTTGGAAAACATTCTTATAATCTGGTGAAATATCTTCAACATCTTCTATCAAGATCTTCTCCATTAGTTTTCCTACTCAATACTTTTCCTTACGTCCAGGGGAAAATAAAATAGATGAAAAGGATGATCTTATATTCTTAGTAAGTGTAAATAAGAGAGTTATGTAAGAATAATCTTGAGCATAAGGGTATGATAACATGATCATGAAAATAGAAGATCATACCATATATATCAAATAATATCAATATAAATCACGACATAAATATTGTAAGTTACTAAGACATAAATAATATAAAAACAAAGAACATATTCAATGAAATAATTACATAGTAATAAGAAATAGAGTTGTGAAAAACACATAAGAATATAATAGTATTTCCATAGCAGTCAAGGAATCACTACCAAGTCCATCTTAGTAGTATGGTTTTACTCCCCATACCATCTTGGTAGTCATGGTTCACTTCCATACCCATATTAGTAGTATGAGATCACTATCCATAACAAAATGGTAGTCATGGTTCACTCCCATAGCCATATAACTGGTCAAGGTTCAACCCCAAGAATATCTTAGCCTATCTCATGAGATATAAATCTCTACCCAATACATTGGACATAGATATCGGTCCCACCTATCATGTAATTAAAACCATACATATGTGTGACAAAAGATCCTGAAAAATCATATCATAACCCATGAAATGAAATAGGTATCATAAAAATGTAATAATATCATAACCAATCAAAAGGAGACAAATTTCAAAATCATTTCATCGAAGCATAACCTGTGAAAAGAAGCAGGTTTCACAAGAACAACACTTGTGGAAAGGGAAAAATATTTTGTAAACATCATGCCATAAAACATAAACCATTTGGATAAAGAATATGAATGGACAGTTTCCCATAAAGGAATGATTAACAAAAAATTGATGTCATATTATATGGCAAATAATTTTGAAATATATTTTAAAAACATTTCTTGAGAAAAATATCTTTTTTACTTTGTAAATAGTTTATTTTTTTAAAATAAATTTAAATATTAAAATAAATAATTTTACTTAAAGATAAACTTGAAATATTTTATTGGAATATTCAGGGGAATAAGGTATCCAAAAATTGAAAAATCCATTCATTTCATATAATCATAATGAAAACTTTCTTCTCATAATTTTTCTAGAAAATTCACTATATACCTAATCTGGAAAACTATAAAAAATTTATTTGAAACAATGTAGTAAAAAGTAAAAATGGTTAAAAATGACTTTAAACATCTATAAAAGATTAATAAAACAATTTTTTAAAAACAATTTTTGAATAAATATACATTGATGATAAATATTCCCTAATAGAGATGTAAAATGAAGCAATCCCAAATATTGAATAGATATGAAATTAGTACTCATCACTTTATAATCAGTAGAATAATATGGCTCATGAAAGAAATAAATTGATAGGGATATGAAAATATCATAATCTTATAAATAAGACTCAAACAATACATTCATGGGATGTATATACACCACATATAAGAAACAATTAGTGTATATGGCTTGTGTCCCAGAGAAATAAATTCGAGACATAAATCCCTTATTACATGAGTATCTTTAGAATCATGATATGAAAGTAATAATAACATCAATTAAGGAATTTAATATCATTAAATAAATTAATATAAGGATTTAACTTGTAATAGGTTATTATATACACCATACAATATAAGTTAGTACTGAATATTACATATATCTCATTATAATAAAAAGTTAGATGAAATTCCCTTACCTTTTGTCTTGATTTCCTTCAAACATGTTAAAACCCCATTTAAAATGAACATAAGTTTATTATAAATCTAAAAAATGACCATATTAATATATTTAATATCATATATGATTTACTTATGACTTTATATTACTCTCTTATTAACAATTCCTTGTTAATGTTTTGTCTTTGGTAATAACCACTTTGTTTTTTCATTCATGTTTTGACATGTTATCCTTCGTCCTATTACATATATAATAATTTAATCATATACAGAATTATAGTCATGATATAAATAAAATATAAATATTAATTATATATTTATTCTTGGTTATTTATAATAGTTGTTGATAGAAAATAAAATACGTCGTTCATGGAGAAGGTAGGTCGTACGCACGCATGAACGTTGTTCTCATTTTATTATCAAGTTAAAGAATGAAATTATATGATATATTATTATTTAAGAATCATTTTTATGTCGTATATAACATATATATTCATAAAATTCATCATTATCACTATCCATGTGAAATATAGGTGAATAAAAAATCACATTTATTCATGGAGATGGTAAGCCATACGTACACACGAGCGATGATATCATTCTCGCATAATATTAGATGGATGGTAAAAGAGTTAGAAATGATATTATAATTACCTAAGTATAATTATATCATAAATATCATATATAAATATTAAACCCATTATAATTATCACTCATAAAATATGGTGATTTAAAATTAATTGCATCGCACTGTGGAGACAGTAAGTCGTTTATACGAACGGGCGATACTATCATTTTTTAGTGTGATGGGAAAGGGGATTTATAATGGTTTGTTAATAATAATAATAACATTTAAGAATATTGAGGATGATGAAGTTATTATTTTATGATATATATCATAGATTTAGATGATGTATAGAAGAGTAGAAAAATAGAATGACCGGTTAGAGTGATTACCTATTCTCTAGAACACCTCCTTTAGATCTCCTATAAAGGACTCTAGAGTTGGTACTTTGGGAAGAAAAGAACCTATATAATGTGTTTATTGAATATAATAAGGGAGATGGTCAGTTTTTAGTTGATATATAAGGCTCAATGTGGTGTGAGGAAGTTTGGGAGGAGGTTTCCTTTTATAATTGAGGTGAGGAGAACTTTTTGGAATTTAAAAATAAATTAAATTATATTAAATTCAAACTCAACGCAGTTACCAAAAATTGTAATTTATTAAAATATA
Source organism: Viscum album (assembly GCA_963277665.1). Lineage (NCBI taxonomy): Eukaryota > Viridiplantae > Streptophyta > Magnoliopsida > Santalales > Viscaceae > Viscum > Viscum album. The sequence goes on along the minus strand of OY728141.1, from coordinate 1,361,535,418 downwards.
ATACTATTTAGGGTTATAATATTATCATATAATGAATTTTATAAAGGTTTTGAAGTAATTTTAAACCTTATCATTTTGATTTACCCTTAATTGATCTATTTTAATTTTAATTGTGGTAACAACATTTTAATTATTAAGATGTTCAAATTATTACTTATATCAAGAAAATTATCCATAAATGGATACTTTATGAAATTTTAGACCTTATAATACTATATTAGTTTTTTTTAAATTTTCAATTAATTTAATAAAATATTGTTTTTATAAAATAACATTAGTGTCAATTTTGAATCTCTTTAAAACATTGTTTATATTTAAAAAACAAACAGAAAGATAATTTTAAAACAAACAATTTAATACACTCCTAAAATGTCATATTAACATATAAGTTTTTTATAACATTAATAAATTAAAATTTTATTTATTTTAATATTTTTAATATCATTTATTTGATCATTTTATTAATTAGATAATTACTCCATCATCATTGGGTCACCATTTAAGTTAATTTTTTTATCACTAAATTTTTTTATAAATTATTATGATGCATATAATAATTTTATAATTTAAATTAATATTCATAGTAAACTTTATTTTCTATATAACGCTATATTAAAAATGTTTTATTTATTAAAAATAAGTGTATGAAATTTTTAACTTATGTTTAAATAAAATATAATAAAAGTCATATTCTTACCGAAGTGACAAAAAAAGTTATAATTTCGGCATAATGTTTATTTAAGTAGAAAAAACTTGTCCAATGAAATCCGGACAATTGTTAGGGTAATTTTATATTATTGTAATATTATTTTTACCATTAATTAGCCAATTTACCCTTAACCGTGGTAAAAAAAATTACCATAATTATTATTCATAATATCACAAAATTAATTTGATTATATTAGATTATAAATATTATACTAATTAAAACCATTTAAATTATTTTTTCTAAAATCAATTCACAAAATTGACTAAATTAAGTTTAACACTAATGCCATAGTCATGGCAAGAAGGTAGGTAAAAGAAAACGTTCAAAAGTTAAATAAGTTTTTACATATAATTTTAATATAAAAATGATTCAAATGAGATAAATTGTATAATATATGTATTATTTATCTATGGTGACATTAAAAATCTATTTAAATTATAGTAATTATTTAAATGAAAGGTTCATTTTTATATACAATGTAGTATTTTCACTATTCATCAAATAATGATACTCCTCATAAAAATACAAAAAAATTACCTTAAGCTAATTTTGATATTCCAAGTTCATAAAGGTATTTTATTTTGAAAAATAGAATTTATAAAAGTGTCAAAATTGTATTTAAAATGGTTTTTTATTTAAAAGGCTAAAAAATTACACTTTTGAAAAATATATGTTTTTAGGTATAAAATTAGGTTTGTTTATATATTTTGATTATAAAATTTATTAAATAGATAATTACAAATATTTTATTGAATATATTATATATAAAATTAATTAATATCATTAAATAATTGTGATTAATTTAATGAATTAAGACAAAATGAATTTAGGAGCATAAAAAACAAAACTATTTCCTTTATAATCAATTGGTACATATTTTCATTTATTATTAATTTGTTACCAATTAATTAATTTTATAAACCTTATATATCAATAATATTTAATATGATTCATAACCTCTAATTTAATTTCTAGTTTATATATAATTATATTAATTCATAATATTTTAATAATATGCTATTGTTCTGTAAAACAATGTCTTGCGTGTGATGAAACCTACCAAAAGAACTCAACATTGTGTATAACACAAGCCTAGCATAGTGTTTTGTATAACAAAAGATAATATAAGTGTTTCATGTAGTGCAATATCAATTTTTTGTTTCATATAGTGCAAGACGGACATAGTGTTTTTCAAATAACAAAAGTTTTATTTAGTATTCCATAAATTGTAAAATATCAAATAGATTAAATTAATTCGAAAACAATATTTCAAAAAATGTATGAGTGTTATAATTAAAATACATAAAAATGACCGGGGATTATAATTTTGGATAGTATAAGGTTTAAATATTTCCATCCAATAGGATTTAGATAAGTTTAATTCAAAAAGTAACCCTTTTCTCTTGGTTTATCCCAAGTAAACCAGTTTTTACCTTAACCGTGGTTATAAAAATTTCAAACCGATATGGTTATAATTATACTTATAAGATAAAAATCTGATAATAAGTGAAAAATCGTTGAAATTTTTGACCATTTTTCATCCTAATTTTTCTCTTTCATTATATTTAGGTTATTTAAATAATTTAATGAAATATTGTTTAACATAACATATCATTAAAGTAATTTTTGATACTATTAATTTTATTTGACTTTATGGGCATGAATATAATAAATAATTTAGAGTATAATCCATTTAAACACCTATAATAAATTTTTATTTATTGAAAAATTATTTTTGAACCAGAAATCATGGTAAATAATTTACTTTAAATGTATTTTTAATTAATTACCATGAGTTCTCTACTTTTTTCACAAGTGCTTTGCAGCATTTTACAAAATTTTAAGGAGACTATATAATGAATAAAAATTTAAAAAAAAACTACCATCACGAAAATAATTTCATTACACTCAAAATAAACTTTAATATTCATTCATCACTTATCTTTATCCCTATGTGAACATTTAAGATGTTTTTAAAGGACAATGAAATTTTGTATTTTCCTTTATTTAAATTATTATATAGGGAAATTTCTTGGTCATGTGTCCCATAAATAATTGAATCTAAAAAATAAGTTGGTAAGGATCTAAATAAATTCATCCCATAAAAAGTAATATGAAAAATAGTGGTCTTATCACTTAGTTTTAGCCTAGGATAAACCAATTTGCACTTTTTCTATGGTGATGGATTTTTTACTTCTTTTATAATTCCTAATGAAATAAATTATGTTAGACTTATTAAATAATATTTATTATTATTATAAAATTTTTATCCATTTTACCAAATTCAATCCCTATGAATGGAATAATTTCATTTAATAATAATCCCACAAAGCACGAAAAAAATAGCTTTTAGGAAAATGCAATTTCAAGAAAAATATGGTCTTATATTAGTTTTATGACTAGAAATAACCATTATATTACTTAAAATTAATATATATATATATATATATAATATTTAAATTTATTTTAAATCATAAATAAATATGGTTTATTTTATTTAATTAAAATGGGGAAATATTATGCACATAAAAAACTATTTTTAGACAAATATATTTTTAACCATAAAAATATACTTACACCAAAATTGGGCATTAATATGAAAAAAAATGTAAAAAATAATATTAAATATAACTAAATAATACTTATTTTACTTTTAATTCAATATAAAATTATGATCAAACTTTCAAATAATTTAATTTATTGAAAATAAATGATTGTTTTACAAAAAGTGGTATTTTCACTATTCACTAAAAAATTACTTTATAAAAAAATATAAAAATTTCACCATATGATAATTTTTTATATTATGTTTTCAAAAATGATAACCTTTTTATAAAATACTATTTCTGTAATTTCTATAAATTTATTTTAATATTCGGTCTTAAAAGTAGTAAGAACTATTTTTGAAGAATTTTTTTTGTAGAATAAAATGAATTTACTAAAAATTTGAGTTATTTTTTTCCAAGAATTATCATTAAAATTTTATTTATTAGGAAATTTTTATATATTTCCTTATTTTTTTAATCATATCCATACCCTCTAATTTAACTACTAGGATAAAACATTAATATTTAAATAATATATTTCTTGGGTCATTTAAGATCAATGTTGTGTGTCGTATATGCCGTCGACTATAATGATCCTCTTTTAATAACTTAAATTATTAAACTATTAATGTTATAGGTGAAAGTGGTTGGAATGTAGTGGGGAAGTCATTGGTTTGTATTAGGACCACTTTTGTATAATGAAATAGAGCTCCCACTACCAAAAATATCCTGATTAACTCAGAAACTGTATCAAACTCGAAAAAATTAAAATTCATACCATGATAGGACAAGAGAATCAAAACATCCACCTATAAAAAATGAGTATTCACATATGTGATTATTATTTCACTAAAAAAAACCAAATTCATCCAATAAAAATATCATATTATTGGTTTTGAGAAATTGAATTGAAATGTTTTTTTCACATTTTCTGGGGAGGTGAATAGATAAATAAACTTCCACTCATTTTAATCTGAGGTGGGAGACAAAAATATGTATTATGAGTGAAATATAATTTTATTTTAGGTGTTCATGATTTATTAAGAATTATAGGTAGACGCAGTAGAAGATCAAAATATAGTGTGAGAAAAATGGTTTCAAATAATTTTATTTGGAATTTTAGAGTTTAGTTGTGGGTCCAAAAAATGGAAATCCAACCCCATTGTTCCAATAGTAACAACATTTTTTTGTATTAGAGTAATGTTAGTGGTTGAATATGTGGTGTTGGTATAGTACTGAGTTTTCCACTATGATCATTCCTTTTGAACAGTTGGTGGGGGTGTTCAAGAAACACATTTTTGTTGAATTTTTTATTGACAATAAATGGAATAATTTCCTCACATTTTGTTAAATATGTTTATTTATTGAATATTTGAGATTAGATCATCCATTGGAAAATTTAACGAAAATTCTAGTTTTGACCCTTTAAAGTCAAAATCATTTTTAGTCATAAATATTTTTTATATCTTATTTAAACATGATATTTTGTAAAATAATTATCTACTTAATTTCTATAAATTTCTTTTAGATCATCCGAGATGGATCATGAATGTGATTAGAGTAAATGGGAAATCAATTCAAGGATGGATTGGACTCTCCAGATTGAACACCACATCACTATTTGAACCATATCTTTTATATTTAGAAATGTATTAATAAAAAATTTCTAAATATATAGAGTACCTAATTATAAAAAAATACTCTTGAAGGAATGTTTGTTCATTCATTTTGGTGGTTGAGAAGTCAATGTAGGTTGGATTAAAACATTTTGAGGAATTTGCAATTCACACATGAAAAGTATTGAGAAAATAGTGTTCTTTACACTCTATAAATATTTTTTTTATCATTTGGAGATGTTTATATATGAATTCATAAGTTTATTGTAGAGGATATGTGGTTACACTCCAATTATACAATCATTATAAGAGGGGTAACTCTTGAAGTATGGATCCCTTCATAGAAGCCTTCTTCTTCCATTCAACATTGTAATGCTTGTGTTTTTATAATAGACTGTCCATTTCTATTTAATTTATTATATTATTTTCTATTTATTTCTTATATATTTTTCTTATTTAGGATATAAATCAATAATATAAATTTTACTTGGTTATAAACTTTCTAAAAACTTTACAAATGAAAATCATGTATATGATGACTAAACCACCCATGAAATAGTAATTTTTATTAGTAATCTATTTGTCTATAACCTTATTCATTTATTTATTTTGAATAACCAACCCAATTTAGATCCTATAATGTGATCTATGATTTTTTTTACAAAAATTAAAGTAATCAAGTAATTGAACAATTAACACAAAACATGTGGAGTCGTGTAAGGTGTGAATTGTTAGAGCATGATCTTAATTGCTAAATCAAAACCACACAAGATCAATTTGTAGGGTTCAAAAAAATACAAAAACCCAATTAATCTTTATTTATATAATTGAAATGTGCCCTCATTTACCACTAACCATAATATCTCCATAGATAAATAGTCACAATAATTTTCTATGATTTCTTGTTTCGAAGCTAGCCTTGGGTTTAATTAATTTCACATATATGGTTAAGTTAACTCCCATAGGATTCTAGGGTTAATAAAATTTTGAACCATTCTTAAATAGAGTTTAATTTAACTGATAATTATTAATAAGTAATTGAATTGGTATAGTTATATCGATTTCACCTTTTTAAAATATTTTCTAAAAAAATATTCTGATTGTGTTTTATAAATCATATTTCAAAAAGGAAAATGATTAAATATTCTTCCAGCACATTACAATATTATAAACATTAAACAAATCCCTATAATTTAAATTGTTTTTTTAAATACCTTTAATATTTTGTTTTAATTACTTTCTTCTTTGAGAGATGACCTTGGTTAGCCACACTACAGTAGCTAAATACCAAAAAATAAGACATCATTTAAGAGCTCCCATAGCATCACCTTTAATTTTTTTGTTTTTTATGGTTAGGTAATACTTTATTCAACATATTATATATTTTTTAATTTCTATTTCATTATCATCTTCTATTATTTCTTTCTTCTTTTCCATTTCTTAATTCTCATATTTTCCCTTGTTTTTTGGAACATCAACTGAAACTTCTTATATTTTTATTATGGTCCAATTTTCTTCATTTAATTTTTTATTGATTTATGACAAGAATTAATCCCAAGGATATCTTAGATCTTGAAATTTATATTGAATTTGTCCTTATTTCTCGAATCATACATTCTCAGTTTATAAGAAGTTTCAACATTCATCTATTTTGGGAATTCCCCCAATTTGGAAACATTGAAATAAGAAGAACTTCCAAATGATAAATAAAACTAAAACCAATGGATGTAAATAATAACAACGAACATAATATAACTATTCAAAAATTTAATTCACCATACCTTTATAATAAACTAAATTTTATTGAATACTTAAACCTTGAATCATATATTTAATTAACCACTACATTAACACACCTTTTCCAAAATTTACTGGCCTCCTTCGTGAGGATCCCAAAAAACATATAAATTAATTTAATGTGTCTCTATCAACCCTAAAACCAAGAAATATCTCTAAATATAAAACCATAAATAGGGAATTCCCATTCTCATTAGATGGAACTGTAAAAAAATGGATGTATTATTTACAACCAGAAGACATAACATGGTGGAAGGATTTGAAACATCATTTATTTAAGTAATTTTTGCAGTATCAAAGACCAATACCATTAAAAATGATATATATTAGATCAGGAAATTATATTTTTAGCCAATTTATGAGTGCTAGGAGTGATTCAAGAGGTTTGGTTCAAGCTTCCCACATCCCCAAATCTGCAAGAAACTCTTCATTCAATACTTATATTATGTCCTTACACCAATGGGGAGGTGCATGTGGTTTTCCTTGTTTTTGGATTAATTAACCACTATGGTGAGGATAAATGATTTGGATGAAAATATATTAAAACCAACTCTAATAAAGCCTTAAGAAATTTAAACTGAAATAGAATACCCAAATAACTATTGTCCCAAATTACAAGAGATAGAGGATTGTGAATTCGTATTAATTAGGGGACAATATGAAAAAAAACAATAACCACATCCATTTAAGAAGTATGATTTCTTTTCAAGAACATAAATCCAAGAGTTGATAGATCAAGAAGACATTATGTTTGATTATAGAAAAAATGACCCCCTTTTCAATAAAACATCCAATAGCCTCCACCATACCAACATTGTTTCAAAAACCCCAATGGAGATTTGAATCCAAAGAATAAACTAGTCAACAAAAAACAAGGGAATTATTAACCAAAGAAATATTATAATATTGATGAAATTTGGATTTTTTTTCTTTCTCAAAATAATGATCTAAATATTTAGGTTTTATAGTTAAGGGATTTGAAGACTCAAATGAGTCGTATTTCCACATCCATCTATTAATTGGTGAGTAAGAATTATAGAAATATTCATTCCCAAAATACTAAAAATTCAAAAGATAATGTTTGTGCCATAAAATTGAGATGTGGTAAGAAAAATATTGATACATCTGTACCTATTATTCAACTGATATTCAGCACAACTTTGGAGAATCCCCATTCAAGGTGAACTCATTAGAAGCCAAAGGATAAAGAAAAATATTATAAAATTATTTTCTATGTTATTCTTAAAACCCTTCCATTTATGAAGAGAGTTATACAATATAAGAATTTTTTTGGATATGTTATGAAAAATAGGGTTTAGACACATTCAATTGTGTTGAGATCAACAACCCTCTATATGAATAAATCAAGAAAATTACATGTTTTGTGATGTTTTTGAGGGAACTATGTTCAAATAGAAGAGGGGGTAAATGTAAATGATCATATCATAATTGGGAGGAATGTAACTTCTTTCTTAAAACCAACCTTGGTTATGCCAAAAATTTTCAAGGGCCCTAGAACATTTTGTATTCCATACATTATAGGAGATTGGAACATGTTTTATTCTTTGTGTGATTTAGGAAATTCAATAAATTTAATTCCTCACTCTATTTTCTCTTCCTTACAGTTTTTCATACTGAAGCTGAAATGGTTAGTAGTGCAACTGGTTAATTAATCCACAATATAGCTGATGGTATTTATCGAATATTCCCTTGTTCGGGTAAGGTATATGAATTTTCCTGTGGATTTACCTATTAATGTAGATTTTGATCAGGTAAGTACTCATGATCCCATCATTCTTGATAGAACCTTCCTAAAATCAGCCATGAAAATCCTAAATGTCTTTGAGGTTACACAATATATGGATTTCAAAGATGATGTAATAAAATTTAATATTTTTGACACTAAGAAGTATCCCTCAGAGGTCCATTCTTCTTTCTTCATATCCTATTCTGACCCATCTTGTAATTAATCTCCAAAATTTGATTTTCAATATTTTCCAAATAGAGATCATAGTATGCTTACATAGATCTCTAGGATAATTTATAGTTTGACAGATCAAAATACTATCAGACCTATATCTTATGACAAAACCATAATCATTTCATATTTTTATGTGGATTCTTATTCTGATTCTGAGCATATACTTTCTGATTATAACATGGATTTTTGATTTTTTGGATTGATTTGATTATTTATTCACTTATTTTGATGATTAGTATTAAGACCCAAACATTTATTGTGCAAATATTTTAGTTTCCACATCATTTCCATCATTATAGAAAGAACCTAAACAATAATTAAATCTATTTCCACCAAACATATAATATTTTATTCATATTTAACTATGATTTAGTTCTTTTGACAGTATTATAATGTTTTTGAGTGTTCATAGATTATTTTAAACTAAACCAATCCACTCGTAAGGACCATTTTTACTATCCATTCATTGACCATATACTTGATATACATGCCTATAGAAAACACTATTTTATCTTGGATGGTTTTTATGAACATTTTAACATACCAATTGTAGTAGAGGACTCAGAGAAGATGATATTCACTAGCATTAATACTTTTTAACACCTTAGTTACCATCCAGAGATGAATGGAAAGTATCTTTTCTGATTTAGATGAGTCTTGGATAGAGGTATTAATGGATGATTTTACTATTTATGGTTCCTCATTTGATGAGTGTCTCCTATATTTGGATAATGTGTTACATGATTTCATTGAAGAATGGTTGGTTTTGAACTTTGAAAAATGTCATTTCATAGTAGATGAGGTAATTTTCTATAGGTCATGTAGTGTAAAAATTTTGAATTGAGGTTGATAGATATAAGGTATACATAATTTCTTCATTTCCATAACATACATGTGTGTCTGATGTTTGATCATTCCTTATACAAGCATATTTTTATTGAGGATATATCATATTTTTCAGTAATATATCTCTACCATTATCTGGATTCATTTAAAAAGATATTGACTTATTTTTTATGATTCATTTAGGGTATCATTTTATAAGGTAAAGAAGAGTCTCACTACACCACTTATCATATCATCCCCATGGTGGGACCTCCCATTTGATGTTATGTGTTATGCTTCAAAAGTTGAAGTTGGAGAAGTCTTATCTTATTGGGTTGAAGGGTTATCTCATGTGATTTATAGTGCTTCAAGGACTTTGGATTTATTCCATGAAAATTAAAACACAACAGAAAATGAGTTATTTGTTGTTATATTTTATTTAAAAAAATTCCAGTCTTATTTATTGGGATCTAAATTATTTTTTCTATGTTATCATAAAACTTTGATTCAAATTTAAAATAAGCCAGATAAAAATCCTTGAATTATTCTTTGGATGTTCCTTATTTAAGAGTTTCACATCAAGATAAGTGATTAAAATGGGTCAAAGAACTTTGTTTCTAGGAAGATGAGTAGGATCAATCATTTTTTTGAGTACGATACCCCAAATGAGATAACACTTTGGGATAATTTCCCTTATGAGCATCTATATTTAATCTTATGTACACATCCTTGGTATGCAGACTTTGTGAATTAATTGGTTCCATAAAAATTCCTATAACATAAAGAAACAAAAAATTGAGAAATTGAAGAGTGAATATAGATTTATTTGTGGGATTATCCTTACCTTTGGTGCATTTATAGGGACCAGGTCATTAGTATATGTTTTTCTGATCATGATTTTGAGTCTATTTGGAATTTTTGTCATAACATTTCTTGTAATGGACGCATGAGACCCAAAAGGATATATATTAAGTTCTCAGACTCTAGATTATGTTAGACTAAATTATTTCATGGAGCCCATATGTTTTTTAAGTCCTTACCTTGTTTCTAACACATCAGAAAAATTTCTTGGAGACACAAGATGTCCCAACAATGCATATTATTATTTTTTGAGATTTTTTATGTATGGGGAATAGATTTTATGGGTCAATTTTCGAGATTATTCTGATTCTTGTACATTCTTTCTTCTTTTTATTATGCTAGTAAATTTTTTGAGGAAAAGGCCACTAGGAATTATGATTCTCATGATATAGTCGATTTTTTTCAGGCATAATTTTTTTTGTAGGTTTGGATTACCAAATTCTATCATCGGTGACCAAGGGTAAAAAAATTTCTATTGGAATTTATCTTCCCTCTTTCTAAAAGTTGTTGTGAATAATAAAACTTTTACTCTATACCACCCTCAAAAATATTTCCATATCATGGTTTCAAATCAGGAGTCAAAACAAATTTTTGAGAAAACCAAGAAATCTATTATGATGTATTAGAGAATGTTCTTGGATGATGTGTTATGGGTATATTGAAAATCATTCAAAATTCAAATTAGTATGTCCCCAATCCATATTATTTTTGGGAAATCATGTCATATTCACCAGAGGTTTATCATCAGGCATATTTTGATATAAATAAGTGCAACATGAATTTATCCTAAGATGGAGATCGAAGGAAGCAGTAAATTTTAGAGCATGAGGGTATTAGTTTTTCATAATATGAGAACTCAAGGACCTATAATGAAATATCAAAATCATCACATAATATAATGATCCAAAAATGGAGTTTCATATTGGAGAAATAGATATTATCTATTATTAAGGATTTAATCTAACGTCTAGTAAGTTTCATTATTGATTTTTGGGACCTAATGTTACATCTCATATTTTTTCTTATGTTGTAGTGGTGGTTACTCTTGAGGATATATGAATGATATTTATAGTCAATGGGAAACGTTTGAAGAAATAAATTTAAGTAATTACCACTCATGTAGTTGATTGAGTTACACAACATGACCCCATCATCACTTGAGAATATTAAGATATTCATAACCCTTTCAATTTTATATTATTCTTTCTTTTTAAAATTATACATTTTAAGTTCATTTATGATCTCATATGTTAACACTGAGGACAATATAACATATTAATTTTTGGTAAGGGGGAATTTTTTTGGGGTATCTTCTTTTACTTGTTAATTTATTTGTTTTTTTGTGTATTTTTTGTGTTAATATTCAAAAAAAAACAACACGTAACATTATTATTTAGAGGTGGAACATATGAAAAATGAGTTTGTTTCAAAATTCATCTGTATCATGATGATTATGAGAAATATTTAATGATTAAATTTTGTTTTTTTATTTATGTTAGTTTTCGTTGATATCATTTTTTCTACCATTGTAAAATCATTTAGAATTTGAAACAATTCTTTGTGATATTTTTTCATTGTTAACGGTTTCATTGATTTCTCCAAATAAATTTTCATGCATCCATGGCTTGTGAAAATTTTTCTACTCAATTGATGTTATAGACAAGTTATGTAAAATAATTTCATCTTATATCAATTTTTATTCACATATTTGTTTCTCTTATTATCAGTTTTATTATTATACCAAATTTACATGTGTGTGTGTTATTGATATCTAACAGCTGTATGTCATCAAAAAAATGTCAAAAAAATTAAATAATATTTTATTTTAATAAATGGGGATGGATGAAATTTATAACACATGGAGATATATTTTTCAGGAGTTTAAGGTTTTACCTTTGGGAATGCTTAAGTTCGTGGGTCTTTAAATTTGATTGTAATAGAATGCATAAAGGTTTTAGAGGATTTGAACCAGGTAAGAAGAGATGTTTTAGAGTACCTAAAATGGAAAAGGGTGGATATATGAGATTGATATGGTTTCACACACATATGTGTGGAATTGATGGAATGATATACCCATTACATGTTTTTCTATGACTAGTGTCATTAATCTCACAAGATATTGTTTTGATATAAATTATGAGATAATGAATTTCATATTTTTTTGGATTGAATTATTTATGAGATTATTAATTTTACAATATTTCCACTATGTATGAGGAAATATCCACATGCCTATTTTAACATAATGTTTTAGATTACATGATATGAGATTTTTTCCCTTGAGTAAAAAAGGGTAAGTGTTAGGGAGTTGATAAAAAACATTTTTATTAAATATTATATTTATTATAAATGACATAATTTCATCACATTATGTTAAATGTGTTTATTTATGGAATATATAGGATTAGATCATTCTCCTTCAAATTTTATTAAAATTTTAGTTTTGAAAAGTGCACTACTGTATTTTAGTCAAATATATTTTCTATATATTTTTTAGAATTGATATTATTTAATAATATTCTTCACAATATTGGATATAACTATTATTGAGATCATACAATCAAGATCGTGAATTTTTTTGGAGTGAATGGGACATGAATTTTAAGATGGACTAGACTTTCCATATTGAACACAACTTCCCCCTTTTGGCTATATCTTCTATATCTAGGATTTTATTAGGATTCAATTTGTAAAGTCGTTACTGGAATCAATTAATCAAAAATAATAATTATATAAAGTGAGATGGATCACTTGTTTTGGAGGTCAAAAAGTCTATTCAATTTTGATTAATATATTTGGCTAAATTTCCCATTCACACTTGAAAATTATAAAAAACCATTCCTCCCATCCACTCTAAAAATGTGTGTTTTTGTCATTTTTTGTGGGTTGGTCATGAATTAGGAACTTTAATGTAGAGAATATGTGGTTACAGTACAATTACTGAATAATTTAAATAGGTGTATCTCTGGAAGCAAGGATCACTTCATTGAAGCCTTCGTCTTCTTCTTTTCATTGTAATGTTTGCATTTTTATAATAAAGTCTCCTTTTTTCTTCCATATTATCTATTATTTTCAATTTATTTCTTATCTTTTTTTCCACTTTGGGAGGAAAATAAATACTAGAAATATTATTTATTTATAAACTTTCTATGACCTTTGAGAATTAGAATTGTTTTTTACATTTACTACACTTTCCGTGGAAGTGTAGTTTTTCATAGTAATCGATATACCTCTAAATTTATTCATTTATTTGTTTTTAATAAATTACCTACTTTAATTCCATTAAGATGATCTGTGATTTTTTTTTACCAAAAATTAAAATAATAAATAAATTGAACATTTAACACAAAACATGTGAGGTCAGGTAATGTGTGAATTCTAAGAGCACTTTCTTAATCGGTAAAACAAAACCCCACAAGTTAATTTTGTAGAGTTTTTAAAAAATCCCTAAACTCTATTCATCATAATTTCTAGAATATATTTGTTTCATCATTTACCAATAACAATAATCTATACATAGAATAACAATCGAATCAAGGTTTTATGATTTCATGTTTTAGAGCTGGCCTAGGGTTTAATTAATTTCATCTTTGGTCTAATGTTAACTCTCACAGGGTTCTTGTTATAAACAATTACAGAAACATAAATCATTTAAGAATAATTTAAATAAATATGATTAATAATTAATTTAATATGTAATGTTATATAAACCATTCCTTTTATAAATATGTTCTAATTTTTTTCACATTGCGTTTTACAAAACATATTTCAAAAATAAAAAAATAAAATCTTCTTCCAACATGAATATTGCAGTTTTATATTTTTTTTTAAAAAACACAATCCTTTTAAGTAGTGTGTTTATTTAATTTTCAAAATACCATTAATATGTTATTTTAATTACTTTCTAATTTGATATATGACCTTGTTCAACTACTCTCCTACACCAAAATAACCAAAAACGAAATATCATTTGAGAGCACCAACAACACCTCTTTTTTAGTGTTCGGTCCATGTACTCTATTTCACAGTGTGTTCACTAACCATGTGACTATTCAAAGATCATCTATAGTTAGTAAATCTAGTAATGTGACTATGGATGACTTGGGTATTCTGTATCTATTTATTGAAAAGCTATGGGATTTTAGAGAGCCATTAGGATGGTAAAAATTTAGGAATGTGGAGCTTCAAAGTTGAATCAAAGAAGAAATTATTGGAATGGATTGGTGGGGTTGAGATATATGGCCTATGGATTGGTGGGTCCATGAATCTGGATGGAGGGATTTTGTATTGAGAAAAGGTAGTTAGTCTAAGGGACCAACTAAAAAAGGAGGCCCAAGTGATGCTGGGATACATAGGAGAAAGTGGTATTGGAAGAATGTAGCCTTGGAGTTAATGTAAGGGAAGTCCTATTTAGATTTTTCTTGACTCGATGTTGTTATGTCACAAAAGTCCCATATCAAATTTAATAGACTAAAAAAACCACTCAATCTCCTTCCTTTATTTAGTTTTCAACCCTTTAGACCTTTTATAATGGTTTGGTCAACCTTACTCTATTTTCCACATGCTCAAGGTAGCAAGAATCAAGGCATACCGTCGAATGGAAATTCATTATTATCATCGAGATGGAGGTTCGATTTTAACCATTGATTCCTAATCAATCATGTGGGAATCATAAAACCCTAATATTTACAAGAAATGAAAAAGGTGACTAGAATACATCATGTATTATGGGTCCTTCCTTTCCTGGCCATTCATAAAAATGAAAAGTCACTCCCTTGCCTAGGATACATGAAGTATCCAAGTAATGACCTGGGTGATCACTGAATCTATCTAGTACAACATAAAACACTTATTTCTATTCCTACAAAACCTACTAAAATAGGCCATTCATATAAGGACCTGGATGATAATGTTGGAGTTTCAAGATTTGATAGTTCAGTATTATTTGTGCATTTTCAATTCCCAAAAGACACGAATATCTAAAGATGTAGTGATAGTCAAAGTGAACTACCCATGTTCTCAATATCGAGTGAAGTCAAAACCATCAAATAACCAAATATATGTTCCCAATATATTACAATTTATATGGGTCACATAGTTTCATGTATATTTTATGTGTGTCCCTACAATTGACGCCTAGTATCTCTCTAATTAATACTTAGTAGTAGCACACCTTTCTACTCTCCAAATCAATCTCATTGAGCCAATATACCATAATTTTCCTATCATTCTACTTGTTTATTTTACCACCCAAAATAAATAGATGTATTTTAAAAGGGGAAAGATGATTTGAGATTATTTCTATGAAAATAGAGGCTGCATGAGCTCTCTCCTTTGATATCAAGTATGAATTAAACTCCAAATAATACTCTCACATAAATAAACATAAGAAGTAGTTGTGATCAAGGCATTGAAAAAAGGATTCCCCTTTGTCATAAAATATCTTGAATCAATGATATCACCCCATTGGCTGGACATAACCAACTATTTTGTGAGAAAATTGGGGAAAAAATTATATAGATGAGTCATATAGGTTGACTCGATTAGAGAGTGGTTATAGTTTAGTGATTTTGCTGCCATAGAAGTGGAGGTGAAAGAAGGGAAGAACGGGGAATGAGGTTTTGTTATAGTTATTGGTTTCTATTGAGATCCATTGTGCATTCAAAGAACATGTAATACCCTTGATCGAGTCTAAGAGAGCTATGTATTTTCCCAGTTCAAATACCTTAACCTTTTCAAACATGCCAGAATGACTGGTCAAGGTAACCAAGGTATCACCATTAGGGATATCATTAAATAAAAAGAATCACTCTCTCATGTCAGTTAATAAAGAAAAAAACAATAATGTCTAAAATTTTGTATGTGTTCATTATACTGGCTAGTAGGAAGACTATGGGGGGTAAAAAATTTCCTTGGAATGATTTCTCTGCCTATTGTTCAACCATGTTTTCAAAAAATTGTGAGATTTAGAAACAAGATTGGGTTTTAGGTAAAATGAATATTTCATTATCTAAGAGTCCTTATGAACTTGGGCACCTGTACAAGGATTATCCTTGATATAGGAAGGCAATAAATTGGTTATTTATACTTGAGTGAAGGCAAGGGTTACTTTTGAGTAGTTTATTTTTTGTATTGATAAGAGCCATATAAAAGGCACATCATTCTTATCTCGAGGTGGATGAAAATAATAGAGGACCATAGAATCTCTGAAAAAATATATTCTTATAAGGATCTGGTAAATCTTTTAATGTGGGGAATAAATTCATTCTCTGATCTGGCCTAATTTGTTGGCTAAGACATCCATTGTGCACTTCCCTTCTCTCCAGGTGTTTTTAACACGAATCTCTTGATTTATGAAATTATTGGAACTTCTAGTGTAATAATACAGTCATGAGAATGTACCCATCACTTTTTTATTCTTTGTGACATGTTTTATCTTCTATATAACTATTAGTGTTTGTACAGAGGGTCACAATCAATATTTCATGCAGGGTCACGAATCTTCTTCTATCTATAGGAGTGTACCATCATGTAAAACACTTTTGTTGATATTGAATAAAATATCTTTTTTTTTCTATAATATTCATGGTATAGATCATTATATCAAGAAATTATTTCATCAATTTAATTATAATTTAAAACAGAACCTCAATATAGAGAGAGAAATGTATGGATAAACCCCTATAAATTCTAGAATAATTATTTTTGAGCTAGAACCGTTAAAAGGAATGAGAGAATATCAGGACAGTGTAAGGTTGGGGAAATTCTATCACATAGGATTTTTAACACCTCTATTCAGTACTCAATTAATTATTCCATTGATTCAAGATTGAAATTAAACAATATTAAATCTAATACCTTTGAGATTATTAATGAAAAATAGGTAGCTAAAAAAGTGTAGGAGTTAGGAAAATTTCAATGAGTACATTTGTACAAGAGGGAAAAATCTGTTGTCACTCATTTAATTGAAATAGGGGATCTTTAAATTAGTTAAAAGTGGGATTGTGTGCTTGATTCATCATTCAATCATTCATTTAGTGGTTTTATATGTTCTGGAGGGGCTCATTGGTTTCCTTATCACATCATTCATAAATGACTAAGGCCTCATCACGTGAAAGTACCACTCATGGTGTCTAGTAAGAGAGGGGATGTTCTTTCTAGTCTAATCAATATAAGTGAAATCACTAAGACAAGATACTAATCAGTAATCATATACACATTTTTGTGAATTGACAGTGGTTCACCATTAAATTTAAAGTAACAAGAGTAAAAGAAAAATTGACCATCTCATGTATACCTATACAAAAAAACAAGTAACTTTCACTAGAGAAAATCATTGGGGGGGGGGAAGACTTGAGGATCATGAAACCAATATGATATAGTTTTTCTCAAAAGAAACTTTTTGATTAAATGGGAATATAAAATCAATAGTTGTGAAAATTTTTGGGAGATTAAGTATAATGAAGAAAAAAAGTGCTCTAAGGTTTACATTTGGTGGCCCGCGTAAGTAAATCCCTTAGAGTTTAATCTAATCCAACATTAATTTGGTTAAAAATCATGGTATTATTGAATTAAAATTAATTCTTGAGAGATAAATAAGGTAAATTAATGAGACATAATAGTGTGTGAATGTAATAATGACGATCTGCATTTCCTCAAGACTTTTATTTTTCTTTCATAGATGAAAACTACTTTATTATAGATAAATAGTATCTAAAGACCCCAAACCTAACATGAAAAATACAGTGGTTATTTTATTAAATTTGTAAAAATTAAATTAATTAAATCTCAAATGACCAAAAAGTTGAGTAGTCATGGTAAACTAGATACATAACTAAATTTGAAATTACATTTGAAAATGTAAAATGCCACATAATATTTTATTCTGGATCATTTTTATTCCCTCTATCATATCTATAAAAATAAATCACAAAACATTTGTCAATTTTCTAGGGAAAGGAAACATAATAAATGGTTTAAATAATATGATCATCATGGTAGTTCATAAAATGGAAGATATGTATGATATAAATAATATATAGTAATAAATGGTGATCAAATAACACCATATAAATAATCACATGAGTTTAAAAATTATCCAGGGATATAAAAAAGTTTCAAATGAACTCATGGACACAAATAAATTATTCAATAATGATGTAATTCATAATTTCAGACATCTGAACTTACCATCAAGGACTTATGCCAAGAAATCTAAAATATACTATTAGGGCCTCATGCTAATACATCTTAAATAAATGGGTAAGGAATTGTCCAAATACCCAATCTATTTTGTCTCATGAAACCTACCAATGCATCGAGGGGCTAGTAATTTTTTCCCTATATATAACTTAATAAGCCTAATGCATTCATCATATGAATAAACAACATAACATAATCAATATTACATAAAAATCAATAATTGTATACATTAGAATAAATAATATATAGAATATCAATACCTTCCCCAGTCAAGCTGATTATAAACCATCTGATGAAATATAGTGGATGGTATCTTAAGAGTATAATCCTAGAGAAACATAATATTAAATAATGTATGTTGACATAGATGAAAATAATTTCAGAATAAAATAGGAAAACTTCATGATTAAAATACCATTTTTCACTTTTAAAACTCTTATGTAAAATATAAAAATTTCCCAAATATTAAAGAAAAACATATTCTTTGAAAATAATCTGGTAAAATTGTATAGTAATATTCAAAGGAATAAGTGGTCATGATGCCATAAATTTTTTTTCATACCATATAAGTTAAAAAATGATCCTTTTAAAAATATATAAAAAGGTTAAAAAGTTGTTTTTTTCCGAATATGATCCGAAGATTCGTTTTAAATAATTTTTTAAATAAGTTAATCATGGGTAAAAAAATATTTAATAAATAATTATAGAATATTAAAAACATTAGTTTAGAAAAATTAAAGAAAATATTTAAATTGAAGAAAAATAATCCTGACTGAGTAGAAATACAACATTGGATTTCCTTAAAAAAATTATTTATATATATTGAACACTTAGTGGGAGGAAATTAAAGGCAAAATTTAAATATAAATAAATAAATAGATTAAAAGAAAATACATCTTTTTAAGATATAAATATCAAATAATACTCCCAAAAAATACTTAAAACATAAACAACCATGAATATTGATGAGATTGTAAAATAAACACTTACATCAAGTCCGACTTCCTTTTTATGTGTTTGAACATACTATATAATAAATATAGATTTATTATACATATATTATAGAATGATAATAATATATATCATAGAATATATGATTTACTTATGATATTTTTCACCTATTTGTTAAATTTTTTTTGTTAAATATAATATATATTAATTATATATGTATTTAGAGCAATCCATAAAAGAATTATATATATATGAAAATGAATTACACCGTTTATGGAGATGGTAGGCCTTACATATGCATGGACACTGTTTTCACTTTTTTAAGGATGGAATGAAAGAAAGATAAATAATAAATAACATTTATAAAATAATTTTTATAACATATAAATCATATATATTTATTAAATACATCCTTATTACCATCAATATAAAACAAAAAAGAAAAATTGATCACATCACTTCGTGGATGTGGTAGTCAAATTGTAGTCACGAGCGATGTCACTATTTTATAATAGATTGGAAGGTTAATACAATGAATTGATATTATTATTGAATAATAATAATAATATCATAAATATCATATCAAAACGTTAAATCCATCACAAAACCCATTCATAAAATATGGTGATGAAAAATGAATTGTATCACTACATGAAGATGGCAAGCCATACGTATGCATGAGAGATAATTTCACTTTTCATTTTATGTAAAATATGTTATATAATTGTGGTTTCATTATAATAAAAATGTTTATGTATAAATAAGATAATTATTTATTTATTTTTTGATAATTACAACATATTTTTAATAGGTAAAAGAAGAAATAAATTGAAAGCGGTTGGGAAAGATGATTATCACTTCTTCGGGAGACCGCCTTCTGATCCTTTATAATAAAAACCATGTTTGGTATTTTGATGGTAATAGAACCTCTATAACAAAAATAATTATGAATATAATAGAAATGGGTAGGTATTGGTTGATATATATTTCTCAATGTTGTGTAAATAAGTGATGTAAGGGGTGTCCTTTTACATAGAAGTGAAATGAGGAACATAGAATTACAAAAAAGATAAAATATAACTAAGTCATTTATAACATTAATGCTTCCAAATGGACATATATTCAAATTTATGATATTATATGGTTTAAATTTCATCAACCAATTAAATTTGAAATTTTAAATCGGTATTTGAAACTGTATATTTTGGTTTAACCCCTTAGTTAACCAATTTTAGCATTAACCATGGTAACGTCTTTTCCACACATAAATGGATATAATTTTAATTATAAGGTAAAAATTGGATCATAAATAGAAAAGGGATTATATTTTAAACCTTTTATTATCTCCTTGTACTATTTAAATATTTTAATAATTTTTAAATAATTTAATAAAATATTATTTTCATAAAAAATCATAATTTCTATTTTTGACACTATTCATTTAATTTGTCTAAAAATACATAAATAAAAAAATTTTAATTCGAATATAAACCTTTAAAATTTCCATAATAAGGTATATTTATCTTAAAAATTCATGTATCATAAAAACTCACCCAAATTGTATTACTTTTTATATTTTTAATATCTTTTTTTTTTATTTTTCCATTAGTCGAATAAATATCATGTCTTTCTGTGAAAGAATTTGAGGTAATCATATAAAACAATAAAATATTATATAATTTAATATAATGGAAATAATTTAATTATTCTCAGAATAAAATTTTATATTCATTCACCACTTGCTTTTGTACCTAAGTGATCATAGAAGAGATATTTAAAACGAAGAGAGTGACATTTTTTATTTTTTTTATTATTTAAATATTTTTATGTGATATTCATGGAGAAATGTCCCTTAAAAAATTAAATTTCATGAATAAGGTGATAAATTCCTAATTAATCTCATCCAATAGGAATTTTTACAGAAAATAATGACCTTAACAGTTAGTTTTATTCTAGATTATCTTGATTTATCCTTTACCATGGTGATAAAGTTTACATTGGTTACTAATCATAATGCCTAAAAATACAAGGGAACTATTTACAAAATTTGAGTGTCCTTTTTCCAAATATTTAATACATTTTTAACATTAAAATCCTATAATTTAATTAATGTAATTTTAAATAAGTATGAAAAATATGGTGAATCTGCTTTTTGAAAAAATATAGTTTTTAGGCATAAAATGAGATTTATTCGAATCCCTTGCCTAGAATTTTTTTTTGATGAATGATAAAACATTGAAAAATATATTAATTTCATTAAAATAATTCAATAATTCTGATCAATTTAAAACATTAAGATAGAAACATGTTACTAATAATTTTTTTTCATAAAAAACGATTCTTTTACACTAAAATGATTTGCATTTCTCTTTACAATCAATTGATAATCGATTAATTTATTTTTTAGATACATTTTTTTTATAATTTAGTAAATCAAACTTATATCAGACAATTTAATGGATAGTTTATTATGGTATACTATATTACAGTTCATTTGGACTCGGGGTTGCGTGTTTCACATACTATGAAAAAAATTATTTGAAGAGATATATATCATAAAATATCAAGGTGTGATATCATATATCCCATACAAAGAATTTTACCCTTTAGATTAAATCACTCTGGTAAAAAATGAGGATATTTCTATTTAATTACATCGTTAGGTTCCTAATTAGCTTATTCAAATATCTGATTCCTCCATATAACTTTAACCATTTGAGTAGTCTTGTTCCATATCACTTTATCTCTACGATCTCAGATTTCTACTAGTTTTTCTTCATAGGAAAGATCATCACTACTATAAATAGGTCATATACCAATGGTTTGGCCAAAACCATCAGTATAGGTCACTAATTTGGATCTAAACTCACAGTTTAGCCAAAAACATTCATATAGGTCCATTGTACTAACCCTATACCAATAGTTTTTGCTAAACCATTGGTATAGCTCCACCCTATGCCAACGGTTTCACCAAAACCATTAATATAGCTCAAAAAAATCAAAGAACCTATACCAATGGTTCCCAAAACCGTTGGTATTGGTACACATATTTTTATGGAATATTTTTTCTAATAACATTAAATAAATCAAAAGTTAAAATACATATGAATATAAATATATATATTTATGAAATTATGTTCACTAAAGTGATGTTAGGTTAGTGGTTTGGTCGTTGAATTATAAACGGGAGGTGATGGGATCCAATCTAAGTAGTTTTTTTGAATTACATATAATAATGGTTTTATGAAATCATTGGTATAGGTTTTACATATGACCTATACCAACGGTTTTCCTAGAACCATTGGTATAGACCTATGCCAACACCAAACATGTCAACAGTCCTCGAAACCGTTGGTATAGGCTATACAAACAGTTAGGAGACCTGTACCAATGGTTCCAAAGCATTATTATAGGGTATATCTCTATTAGTGCATGGTCTAGTGTACCACCTATATGTTTAGTGTATGGGATGAATAATATATGCCCTTCCTCAGTAGAGTTACATAGAATGTATCATGAACCTGAGAGATATTCAGTGAAAGTGCCAGGTAATAATCTACCATCACTGGTCAATCAAGAACCTCAAAATAACCAATATAACATGGCTCAACGATCCATTATTTTTTAATATCATAACATTTTTCTATAGAGAAATTCAAAGAATTTTTTTCACTAACTTCAAATTCTAGACCACACTATTTGTTATCAATGTATGTTTTCTTTTGACTACGAGCTTCCTCGATGTGATATTGAATGGCTATAACTTTATCTAGCATTTTCTCAGATAGAATTTGTCCCAATATATTTATTTCTCCAACTTTATCATATCAGGTTAGAGTAGAAAACTTCTTTACCTAGAGGGATTCATTAGGAGACATTTGAATTATTTATTGAAATCAATTTCTATCAGAAAACTTTACAATATTAAAGTGTTGAGACCAACCACCTTTAAAATCCATAGAAAAAAATTCCAAAAACAAATTCTATGTTTTGAATGGTTATCTGAGGTTGACCATCCCTCTATGGTGATATGCCATAATGAAACTCAACACTATATTCAGATCTCACTAAAGAATTTTCGAGAACACTGAGGTAAACCTAGGATCCCAATTAGATATAATAGTTAATGGTACTTCATGAAACCTTATGACCTTCTTAATGTATATTCTAGAAAGTTGATCAAGGTAAAAGTCTTATTTTATAATAATAAAGTGTGTTGTCTTGGTAAAGAAATTGACTAAACACCAAATAACATTATGGTCTTTTGACATTTTGGGGAGTCTAAATACAAAATACATGGTGATTTTTTCCCATATCCATTGTAGTTTTGGTAATAGTAGTAACATCCCATTTGACTTCAATCTCCCAGACTTGAATTTTTAGCATACTAACATCGAGATTCATACTATATAGTATTTCAAATTATGTTATAACACTATAAATACTATTTTAGATCTCTATGCATCTCCATACATCCAAAATTAATAGAGAATGATGAACTATGTGACTCATCCAATATCTCCTTATCCATGTCTAGTATTGATGATACACATACTCAGTTTCTAATTATTACTATCTTATCATGGTCATGGATGATCTTAGGAAGATTCCAAACATTCATCAATAACTCAACATGTTTCTTCTGCTTTTTATTAATCCTCTAATGTAAAGATAGATAAACATTATTTTGTGAAAGATTATATTATCCTCTTTCCTCATGATTTCATGATTCATCTTCAATAAATCCATAAATATTGGATGTCCTTAAATCCACATCATCGAAAAACATTCATGATTTTATGACATATAGAATCAACCACCATTTTATCCTTCCCACTATGGTAATGTGTTGAGAAATAATAATATTTGATTAACTCTATCCATATTCTCTTTCTCTATTCAGCTATTTATGTGTAAATACATACTTAAATATTTTATGATTAGTATAAATATCAAAACTTTCACCATGAACATAATTTCACCATAATTTCAATGAAAAAACTAAAACTTCCTATGGCACATCATGAGTTGGGTAATTTTTTTCATGAAACTTAAATTGGAATGAGGAAAAATCTATCACCATATCATTCTTCAAGAGGATACATCATTGTCCCCTCTTTGATGCATCACTTTAGATTACAAACCCTTCTCTATTATAGGGTAGTGTAACCACATACAAACATAACAACCTTCTCTTTATTTCATTGAAAATATATTCACACTAATTTATAGATAAGTAATTAACCACCTTCTAATTAAACGTGGTGACCAAATTAGATAGTCATGGTAAATCTCCCATAAAGAGTTGGTAGTATCCAACCAACCCAAGAAAAATATATATTGGTTATTATGGTTGGTCTAGGCCATTTAAAAATAACTTATTACTTTGAAGTTTTAATTGATATACCATCACCTGAGATTATATGAAAAAAAACGTTACTCTATAAAGCTAAGATTCACACTTGGAAAATTTTCATACATAGGTCCTCAGTCTTATCATTTCATCACTATCAAGGTTGAACTCTGGAACATTTCTAAACTTCTTCAACAGTTACAAATCTACCTTATGTGGCTATTTAACCTAAAATAGATAGATGGTTAAAAAATAATTTTATAAAGATAATATTTATCCCTTTTCTTCAATATTTTTAAATCCATGCTTTAGAAATATAAAATTATTGGATCTTTTTTGATCCACATCATATATAAATTTGGCATGATCCTTTATATTCTAAGCATCTTTCACCATGTTTACTTTCCCAATGTAGTAATGTTTTGAGCATTCACAGTCCTTAATCAGCTCAAAACATATTCTATTGTGAATATTTAACTATTTCTCTATGAATATATATTTAAAATTTTATGATCAATGTTAATATCAAACCTTTATCCATATAGATAACGTCTCTATATTTTTAATTCAAAACATTTCTACCTCTATCTCCAAATCATGGGTCGTGTTTTTTTCTCATGCAACATTAATTGGTTTAAGGCATACTCTATCACCATATCATTCTTCATGAGGTCACATGTCATTTCATTAATGAGTCACTATATATTAGTAAACCTTATACAATACAGGGAAATGTAATCATATGTCAATTGAACAATATTATCTTCAATTCATTGAAACCCTCTTCACATTCATCGATCCATAATGAATGAACCCCCTTCCAAGTCTACTCAGTGTGTGGATTAAACAGTCGTTAGAAATCTTTCAAGCATATGTAATATCTAGCCAACCCAAAAAAATATGGATTTAATTTACTATGGTAGATATATTAAATTTATTAATAACTTATGTATTTTATGGATCTAATGATATTCCCTCACATTAGATTCTATGATCCACGGATGAAACTTTTTAATCCAAAATTCACACATGTTAAATTTAGTATAAAATTTTTCTTTCCTCAAGATATTTACCATAATTCTTAAATATACTCCATGATCTTCCATTATATTTTATATATAATAATATATTATATGAATACCACAAAAAAACATACCAAGGTAATCTCTAAATACACATCATTAAATCTATAAATATAGTCAGAGCATTGGTAAGTCCAAATGAAATTACTATGAATTTATAATGATTGTACCTCATATGGAGGGATGTCTTGGGTATATCCTCCTTGATGGATAACTTATGATACCATGATCAAATATAAATAATGCAATAATATATATCTCCTCATAATTTATCAAATGTATCATCAATATGGGGTAGAGGATACTTATTATTAAAAGGGATTTTGTTAATTTCTTGATAACCAATGACAAGACACATTGACCTATATTTCTTCTAAACAAAATGAATATTTTAACCACAAGGTGAAGAACTTAGGGAATTGAATCTTTTATCTATATTCTCATAGAGTTTCTTATTCAATTCTTGAAACTCAATCTGGTTTATTTCATGTGGGGTATCTGAAATAGGTATAGAACTAGGTATGTGTTCTATTGAAAAATAAAATTCACAATTTTACGGAAGACTTAGACATTCTTTAGAAAAAACATCAATATATTCCAAAACAACAAGAAAATTTTCAACTTTGCGTTTCTCCCTAAAAATTGGAGATAAATTTACCTCATTAATAGATATAAAAATCAAGATGTTGGAATTTATTTCCATTGGTTGTTCAGGTTCATCCTCACACCAATATATTATTGATGGTTGTTTTGGAAAATAAAATATAACATACATTACAAAAATTGATATAATATATATATTTGGAGATCCAATCTATGATGAAAATTTCATAAAATTAAACTAAAGGAAGAATAAAAAGATTCGTAGGAAGAACCATCCAAAAAAATTCTATTAGAGGTCAGTTATAGACATGATATGTGTTCATCCAACCATTTGAAGCCTTCACTACCAACTCAATATCTAGTTGTTAGGTTTTGATATGATAACATTAGAATATTATTAAGATATAAAATACAAGTTAGAACCATAATGAAATAAAATAATTTCAATTATAGAGTGTATGATAAGTGTACCTTTCACCAGATCTCTAGGAACTTCCACATTGGCTTTAATAGTTGCATAAGATTAACCTTCACCCATTGGATGCTGGAGGTATTGGTTAGAGTATTTACCCATTTCTTTATAGTTAAATCATTATACTTTTATGGGTTTACCTTACCATTGCATTCATGAGCATAATGTTCATTTTCTCCACACTTAAATCAAACTCATTTTTCTTTTAGGCATGTACCAAGGTGTTTCCTATCACATGTATCACATGTTGTAAAATTATTCTTTTTATTAACCCTTATATATATATTTTTTTCTACCATATTATTCTTGTATTGGTTACCTTAGAATATATAAGTCTTGAATAATTATTTATCTTTCTTAATAGCTCAAGATACTACATCCTTACTTGATTATAATGTTTGGGAGACTAGTACCTTTTGAATGATTAAATTTAACCAATCAAAGAAACTATCAATCTTACTATTTGAATTATGTACATAGTTCGTATAATTCCTTACTAACCTTGTAGAATTAGCTCCATAATAATAAACATTCTAATCTTATTTTTTTCTTAGACTTGTGAATTATCTCTCCATATCCACTCACTATTTATGAGGAAAATATTCTTCCAAGAAAATATCCTTAAAACAATTCAATTTTAAGTTTTTTATTTCTTACTCATCGTTAGTATTTTGAATAAAAGACCACCATTTATCTTTATCCCTTAAGACATAATAAAATGCCATGAAAACCTTCTCCCTTTCTTCACATCCCGAACAACAAAATATATTCTCTAAGATACTTATCCAATGATCTTATACAAATGGATTTTAAGTACCATTGAATTATGGTGGTTTTTTATGCATGAAATTGTCTAATATTGTTAAAAAATGTTGTGGATCAGTAGGATTCCACATATGGTAAATGTTAGAGGTTATTACCTGATTTTAAAGACCCAATATAGTTATAATTTGTTCTGACCCTACTACATCTCTATATCGATCATCACTATATTTCCCAAGAGGGAAATAACTACATGATTTATGTGTATTGATAGGGTTTCCATTACTTCTTCTAGGATCCATTTTTAAATAATTTCACACAGTATAACAGATCACAACATTACAAATCAAAGTTTAAAAATACAAATCCAGTGAGAACAATAATAAAAAAATAAAATTAATGTATAACTAATATCAAAATATAAAACATGGTTTATCTGGGAATATTCTCAAGGTAAACCACATGGTTTAGTTTCCTAGGATATTTTTTCCTAATAGTTTAGAAATCATGGTAATCTAGATACATACTTGAATCCCACATTATATTTAAAAATATAAAATACAACATAGTCTTTTAATTTAGATCATATTTATTCTCTCTAGTATATCCCAGAATATCAATCATAAATCATTTTCTATAATCCTTGGGAAAGTAACCATAAGAAAGGTGTGATATTAGATTCTATGTATACATTATATTCTAAACAATGAATGAATAATATGGGAATAATAAATGATTATAAAATAATTCTATTTATATAATGACTTGTGTTTGAAACACATACATGGGTATAAAAACTATTCAAATAAAATAATAGACATTAATAACTAGTTTCATTTGGTTGGAATGCATAATGATGAATATCTGAACTTACAATAAATTTATTATTTCTATACTTCTAAAATATACCATCAATGCCTCATGCCAAGACATCTCACTAAAATAAGTAAATCATATGCCAAATACCAGAGCTATGTTTTCATATGAGACCTTCCAATGCATCAATAGAATATATAATTATGGGTCCCAATCATCACATAATTTGTTTAATTAATTCATCATATCAATAAAAAAGATAATAAAATCAATATTAGAAAAAAAAAATCTATATTGGAAGAACTTGCAAACAGAATAACAACATGTTCCTTAGTAAAGATAATAAGAAAAATCAATAGAAATATGGTGGATGGTATTATAATTTTATAACCTCATAAAATAATAATATTGAATAAATAATATTTAAATAGATAAAAATAATTTTGAAACATCACTTGAAATTTTCATAAGGAAAATACCGAATTTCACTTTGAAAAAATTTATTTAAAAATATAAAAATTTCCCAAATTTTATGAAGTCCTTTTAATTTTAGAATAAAATTCTAAACATGAAAAGGAATATTCCAAGTAATGAGTGTTCATAACGTCATGAAATTATTTTCATTCCATATAATTTAAAAAATATAATCGTTTTGATACTTTTCTAAAAAGGATAAAAAGTACCTCATTCCAAAAATGACCAGAAGATTCGTTTTAAACCATTTTGTAAAGAAGAAAAAAATGGGAAAAAATTTCTTTAATAAATAATTTGAGTATATTAAAAACATAATTTGAAAAACTTTTAGAAAAATTAGGGCATTAATGAGAAAGATACTTAGCTGAGTGAAAAAACAAGGCTTGTTTTACTTAAATACAATTTTTTGTATATTGTGATTACATAAAGAGTGTAAAAAAAGGAAAAAATTTAATTTAAATAATTAACCTCATGATGAGAATATAAATTTTGTTTAATATATAAATATCAAATAATACTCACAATATATACATAAACATAAAAAAAATCACGAATAATCATGATATTGTGAAATAAACCCTTACCTCTGGTCTGTATTACATCATATGTTCTTGTACCTCCCATATAAGATATTTATATGTTATAAATATATTTTATAATTATAATCATATATATAATACCATATATTATTTAATAATGATCTTATATCACCCATTTATTGGCAATTCTTTCTTAAAGTCACTATTATGAGTAATAACTGCTTTGTTTTCCATGTATGATTTGGTTTTGTTGTTTCACTACTTTTAATTCTATTTTGGTACCATCATCTACATTATTCTAAACATGGTATTAATATTTTATATATTCATTATATATATATATATATTTATACATAAAATATAGAGATATAAAAATTAATTACAATACTCATGGAGACAGTAGGTCGTACGAATGCATGAACACTGTTTTAACATTTCAAAAGATGAAACAAAATAAAAGTAAATAATAATTCACCTTTAAAAACATGTTATTATAAAATAAAAATAATATATATTCATTAAATATATCATTATTAAAAACCATAAAAAACATAATTGAAAAAAGGATCACATTGCTTCGTGGAGGTGGTGGTCCACATGTACGCAAGAGTGACATTATCCTTTTCCAACAGATTAGAAATTAAGAAGGTATATATTATATTATAATTAAATAAGAAAAAAATTTAAAAATAAATATATAAAAATTAAATCCATCATAATACCCTTTCAGGGAAAAGTTAATTACATTGTTAGGTGGATTAGATAAGTTATATGTATGCACGAGTGTTTCTTTCAATTTCCATTTGATATAAAAGAGGATGGATAATTTTGGTTTCACTCTCATAAAAACATTTAATGTATTTATGACGTTTAATTTATTCTTTAATTATAAATACCATATATTTAGAGAGGTTAAATTGATAAATAATTTAAAAAATGTCGATTAAGATGAATACGTCTTCTTTAGGGGACATCCTTTAGATCATTTATTATGGAAACTAGTTCTGGCCTTTTGAGGGTACCAAAACCTATTAAACATTGATAAGTACTTTTATAAAAGAAATGGGTAGGTATTGTTCAATATAGTTTTCTAAAATTGGTGTAAAGAAGTGATGTAAGGGGTGCCCTTTTATAAGGGAGGGAAATGACACAACTAGAAGTACAAAAAAGTTTTAAATATAACAAAGTGATTCCCCAGAAAAATTATTCCAAATGGATATAGATTACAAGATAAGTGATTATATGTTTGAAATATCATAAAAAAATTTGTTAGGTTTAAGTTGTATTTTCAATCTTATCTTTGGGTTTAATCCTTTATCTAAACTATTTTAACATTATCTAGGACAACATATTTTTCACTCTTAAAGATTTATAATTTTTCTTATAAGATGAAAACTGGCTCATAAATGGAGAAGGAATAATATTTTTACCATATATTATCCTTAGTGTCATATTTTTAGTTTTTCATTATTTTTAAATAATTTTAAAAAATATTATTTCCATAAAATATCATTATTTTTATTTTTGACACTATTAATTCAATTTGACTTAAAATACATCAAGAAAAAGTTATAATTCGAATATAAAACATTAAAATATCACTAATATGTTATATTTATCTAAATAATTTATGGATTTTGTTGACCAAGCCAGATGATCGCAAATGAGTATGGTTGGTGTTTGCCGAAGCAAGTGTTTAAGGTGGCACGATTTATTAGTGTTTTCCAAATTCATAGGCCTCAAAATTGGGAGTTTTTTTTTGTAAAATTAATATTTCCATGCATGAGTGAATTTTAAAAAAGCCAAAAAGTATAATAAATGGATTGTAATGGTGGTATGTAAAATTTTTCGCAGAAGGAAAAATGGTTTGTGAGGAGGCTCACGGTTTTCCAAAGGCAAAAAGTTCATGTATTCAGTTTGTAGAATGGAATGAGGTATGTAGAAGGCATGTGATATGTGGGATGGATTTTTGTTGGTGGAGTCCAATCAAGGCCAAAATGTTCAACACATTTGTAGAGAAGCTAATTTTTCTTCTGATGCTCTTTCTTGTGAAGGATAGCCAGAGGAGTCTCGGATTTTTTATTCCAGTTTAGGTTTTCTCTCGTGTAGATGTAAAATTTTATTCCTTGGGGATTCCCTTGGGATCCATCACTTTATACCTCCTTTAGGGTTATTGGTGTGTTTTTATGGGTTTCTTATTTCTTGTACATTAATAAAAAAATCAATTTTTGATTGATCTAATTTGGCCACCTCAAAGTAAGATAGGTGGTACATGGATCACATCTGGTAGAACAATTTATAGTAACAACACAGTATGTGGAGAAAGTTGTATCACATTAATGATTTGGTAAATATTAGATAAGTATATTTTGTGGATCTATTTTCCCATATAAGGATCACAAATACCATTATTATGTAGAGTAATTTTCTTAAGAAAACATATTTGATCCAAAAATTCCACAAAGACTAAAAGAGGTTCACAAGGAGGATTCCATGAGGGGTAAAGTATTTTGCAAAAGTAATTCCATGAAAAGGTGTTTGTGGAGAATTTTAGTTCAAAAAAAGGCGGTCCACAGATAAAGCAGTCTACAAAATAAATAATTCTACATAAGTGGAAATGTTAAGTGAAGGTAGTATGTGAAAGCAGTACGTGGAGGTGGTAGCAAGAGGTGGTTCACGGAGATATTACACAGAGGTGGTACTCTATGGGGGAAGTGAAGGTAGTTCTTAGAAGTGGTGGTACATGAATCATACTTGCTACATAGTTCACATAATAGGAAAGGTGGATCATAGAGGACTCAATGAAGCTTTCAAATGCATTAAAATAGTTCGTGAAAGTAATTTATGTTAACTAACAGCACATAAAATAGTGTATTTCATCTACATGTGAAAAGGGTCTTCCACTGAGAATCTATATATGGTTGAGGATACAATATTTCTTGAAAATGACAAGACCTATAAGTTCATAAATTGTTATTTGATCCCTTCTAATAGTAATGAGTGAAGGAAAAGGATGACGGTGATCCTTCCCACTAGAAGTGAGCTAGAGGAAGAGACATAGGGAGTGACCCTTGGTAATGAAACGACCAGACCCTAAAAATTCAAAAGACAGTGAGCCTAGGAATAAAAGATCTAGCCTAGATATTTTAATTAGCAATGATTTTAATTGGATTTTTTGCAGCGGAACATTTTCATTGTATGCTCCTTAGACATAGCCTAGTGAGGGTGAACCAAGTAAAATCAATGCATCCTATGCATGATTTCATTTCTGTTCATATATTTCAATGGGGAATGAAATAAGTTTGTTTTTTTTCATGATAAAACATTATCTGAAGGGGAAGTAGTTTTAATCTTTCATACCCTGATTCACCCCCCCCCCTCTTAGGGTATTTGACCTAGTGGACATGACAAATCATAATAACTCACACATATAGTATTAATTTTAAATTTATAAAATTTTCCCATTAATTGAATAAATACTCTTTTAGTGTTGTGTAAGTATTTAGGTTAATTATATAAGAACTAAAAATTATAAATATATTTCCATAATTAAAATAATCTTATTTTCATCAAAATAAAAATTTGGATTCATTATGCACTTTCTTTTTTCCATATGTGAACACATAAACGATACTTTAAAGTAAGAGAGTGTCATTTATTATTTCTATTTACTTAAAAATATTATATAGTTCATTTTAACAAAAAAGTGTTCCTTAAACAATTGAAGTTTGAGAATATGGTTATAAGAGTCTAATTAAAATTGTAAAATAGAATTTTTGATGGAAAATTATTAATTTAACACAAATATTTATCTTATATTAACCATTTTTACCCATTATCAATGTGATAAGTTTTACATTAGTTATTATTAATAATGACAAAAAATAAAAGGGAACTATTACTCAAATTGGAACTTATTGATTCGAAATATGAAATCAATTTTAAAATTTTCTATTTCTATAAATAGCAGAAATTAATTTAAAAATAAGTATGCAAGATGCGATGAAATATTTTTTTTTGAAAAATATAGTTTTAAGAATAAAATTGGAATTATTCTTATCTAATTCCATGGATTTTATTTAGATAAATGATAAAATGTTTTATAATTTATTAATATCTTTAAAATTATTTACCTATAGTGATTAATTTAATTTATTGAGATAAAAGAACATTTCAACCATAAAAATAATTTTAGAAAAAACCTTTCTTTTACTCTATTTGTTTTATTTGTTTTCTATACAATTTATAATAGATGAATTGCTTTTATAAATACATTTTTTTTATAATTTAGACAATAATATTCATTTTATTTAATTTAATAGCTAGGTTATAACAATATAAAAATTTATGATTCATTTAGATTTGGGGTTTGGTTTACCAAAAACTATCAAATAAATATCCTAAGAGAAATATTTTATAAATTATCAAAGTATTAAATTCTCTATGCATCATGGGGATAATGAAAACTGAAAATTTACATGAAATAAGACTCATTAAAATTTATTTTCATAGGATCACAAAATCTGAACACGAAAAAATGTGGACACTTGAGGGCCTTACTCTATTTATTTGGGTGATCCATTAGATTAAATACCCATTGATTAATTGCCCTACTGACTACAAAAAATTACAACATAAGGAATTTTTTTGACCTGAGGTGAATGTGTGGTAGAGAACAAAATAGTTAGATAGATTGAAAATAATAGCCTACTATTGTAGAGAGTTTCGTGTCAGGTTCACTATTTTTGTTTTGACTCGATTAACGCCGTACCCATTTTGGTTGGTGAGATGGTTGCATTGGGACTAGTTAGTGTTTCCTTTTTTATGTTGTAAAGAAGGTTCCATCATTGAGTGGTCCTGAAGGGTGATTATAGGGGGTTAAGTGTTTTGGTCAATTGACCCACGTCTGGTATGATGTCCTCGGATGGTCTCTAATGTGTTTATTCACAGAGCCCGAAACACCCAACGACCCTTTTATCCATGATTCATGGATGTTATTTCCGAAGGAAAGAGATCGTTAGATGATGATTTGGCCAATGACACTTAAGTAATCTATTGGTTAAGAGGAAGGGAGGTTGGGTTCATCACACCATTTTAGGGGGAATTATTTCATATTCCATGACTCTCTTATATATTTATGTATTTTTAACATGTTCTTAAATCCTTGGTTCTTTCCCAAGAATATGTCCATGGAATACTCATATGTTGTAAAATTTATCTTATATGCATGTAAATCCAGAACCCTCTATTTGTATATGAAGTCCTCCATTGATAAAGATACATGTATGTATTTGATGTTCTTCATGAATGTTCCCCTTTTGTGGATATATTCAAAATTCCTTTATTGTTTACTAAGACATCCCAGGTTTAAGCCAAGTGATGAGGTACTCATGAGTTTATCATCATCCATGCGGGTGGGGTGGGGGTGGGGTGGGGGTGGGGATTATTCGGATGTGTGTGTCAAACCCATAAGAATATTTTCCTATGTATTCTCATGAGATGAATCATAGACCACATATTTCGGTGCCACTTAACTGGACACATCACCTTTTAAGGATGTGCGACAAGGACCCATCAATGTATTTTAACATCATGCAGAGAGAACTTCTAGGAGAAAGGTGTATAATCTTGATTCGATGTACGGTTTACGATGAGGTGGCCTGTGATATCCAACAGAGAAACAGTCTCTTAGGTGGATATGGTGATACTTGGGATATGGCCCGAAGAATAGTAAGGTGACTCTGGTTTCAGATTTGGACCATAGGGAGGCTTCATACATATCTCAGTTAGTTGGAAATCAAAGAACATATAATTATTTTTGGGTTGGGGATTATACTGTAGAGGTAGCCTATTTTTGGTTGCATGATTGGGGCTTACACATGGGAGCTACCCATTTGAGAGAAGTAAGTTAGGGCTTTCTCCTGAAGAGGATTCCCTAGCGAGTTTAGAGGTATTTTATTAGTACTGACTTCTAAGTATAATGTCCCTTGAACTTGGGAATACATATCCTACATAGGTAGGTGTACTACATATCCATACCAGATAAGGAATTAGAGTTCTCATAGTTTATTATTATGTGAGGATTACAACTAGGAGAAGGACCATTGAGGGGAAACTTGAATTGATCATGGATTATACCGCCTATGAGTCCCACACTTTTGGGTTATGTTGATGTCGTGATCACCGCCAATCTCTAAGCCCATGTGAGTCATTCTTGGTGTGTGGAACAAAATGAGGCAGTGGATCTAAATATCACATGTCCCACATCATCTGCTAATAGATGATACTAGATCCCAAATGGAAAGAGAGAGAGGGGGTTTGAACATGCCGATATAACCCCTTTGTTTTCATACCCTAGATAATATGATTAACCTATCTAGGTACACCCTGGGCGGAGGCAAAGAGAATCCCAAATGAAACCTCCAACAAGAAAATCTATAGGCGTACCTATGTGGGAGTGCTCTGAAATGGGTTCTAGGAAAATATATAAATGTTGCTTCTTTTCAAATGGAAAAGATAGATTTATTTTCTTTTAATATCACTAACCCAGATTGAAGGGATAGTCTAGAAATTATCCTCAATACCCATAATGAGAAGTATCACGTTAGTATCCCAAGGTTGGACCCTAGGATACCATGGTAATCTAAACTTATGGACATTATGAGGTTCGCACCATTGTGTGGATTACCTATGTGACTTCCCTTACTATGGGTACGTAAAATTAGAAGGGCATGCTGATGCACCCGGTGGTTTTATCATATAGTTCTAGTGGTTTTGGAAGAGGCTTTGGCTTAACACCATTAGACTGGTTCATGAAGGGACTGAAGATGAGATAATGGAAGTGGAAGGAGATGATCGAAGCCAAAGAGTGTAACATCTGAGGGTAACCCATTCCACATATTTTTTCATCATGCAGGATGAGGGACTCCCTGCATTGCATGTTACTAAGGGGGAGGAGGGACCAACCACATACCATGATGGTATGCCAACCTGTATACAGTCTATTTATAGTTTTTCTACATGGGGCTAGGTTATGATCTAGTAGCATGAGGCTATGCGGCACCGAGTTCTATCCGTGTAGTGTGGTGCTATGTAACATAGGGTTCCACCCATGTAGCATGGTGATACACAGGGTTCCAGATTGAAGAAGGGTCATTTATTTAGTGCCTTGCTGTAATTACATCCATGAAGGACATATGGTTTTCAGTTGGCCAATTATTATTTTTCTTTTTTATATTTCCTCCATAGAGTGAGTTTATACCTATGGGAATTCATCAGAAGGGGTATGTGACTCATTGATAATTCTCTTCACAAATTTGTCTCAAAAGTCTGTACAATCCTCTGAAATCCATTCCTTTTATCAACTCCCCTCAGGGTCCTTTTATACAGTGTTAGAGAAGTTAGATCTATGGATCTCATGAAACCGTTTACAGAAGCCCATGGGGAGATTACATAGCATATAGACGACTCGGTTAATAAAGGTATACAGGGTTTTGGTTTGTGGTTGAGAAAATTTCCACCTCAATCCCGCGAATGACTTCATATTTTTCACTGGGTGTGTTTGGATTTTCCTCATCCATGAACTATTGAGTCTGGGGGATGGTATGTGTGGGTGGAATTTTCCCCCTCTATTTCTCCAATGACGCGGTCTGCGGGGATGGTATGCAGGGGTGAGTTTCTCTACCTCCATTTCACAAATGACACAGTTCACAGGGGCGGAATTATTCACCTCTATTTCACCAATGACGTAGTTTGGAGGGGTAGAATTTAGGAGTGAGTTTCTCTAAGTCAATTTAACCAATGACACGGTCCACAGAGATAGAATTCATGGGTGAGTTTCTCTACCTCCATTTCTCCAACAACATGGTTCATGGGGACAGTATTCCATTTTCTTCATTTCGTGTAGTACTCAGTCTGCATGTCATTCCTTCTAAAAACTATTCTCATGATTCAGTATGAGGAAAAATTATTTTCCTGTTCAAAATTTTGATTCTTCAAAAATTTTATCTTAGTACTTCACCCAATTCATTTTATTTACTTTTCCAAAATTAAGAGAGTATTTAATTTCCCTTTGCTAAGTTTTCAAGACCCTACAAGAATACTGTAAGAACTCTGAAAAATGGATATGTAAACTTACATAACACTATTCATCAATGGGTATACTCTTATTATTTCCCTCATTTCTTGACTATGAAAGTTCCCACCCATTCAAACCACTGATACATACTAGATACTAAAATATTAATGCATAAGTGATACCATGGATGATGTGGATAACATTAGGTGGATTTGGATAATCGAAATGGAATACGATCAACCATTACTTGGACACAATTGAGATAGATGTGAGTGAAATGCCTCTCATCATGTACTAAACAAATTAAAGGGTTTCTGTTATTCTTTATGAGAAGATAGATGAGATAACTTATTTAAATAAATTCATTTGAAAATATGAATGACTAAAATTGTAAAATGAAATGATGTGCATTATACAAACTCAAAACCTGAACCACGCCCACTATCTCTCTTCTTTCATGACCTTGAAAGTCTCACATTTTTCATATTCATTTCACACATTTTGGTGATTTCTAGAGGGAAATTGGAGGGTAGAAATTTTTTATCTAAAACCAATTGATTAAGGCAGAGGAAAGGTAACATTCCAAATATTACTTAATAGGCATCATCCTTGAACGTCCTGGGCATGACATGAGTGAAAGTCCATATCTGACCCTGTCTTCCCAAAAAAAGATTATTTCATAGAAAATGAAAACCAAATTTGAGACCTCCAAATGTTAAAATATCTTATGATTCATTGTTTTCACTTCAATATTACTTGGGGGAGTTCAATGATTAATATGTGTTCATTTTATCACTAATATAAGATATTCATATGTAGGAAGTGTCTACAACATGTGATTTATACTCTTTTCTCTCCATAACCCACTCAGTAGGATCATATTCCTCAAAAATCTCACAAAGATAGAATGGAAAACAATAGAAGAAATTGAAACTCACTTATAACTAATTATTAGGGTTTTTGAAATGGTTCCCACTTCAGAGTATAAAGTAACTGATATAGTTGATGCACCATTGTTCTATAATTTTTTCGCCACATGGTGGTAGATGGAAAATTTGCCTGACTATATCATCCAAATGAGAAGAAAATTTAGCAGATATATCTAAGAAAGTGGAAAAAACAGGTATTCTCATTGGTTGACTAAGTCATTAGCTAGTATATGACATTCATGAGCCTATATCCTTTTCTCCAATCATAACCATATATTTTTCTATATGATTGATGATTATATGGGAATGTTAAGCTATCAAGGTTCGGAATTGATGACCCTAGGGTCACCGAAGGTTTGTAATAACAAGACGTATAATCATTATTAAAACTATAAGTATACTTAAGAAGGTATATTTCAATCATCTTGACCATAATAGAACTCCAAATGTTATATCCAATAATATTCACTCACATGAGTATTCTGACAATCATTTTAATAACTCTTATAATGAATTTAGTGGAGAAAAATTTAATCATCATGTTCATTACCCAACATGTCCAACACTTCTATAACAGTAAAACAAGATCATCTCTTTGTTTGATATTTATTGTTCAAAATGAATTCACACCTCATGTGGTTTTTCTTGTGGTTAAACCCCACTTGGTAGTAGGCTTGATTTAATGGTCTAAGTGTTCTTAGGAAACCATCCACTATCTTGAGAGGTTCATATATATATATCTAATCTTGTATGTGTATTTTCTATTTGAACGTGAGTTTAGGTAAACTAATATACCTCATCCATACATGTAAAATTATTTCCATTCTATTGAGTATCCTAGTACCACTAATGTGCCACATTCATCTTAAACACTATATTAAATTATTGTAGCTAGCATCATGTATAGTAAAACGAGAGTATACCAGGGAAAAAAGAGCTAAAATATTTCTATCATGTCATGATACCAATAAAAAATAGGCATTCGTTTCTGACCTCACTGACATTTTTCTCAAATGAAAAAGCTGTATGGGTCAAAATTCCGCTACCTAGATGTAATGAACTCAATTTAAAAATATTTACTAGTGTTTTGAAATAACCCAGGTGCAAAAAAGAATGATTGGTGCTATGATAGTATAAATTGGATTGATCATCAAACACAAAGGAGTATTTTC
This sequence comes from Viscum album, assembly GCA_963277665.1. Taxonomy (NCBI): domain Eukaryota; kingdom Viridiplantae; phylum Streptophyta; class Magnoliopsida; order Santalales; family Viscaceae; genus Viscum; species Viscum album. The sequence goes on along the minus strand of OY728141.1, from coordinate 1,361,495,651 downwards.
AATAGGATCACTCTGATTATTAATAATATCATAATGAATTGTTTGAAAAAATGGCTGAGTATTTACACTGAAAAAATAAGGATACATGCATTCTAGTTACATATGGATTAATACAAGTTGGGAACCTGTGTACTATAGTGGAAAGGTACTTGAGTCAAGTTAGTTGGTATTTAGAGGTGGGTTTGGGGAAATGGAAAGGATGGAATTCCACTATTAAATAAGGTTTAAGGATACCTATAATTGTTTGGGGGATATAGGCATGATAGGAAAATTTGATTTTATATAAAAGGATGCATCACTCATGTAGTCATTCATACTAAATGAACAACTCGATATCTCTTGAACATGAGCATTGAGATCACCTCGGACCATCAACTTTGGTATTGGCTATCCAGAAACTAGTTGTTCAATATATATCGACATCAAGGGAAATCCTATGAATTGATTAGTTTGTTGGGGGGTTTTCTCTTATTGGTGTTTCAACCTCAAGGAATTATCTTATTGTACCCCCACTCTACCCCTTTGGGTTGGATAAATATATAATCAGGACACTACAACTAGATGAAACCCATTGGAATATTCTCTCAAGTTTAAAGGGGTCTTGAGTTCATGATGTAATGTGATTTTTATTTTTATTACCACACAAATAGATGATGATGTTGTAGACCACATAGAAAGCACTATAGTTTAGTCCTTTGGTAATTTGATGAAATGATTATTTCCCCAATCAATGACATGAAAACAAATTTACCACCTCTTGAACCATTTCATTCCTATCCCTTTACCATTCCATTATATATTCCATTTTTCGCAAGGAAGAAAAATACCTCATGTGGAGACCATTACTATGACTATCCACTCTATTATAAGAGTAAAATGTGGGCATCAAATACCAGGATTGACTAATGATATCCTATACTCATTAGGTCAATCATAAAATGAACCTTGGTAGGATTTACCCCCTAATAAAACATATTTTAACCTTCAACTGCAATGGCATTGCCTTCTGGAGCATGGGTATGGAAAGATGTTCTATAGAGGCGGTATTCAGATCTCAAGGAATCCATGGTTGGAGATAAAATAGACTTGATAAAACCAATACACATGGAAACATCCTTTATATATTGTTCCATTCATCTCATTTTAGGATTTCCCTAGTCAAAAACTTTGGTCTATTATATAATGAAAAGGTAAAGAAACTTCATTCCTAACAACACCAACCCTATCCAAGATAAATTCCATTCTCCTTAACCAAAATCAAACACTTGATCATACTCAAGTGAAAGATTTATTTTATGAGATTATACCGCCATTTTTATCTACTAATCACTAGAAATATATCAAACATATCTCCTATCACATCCTTTGACTAGAATTCAACTACAACTTGGACTCCAACTGCTATCACTAAATGGGTGGATGATGGAAAATGAAATTGAACCTCTTAAAAGGGAATTGGAAAATACTATGGTCCGAGAATATTCTATCCAAGATCATCATATGGTATGGTTGAAGACTTTTATTTCATGGAATCATGATATTTGTGTTGTCTGATTTTTGTTTTCTGGGTTAGGCCTTGTGAAAAAAATTTACTCTATCTACAAACTAACTTGGTAGCCCCTCACTATGTTTTCGAATTCTAATCCATTGCATGTTACTATTGATGTTAAAATCAATAATCCATTCAGGTTTCATGTCATCCAAATTACTGGTCTCATCAAATTGAATAGAGTATATAATTATTCTTCTACTCTAGTGGTGGGTTTTTTTCATTTAGTATCCCCCTTATATACTGAGCCATGAATCTTATAATTTTCTATCATGAAGAGGAAATGAGATAATAAAAATGAAGTAGAGGAAAAATACATATTAATAAAGTATTTTATAATTGATTTGAATCCAAATTCATACCTTAGAAATGAAATAACATAATGATTTAATTCCACCAGTACCCATATCTTCTTTTATTCTGTTAATTAGAGTTATTGAATTATACTTGGTTATGTAGATCAAGTTGGGATCTCCACCATAGATTATCCTCCATTATTTTTTGAATAGGTAGATCATTTACAAGAACATAATTAAAATAATTCAAATATAAATAGATCATCCTCATTCCTATCAACATGAAATTAAATTCTTTCAATTATTTCTCTTCTTCACTCTCTATGTACCTAATTTCTACTTGCACAAAACTTCTGGCGTCAATTTTTTACTTTCCCCTTCTAATCCTTCTTCCACCTGTATGAAGTGTATAGACCTTAATATGATAATTTAGAAATCTATTTACAATAAAACATATCCAAATGATTTAGGATAAATAGATATAAAAAGGGTTTTTCTTGAGAGAAAGTGTCGATTGAGATGATTGAGTGATATTGTTCCACCAATAATAGACTCCACCCAGGATTGAGTGATTTATGAAAGACATAAATGTATTTAAAATTATGACACATTTCAATAAGTTTCTTGAGAGGGGAATTGATGTATAAAAATATAGGAAATATTCCAATTCAATCCTTGTATGACTATTCACTATACAATGATAAAAGTATAGATCTCAATCTTGTTCTAGATTTTTTGTATAGAGTGTGATGTGGCCTTATATATCACAAGGAGTGAGTGGGATCAAGGGAAAATGGTGGGTGTGTTTTTTATTAATTTAATTTGATTTATCAAAAGCGTATATAGAAATGAATCATTCTTATGGTTATACATTTATTAGTAAGGTGAAATTTTCAAAACATGAAGAAGAAAATTTAAAATCAGGACCACTTTATGGGTACTAAATCAGATAAGTAGGAATAATGATGGATATGAAATCTCAAATATAAATAGTTCTACATAAAAAATATATTTTTATTATTCATTTTTTACTCAGTCGATATTGAAAATCCCATTCCACTAGAAAGAGGGGAATGAGATTTTTCTCTAATAAGCATTCATAGACTCATATCTTTTGTCGACCTCTTCTTGGTTATGAATTTTCTTAGTTATACTAGTAGAAATGTTATATTTACATAATCCAGATACATCTACACTATCTTAGATAACATTAATAAATTTCTATCTAAAGTAAGGGTAAAATTTTTATCTTTTCATTGGTACTTGTTGATCCTTATTTTGTCTCTTTTAGCGGCAGGGACATTATGCTTTCCTCTAGTAGTGATTACCCAATTTAGGGTTCCCTAGAAAGTTCATGTTCTCTAAATTGAAACTTGTACCCATGATTATAATGGAAGTAAATGGAGGTACTAAAGGGTTTCCCTTTTTCTTTATCAGGAAAATTTGGGTTTTATACAATTGAAACTAATACCCACACATAGTTTAATATGAAGAGGAGGGAGGAACTCATTTTTCAATTTTTCACATTTCACTCAAAATGAAGGGAAGAGAAGATATAAATTGATAAATAATCCAATGGGGCTTTTTTCTTTCTATTTTCATGATTACTAATGGAAAGAACCCGTCGAGTGGGATGAATTGTTGTTGGATTGATCACGGGGTAAGGGAACAACATCACATCATCTAGTTCAATCCTATTTAAGAAGATTGTAGACTTTGATTCAATAAAAAGAATATCTTGAAAGAAGAACTAAGGTTTTTCATATATATGAATGCTATGGGTAACTAATTTTACTATTTTCTATTCATCAGATCAAATCAACAATGAATTCAAGGGGATTTTAGTCAACTAAATGTTTATTTTAAAGATCATACAAAATCATCCAAGAGGAGAAATATCCAAATAAAATCATTTCATCATGGTCTTGAAACAACATTGGATATTGGATTGTGCTACAATTCATACGGTGTGTCTACCTATGGTTGGGGGTAGATTGTTGGTTTGTAGAAATCTGAATAACATAACATGAATTTAATCCATATGAGGATATTGGGGTAGTTTATCTTGAATTTCTTTAATTTACGTCGATCATTTATTAGTGTATTGATATAAAACAATGCACAGTATGCCCCATTGAGCTACGTGATACCCAAACTATTCATATTGATCATTGTTACATTCAATGGATAAACCACAAATCCATGTCATGATATTACTACCCGCTAAATTGGAACCACTAGGAAGACACCATGGAACCATGAGGTATGACGGAACTACATAAATCTACCACCACCCTAATATATAGAGTATGAACTCGGTATATCCACCCATGCAACCCAATAAATTATGTTATGAAGTTTTTTGAAAATTAATAACAGCCTATGGATTGGATCACCAATTCCAGATGTGGGACATCCATGAATCCAATAACATGCATTGGGTTGGTTGTACCAGTTATCAATAGATTCTAAATGGGCAGTATTTGAATAGTTATCCTCTAGGGTAGTAGAAAAATAATCTCGGGACTCGATTCCAAAAAATGTTTTTTCAATCTACTTGACACTTTTTTATCAGATCATGTAGCGTTATGCAATGATTCCCAATTGAAGTCTAGGAATTCACGACACCCAAATCAAAGCATCCATGCTAACTATCCAATATCACATAAGAGAATCCCATCCATCAATTAACCCAATATAGTCTATCATATAGTTCACATGGGATTAACCCTAGGCCTAGTGTTGTATTGGGCCTTTAGCTTTCCATTCATCATATCATGTATTGTCTGAGATTAATTTTCTAATCAATAGTATACATTTTTATTGCTATCAAGGAGGAAGATGACATTTAAACCCCCATACCACATGAATCAATCGATGTTCTACTTACCATGGAGTGTAATTCAGTGATTTAGTATGAATGTTTTTTTAAAAATGTTTATTGGACCACTTATCAATAATAGGAGATCATAACAGTGTATATTTGACTAATTTTTTAAGAAATACTAGTGGTATAGGTAAGGTTCTTGATTTTAATAGACCCAATAACCCAAATTAGTTGATAATTAATAGTTTCTGAATTAAAATCATCATGATGAAGATCATTCAAACAAAAATTTCATACACCCTAACAATCTTCACTTTTTTTATGAATCTTACCAATCAACCATAACAATTAAAACGGAAAAATAATTATTGAGTGTTCCATGTAGAAAGACTTCAGATATTGATTGATGAACCATAAAGACCAACAATTCAATGATTGATCCCACTATTTTTACTTGAAAATAAACCTTTTTTCCACCTATGGATACCCCCTTATTATTTGTTTATATTGGAATGACCCCATACCTTCAATTTTTATAATGGACTGAATTTTTATAAATGATCCAAATGAACTAACTAAATTTTCCTTAACACTATATGTTGACTGGTTTGTCTCTAGATTGTGTTTTATTTGAGATTATGCTCCACTACTCAATAATATTTTTACCATTCATTCATATTTCAAGATCTTGACACCAGTCTATGAGACTGTGGAACAACATGGATCAAAGTATTTTTTTTCACAACAACCTCCTTCGAATAACTTCCCACTTCCACCCAAACCAAAAATTTTAAGTACAAACCCTTTAAACTAAATATGATTGCATATAGGACCTTCCAATGAACCACATGACTACCAGTACATATCCTTATAGTCATATATTACACCTAAAAAGATTCAATGTGATAGAAAAGTGAACTGAAATAAATCTTTTTCTTGTTCTTTCCATACCACACTGTACCTCAACTTCTCTAAGTGTTTCTCCAACCATTTTTTTCATCTAATCATAAGAAATTCATCATCAAACTTATACATAAGTAGATTATTCATATTTAAATGACCTTCACATGGTGTGAATAATATGTTTAGTGGTTCCTGATAACTAGAATCACGTAACACATATCATTTGTACCATGTTCAATTCCTACTTCCCTTCCACACCTCAATGCTATAATTTCTAAAAATTTATACAAAAAAATACCAGTGTACTGACACACAGAGGAACCCCGTTTTAACTGAATATGAGGAATACTATTATAAGAAGAATAGAATGATTCTTTGACAGTATTGATGCAACTAACACACATGGATCTATTAGTTTTCCAACCCCAACCCATATGAATGTTTTTTGATGAAACTGTGGTTTTATTGTAACACATTGTGATTTTAAAAGAAAAAATATATTAGATAGTGTAAAGGACGCAAAACATTAATTTTATTTTTAAGCATAACACTATGTTTTATCTTGTGTTACATGCAACCTCATATTTTTATGTTCGATAGAGTATTCAACATGCAACACCAAACTTAAACGACCCATGATATATATTACGATTATAACCTAAAATTTGGAATGATGGGAATAAATAAAATTAAATAACTTATGAAAATATATATTTTAAAAATGTTAATTAATTATCTATTTATTATTAATAAAATAAGTATCCATTAAAAGAAAATAAATTTGTTTTTTCTGAAAACTGTATTTTTTTATAAAATATGGATTAGTAGTGCTTTGCGCGCATAATTTAAAATTAATTTATTTACAATTTTAGAATATAAGAATGAGAAAATAAAATTCATTTTTTTAATATTAATATCAATATTATATTCAGGGGAATTTTTGTAATTTTTTTTGAAAAGTTTCATTTTTGGATGAATAGTAAAAAATATTAAATTTTAATTGAACGTTTCATTTTCTTTTAAATAATTTACAATTATAAACAATAATTTCAATTAATTTTAATAAAAAATTAGTTAAATTTTACATAAATAATCCAATTTAGGTCATTGAAATCATTTTTATATTAAATTTATATATAAAAACTTTGTATACTTTTGAAAATTTTATCTTTAAAAATTCTCTTTCTTGTTGCATATCCAGTATTTATTTTAAATTAAATTTGGCCAATTATGTCAATCTAATTTAGAAAAATGGATTCTATATTTTGAATAAATTTAATTTTTATTATATAATATGTCCAAATTTTTTTTTTATCATAATGATTATTTAAAACAATTAAAATTAATCACAACATAAAGGTAAAAACTGGTTTATTGAGGGATTGAAATTTAAACTTAAGGGGATAAATAGACTATAAACTTGTGAAACAATACTTTAATGTAAAAAGTTCAACCCTTATGACCTTATGAAATATTTTAAAGTGTTTTTGGGATAATTTTCCTTGAATGTGACCTATATAATAAATTATGTAGAGAAAAATACAAAAAAGACACATTTTTCTTTTTAATTTATATAAATATTTAGGATAGTGAAACAAATTTAGATTTGTTTATAAATATAATTTTTTATTTTTAATGAATTTTTTCTATCATGGTAATTTATTTTAATTTTTCAGTGATGAATTAAACACTTTAAATACATAAGGAACAGTAAAATAATAATTATTTAGTTAATTATTAACTAAAATAATTGATACTAAAAATATTAAAAGTTAAGTAAATTGAATGAATTATTGTCTTACATAAATATTTTTAGATTAATATATCATGTAATAGTAGTTTGAGCATAATATATATAATTCCACTCTTACCTTGATATTTTTAAATTCAAATTGAATCAATATTGTTAAAATTGAAATTAATTTTATTTTATAATAAATGATATTTTATTAAATGATTTAAATTTACTAAAAATTACATTGTGTGGGAAGTTGTTTTTGAATGGTAATAAATATCCATTATGTTATAGTTATGAAAAAATTATTATTTTATAATGACTATAATGACCACTAAATAGTAAAAACTTAGTTAGCATGATTAAGGTTAAAAGGGTTTTTTACACAGTACATGCACTCATGTTAAAATTATTTTCAAACACACATATTATTTTTATTTTATAAATGGGATTTAATACTTATAATCCTTTAGTAAAAATTATCTAATAATGATCAATTTAATTCTGTATAAATGGATAAATTAATTAGGTTGGAAAATTAGTTACCATAATGAAAACCCAAAATGAAACAAATAAAGAAAATAAGGACTCAAGGAACAAAATTTTTATAAAATATGTTTTATTGTGTGGGGGTCATTTTGATCGACCATATTATCCATGAAACCCATTAATTATCAAAATTTGATCCAATTAAGAAAGGATTTATATTTCAACAGTGAATACATTAGATTATTTACGAGAGAGCCACTCCTCCCCATCTATAAAATAGAACTCACTCCCCTCACTTCCTAACACCTCTAAAGCCATTTGCCTCATAAAACTCATAAAAATCACTTCCCAAATTCCATACCCTCATACTAGAATCCTTATTTAGCATAAATTCAAACTTTGAAGTATTTTTTGAAAAAATAAGGAGGATTCCTAAAGAATGGGTAGTGTTCATCAATAAGTGTCTTTGTTTTACTTCTTTATCCACCTCCCTCAATTTTTCTTACACTATGATGATATAATAAACTCTGTATCTTACTTATAATTAGGTGATCCTAAAATATAGATTTAATTGGTTTTGAAATAATATTAGTTCCATTATACATCAAATAATCCAATTTAGGACATTAGTATAATTTTATATTGAATTAAGATATAAGATTTTAAACTTTTGAATATTTTCACATTAAAACCCCACTTTCTCATCGCATATGCATGTTTAAATTCAATTTGGCCAATTATTAATTGAATTTGAAAAAAAGATTCCATATTTAGAATCATATTTTTTTTTAAATTTCTATTAAGGACAACTTAATTTTTTTGACCATATTTATAAGTGAAAACAGTTAAAATTATACACAATAGTTGAGGTATAAGGAAGATTACTGAGAGATTTAACATTAAACTCAATGGTATAAATGAGATAAAACATTTCCATTATCCATTGGATGGAAATATTTCAACCCGTATGACCTTAGGATATATTTTATGAGTTTATTGGATAATTTTCATTGAAATTGATTGGTATAATAATTTAATTTTAGAAAAAGACAAAAAATGAACCTTTTTTCCTTTTAATATCTATATAGATTTTGGATAGGGAAAAAACATAGGTTCAATTATAAATATTATTTTGAAATATAAATAATTTTTTCTATAATTATAACATATTTTAATTTTTTTAGATGAATTAATAAATTCAAATACTTATGAAACACTAACACAATAATTATTTAGTTAATAATTAACCAAAATAATTGGTATTATAAATATTAAAAGTTAAGTAAATTGAATAAATTGTTTTCTTACATTAATTTTTTGTATGAATATATAATATTACATAGGTTTTATTATAATAAGTTCTTATTTTATTTTTTTATTAATATTTTTTCATTTAAAATAAATGGATAATGTCATAATTGACAATAATGTTATTTTACAATAAATGATATTTTATTAAATGAGTTAAATTTACAAAAAAATACTATATTATTCCATGTGATTTGGAAGTGTTAAAAAATATCCATCATGTTATATTAAATAAAGAATTATTATTTTAAAATTACTATAATGACCACTAAATAGTAAGAATCCCGGTTTGCATGGTTAAGGTTAAAAGGGTGTTTTTCATGTTACATGAACTCATGTTAAAAGTAATTCTAAACACACATAGATTTTTTATTTGATAAATGGGTTATAATAATTATAATAATTGGTTACAAATTATTAAATAATTGTCAATTAAATTTAGTCTTAATGTATAAATTAATTAGGTTAGAAAACTAGTTACCATAATGAGAAACCAAAATGAAAAGAATCAAACAACTTAGGAGTTAGATAAAAAAATGTTTAAAACATGTGTTTTGTTTTATGTTGGAGATTTTATCAACCCTATAAACCCTAAAAACCATTATTTATCAATCTTTTATCCAATTTAGGTAATATTTACTTTCAAATAATGAATAATTGTGAGTATTTACAAGATTTTCACACCTCCTCAACTATAGAAGGGAACACAATCCCCTCACTTATTCACACCTCTAAAGCAATTCGGATCGTTAAAAAATTTCTAAAATAATATAAAAAGTTATTTATAATCACCATAGAATCATTATTTTTGGAATAAATCCATCCTTTCATGGATTTAGTGTAAACCTAAGGAGGATACCAAAAGAAGAGTTAATGGTCATGAATAAGCATCTTTATTTTACTATTTTCTCAAACTCCTTAAATTATTCTTATTCCATGATAATATAATTACCAATATATATTACATATACTATTATATTATTTTGTTTAGGGTAAAACTTATAACCACACACAATTCCATAAAATGGGTTATGAAATCATCATTCATGTGTACAAGAGACTACGACCTCAAGAAATGATTTCATTCGTTTTTTCCATTAACACCTATGACAGTTGGGTATGATCATGGATATAAAGTTTAGACATGATATTTATATTATAATAATACATCTATAGTTATTATATCATTTATATCTTTTTTTATTCCATTTTGTAAGGGATACATTAATGTCTCTTGTGTCTGACGGACTACCGCCTCAGAAAGTGTTGTGATCCATTTTCACTACCTTGTTACATGGAAGGTAATAAGTGTAAATATAATAAATTTATGTGATATACATGAAATATTTATGATATTAATTACATATTTATCATTTTTCAATATAATATATATTATTATTTTTATGTTTTCACTCAATAAAAAGTGTTAACATCGATAGTTGGCGTGTGGACTACTGCCCCCTCAAAGCGATCTGATTCATTTTTTCCTGACAAAATCATAGTAATGATATTTATAATTATATATAATTAAATAATATGGTACTTATGATATAATTATATATTTTTTAATGATAAAATATCACTTTATTTATTTCCATAATGATCATTAAAAAATTGAATCTTTACTCATGCGTACTTATGACCTACCATCTCCATGATTCTAACATTATTAATTCTTCATAACCAAATTTCATGATGGGTTTAAAAAGAATTATTTATGTTTAATTATTATAATTATTTCATTATTATTATTCTATATATCTTTAAATAATTACCTATTTGACCATAGTTAATAATCCTAAATCATTTTGACACACAAGACGAATATGCTAAAAACATATGATATAAACTTAATCGATTAAGTAATTATGTATAATATGATAATTAGTGAAATAAAAGTAATAATAAACCTAAAAACGGTTATAAATAAATTAAATAATTCACATTTTATTATTATTTAGGAACATAAATTACTATCATGATGAATCATACTTAATGTATGTTTTTTATCATCTCATTTTTATTTCTCTGAGATATATTCCATATTCACCACATATTGTTTTTTTGTGTATATACTACCTATTCTTGTATTTTATGGATATTATTATATAATTTATGGTTATTTATATATTTATTATAGTATCTCTCTTTTATTTGTTTTACGGTTTCAATGTTATAAAAGTGGTAAGAGTATTGTGTTCGATCTCATCATTTATCATGATTGTGTATGATTATGTATCAGATGTTAAATTTTTAAAATTATAAAATATTATCTTATAGTAAAGTTATTAATTATTTTTTCAAGTAATTTTACCATTTTTCCCTCTTTGGTTCTCAAAATTTTTTATAATATGTTTATTAGAAAATCCGACTTCATCTCTCTATTTGGTCGGAAATGTGTTTTCTTATAAAATAATGTTTTCTAAAAAAACATCAAATTTTTAAAAAAAAATTAATTTTCAAATATAGATGGATATTTTACATAGAAATAGTTTTAATATATTTTTCAAAATGTTCCTTTATATTTTTTCATCATTATTTTAAAAGAAAAATATTTTCAAATTGTTATTTGTTTTAAAAAGTATTTTTCAAAATAAAAATGTTATTTTCCTCAAGAAATGTTTTTAATGATATTTTAATGGTATATACATTCATAAAAAACAAAACCCCTTCATTCTTACTCCAATGGGTATATGTTTTACTGAGACTATTTTTATTCTTCCTCTTTATGGATTAATATTGATTAAAATATATTATTATGGAAGCTGTTTCTTTTCCATAGGTTAATCTTGTTTCAAAGATATTATTATGAAACTAATATCTATTCCAAATGTTAATCATGTTTCAAATATATTATTATGGAACCCGTTTATTTTCTAGGGTTTAATCATGTTTTAAATATATCGTTATGAAACCTATTTTTTCCGTGGGATAATCGGGTTTCAAAGAGATTATTATAGAACCCATTTCTTTTCCAAGGAATAAATTTTTTTCAAAGTGATTCACATGAAACCCATTTATTTTCTATTGGATAATAAGTTCATAAATTAATAATGATTATTTATTTGAGTTTTATGGTGAAATATTTATTTATTTTGTTCATTTTCAAGTTCATGGACATATTATATAATGGAGTTTCCTAGATACCCCTAGGTTAGCCCATTATTGCTTATACTATGGGGTGGCCGATATAGTGCCAAGTGATTCGGTTACAGCTTATATGATATCATGGACCAGATAGCACTAGGTGAGCCTATTACAACTTATATGATGGGGCTTTCCAAATAACATTGGGTGAGCCCATTACAACTTATATGATGGGGTGACCTAGATAGTGTCAGGTGAGCTCATTATTATTTAAACATTGGATGTTCTCTAATAGTACTCTAATGAATTGGTTAATGTATATATTGGAAGTAAGAAATATGTTTATTTTAATTAAAAGGGTTTCAAAATTGTTTTATGAATATGATGCTCCATGTTACTGAAAGTTATTTTAATTAATTTCTATGGGTTTATAATTTTTCATTTAATCAAGACTGATACCCCATTGTTCATGATTTTTTATTCTGATGCCTGTTGACAAGGCTAGTTTTTCATATTGGAATATCCATGTATTGATGGATATGAGTTATTTTTTGATTCACTCATGCACTCAGATTATGTCATCATAAACTTATGCACTCTCATGATCATTTATGTCATTAAATTTTAATTCTTATGTTTACCCTTATTGAGCATTTGAGATCACCCCAATAATTATTCATTTTTCCCAGGTTACACAAAAATTGGTTAAATGAATTATGCCTAGAATGGATTTCAAATGGATACTAATGATGACATAATGTCAAATAATAAAAGCATGGTTAATAAAGATAAATTATCTTTTTATGACAAGGATATAATTTATGTAGGATTTTTTTAATTCCCTAATATTCTAAACATTAAAGGTCATCAAGAATGCATGTGAACCAATTTTTTCTATTGATACTGTAAGGTTTAGATTGAATAATCTTAGTCATAGTTATCAGAATCAAAGCCAAAAATTTTAGGTTTATGATTTAAACATAAGATCTAGGAGTGTGGGTGTTTGGTTGTAATATTTATTGCTTTTAAACATGAAATCATGTTGGAAATTGAGAACTAAACAATACCACCTCATTAATGACTATGATCTTCTTATTTGAACCTCATTCACAAATAACCCAAACAAATCACTCATTGGCCCCAAAATTCAATTCCATAACTCAAATGATCACCCACACAATACACTGAATGGAATGTATATGATGCTTACCCCCCAATATTAGAATTATACCACTCCCCCTCCAAAACTTACCCTTCTATCACCTTAAAAACCACCCAAATATATTAAATAAAGAGTTTATTTGGTGTAACATTATTTCAAAATAGGAATTAACTCTTCAAATAGAGACAAACCATTCCATAATTTTATCACCATTTTCATTGATATTGGTGAAGTATCTAGAACCAACAATGGATGATAATATTCTCAAGATCAATCCCATGAGAGAACCACTTTCATTTCACCTCAGAAACCCCTTTTTAACCAAAAAACTTGGGCCAAATAATTTATCAAATACGTTATAGGAAAGAAAAGTTATTCAACTGAACCAAAACCATTTAGTCATACAGATTCATTGATATCTTGAATTTACCACAACCACAAATATCCCACAAAGTATAATGGCCTTGAAAGTTTTCCAATTTTTGGTACATGAAACCCAAAATATTTTCATTCCCAACATTCTATATGACAACATTTTTTCTTTGGATTATCGGTTCCACTCACAATTCCATTTCCATAATATCCCCCAACTTCACTTATCTGTTTCTACTCTCCAAATCGATATGAATAAAATTCCTTCCCACTTCACACACCATATTGCTAAATGTTCAATGATAAGGTTCCTGGAATTCCATAGACATGCCAAGGCGGTTTTGTACCTTCTTTATTGGGATCAACTACATTAATTCCCTAATGCTAAATCAATAGATAATTGGTGCACTACTAAGATAAACATGAATATGATAAGATTTAAATCACAATGGAAGTAACTCATGGGAATGAAAAAAAGGAGAATGCGGTCAATGAAACATTACTGATTGGTACACCATACACTATTCATGAAAACCTAATAGGAACTTATTGATTGTGAAAATACAACTTCATGAACATATTCTACAACCACTTTGACAAAATAAATTATCTATGATGACCTCAGAATAGTGGAGTGACCGTTAATCTTGAAATGAGGTTGAACTGCACTAGTATGACTATTGGTTGTTCTAGATTTCCCACCATTGTAATTGCACCATCAGTTGATGGGGGAATATATGAATTGGAATTCCATGAAATTAGATCATTGATCTATGAATTTCAATTTCTATCATTTATCCTAGAAAATACATCAAGATTGGATACCTTTAATATTGTAGTGATCATAGTGGAAATCATGGAACTAATTGAAATTCACTTTTCAACAATCCATTCAATAGCCATGACTTCATAAATGACCCCATTCTTCCTTACAATGTTTATGACTAGATAATTAACAATTTGTGTCTTTTTATCTCCCAAGGAAGAACATATAAATTTTATGTATATACACTACTCTAATAGTGCAACACTTAGACAAGATGCCATTCTTGGAAAACAATTGACATTGATAAATCAGTATAGGATTCCACCCACTATCTCAAGATTCACCCCAATTTTTTGATTGGATAAATTAGGAATACCCTGGGTTGAATGGGAGATGAAGGTGGAAAATTATTTAGATATATAATGATAAGAAATCCAGTCAATACAAGAATAAATACATATCCATAGATCCATTTCCATTATAAGTATGATACGCTCTAACTTCTATATGGGTGCCAATCAACTGCATATATACCAACTTTCTCAAGTACCACTTATCCAAAAATTCTACTAGCCCCATCATGTCATTGGTAGTATGTTTCCCATATTAAAGAACATTATTTCCAGAATGGCTATTCCTATGTGGTTCAATGGGGCTCCACTATCAATTAACATTTTTACCCATACCCTATTATGAGTTGTGGGTCTCCCTAAGACCTAAATTCCAATCATCCCATCCCCAATGCATAAAAATTAACTTCATTAGAGTTCAATGATTTTTTTTTGAAAAATTGATGGTATCAATCATTTTTGCGGGGTCAATCCAGTACAGTATTGATAGGACAAGGGGAATGGTATTGGTATGGTACATGGGTAATGGATGGTAATTCCATCTCAAAATTCCAATGTGCCTATGGGGGTGGGGGATCATACTCATTGGTCTTGATAGATAAGGGAAGTGGTGGAATCAATGTTCCAATATAATGTATAAGTGGTTCATGATCGAGTAACTATAATGAAAAGGAGGTTAGCACATGTGAACTCAGCAATAAACTAGAGAAGATAGAGAAATTGAAAATCATGGAACCTTTATTCCAATCCTGTCAAAACCACCACTAATTAATTGAATCTAGATAACTCATTTCCTATTCAGTACCACACCATCAACACCACTAGATGTTGATCCTCTACTAGAATGGAATTTTCCAATATAAAGGGTGAAATGAATTACATCACTATTTCATTTTGGGATTGACCTTGAAAAAACTAGTACCCCTCACATCTTCCCAAGACACTATCACATCACTCTCCCTAGTCTTGATTTTACCATTGATCACCCCAAATACCATTTTGATCACTACAATTCACAATACCCCTAAACCCAAAACACTGATAGTAGTAGCATCCTAAAGACCCTATATAAAAATATGTTGCGACTACATTGTTGACCATTCACCCCAATGGTATGATCTTAAGGTCATCAAGGAACTTCATGGACAGATTACACCATCCTCTCAGTGAAAAATCAATGTGGGAAGCACGGATTGTCCCCTTGAAATTATAGAAGATAGTTATTAGTAGAATTTTACCAAGATATATTTCACTCTTATGACATCAATAGTTCACCAAAAGGCATGATGTGGGGAAGAAGGTTGTTTCAATATAATTTTCATATTAATTCATATCACATATTCTAGAAATATTGGATCTATAATCTTTCAATGACCTCTATATTTAGAAACTATGGTGGGTGAGGAATAAGGACATAACCATTCACAAAGATTTGGGTGGTCCATCTACTAAGGATTGATGAATTTAGTGATTCCATGAGATCAGTGGAGCATCAGTTAGTTAACAATGAATGAAAAAAAGTACATAACGTGTACACTCCAATTATTTTTGGGACATGTCGATTGAGTGGAAGCCCATATTATGAAATGAATTGAGTTTTCTTGTTATATCCCTTATTTGGTGTCTATCATGATGCCCTTTAAAATGGGCACCTCAAGAGACTGTAGTTTCTTTCCCTTCAAAAAGGTACAAAAATGAAATTGATATGACTACATCCATCCATATAGTAGTGCATTATGTTTCCACATGTATCCCATAAACTTCATACCATTTGGCTGGTCCAACTCATTTGCATGTTCTTGATCCAAAACATTCATAGGAGTGTAATAAAAATCTTGTTCCCTCAGATGGATCACCTTAGAAGACCTCACTTTTGTCCATCCATTACACAATGAACCAGGGGATTAGGGGGAAGGGAAATCCACTATCATGTTATTGTGGTTGAGATAGTTCTATTATCAAGTAGATCTTGGAGTTATCCTTCTGAACATATCATGATCTTCTCTACCGAGAGGTGACAAGACAATAATGGTGGTCAGTGGAATGGAGTCGGTTCATTCCATAAATAATTGAAGTGTCCAACTATTCATGTCATGTGGAATGGAAACCATGAATTATTTAGTATGGTGTTTCTAAACCATTTTTATTTAAATTATTCATCTCATTGACCATACTATGTAATATAAAGAGACAAAGAAATAAATATCATTAAAATGAGAAAAATAAATAGAAAAACAGATATATGTTCACTTGAAATGTGTTATGTTATGTGTTCTCAAGAAGAAATATAAATGTCAACATAAACATATAAAAAACTACTTAAATAAGATATTTAGTAGTAAAATTTCATCCAATTTGTAGTTCCTGATTTAAGAGAGAAGATAAACAATCTGACGATAAATGTACTAGAAGCCTCATATATTTTTTTACTAAGGGATCAAAATTTATAAAATATTAGAATTTTTTTTCTATTTCCAATATCATATGAAAATAATGTCATACTCTTTAATAGTGTATCAAGAAAATGTAAAAATGGTTCATTTTAGTGATTACCATATCCTATTAGAATCTCAAATAGGTTTGGAGGGTAGTCTATTATTCCAATCCAACAAATTAGATATGGGAATAGGGTTTATATGGTACTTTATCATCTCTCAATTTATTTTAACTCATATTTTATACCAATCCTTCAAAACTAAATAATACTAGTCTTCAATTATTTCCAATCATTATTTCTTATTCCTTGGGCTATGCTATACAATATCAATTAGTTACTTGATTTATATATTCCTGCTTAGCTGTTTTCATCTTTACTAAGTGTAATTGTATAGAAAATATTGATTGATCATGTCATGTAAGAAAAATTAAAACTATAATTCATTGACATTATTAGTTTCAGTTTATCTTTGGCAACATCCATGGAAAAGATCTTATATGAGGATTTTCACATCAGTGTGTGTAGGCATGTGTCACTTTATATCCAAAGGTGGTGAAAAAGGATATACAAAAACATATATTATTTCATTCATCTTCTAAATTGGTCTTTAATGATGGTCAAACACGATTCCCTATTCATTGACAGTAATTAGTTCCAACCACTGACATCACAAGATCACTACCATAAACATGATTTGAGTAGCTGCCACTGGAATATAATGCCATTTTCTAGTACTCTTTACCAAAGATTTTGGAATTTTTTTGAGTGGTGTGATGAAGGTAATTCCTTTTATAATCAATCACAGATATTCCAAAAAAATAGTAGTGTATACCACACACCAGTTCTGGGTCATGTTTTGACACATAGAAATATTATTATGATTGGTCTTCATTAATTTACTTAAATAATAAAGGTCCACACATCAAAAATGTTATCGCTAGGGTTTTTAAGACCCGTAAATATGTTTCTATATGTCCTATATTACATGATAATTCATACCATTCTATAAGAGAAATTATAGTCAATTCTTGCATAAATCTTTTATTTTTATTTTTTCTAATTGATAAATAATAAATTTTGAGGTTTTAGACATATATGTGAATAACCCAATCAGTAAAAACCGTTGACTCCACTAGACAAGAATAATAAAAAAGGTTTATGATCAATGACCCCTAGCTCTTTTGAGAAAGTTATTTTTTTGGGAGTTTCTTAGGTGAATTTCCTATACTACTGGAAATGGGTTCTAAGCCAATAGATCTATACCCATGGTTTAGAAAAACTGTGGGTATAGAGTATTTGATTGAATCTATACCCATGGGTTTTTAAATAACCATGGGTATATCCATTTTCATTTTCACCCTCCCTCAGGATACTCCTCCCCCTCCCACATTGAAGAGCCCTAATCATTCCCTCCTATAAGCTTCATCCTCCCCATCCTCCTCACCCCTCCCCACCTCTACCTCGATGTCAACCTCCTGACCTCCACCTCAACCTCCCGACCTCTGCCTCCATGTCGACCTCCGGTCATCCACCTCCTAATAAACCTCCAAGACTCCCCCTCCACATCGACATCCCAACCTCTACCTCTACATTGAACTCCTGACCTTCGCCTCCCATCCACCGCCTTCTCCACCCTACCACAACCTCCATCTTGACCTCCCAGCCTCCACCTCCACATCGACCTCCCAGATTCTGCCTCTACCTCGACCTCCTGGACTCCACCTCTACCTCTCAACCTTCGCATCCCTGCCTTTACCTACCAACATCCATCTCCATATAACACAAATACCTAGGGATATATTTGGATATCTACAAGGATTTTTCACCAAGTATATAGGTATGGAAGTGATCTATATTATTCTCTTATGTTAAATGATTTAGAACTGGAGAGAATAGATGTTCTATGAATCTAAAAGTATATAATTAGTGCGATATAACCACGTGAGATGAGATTTATTATTTAATTGTGTCTCAAACATGGGATATAATGGAATGTAATTATGATATTATTGTTCTTTAGAATAAATAGGTTTATCACTAGAGGGAAGAAGTGGGTGGTAAATGAAAGTACAAGGAGAGGATATTCATGAAGGGGTTTTAACAAAATTAAGGTGTATATTTTTCCAAAATATTTTCTTTAACAGAAAAACTCATGAACGTTTCTATAGTGACCAACATGGTTGTGATTGATGGACTTCTTCTAAGTTCTGGTTCTTTAGATGGATTTATTTATGTAATATGTTTCCACATATTAAGTTCCATATTCATAACATTAGATAGTAAAATAAGAAGTAACATTAGTCCCAACACCTTCAATGGTCAGTGTGATATATATGAGTTTAGTTATTTCACATTGTTCTAGTTTTCCCTATATCAACCACAATGGGGATAAAAATGAGTCAGATGTTTCTCTAGATCTCTTTTACCATTAAATATTGAGAAACTGGGATTTCCAAAATTGGAAATATGTGGAGTACAATACACTAAATCATGATATGGTTTCTTATCTAACCATATTGGTTAACACTAGACTTCAATTTCCTCTAATCAAGTGGTAATAACATCTAACATCTCTACATGTGATTATTTTCCTTGTATAAAAATTTGACCAAGATAGACTATTTGATGTTATACCTGGTGACTTGTTTAAACTTTTGATTGTTGATATCCCAGTATAGGAAAACCATGTTTATCAATGGGAATTTCAGTTAATCAAACAGGTTGATGTTTTCTATGGTCGATTGTGTGGGTCGACTCTACATTCATGGGTTGAACAATATCCTTTTTCCATAAAGGGATACAAAAGATAGATATGGAAACTTTATCTTGTAAATTAAAATTAGAAATTATGTTTCCCTAAGGAACTCAACAAGAAATTGTTCAATATTTTCTATTTTATCTTGAACTATGAAATTTTTTCTTTGATAGAGAGGAAATAAAAACACACATGTAGAAGGTGGCCTACAGATATTGCCACATTTTTCTTTTGATCCTAAAACTATAATTGTTTATTTATTAACTAAATTATATGTTTCTATAGATATAATATTTTATTACCATTCCCACTCTATGAGAATCAATCAATTTGATCATTCCATATTCATTAAGAATGATATAGATGGTATTGATTATTCTTCTCACCTAATAAATTTTAAAGAGGATTGTGTTGAATTTTTTGTGTCACATACTTCTTCTCTAAGTCATGTTTCAATACCCATATATATTTATGATAACAGAACCATTATTGATGGATAAGATAGTGTCATTAAACTCTGATTGTGTGAAGAGGAACTTGATGAATGCACTGAAGAATTTATCTTGAAGAGATATCAAAATATATATAAGACTTATGTACCTAATTACTATATATAGTAACATCAAGAGCTTGAATTTAATTTTAATAATAAAAATGATCTTGTAACTTTTGAAGCTGATGATTATAGTTTTGATACCTTATAATGATTAAATTAGATACCTTAGGAGATGTTTTATATGACTCATATTAGCATATGGGATCTTCAAGAATTGTGAGATAGTTTTAAAAATTTTATATGTAAATGTGTTATTAAAACCAAGTGTTATTGAAATGGCAATATTTAGAGATAAAAATATAAGTTATAAGTAAAGGTATATGATCATCGAGACTATATTTATTATCAAGAAATTTTTTAGTAGTTTCTACTAAAGAAGAATTTTCTATTATTATGTTCTTAACATATCATATTGATTTAGAGCATCATAAAATGATTGTTAAAGACACATTTTTTAGTGGTTATTTTGAAAACAAATATATTGTTTATGATGATGATTTTATTAAAGAGGTTTTCCGAAATTTTGTTTACAAGATAAATAAATATATTTATATGGAAAAATATGATTCAAGAAAATGGTATCTAAATTTTGAATAGGTGATAAATTAATTTTATTTTAAATATTGTGATTCAGATCACATTGTTTATTTACAATAATCTTCAAATTTATGAATTTATTTAAAATCTAGTAAAAGAAAATTTATAATTAATGTTTCTTATATTGATGGGATATTTTTAGCTAGTAGTTTGTTATACTTTTTAATTATTCAAAATTGATGTTGAGTGAGTACTTTGATATAAAAATACTTTCCAATGCCTCTGTTGTTTTAAGAATCCAAATTCATAATGTTAGTTCCTATGATAATCATGTATTCTTCTACTGAAAAATATATTGAAACAATCCTCCTGCAGTTTAACACAAATTTTATCTCCTCCAATACTACACACACCTATTTTGAGAAATTATAATCTTTCTTAGTCATAAATTCCTCAATGTTAAAGAAATAAATAAAATGAAAATTTATTATATGATTTCATCATTTGTAATTTGATATTTTCACATATTTATACTCATATTGAAAATGATTCTATTATTAAAACTTTATTAACCTCTATCTTGAATTTCTTGAGCACATCAAAGGTTTTACTCTCTATGTTGAGAGATTCCTCATTTGGTTCAACATTCTTCCAATCATCTTTATTAAAAGTCATAGCTTTATTGTTTGACTTGGTATTCAATTCAATTTGGGCAACTAACATTGACATGAGCATAAATTATATATTTTATTCTTCCCCAACATCTTATTTAGTACTTAAGGTTTTTTTGTTGACATTCCACGTATTCAATGAAAATGGTGATTTTCTATGGTGATTCATCCACTAATTGGTTTCTAGAGGAATATATTCCTCTTCTTATTTACCCACCAAATGTTTTCTATTTCTTACATGGAATTGTTTCCTGATTCCTCTAGAAATATAAAATATTCTACAGATGGATGTCTATAATCTCATGGTATTTGTATGATGTGAATTTTTTTCTTCTAAATACTCCTTCCAATATAATTTTTTTCCTCCTTACTTGTAGGAACATGTTTTGACCCATGGGGAATTGTAGTTCTTATATTAGAGAAGTGATTCGTACAGTTAGAAGAGATAGATATGCTCCAGTTTAGTTTTTATTTTAGTTTTTTATCCCAACTACCACTTATTCCTTTTACTGATTTCTAAAAATGGAGGGTAGTTATATTCTGTAAAGGGGGCCAGAAGGTCATTGGAGGTAGCTACGTATTTTTCATTGTATGTGAGGGTGATTTGATAAGTGGAGCTATTAATTAGTGTGTTTAATTACTTTATTACTTTTTTATTGTGCTATTTCTTTTATTTTATTTTCCATAGGTATGGACATCTGATGTATAGATGAGTCGTTATGAAATTTTCTTTATTTTATGCTTCTATTTTAATTAATTGTTTGTGGGTAAAATCATTCCTGATCATTGATTACTTGATTTTTGAACACTTGTGCCAGCTTATGGGTGTAGCCCATCCACCTCATTCCATTCTAGTATTTCTATATTAGACTCTATGTATGAACCATGGTTGGTCCTAAAAAACATTACTAACATCTCCTACTTCCAGTCTCCCACATCAACCTATTCATTTTCTACTTCACCTTTTGGAATTCCTTTATAATACATAATTCTCTATGAGAATCATTAGCATCTATATATTTTATTTATAGATTCAAATTCCAAAATCTTTATGTCTCATGTTTTTGGTTCATATATTATATTTAAAACATTCAGATACTTCTCCATCAATCATAGTAAAAATCTTTCTTCCATACTCACCATGAATCAAGAACTATTTTCAAATAGTCATGATGATTATTACATTAAATAATCGATATATAATCGTATTAGGTAACTTCTAGAATATAATTAAAGAAACATCAAGTTAATCTAAATATATAAACCTAATGTATCATGTTTATTATAACACATACATACCATCTTCCTAGCTATTATGTAAGAAACCGTTAATTTTATGTATCATTATGAGAAGTTTCTTCATTCCATGTTATTGAGATCTTTTATCTTATGGTAAAGTCTTATGAACTTTTTAAAGTTTGTCTCATTTAGATTACATTAATTCCTCTACTTCTATTGATTGGTATGTTATCTTTTCAATAAAAAATAGCTTTCATCTACGAATCATTTTTTGAAAATGTATCTACATTCTTTCTTCACTTCAACATATCTTCCAAATGAAAACCTTTCTTCATCTATCATCTCCTAGATTCACTTCAGATTAGCACCAATAAATCATCTTGTAACATTGGGACTGTAATGTTCAGGGACCTCCTGGTCCAGTAATCTTCCAAAATCTCGATCCCATCAAATGGTTACACCGAATGGTGGCACCGGTCACAGTCGCACTCTGAAATGGTGGCACCATTTACGGTGTCCCACTGAACCAGCGGCACCGTGATGGTGGAACCGTGAAGGTGGCACCTTAACGGTCACACCATCATAGTTACACACCAAAACGGTGGCACGTCTTACAGTGGTACTGTGGCGGTGGCATCGTAACGGTCGCACCTTCACAGTCACCCACCGAAATGGTGGCACAGCTTATGGTGGCACCGTGAGGGTGGAATCATGACGATGGAATAGTAATGGTCACAACGTCACAGTCACACACCGAAATGGTGTCACTGATTTCGGTGGCACCATGACAGTGGCACTGTGACTCTGGCACCGCTTATGGTGTCTAACCAAATGGTGTCCCACCCTTGTTTCTTTTTCTAGTCCCACTCTCGTAATGTGTCTTTTGACATGAGAGTTTTTTAATACCCCTTTTAAAGCAATTAAAATACCATAAATGATATCAATAATTCCCCAAGAGCTGGGGGACCCTTGACTTACCAAAACGTGTGGCTTTTTATCCATAGTTCCACACCCTTTTTCTGTACTTTCCAGTTCCGCCCCTGTTACGTGTTTTCCTCTATTTAAAGGAAACCCCTTAACTCATAGCCATTATGGAAACCTTTCCGATGAGAATTTTTAAATAACAATTAATTCCATCATGTGTAATCATCAAACCATGTGGTGAAACCACAATTCGCCTTTAAAGTCATTCAAAATCCATATCTCGTAACTCTAGGATCTCGCCTTTTTATCACACGATAATTATTTCTTCTTCTAGGATGGTCTCTTTTCCTTTCCTTGGAGTGTTTGGATCCCTCTTTCTAAGGTTAGTAGTGCACCTATGCTAGAGCCTTTCCTGCCCACTCTTGGAGCCCCTGGAGATCCTTTCCTACAAGTCACACATCCTGAGTTCTTAGCACGTGGATAAAAACTTCAATCATTGATTATCAAGGTAGGGTTTTTCCTTTGTCTCTCTTTACTGTGTATCATGCATGGTGGGTATGATAATGTCTCTCTGGGGATGGATGAAACCAAACCTTAATGAAGATATTAAACATACTTTTAAAGAATGTAGGGGTATGTTTGATGATGTTGTTGTACTCTTTTACCCTTTATTATATGTTGTGAATTGTATGGTCTCCTCTCCAATGAAAATCATGGTTGTTTGTGGACTTTCATTGTGCACTAGGGGACCCCTATTTTCTGTGATGATTGAAAGGATGTAACATGGAAATTGCTTAATCACGTAAGATTGGTTGATTAAATGGGTATCTAGTGAACTAGAATCCATGTGTTATCACCCCGGTTAACCCAAAAAAAGAAGGAACTCAATGAATAGTGTGTTTAAATCTGGAAACTCCCTTACTCAGTCTTGGTAATATGTTTGGTTGTTCTACTTGATTCTTGTCGAGTGACATGGATGGGGATGTGATCCCTTATTGTGGTGCATTTGTTGGTTTTTGGATCTATGTTCGTGTGGGTCTGTATGGTGGGGATTAGTTTGGTACTAGTACTTTGAGGGATCTCACATATCCCTTTTGTTGTTGTCACTTACAGGAGAATAAGGTGTGAATGCTGAAATTGCTGCTTGATTGTCTTTCCTTCCTTGGCTTGTGCCTATGCCTGTTCATTGCCCGGTAGTGAAGAATCTTTTAAATTTAAACACTTTAATATGAAATTAATAATTTGTTTAATGTGGAATTGTTTTCCGGGAATGATTTGTGACTTGGTTGTAAATTTTGTAATTATTATAAATGAATAGTAATGAGGGTGGTTGTGTATGAGCTCATTTGGAACCCCTTGGTTTGGATGAGGGCTTGTTTACCTATATGTATAATTTTAGCTCTTATGTTTCTTATTCATTACCCACCCAAGTTGATCGGCTTGTGTTGAACAACCCCATTACATGGGAGAAGGTGTTTTTTCTCAACACTCCTATGAGTGGATGGTCATTAGCTTCTTTTCTTCTCCCTTTCCCAAGTACCCCAAGACTCTCCAGGTAGTCTGTGATGGTGTGACATCCATTATAGCCAATGATTCTTTGGGTAGGGTAGTTATAGTGGTTGGACCAATTGTGTACAGGTGGTTTGTTTACCAAGTATCTCCGGGATGAGGCTCAGGTGTCTTCAGGCGTGATGGTAGTTGTTCTGACCCAAGTGTCTTTGGATGTGGTGGTGGTTATTGTGGCCTAGTTGTCTGCGGGCAGGATGTGTGTTTGTGGTAGTCCATCTGTTTTCGGGCGGGGTATGGTAGTGTGACTGCGGTGAGAATGGCGGGAGAGGTATGCCGCCTATGATGTCTTAAATAACCAGTGGTAAAGTGGTGTGGGGTTCCCAAACATCAATGTGTTATTACTATTACTTAACTTAACTTGCATTATTTGGGGAGTGTGCCTTGTTGAATTTTGGATGGATAGTTTCCTTACAAGGTGCTTTGGTTTTCTCTTTCTCTCATGGGGCATTATAATGCCTCCCCACTTGTGCACAAGATCTTTCGGTTTTCCCTAATGTGTATACATGTATACTCACCCTACATATATTAAATTGTTTTCAAGTTTCCCGGAGGAATTCAAGCACCGTGTCAGACCCTATTAGCTCGGACGACGGGACCGTTTATGTTGCTGTTTTTTTTCTATTGGCACTTCCCTTTGGATTTTTTCTTGTACTTCGTAGCACTTCATTATTGGAACATTCACATGGGAATGGATTGTTGTGGCCTTAATTTTACTTCCAGATTGGGTGTTGTTTGGGATTTACTATATTATCTCTCAATCTTACAAAATAAAAAGGGTAATTCCTTCTATATTACATGTGATTCTATACCCATGGTGTTAGTTTCCACTCTAAGGTCTATTGAAGGTAGGTTTTGGGGGTTATTATCTCTCCTTCAACTTAAGAAAGGAAGGGTTTGGAAATATGATGTCTCTTCCCTCATATTGGTGAAGTCGGGTCATGACAGAATGGTATCAGAGGGGAGGTTGGTCAAGATATAGGAAGGAGTTCAGAGTTAGGCACAATGAGGATTGCCTAGTATAGTAGGGTAGAAGTGTTAGGATATCTTGGTGCATGAGATAGGACATGGAAGACTGGCTAGGACATAGGATTTTAGGCACCCCCTTGATCCAACGCAAGGACTCCGGGCCTATCAAACGACCAAGTGAGGTTGCATTGATTGCAAAGTAGAGACCTTAGGATAGGTACATGTATCATAATGACTTGTGTTCATATCTGTCTTTGGTATTTTGGGGATTTTTTTAAATAAATAAAAAGTCTAAGAAAAATTTAAAAGCAATCTTTTATGCTACTCAGGCTTAGTCATTTCTTGTTTACCTTAGAACTATAGCAACCAGATGACAACCATGAGTAGTACGGGTGATCTAGGCCAAGGATGCTGATTTAGCTGGTCATCAGATGACTTATTGAAAGGAGGAGGATGTCCCATGGCAGAGGACGCTTCTTGACTTTCAGTGGCATACCCTCGGAAAGTACGACGGCAGTGTCTTGGGCATGGAGACAGAGAGCTAGCTTGAGGAGCTGGTGAAAACTTTCACCTTGATCCGGGCTCCGACGGAGTACTGGGTTCCTCTAGCTATAAGGCAAATGTGGGGAGTAGTACATTTTTAGTGGACACTCTACCTGGGAGAGAAGAGGGAGGAAGAGGTTTCATGGAATGACTTTGAGAGGGAGTTTCAGGTGGAATTACTCTCTTCCACGATGAAGGATGAAAAGAGGTAAGAGCTAATCTCCATTCATTAGGGGAGTGTTTTAGTGAGAGAGTTGGGGATCATGTTCAATAATCTCCATCAGTTTTCTTTGGACCTCTTTCTGGATGAGGAGTCCTGGGAAAGATGTTTAGAGGAGGAACTCCGACCTTCTCTTCAGTATGATGTTACTCCCTTCACTCTACCGACATACTTGGAGGTCTAGAAGATGGCTGAAGTGGAGGAGAGAATGAACATGTTTGGATTTGTTCCCCAAGAATGGATCCAGTTGGGCTCGTCAATGGGGAAGGCTGTCAGCAGCAGGCCTCTGACATCAGGGCCTTCCCGGTTTCGGCCAGTGGGGAGCAGGCCCCAACAGTTTTAGTTTCGATCTCCCGGAACTCGCCCTTCCTTTTTGGGCCATTGACTAATATGTTTCATCTTTTAAAGCCATGAGAACCTTCAAATTTAGTGCCCAGACTAAGTGTAGTACCGTGTGGGTCAGCCGGTTCAGCGCCCACCTCTGCAGTAGTAGTTTCCATCCAGGCCCTTTCAGCAGCAGTAGCTAGGACATCGAGCTCTCACTCCTCTAAGAGCAGACAATGCATGTGGAGTCTAACCTTAGGGTTCTCCTCAGGGACCTAAACCAGGGTGTGGTCGAGGAGGCATCTGATAGCTGAGGGGTAGAGGAGCTGGGTGTGGGAAGTTTCATGTTGTAGAGGCAGCAGTTCTAGCAGGTCCAGAAGTCATTCGAGGTACGATCCGCTTGTTTAGTACTCTTGTTTGTTCCTTGTTTGATTCAGGAGCTTCACACTCTTTTTTCTCACATATTCTATCCCATTCGTTCGGTCTAGACATAGATACACTTTTTGTACCCCTGGTTTTGAGTACGCCAGTCAGAGATTAGACTAGCTTGTCTCATGTTTTCTGAGAATGTAGACTGATGTTGGGACCACATCAGTCTAGTGGGGACCTTCATTTACTGTAGATGTATACCATTGATGTCATTTTAGGCATCAAATGACTATTATATGTGTGTGGAATTATATAATACTTTTAGATAAGGGTTTTGTTTTTAGATATGGGTGGCCGTTGTGTGACTTTTGTCAGTGAGAAAGGTTTCCAATAGGGTAGACGATGAGTGGATCCCTTTATTTTCTTATTGACTGAGCTGTCAGTGGACTCAGAAATGATGGAATATTTGAGGATTGTTGGTTAGTTCATGTAATTATTCCATAAAGAGGTGGTGACTCTACCCCCTCGATGTGATGTTGGGCTTGGGATAGACTTGCAACCCAGTTCCCATCTGATTTTGATGGCTCCCGATCAGATGGCGCCTTCTGAGTTGTAGGGTTATGAATTCAAATTGATGATCTGATGAAGAAGGGTTTTGTATGACCAAGAACGTCACCATGGGGTGCTCTGGTCTTGTTTTTGAAGAAGGTAGATGGTTGTATCAAGATGTGTATAGACTATCAGAGACTGAATCAGGTAACTATCATGAACTGTTACCCTCTCGAGAGGATAGACGACCTCTTTGATCAATTGAAGTGGGGAAGGATGGTTCTCCAAGATTGACCTGTGATCAGGATATCACTAGTTGAGGGTGAAGGAAGGTGACATCTCAAAGACTAACTTCTGGTGTAGATATGGGTACTTTGAGTTTGTGGTCATGTTGTTCAGCATTACAAACGCACCAGTCGTGTTCATGGGGCTTATGAACTATGTCTTTCGGGAATATCTGGACCGGTTCATAGTCATGTTTATTGATGAAATCCAGATCTACTCAAGATCAGAGGAGGATCATGTTGAGCAACTGAGGATGGTTTTAGACGTCCTCCAGCAGCCCCAGCTCTATTGGAAGTTATCCAAGTGTAAGTTCTGGACATAATAAGTGAACTTTTTTGGACACGTGGTGTCCAAGAAAGGGATAGCAGTGGACCCATCAATGGTCTAGGTGATTTTTTATTGGGAAGCACACAAGAATGTTACATAGGTTTGTAGTTTCTTGGGACTGGCAGGCTATTACCAAAGGTTCGAGCCCGACTTCTCTCGAGTTGTAGCATCTTTGGCAGCCTTGACCAGAAAGGTCCAGACATTCATGTGGATGAAATTGTTTCATGAAACCATCAGTTATCTGAAGGGAAAGTTGGTTACTTCCCTAGTAATGAGGTTTCTAGAAGAAGGGTTGATGTTTGAGGTGTTTTGTAATGCTTTATTCCAAGGCTTGGGGTGTGTTCTGATGCAAGAAAAGGGGTGATCTCTTATGGGTCTAGCCAGTTACATCCCCATGAGTGTAACTATTCCACCAACGACTTGGAAATCACAGTGGTTTTGTTCACACTAATGTTGTGGTAGCACTACCTCATCGAGGAGTGCTTTGTGGTCTTCACGTATCACAAGAGCTTGAGGTATATCTTCTCCTAGTGAGACCTAAACTTGCGGTAGCGGAGGAGGATAGAGTTTCTTTAGGGCTACAACTTCCAAATCACTTATACTAAAGGTAAGGGGAATGTAGAGGTCGATGCCTTGAGCGGGAAGTCACAGAAGGATGTAGTTTGAGAGTAGGAAGATGATTAGAAGTCAATAGAGGAGTTGGATGCCCTACACTTGGATGCAAGGTTGGAGGATGGTAGATGCTGTTTGTAGCATATGATAATGCAGTCCTTTCTATTGTAGCAGGTGGAGGAGTCTCCATGGGGGGACTTAGAGGCTGAAGTGATGTGTAATCGTGTTAGCCAGGGTCATGCTTCAGGTGGATGGTTGGAAGATGGGAAGAATCAGATGTTATTTCGTGGAAAGGTGTTCTTCCGAGTTGTAATGTGCGAGAGAGTTCATGGAGAGTTCCAAAGATCACCCTTGCTGGTAAATCCTAAAGTTTCCAAGATGTACCAAGGCTAGAGGAGTTAGTTTTGGTGGCTTGGGGTGAAGCGGGTAGTGACATAGTTTGTGGAAAAGTGCCTCATGTGTCAGTAGGTGAAGGCTAAACACTGTATCCCAAGAGGTATGTTACACCCTTTAGATTTCCTCAAGTGGATGTCTGATGAAATATTTATGGACTTCGTCACGAGACTAGCCAGAGTTCAAGGGGGTTGCGATGCTATCTAGGTAGTGGTAGACTGACTGACGAAATCAACTCACTTCTTGGAAATCAATTAATTAGGTGCGGTAGATTCCCTAGAATAGCCATAGATGGATGAAGTGGTGCGGTTTCATGGAGTTCCATGGTCCATAGTCTCCGATCGGGATATTAGGTTTACCACATGGGTATAGAAAGGTTTTCAACATGCTTTTGACACCTAACTATGCCTCAACACTGCTTTCCACCCCCAAACAGATGGCCAGACAGAGCGCACCATCCATAACTTGGAGGATATGCTATGGGCATGTGTTTTGGACCTTGGGGGATTGTGGGTACGACACTTTCCTTTAGTAGAGTTTCCCTACATCAATATATATCAATATAAAATTGGCATGGCTCTGTTTGAAGCCTTGTATGGGAGGGCATGTCGCTCACCTGTGTGCAGAACAGAGGTCGGGGAAGTAGGTGTTCTTGGCCTAGAGGTAGTGCAGAGCACGACGAAGAAGGTTTAACTTATATGGGAGAGGATGAAGGCGGATCAAGACCGGCAGAAGTCATATGCTGACCAAAGGAGGAGACCCCTGGAGTTCAAGGTTGGGAACAATGTGTTCTTGAAGGTCTCCCCTCGGCATGGGTAACAGAGGTTCTGTATGGGGATTAAGCTTTCTACTAGGTTTGTCGGACCCTTTGGGGTGCTGCGGTGGGTTGACTAAGTGGCTTATCATATGGCGGAACCACTACCGTTATTGAGTGTACACGATGTCTTCTGTGCATCTCATGTCCATCGGTATGTACATGATGATTCACACGTCCTCGACTGGGAGAAGATGGATATCTAGGATGATGCAATATTCTCAGAGATACTAGTGAGGATCGAGGATTTTGAGGAGAAGTTTATTTGTAGACAAACCATTCCCTTGGTTCGTGTGTTGTGGAGGCATGGTGGCATTGAGGAGAGTACCTAGGAATAGGAGGCATAGATGCGTTCTCAATACCCATAGTTGTTTTGAGTTTTGTTCTTTTCTATTTTATACTTGTTTGTGGTGTATTTATTGACCTTCTTAACAATGAAATGGACTATTTCCCTTGTTCTCTAGATGTGTGTGAAGAATCCTGACTGTGGGGAGGGGAGGACCTGATCCCTAATCAACACGCATTAATGTGGATGTGGTTAAGCCTGTGTGGGAGAGTCAGTGCTGCCCAAAGTAGATAGTATCTTGACATGGAATAAGGGACTCCCTAATACATATGTTTGTATTATATGTCTGTTACATGTTTATATGGATACATGAGGGAGAGGTGTTCCTAAATGTCTAGGAGGTTTACTCTTGAGAGGTATCTTCTGAGGTGGTTGTTCGAACCCCTCTCTTTTCTTCGGGTCTAGTTTGATTCTTGAGGGCGATAATAGTTTGAGAGGTATATAGTGTAATGGAATGGACCCTCCTTTTCCAATACTTTTCCAAAATCTTGGTCCCATCAAATGGTTCCATATAAACGGTGGCACCAGTCGAGGTTGCACACTGAAACGGTGGCACCATGACAGTGGAACTGTGACGATGGCACCGTAACGGTCACACCATCACAATTGCTCACTAAAAAAGTGGCACTATGGGGGTGGAACCGTGATGGTGAAACCATGATGGTGGCACCATAATGGTCACACCATCACAATCACACAATTAAATGGTGTCACCACTTATGGTGGCAACGTGACGGTGGCACCGTGACCATGGCACCGCTTATGGTCTCTCACCAAACAGTGTCCCACCCTTGTTTCTTTTTCCAGTCTTACTCCCAAAACGTATCTTCTGTGGTGAGAGTGTTTTAAAATCCCCTTTAAAAACCATTAAAATCCCATAAATGATATAAAAAATCTCCCAAGATCTGGTTGACCCTTGACTTACCAAAACATGTGGCTTTTTTTCTCGGTGCCACACCCTTTTCACGTAATTTATAGTTCTGCCCCTATTACGTGTTTTCCTATATTTAAAGGAAATGTTTTAATTCATAATCGTTATGGAACCCTCTCTGATGAGAATTATTAAATAACAATTAGTTCCATCATGTGTAATCGTCCAACCGTGTGGTAAAACGACAATCTACCTTTAAATATGTTCAAAATTCATATCTCGTAACTCCAAGATATCACCTTTTTATCACACAAGGATTCATTATTCTTATGGGATAGTCTCTTTCCCTTTCCTTGGTGAGTTTAGAGCCCCCCTTCCTTAGTCTAGTGGTGCACCTATGCTGGAGCTTTTCCTGGCCACTCTTGGATCCCACAGAGTTCCTCCCCTGCAAGTCGTGCATCCCCAGTTCTTAGTGCGTGGTGAAAAACATCAATTGTTAATCATCTAGGTAGGGTTCTTCCTTTTCCTCTCTTTACTGTGCATCATCCTTGGCAGGTATGCTAATATTTCTATGGGGATGGATGAAACCAAACCTTAACGAATATAATAATTAGACTTTTAAAGAATGAAGGGGTGTGTTTGATGATGTTGTTATACTCTTTTACCCTTGCTTATATGTTGTGAATTGTATTGTCTTCTATCCCCTGAAAATCATGGCTATTGGTGGTATTTCCATGCACACTAAGGGACCCCTATTTTCTGTGATGATTGAATGAATATAACATAGAAATTGGTTAATCATGTAATCTTGGTTGATTAAATGGATGTCCAGTGAACAAGAATCCATGTGTGATCACCCCAGTTAACCCAACAGAAAAGAAAGAACTCAATGAATGGTGTGATTAAATTTGGAAACTCCCTTGCTCTATCTGGGTAATATGTGGGGTTGTTCTTCTTGACTCTTGTTAGGTGAAATGGATGTGGATGGGATCCCCTGTTGTGGTTCAATTATTGGTTTGTGGATCAAAGGCAATGTGGGGTCGTTTGGTGGGGCTTGGTTTGGTTCCCGAACTTTGAGGGATCTCACATATCCCATTTTTTGTTGTGACTTACAAGAGAACCGGATGTGAATGAATAAATTTTTGCTTGATTTTATTTCCTCCCTTGGCTTGTGGTTATGCCTATTTGCTTCCAAGTAGTGAAGAATTCTTTAAATGTAATCACTTGAATATGAAAACTAGAATGGGTTTAATAGGTAATTGTTTTCCAGGAATTATTTTTGACTTGGTTTTGGCTGTTGTCGTTCTTATGAATGAATAGTAATGAGGATCTTTATGTATGAGCTGGTTTGGAAACCCTAGGTTTGGATGAGTGGGTTTTTACCTATAAGTATAATTTTAGTTATTATGTTTCGTATTAGCACCCCACTGAAGTTCACCACTTTGTGCCGAACACCCCCATTGCATGGGGGGGTGGGGATTTTTTCCCAACACTCCTATGAGTGGCTGGTCACTAGCTCCTTTTCTTCTCCCTTTCCCAAGTATACCAAGACTCTTTGGGCAGTCTGTTATGGCCTGAGGTCCATTATAGCCTAATATTCTTCGGGGCAGGGTAGTTGTGGTGGTTGGCCCTGGTGTGTGTGTGCAGTTTGTTTCCCAAGTATCTTCAAGAAGAGACCCATGTGTATTTGGGCATGGTAGTAGTTATTCTGGACCAAGTGTCTTCAGGCGTGGTGGTGGTTTTTGTGGCTCAAATGTCTGTAGGTGGGATGTGTGGTTGTGGTAGCCCAGGTGTGTACGGGTAGGGTATGGCAGTGGGACTGTAGTGAGAATGGTGGGAGAGGCCTGATGCATAGGATGTATTAAATAACTAGTGGTAAAGTGGTGCGGAGTGGAAAAAATCGATGTGTATTACTATTACTTTACATGACTTGCGTTATTTGGGGAGTGTGCCTTGGTGACGTTTGGGTGGATAGTTTCCTTACTAGGTGATTTGGTTATCTTCTTTTCTCATGGGGAATTAGAATGCCTCCCCACTTGTGGACAATAGCCTTTGGTTTTCACTATTGATTATACTTGTATACTCACCATACATACATTAAACTACTTTTAGGTTTCTAGGAGGACATCAAGGATCGTGTTAGACCCTATTATCTTGGATGTTGGGACCGTTGAAATTTTTGTTTTTCATTTCTTTTCGTACTTCCCTTTGGAGTTTTTCTTGTACTTCGTAACACTTCATTATTAGAACATGCATATGGTAATAAACTCTTATGGACTTACTTTTACTTTCGTCTTGGGTGTTGTTTGGGATTCACTATCTTATCTCCTGATCCTACTAAATAAAAAGATTGTTACCATCTATATTACGTGTGATTCTATACCCTTGGTGCTAGTCGCCACTATGGGGCCAATTGAAGGTGGTTCTTGGGGGTCATTATCTCTAATTCAACTTGATAAAGGAAGGGTTTGAAAATTTGTTGTCCCTTCCCTAATCTTGGTGAAGGCGGGTCGTGACAGGGAAAATAAATTCTATAATGCTTCATCTTCTATATTGTGTTAATATTTTTGAAATAATGCTTCTAGAAACCCAGTTCAGGTTACTATAGCAACCCAGTGCAAGAATATAGATGATCCTTACATCAATGTAAGGACTCCTATGTGAATTCCAATACTCTTATGCCAATCCTTGGTATATTTAATCACTCATACGTCACTATTTGGCTACTTGACTCTTACGTCGTCTCATCCTTTGTGATATTTTGGCTCATCTTCCACTTCATAAATATAAATGATCCTTACGATCATAAAAATGATAAAGAAACCCTAATCATCCTTAATGGTTTTCAATCACTTCTTCGGTTGATCCTTACAAATCTAAAAAATTATTCTTACTCACACAAGGGAGGGTTCATGCCTTTTCCATATTTTTGATCTCTCTATAAAATGATTCTTACATTGATCTAAATGACTCTTATGTTGATCTGAATTACTGATACATATTTCCATGTATGAGTTCTTTGTAAATTTTAAACTCTAGTAGAGAAATTTCATCTTTGATTGATCTCATATCAGGTCATCTCAGAGACTTCACCAACACCTCAAATCGACTTAGAATCACGTCATGAAATTCTCATATTCTTCATAACATCTTCCAAAGGATTTTTCTTCAATGGATGGATTATCCAACAATACACTAGCTTCATGAGTTATTGTTGATTGTGTACAAGTCATTTGGTGGACTGCATATGATTCATTGGGGGTTATCTATGAGTCATCTGAGAAATGTCATTTGGTCCATTCCCTTAATAAAATTTCTGAATATGGTCGATGAAAAATAGTAGAAAAAATTATGATATATTTTATTAATAATAAAAAAATTCCCCCGAAGGTGCATCTTAGTGGTAGTTGATTTTGTGGGTCTCGGTGAGGTATCAAGTTCAATTCTCACAAATTAAATCCATGTATTGTATGATTCCTATTTTTCATTCTAATGTATCCCTTTTCCATGAATAAACTGTGGCTTTGACCTCAAATTTTAAAAAATCATTAATTTTGTGGCATGTTTTGAGTGGAGATTATCAAGGTAAATATTTCCAACTTCACTTCTAATATGTTGTGAACTCCACTAAAACCATTTCATCCACACTTTTACACATTTCCATACAATATGGATCCACAAGCATCACAATTGATTATTAATAGCACCTTCACAGAGATAAAATGATCGACATCATCCACACTCCAAGGTTCAAAACTCCTTTATTAAATAAAAATGATTACCAAAAATTATACACATGAACTCTAAGAAATTAATTCATCCAACATTATCATATGATTGATCTTAGCTTTCGAATGGAGGAACTTCATTTCGTTTCCATAAAATTGATCTCATATATTCCAATGGAAAAACTTAATTTCATTTATCTATCATGTAAACAAAGGTGGAACCTACCAACATCCAAGCTCTATAATGAATCACTTATACTCATTCATATTTCAGATCTCATCACATTTTTGTATTACGAATTTAAAACTCTATTTCATCTCATCATCCATCTTTGGGAAACCAAATTCTTTCCAATAATCTCTTCTTAATTACAAATTGACATCATGCAAATTTCCTCCTTCATTGATAACTAATACAAAATAAACATGAAGTGGATTCAACATATACTGGTGTTTGGATTCAACTAGGAATGTTTTAATGCCAAGACATGTTGTCTTTGATGAATCATGGCTTCCTTTTCAACATTGGAACTTAGATTTATCATCATCAATTTTTTTTTCAACTAGTTCCAATATTATTTTATTCGTCTTTTAGTGGATTATTCATGTACCATCACTAAATATACTAATATCTAAGGTTATTAAATTTAAATTTATGGTTCACTCCCTATTGGTTTCTCTTCTTCTCTTTATCCTAGTTCACCTCTTGCTACATCAATTACCCTTGATGAGTCTCTTGGTGATCATCCCACCTCGCTATAGTTTTTTGGACAATCACTTGGTGAGAATTCTTCAAGATAATCTCTTGTTCATGCCTCTACCTCAAAGTAGTCTTTTGTTCAGTCAACTGATTCCTCATAATTTTCATCCCATGACCACGTGTTCCATAATGGAATTTTAAAACCCAAAAATTATACTAATTCTATTGAAAAAAGATCTTTTAAGGATTCTTTATTTTTACCATAGTGAAATCAAGTGATTCATTAAGTGTTTTCATCTTTTCTCATAAATCATACATAGTTTTTAGTTCCTTTTTTTTGGATTGGTGTAGCTTGAGTTGGTTTGGATGATATTTCGGGCTGAATGCTTGTGGTACTATAGAAACCCAGTTCAAGAAGGCTGTATTTTTTACAGAACAAGGATATATACCCATGGTTCAATAACTATGGGTATGTTATGTATGATGTGATAATCTATACCCACAGTTTTGTTAACCGTGGGTATAGATATATGACCACAGTTTAAATAAAACTATGGGTATTATAGAAATCTCCAAGACTATACCCACAATTTATATAAAACCATGGGTATAGGTCTATACCGACACCTCGGTAGCCCATAGTTTATGGAACCATGGGTATAGCCTATACCCATGGTTTTAGGGGATATACCCACAGTTCCAAACCATTTGTATATGTGATTTTTCCAGTAGTGTTAGTCAATATTTCATCAGGCTTCAATGAAGAAAAAAGTGTTATATAATATATTATACCTCAACCATTTAATTTGATTGTTTTTAGTCGATCTTTTGTTAGGTACCTCAACTCTCTATCACTGTTTCTAGCATATATCTTAGTGATATCTATGTATCTTTTAATAGGAAAATAAATTTTGTAAATTCCTAGTGATCTTATCGAGTCTAATTGATTAATATTAGTAGAGTGTTGATGTAATTGATCTCTATGTTAGATACATTTTATACATTAATAATGGAATCCAGATTGTTTTCTAGTCATTTATTTCTTATAAAGGAATTCACTTTATAAAAGAATATGTGGAATACATATTATGGTTCAAGCTAGTCAATTCAATGAATTTATGACTTTTAAGTTCCATCTATCTTCTAAAAATAACTCATGTAACAACCCAATACAATCCCACATGTCACTGTGCTTCATATAAGATGATTAAAAAACACATCTATATACTATATTATTTATATTTTAGTTGTGTTTCAACATGATATTTAAATAAACTAGTTATTGTGGGAACTTGTCTTTAACCTTAAAATTCATGAAAGAATCTATTAAAGTCTAATAGAATTATTCCCAATGCCTATTTCAACATGTGACACCCATGATCTATGTTCATTAAACATAATCAAAGTTTTTAGGTATTCGAATTTGAAATAGTGGAATTTAGGAACAAGGATACAATTTTATTGATGAACCCCTCAATTCAATGGGCTTGGTTATGATCTTCCAACATATTGTGGGACAAACCATGCTTGTTGGTGTAATTGTTCACCATGGGTGAGATATGATTGAGGACTATGGTTTTATTGTGCGGTTTACTCCACAACAAAATTATGGTACTCCAATATGATATTAATATTTATTATAGTACCAACTTTGAGTATTGGATTGATGTACCGACATGGAGTACCAGAGTTTTCCAGTGAGATATGATGAATCGATTCTCCCAATTCAGTTTGATGTTCCACCAGAACCAGTTAAACTATTTCATAAATTAACTAACTTTAACCCATTATGTTATTATTATTTTTTGTTCCAAAACATATCTCTATGTTTCCTATTTTCTATTGAGTTTCATGTGTGTTCCGTTCAATTGGGTTGATGGTGGTTTATCTTGATTAGAAAATTGGGACTCTCATCCTACAACTATTTTAATTACCATTGATTTATTTAGTAATTTCATCAATATATACTATCCAATTGAAAAATTAGTGATTTGGGTGGAAAATATTTCTTAGAGGGGTCTTGAATAAAAACATTCACACACTAGAATTCCAATAGACATAGCCTTCCAGAGTTAGTTAAGACTCTAACTCAACAAAAATGGGTGAGTATTTTTCATGACTTTTCTAAAACACTGTAAATATATGATTGGAGACCACTCCAATCCTAAGAAGGCCTCCTATATTTATTGTGAGGCCATTTATATGACATTCATAGATCATATGGGTACCCATATCCATCAAATGATGGGATCTATTGGGCAACATAGTTTTTATCGCAAAGGGACCTTCCTAAGTTGGGGGCCTTTTTCCAAAATTTTGATCTTTTGTATAAATACCTAAAAAGATTGATGGGTGGAGAGGCTTGAAAAACTATAAGAAGAGGGATAAAATTTAGTTTCTTGTTGTAGGATCTAGTTATTCTCTTTTTTATACCTTGATACTATCCAAGGATAGTAGCCTCATTTAATCACCATTTAGAAAACTTTTTTTCTCTTATACATAAAAATTATAATTTACTATGATCTCCATTAAGAGTATGACATCATGGACTTAGGTTCATGAAAATGAAATAAATCTGAGAGATATACTGATAGATCTTATCTGATTGAAACCCCTTTTTTAAATCATGTTTTTTGAATAGGGACCACCCTCTAGGTCCACAAGCATAAATTTTGACTTTTTTGTTTTCTGTATTTGTATCTTGTAGAAGAGATAAATGTTTTTCTCCTTTGATCCCTGTCTTGTTCACCTCAATAAATTTTTACACCTAAAACAATCTCATGGTGTTGATTAACTTTCACTAGGTATTTCTATTTTAAGAAAATGGGGTATTTATTGAGAGAAAAGAGTGCCACATCTTCCTTTAACTAACTTCTATGTATGTATCCCATTTTTTAGGTTCCTTCATCTTATTGAACTAAAAAAGAGTCTAAATAAGATCCCATGGGACTGATTTGTATAACACCAGGGATAAAATATCTAGCTAGATGACTGTAAACATTCTAATTCACAAGATCTAGAAAAGGGATTAATTTAAGCCAAGTTGTCACTAAGAATGACATGGTGGGTGGTGTTGAAATAGAGTTCTTGGACTAGCCTAGAATATAAGAGGTATCCTAGTATTATGAAAAATAAATTGAATTAAATTTATGGAATGAAAAAATAACTAACATTCTTATAATTGTAATAACAATGGGAATTTTTGGTTTTCCTACTACTACATATTTCCACTATTAGTGAAACTATAATCACATTATACAACATTAACTACGAGCTAGCTCTGATCTGAAGTGAATAAAAGTTGAAAAAGGAACCACAAATCACTAGGAAAATATTTACATGATATTTACAGGTGGAAGTAAAAACAAAGCCTGTGTCAAAAACATCTTCCTTTTAATTCACACTTAGGGGATTGTTGGGAATCATTGACTAACATCACTATTCATAGTGTAGAAAAAAAACATTTCATATAAAATTATTAAGAATTAAAAAATGGTTCAAACATACTTTTTTGTTACTTTGGTTTGGAATCCATTAAATACCATGTATAAAAACTTGATATTTCATCACAATCTTTTGATGATCCTACCATATCATGACAGTGTATGCCATGAATGAATCCCAACAACCAAAGAGATATATGGAGTAAATATTAGAACTATACCTGATTTGTTTGTGATCCTTGATTCTCGAGAAAGGTATTTCAATAATATTAACATATTGGGTAACGTATTATATCCTCACCCCAACCCCAACATGCACCACTGATTCCAGTCATCCATGCATAGGAGAAAAACCTATTCAACTTGTACGAGTACTTTTCCAAGGGAATGAATATTTTTATAAGAATTAAATAGGTATATTTCCACAAATATAATTATTCGAACAATTAATATGAAGGAAATGATCCTTGAAGTGCATACCCATCCATTTTAGACTATTGGGGAAATCAACTCATTCGTTATTTATTTTGTTTTAGAAGTAGTTATAGATAAAATGTTTCCACTATTAACAAAGTGTAATTTTATTTGGTGTTCTTTCATCTATGAGGGTTGTTATAGAACTCCTCAAACCTATGTACTAGTTATCCACACTATTGGGAATACCCATCTTCTCGCAAAATTCACAGACTAAAGCTAATGTTCCATTACTTTTTCTAATACATGAGGCTTATCCACCACTTTTCTGATATAATTCCCCACTAACCATTGTAAAAAATGATTAAAAAGCTCCATCAAGACTCTGTATAATAATAAAGTTTAAATTTGAGGTCCGAAATCATTTCTTGGGTTGGTGGTACAAGAATTATTGATTGAAGTGGTAAAATACATGGGTTCCATTTAGCCCATGTTGGATGAATAGTATTTTTGGTGGAGTCAATGAACTTCTTTGAAGTGTGTCATTTCATATTAGAGAATACTATGTATTAAAAATCTGGTAAAAGGAATATATTTATTTATTTTCATATAAGGACTAATCTCTCAAAGGTACGGGCCATTTTTAATGTTTATAAAGGGCACAATATGGATGAATAAATCCTTCATCTATTTTAAAACCACTCATTACTTTGAGTTCTTTATGCCACCAGGGGATTCATCGTACTAGAAAATATAAGCCAACACATTTTTCACATGTTGTTCAAAACCACTTAGATTATCCCAGTCATTACATCCTGGCCCTCTTAGACTGGGATACATTAATTAACCCAGTAAATACCAAGGACTAAAATCACCATCATCAAATTTGGGTGGCTCAAGGTGAGGATAAAACCAGAGATATCATTGAAAAAACCCCCATAAGGGTATATCCTATTAATACTAATAGGTAATGACTCAAAAAATATAGAAATACTTTTAGTTTCCTAAAAAGATGATGGTTCTAGTGGATGTGTTCCACATGGGTGATTGATTGTGTTGATGTTTTAGATCGGCCATGGGTTTTGGGGTCTTTGGATATAAAAATAGTCGATTTATGGAAATGAAATGAACTTTTGAGTGGATTGGTGGTCGATGAAAATTCTAGAATCACATTTGAAGGTGATTGTAATCATCAATGAGGAAAGAAAAGTCAATATGGTAGTATAATTCATCTATTTTTTTAGAATGGAATTTTTCATATTTCACTCAGTTAATGGAGGTTAGAATCCAATAAAAAGGAATTTCCGTATTCTAATTAAATAAAAAATGGATCAAAATCTCTATGAAAAAAATAATTGAACAATGAATATCTTCTACTGCAAGATCAGATCTCACTCATGTGGTCGATATATTACCAATATAATTGATGCCAATTCAAACTGGTGGCAGTGTGGGTGGAGTTCCTTTCACTATTTTCTAATGTTTCCATATCCTATAAGAATACTTATTGAGTTATAATTGTGTCAGTACTACTATTTGATGTAAAAATTTCTTTTAGCTATTGGTCTCATTGTGGTTGGGGTTAATCACTTATAAGTGGGTTATAAAAATGGTAGGATGCATATTTCTTGGAATTAACCCTCATCTTTAGGTTAAAGTTGTCCACTATGATGTCATACCTAAGGACAATACTAGCTATTTGAGTTCGAGAAATTAATTTGGGGACAAACCATCAACTAAATTGTGATAGTAACACCAAAACTAGTGGAAATGGAGTTTTTCCCAACACTTTTATGCCAATGGTTTGAACAAACTGTTGGTATACTATTTTTACAACAACCTTTCCCAATAGTTTGTTGAAACCGTTGGTATAATTTCTTGAGAATGAAGCTTTCCAAAAAGTTTACTCAAACCGTTGATAAGTATTTAATTTTTCTAATGTATACTAATGGGTTTTTAAAACTATTTATAACATTTTTACCCAAATACACAGAAGATCCAATTCCCATGTCCACATGATTCTATCCCTAAACCGAAGCTTTCATTAAGATCTCTATTTACTGTAGGTTGCAAAACTCCTTCCACCAGATAGATCCATCTTAAATAAAGTATTTTTTGTCTTAAACTTAAAATATATATGTTCTACCTTAATATACTTCATCTGTTTTTTTATTTTTTTTTGTTATTTGGCCTAAAGCAGAGGTCTGTGTGGTCTTTGGAATGGTATACCAAACACTTTGATTTGTTTTCTATTTTTTTTCTACACTTCATGTCTCATGATTTTGAGAATCACATTTATTTAAAGTATTCATAGCCACTCATTTGGTGTAGAGTTTGTGAACCATTGAACTAACGGAGGTGATGGTGAGATGTATCCCCACTCAAAGATGGAAAAGGGTTTGTTTAGTCGTATGGTCTCAAGGTGAGTAATGGATATAAGGATGGTCCATGTAAAGGTATTGGAGATGGTTGGGGAAGTGGTGTAGGTGGTTTTACATTTTTTAGCGGGTTGATATGGTCATTTATATGGAATTTTGTTTAGTTGAAAATTGGATTAGGATTTTTTATCTATATTTTTTGTACAAGGAATAATGAGAATGGTAGTGATATCGAGGATAAATTGGTTGTTGGTTGAGGGATGGATTGGAATTTTTATGTTGGTTGGATTGGGTATATGTAATTTTTGAAGTATTATATGGGTATTTAGTCCCCTAAACACCCCCTCCACCACCCTTGGAATCAACCCAACCCCCTAGACACCCCCACCCCCAAGAAAGCCTTCCACCACCACCCTGGACACCCCACTAGATAGCCCCCCATTGGACACACCCCACCCCCAGACACACCCCACCCCCCTGAACACCCCCACCCACATGGAAAGACCCCCCCTAGACACCCCTCACCCCCATGGACAACCCCCCTCCCACACCCCCCCTCCCTGGACACCCCCACCCCTTGGACACGTCGACCCCCTGGACACCCCCACCCCTTGGAAACCCTCCACCCCTGGACATCCCCCCACCCCTAGACACCCCCACCCCCTGGACACCACCCACCCCCCGTACATCCCCCCACTACTAGAAACTGGGCCTATAGTGACCGCCATTGGCAATCATTATAGCCCAACAATGACCGCCTTGTGACTGCCAATGGTGGTTGCATTTGGCCCATCACAGTAGGGCTATAGAGACCACCATTGGAGGTCTCTATAGGTGACTGAAAATTTAGTCCACCATGACCACCTGGCGGTCACTGTTGGGAGTTCCTATAGGGACTTCCAAATGCGGTCGCTATATGAGACTGAAAAATCATCTTATAGCGATTTCCAATGGCGGTTGCTATAGGAATAGATTGCCAATGGGGGTATCTATTTGTATTGACCAATAGAGACTTCCAATGGTAGCCGCAAACCTGGGATTTTTTTTATAAAAGAAATTCATTTATACATTACATTTCCATAAATCACAAAAAATATTGCCGAATAGAATAAACACAGCTAAAATGACAAAGAAAAACAATTCAAAATAGCATAAACATCAGGTTCCTCAAAAACAATAAATTATGGACATACTTATTCACATATAGTGATCCAAACAGCTCTAATACATTCCAATCTACTAATTCAATAAACCTACAATAATATACAAAAGAAAAAACTAATCAAAGAAAATGAAAATTGGACATATTTATTAAGTTAGTATATATATATATAAAATTGGGCCATTAGGGGGTTTGGGAATTTGGTCAATTGGCCATTAGGTCAATAGGCTAATATGCCATAGTCTATCTAGTCAATACTGTGTTACACTAATATTCCGTTAGTGCATTAGGGTTGTGTTTTCACGTTAGCCCCTCCCCCCTAAACAACCCCCACCGCTGGACCGCCCCCACCCCCCGAACATCCCCCCTCACCCCGGACAGCCCCCTCACTCCCAAACACCTCCCCCCATCCTCAGACATACCCCCACCCCCCGGAAAGCCCCCACCCCCCAGACAGCCCCCAACCCCACTGACCCCCCCACAAGGAGACGACATGCCATTCGGACACGCAGTTTGCACGACACGACTGAATATGTGTTTTTTAGGTGTTTGGCACGCTTGAAAAGTATGCATGGGGAGGTCAAAATTAGATGAATGACCTTGAAATTCTATTAAATCTGATGAAAACGATGGGATGGTGAATTGTGAAATGGTCGAGTAGACAACACGTCAATCAGAGGAGTCGTGTGACTACGGTGATTGAAAAAACACTTCACCTATCGTAAATGGAAAAAACATGTGTTTAATGGTCAAAAGTATAACGAACAAAAATAAAATGACTTCAAATCAGACGATAACATCCTAATTATTATTGGTGAGGTTTTTGAGGAGACGAAACATCATTCTAATGGGTAGTTTGCGTGACACAACTAAATATGTATTTTTTAGGTGTTTGGTGTGCTTGAAAAGTGTGCGTGGGGTGGTCAAAACTGGTTGAAACATGCATTTAACGGTCAAATGCATACCGAATGACATCAGTGAGAATTGATATCACATGAAA
Organism: Viscum album; assembly: GCA_963277665.1. NCBI lineage: Eukaryota > Viridiplantae > Streptophyta > Magnoliopsida > Santalales > Viscaceae > Viscum > Viscum album. Next base: position 1,361,450,675 of record OY728141.1, on the reverse strand, counting down.
CACACTAATTATTATTATTGAAGTGTACAAGGAGATGACACGTCGTTCAGACACATGATTTGCATGGACGAGCTGAATATGTGTTTTTTAGGTGTCTAGCGCGCTTGAAAAGCATGCGTGGGGTGGTCAAAACCAGACAAACGCCCTTGGAATGCCATGAAATAATATTAAAACAAAGGGTGGGTGAATTTTGAAATGGTTGGGTCGACGTCATGTCAATCGGAGGTGTCGTGTGACCCCGGTGACTGAAAACATACTTCACGTGTCACAAATGGCCAAAACATGTGTTTAACGGTCTTATGCATGTCAAATGACATCAGAATGACATGAAATCACACAACAACACCCTAATAATTATTTTTGAGGTGTCCTGTGATATGGAACATCATTCAGATGTGCGGTCTGTGCATCCCGGTGGAATATGTGTTTTTTAGGTGTTTGGCGTGCTTGAAAAGCGTGCGTGGGGTGGTCAAAACTGGCTAAACGACCTAAAAATGCCATGAAATCGGACAACAACAAAGGGTGGGTAAATTTTGAAATGTTCGGGTAGATGACACATCAATCAGAGGTTTCGTATGACCATAGTGATGAAAACTCACTTTGCATGTCGTGAATGGCCAAAACATGTGTTTAACGGTCAAATGCATAACGAATGACATTGGAATGACTTGAAATCATATAAAACACCCTAATTATTATTGGTGAGGTGTATGAGGACAAGTAACGTCATTCAGACAGGCGTTTTGTGCAGCACAACTAAATATGTGTTTTTTTGGTGTTTGGCGCGCTTGAAAAGCGTTCGTGGGGTTGTAAAAAATGGTCGAAGGACCTCGAAATTCCATGAAATTGGATGACATAAAAGGGTGGGTGAATTGTAAAATTTTCAGGTAGACAAAATGTCAATTGGAGGTGTCGTGTGACTGTGGTGACCAAAAACGCATTCCTCGTGTCGTAAATGGCCAAAACATGCGTTTAACGGTCAAATGCATACCGAATGACATAGGCATGACTTTAAATCACATGAGAACACCCTAATTATTATTCGTGAGGTGTATGAGGAGAATTCTCATCATTTGGATGCGCAAGTTGCATGGCATGGCTAAATATGTGTTTTTTAGGTGTTTGGTGCACTTGAAAAGCATGTGTGGGGTGGTCAAAACATGACGAACGAATTCAGAATGCCATGAAATAGGACAAAAAGAAAGGGTGGGTGAATTTTGAAATGTTCGGGCAGACGACACATCAATTGGAGGTTTCGTGTGACCACAGTGACCGAAAACGTGCTCTACATGTCGTAAATGGCCAAAACATGCCTTTAATGCTCAAATGCATACCGAACAAAATTGGAATAACTTGAAATCATAGGAAAATGCCCTAATTATTATTATTGAGGTGTAAAATGAGACAACACGTCATTTGGATGTGCGTTTTGCACGACACGACTGAATATGTGTTTTTTAGGGTTTTGGCGCACTTGAAAAGCATTCGTGGGGTGCTCAAAACTAGACAAATGACCACATAATTCCATGAAATCATACAACAACAAAGGGTGGGTAGATTTTGAAATGGTCGGGTAGACAGAATGTCTATTAGAGGTGTTGTGTGACCGTGGTGACTGAAAATGCACTCTGTGTATTTTAAATGGCCAAAACATGAATTTAAAGGTCAAATGCATACCGAACGACATCGACATGACTTGAAATCATAGGAAAACACCCTAATTATTATTGGTGAGGTGTATTAGGAGACGTCACACCATTCAGATGCTCATTTTGCATGGCATGGTTGAATATGTGTTTTTAGGTGTTTGACGCACTTGTAAAACGTGTGTGGGGTGGTCAAAACCAGCTAAACGACCTCAGAATGCGATGAAATCAGATGAAAACAAAGGGTTGGAGAATTTTTAAATGGTTGGGTAGATGACATGTCAATCAGAGGTGTCGTGTGACTTCAGCGACTAAAAATGAACTCTACGTGTCGTAAATGGACAAAACATGCATTTAACAGTCAAATGCATACTGAACGACATCATCATGACATGAAATCATAGGAGAAAAAAATAATTATTATTATTGAGGTTTACAAGAAGAAATCACATCATTCGGACACGTGGTTTGCGCAGCACAACTGAATATGTGTTTTTTAGGTGTTTGGCGCGCTTGAAAAGCATGTGTGGGGTTGTCAAAACTTGTCGAACGACCTCAGAATGCCATGAAATCAGACAAAAACAAAGGGTGGGTGAATTGTAAAATGGTCGGGCATAAGTCACATCAATTGAAGGTGTCGTGTGACTGCGGTGACCAAAAATTAACTCTGCATGTCGTAAATGGCCAAAACATGCATTTAACGGTCAAATGCATACTGAACGACATCTACACGCTTGAAATCACATGATAACATCCAAATTATTATTCATGAGGTGTATAAGGAGACTTCACATCATTCAGATGCGTGGTTTGCATGTCATGACTGAATATGTGTTTTTTAGGTGTTTGGCTCACTTTAAAAGTATGCGTGGGGTGGTGAAAATGGGCCGAATGACCTCAGAATTCTATGAAATCAGATGACAACAAAGGGTTGGTGAATTGTGAAATGGTCCGGTAGATGGCACATTAATCATAGGTGTCGTGTGACCTCAGTGACTGAAAATGCACTTTGTATATCATAAATGTTCAAAACATGTGTTTGACGGTCAAATGCATATCAAAAGACATCAGAATGACTTGACATCACATGACAACACCTTAGTTATTATTAGTGAGGTGTAAGATGAGATGACACGTCATTCAAACACATGGTTTGCACGACATGGCTGAATATGTGTTTTTTAGGTGTTTGGCGCGCTTGAAAAGAATGTGTGGGGTGGTTAAAAGTAGCCGAACAATCTCGGAATGCCATGAAATCAGACGATAACAAAGTTTGTGTGAATTGTGAAATGGTTGGGAAGACATCACATCAAACCGAGGTTCTGTGTGACCGTGGGGACCAAGAATGTACTCCACATGTCGTAAATGGCCAAAACATGCGTTTAATGGTTAAAAGCATACCGAACGACATCAGAATAACATGAAATCACATGAGAACACCCTAATTATTATTATTGAGGTGTACAAGGAGACGACATGTCATTCGGACGTGCGGTTTGCGTGGAACGGCTGAATATGTGTTTTTTAGGTGTTTGATGCACTTGAAAAGCATGCATGGGGTGGTCAAAGTCGTCCGAATGGCCTCAGAATTCCATGAAATAGGAAGATAATATAGGGTGGGTGAATTGTGAAATTGTCGGTTAGACTACATGTTAATCGGAGGTGTCGAGTGACTGTGGTGACCGAAAATGCATTTCGTGTGTCGTAAATGACCAAAACATATGTTTAATGGTCAAAGGAATTCCAAATGACATCGGCGTGACTTGAAATCACAATACAACACCCTAATTATTATTGGTCAGGTGTATGAGGATATGACATGTCATTCAGGCATGTGGTTTACGCAGAATGACTGAATATTTGTTTTTTTGATGTTTGGTGCACTTGAAAAGCATGTGTGGGGTGGCCAAAACCGGCCAAATGACCTCAAAATTTCATGAAATCGGATGAACACAAAGGGTGGGAAAATTGTAAAATGTTCGGATAGATGGAACATCAATCAGAGGTGTCCCATGAACATGATTATAAAAAACACACTCTGCATATCGTAAGTGGCCAAAACATGTGTTTAACGGTCAAATTCATACCGAACGACATCAACATGACTTGAAATCACACGAGAACGACCTAATTATTATTCTTGAGGTGTATGAGGAGACATCACATCATTTTGATGCAAAATTTTTGCGGCACGACTGAATATTTGTTTTTTAGCTATTTGGCGTGCTTGAAAAGAGTGCGTAGGGTGATCAACACGAGCCAAATGACCTCAGAATTCCATTAAATCAGATGACAAAAAGGGTGGGTGAATATGATGCATCACCTTCGACAGTCCCCCCTCACCCCAGACAACCCCCTCCCCAACACGGATAGCCCCCCACCTCGGACAACCCCCCCTCACCCGGACAGCCCTGCCACCCCCCGAACAGCCCACCTCACCCCCGGACAACCCCCCACCCCCCGGACTGCCCCCCCTAATCTTGGACAACCCTGCCACCCCCCAAACATCCCCCCTCACACCCAGAAATCCCCCCTCAAAACAATTTACATTTAATGTCTAAATAAATATATATCTTTAATTCAATAATAAATATAAAAGCAACACACCTCATGAATATGATGCGTCATGCGCGGTCATGGATGCTACCTCCATCTAGTGTGCTGGGGTCCAATAACAAATAAAATTTATAAAGATTTAATAATGAAAATAATATAAAATAAATAAATAAATATATTATAAACCTGCATCATATGATCTCCTACACCAGTACCCAGACACACATATTTTCGCTGTGTTCTAACCTCAGTGATCAATTGTGCATTTATCTCATCGGAAGCGCGCAACCATGCATCGAAATCTGGCAACTGTTCTAACATAGCTTCAAATTGAGTCTGTTCAATATATATATATATATATATATATACATATATAGTTTTATATACAGATGCATGTAAGTATTCGTAATGAGTACATGCACTTACTATAAGAGCTGCAGCCTCAGGATCATTTCGATCATGAATCCTCATCCAAACCGACATTTTACCAGTCAGTTCACCTTTCTCCCATAACTGTATACCACTAAAATATAATAATATAACACCAAACCATAATAAATAATAAAAAATGAATAATAAATAACACATGTTGGATCTGATACACGTGATGAGTCCCAATGAAGTTGTGTGGCATTTGCGGTGACCAGTGACAGGTGGCGGAGGGGAGATGGAGGTGGTTTTGTGAGAGATAGGAGGGTAAGAGGAGGGTAGCCGGAGTCTGAGGCAGTGTGGTGAGGGAGGGGATAGGTGGAAATGATGACGGGGAGCTGGAGGAGGAGGAAGTGCTGCATGGAGGGGATGGGCAACATCAGGGAGGCGGAGCCGGTCGTGCGGCGTCAACGGTGACCAGTGATGGGAGGTGGCGTTGTGGTGAGGGATAAAAGAAGATAAAGTTTGGGTTTAGGTGTGAGGGTGGTTTGACCATGCGGGGGACAGAGCTGGAGGCAGTCGTGCGATGTCGGCGGTGCAGCGTCAGTGCTGACCGGTGACGGGTGCCGGCGAAGGAGAGCAGGCGCTACGAGTAGGGTTCGAGCATGAGGGGGGTTTGACCACGAGATTGGGGGGGGGAGAGGCATATTGTGTCGACGGTGTAGCAAGGGAGGACAGGTGCGAGGGCGGCGACAGTTGGTGATGCAGGGTACGGTTTCGGCGGCGCGAGGGGGGTGCGCGAGGGGAGTTCGAGCGCGAGGTGGCATGGGGGGATGCATGTTTTTTAGCTTACCAGACCACCAATGGTGGTCGCCCATGTCAGGGGGGCTCCAAAGCCCCCTTTTATTTTAGTTCTGACCCCTTTGGACACCCCCACCCCATGGACATCCCCACCCCCATGGACAGCCCCCACCCCCTGGGCAACCCTCTCACCCCTTGGACACCCCACCCCTTGGATAGCCCCCCCCCATACACCACCCTGCCCACTAGACACCCCACCCCCCGGGACAACCCCACCCCCTAAACATCCCCCACCCCCCTGAGTAGCCCTCGTGGACACCACCCCACCCCACTGGACAACCCCAACCCTAGAAACCACCTCCCCTTGGACACCTCCACCCCCTGGAAAACCCCTATGAACACCAGCCCACCCCCTGGACAGCCACACCCCCTAGACACACCCACCCCCTTGGAAGGCCCCACCCTTGGACAACCCCACCCCCTTGGACACCCCCACCCTGCTAAACACCACCACCCCCTGGACACCCCCTCCCCCTTGGACACCCCCCCCAGACACCATCCCACCTCTAGACACCCCCTCTACCCCCCTAAAGACCCCACCCCCTGGGCAGCCCCCACCCCTGGACATCCACCTAGACAACCCCACCCCCCTGGACAACCCCCCAAGACCCCACTGCACCCCATGGACACCCCACCCCCTTGGAAATCCCCCTCAGGATAGAACCCCACCTCTGGACACCCTCTAATCCCTTAGACACCCCCCCCCCCCCGAGACAGCCACCACCCCCTAGATTTCCCCTTAACACCCACACCCCCTTGGATGACCCCCACTCCATGGACAACCCCCACCCCTTGAACACCCCAACCCCATTGAACACCCCCCGGAAACCCCCCCAGACACCACCCCACCCCCTGGACACCCACCCCCTGGACACCCCAACCCCTTAGACATCCCCCCACCCACCTGGACAGCCCCGCCCCCAGGACACCCCTACCCCAGGACACCCCCACCCCCTGGACACCCTCACCCCCTGAACACCCCCACCCCCTTAGACATCTCCCACCCCCTAGATAGCCCCTACACCCCCTATACACCCATATCCCATTTGATATCCTCCACCCCCACCCCTAGAAACCCCCCTAGACACCGCTCCTCCCCCAAGACACCCCAACCCCAAGACATCCCCACCCCCAGGACCCCCCACCCACTAGACACCCCACCCCCTAGATAGCTCCCACCCACTGGACACCCCACCCCCTTGGGCCCCCACCCCCCTGGACACCCCCACACAATGAATACTTTGACGTTGGGTATTGGGTGTTATGAAATGTCTTGAATTTTCAAGACATTTCCATTTTTTAGCATCGATAACTTATTTCAAAAACTCTCTTTATAGATTCTGCATCTTTGTTGAAAGGAGTTCACTTTGTAATATCTTGAACAATGTTCTATCAGGTACAAGGTGTCTTCATGTTTGTGATAAATGAAAAAAAAATCCGAAACACATTTCCCCTCAAATTTAGGAACACATATCTAAATTAGAATTTCTTTACATTGTTTTAATAATAAGGTATCAACCCAAGAATAGTTCACTATGTCAACTAGAAACCCCTTCCTTTTTGGATATCTAAAATGGGGATAGATTATCCCATTTGGAAAATAAATTTCAATCCCATCATTTGAAATATTCATGTACATGGAATCATGATTTTTTCCCATGGAACCTTCATCTTATGACATCAAACTCCTATTAGTTCCATTTAATCATTCTTGGATCATGATACACATGTATGACCATGATGTTTCAACCCCTGAGGAACTTTTTACCATAATTTTCAGATTATATTTCCATTTTATTCAAAATAGATATTATGAATATCACTCAAATAATCTACTAAAATATAAAATTTCTTCGATATATAATTTACTCAAATACAAAATAATTCTCCTCCACATGTTTACCTGATCTTGTACACTCGTGTAAAGTTCTTCAATGATATTCAAAACCTTTATTGAACATTTTTTGGTCTAAAACCCTCTCCATATCTCATGTGATCAAGTTATTACTTCATTAATCATTCATAATATATACCTTGATGAATTTTTTAAAGGCATAATTCAGTATGATCTCTCTCTTGGTTGTTGAGTGAAATAAAGCCTCAAAATCAATGTTCCATGATTTTAATAGACTTATGAATGTTAGTAAATAACCATTCTAGTCAGAATTAAATTTTATTATGACATTTTATACAATTTATTTAATTCTTTATATATCAATTCGAGCTCCCCTAAAACAATAGATAGTAAAATTATCCATGGATCCCCCTATTCCCTCTCATATATTTTTTTTGGGTTACATATTAGTTATCCTTTTATAATAACTTCCACATTTTTTTTCAAATACAGGAAATGCAGCTAATTGAAGAGAGGAAACCGAAAAAGATGATGGACAAAAATTGTCGCAAGGCTGAGATGGGCGTTCAACCACTAGTGCCTGTAGTGAATATTTTATTTCAAATATATATTTAAATAATATATAATATCATGTGATTAATATTGTTTTAAACATTTTTGAAGAACCCACCTATTAGGTGAAAATTATTTTATGACCATCCTAGTAGTGGTCCCAGTACTCAGGGTGTTCATATGGGGGGAGGTACAAGAGCTAGGCGATCTGGTCGATGTACCCAATTATACCCTACACCTCCCACTAACATACCATCTATCCCACATTCTGATCCTAATGTGTCATTAGGGACACACATGATATTTGGGCCTCCCATTTTTTCACCACCCTTTACATTTAATTCTCCTTACCTATCTTTACCATATCTGATGATGATTCCCACTCCCCATCCAGCATTCGGCCAGCCATCTAGGACATATTCTTTTACTTCTATTTCCTTCTTTTAGAGCTTCTATATTGCATATTCTTCAGCTTCTGCTCCACCATAGTCTATCCCTCCAGAGCATACATTGGGACTCACTCCACCTATATAGGGTGTTCCTTTAGTTTCTGTAGATCCAGGGGTGCCCATTGATCTTATTATTGCAGGTATATTCATAAAACCCTAACAAATTTATATACGATTATTTATTTTCATTATAACTTGTTTTGAAAAAATATATTTTTTTCTTTAATAAAAGATACATTTATTGATAGGATGAGGGGGGGGGGGCGTACAAGAATGCATATGGTGTGGAATTGTCACATGCAGTTGATGTTATACTACAAAGAAGACAATCAAATGATTGAAAGAACAGGGCAACATGTCAGAGATTTTTGGCGATGCTTGCCAAATACTTTGACATCATTCATGTCAGTCCGCTATCATAGAGAAATTTTCCAAATGAAGTCAATGATAATGATTGGATAGAGATATGTGTAAAAAAATCAGTTGTATTTAATGAAATATATTATTTTTGTATTTATATGAATTAATATTTTGGAGTGAGCTTCGGTTTAATTTCCTCGAAGGTGAGGGTGCATGGACAGAATGTCTAAATGATTTATGTGAGATTTGGAGAGCCTATAAGCATGAGTTGTACATGTCATGGATGAATTTATGTTAGAATAGTCTCGGCAGATGATTACTCATTGGACGACTATCCAATTTTAGTTATTAATCACATTTGAGTTTTTTAAACGAAAATTTTCATGTTTTTCATTAATACTATCTTTTGTATTATTGAATTTTATTTAGGAATCATACAAAATAAATAAATTGATTCTGAAAAATACCTCCACACATTGGGATGTACTATGTTGTTAGATCATGAGAGGAAGTAGGTAAGATAGTTGTTTATAATTTTTCTTTATGACTTGCACTTTATATTATTTCCTCCATAATTTATTTGATTTCTAAAGTTGTCATATAATTTTAGTTATGAAATTAATTATTGGTAACCTATTTTTAATTATAGATTCCTAAATTCAAAGTCATTGTAGATGAAAACATTGAATATTGAAGGAACGTGTTCCTCAAGCAAAACTATTTTTCTCGAGTAGACGGAAGAAATATGGACGTGTGGTTAAGAAACCGACATAGCAGTAGATTGTAAGTTTTTACTTGATTTAAAATTTTAATATCTATTTTGTAACTTAATAATCTATTTATATTTATAATAGTCTTATTTAGAGGCCCTTAATTCCAAGGAACCTGACAATTTTGGGCTAAATGATCACTTACACCAGGTGTTGGGAGATCAACATCCTTATATAGTTTGATGCTAACCTGGGAAGAGTATAGGTCCCAACGAGGTATTGTCCCTCCTCATGTATGATTTGTAGTGACACAGAGTTCCAACAGTTTAATGCATAGAAAGAACAGGATGAAAAAGGACCACAGAGACGACAAAACAACATGCTAGGGAAAACACTACATTTATGAAACTGATGGAAGTTTTACGTCCCACACTTCCACCAGAGACTAGCACAAATTGTGAGGAATATATGACGTCAATTCCTTCAATATATGGTGCACCCGGTGGAAATTATAGTAGTTTTTTAGATGATGGTGAAGAGAAGGATGAGGAAAAGGTGGAGGGAAATGAGGAGGCTGAGGTGGAGGAGGAGGGCGGGGAGGAGTTCGAGGCGGAGGAGGAGGGTGAGGTGGAGTATGAGGGTGAAGAGGAGGGCATTGAAGAGGGAAGAGATGATGATGGGGATGATGATGAGGATGGAGATGAGGGTGAAAATGATGGGTATGATAATGATGGTGATGAGGGATATATTGATCCATTACATTTTTGACTGATATTAATGAAATTTGATGTTTAATGATTTTTTGTGCTAGAAAATATGTGTGATAAGTAGGTCAAATTATCTTTATTATTTTATATAAAAATAATAATACTCGACTTGATGATTTGATGCGACTGAATATATGTGTCACTGAATCACCCCGCACCCCCAGGACCACCCACACCCCATGGACACCCCACCACCCTAGACACCCCCACCCACTTGGATATACCGAACCCCCTGAAAACCCCCCACCCACTTGGAGAGCCTCCCTAGACATCACCCCAACCCATAGACACCCCCTAACAACTTTGATAGCCCCCCACCCCTGGACACCCCCACCCACTGAACACCCCCACCCCTAGATAACCCTCACTGCCCCCACCCACTTGGACACCCCAACCCCTTGACACCCGCACCCCCACAGACAACCCCCTAGACACCCCCACACCCTAGACACCCACATCCCCTAGACAGACCCACCCCCTTGGATATCCCCCACACCTGGACACCCCACCCCCTAGACACCCCCCACCCCCTTGGATAGCCCTCACACCCCCTAAACACCACCTGGACAACCCCACCCCTTGGATAGCCCCCACCCCTTGGACACCCCCACCCCCTAGACACCCCCACTCCACTAGACACCCCACCCCCTTGGACATCCCCCACACACCCTAGACAACCCTTGGATATCTTCGACCCCCTGGACACCCCCACCCCTAGAAACCCCCACCCCCTAGACAACCTCAACCCACCCACCCTGGACACCCTCACCCCCTAGACACCCCCCCATGAACACCCTCCACCCACCACCTGGACACCCCTACCACCTTGGACCAGCCCCCAACCCCTTGGACACCCCCACCCCCTCTGGACAACCCCTCCCCCTTGGATATCCCCCCTGGACACCACCCCCCTTGGACACCTCACCCCCTTGAACAACCCCCCCCCCCACCCCACCCCCCTTGGACACCCTCACCCCCATGGACATCCCCCACCTCATGGACACCCCCACCCACTGGACAGCTCCCCCCCCCCATAGATAACCCCCACCCCTAGACAACCCCCCATGTACACCCCTAACCCCTTAGACATCCCCCCTACCCCCACCCCCCCTAGACACCCCCACCCCTTGGATAGTCCCCCTTCAACACCACCCCCACCCCCTAGACACCCAACCCCCTGGACAGCCCCCCAACCACCCCTGGGAACCCCCACCCCAGGATATCCCCCACCCCACCCACCCCCTTGGACAACACCCCCACCCCCACCCCTGGACACACCCACCGCACCCCCTTGGAAAGCCTCCACCCCACTAGAAAGCCCCCCTTGGAAACTTCCGCCCCCTTGGACAACCCCCCCAGAACAGCCCCCACCCCCTGGACACCCCTGCCCCCTTGGACAATCCCCCCTGGACACCACCCCACCCCCTTGAGAGCCCCCACCCCTACCCCCTGGACACCCACACCCCCATGACACCCCCCCCCCCACAAGACACCCCCACCACCTTGGAGATCCCCCCACCCCCTATACACCCCCACCCACTGGACATCCCCCCACCCCCATGGACACCCCCACCCCACCCCCTTGGACATCCCCCACCCCTTGGATCAAATTTTCAAGTGTTGTGATTATGGAGATGTTTGTTTTTAGGGGTTTCTAGCTTCCAGTGGTGTATTTTGTTGGTTGTATTGGTGTTATTCTGAATTGATTTTTATATACTGCAATTGCATTGGTGTTATTCTGATGGAATACTATTTGGATACTATTTTTTCTTCATTGGTGTTATTTTGAATTATGTATAGAGTATTGAAACTGCAGGTAATTGCACAAGTGATTGGAGGTAATTAATTCTAAATTTTGTATAGGTTTATTATTATTACAGGTAATTTCACAAGGGGAAGCTGGTACTGCCTGCTACTGGAGTTGCAACAACTCTATTCCAATGATTTTCAAAATCATTGTTATAGATGTTAAAATAGAATCAATACCAACAATTTTTCCAAACTATTAGTAAAATTCTATACCAACTGTTTACAAACTGTTGGTATAGAACTGTTAACTAAATTTTTACCAGTGGTTTCTATAAACCATTAGTAAAAGTATTTACCAAATGTTTGAAAAACCATTCTTATATATAAAAAGTGGGTTATATTGCAATGATGTAAACCCATTTGTAAAAAGTTATACCAACATTTATAGAAAACCATTGGTATAATGTTCTATAAGATGACATACCCCAAAGGTTTATGAATAACTGTTGGTATATTTCTATCACCACAGATTAGTATCCAACAGTTTGGAAAAACATTTTTATATATTATACCAACGGTTGTCCAACTTATACCAACTATTTAAAACCATTGGTATATAATAGATTTCTAGTAGTTCGCTATAACAAAATCGATTTCTCCAACACCCTCAACACAAAAAAGTAAATAAATTGTATAATGAACCATTAACATCCCTTTAGGACGTCTATGGGGCACATATGTTCAATTTATGGATAGAGATGGTTGAACCCCTATGGTCCATAAGGAAAAGGACCCCAATTTGAATACGGTTGGATATTAAAATCATTATCATGCCTATATATAATGGAGGGATTATTATGGCTGAATCAAACCCACCAAACACTACATTGATAAGGGTCACTTTACATGTTCTACCACCCCATTTATGATATAATTAAAGGTTCCTTTGGAATATATTCCTAGTTCACTAATATTTATGGATAGGAAAGCATATGGTTATCACTAACATTGTAAGGTGAACTCAATCATAGCTACATGATATCCAAAAGTTTTTGTAAAATTTATTTTTATTTTTTATTTTATTAATATTTTTTAATATTTAATATTAAATAAAGGGTCACAACTCAATTATCAATGCCAATTCTACAAAAAATAGAGCACTAATCTACTCAATTAGCTAGAATCTTTGGTCTATAACTAATGGTACAAGTACTAGGTTATCATTATAAATTTTCTAGGAATATGTCACTGTGATCAACGAACAAGTTAAAGGGTATCAAGATAGGTAACACCAATATAATAGAGAAAATATTATTTCTAGGGGTCATAATGGTTTTGATTTATAGTGAAATGGTGGTTGAATCAGTGTGGCACTTTATGATATGATTTATCATTATGTTTCTACAAATAGAATAATGAGTGTCAATAATGATGAGCCCATTTTTTTGTAGTTCAGTAGTTTTGAGGATGATAAAGACTATCTTTTTAGACATTGGAATATATTTGAATCTATATGATGCTTATCCTTTTTGATAGATTGCATTCCATGTCTAAGTAAAACTTTTCTAAGAGTGTTCACTTACTAGGTCTAAAGGTAGTAGTTTACCTAGGATAAAGACTCCCCATGTCTAGAGGGAAACCCTGGCTAGTCAAACCTTGATGTCATGACTAAGGATGTCTTAGGAGGACCAATAATTAGACCAATAGAAATCGTAATGATTGAAATACATAGGTTGTTCATTATTGATGATTTGACATCCAATGAATTGAAAAACCTAGTCAATCCATCTCGTACCTTCCTATAATAATAAGTTTTTCTAAGCTTCCAATGATTATCCCAAAATCATTCAGACTTTCCTATGCAATTTCATGGTCAACCTCAAGCATCAAAAAATTTCTTTCTCTAGTTGTCATTCAATCTACTGTCTATCTCATGATTGGATTGTTTGGTGAACCACTTGATCTTCAACAAGCTTATCTTTCTCATCTTACATATATTCATATTACCACTTCATGGATAATACTAAAGGTTTTTTTGATGACTTCCTCTATGTTTTTTTGGTGTTTAGAAAACATCATTTGGTTTGACAATAATATTCTTCCAATGCTGTATTGGTTACTTGGCCTATGGGATTAGTCCTAATTAATGACTGTTTTTGGGGGTTGGTTTTGAAATGGAAGGGCTATTATTGGATTTTTGATGCTTGTATAAACTATGTTTTTCGATCATTCTTCATTACCATGGGTTCATTGGATATTCAAAATCTACCTATAACATCATGCCCTTTCTCACTACTAATTGGAACAATTAATCTCCCACTACTCACTTCTTCAATCAAATGGTGGAATACATCACATCAATCATGTAGAATGAGTTTCTCTAGTAGAATAATTAATGAACCAATTAACCCTCCCATCTGGTCAAATGTTTCCCTTTCCTCCTAAAATACCTTTTTATTTCTAGAAACAATAATGATGATTATTTCCTTTTATAAAGAGTGAATAATGTAAGTAATTGATTGGGAATTGATTCTACCTTTATTTCATCCATAAGATAAATTGGCATATTGGTTTAGTGGTCCAATAAAAATAAATATTAGTACGTCTCATATTTGAACGAACATGACGTATTGGGGTTGGGAGGGACTATGTCATCAATATATCAAAGGGTGGTGGAAACAATGGTTCTATTTGAATGGAGTTGGTGCTGTCGACCTTGAATGGAAAGTGAGTTGGTATGAAATTAAATTGGTGGGGCTAGGGCCTTTTGGATAATGGGTTGATGGATTGTGTTTTTTGATACATTTAAATACGAATCGAGTCACCAATGAGTCGATGATGTAACTTGGAATGTAAATGGTGTTGGGGGTTTGGTTTGAATGACATGAAATGAAAGTTCCACTCAATCACTATGAATTGGTGGTCTTTTTATGATACTGAAGGGTTTATGGGAGTGTTAGAAAAATTTACTTTCCATTTCCATGAGTGCAATTAAAAAGTCATGTGGTTTTATCCATGAAATCACACATGGGTACCCCTTGGTCCCTTAAATTCCCCATTGATTTGACATTCTGATACACATTCTATTTGATCATCCTCCCCCATTCCTTTATTATTTGAATTTGTAACCTTTAAAAATTGAGTGAAAACATTATTTTATGTAGAAAAAGGATTCGACTAAGGTACTTCTATGCTATAGTAAATGCTACCTCACTATATTGATCTCATAATATACCTCCCTCAGATCATATAAAAGATAATAGAAATACCCAGAACATCTAACATAAAGAAATGAAATGAATTGATGATCAAACTAAATCAATATTGAAAATCCAAGAACCCATTAATATATATATTTGTGTTTTCACAAAATTCAATTATCCTAGTCTCTCAAAATTAGGCAATTCAACTCAACTAATCAATTTTCATTTTAACAATTTTTTCTTACCCAACTAATATTGTTATATAATAAAATGTTTTTTTCTTGTCTCATATATCCAAAGGGAGTAAATCTATCTCACCACGTCAAAACACTCTTATTAATTGGAACCACACTCTAGTAACTTCACTTCACTTTGAAACCTGAGTTGTTGTGATTGATACCCATACACTAGTTTAATTTAGTAGCTTCGGTCCCCCAAATTTCTTACTCAATGCTAACTTATGACTCTTTTGATATCCTTAAACTCTAGAAAAAGGAAGTCTATTTCCCTAGTACTTTTACCTTAATGACCTATTTTACTTCTTCAAATCCAATACACTCTAAAGGATTTATTAATATACCCTGAATCAATAGTGTACTAAAGACTGCCAAAACTAGGATTAATTTCTTGAATCCTTTTCCTCACACTTTGATTGCATAAGACTATCTTTCTGATTGATCAATTAGGATAAAGAACCTCTAGCACCTAGGATAGATATATTTTTTCATTCGGAACCGAGGATTTCCCAAATGTAACTCTATAATAGATAGCATGATAGATTACCTAGGAATAACCAATCATGATGTTTTTACTAGTATTTCCTTCAGTAGTTAGGTAGGGTATTTATGGGATGAGAGGAATCAATTCAACTTTAACTATGATATCTGATTTATTTAACATATTATTATTGAGGGAAAACTTAATAAGGATGTTCATTATGGGTTTTTTAGCCAGTTAAGTGGGTCAATATCCTATGATATAGTAGTAGAAGATTCATTTTCACATCATGTGGTTTGTGGAGTTCCATGGGTCGATCATGCAGTATGGACAAGAAAGGTTATTCTCTATTGGATTTTTTTTACTTTAGGTTTGAATTGGGGGAAGTGAACTATAATATTTGAATGGTTTAATTACACCTGAATCCTAGTGATGTGTGATATAGGGTCAAAGATAGTATGGGGAAATAAACCAAATGGGTATCATGGTGGATACTGTGGTGGGAAACTATGCAATTGGGGTTGGTGGATGGTCAAGAAGGAACCCATTCAAGATCACACTATTAAGTGAAACTTTTTTAGGTTCAATTATTGAAAGTATGGGATTCATATTTATGGTTGTAAAAATGAAAAAAACTACCTTGTGATTATGAGACGATGGGTGTGAAAGAGAAGGAGTTGAGGATGGAGAGATATTCTCAATTTTTCCCTATCATCCTTCCTATATTTTGAGTTTTGGGGTTTGGTTCTCAAAAAAGTAAATAAAAGACTGAAGAAAACTCTTGGGATTTTAACGGAGTCTAAAAAAACAAATTCATGTGTCCCAAATCTAGAAATCTCATTTTGAATCTTTGTTTAAAAACAACCCATCCACCAAATGATAATGCTCAAATACCCCTAGAATTTTAACATGTTCCAAAGCATGGGACGCTACAACCTTCCCACATTATAATGTCTCATTCTCAATAAGTGTTAGGGAACAAAACAAATGTCACTTAACCGACCCGAGTCATTTCATTTTGTTCAAATGACTAAATTGTGTTTCCAAGTGCCAAATCCAGGTCTAAGAATTACTTATGCATATAGTACATGAGGTGTAGAATTTTGAGTTTATGCTCATACTCAAAATAGAAACATCGAGATAGATCTTACTTGAGTTCTTCCACTCTAATACTTGATTAATTCATCATCTCTTTAACCACCCATCATATGGAACATTCCACTATAGGTCTTTACATTTGGAATTCAATCTTCAGTTACTGCATTACCACTATTGGAGTTTCCTACATATGTGATACCAAAATAGTCTAACGATGATCATGAAATGATTCATGAGTCGATCAAAGTGTCAATTGTAAATTGAACTTATTTACTCTAGTTGGGTTGACATTTACGTGAAAAATATCATCCAACCATTAATTCTCACCCATTTTAACCTAACAGTGTGCCTGTAATGGTCATGCATCGACCACATTCATCGAAACATAGTGAAATTTGGTTGAGCGATTTCTGGCCACCTATTCTCAAAACACTCAACTTAGATGACTAGTGTATTTAAAGAATTATATCATGATACCTTTAAACTATGGCACATAAATATTTTCTCTGAGAATGATCACTAAGTCCTAAAACTGGCTCCCAATGATATCTGTAGCCCAAATGTTCACTTTGTTTTCATGTCGCAAAACGAATGTTGGAATACACCCAATCTATTACACTTGGATCTTCACAGTTTGAACAAAAACATTCAATCCCAAATACAAGTCCACGGTAGACTTGGAACCACCTACTAGAGTCTAAGGAGTGCATCCAAGGTATTCCATACTCTATCACTTCTAAGTGAAATGTATGTACAAGAATGAAACATCCATACATCAAGAACATTTACTCAGCCTAAAGGAAGTCATGTTGAAGAACCCACTATTGTTCATAAGTATGTGTAAGGTATTCCTACAAATTATTCTAGTCATCACTTAGAACAACAACACCTTTTAACTTATCACACTTTATGAGTTCAACTCCCACATATTATTTTTATCTAAACTTGTGGAAACATTAATTTAGCATGTCGTCTAACTGATGCTCTCCCTCAATGTACCCAAATGATGTTAAGATATAATATATGATCATCCTTAAGCAAATATTACACTAATAGGATTGAATTATTTCCAAAAAGAGACTTAATGTACTCCCAATGCATTAAAAGGAAGTGCTCAGTACATTTTCAAACCACCCAACTAGAAATTAAAGGAAAGAATAGTTGAAAAATCATTGGTTGATTCTTTTTAAAGAAGAGAAACTTCACCTTGTGACACGTCAAAATTATCTGATCAAAAAATCCTTTACCACATGAGGCTTCATGTGATCTCTCAAGAACAACCTCCAAAGTTCATCCTTGACTAAAGATGTTCCTAAATGTTTCTTATACAACAAACCCTTTGATTTTCATACTTCCTAACATGTACCGACACATTCCCAGCTTACCAACCTCAGGGGTATTCAATAGAGCAATGAAAATTTTCAAATGGTTCTCCTTGGTTTCATTCCTTTTAAATTTTAAAACACACTAAAAACCATTATCATGATGCACCCCACCTTAGGAGTTCCCTAGTCATTTTTGACCGAAAAGGGTGCTCATGAAACAACACACACTCCATTGACTACTTATTATGGTTTATGGACTTATTAAATATTATTTAGAAGTTGTTAAACATAAGAGAATGAATTTATCTACTCAAAATTACTCTTGTTTAGATTTACTTTAGACGTACACATGACACTCCTACTGATTTACTTCCACTAATTCCATAACATTAAGCATTAAAGTAAAAAAAACTAACTAATGTGTCAAAACAAATGATCCCCTTTAAAACTCCATCTAGAGGATTGGGATTAGAAAATATATTCCTATAATGGCAGGGTCACTATACTCTATAGATATCCCATGAATACTTCATTACAACTCATAATTAAAATTATTTACAATGAACTCATACAATTCACTGAATCATTTTAGTAACTTAATGGGTACCACATGTATCAACACATACTACCCCGAGGTTTCACTACAAAAATGAAACATCCTTGATACTATCCATAGGCGTATTGGCCCCATAAATCCACTATTTGGTGGCCTATAAAAAAATCCTCCAAAATTCATATGATCCCATATGACTATAAAATAGGAAAACAATATCCCAAGTCATCCAACACTGAATAGGAAGAGGAAGAAGGGTCACACGTCCTTCTATGTGGATGACCATGCCCTAGGTATGACATGACTCGTCCCAGACGGGCCTATGTTATTTCTACCCCAATCCCACCTTTGATGGGACAAGGCTGGAGACTAGCACTGAGTAGGCATATCCCAAAAATTTGAGGCATTTTCTTAAGAAACTATACAAATAGACACATCTCCAAGACCAAAATGTTGAAATGTAAAAATGCCAAGTAAAAAATGCATGAATACACTAAGATCCCAACCACTGAGTATGATATTAGGAAACTGGAAAGTAAAATGGGCCAGAATAGAATCCCACCTAAAAGAGTCTGCAAAAAACAAAGTACAACCTATAAAGAAAGTTTTTGGGGATGTTGTATGTAGTTGTAGGAGCACACAACAGTCTATCTGAACTCACAAAGCACCCTCTAGTATTGGTCTACCTGGAACTCTGTAATTAGGTCAAATGGATGCACAAGACATGACACGTGCATGGAAAGCCCGTGTAGAGGTGAGTAAAACCATACTCAGTAGAACACCCCAAAAACAAGAAGGAATACCATATTGGAAAACCAAAGAAGATGATACCACGTATAAATAACACAAAGGTAAAACACCACTAAAATGATATCGTCAGTTAAACACAAGTATATTTTTATGGAACACATAACAAGAACATCCAGGTATACTCATAATAGATTCCATGCCTCAAAGTATCATTTATTATCATCTATGTGGTTCCCCTCATAGCATCATCTTCCTGGAAGATAACACTTTTTGAGATATATAATGGAAGCACGTAGGATAGGTCTACGAAAAGTAACCAAGATAACTCTAGGGTATTGAAAAGTTACATATTTTCCCGAAGATATATAGTCTCATTAAGACATTGAGTTTTTATAAAACAGGGAGTGTCGGTGACACATAGAGTGTCAGTAATACATGGTGTGTTGGTATCACACAGAGTATTGGTAACACACAGAGTGTTGGTAAAAACATTAGTGCTAGTAACACATGTAGTTTTGATATGTTATGAAGCCCCCAAGTCACGTAGTAACCAAGTCACGGCCAAAAACCATCCAATAAAAAATTATTAAATCACACTCATCATGTCTAGACACTTATAATGAAAATAATTTGTTCATGATACAAAAATATTGGGTCAATGCCCTGGGCTCACTAGGGGTCACCTGGCCCTATGAGAAACATCATCCAAGATAGGGGATAGGTTCCTATGTAATTATTTTTCACACATTCTCCACAAACCCTATCTATGTTACCATGAAGAGGAG
This sequence comes from Viscum album, assembly GCA_963277665.1. NCBI lineage: Eukaryota > Viridiplantae > Streptophyta > Magnoliopsida > Santalales > Viscaceae > Viscum > Viscum album. The sequence goes on along the minus strand of OY728141.1, from coordinate 1,361,430,370 downwards.
TTAGGACCGACTGAACCTCTATGTGAGATACATGCTCCAACCTACTGAGTCAACTGACGAAGTTGACTTGACACAACTAACTTTATAATATGGGTCATCTTCTATGACGGGAATGGGATCCTCCATCGAACCCACATAGAAAATGACCAAAGGTATGGACTAAAAAAATAATAATCCAACTAAAAACCAACCAATCCATCTCAAAAGGACTTCCCCATTTCAAGGGTCCCAACTCCATTGACGTCTTTCCAATCAGATGATTTGTTTGAATGTTATGACCATTTTAGTGAAAAGGCTCGATCTAGGTCTGACCCGACCCTCCGGACCTGACCTTGTATTGTCAACCTACACTAGATAACTTGAACCATCCCGGTATAGCTTTAACTAGACTATCCCACTGGTCTTGGACCACTAGGTCCATCCTGCCGGGGCGTTGAATCGGTCCTGATCATCTAGTCTAGTCCACACTACGAGCCAATTTGGTGGCAGCGCACACGGTCCGCCGGACCACATGGCTCTTCCAGGTCAATGTGATGCCACTATGTTCAACACGAATGTACGCCTTTTTATATCTCCCATGTCTCCTGCTACTACCGTAGTCTCCATGAGGACCCCATCAGTGTACAATTCTCCCTTTTTTTGTGTCCCCGATCGTCACCTGTGACCCCGGTCCGGCCTCAGGCACCCACACGGACCCATTGGGATATGTTCATCCTCCTTCAACCACTGTTGGTAGCCAGTTTAATCCACATGTGGTTTCCTCCATGTGCCACCGGTGGCCCCCATTGTCGAGGTCCCCTTCTAAGGGCCACCGGTTCACCTTCGGTGCTCTGTTTTTTTAAGATGGAAGCACACATTTGATCCTTGGGTCACGTTCTTCATCATACTAGGCTTGGATCAGTGTTAATATTCATCCCAAAAAAATCCACTTGAATGAAAATATCTCCCAAAACTCTTTGATATGTCCATAACCATTGTCATCGAAACTCTTTCATGCCATACTGATCCTAGATATGTGATATCAGATCGTTGCGCCATGGATAGTGTGTGTCGTGATCGATAGATCGTAATATGTTGAGTCGTTGGAAAAATGAAGAATGTCCATGATGAATGAAGAACAGGGGGATAAAATCATAAATAATCAAATAGAAACATAAATTTATTGATGTTCATGTCGATCATGGTTATTTTTCATTAGAATGATAATCAAAATCCTACAAATAATTATAAGATAATTCTCCCATCAATACCTCACAAAGGAAAACCTCATCCTAGAATAACGATCTATCTAAATGATAATTTATTTATTGATTGTTTTGGATTAATCATGGAATTAATGAATGGGGAAAATAAATCAAATAAAAAAATGCCTTACCTCGATTTGGTTTTATCGATGATGAAGAACAATCATCATGATGTTTTTGTTGTGAAGATCCTTCAAATATAAGGATCGTCGTCGATCATTGATCCATGATACACCAACATTCATCGAGAGATATTTATCTCCTCTCATTAAATTATTTCAAGGGTTATGGTGATAACCTTTAATTCTCTTAAAAATACATATTAAAAGAAAACACATCATTGCCTCAAGAATAAAATATTCTTATTAAAATATTTTAATGACGTTTATGTCCAAAACCTATCTTCCACAATTGGCACACACCAGCTGATGTTTGGACTCACCTAAGGAAAAAACCCCCGTATGAAGTCAACAGTGGTACCATATTTTCAATCAAGTAACAGTTTATGAGTTTTTATTATTTTAAAATAAAATTAATTTTATTAAATAATTTTATCTACGGTTACACCCCAGGTAGATTTTTCTAAATATGACCCGCACCAACCTAGGTTTGGTCATACATAGGGTAAAGAAACTATTCTAAGTTCAATGATTCCTTCATATTTAGGATCTACGAAATTGCTTAAAATTTATTTCAGTTTTTAAGGAAAGTCATGCGTGTGTGCTATTAAAACCATAAAATTTTTTAGTGAATAATTTTGGGCACACTAGGCCTCGCAATCACATGAAATCTCAGTACCTGGTCTCGAAATTTTCCTAATTATGTTCTAAAAATAATTTTGGGAAAATCGGAGTCATTACATTTTCCCCACCATAAGGCATTATGTTTTTAAAATCCAAAAAAAAGTTCTATAAAACAATTGAGGGTACTGAGGATGAATATAAGAATCCTACTTCTATGTTCTCTCCGAGATATTCTCTGTAGAGACCCTCAGCCTGACGTACATAGACATTACATTACTTTTGCGGAATACTTAGTACATAACAAAAACACACACACAAGGACCGTAATAGTTTAGTGTCTTTGGAAACTTGGAATATAATTTTCTAATCGTGGTCAAAGATCTTCAACATCTCCCATAAAGATCTTATTTTTTTAAAACCTAAATCCTTTCTTTATATCCTGGGGAAAAGAAAACATAAAAGGGTGAGCTCAAATGATCAGTAAGGGTAAACAAAATAAATATCAATCACATCATATTCATAAGAACATATCTTTTGGAAATCTTAACCTGCAAAAGATATCATAATTTCATAACATGGGATAAATCATAGTAATGAAATGTAATCCCAATAATCATAACTTAAAACATGAAACTTTGTGGCATATACACATAATCATATATAATCATTTCTTATTAGTCAAGACTCATTCCCAAGAATATCTTAGTGGACAAAGTCCCTTTCGGAACCGAGTTCACTCCTCGTTTCAGTCCTGTTTCACTGAACTTGTATAACCTACCGTTCCATCCATGTCTATCTCATGAGATATAAAATCTTTACCCAATTCATTGGAGGGAGATATAGGTCCCACCCATCTCATAATTATACCATTCTTATGTGTTCCACAAAATAATAAATCATACATCATTGCAAAACTCATGTAATAAAAATGGGATTCTTCAACAACATGACATCATAAAACAATTCATATAAGAATAAGGAATTCATAAAAATAATTCCATCACAACATAATCAAATCAATGTAATAATAGGGATAGAAATAGAACCCTATATTATCTTAGATGGAAAATAATTTTGATAAAACACTTGAACTCCATTCTTGAGGAAAATATCGTTTCTACTTCAAAAACACTTTCCATTCTTTAAATGTCATACAATTTTAAACTAAAATAAGTTGATTAAAAATAAACTTGAAAACTTGTAAAGTAAGATTCTTGGAAATAATTTTTTAAAAATCCATTCATGCCGTATAAGTTAAAAAAACATTCTTCTCATACTTTTGTCGGAAATTTCAAAAAGTACCTCGTACGAAAAATGACAAAAGATTCCTTTCATATCTTTTACTAAAAACTCACCGAAGGATAAAATTGGATATAAACTATTGTAAAAGGATATAAATATTACATATTGAAGAAACATGGATGTGGATGATAAAATACAACCCAGTAAATTTCAAAGTATAAACAATCTCGGATAAAATGAGATTGTGATATTTTCCCTTACCTTAGGTCCGATTTGCTTCGTAAGTGTCCGAACCTCTTATATAATGATTTAAATAATTTTATTGAATTATTCCAGAATCATACTTATTGGAGTATATATATACTATTTCAGAATCAATATCACTTTACAATAATCATATATAGTCATTATTTACACCATTGTACCCATCCAAGTAAGGTGGTGGTGGAAAATAGATTACACCACGGCGTGGAGACGGTATTCCATACGTACGCACGCGCGGTGATTTCGTTTTCCATTGGATGGATAGATGGTGAAATAGGGTTGTTTCATACTTATAATAACATATCAGTATATGAGTGATACTGATTTTATTACTTCATAACGAAACAACCTAAGAAGTAGAAGTGGAAGAAGAAATAAAGTTAAAAGAATCGGTAACGTACATTACCTCTTCTTTGAAGCGCCTCTTTGAGTCCTCTTATTAGGGCACTAAAATTGGTATTTTAAGAAGACCAGGAACTCTAGGATGTTTTTAGGGAAGTGGAGAAGAGAATTTGTCAGGGGTTGGTCGAGCTTGAAGGCTCAAAGTGGCGTGAGGAAGAGGGGGAGGAGGTGCCCTTTTATAAGGGAGGAGAGGGGCACCTTTGGAATAACTAAAAATATTATTTTATTATAAATCCAAATTCGGTTTTAAATAGCTCAAAATTAATTTATTTAGAAGATAAGGTGGGGATGGGTCGAAATCATCTCATCCAATAGAATTTATACAAGTTTAGGTCTTTATACTAACCTTATCTTTTAGTTTTAACTCTTATTTAATTAGATTGACATTTACCATGTCACTTTTTATTTTTATATTATATAGTTAATAAACTTACTATATACATCCAATCAACCCCCAAGTGGTCCATTAATGATACACCTATCATGATATAAGTATCTTGGCCGAACCTTATATTTTTAGGAATATAATAACAATTACTAATATAATATTTGTTTTAAAAGCTATTTTATGTCAATTTTGACACTATTTGGTAATTGATTTTTTTTAAAATCATAACAGAATGATTAGTTCGAATAAAATTAATTAAATCAATAATAACATGTCATATTAACATAGAAAATTATTGGAATTCATAAAAAGTCTCAAATTACATTTATTTGGGTATTTATAACATCAATTATGTCAATATTTCATTAATAGGATAATTACTGCATCATCATTGTACCATAAATAAATTAAATTATATTAAGTCTAAAAATTACAAATAAAATACCATTATGTTTGAAATATTTTTAGATTTGTAATGAATATTTATAGTCGAATTTATCTTATGTATAACCCTATATTATAAATGATTTAGTTATTAAACTTTGATTTTAACTATTTTAACCCTTCTTTAAATAAATTAATAATAAATGTCCTAATCTAATCCAAGTAGGCCAAAATGGTCATATTTTATTCCTAAGGTTGTTTTTGGTCTAATTACTCTTATCCAATAGAATTAGGACATGTGTTAGGGTAATAATAATAACACTTTTACCCTTAATTACCCTATTTACTTTTAACCGTGGTAAAAAAAAGTAAAAAGTTACTATTCACCAAAAATTATTTTCATCTCATTGAACCACATTTTTGTCCTTGATATTAACCGTGTCTCTCCGATTTTCAAAATTCTACTCACAAAAGCGGTAAAATTATGTTTTATGATAAATTCAGTTTTTTTAACTACCACTTAGTGGTTTCACTATTCATCAAAAAAATGAAAGTTTCTAGAAAAATACCAAAAATTAGGCCCAAGCTATATTTGATATTATGAATTCAAAAATGATGTCTATTTTTTCAAATTCAAAACATATCAGTTACATTAACTAATTTAAAAATTAATTCCCGTCGTCAAAACAAATAGCGTGTTTTTAAGAGATAATAACTATCAAAAGATTGACACTTGTTTATAACTGGTTTAAATGTGAAATTACATCCAATGACCAACATTGTATTCAATTGTAAAAATATATTCTAAATATAATTTAAAACCACTAAAATTAATAATTTATCACTATTAATTATTTCGATTAAACAAGTTGTTTTTAATTAAAATTTAGTAATTTTCACTATTCATCAGAATATGAAAGTTATCCGAAAAGTACCAAAATTTCACCTTAGACTAAATTCGATACTCCGAATCGAAAAATAAAGTCCATTTTAAGAGATAAAATTTATAAAATTTTAAAAGGTGGTTATTACTTTTCATAACGGCTAGTTTTAATAATATTTTAATAGCATATCGTTGTTTAGTGAAACCCGATATAGCATACAACACACGCTATCGAGGAAGGTCGTGATTGCGTGTAGTGCAAGCCAAGTCAGGTTTGTGTGTTGTGCAATAATCCTTCGTTGTTTCATATAAAAGAATCCAACCATATTTATACATTGAATATATATATATATATACTCAATGTTGCATAGAATAACTATTATCAAAATTGTGTGTAGCACGATCCGAGAATAGTGTTGCGTATACTGCAAGCTAATACGGTGTTGCGTATAGCACAATGTTATCTTGGTGTATCATACAACACAAGACATTAATGAAATTAAAATAATATTTTTCATAAAATCTCGGGTTGTTACATTCTACCCCCCTTAAAATGAATTTCACGCTCGAAATTCTTCGGGGTTATAAATTGTTTACTACTCGAAAGTTTGTTTAATAGAAACCCACATTGTAAAAAGGAATACCAAAACATGGCTTTAAAAACTAAAGTATGAAATGTAATGGTTACCCAAATTAACTCATCACTGGGTTTCCACATAGGGGAACATAGGTGAAAATATGGATATGGAAGAAAAATCTGACCATCAAGTTCTGATGGAGAGTGGTAAAGAACATGGCTATGAAAAAGCCAACAATCACAAAGCTATAGATTTGTGATGATCTAAGTTACCATCTGATTCATCGGATATAAGGGAACTAGGACAACAATTTTGGTTTTCAAGATCATTTCCCTAAAGTTAATGAATTAAAAGAAATAATTACATGAATTTGGTACAATCTCATTGTTGTTCGTGAATTGAACAATATCCACTTCATCCCTTAAAGAAATGAAGTTTAATATTTTATTTGTGATGTGTTAGCAGATCATGTGATATAATGATGGGTCATTCCATCTCTTTCAAACAAAAGTTTAACAAAAGTTATAAGTCCATCTTATGGTTAGATTAATCGTATATGGTTCCAAAAATGAACTTATACATCATTTATCATACTGCTTAATAAAATAAAACTAGTTTCTACTAACCAGGGACATCCTGTAGGCCAGTGGTAGGTGATAAAGGACAGTCGCACTTCGGTTGTGGGTTCGATTCCTACAGCTTTGTCCGACGCGATGGGCTGTCGCCCGTCCTGCAGGTTGTCCTTTTTCTAAAACTACATTACTATAACATCCCATTAATAATATCGAAAATACTTCTATATTTAAACAATACTATCTTATGTCCAACATAATCCATTCCAATCTTTATCTAAAATACGTCGGTCTAAGCTCATAGTATAAAGAAAACGATTTCTTGAAATGTCATCAACCAGCCATCATTTATCCCCCATTATCTTGTTGGTCACATTCCAATCATGTGAATACCTTAATCATGTATTCTCTTGAAAAATGAATACCCATTAAGCCTTAGTGAAAACATGAATTCTGTCAAAAGTTAACTCTTTCCACATACCAAAATCCAAAAATTATATATACTCAACCCATGATATAACCTTCTCCTTATATCAGTCATGAGCTCATGAATACTATCAAAAATTTGATTTTCTCCATATCCCTTCATTATGCGCATATCATCTACATTCCAAAAATATCTCAATCACTTTCCATGGTTACCGGTACCATAAAATTATTGAAGACCACAATAGACCAATACATAATGATTCCAATATTCCACAATACTATATACAACATTATTTTGGAATCCCATTACATAAATACTTAACCATTCCACCACATCGTTGTCATTTTCAACCTTGCCAATGGTGATCGCATGTGACTTCCCTTTGTCCTTTGCCTTAAGTGGTTTCTCATGTCGATCATCACCAACCCTTGGATTAGGGCATTTATTAGCATAATGCCTCATTTCCTTGCACTTGAAGCATTGAAGTGTAGTAGGTTCATTCTGTGTATCCCTTCCTTTGTTTGCATCATTAGACATCTTCTTCCCATAATTGCGGCATTCAAATGCCCGATGAACTTCCTTTCCACATTTGAAACATTTACTTGTCCCTTTAAGAAAGTCTCTACCATTCTTCTTTCCACACTTTGAGCATAAGGAAACATTCATCTTCTTTTCACCATTATTCTGAGATTTCTCCTTGAACTGCATCTTTCGTTTCTTGTCAAAACTATGGGATGGATAAGTAACACCAACTTCCATTTCTACCTTGATAGAACAACATGCAATTTCTTCATAGATATTGAAGTCTCTTATAGCTAATGCCCTTCAAAGATTTGGTTTTAAGCCACTGAAGAATCGATCAACTTTACTTTCAGGTTGGATGATAAAGCCAGATTCATACCTTGCAAGACTTGTAAAATTCGCTTCGTATACAAAAATAGATTCATCATCCTTTTACTTTAGTTCAATAAACTCCTTCTCCATCTCTGTTCGAATAATACAAGGGAAGTACTTATTGAAAAATAAGTTCTTGAACTCGTCCCATTCCATGGACTCAATTTCATCTCTTGGCCTCGTATTCTTGATAATATTCCACCATTGATCATCATTAGCTTCCAAACGATACACTACTAAGATGACTTTATCATGTTCAGAACATTGAAGAACTGAAAATATCTTTTCAGTAGTACTGATCCATTGTTCAGAAACAAGTGGATCAGAAGACCCACTGAAAGAAGGTGGACGTTGCCTCATGAAGGACTCAATAGAATATTGTTCCCTTCTCTACTCATTTAGAAGTCCAGAATGATTCATATCATGTGTAAGTATAGCAATGATATTTTTCACTCCAACTCCCATAACATTTGTTTGTTCAGGAGGACAATCATTGCATTGTCCATTACTTTGATCAACACGGTTCCTTCGGGTTCCAGCCATCGTCTAAACCCCAAAAAGAATAGTGTGAGAGGCAAAAATCATGATAGGGAAAACAACATAATAAAGGGTGAGTACCTTCAATATCTAACATCTTAGGTTTAATTCTATGATCGTTAGCGTAATTCTAGGACTATAACCTATATGTATACTTAACCTTAGGGACATCCCTAGACATACCTTAGAAATACCTCTAGGGATCTCACTAAAGTTCTCGCATCTTAGTTTCCAAAGGTTGACTAAAACTTTCCTCTGATACCAACTGTAGAGACCCTAAGCCTGGCGTACATAGACATTACATTACTTTTGAGGAATACTTAGAACATAACAACAACACACACACAAGGACCGTAATAGTTTAGTGTCTTTGGAAACTCGGAATATAATCTTCTAATCGTGGTGAAAGATCTTCAACATCTCCCATAAAGATCTTCTTTTTTTAAACTTAAATCCTTTATTTATATCCTGGGGAAAAGAAAACATAAAAGGGTGAGCTCAAATGCTCAGTAAGGGTAAACAAAAGAAATATCAATCAAATCATATTCATAAGAACATATCTTTTGGAAATCTTAACCTGCAAAAGAGATCATAATTTCATAACATGGGATAAATCATAGTAATGAAATGTAATCCCAATAATCATAACATAAAACATGAAACTTTGTGGCATACACACATAATAATAGAGAATCATTTCTTATTAGTCAAGACTCATTCCCAAGACTATCTTAGTGGACAAAGTCCCTTTCTGAACTGAGTTCACTCCTCGTTTCCGTCCTGTTTCACTGAACCGGTATAACCTACCATTCCAGCCATGTCTATCTCATGAGATATAAAATCCTTACCCAATGAATTGGAGGGAGATATATGTCCCACCCATCTCATAATGATACCATTCTTATGTGTGCCACAAAATCACAAATCATACATCATTGCAAAACTCATGTAATAAAAATGGGATTCTTAAACAACATGACTTCATAAAACAATTCATATAAGAATAAAGAATTCATAAAAATTATTCCATCACAACATAATCAAATTAATTTAATAATAGGGATCAAAACAGAACCCTATATTATCTTAGATGGAAAATAATTTTGATAAAACACTTGAACTCCATTCTTGAGGAAAATATCCTTTCTACTTCAAAAACACTTTCCTTTCTTTAAATGTCATACAATTTTAAACTAAAAGAAGTTGATTAAAAATAAACTTGAAAACTTGTAAAGGAAGCTTCTTGGAAATAATTTTTTAAAAATCCATTCATGCCGTATAAGTTAAAAAAAACATTGTTCTCGTACTTTTGTCGGAAAAGTCAAAAAGTACCTCGTACGAAAAACGACAAAATATTCCTTTCATATCTTTTACTAAAAACTCACCGAAGGGTAAAATTGGATATAAACTATTGTAGAAGGATATAAATATTAAATATTGAGGAAACATGGATGCGGATGATAAAATACACCCCAGTAAATTTCAAAGTATAAACAATCTCATATAAAATGAGATTGTGATATTTTCCCTTACCTTAGGTCCGATTTGCTTCGTAAGTGTCCGAACCTCCTGTATAATGATTTAAATAATGTTATTGACTTATTCCAGAATCATACTTATTGGAGTATATATATACTATTTCAGAATCAATATCACTTTACAATAATCATATATAGTCATTATTTACACCATTATATCCATCCAAGTAAGGTGGTGGTGGAAAATAGATTACACCACGGCGTGGAGACGGTATTCTGTACGTACACACGCGCGGTGATTTCATTTTCCGTAGGATGGATAGATGGTGAAATAGGGCTGTTTCATAATTATAATAACATATCAGTATATAATTTATACTGATGTTATTACTTCATAATGAAACAACCTAAGAAGAAGAAGTGGAAGAAGAAATAAAGTTAAAAGAATTGGTAATGGACATTACCTCTTCTTTGAAGCACCTCTTTGAGTCCTCTTCTTAGGGCACTAAAATTGGTCTTTTAAGAAGACAATGTCCTCTAGGATGTTGATAGGTAAGTGGAGAAGAGAATTTGGCAGGGGTTGGTCGAGCTTGAAGGCTCAAAGTGGTGTGAGGAAGAGGGGGAGGAGGTTCCCTTTTATAAGGGAGGAGAGGGGCACCTTTGGAATAACTAAAAATATTATTTTATTATAAAGCCAAATTCGGTTTTAAATAGCTCGAAATTGATTTATTTCGAAGCTAAGGTGGTTATGGGTCGAAATCCTCTCATCCAATATAATTTAGACAAGTTTAGGTCATTATACTAACCATATCTTTTAGTTTTAACTCTTAGTTAATTAGATTGACATTTACCATGTCACTTTGTATTTGTATATTATATAGTTAATAAACATACCATATACATCCAAGAGACCCCCAAGGGGTCCATTAATGATACACCTATCATGATATAAGTATCTTGGCCGAACCTTAGATTTTTAGGAATATAATAACAATTAATAATATAATATTTGTTTTAGAAACTATTTTATGTCAATTTTGACACTATTTGGTAATTGATTTTTGTGAAAATCATAACAGAATGATTAGTTCGAATAAAATTAATTAAATCAATAATAACATTTCATATTAACATATAAAAGTATTGGAATTCATAAAAAGTCTGAAATTACATTTATTTGGGTATTTATAACATCAATTATGTTAATATTTCATTAATAGGATAATTACTGCATCATCATTGTACCATAAATAAATTAAATTATTTTAAGTCTAAAAATTACAAATAAAATACCATTATGTTGGAAATCTATTTATATTTCTAATGAATATTTATAGTCGAATTTATCTTATGTATAACCCAATATTAAAAATTATTAAGTTATTAAACTTTGATTTTAACTATTTTAACCCTTCTTTAAATAAATTAATAATAAATGTCCTAATCTAATCCAAGTGGGCCTAAATGGTCACATTTTATTCCTAAGGTTGTTTTGGGTCGAATTAAACTTATCCAATAGAATTAGGACATGTTTTAGGGTAGTAATAATAACACTTTTACCCTTAATTACCCTATTTACTTTTAACCGTGGTAAAAAAAAGTAAAAAGTTACTCTTCACCAAAAATTATTTTCAACTCATTGAACCACATTTTAGTCTTTAATATTAACCATGTCTCTCGTATTTTCTAAATTCCACTCACAGAAGCGGTAAAATTAAGTTTTATGAAAAATTCAGTTTTTTTAACTACCACTTAGTGGTTTCACTATTCATCAAAAAAATGAAAGTTTCCAGAAAAATACAAAAAATTAGGCCTAAGATATATTTGATATTATGAATTCAAAAATGATGTCTATTTTATCAAATTAAAAACATGTTAGTTACATTAACTAATTTAAACATTAATTCCCATTGTCAAAACAAATAGCGTGTTTTTAAGAGATAATAACTATCGAAAGATTGACACTTGTTTATAACTGGTTTAAATGTGAAATTACATCCAATGACCAACATTGTATTCAATTGTAAAAATATATTCTAAATATACTTTAAAACCACTAAAATTAATAATTTATCATTATTAATTATTTCGATTAAAAAAGTTGTTTTTAATTAAAATTTAGTAATTTTCACTATTCATCAGAATATGAAAGTTATCCGAAAAGTACCAAAATTTCACCTTATGCTAAATTCGATACACCGAATCCAAAAATGAAGTCCATTTTGAGAGATAAAATTTCTAAAATTTTAAAAGGTGGTTGTTACTATTCATAACGGCTAGTTTTAATAATATTTTAATAGCATATCGTTGTTTAGTGAAACCCGGTATTGCGTACAACACACGCTATCGAGGAAGGTCGTGGTTGCGTGTAGTGCAGGCCAAGTCAGGGTTGCGTGTTGTGCAAGAATCCTTCGTTGTTTCGTATAACGGAATCCAACCATATTTATACATTGAATATATATATATATATATACTCAATGTTGCGTAGAATAATTATTATCAAAATTGTGTGTAGCACGATCCAAGAATAGTGTTGCGTATACTGCATGCTAATACGGTGTTGCGTATAGCGCAAGGTAATCTTGGTGTAGCATACAACACAAGACATTAATGAAATTAAAATAATATTTTTCATAAAATCTCGGGTTGTTACATTCTCGTACTACCACCGAACATGCATTAGAGGATTCAACCACCCATGAAGGATCCCCTCCTATCGATCTTTGATATGCACTGAGTACTCAAAAAAAGTCACCCCATTATCAAGGTCCATCTCTCCCCAGTCAATGATGTGTGATGGATAATGAACATATCTTTTGAACAGAGACATGTGAAAGAAATCATGTACCCAGTCCAACTACAGGGGTAGAGACAAGTGGTAAGACACCTTTCCAACTTTACGCAGTATCAATAAAGTGCTGATGATCCTCAGAGATATATTTATATTTTAGCCAAATCTCAGTATCCTATGTCGAGAAGAGATATGATGGAACAAATAGTCTCCATCTTCGAACTCCAAAGGCCTATTTAATCTACTATCATAAGATTTTTAGTGGCTTTGTGTAGTCTTTATCTACTCCTAGATGACCTACACCTTCTCGGTAGTCTCCTACACCAACTCTGGGCCCATGAGCATTGACTCTTTTGGGTATGTCCAATAAGGTGTTGAACTGCAAGGTTGCTCATACAGATCCTTGAACTGTTCCATTCTAATTATGGAGGGGTATCCAATGTTGAATGAAAACTCTACCATAGGTAATAGATCCTCCCAACTATGACCAAAACTTAAGTTAAAAGATTGTATCATATTTTCTAGATCCTGAAAGACCCACTCAGTCTGGCGATCTACTTGTGGGTTGAAAGCTATGCTCAAGAATAATTGAGTCTCAAATTCCTCCTACAATCCCTTCCACAACCCAGATGTCAAGAGAGCATCATGATATAACACAATCATTGATGGAAATCCCTGAAGTTGAACAATCGCATTCATGTAGGGGTGTCCCAACCTCTCTAATGAACACTACTCCATGATTGGTAGGAAGTATACTGAATCGGTTAGTCGGTCAATGATCACCTAAATGGTATTTTTCTCCATGGACATTCGTGTTAAACCTATCATAAACTATATTTTTATTCCATTCTATTTCCATTATAGCACCTCAAGGTGTTGATTCAACCCCATTGGAACCTGATGCTTAGCCTTCAGTAATCGATAAGTAAGACATCAAGACACAAACCCTGCAAATCATACATTAATTACCAACCACCAGAACTAACATCAGATTTCCTGGTACATCTTCACCCCACTTGGATGTACTGTCAAAGGGGATGTATGGAACTCCCTAAAGACCTCCTACCATAATGTCACCAGTACCATTGTGCGTCATTAAAAAATAATGATGTTCTCACCACTTTAGAATAACCATCAGGGGAATTCCCTATGGACATCTTAGCATGTAAAGTCTCATAGTCTGTATCTATGAGTTGTTCCTCCCTGACTCTCTATAAGAGTAGAGGGGTGAAAAACATCAACTAAAGTTAAGTTGATCCATCTCTATCCACAAAGGATATCTACAATGTGCACAAATGCTCTGATGCCTTGTTCAGTAGCTGGGAACTGGGTCTCCTTCTGAGACCATCTACCACCTCATTCCCCTTTACAGGGATATAGAAAATCCCAAAGTCATAGTATTGGAGTAACTCTTTCTATAACCCTTGTCACACCCATCACTGGATCCATTGAAACCTCATTCTCTAATATGATCAGTTTGAGATCAACGAAGACCACCAAGGGCTTCCCAGGTTGAAACAATAGGTCTCACAAATCCCTTTCTCTACAAGTCCTCTAACAACATTCTTAGCTCATAATGCTCTATAGGAGCCATCCGATATGCTGGTGTAGATATCTGTTTCGTACCAAGGTGTAGATCAATGTAGAATTATAACACTCGATCGGGAGGTAAACCCAGAACATCTTCAGGAAAGACTTCCTTATACTCTGTCACCATTACATGAAACTAAGGACCCAAAATATCCACTTCACTTTGGGTCAAGTTATCCAACAGAAGAGTAATTGGTTTCACTACCTTATGTGTAGTTCCATCCTAAGCTGCAAGAAATTCCCTTTTTCCAATAAAAAGGGAAATATGGTTTTATTACCATGGATGAACGGAACCCCGTTTCTCAAAATAATCTATCTGACATGAACCATGGTCACTAGTCCATACTGAGAATAAAATCATAAGGCCTCGATGCTACTACCACGATATCCCAATCAAAACTCTCAGCTTTACGAATCAGGTCACACTATTAGCACCTATGTGTGATCTTTAGGTATCCTCCAATATGAGTCTCTAAACATGATGGTCATGTCAACGGTTTAACTGAAATCTCTATGAATCAAACAAGAAAAGTGTAAGGAAAGGAAATCACTAGCACAAGTATCTATCAATACCACAACTAAAGTAGAAATACGCATATCGTACCTTGAACCATTCCTGGAGTCTTGGGATCTTAAACCTCACTAGCATACAACTGTCTCCTCCCCTTTACTCCAAAACCCTAAGTCTAGTATGGACCACCAGGGGTGGAAGTGGTAACACATCAAAACCTTGACCACCTATTACTGCTTCCACAGATCCTCTTTCATGTTTTACGCCCAACGGATTTTTCTCCTCCTACCACTACCTCTTCCTTGGCGGTTCATGAAATGCCTCTATGAATGCAACCTGAATAGTGGGAAAATCTTGCACGGAATGTACCTTCCCATGATAAGCACAGTAATTCCTCTTCCTCAGAGAACTGGAACTCCCTTGGAACTTCTGATGGAGCCTTATGTTCTATGGATTACGTCATGAGCCTACTATTAGTAGGTATTTTTGACCCTGCATCCCCAATTATTGCTGCCTTGGAAGCTTATGATACATGTTAAAACCCTGTGTATAATCATTCAATGACCAAAGATACATGAACGAATCATTTGGGAAATCTACATCCACTTGAACCATTGGTGGGGGTCTACCAAATAATTAATAGGATAATGATATGTATGATGAACATCCTAATGAAAAACTACTTTGTGACTATCTCCCCTCTTGGAGGCCATGTCAAACATCAGGATGAAATCCCTATCATGCTGCAGGAACCTCACCGGTTGTCATCATGAATACATCCTTTAAGAAAACATGATGTATCATGGTCAAAAGAGTATACATGGTGAGATGACTCAAGAAGGAAATATAAATACAACCCATTCCTATATGCTTCATGTACCATTAAATTCCCTAAAAACATTGTTTTCATGTATTTGGTTTAAAATTTGGGGCACTGAGTCCTGGTGTATAGATACGTTGTCCACCACACCAACATTAGATTCCCTAGCCTAAAATCCAAACTCGAAACACTTAACATTGTTTCCCTAAACAAATATCATAGAATCCATTTATTTATATAGAACTGACCTCCTCTGATACCACTATTTCATGACCCGTACTAGTGGGGGCCGGGTCTTGACTTCTCCAAACCCCTCCTCTGATAGGCCAGGGGCTGGAGACTAGAACTAAATTTGTATATCCTACAAATGGGTGGTATTTTCCTAAGTACCTGTACACACACACACATATCCAATCCCAAAATGTTGAAATGTAAAAACAAAAAGTAAAAAAAGCATGCATACACTAAGATCCCAACCACAGTGTATGATAGTAGGAATCTGGAAAGTAAAAAGGGCCAAAATAAAAGCCCACCAAAAATGGTCTACCACTCAAAAATTATAACCTATAAAAAAGGCATCGAGACTACTATCTTTAGTCATAGGAGCTCACCTTGGTCGGTCTAAACTGACCAAGAACGATATTATCCCGGTCTTCATGGAACTCCATAACAAGTTCAAATATCTGAAAAATACATGACACGTGCGAGAAAATCCCTTGAATGGATGAGTAAAATAATACTCAGTAGGACACCACAAAAACATAGGGTAATACCATAGAAGAAACACCACAAAGAAGATACATCGTAGAAGTATGACAAAAGGAAAACACCACTAAGAAGATATAGTAATCTTAACATAGGTATATGTTTATAGATCATATAAAAAGAACATTTAGGTATACTCATAAAGGATTAAAAAATTCAAAATCTCACCCATTTCTAGATACACAGTTCTACTCATAGAATGCTCTTCCTAGGAGATATCACTCGATGATCTATCAGATAGAAGCACAAAGAAAAGTTCTACCAAAAGTAATAAAGAGAACACTAGGGTCTCAACAAGTTACATAGTTTCCCTGATACATCCATTCACACTAATACATGTAGTTTTGAAAACACATGGAGTTTTGGTAACACAAGGAGTGTCGGTAACACATAGAGTTTCGATAAGTCATGAAACCCCTAAGTCATAGCCAAACATTATCCACTAAAAACATCCTGAAGCACACTCGTTAGGTCTATTCATGTAGAACAGAAAGAATATGATCTTGATGCATAGATATGGTACAACACCCATGGCTCACTAGGGGGAACCTAGCCCTACTGGAAGCATGATCCAATACAGGGGATAAGTGTCTATGTAAATATTGGTTCCACATTCTCCACAAAACCTATATAAGGTACCATGAAGAGAAGTGGGGACTTACCAGGCCTCTCAACATGATACAAAATCTAACCCACTGATTCAACTATCAAAGATGGGATGAGACAAATCACTTTAGAATATGGGTCATCCTCTATGACAGGAACGAGATCCTATATCGATCCATCATAGGAAAAGACCATGGGTAAGCTCTCAACCTATTTTTATCCAACTAAAAACCCAGAAATGCATCTCAAAAGGAATTATCTATTGCAAGAATCCCAATACTGCAGATGGATCGTCAATTGGACACTCCGTTTGAAAGATATGACCATTATAGTGAAAATTTCTGATATGGGATTGGTCAGGGTTTGACCCAACCCGCTGAACCCGATGCGGCCAAGCTGACCTGACCTGGCCTACCCAACCTAGCTTGGTCTGGCTCGAACTGGTCTAGCCCATGGCTCAACTCATCTAGTCTGTCTTGTGCTGCGATCTAGTTTGGTTGCACCACAGGCGGTCCACTGGACCGCGTGCCTCCGCCTGGTCAACGTGGCACCGCCGTGTTCAATATGGATGGACACTGTGTCCCAGCTCCCACATGGCCTGTTACTACCATGCTCTCCACAATGTACCCATACTTGTGTGTGGTTCCCTTCTCTACATTCTCAATCATCATCCATGGTACTGCTCTAGCAATAGGCTCCCACACAGCCCATCTAGGCCATGCTCTTCCTCCACCGGATTCCCGTTGTCACCCACCAAATATGCACATGACCCCCACCGTGTGCTGCCACTGGCCCCCTCCACATTCCGTTGAGGGCCCCTTCTATGGGCCACTGGTTCAGCTCTGGTGCTCTATTTTTTAAAATGGAAGCAGGCCTGAAATACTTGGATCACGTTCTTGATCGCCCTGGGCTTAGATCAACATTATGATTCATCCTAATGAAAAACCAGTCAAATGAAAATACCTACTTACTTTTTTCAATCTATATATCACTATCATAATCACACCACTTTCATGCCATTCTGATCTTGGATCTGTGATATTGGATCATTATACCAAGGATCAAGTGCGTAATGATTGATCGATCACAACTTGTCGAGTTGCGGCTCAAATAGTGAATGCCCATGATGAATGAAGAATAACGGGAGAAAATCATAAATCAAACAAGAGGAATGGACCTTGATCTTTGTTTGTGTCATTTGTGGTTCATTTCCATTAGAACAACAATCAAAATAAAATAAATAATCACAAGATCATTCTCCGATCAATAATCCATAATGGTAAGTCCCACCTCGCAATAGTGATTGATCCACATGTGAATCTATTTGTTGATTGGTCCACATTATTCATGGAAATCATGAATGTGGAAAAGAAATCAAATCACAAACATCCTACCTTGATTTGGTTTGATCTCAGATGAATAATGGTCACTGTGTCATTGTCGTGGGTGAATATCTTTGGAATCTAAGGTTCATCGTTGATCGTCGATCCACGATCCACAATTATTTGTCAAGAGAGTTATGCCTCTTTGCCTCAGAGGAATTCCAGGGCTATGGTCATAACCTTGAATTATTAGAAAAAAATGTATTAAAACAAAATGTGTCATCACGTCAAGAATAATTTTTTTAATTAAAATATTTTAATGACGTTTATGTCTAAAAACTATCTTTCACAGCCAGCCCGCACCAACCGATGTTAGGTCTCGACTAAAGAAAAACCCACCTATAAACTCAACAGTGGTCTTGGAATTAGAATTTGAGATATCATTTATGATTTAATTCGATTTTAAAATAAATTAAGTTTATTTTATTATTTTATTAACGGTTATGCCCCTAGTGAATTTTTTTACAAATGAACCATGCCGACCAAGGTTTGTTCATCCCTAGGATAAATCCAATGATCTATAATTCCCACATATTTCTGATATGGGAAATCTCTTAAATTTTATTTCAATTTTTACAAAAATCCATATGCACATACTATAAAAAGTTAACATTTTTCAGTGAATTGTTTTGGGCACATCGAGCCTCTGAATCGCACGCCGTCTTAGTGCCTGGTCTTGTAATTTTCCCAAATAATTTCTAAAAATAAATTTAGGAAAATATGAGTCATTAAAATTCATATCTATTCCACTTAAATTGATCATTTCGTGATGATCACACCCATAATGAGGTTCAAAATACCACACAACCAACCATCAAGACAAAGGTGTCATTTTGGAAACTAAAAGTCCTACATGGGTTAACAACACCTGAACAAAACCACACAATAGAAATGAGTCACAATAATATAGAAAGGAACATAAATCATTAACCCAACAATAGGGGATATGCCTAAAACTTCAATAAGATTAAGGTCTATCATTTAAATTCGAGCTGTATGGGAAGGGTCATATGGGTAATTCTCATGTTCCCTTTTTAGAGATACTACAAATTGTGACATTTAAACAAACCTTACATTGGGGTTAGACCTATAAAATCACTTAAGGGTTTTTAAGTCATCACACTAATTATCATTTATTTCTTCAAATATTTTGAGCTTTATCTTTTAATGAGTTCCATGATAAAATCATAAGGTAAAATTGATTTGTAATTTATTTAACCAAATCCACAAAGAAATGTAGGTAATTTATATTGAAATTACTCTTAATAATTGATTATTTAACTAAAATTCTGTAATAAATAGGCATTTTATAACACAAATTGATTTTATTCATTTTTTTATCCACAATGATTCCCACAATTAGGATTAGTTAAAGGATATTCCAATTCCAATTTATATAGAAAAACACCCTTTAGGTTATAATTGAAATTTTAATTTAGTAGTACCTTGTATAAGTATATTTCAAAAGAATATAAAACGTAATTTATTAATTAAAGAGGAGACAAGTAAAGTAAGATGCCACCACACACTCATATATAACATTATATAAAAATCTTCAGGCACTTTAAATAGCCATCCCTATATGGCCAATCCATACACCTAGGATTAAGTATTTTGGCATATCAGAATAAAGGAGACCTACACATGTCATGATCATATCCAACCATATTCCATAAACCATAACAATTGATTTAATTATTAAAGTCCCAAAACACCCGTAATGGGTTATCTGAAAAGAAACATTCCCCATCTGACCTACTTGGGTTTAGTTGTGGATTTGGGATTTTAATCATATGGGTCATCATGTCTAAGTAATAGAGGTAAAATCATTCATAAAGGAAACCAATTCATTTATGGTTAATAGTCAACAACATTTATATTTATACAGTCTAAAATTATATCATGCTCTTATATAATGGTTTGATCATACGGGTTACCATTTTCAAATTTATAAATCACCCATACACTTTATAAATTTCAAATTGACTCCCATTTAATCTCAAAACATTTTTTTCAGCCCATGAAACCGATGGTTCATGGATCAAACATGTCTAAATTAGTTATTAAAATAAAATTTCACCATAAATCTATGAAATAAAACACCACTTAAGTTGATTATGATATTTTATTGAACTGACCAAGTATACTTATTTTAAGAAAAAGGCTATAGAAAGTGTTAAATCCAGGTAAATATGATAAAAGTAACTAAATTATGACCACAAACATGAAAATATACTATGTTGGGAAAAAAAGCATGGAATATAGATAACATGCTAATAATAACACTGAAATAAAAAATTCATGTTGTATAGGTGAACATACTAAATATACCACACCATAATTATTCAATAAATAATTATATGTAAATACCTAAGTAGTCATAAAACCATTCATGTCACTAAAATACCTAACATGGTATATAAAAATAATTCTAATAACATATAAGGAAAATCATCAAGATTCAAATATCCATGCAATGAAATATACATGGAATGACATATGCATGGAATGCAAACTTCTATGTTATTACAATGATGAATTTAATGATTCTTCCTTTCAAAACTCAACCATGGGTAAAATACCATCAATATCATAAGTCAATAAGTAGCTGAATGTACAATAGTCACTCGAGGTAAAATCATAATAAACTGCAACAATGAAAAATACAAACAAAAATTTCATCTATGTCCCCATGGACGTATCCCCATGCATGGGTTGATTGCTCCCAATCATGACCATTTTCCAAGCACCGACTCATTCATAGTCTCCTTTCTAAAAACCCAAAATAGTAAGACAAAGAAAAATATAGCTATGATAATACTCTGTAACTACTTGACCTTCCCCATGACATAAACATGGTCATTTAACGCCATGGCCTATGAAAATATGGTCTATCTCATGGATCGATTGGTGGTACACAATCATGTTTATCACAATGTTTTCATTCATTTCCATCACTACAAAGGAACCCTGAAACATGGAAACTACAATTCCTTTAAGGGAGTTATTTTTTGCAGGACACACTTTGATCAAATCATCAAATGAACTTGAAGTCTTGAAAAAAGATTTAAAGGGACACCAGAAATTGTTAAACTTGAGAATCCATTTGAGACTAAGAAAGACACACAAATTAAGCTTTTAAATATGTTCAGTGGGACGAGAGAGAAATACCTGGGCTTTTAGAAAACTATCTACCTGACTGATAATGTCACTGTGAATGGAAGTTCTTACCAAAAGTGTTGTTTCAAATGCACCAATGGAGGATATGTGATCAGAACATCTAACTACATTGCACATGAGGGCCGAATCTACTACAAGAACCACCAAGCCCAACTGATAAGGTAAAAGGGTAATTTGAGTATGCTTGAGGGTGAACATGGGAAGGAAAGAGTGAAAGCCAATGGTTGTGATACTACCGCTGAGTCATAAAACCCCTCACCCCTAAAGAGGACACCATTTCTGCTTTGAATGACAATTATATGATGACTTTTCTTCTCACCCTCTTCTTATTTCCTTCTGCATACAGTTCACTATGATTTTACCCCTATATATCTAAATGATTATGTTGTTTAATCTGGTAGGATCCTGAAACTAAAGGTACACCATGTTGACATGGGTAGTATAATATTTACATTTAAGTGTTATTTTTTCCAGGTTGTTTCAAATTGCCTATGGTTCATGTCATTTGAGACCACATGAGCATAATAACATGACCTATAAGATTTAATTAACAGCAATAATCTTCACACATGATATATAGACACAATACCTGATGGGAGAGTATGTTATCATATTTAAGACCATAAGAGTCTCAATAATATATTATCTCAAAAGTATGTTAACTTCAGATAGAGGTAATGGCTATAGTTCTTCCAGGATTACAACTTTGATATTGTTTATTATCAAGGGAAGAGAAGTGTCTTCACAGATTCTCTCATTAAGAGATATTGTCCGTAGTTGCGGAGTGAGGTGTCAGAGCAGTTAGCCCCATTTTTTTATTCTTTTTGGATGGAGATAGAGTAGCTTCTCTCTAGTCGATGAGTTTTTATGCTCTATTTTTCTGCGAATTCCAAATGCAAAACTTGAGGAAACTGACTATGGGACCTTATATACTCAGATATCTATTAGAAAAGATCTTCAAGGATTTTATGAATGTGGGAAACCTATAATTATTTCTATAGGATTCATTACAGTACTATTGAAGTTATAGGATGAGGTTATTAAGTAGTTTCATACATATCCCTTTCCAGAACATCTAGGTGTGGATAAGATGTACCAAGACCTCCGATTTCAATTTTGGTGGCTAGGGATAAATAATGGAGTTTCCAAGTTTATCTCTCAATGCCTTACTTTTCATAAAGTGAAGGATGAGAACCAAGATCTAGTGGGTTTAGCTCAACCCCATGAGGTTCCATAGTGGTAGTAGGATAGCATATCTATGTATTTCATGATATGGTTAACACATACATCTAGGGGACTCGATTAAATATAAGTGATTGTAGAATGACTCACTAAGTCGACCCAATTTACAGCTATTCGAGATTAGAGTTTAGTAGAGAAATTTGGATTCCTTTATGTGCATGAGATAGTGAAACTTTATTGAGTTCCCTTGGTGATAATTTTTTACCATATTTCTCTCTTCGCATATCTATTATAGAAGGGATTGTAAGGGGCCTTTGGGAATTAGTTATATTTGAGTATATCATTTTACCCATAAACTGATGGCTAGACAAAGTCAACCATTCATGTCATTAAGGACATGCTATGAGATTATATGTTAGACTTCATCTGTAGTTGGGAGGATCCCCTATACTGGGAGAGTTTGCATAAAATAATAGTTACCATTCCAAAATTGGTATGACACCATTGTAAACCTTGTATGGGAGACCATGGAGGTCACCATTATATTGGACCAACCTAGGAGAATCAAAACTCTGGGGTCCTGAGTTGGTGCGAGTAAGTAAAAAGAAGGTGTAGATCATCTAGGAGTGTATAAAAATTTAAAAGATCCTTTATAAGTCATATGCGAACAAAAAATGGATTCAATTAGAATTTGATGTTAGATACCATGTGTCCTTTAGGGTCTCACAATGGTGTGTACTATGGATATTTGACGGTTGTGGGACACAAATCCTTGAGATTCACTGGCCAGTTCAAAATAACACATAGTTTCAGAGATTTTTCATACCACTTTGATCTTAGACCATATTCATACTAGGTACAATATGTATTCCACATGTCGTAGCTAAGGAGGTATGTTCATGAACCATATCATGTTTTCGATTGGGGAGACTTGGCCATCGACAATGGATCTAACTTTGATACGTACCTAGTAGAAATTGAGGATCAGTATGGGCAATTGATTCCCCTCGTGTGTTTCCAATGGAATCAAGAAAATCATTAGGAGTGAACTCAGGAGTGGTAGACTCATATGATTTCTCAATACCCACATCTCTTTGTATAACCTTTTGTTTTGGCTTTCCAGGATGTAAATCCCCATAGTGGGGAGAATTTAATGACTTCTATTGCGATTGAATTATTAGAAGAAATAAAATAATTTATTTATTTTATGTAACTTGACATAAGAACCAAATATCTTTCTATATAAACACCACTATGGAAAAATTTTATGATTAGCTACATAACCCTGAAAATAGAAAGGAGTTATTGGATATTATTGGAAGATATCTTAACAGACATTTCTAAACCAGACCATGGACCATCGATCAGTGTGAAATATGATGTGATGATCTCACCAACAAAAATGAATCAAAATCATTCTTCATTGGAGATCTATTCATATTGAGTTAGGATGTTTATTTTATTTTTCATTTTTTTCTTATTATAATTCCTTTGACTAACAAGAATTAGTAAACTAACAACTTGATTCTCAGATCATGAATATTGTAGGTATGGGTTAGATTTATCATGGAATTAAGAATTTATTTGTGATTATGTTATAACTCTCCATTCATAATTTTAATGGAAAACAATTGAGTCCAACATGAACATTGGTCAAGGTCCATTATTAATATTTGTTTGTTTTTCATTTCTTTTCCCCATTATCAATTAATCATGGGAAATTACTTTTTCTACTGAGTCGATAAATACTAGATAAAAAATTTCCACACAAACATTAATTGGATGAAAAGATTGTTATCATTGATCTAGGTTCATATTGAGGATGGTATTGAGCTGTGAAAATGGTGATAATATATTGGTACTCTCTCAGGATGTGTACCTGCACATTTTGGAATGTGTGGTGATTATAGTGATGTGAGGCAATTCCCAAGAAACGAGTATGACCGATAATCAGTTCTTCAATGACGAATGAACCCAGTTTACCTAGATTTATGTTACATGGGTTGGATGTGTAGAATATATAGCAATGGAGGCGGCATAGAAAGATGACATGGAATGAACCAGAGTTTTCAAATTTTTTTGATATACCCAGAGTGTAATCTAGAATTATATGACATGTGGGGCCCTGGATCTAGTACAATGGTTTCCACAAGAAAGATAAATATGACATGGAATGTGATAACTATCATATAGAATGTGAAACTTTATGGAAATATCTACATGTACCTTGGAGGATACACATACACAGTTAGAAGTACATGGGACCATACATACCCAGGTGCATATGGGCTTAGAAACGTTGTGTAATCAGGAACAGACATGGCTAGAGGGACATCGACACTGTCAAGAGTACACGGTCTTAGAAACACGATGTAATTAGACACATAAACGTGCATGGGAAATGATACATAGGTTGGACTTAGTGAAAAAGGGACATTCCATGCACTTCTAGGACACATTGTGTACTCCTTTAAATATGATTTATGACCATTTTCTCTTCACATTAGACAAGTTTTTTAGTGTGTGTTCTATTGTTTCATTCCTCGAGGGTTAATTTGGAATCATGTCCTATACATAGGATGGTTATCCCATCAGAGGATCTTTAGTATTTTATAGAGTTGTTTAAATCATTCTATGATGCTCGTAATGAGATCCTCTATTACAATATTTCCCCTAAGTGGAGTTCTTGGCATCATCATGAGAAATACTACCTGGGGGGGATGATCCTCTACTTTGTTGGTTAATTTGGATTGGGTTTTTGGTATGCCCATTTTCCCTGGATCTAATCCCCCATCTATGTATCATTATCTTTAGAATTTCAGTGTGTAATTCTTATGTAATAACCTGAGGATAATGACCTGTTGGATGGATATCATCATTAATATTTTGACTCATGTATTGTGTTCTCCCATATGTGTGCGATGTAAAAGATTTGAGCGGGAATCCAAGGCTCGCATTATAGTTGTGACTTTACCTTGAGATTTTGTGTCACTATTGATTATATTTAGATATTATTGTCATATTTTCTATTGAAATATATCTTTTTTGATATTACTTTTATTCTTTATTCTATATGCTAAGTGATTCCGGAGTTCCATACAAGGCATTGTTATACTTACATCTTTAAGGGCTTTACCAACACATGTGTTATATTATGTAGATGAATACCAATTTGATGAAATTTAATAGGTACTTGGACCTAGTAGAGCCAAGTGAGCTAGAAAGACCAAGGTGTGTTCATTCAGTTTCATTGAAAGTAGTCCTCACCCACTTTATAGTCTATACTTGTTTTAATTTTTTGTGTGGTGTTCTTGCTTTTAGACCTTTTTCTTTCTAATACTTATTGTTATAATTTGATGGTGGGATTTAGATACATGTATTTATGGTTATCATTTGTTTTATATTTAATTATTGTATGGAATTGGATATGTGTTCATACTTACAGGTAAATTAGTCTAAGGCTTCCCATGTGTTTGATATGCCTATTTGGGGCTAGTCAGCTTCTAATGACCTATAGGAGGTGGGATTGGGGTAGTCAGGAAACAAGCTCTGTTAATAAATGTCTTGAAAAAGGAATACATTATCATTAATTTCAAATAAAACATATACCTCTAAAATATTCATACGTACTTTACTCAAAATATTTCTTCTAGGATTTACACCTTCTCATCTATGATAGTTTATTTTATTTATGCTAAGTTGAATAGTTCATCTTTTCAATTTCAAGTCAGAATCTTCATCTAAAATTTATCTATGGACAAATGAATGATATTAGACTAATTAAAAAACTAATTGAGTCTTAGTCACTAAAATAATTGAGGAAATATATTCCTTATTTTTGGATGTAATTAAACTCCTTCATGTATTGAAGTAAGATAGCTTGAAGCTCAAGATATCTCAGAATTCCACTTCAAGATTTCTCATGTCACCCAAACATAAAGGCTAATGGAAATTGAATCACAATAATAAATTCTATGAAATTCCATCATTCATGCTGGAGTATCAAATCTAGTAAATGTGGGATGTGAGTCATCAGTTCTTTCCTTTTAGTCAGCTTGATGTTCAATCTCACAGATCTCACTGAATAGAAGGGAAATTATTTCATTCTAGTCGGTAATACTTCTAGTTCGTTGGATTAATTGTTATTGAATTCTATACGTTGAGTTATCCCATCATGAGTTCTCTCATTATGATATATTAAAAATTGAAAAATCTCAGACCATCTTTCCTTTCAATTTTCGGTCAATCCTTCAAAGAAAGGATTAGTAAGAATCCTTATAGACATTTCTTCTCAAATGATTTACTTATACCACATATTATTGATAATTAAATTAGGATATCTAACCATGAAATCAAAATTAAACATTGATTAAAGCTAAAGAAGGTAAAAAAAATACAAACGATTGAGTTCACTGTCAGTACAACACATATTCTCTTTTCCTTACAACTTCTGGTATTTCTAAATCTAATTTTATTGTCCTTAATTAATTAATCCTAAGAATCATATTTATCAATTCCCTATAAAATCACATTAAATCCATTTTTCTTAGGATCTAATCTCTTGAATGATAGTGAAATGATTCCATTCATCTGAAATATTATCATTCCCTCTTCTAGATACTAAGAGTGCCCTATAATCTAGTAAGTTTATTTTTCTAGGACCAATTAGAGGTTTTAATTTCTAGTTTGAGGAAGTAAGAAATCTTGGCCAAATAAAAGGATTTGAAATATTTTTCACAATAGATTAGGATAGAGAATTAGCGGTAGGATCAGATACCTAATTGGGTAAACTAATATAATAACATCTTTTTGGGGATTTGAAAAAGTATTTTATTTTTGATATACCTTTCTATGATCTCCCCATATATATTGCACCATTGTTCAGTTTCTTATCCCTATTAATCAAGTTATTTATTTTCATTAGAATAGAATGATAACCTAACATCATCATTGGTTACTAGTAAATTCCAAGTTATTTCCCAATTTTGATTTATCAATGAAATAGGGGTAGAGAAAACAAGGATTCTAGTCTCTCTGAATGGGTAAATCAGGGTACAATAACACTATGAAATGTTAGTCCAAAATACCCAGTGTCATATTTATAAAGTAGAAACTACCCCATGTCCTTGATCTGTTCAATTAAATCAAGTTTAATAATTGAATTCTAGTCCTCCCACATAATTTCAATTGTATATGAGATTGAATAAAATTCACCATTATATTTTACTTAAATTATTAGAGGAGACAGTTAATGATAATTGGGAGGTTATAGATAGAACTAAAGATCCCACCAAAGTCTAGGGCCTTTGTACCATGATTTCACAAAGCTAGTTAGTGAATTTTGTTCCCAACTCTTGATAGTTGGTACATTAGTGAACCCCTTACCTATTCATTTTTTATATATTGGTTTGTCTATAATAAATTCATCTCGATAATCAAAGTTCCATTCTTTTATAGGGTAAGAAATAAAAACTTATTTCATGCATTATCATGAATTTCCTACGAATTTAGTAGTGATAGTATAATCATATGTGTCACCAGATCCACCATTGGAACTAGATAGTTCCCTCAATGAACAGTGTGAACTAGTGAAAAATGCTCATGTGATTGGTCCTTTACCAGCTGAAAGGGATGTCTCTTATTTTTTGGATATTAGGTTTTTGGTGACATTGGCTAATAACACGACTCCAGAGGGAACTCTAAAATGTTAACCAATGGTTAATAACTCACTAGTGATAAGATCTTGAGGATCCTACTCACACCTAGTGAGGGTGGGTGTTATTATTGATGGACCAAATGTATTGTGACATGGTGAGGAAGCATAATACCTTGGTGAAAAATTACTGATGAATGGTTTTCAATATCGTGAGAATGATAATATACCTGAGCATTGGGTATGATGTTTCAAGGGATATTTTACATATTAGATTTATGAGCTATTGGGATTCGAGATGAATCCTTCCCACTAACTCATGAGACATAATTTTTCTTGCTCACTAATTGTATATGATACCTATGTCTGGAGCAGAAATAGTATACATAAAACCTCCAAATATTGATTGATAGAAGAAACCTAACTCTGAATTGTCCTCGCATACATTTTTCTATTTTATATGGGGGTCTTAGATGATTTCAATTCCTTAACATATCTTAGCATATACCCGTTGAATAAATAGATTACCTTGAAAACTTATAACCACTATTTTCATCATACAAGAGATCCCCCATGGCCATAGAATGGGTGTGAGAGTTTTAAAAGTATTAATATTAAATTTTTATTGGTTTAATTATATCATGTGATTTAATGAAAAATTTTGATGATCTAATTAAACCATACTACCCACTCCACTTTTGGTTTTTTATGCAACCCTATACAAAAAAATTATAATCTCTAGCTAACTTTCTAGGCTTGAGAACTAGCACAAAAAGGGGGTGACTTTTTTTAGTATCTACTAAGAAAATTTGATATTATTATTACTATAAGGCCCCTTACTATAATGTATTCTATTAATATATCAAATACTCCTACAAAAATAAAATAGATAAATTACCATATGAATACTAGATTTCATTGTTTTGATGTGTTTGAATAGTTCTCAAAGTATTTCTTTTTTACTAGTTGTAATGTTACTAGTGAATCACTTACACTCACTTAATTCCATCCATTAGAACTAAAACTATCTCTAGATAATTAGGACATGATCCCTCAATTGGAGGTCTAGTAGTAAAGGAACCTAGGAACTCACTAAAACCCTTATTACATGTATCACTTCACTTCTTCTCTCTCTTAAAATATTAAATTGGGGATATGGAATCCACATACCTTCAAATGGAGGAAAAAATCATAAGGACTGGGTAGGTATGTAAAAATCCACATATATCCCTAGAAATTTTTACTGCCCAGGGTTTAGACCATTTCTAACTATGGAAAATACACTCTTACAAACTATGTATATAATTTTATTTCTCATAAGGAAACTGGATGATATCAATCTATTATCAGCTATATAACTTTAATTTTCATGACACTTATAATATATATAGTTAATGATATCTATAGAGAATATAGAGATAAGAATAATATTAGGGGATTAAAAAATACTTGGAAGAACATCAGGATAGAGTTCAATAAAGTTTAGTTGATTTGATACAACATTTTAGTTGTATTATAAAGAAAAAAAATTTATATATCAATCACTATAAGTTATCGGGAATAGATACTAAAAAGATCTAATCTATCACTCTCCCTATCCATTTTGGGCTATAATTGTTCTCTAAGGAATTAAAAATAATTCAACTGAAATAAATTCTATTTTTAGACTATTCTCTCCATCTAATTAGGGTTAAATTAAATTTGGTTCAGTTAATATCTATCTACCTTGTGAAAGAAAGAAAAATCTAGGAAGTTTCATTATAATATATTTGTCACATTCCTATATATTTTCATTGCTAAAATTTCATTGGGATATCAGAGGACATCAATGATGATATCCTATGAGACCTCATCAACACACATCTCACTCTATCCTATTGATTTTACATAGGATGAGACCGGATAACCTATGTTATTAGTTTGGAAACCATTATCATAGTGAATATGACTGTAAATTAATCAATCAGATGGAAAAATATGATTTTATGTTTGTGAATAAGTCTCCCATTAATCAATCCCTCTTCCTAGGAATCAATATTTTCATGTAGTCATATTGAATAAATAGATTAGAAAGAAAGATAAAGAAGAAGCACTGTGAAAGTAGAATAAAAAATATAGAAGGAAATTCCATAATTCTTTTCAAAATATCTATAATCTACCATGAATTAATGAACACTACTACACCAGAACCCATGTCGATTCGTAGAAGATAATTCTTGAAGTCAAGAGATAATTTATTTTCCCCATCAACTTGATAATGTTGGATTGTTTATTGGATTCATCCTTTTTCTCCAACTATTCCAATAATATCCCATTGGTTCCAATTATCTAATGATAAACTTAATTATAGTGAAGGAAAATCAATATCAATAGATTCACACTTTAACTAAGTTGTCATATTACTGAACTGGATATAAGAAAAGAAAAATAGATTAAATAAATCCCTTCAAACGAACTTTATATAAATTTTTCCTGTTGAGTATTATAATTTATATTATTTTATTCTTATTATTTTCTCCCCTAGGTACATTATCTAATAAATATTAGATATAGTTTTGGTGGGGTTTTTACCCAAAAATGGGATGGGATTGGTACATTTCGAACTGTCTTTTATCTCTCCCATGTACTAATATAATCTGGTCGATAGACTTCACACCAACCCAATATCAATGAAGAAAATAAGTGATTTTGAACATTAAAATAATTATAGAATAAATATAATTAAAAATAGAATAATTTAATTTTTATCTTACTAAATTTATAGTTTGATCAATGAAGGTTTCTTTAACAGTTCTCATGCTGAATCTTGTTACTTGTTATAGTAATTCTCCCCTAATAGTCAGATAAGTACTAGCTTGATTCTTAATTTTTGAAAGTATAAAAGACTAGATTAATATGTTGAGAATAATTGAACTATATGAATACTATTTATATAGATTCATTGATTGAAAATGGAGGTCTATTCGCTTCCTATTCCAACATTCAAGCTTATATAATCAATTTCATTTAATTCCTTCCCCTAAGGCTTTCTTTTTATCAGATATTTCAACTTTTAATGACATGGATACAAGTTTATCTCTTATTGGTCTTATAATATTGAGATTCTTCATTATTGGTAAAGTAATGGGAATCTGATCTTTCTAACACTATAGCCATATATCAAAGAGAAGGCCCCATAGAGAAATAACGGAGAATAATTGGATGAATTGGGGGAGATGAACAACTATAAGGAGAGGGATTAACAAGATTATTAATTTTTACCAATAAAAATTATATTTATCTAATCCAAGATTATCCAAAGGATCTTGATCTTGTTTCGCTATAGGAATATGACAATGAACTATCATTAACTTCATGAAGTGGATCTCTATCTGACACTACTCTCTTAAACAGATAAGGGTAATTATGGCCAAACTTTTCATTATTGTTGTCCAAGAAATATCACCCCCAAGATTCCATTAAATCACCAAGAGAACCTTCGTTACGTTAACACAAAAAAACATGACTATACGTTTCTAGTAATTTAATTATTATCTACATTTACTATAAGTAAAATACCTTTCCTTATCACTTACCATATTCATTGGGGAAAATCCTCACAAAAAATATGGTTCAATCCTCAGCTTTTAAATGGATATTGAGCTGCTAATAATTCAATACCATCAATTATTATTTCATTAAATCTTGAAACATACATAAATAAGTTTAAACTCATAGATAGGTCATTGCTTCCTCCAATTAAACCCCATTATCTACTCAAATACTTGATCTCATTTGATACATGACAAGTGATCCTTGGATACCTGGTCAATGTAATAACTATCAAAAATTGATTTTGGATTCTTAAATACTTTAACAGATGTTCATATTATAGAATCATGTTCCAGATAACTATGAGAAAGCATAACCTAGTGAAAGGTAGAGCATTATTTAGAGAAAATACAAACAATTTTTACTTGAAAATTGATTACTGTATGAATGGTTGTTGTTTCAATTGGATTATATTTAGAATATTACAAGTTGATTACCGTATTATTTAATAAATATAAAAAATCACACTCATTTTTGAATGGTTGTGTAGATTCATGATATAGGTTTACTGTAATGACTAAACCTATAAAAAGGCTATGCAACCCACTCAATTTGATACCCAAAAAAAGAAAATGATTTGGGTGAAAATTTATAAGATCAATTGGGAATCAAAAGTCTATATTGAGAAATAGGAGACCAAACATAGTGACTTACCTTATTCTCCGTCCTTTAACTTTGGTATCACTAAAAAATATAGGCTATTAGGGATATATGAATGTCATTCGTTCACTCCTAGGGGTAGGATGAGAATCATGTGGCTAGACATGCCTGTCGATAGTGTACCCAACAATATCCCTTTCAGGAAATTCTAGGGATCAATTCTTTAACCAAGTGTTTTCTTAATTTATTCTCTTCCATTATGAAAATACTATGTATTCTTCTGTAACATTTACTGAAATGGCTAACAATATATATTCTAAAAAAGTTGTTTTTCTGTAATTTATGGTAGAAAGACAAACTGCTCCCCTTTTCATAGGTCGGAAGGATGCTCTCTATCCTAAGTGAGTTAACAAGAACCAAATCTTAGTCATACTTACTTACCAGTATAGAAATATACTATTTTTAACTAGACACTATGATAATGGTATAACCAATTTTATGTGATAGTAAAAGAAGAATAAAATAAGATTTCAAATACTCGAGAATGGAAATCGAACCGACATGAAGAATGTTAGGATTGAAATAAATTTAGTAGGAACACAAGAGAGAATGTAAAACATGGGAGAGATAGATCTTTTATAAAGTATAGATAACAATTAAAAAGTTTTATACTGAAATATACTCTTAAACTATAAGGTTCTATTGAAATTCAGATTTTATAGATTTTTAATGGCATTAGGGAACCCTTTTTTAGCTGTTCTGCTGATGGAACTTTCTTTAGATTTAATATGAACAATGAAATTTTGTATTTCAATCAATGTATTTATGATAACACATATGTGAAATAAATAGGTATCAAAGGATACAAATCCGTGATTCATTAGCTCTATAATTGTAATGGGGTAGGGGTGGTTGTTACTGGTCCACGGATAAAATGCCCTTGGGAACTCAATGGTGAGGGAAAAGTGGTACTATAAATCCATAACTAAAAATATATACAGTAGAAAAGTGTTGTTCTTTTATTTGGATTTATGTTGCCACCATATTCTGAGATCCAAACATTAGTAGCATGACCCCTTGGGTGAGATGCCATTGGTTAAAGGGAAGAAAATGTATTAGGCTAGTTTTGAGATTTCTCAGTTTGGATAGAAAGGATTATAACCACAATGGGTATGAGATGGTTTAAAATATATTTCAATAAATCAATATATTATTTATTTTATACTCTATAAGGGTACTATTTATCTCATTCTATAAAATCATATAAATAAATTAGTCTTTCTATAAATACATTCTCTATAGCCTACTTCATTCACCGTGACATCATTCATGCCCCCTTGTCTTTCATAATTCAATCACTCAAAATAAAATAATTCAATCATTATTTCCATGAATAAAAGGATATATTATGTTTAGGACCAGTCTATGAGCCTATGGGAATAATGAACCTAGTCAATTAGAAACCCAATATGACATTATATCCGTAAGGGATTACTATGGATGAGAGTTTATTTCTAACTCTAACAATGAATATTATCTTTAGCTTCAAAAAAGACTAGCGACTAAATATCTTTAGTCTCCTGGGTTCTAAATCAAAACTTCATAGGAGTTCTAAACTGTGTCTTCTTAATATTTTCTATTGAAATTTTTAGTGGTAAACACTACTTCCAAATGTATCAACATGACTATTTATAAAAATATGGTTATAATAGTCCTTTTGATGTGATATGACCCCCAATTTAACAAATATCCTAATATCTAAATTTTAGAGGAGACCACACCTAGGAACCTATTTGAACCTCTTCCCATAACATCAATGTAATTCAAGAGGTGGAATGTCCATCCACTGAGAAAGTTAATCTAGAATCAATAACAATGGGATTTGATTCTGTAATGAGATTCATAGGTGGAAACAAATAAAGTTGATATTATTTTAGATGCATGATGACATGAAAAGTTATCATCATGGGTTTCCTATAATCCACAAACATTCCCACTCTCCAAAAATTATCATTTATATCACATATCCTTCACACATGGATCTATGTGCCTGATTCTATTAGTAATTCTTGGTTGCTATGCTCCCTTGGTCTCTAAGAGTCAAAGTGACTGATCATGATTTCTTTCACCCAATTTAATATCCATTTACTTATGTTATTTAAAATTATACAAGAAAAAATATTATTTCATACCTTTTTTATGTTCCTTTTTGATATCAATCACCCTACTAATTTTGCGAATATCACAAAAGAAAGGGAATACAAAATTATTTGAACTTATTGTACATTCCTTTTATAATCTTCTGTGCTTAAGGAAAAACTTCTAGCTATATAACACCAATACCATACTAAGTTCAAGGATAAAGTGAATATGGGTCCTAAAAAGATTAACTCTAGTGGGATCTACTTGAAAATGTATTTTTATTCTAAAATCACTTGAAATTTGGGAAAACCATACCCAGTATGGGTTATTATAGATGAATTTATTATCAAATGGGGTAACATTAATAACTAGAAGGTGGGTCCTTTGTTTGAACCTCATTTAACTGAAAGATGTTTATATAGTTTAAGATATCATTAATGGATAAAACACCATGCCTGAGGTGAAATAAACCTATTTTAAGAAACATATTATAGGTTCTCCCAACTAAATTATAATCATAGTAAGACAATCAATTGATCCTCTGTATGAAATGGGTTTGGTTTGAGCAGCTCGAGCAATGTTTTTATAAAACCAACTCTGTTGCAAGCCTTGGTTCCATATTAGCGTATTAATTATACCTAATGAATTCTTAATTACATAAGTGGTACCAATTTAGGTCCCTATAATAGTTAAAATTATAATTTGATCTTGGAAAAGGGTGAGAATCTAGTAGTCTAGTAGAAATTAAATTATAAATCTTTAGATGGACCCTTCTACTGGTGAATATATAACACTAATTTCCTTCAAAATTTCATCAAAATCATTTTTACCAAGATTAGGATTAATAAAGAAGGTTCATTATATCTCCTATTCATATATCTCTTCTCCTAACCGGGTTAGATATGTTATAACCTTATTAGTAGAATAACAAACTGTGTAAAATATGTATTCTAGACCTTAGAATTTTTTCATAGTTGATTATATTATTAGCAAGAAAGAAATGTTAGGAAAGTTTCTTTCACTGGCCCATGAAAGTGTTTCATGTGGTCGGTCTTCCTATTCCCTTTTCTCATCATTCATATATATTCATTATATGAAAGATCAAATATCTAACAATATACAATCTTCTTACCTCTCACAAAATCTCTTACTAGGGAAAGATAGGTGGGGATAAGAAGGGTGAAATCAAACTATTCTAGGCTTTGGTTATGTGTTTTCACTCCATTAAATAAATAATTCATGCTATAAACTATTAGGGGATCAATTTTTCATGTTAGAAAAATTTGAGCTAAAGTAGGAGTAAAGAATAACTTTCATTATTTTTATGA
Organism: Viscum album; assembly: GCA_963277665.1. Lineage (NCBI taxonomy): Eukaryota > Viridiplantae > Streptophyta > Magnoliopsida > Santalales > Viscaceae > Viscum > Viscum album. Next base: position 1,361,394,190 of record OY728141.1, on the reverse strand, counting down.
ATAACCTAATGAAATGTGTAGAGGAATTGTTTGCATATATTGGTGTAGAATGATATGTGAAACTTTTTCTTCCTTTAATTATTTCTTACACCTCAGTGATCGAGAGATTATGTGTTTAAGTTATAACTATTGATATGGGGGAATAACTATAGCGAGTGATTCAAAATGTTCTTCTTCAGAAAGAACTTTGAGTAAACAATTAAAATAATATCTTTTTTAATTATTTATTCATAAGTGATATCAATTTATTTATGAGATTCCAACTCTAGTTTTGAAATGGACAAATTAGCAGCACGTGTAAAATATAAGGGATCAATCCTATCTCAATTCTCCAATATAAAAATGAATAAAAAATGAACTTCTATAATAGAGAGAAGAATAAGATATCTTATAGGAATGGAATGGATGAAAGGAAGGGAGTTTAGAACCCCAACTTTTTCTCTAGTAGTTTTCTTAAAAAATTATCCCTTATATATCCAACCTTATTCTAATGAAAATTGAAGTCTTATTACAATCTTCAAGCTAGTCTCATTTTAAAAAAATATTATATATAAAACATTTAATAGGAAAAGCATTGATGGTCTTGACTAGAGATCATTTCTCGTGAGTACATTTGTATCAATCTAAATCTTGTGAAATATTATTCTTCTTAGATCAACTTCTCTGAGATAGGAATTTTTTCCCTCACCATATCTTTTTCACACATAGAACTGCCTCAATATAGGAACTAATAGAAATAATTTCTACCTACGAAAACACCATGATAGTGTGAATGTTTTTAGGATTCAAAAATGAATAATATTCTATATTCGAGGACTAGAACATCTACTTGAGTGAATCCCCCATCTCATGAGACTCTTAAGAAAAAACGCAAATATTTATAGGATTAAACTAATCGAACATCAAATATAGTTGTTTTTCTTCTATGATTGGACTGAAACTAGACTAAGGTGAGCTAATGACTAACTTGAATTTATTCTTTGTGGGTCACCACTCCATTGAACTATCAGATAACTTTTCTGGTTCACAACTATCTCTATTTGATATTTCCTCCTTTTATTTAAACACTTGGACATTTACATCAATGGGTAATAGAATGTTTTCATAGAAAAACATAAATATGACTAGATCATTAAATAATAATCATAGATTTTCTTCAGTATGACCTGACCCTTTTAGAATACTAGTGTGATACTATATATACTCTATTTCAACTACTGAATATATTTCTAAAATGAAAATAATATGGTAATTTTTTGGTAGTGAGAAAATATTATAAATCAAATTCAATTTACTGATCATACCTTGAAATTGAAATGATAAAATGTGTTGATGTACTTATTAGTTTACCATCTGGGATCTATCCTAAATGGACCATGCTAAAATTATCATTCCTTTCATTGATAGGAACCTCTTGATGAGATTCAAGAAGTTTATGAGATTCAATAGAAACATTGAGTTCAAAACACATATTGATAAAGAGGCTTATAGGATGTGATAAACTAAGTAATCCATTAGAAACACCACAAGTTCTATAGATGATGCATTCCTATTTTTTGAAATTGAGTATTCAATCCCCAATTGAATAAGAGATTGGAGGGACTAAAAATGTGACAAGCCTAGAGAATGAAAGAACATAAACTCCAAATATATTGGAGGTGATTGAGACAAGAAATGGTGAAGAGAACACATATTGAAATGATAAAAACTAAGAAAATAAAGGTATGAAATCATTTATAACCAGATCAGTGGCAAACAAACCTATCATGGAACAAAACAACATGAAAATGAAGCCATAGGTCACCAAACAACTCCTTGGTATTTATTTATAATTTCTTTTAGATTTAGAAAAAATATCCTTGTTTTTTGTCCCATACCATGACCTCATCAGAGATCAACGATGAGAGCTTTAAAAATAGTTTACATGACCTAATTTATCATTATTCATAGTGCCTTTCCCCGATTTCTATAAGATCAAATATAGGAATATCTAACCAATTATTATTTCACATGGTCTCTAAATTCTTACTATCTAATATACATGATACCCTTAGGTCCTACCTAACGAGTAGGGATTTGATAAGTCGTCAAAGGGGCCACAATCTTGGATTGGATTCTTTAAGAAGGATTAGGGAAAAAGGCAATGTATTTTTATACCAATGATATAATTGTGTACGTAGATAAATGACTATCTAGATAAAAATATTTTCTTGATATTTCATTGAAATCCTGATGATGAATCATTTCTTAGTAATTAATGATTGATCTCTTTTAAAGTTGACAATTTCATCTGAGTGAGTATTTCCCTATAAGAAAAATTGGCCTCATTCTCTATGTTTTCAAAAGTTTTTTCAACCATTATCGTCATTTAATATGTCTTCATGAATTTATAATCTTTTATTGTTGTTGTAGTAAAGATTCTGATATTCTTATATTCCACCACTTAATAGTTTGAACATTCTTAAGTTATTCACCCATATTAAGTCAAAATACTCACAACATAAGGACAAAAATGACCCCTTTTTTGAATATCTTGGCATCTTCAATATGGTATATAAGATCAAGGATAAATTTCATACATGTTAAAGACCATGGTGAGATCTATTTCCTACTTACTACGTAGAATATTTCAGGAAATGGGTGAAATTTAAACTCATTTACTAAAGGTAAGTGCTAATCATTTACCTTAATTTTGGGAGGTTATATTGTGGACCATAAAATGAGATCAAATCCTACTTGATCATAGGAAGTAGATAATGAAGAATGTAATTCTTGAGAGTAAATACATTCTTGTTGGAAAAAGAATTTATATTATAAAAGATACGTTTACAAAATATCCCACTTTCCATACACAATTAATTTTGAGTTTTGATGATCAGAATAATCGGTCAGAGGGAAGTGAGAGATTAATATATCTAGATTTACTAATCAGAACAAGTGGTAAGGGACTTTAGTTATTTTACCTTCCTCTATCTACAATTCTAGATATAACCTGGTGAATTAGAATAAGATAAAATGAGGAAAATAGTGATGTATATGATAGATATAGTGACATTATTAGAATAATTAGGATCTCTAAGTGTTATATGGAAGATTTTTATGAGGGGGGAAAGTATTGATCATCTTGAAATAATATTTTATGAATTTTTACATTTTCAAAACATATTTAAATCCATGTTTTAGGTTTAAATTAAATTTATTATTGAAAAACCACATATTTCAATTTTCCATAACCAAGGAAATGATTCTAAAATAGCCTAGATGATGTAGAAAAATAGTTCATTTAGCCACAACGGGGAAAAAAATTACATAATGGATATCTTTGAATGTGGTTTTTGTCACACCCCAACCTTGGAATTTTGGTTATTTTAATTAATTAATTATTTTTTAATCTCAATTTTGAGTTTTGGTAGCTGGAAGGTCGAATTTTAAATTTGTGGAAGATTTTTAGCTATTGAACAGTTATCCCACATGGTTAGTAGTGACTGTGTAGTGCCCATGGGGGTGCCCAACTGGGGTAGTGGTGCAGCACTCAGCTTGTGAACAGTCTATTAAACTATGCATAAAACGTGTGAAATGGCTCTATCAAATGACATATCTAAGTTGCATGGTTGGCACACTACTTTTGAAACCGTGCAGCCAGCTCATGTGTCTGAACCTTCTCTCTATTAGGGTACATAAGGTTGGTGCATGGTATGGAATAATGTGCGATTAAACCGTGTGGTTTGCCTAGTGTTTATAAAAATAAATAAAAATTAAATGAAAATAAGAATAAGAATAATAAAATATAATTAAATGAAAATTTTTTACTAATATTTATATTTATATTATTATTATGATTATGATGATGATTATTATGATGATTATTTTTATCAAGTTTATTATTATTACGTGTTTTGGTTAATATTATTATTAGGGTTTTCATTAAACCATTTTTTTGGTTCATACCTCTCTTTCCATCACTCAAGAAGCACACCCCCTTCCCTCTATCTACTTGAACGACCCCCCCCCCCCCCCGGCTGAAGATCTCTGGCACGCCACCTCCTTCCCTCTAGAGTTCATTCCTACTCTTTCACCTCACATGGTTCCCTCTCCCATCCATTCTCCATCTTCCCAAAACGCATGGCTATGAGGCCTATGAGGGAATCCCCTCTCGATCTAACATCCATCGGTTGTCATTCCTCCTTCCAATTTTGGTGTGGGGTCTTCTCCGTTAGGTCCCCTATCCCTTATTCTCCAAAAATTTTGTGGTTTTCCTCTCTTACATGCGGTGTGTATGGTTTATCTAATCCATAATTTATTTTGGGGGGGGGGGGGGGGGTTTGGAAAATTCTTGATGATATAGGGTTCATTGGCCCCATTGATGATCGTTATTTCAGTATTTTTCAATGGTAGTGGGTTTTTCTTTAATTTTAGTTAAGGTATTTCGATCCCTTCATTTTTCTATAATTTGAATTTATTTTTTCTATTTTTGAGTTTCTAGTAATTTTTCTAGAGTGAATTTGATCTCTTTGATGTCGTTTTGAGTTATGATGGTTGAGTGCGCTTACATGTGCATGGATAGGTAAGGCATGTATATATATACCCTCTTTGTATATATTCCCTCATGGAGAGTGGAATATGTAAAATGAATCTAGGGGTATTTAAATACACACACACAGACACAAACAGATATATATATATATATATATATCTGTGTGTGTGTGTGTAAATACATGTGTGTGTAAGTATGAAGGATTGGTTCGAGTGGTCGTCATAAAAAAGTGACATATTTGAGTTAGGTATACCTATTTCTGAGAAATTAAATTGAAAACTATAATTTATTGTGTTTTTTATTGGGTGATTTCTTTATATTATACATTTAGTAATTTGTAGAAAAATATAATGTTGAAAAGAATTGGATTTTTTCTTGTTTTCCAGCACATTATTTATGTTTAACAATGGGTTCTTCTTATTAAAATTTGTTCTCCATTTTAGTTTTGTAACGCTAAGCATGGTGATTACTCGATTTGTTTTCTGAATGAGTTATATTTGGTGAATTGTGAATTTCCAAAGATGTTCGGTTTTTGGCTAATTTTTTCATAAAAGTTTAATGACATGTTTGATCTTTTAAATTATTTTGGAACCTAAAATTGTTTGGTGATTATGTTTTCAAAAATGAAAGTATTCCTTTGGTGTAATTAGGCTCGTTGGGAACTATGAGAATTATTTTTGGAACCTGAAAAACCCTCTTGAGGTTTTCCCTCTTGTATGAAAAATGTGATGTTACTATGAATGTGTGACTTAGGAGATGTTCCTGGTGAAGAGGCTTGTGCGTTGTTGTGTGACTTAAAAAAGGTGATTCACTCAAATAGGTAGATAGGTGGTGAGTGGTTGGATGAGTTTTTGGGTGAGGAAAATAATATGTACATATATGTTTACTTGATAAAAACTCATTAACATTTGAAATAGAGAACATGGGAAACCTGAGTACCAAGAGGGGATAACTAGAACTATTACCCTAGTTTAATCGAAAGTGGTGTTCCCCAGATTCATCTTGCATGTTTTATAATTACAACACGAACTAAATTATGACGATGATCTAATAACACTATGTCCTCGAGATGTTCCCTCCTAATGTCTCTTTCACTAGATAATAGTTTTTTTATTTCTATAATAAGTTTCACCCAAATCCATGTTTTCTAGGTTGATACTTGTGCTAGTTACATATAGATATTTTCCATGATTATTTCTTGTGATATGATAATTATGATGTAATTTTTTCTAATTGCTTAATTTTTGTTTTCTATTTTATTAAAACCATTTTTAATCTAAACAATTTTCTTTCATTTTACAATTTATATGCATGTTTGGATACTATTTTGGAAATGTGATTCAAATAAAATAGTTGTACTTAAAAATGGATGCTTTTGGTTTGAATTTTAATAGAAATGAAAACCTTATTTTATATGATTTTATTTTTAAAACTAACAAGACTTGGTTTTCTTTTTAAAGGTAATAAATAGGGAAATGTTTATCTGCGCATACCTACTGAGTTTTAATAATGATTCCTATAGTTTCATTTTTTCTTCTTCATAGGATGCTTCCCACTTTAGTTCACTCATAGAGAGAGTGTGATCTTATAGTTAGAGGTGACTTGTGAAGTCACATGGAGGTACATGTGTAGTTATATTTTCTTTATGCTTCTAGATTTTAGTTTTATTTTTATCTTAATATTTTTAATTTATTTTTCATTTGTTTAGGGGAAAACTAATTCCCAATATATTTATTTTGATGTCTGATAGTAGTTTCCAGCACATGGGAATGGGGAATTCCCTTTGGGATTTGTTGCAGACTAACTTTGGTGAACCGTTAGGGGTTGATCTATGTTAGTTTGTGATAAATAGTAAAATAGGAGGACCATATAATTTAGGGTGTTAAGTAGCTTAGAGATTCATATTATCCGGACTAGAGGTAGGTGTAGAAAGGACTTCATGAACCCTTTCCCATATTGAACCTCATGTTTCCAGGGGTAGTACAGGATTTAGGTTTCTATTTTGTTTGGTCTATGTGGATAATGGATGACAAAAGGAGTGATACGGTGTTACATGATAGGATTCCATAGAGTAGTGACCCATATTACGCCTGAGTTAATGGTTCAATATACTTTCTGTGGTTGATGCTTGCTCAGAGCATGGTCTGCTAATCCATGTTGTCGGGTTAGAAATATCCACTATTTACTTATTCATGGAAGTTTTTATGTGAGTCATGTTTGGGTTTACTTGAGGTTGGCATGCGTGAATTTCAAAAACAAAAAGGGTTTATAAAAAATGTTTTTATAAAAGGATGATTTAAAGGTTTTAAAAAGTGAATGATTAGTTTTTTAGTATTTTTATTTCTTTCTAGTCATCCTTTTTAATTGGATCTTGGTTTTTTACATATTAAATTGTGTTCGGAATGGTTATTTGTGTTTGGTTTTTTTTTGTGACTGAAGTGCAGAGTTTTGGTTTATGATGGGTTTTGATTCAGCTTCATGCTTCTTGTTTTTAGTATGCTACCCAGAAAAGTCAGAGAGTTTTCTAATGATTCTCTTCTAGTTGTGAGTTCTCCTAGACTCCTAGCGGAGTCATGGGATTGAGTTTTTCTCAATTGTTTCCCATATTCTGTGGTGATTGTGATCCATTGGAAGTAAGAGAATTGATTGATGAAGTAATCTGTTTTTTAGGTTGTTGAGAACTCCCAAAGATATGAGAGTGTATGCTATTTTGTGTTTATTTAAAATTTCATCTTTGGATTAGTAGAAGGTAATCATCCCAGCATATTTGTAGAATGGAATATCTTGGGATGTGTTTAAGAACACTTTTATCCGATGGTTTATAACTGAGGAGGTGAAGACATGAAAAGTGGAAGAGCTCATGACTGTTCAACAAGGACAACAGATAACAAAGGCCTACATTGAACATTTCAAGGAGTTGGTTTCTTTTTCTCAAGAGGTAGCATTATAGAATCAATTTAAATATCCTCTTACATGTGGTCTCAATCCAAGGTTTATAAATTTATTCCTTCTTTTCTTTGAGAAGGTTCTCCATCTGGTGATGAGAGTGAATTGGAGAAACCATTTTTGGATAAATATTCTTTACAGTTAAAAATTTTCATTATTGAGGACACACTTATTTGCCTCTAGTGTGGTCGGTTTGGGTAATTTAAGTCATCTTTTCATCATCATCTGAATCGTTTCCGTTGGTGTGGTTGTTTGGGTCACTTGAAGATATTCTACTAGTGACAACATTAAAAGGAGTCTCAGCCAGAGGATGTCATCTTATGAATATGAGGAAATGGATGATTCAGACATCAAGGATCCATCCATGGGCCTTGAACTGAATCTTATGTGCATTCAAATATTCCTAGGGGTAGGGGGAACCTTGTAATGGGAGTTGATTGAGTTTTTCTTTTCTGGTCTCCTTGATTGTTATAAGTTCCTCTTCATTATTCACATTTGGTGGACTTGTTCTCTTAGAGTTCTAGTGTTTGTGATATTTTTAGAACATGAGTTCTTTATTAGTGATTTTTTATGGTTTTTATTATATTTGATGAATCAGTTTGGGTTTTGGGTTCTATGATGTTCTTTATTTAGGTATATTCAAATTCTGTGGAAATAATGAGTGTTCATTTGATCTGTTATTTGTTCCATCTCCTCTATGGGTTCTCCTTTTGTTAATAATTTTGGTTTGGGTAGGGAGTTATGGGTTCTTGTAGTGATATTATTTATCTATGTAAGAGAATCTTGGTGTTGGTTTGTATTATGAGTTCCCACATTGGTCTTTTCTGTTGTAGTGCCATGGTGATAGTCGGGTTCTTATGGTGGGGGGAACCCTCCTCTATTCCTCATGGTTCTTATCATTGTGGTTTCTCTTAGAGCTAGTAGGTTGTTACTATTAGATATAAATGTCACAACAAATTCATAGTTTTGTTGGCCTTGTTTCGTTTCGAGTTTGAGTTTGATTCTTCATTTGGTTGGGTGACTTTATTGGGGAAGAATGTTTTTGTGGTGGAGAGAATTGTCACACCCCAATCATGGTATGTAAATTATTTTAATTAATTAATTATTTTTCAGCCTCGATTTTGGGTTCCGGTAGTTGGTGGGATTAATTTACATTTTTGAATATGTTTTAGCTATTTCAAGATTTTCTCGCACGGTTATTAGTGTCCATGCAGTGCTTGTGTAGGTTCCAAGGTTGGGAAATGGTGTGGGGTATGGCTTATGTGTGTTCTGTTAAACCATACCGAAAGAATGAAAAATGGATCTATTAAATGACCAAGATGAGTTCCATGATTGGCACATGACTTAGAAAACTATGTGTCCATCTTATGCATGTGACCCTTCTCTCTAGTAGGGTTTGCATGGTTAGCACACGGGTTGGAAGACTGTGCGCCCAAATCATGATTCCTACCTAGTGTTCAATAATATAAAAATTAAATGAAATTAAAATATGAAAAATAAAATATAATTAATATAAAATATTTTACCAATAATAATAATGATAATATTATTACTATTTTGATTATTATTTTTATCAAGTTTATTATTATCAAGTTTTTTTATTAATTTTATTATTAGGGTTTTAATTAAATTACTTTTTTGGGTTCCTTCCACCCCTTCCCCTCTCATGAAATGCACCCCCTTCCCTCTCCCTGATCACATGACCCCCCCCCCCACAATCGAAGCTCTCTAATGCACCACATCCCTCCCTTAAGAATTCATTCCACCTACTTGACCCCACACAATTCCATCTCCCTTTAATTATCCATATTCATGCGATGAACATTTAGGAGCATCGGATGCCTGACCCCTCTATATATGACTTTCATTTCTCGCCATTCCTCCTTATAATTTTGATGTGTGGTCTTCTATAGTAGGTCTCATATCCCATATTATCACTGGATTTTGTGGTTTTTTTCACTTTTTTTGGTTTCTATAGTTTAGGTGAACCCTCATTTAATTCGGGGTTTTCTTTTTTTGGCTTATTCTTGATGAATAGGGTTCATTGGCCTCATTGGTGATTGTTCTTTCCATGGTTGTCAAAGGCAATAGGTTTGGACTTGATTTAGGGTAAGGGAGTTCGATTCCATAATTTGTTATTTATTTTAAATTATGTTTTTGGGGTTTTTGAGATACAGTTATTTTTTCTGGAGTGCATTGGATCTCTTTGATGTGGTATCGAGCTGTGGGAGTTGAGAGTTCTTACATGTCAATTCATAGGTAAATCATATATATATATATATATATATATATATCTTCTTGGTATATATTCCATAATGGAGAGGGGAATATATGAAACTAATATAAGGGTATATATATATATATAAAGTCATGTGTGTGTATGTGTGAAGTTTCGGTTCAAGTGGTACTCATTAAAAATCGTCATGTTTGTGGTATGAAACCCTATGTCCAAGCCATTAAATTGAAAAATATAAATTCTTATGTTCTTTGTTGGGTTTTTTCTTTATATTTTAAATTTAATATGTTTTATAAATATATAATGTTAAAAAAATTAGTTTCATGTCTTTATGAACATTCCTCATGTTGAGCTGTGGGTTCTTCTTATTAAAATATGTTATCTATGTTGGTTTTGTAATGATAATTTCTTGATTGATTGAATTGTTTTCGAAATTATTTTTATTATTTTAATTATAAATATCCAAATATGGTTGACTTTTAGTTAATTTTTTATAGAAATTTAATGAAATGTTTATTCTTTTAAATGGTTGTGGATCTTAAAAGTGTTGGGTGATTACATTTTCTAAAATAAAAGTATTCCTTTTAATTAATGAGGCATGTTTGTAACTTTGAGAATGATTTTTTGAAGTGTAAAACCCATCTTGAGGAATGCCTCATTACTTGAAAAATTTCATGTATGTTTTAATGTGTGATTTGTGAGATGTTTCTAGTGAAGAGGCTTGTGCGTTGTTGACTGAGTTAAAATGGGGGATTCTCTCACAGAGGGATATTGGTGGTGAGAGTTTGGATGAGTTTTTGTGTAAAGAAAATAATATGTACATATATATTTACTTGATACAAACTCACCATCATTTTAAATAGAGAACATGGTAAACCTAAGTACCTAGGTGGGATAACTAGAACTAGTACTCTAGTTGACTCATAAGTGGAATGTCCTGGATCCATCTAGGAGGTTCTTCGATTACAACACGAAAAAAATTATTATTATGATTAGGACCGCTAGGCCCTTGGGATATTCCCTCCTGGTGGATCATGCATGAGAAAGTGGTTGGTTGTGATTTATATACCACGTTTCACTAATATACGAGGTTTATATGGTTCTACTTGTGCTAGTTTCCTATTGGGATTTCCCATGGTGCTCACACGTGAAATGATACTTTGGATGTGATTTTCATTCCAATCACTTTATGTTTTTTCTTTTTTATGAAAACAATGTTTTTACCTAAACTATTTCCTTTAATTTTAAAATATATATACATGTTTGGAATCTATTTTGCAGATGTTATGGAAAGAAAATGGGTTTTCATAAAAATAGAGGCTTGTGATTTGTATTTAAAAGGAAAAGAAAACCTTATTTTTATATGATTTTATTTTTCAAACTAGCATGAATTGGTTTTCTTTTTATAAGTATGGAATAAGTAATAGTTTATATAAGAATTCCTAATAAATTTTTATTCTCATGCCTATAGTTTCATTTTTGTTTTTAGCTTTTTGTGTTTCTTTCCACTTTGGTTTGCTCATGCAGTGAGTGTGATCTTACGGTTGGAGGTGACCCATGAGGTCACATGGAGGTATGTATGTAGTTTTATTTTCTTTCCATTGATAGAATTTAGTTTTATTATTATTTTTTCTCTTTTTATTTGTCATTTTCTTATGATCCAAATCATTCCCAACTACTTTATTTTGATGCCCAATAATAGTTTCCAGCCCATGGGGATCTGGAATTCCCTTCAGTCTTTTTCGTAGACCAAATTGGGTGATAGTTTAGGGGCTAACCTAGGTTGGTTTGTGAAAAAATGGAGATTTTAGGATTCATGGGAATCGAGAGGTTGGGGTGGGAAGGACATCATGAACCCTTTCCTATCCTTGGCCACGAGTTTCCAGGGGTAGTCTCGAATTTGGGTTTTTCTTTTGTCCGGTCTATATTGATAAGGGATGACAATGGGATTGATCCAGTGTTATGTGGAATGCTTGTATGGAGTAGTGTCCCATATGCATCCCAAGTGCATGGTTTATGATACATCCCCTAATTGATTATTTCTCAGAACATAGTATTTTAGTCCATGATGTCGGGTTATAAATAGCCACTAGCTTCTTATTCTTGGATATTTTGTTGTAAGTTATGTTTGGGATTAGTTGAGCATGATATGATTGAAATTAAAAAATGGAAATGGTTATTAGAAATATGGTTTTCAAAAAGGGTGACATCAAGGTTTTGAAAAGTGAGCGAGCAATTTTTTAGGGTTTTTGTTTCATGTTTGGTAACTTTTTTTGGGGGCTCCTAGTTTTGAAATGCTGAATTGTGGTTGTAATAGTGATTTTTTAGGGTTTTTGTTTGTGAATAAAGTTTGGAATAATGGTTTGTGATTTATTTTGATTCATCTACATGATTATTATTTTGAGTATTCCACCTAAAAAAGTCTCAGAGGTTTCTAGTGGGGCTCTTCTAGTTGTTGGTTTTACCCAGACTCCAGCGAATTGGTGGGATTGGGTTCTTCTTGGTTTTTTCGAATATTTTGTGGAGATCATGATCCATTGGAGGTGGAATACTTTATTGATGAATTCATTGGTGTTTTCAGGTTGTTGTAAAATCCAATAGCTTTGAGAGTTTGTATTGTTTTGGGTTCATTTGAAATTTCAACAATGGATTGGTGGAAGATGGTCAGCCCATCATCGTTGCATGATGGGATGACTTAGGAGGTGTTTAACACTACATTAGTCCAATGGTTTATACTTGAGAAGGTGAATTCAAGAAAATATGATGATCTTATGCGTGTTCAAAAAGTCCAACGGATAGTTAATGCCTATGTTGAACATTTCAAGAAGGTGGTTCCTTTTTATCAGGAGGTAGCATCACAGAATTAGTTGAAATATCCTCTTATTTTGGGTCTCTATCCAGTGTTCAAGGAATGATTCCTTTCATTGATCAGGAAGATTCCCCATCCAGTGAGGAGAGTGAATAGAAGGAACCCATTTTAGAAAAATATTCTTTAATGTTCCATCTTTTCGTTAGTCGGGACACTCTTTTTTGCTTTCAGTGTGGTTAGTTTGGTTAATTTAAGTCATATTTTCATCACCTTATCAAGCCTTTCTGTCAGTGAGGTAATTTGGGTCACTTAGAGATGTTCTTTTATCAGTGTCATTATAAGGAGTTTCAAGAGGAGGATGTCAGCTTTTGACTGTTAGGCATTGGATGATTTTAACATTAGGGTTCTTGCCATAGTCCCCAAAGAGAAGCTTGCGCACAATCATGAATTCTCAGGGGTCTAGGGAACATTGTTACATGAGTAGTGTGAGTTTATATTTTTTTCCTCCTTAATTTTAGTATGTTCCTCATTATTTTGAAAATTTGGGGGAATTTTTATCTTGTAATTATTGTGTTTGTGATATTTTTAGAACAAAAGTCCTTGATTTGGGTTTTTTTTTTGTGTTCTTAGAATTGATGGATTAGTTTAGGTTTTGGGTTCTCTATTTTGCTTGATTTTGGTAAGTTTTTGTTCTATGGAAATAATGAGTGTTGGTTTGATATGATTTTTTATTAGAGTTTCTCCATGGGCTCCCCTTATGTTAGGGATTTTGATTCGGGTTGGGAGTTCCTCGTTCTAGTGGTGGTATTTTTTATCTCAGGCAGAGAAGCGTATGTCTAGTTTTTGTTGTGGGTTACCACATTTTTCTTGTCTATATTAGTGTTATGGTTATAGTTAGGTTCTTGTGGTGGGGATAACCTTCCACTTTTCCTCATAGTTCATCTTTTTGAGGTTTCTCAATGAGATGGTCATGTTTGACTAGTAGAGTGAAGGGTCGCCCTGATTTAGTGGCTTCATTGAACTTGTTTGGTTTATATCTCATGTTTGATTACTTATTTGGATGGGTGAATTTTTTGGCGCTAAAAGTTGTTGTGGTGGGGAGAATTTTGACCCCCCCAACCATAGAAGTTAAAATATTTTAATTATTTATTTATTTTTCACTCTCTCTTTTGAGTTTTCATATTTCTCGGGTCAAATTTTATATTTTTGGAAGTTTTTTAGATGTGGCGCAGTGATCCTCCAAAGTTTGTAGTGACCATGGGGTACTTGTATGAGTGACTTGGTGGGGCAGTGGTGCGGCACATGACTTGCGCACAGTCTATTAAATCGTGCGAAAAGCATGCAAATTGGATCTGTCAACTGACAGAGTTGTGTTTCATAGTTGGCTCACAACTTCTCTAACCATGTGGCTAGCCCGTGCATGTTACCCTTCTCTCCAATAGGTTGTGAATGATTATTTTATGGTTTTTAAGACCATGTTTCCAAACCGTGCATCTTTCCCAGTGCCCAAAAAAATGAAAATAAATTAAGAAAAATAAATTATAATTAAAAGAAAATGTTATAATAATTATAATAATAATAATAATATTATTATTATTATTATTATCTTTATTATTATTATTATGTTTTTAATTTTTATGAATAATATTATTAGAGTTTTCATTAAACCACATTTTTGGGTTCCTCCATCCCCTTTCCCTCTCTCGTGCAGTGCACCCCCTTCACTCTCCCTGCTTGCATGACCCCCACACATAAGAAGCTCCCTGTAATTCCCCCTCTATCCCTATAGTGGTATTTACGCCTCCCTCACCACACAAAGAACCCTCTCCCTTCCATACTCCCTATTCACGTGATGCACGACCATGAGACTTGGGTGTGTGACCCCTCTCGGTATGACATTAATCTCTCACTCCACTTCCTTCCAATTTTGGTGTGGAGTCCTCTCTAGTAGGTATTCTGTCTTTTATTCTCCCCCAATTTTGAGGTTTTACATTCTTCTATGTGGTGTATATGTTTTATTATGACCCTAATTTATTTTGGGGGGTTTTGTTTTGGCTCATTCTTGATGAATAGGGTTTATTGGCCCCGTTGATGATCATTCCTTCTGTGGTTGTCAAAGGCAGCATGTTTCACCTTGTTTTTTGGTAATGGATTTAGATTACTTATTTTTTTCTAAATTCTAAATTTAGGTTTTTGTTATTTTTTAATTTTTAATAATTTTTTTGAGTGCATTAGATATCTTTGACGTCATTTCGAGCTGTGGGAGTCAATAATACTTACATGTGCATGCCAAGGTATGATATATATATATATATATATATATATATATATATTCCCTCTTTGTACATATTCCCTCATAGTGAGGGGAATATGTGCATTGATTCTAGTGGAATTTATATATATATATATATATATAAATGGATTTGCGTGAGACGGATAACGGTTGGTTCAAGACGTTGTCATCAAAAAGATGATTGTTTCAGGTATTCCACCCTATGTCTGAGAATTTAAATTGAGAATTATAATTTACTGTGTGTTTTATTTAGCGTTTTCTTTATATTATGAAATTTATAAATTTTAGAAAAATATAATGTTGAACACAACTGTATTGTTTCATGTTTCTCAGCACATTCCTTATATTGCACTCTCAGTTCTTCATATTAAAATATCTTCTCCATATTGGTTTTTTAACAATAAGATTCATGAGCTATTTTTTGGTTTTATGAATGAATTATATTGGGTGAATTGGAAATTTCCAAAGCTATTTTTTCTTTTAGATAATTTTGTTATAAAATTGTAATGACATGTTTTCGAATTTAAATGGTTTTGGAACTTAAAAGTTTTGAGTGATTATGTTTTCCAAAATAAAAGTTTTCATTATAAGTAATAAGGACTTTTTGGCACTTTGAAATTTATTTGTGGAAGTGGAAAACCCCTCTTTAGGCATTCCCCCATGTTTGAAAAATGTGATGCAACTATTATTATGTGATTTTTGAGATGTTCATAGTGAAGAGGTTTGTGCATTGTTGTGTGACCAAAAAAGGGAGATGCACTCAAGGAGGGAGATTAGTGGTGAGAGGTAGGATGAGTTTTTGGGTAAAGAAAATGATACGTACATACATGTTTACTTGATAAAAACTCACAACCAATTGAAATTGATCAGATGGGAAACCTGAGTACCTAGGTTGGAAAAATAGAACTAGTATGCTAGTTGAATCAAATGTGGCACGACCTGGATTCATCTAGCAGGTTTTATGATTACACTAGTAACTAAATTATGATGATGATAATATACCACAAGGCCCTTGGAATGTTCCCTGCTAGTTTATTGTTCATGATAATGTTTTTGGTTCGCCTTTCTATACCAATTTCCACTGAGATATGTGGTTTCTAGGGTTCTACTTGTGCTAGTTACCAATAGGGATTTTCCTTGGTGATGGATTGTAAAATGATACATGTGATGTTATTTTAATTATAGTTTCTTCATGTTTATTTTCTATTTTATTATATCCATGTTTTAATATAGTCTATTTGATTTCATTTTGAAATTTCTCTGATTGTTTGGAAACTATTTTGGACATGTGATGGAAATGAAATGTTTTTTCTTAAAAATTGATGTTTGTGATTTGAATTTGAAAAGAAAAAAAAACCTTATTTTTATATGGTTATATTTATCAAACTAGGATGGATTGGGTTTGTTTTTAAAGGTAAGTCATAAGGAATATATTATCTTAGAACACCTACGATGTTTTAATACTCATACCTATAGTTTTATTATTGTTTTAGCTTCTAGTGATACTTTCCTCTTTTGTTCTCTCATACAGAGAGTGTAATATTATGGTTATTGGTGACCCATGAAGTTATTATTTTGTTTACCATTATCTCGAGTGGGGGAATTTAATAAAATTTACACTATCTAGTAATAAATATATTCATCCTTCGAAGATATATAAGGAATGAAATGATATGTTCAAAGACGATCCCTCTTATTTCATTAGAATCCATGATCCCCTTAGAATAGAAGTGATTATATAGTTCTCAATGATAGGATAGTATAAGGTATAGATACATCCTTTTTACTAACATCATAGGTCTATTCATAGAATAGGACTAGCTATTTCTACAACCTCTAATCATCAGAAAGATATTCATCTGCCTTTCAAATAGAAAGGGGGGTTATAATTTCTATGACTTAGATTATTGAGGTGAAATATCATTATTTGAAGTTCACTTTCCTAATCCCCCTATAATTCATTCAGTGAAAGGAGAATGATGTTCTAGTTCTTTTTTGGTTGATCCTTTAAAAATGAATTTATTTCATATAAAGTCACTCATTGGAGAATTATAGTAGTATTACAGAGAAATATTGGATGTTATTAGGGCCATTCACCAGGTTTTATATGTGAAAAACTTATCTACAAAGAATAATTCATCGTTCCTATGTTTTTATAATTATATGAAATGTTTTAGGAAATTGATAATGAATTAGTACTAAGGGTCTTGATTGATTTCATCAAGAAGTAGTATAGTTTAGGACTGTTCATGAATAAAAAGATTAAATGCGTGGTTATAAGGGCATTTATAAAGCACATGATATTAGATAAAAGATCCTATGTGATTATTTTTATTAATTAGATCATCATTTCTATTTTTATGACAAGGATTCTAATAAATTAACCATTCAACTTTTTAGTGAATTTGAGATTTTATTGATCCTATGATTCTACTAAGTCCCATCATGATACTTCTCCTATATTAGGAAATTCAAAGAAAAAATTCAGAATCTATATCATATTCTTATGAATGTTTAAGGATTGAATATATTATAAAAATGAAGATCTTAGATTAATTTCTAGTGGATGTGATTATACCACTCACTTGATCTAAGTAATTGGGTTTCCCACCCCCTATGAGAAGAAGGTATGTCATTGATACTCCGATTACATCGGAGTCAAGGTATAATTAACAAAACATTCATTATATAAATCATTAAATCTCCTCCCTATTATTATTCTTATTCTTAGTAATATATCCCTACAAAATTAGTGTCAAATATAATTACATAGATATTATCTCTTTTTTCATTCATTTATTGGAAACTAAGGTCTCCTCAGCTGAAGTCATCCAGATTCAACTGGGAAGGTTCTTTTGATATATTAAATTTCCTCAGGTTTTCAATCATGAATGAAGAAGATATAAGTTAATGAATATGACCACTATTTAGGATTTCAGAGGAATGTGAAAGACTCATAGAAATTCCCTTCACACAAGGTCATGGAATTCATGCCACACAAACTATAAATTCCAGAAGATCAATAATTAGAAATGATTAATCTCCTTTTATTTTTCCACCATGAGGTAGGATATATTGATTCATCACACAAGACTTATAATTACCTCTATATAGTGTGATACAATCCACCCATTCTAAATTAGAGGATCATTTTGTGAAGGATATAATTGAAGTATCCAAAATAGAGGATGTTGATACTTTCCATAAGAAATAAAATATTATTACCAAGGAAGGATATGTGAGTGAAGAAGATAAATTTCAAAACGTGAATAACCAATGACTTCTTGGGTATTTTTATAGTTAGTTTTTTCTTTTATAATGTCATGTTCCAATTGTAGAATAGGAACTCGATGAGAAGAACTGAACTCGCATGTTTGAGTCCTTGTTTGGTAGCAAGATTTCTAGTTCGTAAATGGGTCAAGAAATAATGGGAACGTGTGAGGCAAATCAAGTAAAATTAAAATAATGTTTATTTTGAAACATGGATATATTTCAACATAATATATATGAAAGGGTTTCATCCCCACCCTTATTCTAGGAACTAGGTCTTAATATTACAAGTGAAAAGAAGTATGAAACCATGAATGCAGCCGAAAAACCAAATGCTTGGGTCCTTTAAATGAGTTTGGTGTCTGGTCAAGTCATTTAGAATTAATTAAAATATATAATTCAAATAAAAAGGGAGAGTGAATATAATTGGAATTACTTGTACTTCTCTATCTCGTATGGAATATAATGAAGTTTGTGGGACTGATATTTGAAAAACACAGTCCAAATCAAAAAGATATAGTGATAAACCTCATGAGATATCTAGTCTTATTAGCTAGAGTTTACTGGACTACGGTCTCAAATTTTCAATCCAATCCTATCCTTTTTTCACTCCATTATAAAAACCAATAGTCATCTATGGAATTTACCCACCATCTTCTTGTAGTTTGTTACATAATTTCATCAATCCAATCATATCAAAGGTTCTTAATGATTTTGTATAAACCCTCCCAGTCTATTCCATATTAGGTTTTCACATATCAATCATAGATGATTGATAGTAGAACTTATTTTATTTATTTTATTTACAATATATTTATGTTATGTAATGTCATTATATAATGTAAACCGTAAATTAAATTGTGATAAATGATGTTGATTTTGGTAGAGACCCAAGCATGGGAATTAAATCAATCGAAAATGTAGAACCCTTAGGCCTCTAACATAGCATTACCCTTTCAATTCATACATAGAGATAATGAAAGGAAGATTGATAATTTATTTTTAATTAGTTCACAACCACATGAAGAAGAACATGTCTTGTAGATTGGGGATTTGGTATTTCTTTTATACATTTTATGAATATTAAATGTGTGATATATACCATTGATCATCTTCTCAATGAAGCAAATTAGACCCAAAAGTGAATTTTCAATTTGGTTCATGCCCATCATATTTATCTTAAAGAATTTGATTTATTATTAGGATTACATTTCTTTAAATAGTTACTTGTTGTTATACGGATTTTCCATTACTTAAAATCCTTAATGGGTCTCAATATTCTATTTGGGTAGTCAGCCCCATGAATTACTATCTTTTATGGAAGGTGGTCACTCATTTTGTATATTCTATAAATAAAAAAGAAAAATAATGGAAGGGATTATTTTTCCATTTATCAATTGAAGTATCTATTTCTTGACTTCTATAAAAAATTTCTATAAATTCATAATCACTTTAACCTAACCTAGGACTTTATTAGGATACTCCATGTATCCTTGGTCCTCCCTAGACTGGTCAGACATGATAATGACTCGGGGGGGAAGGAACAAGATGTAATGAAAATGTATATCCTCGGTACTCACTATCCTTATATCAATCAATATATTTGAAATCACCCATGAATCAAGATACTTATAGAATTTAGAATTGGGTTTTATTTCTCATTTCCCTCACAAACCAAGCTCATCCGGCATCCTTATTCTATCTCTATAGGACTACTTCATCAAATTGGATTTACAATATAGGGTGATTGACTTGTATCTTTGATTACGTGGAATAGGTATTTTTTCTCATTTAAAATTTTTCGAAACCATTTGATTTATGACATAAAAATAAAGTTTAGGGGATATAGGAATTATTGGACAATCGATCCAGTTTTTCTAAAATAAAGCATGACCTTTACCTTTCACATTGATTGAACCCTCTTTCACTGGTATACTAAATTAGAATAAACATATCACAATGGTCTACCCTCATATTTGATCATAGTAATTCTACAATATAATGTATAGACCTAGTTTCTTCCTTGTAATAATTTTTTATATTTATGCATATATGTCTAGATCAACGACCAGAGACAAGGTGAAAATTCGAGTCCCAATGTCCCCCAAATTAGTTTTATAAAAATTTTAAATATATTTTATATTAAAGGCATCTAATTTTTGAAATAAAATGGGATAAATCTTAAACAGAATATTGGATTTGAAATTGGATACCACTTTTGAGTCTAGAACATGATTTTCCCTAGGTGTGACCTAAAACAGAATATTGTAGGGTGTTCAGATATCTCGACCATTGGCAGTATGTTTAGTGAATTAATTAAATATTTAATTTAATTAATTTAATTGAATAACCAAATTCTGATTTACTTTAAATATATTTTTAAAGATATTTTACTAGGGTTATCCTCATAATCATTAGACCATGGGGAGCTTATCCTTCCTCTTTCTATTGGAAAATCATAAGAGACAATGACGAATCTATAGATCAGATCAAATCAGAGCACATCGAATGCAATAAATTCCTTCAAAAATTAGATAGTGTATCCTTTGATGAAGAATGATCCAATCTGTAGGTATATCTCTATAAATGCTGTATTACTCCTTTTTTTATTAAATTAATTAATAAAAATCATCTGTTTTATGATTTTTTCTAATTATAGTAGCTTTTTCATGCATCTGTGAAACCGCTTATCTGATTACTGTTGGTTTTATATCCTCAAATATCACATTTCTTGATAACTTTCTAAAGATTATTGGAAAATATGGAAAAAAAAATTTTGTGCCTTTCCCCCATCAATTTCTTTGTGTACTTTACTGGTTGGACCTTACTATCCGGGTTCAAAATTTCTGGGAGGTACTGTGCCTAATCGAACCCTCTAAATCGTGATGGAACAATGTATGAGGGAATTATTGATGAATATTGCGTAGATATTGGATGGTTGTAGGTTTTGGATGATCATTTTTTTTTGATCGGTAATCAAATCATGCATGATGGAAGGACTCGAGTGTGTGTAGTGCGAGACGGTGCATATGATGCTTTGGAAATTGGGTTTCTGTCCACTGTTTGGCCAAAATCTGCTATTTGGAGATAGATACACTAATATTGGGCGAACAAAATTCCATAATCGAAGGTAGAAGTCAAAATTCGGAATATAGAGAGAATATATGAGATTCTAGAAATATCCCAACTATACACCTTATAGTTCGATGAACACACGACATGTAGGGACCAAGCTGGGATAGATAGGGTTTCAATGATTTATAAGTATCACATGCCATGTGGGACCCACACATTCCAGGTTATCTCATGATGGATGATACAACATATAATATGGGAGTACACAACCATGGGAATGACAAGGCATGCCATGCACCAAAGTACATGGACACAAGGTAAAGTGAATTAACATAAATTGGATTCACGTACACAACCATGCACATGGGATAAACCTCAAATGGGATGGTCACACTGTGTATATCCCCATCACACAATTTTTTCCTACATGGTTGGTGATCCATGTACTTCTAGGGACACATATAGGTGACAGAGTGGGTCCACACACCGTGGGGGTCCCATCACATGCCATGTACCCCTTGGTTGCTTTTGATGAAAATTAAAACTCTCATATCTTCTTCATTAAGACTCATATTTTATCCCATGAGTAGCCTATCCTAGTTTATTTTCTATGTAGAATTCAATGGTGCCCCTGTTTATGGATTTTGGGATACAATATAAAATGTTCTCACGAATGTATAATTTTTAGGTAATGCCTTATGATGGAAGTAATCATGTAGGATCACTAAAGAAATTCCAATTTTAACCCTCTAATTGAGCTGGGAAAGGGTCCTTGATGTATATAGTGGAACAATAGAGATTAATTGGGCATGTGTCCTCTGTAGAATCCTAGAGTGGAACCCTCCAATTGGATATAGAATAAGTCATGTATAGATTCCTAGAGTGGAACCCTCCCTTTGGAACAAGGCAAGGGTCATTTATTGACTTCAAGAGTGGAAACCTCCTGATAAGTTGTGCTTGGGTCCTCTACCATCAGAGTGGAACCCTTCTACTAGGTGGGGAATGGGTCCTATATAGACTATTAGGGTGAAACCCCCCTTTTCAGAAGGGCATGGGTCTGTTATCCACTATTAGAGTGTAACTCTCCTAGTATAATAACATATGAGTCCTCTATATATCCACTGAGTGGAACCCTCATGTTGTAAAAGGCAATGGGTACTATAACTAGATATTCTAGTCCCTTGAATTTGTATCACAGTAATGAGTCATGGGTTGACTTTGGTGTTTTCTACCAGGTAGGCGAGTAAGATACTGGGCATTGTTGTTGGACTTCTAGAACTGTTAGTGACTCTTTACATTGGTTGAGCTTTGAGATGAAGATCACCTTTCTCCCTTATTTGGGATTTTTTAAAGAATATATATATACACAGTCAACTATATCCATACATTTGTAATTTATTTCTCTCCTACAATGGTTTGTGAATATAGTTTTGGTATGCCACATACTTACAATGTTCAAATTCTCATGGTTTTATGACGTAACTCTTCGGTAATGGGTGGAAAAGATTACACTTTTTGGTTATATAAACAATGTGTTGAGCCCCTTGTATTTGTATAAGGTTACTCTCTCTCTCTCTCTCTTTTATTAGGTTAAGATGCATCCTATTTTCTAGTTACAGTCTTTCCATTACTACTTTCTCACTTACTACTCACCCTTTTAGATTTTGGGGTGTATTTATGGGTAAGTATATACTCACCCATACACGGGCTTTACACACGCATGCCATGCCTTATTCAGATGCCTAACTGGTCGGTGGTGACTTTAGATGATCTTATGGATAATGGGTTCTTTGGAATGCATATGGTGGTCATAGCTTGGAGATTAAGAGGTGGGATCTCCCATGAGTTTACATTTTAGTTTTTTTCTGGTTGAGGCATATTCCTGGTTGGGAGTATATTTTTTTCTCCTTTACTTTTTAGTCATCGCTGACATACTCTTATACACCCTATTGGTTTTTAGTAAATTGTAGGATGCCTTCATGCCACTATCCATACATGATATATGTCTTGGATTATAGAGATGATCCAATGAGCAATGAGGTCTCAGTTTAAGGTCCATCCCATGGTATTCTTCCTCCTAGAGGGAAGGTAGAAGTTCCACCACCTATCGAGTAGTATATTATACTAGATGAGTAAGGTTGGTATGCGAGAAATCTCAGCACACTCCATGAGTTCTTGCTTCAGAGACCAGGGAGTTTCTATGGTGATCCAGATCCCCAAGTAGTGGGGGATTGGCTAGAGTTAGTGGTCTATATCATCAGGCTTATTCAGACCCTGTAGTATCATGTTCTTTCCCTAGAATCTATCATTTTCCATGGAGTAGCTGAGTGTTGGTTGGGTCTTGTTACCTAGATGCATAATGAGTCAACACTCTTGGGGCCCGAATTGTAGTATTTTTTCTATGAGGAGTACTACCACTCATTATTTCAATTAGTTTGGATTTAAGAGATTAAGGTGAAGAATTAGGGATGAGTGATGGTGGAATAGTATACAATGAGCCTCATAAACCATAAACAATACTACCTTGACATGATCTGAGATGTAAACTTCTGAGCATGGAAGCTTGTATAGGTAATCAGCAGAGAAATCAATTTCTATGTTGTTCCCTTGAGCATTCCGACCAATTCCATGGTGATAGAGCATGCACTAGTGATAGATATATTTATATCATAGGGATGTTGGGTAACTTGAGTTTGATATTCATGTCACAAGGAAGAGTCTTCTGCAATAATTAGGAGGATCCAGTCAGTAGGATCCCAACGCATGAGATCTTATCATGATCAAACTCAGATGTGTGGTCATACCGAATAGGGATAAGACAAACACCCTATTAATACCAAAGTGGGAATGTCATATTCTTATGATGGTCTAGGTCACATGGTGCATAGATTTCAGACAAGATGCACTTAGGAGAATAGGTAGATAGCTAACAGACCACCATGGTAGAGAAAACACTGCTATCAATATATCCCAGAAGAGGGTATGGAGGACCATTGGGAGGTAAAGCTTGTAGAGTAGGAGGATGATCAGTAGGTGGTGGATGGTGCTATGATATCTTTCAACCAACACCATAAAGAGTCCCATGTTAAGCTCGGGGCGATGGTGGTTAGGGCCACAGATTGCTACAGGATCTGGAGTCTTATGGCCTCTCAATGCTTGAGATGATCAGAGGTATGATCTATATGTTTTCTATGATTTTTTCTTCATTACATACATAAGTTCCATTCATTAAATTATTTTAATACTCATGTTGTGAGAGTTGGAGCTCCGATTTAATGCACTGTCCAAGCAACATCGCCAAGAAATTTCTACAAGGAATGCTTCTTCTATATATTTTATCTATTGTCATTGTGAGATATTTATTACTGGAGAGAGATTAATGTGGGAAATTTTGATCATCAAAATGGAATACTATGACATCATATGGTGTTTGTATTGTTCTTCCCTATTTTGAGACCATATTGAATGTCATCACAGACAATTCTGATGCCTTTAAACTAATGGGATGAGATTCACCTTTTTGGGTGAGAGAGATCTTATGGTTGGACTGGTGGGTTCTATGAGAATAAGGATGAAACCCATCACCCATGAATTAAGGAGTAAATACCATGGGTTATTAGGATATTTAGGCATCTGGATTCTATCATTTGTGGAGGATTATGTGGACATATTCCTAGAGGATTTCTAGGACTACCTCCAATATGGGAGATGGATTTTAACAATGAATTATAACCCAAGACCACTTTTATATCTTTGGTAGTATATTATATGGACCCTAACAATCACTTGGATATACGGTTGTAGTTTTAAGACCTTCAAGATATGGGTTTCTTATGTCCTAATTTTTCTCACTAAACAGTTCCAATGTTGTTTATAAAAAATGTGGATTGGAGTTTGTGGGTGTTCATAAATTATCATCACCTGAACCATCCCATTATAATGAAAAAGTACCCCATTCATAGGATTGATGACCACTTTGACCATTTACGAGGTGGGATATGGTACTCATAGATCAATATCATTTCTAAATACCAATTGATGAGGGATCAAGAGGATGATATTCCAATCCTGGAATTCCAATGTCTATATGGACACTATTCTTTCCTATTTATTCCCATTGATGTGAATAATGCCGATGTCGTGTTCATGGATTTAATGTACCAAATCACTCATCTGTACTTTGACTAGTTTCGTGTCATATTCATCAATGAAATACTCATATAATCTATATCAGAGTATGAATTTGTAGAGAACATGATGATGGTTTTATATTTTTCTTTAAGAGCACCAGCTTTATGGAAATATATAAAAGTTCTAGTTTTGGATTCATGAGGATCACTTTTTGGGGAAGGTTATTTCTAGGCATGGGTTATCTTTGGACCCAATGGAGATTGATTCACTGCTTTCCTAGGATCCACCCAAGATTGTGTTAGATTTTTATAGTTTTCATGGGTTGGTGGGTACTATAGGAGGTTTGTGGAAAACTTTTCCAGGATTAAATCCCCATTGACTGGTCTTTCATGAAAAGGGAACCATTTACCTGAACCGAGCAGTGCTAGAATTCTTTCATGGAGTTGAGGCTATGGTTGAAGAGTCATATTGTGTTGAAACTATTAGAGGAGGACATGGATTTTGTAGTGTATTAAGATTCTTCAGGAGCTAGGTTTGGATTTGTTTTGATATAGGGGTATAAATTTAACGTATATTGGTGGATGAAGTTTATACCCCATGAAAACAACTATGCAACTCACAACCTAGAGCTGGAAGTAGTAGACATTTCCCATAAGATGTGGAGTAACTACCTTTGGGGGAAGAATTATTTGGATTACTCAAACCATCAGAGTATCTAGCATGTCTTAACACAAAGTGACTTGAACCTGAGATAGTGGCACTAGTTGGTGTTCTTATAGGACTATGAATTAAAGATAATATATACCCCAAGGAATGAAAATATGGTAGGATATTCCCTTAGTAGTAATCCACATGCTGTATTGGTTAATGATGCTTCAGATTAGTTGGATTCCTTGCAACTGACCCTTGTAGATAAAGAGGGTACAACTTTTCTTTAGTTGATGCTATTGAATCTTCCACTTATCGAGTGAGTGAGAGTGTCCCAGCTGCGATTCATTGAATATAAGGTCTTCCATGATGAATTTTAGTAATGATATGAGGGAGCCCAACCATATCTTCTTAGTTGTAAAGGGTATAAATAAACCTTACTATTAAAAGTTAGTGAAATTAATTTTTACATAAGTAGTGACCTGCATGAACGGTGTCATGAATGAACAACTATATCCATAATGAAATTCGGTGAAAGTGAACTTTCGATTTAGATGTCGAGCTCCTTGAGTCTAGATAGTAGGACCCTATGGACCTTTACTATGTACTTCTATTCGATCAAGGTAGTCAAATTCCTCATATAATGTTAGTAACGATCTCTTCTCCTACCACGAATACTACACCAATATGCGGGGAAACTAGTCTAGTCTATTCATAATGCTCTAACCAAAGTTCATCATGAGTGATATAAAAAAACTCACCAGTTTATCCATAGGCACTACAACGACCATCATATCAATATAAGGATACATATGATTCATGGATGGGTGTGTAACTTGATTCAAACATTATCCTCCTTTTTCAATTTATTGCATGTAATGGTTTCCCACTACTTCAATGAGTTCATGGGGAAGTTATCTTGGTATCATATATATATGTTTTGGGACTTGGTGGTGTGATGGATAATATTTTTCATTATGACGTCATTGGTGGATAGTTTCATTAGTTTATTCATTTAATTAATGTTCAAGTCTCTAAAATAGAGTGATTTTCATAATTTATCTAAGGAGGGTGCCTCTAAAGAGTAATGGGTGGTACTCATTGCCTAAATAAACCCAACTCTACCTGACACATATTGATGTTCATTGTTTGACTATAAGACGACACAACTCAAGTAGGGGGAGACAATTCAAAAGGTAATCTGATCTATCATCCATAGTGAACTAGGTAATTCTGCATGGTTTGAAACACATGAAATGTATCCAAGGTATTTTGAGGATAAAAAGATGATGATCCAATGATATTATATTGATGGTTTTGTTTGGCACCTTAATGTTGACTCATCAAATCCTTGGTTGGAAGATTTTCCAAAGGGTTACTTTGTTTTCCAATTAAAATCATTATTATGTGTGTTGGGTTTAGAATATCTTATTAAAGTTTTGTTCTTACAAACATTGGGGTCATGAGAATTTAAACATACATTCCCTAGTACAATAAGACTGGAATGAACCCATTACGATCCAAAAATATTGTGGTGGCATACAGTGTAGCAACATTGTTGATATCATCTTTATTGTGGGTGTTCAGTGATGGATGATCCTCTAAACACCACTTGAAATCATTCTCAGACTTGGTTGAAGAACAATACCCAAATATAAAATCAATATTTGAACCATCCCTTTTGGTACTCAATATTCCTCTCCCTTGATAAAGATTGAGAAGATATAATGGATTAAATATATTCTAATTAATTGGAAAACTAGCTAATAGTTATCTTATATCTCATGGGACACCACCCCACTATAATTTAATGGTACTATGGTTGAACAACAACTTACATCACCATTGAATTTACACCATATCCAATTCAACCAACAATAAAAGCACATATGATTCAGATATCCAATGACACTAGAACATATATAATTGGCTAAAAATGCATTAGAGTTATGGTTTGGTCAAATGTATGGTTGATGCATCTTCCAAACCATTAATTTGAAGGAAATAAATTGTTTTGGGTTCAAAGTGGTGCATTAGAATCATATAATAGATGATGGTCTTGGGGTTTGATAGAGGAAATAGTGGCACAATAATTAGAGTTAGATTTACTATAATAGACTACTAGTAGTATTAGTATGACCATAATTAGCTGGTGGAATGGAATGACCATTCTTGGGTTGAGGGAGGCCAGTTTGGAAGAGCATGGTGGTCAGAACAGTATGTTTGTGCAGTCAAATGGGTGGATTTATAGTTCAGATGATGCCTATGTATCCTAATAGTGGATGCATTTTTTCTTCATGTTTGGGTGGAGGTGGTTCAGGGGGATTGGTCTGGTCCCAAGAATTTTACTAAGTGAAAATACCGGTTCAATACTCTAAGTGGCCACACATTGGATTTGATTGAAAAACCATCATTATACCCCTACCCCAACATGTTTGACCATCTACACCAATCCTTTTTTGAGTGATTATAGTTGAGTGAAATATTCATATCTCTAGAATAGTTTAAATGGTGTGTGCATACTTTCTAAAAGGAATGGTTTGTTTGATGGACTAGATCAAGCTTCCCCACTCTTCAGTTAGAAAAACGTGTTTTGTAGGTGGTTCAACAAAATTGAAATTTTTATTGTGATTGAGTAGATCTAGAGATGATGAGATACAACCCTCTAGAATTATACCACAAAATCAAAAATGTTCATACTGATATAGTACAATATTAAGTCCTAATTACCAAAAATGAAAATACAATGAGTTCTTTCATTCTTGGAAAAGAGAGTATGGTAAGGTCATTGAGGCATACCACCAATGGAAAATTGGAATTCCAACCTGTGAAACCTAGATATATGATTAAGAACTCCCAAAAACCTATTTTTTCCACTATATCAAAAATAAAAAGGTGATAAGATTGATTCCGTATCCTAAGTACATTGGAAATTAGTGAATAGAATATCTAAACAACTTGACTTTGGAACTTGAACGATGACATATAATAGATTATTGGTTAAATAAACACATCGAATCAGACTGAAAGAAAAGATGAATCAAATTAGGTTCTCTTCAGTTATTTGAATAGGAATGGGGGCATGTATAATGTCTTTCTTGAATTCCTTGACACTTGTACTAGTATGTGGAATAAATGGAATGGGGATCTTGCTACTTTATTTGATGGGATCCCCTCCATATCCTTTACATGAAATTATGATGACATCTTGTAACCATTTTATCCTTTTGGAAGGTGGTCTAGTAGAAATATAGTATGTAGTGGTGTTCTTATTGATATGGTATTTGGGTATTGCGATTTAGAGTGGGTGGATCAAATGCATTGAAATACCTAAATTATCGAGGAAAAACTATTCATGATATCTTGGAAGGTACCCCATTAGTGTGTGGTTAGACATGGGAATGAGAATTAGATGGAAGTATCCTATATTGTTGGTACTAGTAGACCTATGGTCAAACACCATTTCTATTCCATCCATCCTTTCCATCATGATATCAATAGGTTCTAGAGCGCCATATGATCAGGGATGTTGGGTATTATAACACTAGTCATTCCATTAACAAAGCCATGATTGGATCTAAACTGCTGAAATAATGGTGGAAATTATCCACATGGGAAATAAACATACTACCTGAAATGAAATGAAAAACATGTTTGGCTACATTGGTAACACATGATATCCTTTTCCTAAATGTGTAAATGACATTCTTGATTCGAGTCATTCCCTAACAAGTGTTATAATCATTATCCATTAACACATCTCAGACATCCGTCCTCAACCACTCCCCACCCTAGGGATACCAATCACTTAATGTCAAGGGTCATATATCTTCGAAATGTTCCATGTGAGTCAAACCAACCGATTACACTTAAATAATAAGTGAATTAGAGAGTTTAATGCACCATCTTTCCAAAAATGTTACTATAATGATAGAAATAGATAGTCTAGTCTTGGGTTATGTGGATGAAATTTCATTTTTATCTAGGATTCATAAATTGAAATGTGATAAAATGGTCAACATTTCTTGCGATGTGAATGGTATTTAATTGAAAATGGATCTCTAGCTTGTCAGTGTTATGGTGTTGGGGTCTAATAACACCATGAAAAAAGTAAATCAAGTCACGTGAACCGATTTGATCATGTATGTACCCGTGGGTATGTGCCATCTGGGTCATTTTGTTGATGTTTTAGGAGTTCAAATTGACAATACCACTGCCAAGGACTAAGAATATGATACTATAGATGTGGAATAAAATGTTTTGAGAATTATAGAGTATCAACCAATTAATTATCAAATGAATAATATCTCAAATTGGTGGATATCTTGATGTTTATCATTCATGGGAAACACAAACACATCATTGAAGATTAAAAATTGGAAAAACAATTGTTAGAGTGAATACCATGATTTCCGAAAATCTAGTGGGAAACACCGCTCATGAACAAATAATGTTCTATTGAATCTACGTTGCTAAAAAAACACAAGATTATTTCACATGTTGTTCAATTACACTCAAACTCTTCCCAAAAGGGGCATTCCATTCTAGTGGCTACTATCTATTCATAACCTACTCCACTTCAATTTATTGGACCGTATACTAGGTGTGAAGTGTAGTAATTTTTCAGTGATCATGGAATCCACTATGGTATTATATATGATTATCTTTCAAAATAGGCCATTGCATACTGAAAAATGGCACTATTCATACACCGACCACCGAGTTGTGAGATATTCCAAAGTTATGTTTTCAGTTTATATTCATGTATATTAGAATGATCAAATAAGATATTGAAAAATAAAAATGAATTTAGTTTGACTACCATTTCTATTAAATAAACACTATAGGGACACATTTCATCTTATATTACCAATAATGTCATCCATGTAACTAATAGAAAAATATATTTAGATAAGGACATCCTTTATCGAGCTATATTACTAAAAATCAACATTGTCTTATTCGTAAGTTGGTTTGGATTATCCACTCAGGTGAAATATATGAGAAAAGGGATCACTTATTTAAAAATAAAATTAACCCAATATAAATAATTGGTAGAACTTTCACAATTTGGTTCAGACTTGGGTGAAGAAACTAAGGTTATTCCCAATTAACATGCTTGACTTATGGAAGTTATGAAACAACCACTACATCATCAACTAGATCATGAAAAAAATACTTGTACTATATGCATCAGTAAATATTTTCTTTGATCGAATAATGAAATATGAGATAAAAATCGCAAAAAAACTCATATATGATTGGCCATTCAATCTTTACTAGATCGCTGGGTTCATACTCAAGGTCATGATGGAAGCTGGTCACTTATTATATGAAATCAATTCATTGATTTACTAACTAGATATAATATACTAAGAAATTTTTTATGTTCAACCCCTTTTGAAGGAATGTACTTTGTCTTTGTGACTCACTAGTGGAATCTTCCTGTGTTTAATGAAACTAGATATATTGATATCTGGGTATAGTAATACTAAGAATGATTTGAGTCTCATGGATGAATTGTTCTTTCTTAGTGAACTGTTTACTACCACCATCTACCTTCTATGATTATATGTCAAAGATCCCATTAAGGATTCGTTTGAGGCTGATTCTCTGGGAATCCATGATCAACTAAAAACTCTCATTATTGGATTTTATCTTCATTATATTGTTAATTCATGGAAAAGTTAAATGATTTAATAATTAGGGGCTGAGCGGTTTTCATTATCTAAAACACCATGATCAACAGGGAGTGAAAATAAAGGTGGAACTATTGAATATTTTATACATAATGCCTCAACTCCGGGCTGTGGTGAATGTGATTTATGGTAATGGATGTGGAACACTTAAGGGTGAATAGGCAAAAAATTCCCATTTATTGAGTTAACAATGATAAAAAATACTTTGGGGGTTTCAATTCCATGTAGAGGTTGGATAGTCTTTTATAAGAATCATAGCATGAAAGGTATAGAGTCAAAACACCTTGGGGGATCATAGGATCAATGGTAATATCCAATTAAAGTGGAGAATTACGCTCGAATTATTGAATACTCTTACTACATACACCTAAAATGTATCCATGTCTTGTATCAGGGTGAGAAAATGGAAATATCAACCGCAATACCAATGATGAAACATTGTTATTTGAGGTGTATATGTGTAATGAGCTAGCAGTGATAGAAACCCTTTCTCGGTTTATAATATAAAAAATTAAATAACATTGATGTCACCTAACTAGATAGATACTAATCCTCGTTTGACCAATGGTATAATCCTTGTTTCCATAATTTCTATTTTTAAATTAATTCTATCTTTATTGTCTGATGTGTCTGGGTTTCAATGTTCAATAGATCTCACTTCCGTAGTACGATTGACTTCCCAAGATCCACCACTTTCTATTTAGGTTCCCAATTACTAGTAATAGGGTGTTTGGACATTCCTTGAGATGGTAAAGGTGCAATGTTTAGAGTGTGGGATGGACATCCAACTATCATATCACTTGTAAGCACATAAATTAACCAATGGGAACAAGATAAAATTGTGTAGTTTGGAATTTAGTTGTCTAGAATGATTCCAAATATAGGTCTTAATCTCCAAGAAATTATATTAATCAATTGGGAGATGATATTTCTATTTTTTTCAAAAATTGTTTCAATCTGGATTTTTTGTTCCCACCTATGACCCAAGCCAATACTATTAAATTTTGAGGTGGAATCAATACAAAATTTTTATTTCACTTATGAGAACTAATTATGTTCTGAGATTAGTCACGATTGTGAGTGTATCTAGGTAACCCTAGGATCAGATTGATATCATCAGTAAACCCCAATTTCAACTAATCCAACTTCATTTGATTCAGTAGAATGAATGGATAATTGAATTTGGTTGGTTTATATGCTCTTGGATTAATATGAAAATGAATGCAAGCCTCATAAAGTATAGCATGTTGTTCGGACTAGTTGGAAATATCAGATATGAATAATTTTCAATTCAATGATGTCTAATTACTGATTCTAGGAAGAAATAGAATTGGACTCCATCTATGACTATTAACCATAGATCCAGCTCAATACAACTTGGTTTTTTCATTGGTTCAACATTTAAACATCGGATAGTGTGGTGTGAACAATACCTAGTGTTCACATTCAAACAACTAAGTGGAAATACAATCACATTTTTTGGTTGGGTACTTAGAAAAATTGGAATGAGATGGTAAAGATAGTCCAAAATGAGCTATTTGGATACTAGCATATTGGAATGGATAAGCCTAGTTTCATAAAAAATTCATAAGGATTCCTTACTTACTTTTCAATCCAATGAAGCTATATGATCTATCAATGGGATCTCATATAGTTCTAGGGTGCCGACCTAAACCAATGGAAGACATATGATGAATTATATTAGGGCTTGAATTTAACAACCAATAGATCAAGTGTCTTGTGGTTCTACAGTTGGGTTCGAAAATCACTTTAGAGAACCATTATTACTATGTGAGGGGAAAGTATTCATGAAATGGTACCTAGAACCATTTAATTGAGTGAAAATCGATCTACATTATTGGATTAGATTATCCGGTTCAATCAACCAACTCATTGACAAACATAAATGTTGTGTGTAGCAATAGTGTCTAATTAGAGTAGTATGTGAATCATCTAATGGCCTATCAAGAATATTTACAATCATTATAAGAGGTAATATATAGTAGGTGTATTATGATTAAAAATTATTTGGAAATATAAACCTATCCAATGAGTGATTGATATGGGATGATGGGTTCAAGAATTTGGATAATCATGAATCTATGGGTTATTTTAGTGATATAGGGAGGTCTACATGTTGCAACTTTGGGATGACATTTTAATTGTTCAAAATCTAGAAGGGATGGATGGATTTGAAATGATGGTGTCCATGCTTGATTTTCTAGTCAGTTTTGAATGTGGTGGGTTGTTTGTGAGTATAACATATGAGTTCATGATGCATTGGTGGTGGGATTGTTAAGATGAGTGTATTTTGAGGAATAGGGAATGTTTGGACAATTGTAGTAGGTGTATTTCAATTCAATGGCATGTGTGATTGACAAAAAATTGTAGATGATAATTTTTAATTGGATCAACCTCATGACATAACGAGCAGTGTAATGAAAAAAAAATCTTCCTAGATTTAAAAATAATGTCATAAGGGTTGGGTTGAGAATGGGAATTCACTATGTGATATATAATCTCCAAAACCACAATATCTCATTGGTATAGTAGTTAGATGTTAACTAACTGGTTATAATTTTTTATATTTGATTCAATCTTCAAGAAATGAGAATAAAATAGTTTTAATCATACATCAGGAATCTCAAGAACTCCTTGGTGAGTCTTATGTAATTATTACACAAGTTGACTTATTTATACTCCTATGGTTCATTATTTTATTTTTAATAAGAATATAATCTATCGATTCTGAAATAATGTAATTATTATGAGAGTTGATATTTTTTTATAGATTATGAATTGGGATTATAAATGGATAAATTTAAAATTGGTCCCTTAAGCTCCTACCTCATTTTGATGCTTTCCTACCAGGGTCAATGAAACTATTTGAATTAGTTAGTGGACAACCATTAGTTTTTGTTTTGTTAGTGGCTACCTCTGGTTCGATAATGGAATATTTAAGAACCTTTAGAGAGAGTTGAGTTTTTTTATTTCATCTGTGCTGACCCAAACTTTCAAAACATAGAAAGACTACTTCCTCACTCCAAAATGAATCTAATTTAATGTAATTTTCCAGTTTCACTGAACATTCACCCACTTTCGAATATAATTCCACTTTATTTTCACATGTACTATCAAGTTTCCCAAGGCATATCAAGGGTCACCATCAATTCAATAAAATTATAACGTAAATCTTTATATCTATGTAGTTTAACTGGATTAAAATAGCTGGTAGTACCTAGATAAATGTATAAGTTCCTAAACATGTCTCAAATTCCACTTATATCTATAGATCAGGGGTCAATCGGTCTGGTCTATTTCCAAATCAGAATGACTATTTCTTTTTTTGTTAATGGGGCATAATATTCTCTTTGATAAACAGATATTATTTATAAAGATTAGAACTCTACCTGAACTTGTGTTCATGAAAACCCTTTTATATCACTGGATTGATGTTTTCAGAATATTTTCTAGTTTAGTTCATTTATCTTCATAGTATATCTCTAAAAACCATCCATCCTTTTTCTAGTCCTAGACATAAACATCACACGAACTCGATATGAGAAGAGTTTCTTAAAAATGGGGGATCTAAAAAATTTCACCAATTGAAAAATGTGATTTGTATCAGACGATATTTCTTGAATTAGTGTACAAAGATTCAGTAAAAGGTAGGATGATGCCCTGATCATTGACCATGTATTATTTAGAATCACTCATGATTGAAAAATATCATCAAAAATTAAAAGGACATAAAAAATAAAATGTAGAGTAGGTGGTGAAAAATGATGGTTTTTAGATATTGAATGGCTCAGACACCTGTTGAGGTTTTCTCATGTGACAATGAAATTTATTTTTTCCAGATAGAGAGTAAAGGGGAAATAAATGATTTTATGATAAATAATGACTAGGTGATATTGTCTGTTAGACTTAAGTGTGGATTATCTCAACTAATAGTGATAGGGAATGACTGATATGTAATGAGATTTGACACACAAGTTGAGTATCCTATGTGAAAATCCACTAAAAAGGATGGATTTAAGAAATTAAGAGAAATTTTAGTGCACAAATCCTCATATTTTGTGTGATATGGGTTAGATGAAAGGCATATTCCATTAAAAGTTGAGATATACCTGATGATTCAATATAGATGCATGGAAAATTCTACTCAAACATGATGAAAGGATATCATGTTAATACTTAAAACTACATGGGGGCACATTGAAACTTTAATTTTATTAACAAGAATAGGGAGATAATATATGGATAGAAATATATAATAAATAAATTAATAAATAATGTTATACTATGTTATATTATTATATAGGGGTATTTCTAAGAAATCAAAATGTCTAATATCAGATTAATTAGTGGATTGAGACTAGAAAATAGAACCAAAATTTAATTTTCAACAACGGTTTAATCAACTATGGCTTTGGAAAAACAAAAAGAATATCAGTCTTTATTAAAAACTATATTGAATTTAAATTGGAGTGGGGAATGAATTTATTTTAATTCTTTAAATTTTTATTTACCTATCTGAGTTAGGGGATAACCCAAAGTTTCCATTTTCCTCAAAATAAGAACTAAAAAATTCACCATGATTCTATATTAGGATCAAAGTCCAAATATTTTTCTAATATTTTCTCATTCATATGGACCAATGTTTTTTTAAGTGTTTTTCAATTTTCTCATTCATAGAGTCATGAAACATGATGTGCTATATTTTCTAGGGTCATATCATGCCTACATGATTAGGTTTTACACTGTATCTCAAGATATTCAGAGTTTAAATTATTGATATTTTATAAGAGTGATGAGAAATGATCCTATTATAATATAGTTCTTATAAATCTCAAATTAAAGTCCCCATTGATAATAGAACACATAAGGTATTCACTTAGTTTTTTATAGTCTTATGATTAACAAAATTACTTCTACAACTAAAAATTGTATTATTACTTTTATAAAGTATTAGAAGTGATAGTGACTCTTATATATAGTGGTAAAACAACTTGTGGTTGATGGGAAAATGAGTTTATATGGATTCTATGCTCCTACTATATTCTTATATGAAGATGAATTGGAAATATATCTTCAAAAATGGATTTATGTTACATAAAAGAGTGTTGAGATAACTAAATACAAGTATAATAGTTGTCTTGGGATAGGTTTGAATGCCTAAGAGTATTTTAAGAAAATAATTTTTTCTAAATCACATCCTTAATACTATGTCATGTCTCACTTATTATATTGGTTAAGGTTCTCCCTTTCAGGTTTAATATCATTTTTTTATTTAATCTCTCTAGTGTACCTATTCTTATATTTTGGCCTCTCTATATATAGCAGAATAATCTTGACTATGGTAAAGTTTCTTATAATCTCAAACATAGAGGGATCAAAAGAATAACTCAGTGGTTGAAAAATGGGCTTTGGATCTTTCCTTTTTTACATGGAAGTCTCACATGAAGTAGTTTTTCCATTCATAAAGAGAAATATTGTACTAGGTGAGCCTTCTAGGGATTTATCCTTTACTATATTGAATTCTAAAAGGAAATAAATCCAATATTATTTCTATACTATTATGTTCATTACTTTATTTTGATATTTATAGAACTTTATTTTGAATTACCCTGAAGATATGATTCTTATCCACTGTGGTGCCCAACCGGGTAAACACATTATGTCACTCATCTACTAGAATAGAGGAATCAATCCTTATAAATGATAAATGGATTGGAGATGGATATATTGGATGGAAGTGAATAACTACCTTCACATATCTATAGGAAGTGAAGACCCCTAAAATGATTTCTACAGATAATGAATATGAGAGGAACATAGAGTTTTTGAACATACAGATCAACTCAATTAACTAACTAGAACCATTTTAATGAAAATAACATTATTCTTGAGAATTTTGAAATATTTTGGAAACAAAACTAATATTTCCATTATTTTTGGTATGTGAATGATTACTAAGTGGGATATTAGAAATTCCAATGTATTCATTAAACTTCTATTAGGATCCCTTTAGAATAATCATAAATGAAGATTCTAAATGAACTTATATTCATCAATGGTTGGTTATTCTAGGAAAATATTATATCTTTCTATTTATTCTTATTAAGTGGAAATAGTTCCAAAATATTTTATATTCCTTGACTCACATCAAAGGCGTAGCAAATAATACTTTGGATTTAGTGGTGTTTGTCCAATAATTTCATAACTTCATCCTTAGAATATCATAACTTGAGATTTTATATGGGGTTTTAAACCCTTTCAAAACATATTTATATTTTTAATATTAATTTTTTCAAAATAAAATGGTAAAAAATCTGTTTTTGGGATGGTCAACCTTTGGTGTACTTCTCCAGTTGGTTGGTCATGGTTCTCAAAGATTCAATATCATTATCATAATCATTAATTTATATAATTGGTTATGAAGATTTCTCCAAGAATTTTTTAGCTAAAATTTTTATATCAGACACAATTCCATAATCAGATCATTTCCT
Organism: Viscum album; assembly: GCA_963277665.1. Classification (NCBI taxonomy): domain Eukaryota; kingdom Viridiplantae; phylum Streptophyta; class Magnoliopsida; order Santalales; family Viscaceae; genus Viscum; species Viscum album. The sequence continues at coordinate 1,361,356,037 of OY728141.1, read as the reverse complement.
TATAATACTGCATTCTTTCCATGGGGTTAAAATATGTGGTATAAAGTTTCAGTAACTTTTTTCTACTTAGTGGTATTGATTATAGAGATCTAAGTCATCTCACCTATCAATAAGTGTATTTTATATAATAAATATAATGGTATGGTGATTAAAAACCCTAATAAGATATTTATGGACCCATCAAGGTTGAACTCTCAAAATATATTAACATTGTGACTTGGTTTACTATATTTAGACCTCATGGCCCCCTTTTTGAACAATATCCTAGGTTGGAAACTATAAAAGAGATGGACTGAATAAAGTTTAAATTTTAAAAAATGGTACTTCGGTATATCTATAGAACCTTGGGTCACATTGGATGACCAATTTGATGGTTAGAGGTGCCAACATTCTATGGGGTGAGATGACAGGTTGTTTCTGCTATGGAAGTTCTATTAATTGGTTTGTCATCTTAGATGAGACTACCAAACTTGTGTGGATCTACCATGATGCAATACTAAAATGATCCATATTTAAATGGTGTGTATGTACATGGTAATATGATTAAAAAAACCAGTAAGTTTGGATAAGTGAATACTTTGAATAGTTCCATATTTATAAAAATACAGAATCTGACTTCACTCTATATTCTAATGCATCATTCCTATAAAGTTTTATTGAAACATTTTATGCGGGGAATTAGATTAACTATTTTATGTTTTGTAAATCATGTGTATCTATCAGGTACATAGAACCACAGGAATTTTAAACCCAACTTGAAACAAAATCTCTTTATATTCATCTATTCTAGAAACCAATCTGAAAAAATCAAGTAAATAAGTTGAACAAAAAAATCATGAAAAATAATAATAAAATAAGACATCTTATGTAGGGTGTTTATTTTCATAGTTTTATCTATAACCTTGTGGTTATAAATTACATTTTTTATGGAGGTAATGTGTTTGTATATAGTCATTCATCAATTTTTATTTCTAGGTGAGATCCTTGAGTCATTATTGGATAGAAATTAATAAATAAGTTATTGATAGTTTTGGTTGAAAAATACTGCCATAAAACCTATAAGTATTATTAGAATTATCATGACCCTAAAAACCAATACCTTAAAAGACTATAGAAAGAGGATATAGTGATGCAAGACTAAGGGGTTTTTATGAAATAGAAGGAATTGAACTTATAATGCATGTTAATCCACTAATGTCCAACATGGTGAAAAAGTGTGATAGCCTGAATCCACCTTCTTCCTTAAACTAAATATTCATTGAATGCATGATATTATTTTAGTTTCATGACAGTAATGTAGATGTTGGAATTTTATTTTACCATTACACAAAAGGACTATCAAATGAGAGTTGATTAAATGTTATTTATTTCACCGTATTGACATGGGGGTTTGAATGAAAAGTTTTTTCGATTTAGTAACCCTTTTCAAAAATGTGATTAGGTAGACCTAATCCCTATGTCCTTAAATTATAATGCAATAAACACTTTTAATTTCAGAATCCAATCAGATCATGATATTAAACTTATGGTTTTCTGAATAATTCCACGTTTATGAGTCTTCTTGCCCACCTATCCTAGAGAAAACTCACCCTTGAGTACATTAGCATATTGATTAGACTTTCTAAAATTTTTTCACCGCTGATAGAAAACCACTCTCTATTATATCATTTTTGACTATAGTGCATCCTTTTAGAAGGAACACACCCATTCATCATGCATTAATTCAGTGGATAATGTCATTAGGATACCTGATCCATATAGAATTGATGGGAATCTATAAGAACATTCCATTTCCATGGGAAAACCACCATGGATCTATTATTCAAGGTGGGTGAAATATCCATGGGAGTAAAATATGGTAATATAGTGCCACATATTCTCCCTTATTACAACTATGACATGTTCTTTACTTTCCATATTGGCTTAGAAACTACTCTAAATATATGTTTTTATTACATATTATCATTTTTAAAAGTTGAAATGGTTTCAAAAAAAACCCAAGGGATGAGTAAGGGTTGTGATGTATTCCAAAATTTCTAATGAAATGTTTTTATATTACATAAACTCATGGTAATGTGTAATGGAACAACCACTAACCATGAGATTATAGGGAATGATTTTTTGGATAGAAAGAGTGCAGATTTTTTATTTGTTATACTATAAAATTTTAGTTTACTAGTTAACCTAATGCATTTTCTTTAAACACCCAAGAAAATTGGTGGATAATAGTATGTACTGGTAAAGTTTATTGGTTGAACTACTATCATGGTGTTGGGGTCTACACACTCATATAAAAGGAAAAAATAGGGGATTAGTTGGATGGGCATAGATAAAATAGTTTTGGGGGTTTGTGATCATGGGAATGTGTACCTTCCATTCAAGAGAGATCCAATGAGTAGTTTTGGTATCCCATAATTGTTTTTAAATGGTTTGATACAATTTTATCTTGTTTAACAACATGTCCATATTTCATTATTGGTCACTTAAGGAATTTAAAATCCAAAAAAACTCTATTTAAACATCATAAAAACTATGTTCCATGATCTCATGTTATATTTCATGAGGTTTATCATTTCATTATTGTTGTTGAATCACATGATTGAATATCGGGGTGTAGATAAGATAAATTCATTATAGGAATTCCAAAAAAAACTTTCATTCACATGATGGAATTGTTGGAGGTGCTTAGTAGGGAACTCCAAATTAATTTTCATCGTAAGTGTTTTAAAAGAAGGAAAAGTAAAATTATTTTTAATAATAATTGGTTATAGTGATGGGATGTTCACTTGAAGTGGATACTTGAGATTCAATATCATAAAACTATACATTGGGGGGAACAATGTTTGAATTTCATGGGAGTCATGATAAGCTAGATATATGGTGGTAGTCACACAAGGGACTGATTATAAATTAATTTCTCATTGATATAGGGTGGTTCAGTTGGTATCATGAGAAATAAATAAACATATGTTATAATATCTATTGAATAATGACTAGTTATAATGGGGGATACTTATTTGTGGGGGGAGGGTAAATTAGATTACAGTAATGGTGGTTGTATAAATTGGTTGGGGTGATTGGAATGTGTCTAGGTGTTTATGAAATTATGGGTTTGGGAAAAATTATTGTTGGTAAGTGGTGGTATATAGTGTGAAATTTTGATTGGGGGTGGCATTAGAGGGTTTTACAATGCATGGATAGTCATATTGGAATATTGGGGGCTGAGGTTCATTAGGGATATAGATCGATTAACATCCATGTTCAACATTATTTTAAAAGAATATTACTACACTCTAATATTTTTTTCATTCAAACTATAATAATCAAACGTCAAAAACCAAAATGAACCACTCAGTGATCCTTGTTCCCAACAATTCAATGGATAAAATTGTGTATTGTATATGTTTGAGATAAAGGTATTGTGCATGGTCATACATGTACAAACCTAGGCTTCTTATATATAAATATCACATATTTTTAGATGAATATTTAATATATTTCTCAAATACACACCCAAACAATGTAATGGTTTCGTGCCTTTGGAGACTAGGTATAAAATATTTTTAATTAGTGAAATACCTTTAACATATCCTGTAAAGATAATTCCCTTTTTTTACCCTTCATACATAGAGCCTACAAAAACCCATCATTCTAAACTTGGGGATAGGAAACATAAGAAAGGGTGAGCATATATTATTAGTAATGGTAAAAAAAGAGATATCATTCGATGATCATATGAAATCATAATATAATAATAAGGGTGTGAGATCGTGAACAAAACATAAAAAGTTCATACACAACCTCTCATAGATTATAAACATGAGTCATATGATACATAAATATATTTACAAAGGACATGATTCATCAAATCATTAAATCATCATAATTATTATACCATAATCCCGTGTCCTAAAATTCTGAAAAAAATGGTATAGAAACAATTTATTTTTCAAGGTAAACTAACAAGACCATCAAACATAGTGGATCATTCCTCATCACCTTTTCCCATTTTAGATCAACCCCATCAACCTCTTTACCACTGTGGATCAATCCCATAATGTTGTTTCCCATTTTATATCAATCCCATATAATTCATTCCCATTGTTATCTCATTAGATATAAATTTTTAACAAATCAATTAGAGAGATATATTACTCCACCCATTTTTTATAACACAACCACCATCATAGGTAATAATGTAACCACATTACTTAGATATAAAATTACCACTATCGTCAGATATAACATAACAAACATAACATAATTAAAATTATACACTTTTCTTCCACATGTTCACAAAATATTTACAATATGAGAACCCATGAACAGAAATGGGATTTAGAATTATTTCATCATACCAAAAAACGTTTCATCATTTCATTATAGCATAACCTGTGGAAAAAGAATGAGCTTCATTAACACTTTATAATATCATAACTTGTCGTAATATAATGATTTTAATGAACATATTTTCATTATAATCATAAAATATTCTGAGAATGAATATTACATCAGTCCTAGTATCTCATTCTCATAAAAGAATAAGTAACATCCAAAGATGTAATCTTTAATGAAAAATGAGTTTGAAATATGGCTTAGAAATTTTTTTTGAGTAAAATAGCCTTGACACTTTTAAAATCACTTTTTAAAACATTTTCAAAGACCTAATCTATGAAAATAACCTTGGAAACTTATATATGAAGCTTTAAATATCATTTAAAACATTTATTAAGAAAAATATCCATTCTCTAAGAATCGCTTTTCAAAAGTAAAAATTAATAAAATATTTTCAAAATATATTTCCTTGAAAATAATCTATGAAACATATAAAGGATGATTTAAAACATTAAGTATTAATGATGTAATGAAGTTTTTTTATGTCTTATATGTTAGAAAAAATATTCCATTCATATTTTGGTAAAATACAGAAAAAAAACTCATTCATGAAATGATAAGAAGATTCCTTTTATACCATTTTGTAAAAATTAAAGCATTGGTAAAAATAAAATTAAAAAAAATATATAATATTTTTAAAAACATCTTTATATCATTTTTAGAAAACATGGATATGAAATAAAAATCATTTTCGACTGAAGAGGGAGATAAAGTAGATTTTTACTTTAAAATATATTTTTGATATCATTGGAATGTAATGAATGGAAAACGAATGGGGAAAAATTATTCTTAATAAATTACCATTGGATTATAAAATTCATCTATTTTTTAGAGGTATAAGAGGAAATATCATCATTAGGAACTTAATCATAAAAAATCTTGATAATTAGTGATATTGTAATATAAAATCATTACCAATTTAGTAACTTTTGAAGCATAAGTCACATGAAAGTGTGATAAAAAATGGTTATATAAACCCCAATAATTAGAAGTAGTATTATAATAATAGAAATTAATAGGCGATATACACACCACATTAAATAAACACATGGGGAATATGGAATGTGTCTCATAGAAAATAAAAGTGAGTTGGAAATCCCTCACCAATTGGTAATTTTTGAATCAAAAGACCCATGAATGAATAAAATTAAAATAAAATTTAAATATCATGATAATAAATAATTTCATGAAAGAAAATTTAAAATGGGTTGTGTATACATATCATGAAATAATATCGATGCATAAGATGATATTTGTCATAAAGAGGAAAAATAGAGATAAAAATCTATTCCATATGTCTTAGCTTCCATATACATGTTCAAACATACTATATAATAAATTTATATTTATTATAATTATATTAAATAATTTAATTTATATATATTATACTATATATGATTTACTTATTACCTTTTATTACCCTTTTATTAATAATTCTATGTTTGAATCACATTTACAAAAATAAATCTTTATTTTTTTGCATGTTTTGATTTGTTATTTTTAGTTATATTACTTGTATAATTTATCCACAATTTCCAAAATGTTAAAATTGATATTAATTTAATATATGTTCATTATATATTTATTTATATTAATTCATAAAAGTTATAGAGAGAAAATTAAATACACTGTTCATGGAGACATTATGCCTTACATACACAAGAATGTTGTTTCTATTTTATTAGAAAATTAAATGATAGAAATTTAAAAAAATATTTACTTATATAATATTTTATATGTTATATATATTACATACATTCATTATATTTACCATAATTACCTTCCATGAAAGTAATTATAGGAAAATTAATCACTTCTCTTCGTGAAGAAGTAGTCCTTCATACACACGAATGGCGTTATCAAATCTCCCATAGAATGGAAAGTAATAATTCATTTGGGATATCGTAGTTTTAGAATTATAATTATGTTACAAAAAAAAATATATTAACATTTAATCCATCATTATATGCAGCCGTGATATGTGGTGATGGAATAAGAACAACATCAGTTCGTGTGGTGGTAGTCTGGCATACACAAGATCGACGGTTTTGTTTTCTATTCAATAGAAGGGGATATGGATATATATTATTATATAGAAAAATAAAACCCAATTATATGGTATATACTTATATTATTATATCATCAAAAAATAATAATATTTTTTGGATTTAGAGAAAGAAGTAAAACAAAAAAAAGAATAGTTTAAAATTGTACCTCTTCTTTAGACAATTTCTTTAGGATTAACATAAAGCCTTCATATATTGTATTTATAATATCACCAAGTCCCCTAGTATGTGGGATTTTATTGAAGGAATAGGTTTGGAATAGGATTGGCTGATATAAATGGTTTTTGAAGTGTGAAGGGGAGAGGAGAGGGGGTGACCCTTGATAAGCGAGGGAGAGAAAACACATGAATTTTTTGATAAGAATAAAGTTTACCCATGTTTTAGACATACTAAAAATCATAAAAAATGATAAATTATAGATCCTAATGTTTTTTAAGGTATAAATTGGGCCATAAAATTGGTGTTGTGTTGTTTTTAGGTTATTTTACCTATTATATTTTTAGTTTAACCACCAGTAAACTAGTTTAAACCTTAATCATGATAATTAATTTTTAATGTTTTTAGTATTAACTTTGAAGAGAAATTTAGTTCACCTTGTTAAGTAATATAATTTATTACTATTAAAAATATTTAATCCAATTTTCAAACTTCTATTCAAATATTATGAATAATTTAATTGAATATTAAACCCGCATGGATGATGGGAATGTGGTTTTCCAAATTTGTAAAATGTTTTTATTTCAAAATTAAATATTAAATTGATTAAAATTATAAAAATTGTATGAATATATATATATATTATTGAAAAAATTTTACTTATAAAGCCATATTTAAATAAAATTTATCTTATAAATTATCTGAATGAAAAGATAATAGTTTAATAAAAATGAGTATTTCCACTATTCATTGGAAAATTTATTTATTCAGAAAAATACAAGAAATTCGATGTTAGATAACTTATGTTGATTATTTGAAAAATGTAGTGAATTTTTCCAATAAAATTTATGAAATTTACAACAATTTTTTTTAAATAAATGGGAAAATTTTGTTTGAATTTTTTATAGGAAAATATAGCTTTCAAGCATAAAATTGGATTTATTCTTATCTTATGCCTTGAAAACAAATAAGTTGGATATTTATACTCTTTGTTTAATATAAAATATAAAAATTTCATTAAAATAATTCCCCAAAAATTAATTATTTAATTTATTTATATAAAACATGTTTGTGCCCTTTAAAATTTTTTTTCGAAAAATATTTCTTTTATTTTGAAATGGTTTTTATACTTACCTTTATTTAATTCGGTAAAAAAGTGTAAATTTCATACATATGTGTAAAATGTATATTTTAATAATTTTTTTCATACTATTCATACTCACCAATCAAATTTCTAGGCAATAAATGTGATATTGAATAATGATATTTTAATATTATGTTGTGTTTCATTAAAACTCAGTGTTGTGTTTAACACAAGCTATCAATGATGTTAAATTTATTTAGAAAATATATTTCATAGAATATAATTTGTTTAAATTATACCCCCTTAAAAATGATCAACTTTTCGGTTTTTATCTACATTTTTTAGGATCGAAATTTTAAAATTCCTTCATGGAAACCCACAATGAAAAATAAATAACAAAACTTCCTCCTCATAAGAGTGAAAATTGTAATACACAGAAATTTTAATAGAGGAACATCATATTTGATAGAATATATGAAATTAATGGAAACGATTAGAAGAGAATGTAACACCCCCATACTTTATGATATATTTATTTTTAACTAATTTTATTCTCTTTCATAGCTTGTAATGCACACAACATCGGGTTTGAACAAAACATGATACTCTATTAAAATATTGTTATTTAAACCTGCCCATTTTAACATATCCATTATGATGAAGGGTGTCACTCATAATAAATAAATTATGAAAATTATATGGTTTGAAATTTTATAATATAAATTCAATGGTTTTCTATTTATTATAAATTAATTAAGAACCATTTGAAAGAGAATGATATGTTTTCTTAAAAATTGTATTTTTCTGAAGGGTGGATTGATCGTGCTTTGCAAAAATATTGTGAAATAAATTTTTACAACTTTTGTAAAATTAATTTGAAAAAATAAACATCAATTTTTATTTTACATGTATAAACTATATTTGCCTGAATTTTTAATAATTTTCTGAAAAGATTAATATTTTGATGAATAGTTAAAAATACTGAATTTTATTAAAAACATCAATTTCGTTTAAATTATTTACAATGTTAAATTATATTTTAATTTTTTGTACTAAATATAGTTCAATTATATTATAATTTATCTATTTTTACTCATTTAAATCAATTTAATATTGATTTTTTATATTAAAACATTCTACAGTAATGATAAATTTCCCTTTGGAAACTCGCTTTTTCGTCACATCTACGAGTATAATTTTACGTAGTATTCTACTACTTGTGTCAATTTAATTTGGAAAAATTAAATAAATATTTTTAATTATCATAATTTATATTATATAGTAATTTCAACTAAATGTTTGACCATTATGAATAACAAAAACCATAAAACTAATTACCATAGTCAAGGTAAAATGGATTTTATATAGGTTAAACTAAAAATATAATGGTTAAAAAGACCTACTAAATTTTCAAAAACCCATATTATTGAAATATATAAACCTTATAATACTTATGGTTTTATAATAACCCATTTTGGAGGCCTTTTCATGATAAAAATTTGGTTGTAATTGATTTTTTTAAAAAATACCAATTGTATCATATCTCACACATATAAGAGGCCACCCATTATCATCCCGTATTTACACTAAAAATATCTTTTAATAATTCTATACCAACCCAAATATCTTCTTTAAATCACTCAACATCAATTAGAGTCCTTTCATATATCAGAAAACGAATTTAGGAAGGGTTTAGGTTAAACTTAATTAGGGTTCTCAAAGAAGATGTAAATAGTTTAACTATGCATTTTCATTTGAATTATTATTATGACTCCTAAAATTTTAAAACTATTCCCAAAAAAAGGTATATTATATAATTAAATTTTATTATTTTAATGGAATAACATATATCAATATTCCATTCTATTACATAGAAAGTGAAACCATTGATCATGTCTATGACGAACTCCCGCCTCACGAACCGATGTAGTTTTTTTCCATTACCACCTTTAAAGGATGGATATAATGAATTATATTACATATTTATATTACATTTATGAAATTATTATACTTATTTATTTAAAATATCATATATACTTTATTACATTCCATTCTGTAGGTGGAACGATAACTTCGCTAATCTGTTCGGTGGACAACCACCTCACGAAGCGATGCGATTTTTTTCTCACTTACGCGTTACAAGGAAGATAGTAATGATAATGTTAATTAATATATGTGATATATATAAAATTAAAATAATCCCATAAATATAATATAACATATATATTTTTACCTTCCAATCCATTGGGAATCAATAATGTTACTCGTGTGTATTGGTAGACTGGCGCATCCACACAGTGATGTTAAATGTTTTTCACTTAATTTTTACATGGATAGTAACATGAATTGATTTTATTAATATAAATTATATATATAAATTAATAAGGATTCTTTAAATATGAATTCAAATATATTTTCCTTTCACTTCATCTTTTAGGAACAATAGAAACAATTATCATATGTACATACGACATTCTGTCTCCATCAATGGTATAAAACATTTTATATCACTAATATATATATATATATATTAATAAAAATACATATATAATGATTTTTTATGATATTTATATATATTTTTAACATTAAGGATATTATTTAACCATTAACAAATTAAAAGTACCAAAATTACCATTCCAAAACATACATGTAAAACGAAGCAATTATCACACAAAAAGGTGATTTTAACAAAAGATTATTGATAAATAGGTGATAAAATATTATTATTAAGTCACATGTAGAATGATATATATTACTAATTTTAAGTAATATAGGTATATTAAGGTAATATTTATTATACAGGAGGTTCTCACATATACAATGGAAGTAGAACCTGAGGTTAAGGTTTCTTATATAACTTTTACTTTTGCGAGACATACGCCATATTCACCAATTATTTATTTCCATGTTGAATATACTATCAATTTTATAATTTATATCATTATTATATTTATCTTCATTGTATTTATATTTTCATTTGATTATTATTTCTTTTATTTGGATTAAAATTCAGAATTTACTTAAGTGGTATGAGTTTATTTCACAATCTCATTATTATTAGGTACTGTTCTTATTTAAGTATCCCTTCATGGGGTTATTTGATATTCCCAACATAAAATCAATAATTTTTATTGTTATATATTTATTAAGGAAATTTTTCAAGTAATAGTACAAATTACCACTCTTTGGTAATTAAAATATTGAGAAAATATTACAAGAAAATATGAATTTATTTCATTGTTCAGAAAAAAGTCCATTTTCATAAAAATCCTTGATTTCTAAAAATGTTTTCAGTTTTTAAATTTTTTTTGAAATTTTTTTTAAAATAAATATTTACCTATTTTGAATTTTTACCAAATTTTTTGAAAGTTTTTTCTTTTTGTTTTCAAGATAAATATCTTTTTTTTCTACAAATAATGTGAAAGGGATCTTTGTTTTAATATGTACAACTAGAATAGAATTTTTTGTGATTGTAAACACTAAATTTTATAAATATTGTTTTACATGTTTTACGATGTCATTTTAACGAAATTCATTCTCAAAATATTTTGTGAACATTTTTTTAAAAATATTTTTAAAGTGAAAAGTTTCTTTTCCTAGAAAATATTTTAATGAAATTTTTATTGTATTTATATTCATCAAATGTATGAAAAAATTATTGTACTTATGATACACTAGGAATATATTGTGATGATATCACACTTATTTACTTTTTGGGTAGTTTATGATCATTTTACTAAGGATGTTCAATTTCATTATGACTTGATATATTACTCTGGATGGTTTATGATTATGTTTGTTTGATTTGGGTAAGTATTAACATTTTGTATATCAGTTTTACAATATAAATGATTATATTGATTATGGTTGAGCCCTTTCATATAAGGAATTAATTATAATTAGTATGTGATGGGTGGGTCCTAGTTATATATATCCCCTTTATGCATCAATTGGTCTCATGAGACAAATCAATTATCCAAATAAGATGGGTTTGTAACCACAAAAATAAATTATATTGTGAAAGGTCTTGATAGTATCAGATTTTTGGAATTTTTCGTTTCATCATTAGTTGACCAGTTAGTTATGTCTGTATGATTATTATATTAATTATAATATCCATGGATAGGTTTCAAGATCATGTTATTATTTATATATCTTTATTTGGTCATTATTTTTTCTACCATGTTATACTAAATTTATTGATCAAATGGAATGTGTTTCAATTACTTAACTTTACATATTTATTATCATTATTTATTCATGATAGATTCCTCTATAAGATTACCCATACTGATCATTTTATCTCACCCTTTTATTATTTTTTATTTTCCCCAGGATACTAGGATTTTTTTATGATAGATATTTAGGGATACACTATAAGGAATAAGGACATTACCAAAAAAAAAACTTGATAGAACTTTATGTCTTGAAATTTATGTGAAATTCAAGTATATATATAGCTTCCAAAAACAACTGAAATATTATTTCATTTGGGTTGTGATACCTTTTATATATTACCAAATTAGTAAAGTAACAATAAATCAATGTTATTAGAGTCAGGGTCATTACAGTTGGTATTAGAGGAACTTTAGTAGAAAATTTGGGAACTATATTTATGAAAACATAAATTAGGGAACATAACCCTATAATAGAAATTTAGGATAATTATGGGAGAGAATCATCAAATTTTCTTAAGGAATAGATTATATGGGTTTTCCTGTAAATAAATTGTTGTTTGAGTATGACAAGTGGATGTGGTTCTGAAAAAATATACCTAGGGATAATAACTCTAAAAAGGGAACATATGGATTCACCCGATTATTCACATTTTCTTTAGAAAAATTTATGATGGTGTTAGAAAAAATATATCCCCAAATAACCATTTTTACGATTATGAGATTAGTTATGCATTAAATTTTTAATTTTTTAGTGTTTATCTAGTTTGTGGAATATACATTATGTTTCATATTTTTATGATCAAATATAGTGTCTTCCATAATTTATAAATGGAACCTAGTAAAAGTAATAGAAACCTTATCAATGCCGGTAATAAAAAGAGTTAGAATGATTATTTTATTTATGGGATCAAAATAATATTTTGAAGGGAATTATTCTCCCAAACATTCAAATCATATGAATACATAGTATCATGTTCTTCCAAGATGGATATTGTTTTTTTTGAATAATTTTTATTTTAAGGGAATATATAAAATTAGTGTATTACAAAGTAAAAAAAATGGTAAGGTGAAGAAGGAAAATAATTATTTTCTAATATATGATAATTGTGGGAATAAACAACATTGTAATTTCTTTAGGGGAATGTGATGTTTTTACATGTTTTTATAGAAATAATGTTATTTCATTGGTAAGAAATACTATTTAAATGTTAAATTATTCAATAGTATGTAAATGAGGAATTATGAAAATTAATGGCCCACGAATTAGAAGAATAAACCTAAAAAAACCTAATGAATCATCGTATAGGTTATTGTATCACCACAGATGAAGTGGAATGATTAACGATCCTATGTTTTGATTTTCTAATAATTTTATATGAGAAATTTTATAAATTATATTATGGTTATGAGTATCATGACATGTATACAGATTCTACTATAGTACTATTTATTAATGGATTTTAGAGGATATATTTAATATTTCTGATGACCAAGAAAAGTGATTCAGTGACTATTTGAACCTCTGGAAAAAACATGATTAAGGGAGTATAACCCTTAGTATTTTTCCTATTATGATATGATAATGATATGTTTAAAGGATTATATGGGTGTCTATGAAATTGGTTATAGGTTTGATGGTTTTATCATCAATACCAAAGTTTACTAAAATTATTGATTTTGGGTAATATCTTTAAAAATTGAGATTTTATATTTGGAATCAAGAATGTGTTCATTATAGTTTTCTCATGATAAAGGTATTCACACATTTTGAATGTTACATTAAGATCCACTTTATATTGTTTGGGGAATATAATGTTGATTTAGTGACCTTACTTTTAAATTTTTGGACAATGAATTTGGTTAGACATATTTTTGATGAGTATTAAAGTTAAAATATTATGAAAAAGATTATGTTTAATTTTTGGAGTCACAATTTTGGTATTAGAGATTATATTAATATTATTTATAACTGTTTCTATCCAATTTTCATTTAGAAAATACATGAGGAATAACTAGATACTATTTTATGAATCTTATAATCCATTAGAAGTTAATTATTAATATTCAAGAATAAAAAAATTAATCTTGGATCTTAATTTATTTTAGTAATAAATTAATTACAGTAAAATAATTAAATTATGTAGAAAAAATATATTAATTATATTTTCTAATGTTATTTATCATTATAATGAATTAATTTCTAAACATTAGGAAATGGATATTGAAATAAAGATGTTTTACATTTAACTTTATATATTATTAATCAAATTTACTATTAACACATAATAGATCTATAGTTTTGAGTTCCTTAAATTTAAATTCATTGCTCACCTTCTTGTAATCAATACTCTATCTCACTCTTTATTATTATATACATCTTTCTTCCATGTCAATATCTTCACTTCCCATCAATGTTCTTCTACTTGGAAACTCTATTATGTGTCATTTTAGATGATCATTATAAATAACTTTATCTCTTTGCAATGTTATATTATATTAAAACTTGTTATGGTGTGGGTTTCCAAAAAAAATTTCAAATGTCAATCCATTGTTTATTGAGATGAAGATTAAATTGTGAGGAATCAATTTATTTAAGAGGGTAGATTGAAAAATCCTATGATTTTAAAATAGGAACACCATATTAAATATAATATATGAAATAAAGCATATAAAGACCAATATATGGATCTTGATGGCACATGATTCTGAGGCCCAGTGTGCTCGGGATGAATTTTCTATATTTTTTTAGGTATGTTCAGTAAACGCATGAGTAGTGTTTTCTAACTTTTGAACTGCTGCTCGGATTAAAAAAATGAGAGCATCGTCGAATCCACAGTATTGGGATTCGCTTAAGGGATGCTTCTCTTCGACCGGAGTAGGTATGGATAAAAATTTAATTTTTGGGGCTTTTAAAAGAATAAATAAAATAACTTAGATAATTTTTATTTATTTTCATTTCTTCCAACGGAAAAATAGAAACATGGGACTAGTGATGTGTCAAGAAAATATATATCTTAACCATTCAATATTATATAAAAATGTTGTTGGGGAATTAGGTTGGTTTCTAATTAATGAGCCCTGATTAATTCACAATTTCACTGCTTAACCTCTCCCTCTACTATTTATGTGGAGCTTGGGGAGAGGTGTCAGCAAAGCTTCAACAAGCAGTGAAGTTCTAAAAAAGTGTCCAGACGCCAAACCCTTAGAGGAGGGAGCTAGTTCAAGTGGGAATTAATGAGCGACACCGAAACACCAAACCGAAGATCGATGATCGCACGACGTCATTGGATGCTAGTTGTGGGGGATGATGAACACCAACCCGCTTCCACAAATTCACGCTCACCATCATTCTTGAGGCTGGGTTTACTTTTGGTTTTAAATTTAAGAGTTGTAGAATCCTTTTCCTCCCTCGTATTGTCTCCAAGAAAATGTGGGGGGCGCGGGCCTAACAAACCTGTCTTAGACCATCTAATACTATGCTACCCATTTTCTTCTCCATGGAAGACCACCGGAACGATGGTACCGGTGATCGGTGCCGGCAGGGACCAAGGCGGCGACCGATAATAGTCGGCCGCGAGGGAGGAGGTGGTGAACCTGCACCACTGTAGGAACCAGCCTCGGCTCGTCTGCAGTAACTGTCAAAGGAGGTGGCAGACACACCAGTCGACCGTGGATGGAGAGGGTGGCGCGATCAGCGCGCCGCTGGAGGACTCGAGTTGCAGCTCGTCAGCCGCGGAAGACCGGAGGAAGGTGGTTGGCATATCGGTCAGCTGTGGGTGGAGTAGCGGCGTGTCATCGCACGCCGTAGAAGAAGTCGGCCGGCACACCGGCCAACTACGATGGGATCGACAAGACCCACTCTAGTCAGTCCTGCAAGCCACATGGCGCCGCCATTGCAGAGGAGTTGAACGGCCTACGAGCCATTCGGGAGACCGGGGGTCTTTCCCCTTGTGCCTGCTAGGGCAGGCCCTAGCCATTGGGGATACTTCACCAAACGAATGGCATAAGCTGTTTGGAAAATCGGGGGAGTGAGTCCCTTGTTCCACCTAGCCTCAGCCCCAGTGAACAACGCTCCACCGCGGCTGGGCCAACTGACCAGTGGGCCACACCCCCTTGCGGGTTGAGCCACCTACCCAGTGGGTCATGCCCGCATGTGGGTCGGGCCGGACTACGGCCCAGCGAACTGATCCCGCCACGGCCCTACCCTGTCGGGTCAGACTCGAGCCCAACAAGACCCAAAAACACTTAAAGGGACATATCATGAGAACCAGATGTTCGTTTGATGAACCGTTTATGGCATTGGGATCCTTGGATCGAGATGGTATATTAAGTATACTCCAGTTGAGTTTTGGAGATAATGGGAGTGTGGCCAGGTTGGATCGAACCCGAATCAAACTGGGCCCTCATGACTAAAAAACTTATAACTCCAAGACCATACTTCTGATTGACGCATGGTCTATCATGTTGTAACCCTTACAACATAGAATTCCTTTCGGTTACACCTTCGTCGACCTTAGTGGTGGTCTAGGTACGATTGATATCTTGAGGGGCGGATTCTACGGAACTTGATCACATCGGGTGAGAGAAATCCTATGGCTAGTTGTAACATGAAGAAATAACATCGATCATGTGTGGGTCAGATCCTATGTGGGTCAGATTCTACAAGATTATGTGTGGTTCAGCCCTCAATGATCATGTGTGGCTCAGTGCATACCGATCCTATGTGGATTAGATCCTATGTGGGTCAGTAGGGGTTATTACCTATCTATCTAGTGTTGGTTAGAGGAATTTCCCCTTAATAGAATAAGATAATCTAGATTATGAATAATCATCTATAATTCTTTACTTAAGTTATACCTAATCTAAGATGAGTATTATATCTCCCTAGTGTTACATGTGTGGTACTTCTACCTTTGTGGTGTTGTCTTCGTGGTGTTACCTGTCAAGTACTTCTACCATCATGGTGTTGTCTTCATTGTGTTACCTTTCTGGCATTCTTCCCTCATGTATGAGATGAGTATATCTTGATTACTTAGGTATATGTATGGTCATATACCTAAGTAGAGTTGATGTCTTGCTTTGTGGTGTTTCCTTTATGGAACTCTAGGAGACGTACGAGAGTCTTAGGGTCCCTAATGAGTATCTTTATACTCACCCCTACATTGGCTATGCCCGCACCATATTGTGTCTTATGCAGATGATAGACAAAATTGATCGAGGATGAGGGAGTGAGGGCTAGACAATGCTCAGAGGATGACCATTTGGCATGACGTGACGTAGGGAATACTATTTTTGGGTTGTACCTTCCCTTCAGGTAGGATCCTTAGAGGAAAATATGGGGGATATTTTTTAATTTTCAATTGTACTTGTACTTTTTAGTTGGGGTTGTATTCTGGCCCCTTTTACTCTCATCACCCTTTTACTTTCATTACACTTTTATTATACTAGTTTACATCATGGTTTCTTATTTTTGTGTTCCTAGACTGTGTGTCTGTGTAGGTTAAAAAAGCCATGACTTCCCATTTTAGGTATACAAATTTCTAGTGCTAGTCGCCAGCCCCTGGGCTATGGAAGGCGGGCTTGGTGTAGTCACGGCACGGGGCCCGGGGGACGGGTCGTGACAAAGTGGTATTAGAGGAGTCAGTTATACCAAAGGACTAGGAATCTGATATTTTCAATGTGGAAATAGTGTTAAGTGTTATGGGTGTGTATTTCAGTTTGACGAATCCAGTGATGGTGTGGCGGCTGATGTATCCATACACCAGGACCCTGACTTTTGATTTCTGACTCAGTGCATGAAAACACTGATTGTGTGTGTTTTGAATAGGTTTCTTTTGATCTCTTGATTCAGCTCACCAGGTATAACTTAATGAACATGGTACACCTGTTTTATTTCTAGATTCCACCACGTAGACAACTATCTAGGATTCCGAGAGAGTACACGATGACGTCGCACCGAGTAATGAGGCCTCCGTGTTGGGACCTCTTACGGTGTTAGCACCTTCAGGTGGTGTACCAGTAGCACCACTACCCATTTGGTAGTTGTTTCCACCAACCCCACCAACAGAGGATGCATGCCGACTGAGCGTGTTGCACAAGTTTTAGCGGCAGAGGCCTCTGAGGTTCTGAGGCGAGATGAACCTGCATGCCACTGAGGATTGGCTAGAGGCAGTGTCCAGAGTTTTTCATTTAGTGGGGACACTAGCTAATCTGATGGTGATCCTAGCTGCCAGTCTCTTCTAGAGAGCACTTGGGAGATTGTGGAGTCTGACACTCCAGATACATGATGAGGTGAACCTGATATGGGCGGACATTGAGAGCCTTTTAGGGCATATTTCATCCTATAGAATCTATGCTCAGTGCATATACAGGAGTTGCTGCACTCACAGCAGGGTTGCATGACTATGGCCCAGTACTCGATGAGGTTCACTGATCTTTTCCACTACTCCACTGATATGGTACAAGACCCTTTCTTTAGAGACTATCCCTTTGAACATGGTATCCAAAGCGAGATCAGAGAATCGATGATATCTCATAGGATTCCAACACAGGTTGGGGTGCTAAAGCGATCACTTTTGGTGGAGAGCTTCCTAACTGAGTAGGCACCGATAGTGAGAGCCCCCAGTGGACGTTAGGTAGGAGAGTCATCTGTAGTAGGCTATAGGAAAATGACACAGGGGTCCAAGTGGGCCAATCCTTATATTGGAAAACCTCAAGATACAAGGTCGGTGGTGTTGGGCTCACAAGGCAGTGGAGGACAGATGAGAAGTAGGCAGTGCTACTCATTCGACAGGCAGGGTCACATAGATCGCGATTGCCCGACCAACCGAATGGACGACCAGTAGATGGTAGAGGAACCATCGAGGCAGAGGCAGAGATTTGATTAGAGAGGTTTCAAGGCAGCAGGAGGATGTTTTAGAGGATCTGGCCATTCAACAGGTAGTGGGCGGCGATTCAAGGTTCTACTGCAGCCACCTCCATGTGGTCTACCCTGACCACAGGGAGCAGGTTGATAGGGATGAGCTCAACTCGAGGCACCTAAGGCCTATGACCACGACGCTCCCTAGATGATTAGAGGTATGATCTATGTCTACTCCACCTTAGCTGCAGTAGTTATAGACACATGTTCTGGTCAGTATTTTATTTCCCCAACCCTCATTCGGAGCTCAGAGATTCTAGTGGAGTCGTTGGCTCGATCCTTACAACTAGATACTTCTATGAGAAGAGATAAGATGATTACACACTGGTGTCGGCAGTGTGATCTTACTCCAGGAGGAGAGAACTTTGACTGGGATATTCTATTAGTAGCGTCGAGGCATTACGACGTCATCTTGGGTATGGATTGGTTATCCATAGCCCAAGCTTAGATTTACTGTATTAGGTGCAAATTGTGGTGTGTCTGTGAGGATGATACCGGGTTTTCCTTCATCAATGAGAAGGGAACCTTTTCATCATAGGATGGAATTACCAATAAGAGGATTTAGCCGATCAAACATCATTTGGTCAACCTTACCCTCGAGACAATTGATGTTGGGAGTCCGAGACATCCTATAGTGGTGGACCAGTATACTGATGTCTTTCCTGATGATGTTTCGGGACTACCTCCACATAGAGAGAAAAACATTAAAATCGACCTATACCCTGAGACGACACTAATATCTTCACTAGAATATCAGATGGCTCCTACAGAGTTTCATGAGTTATGGGTACAGTTGGAGGAATTGCAATGAAATGGTTTCATAAGGCCCATCATTTCTCCATGGGCATCACCAATATTGTTTTCTAGGAAGTTATATGGGAGTTTGAGACTTTGTGTGGACTATTGGTGCTAGAACTAGGTGAACGTGAAAAACAAGTATCCACATCTGAGGATTGATGATCTTTTTCCATCATTTGAAGGGAGATCATTGGTTTTCAAAGATAGACCTCAGATTTGGCTATCAACAGCTCAGGGTATGAGATGAGGATATAAAAAAGATGAGCTTCAGAGGTCTATATGGCCACTATGAGTTCTTGGTTATTCCATTCAGCATGACCAATGCCCCAGCTGTGCTCATGGGACTCATGGACCGTATCTTCCAGCCAAACCTTGATCACTTTGTGGGGGTCTTCAATGATGAAATTTGGATATACTCAGCAACGGAGGAGGATTATGCCTATCATCTACGAATAGTTCTTGATACACTTTGAGAGCACCATCTTTATGCTAAACTCTCAAAGTGCTAGTCATGGATACGAGAGGTCCATTTTCTAGGAAACATTATCTTAGAGGCTGGAGTTTCAGTGGATCCAACGAAGATAGAGGTTGTACTTTCTTGAGAACTACCCAAGATTGTGGCTGAGGTGCAGTGTTTTTTAGGGGTTAGCTATATAATAACTGATATTCATGCCTGGCCTTTCCAGAGTTACGACACCCTTTTCTGCATTGATGAAGAAGGGACATCCATCTATATGGAAGGAGAGATGTCATCACAGTTTTCAAGAGCTAAGGCAGAGACTGATGAGATCCCCCATATTGAAACTACCAGAAGAGGTTGTTGGGTACGTATTCAACTATGATGCATTAGTGACCGGACTTGGGTGTGTACTGATGCAGAATCGAGCAGTGATCACCTACAGCTCACGGCAGCTGAGACAAAATGAGTAGAACTATGCCACCCATGACCTAGAGTTAGCAGCAGTGGTCTTCGCCCTGAAGATGTAGCAACATTACTTGATGCGTGAACGTTTTATAGTATACTCTGATCACAAGGGTATCATGTATATCTTCTCCCAAAAGGACCTGAACCTGATACAATGGAAATTCTAGAGTTCCTCCAGGACTATGAATTTGAGATAGTATATACTCCTTAGAAGGGGAATGTGGTAGCAGATGCCCTCAACCGGATGTCTGGTCTGCAATTGTAGAGTGAGGAAATAAAGCAGGTGGCCACATTGGAGATGTCCTTTGTGGATAGAGATGGAGAAGCTTACCTTCAGTCTATGATAGTCACTCCCCCACTCTTTTAGCGAGTTAGGAAGCCGTAGCTTGGGGACATAGACTGTGAGGCTTGACGTGCTCATATATCCTCATGACATTAACCTATTGAATTTTATGAAGCTGGGGAGAACATCATCCTCTAGAGGTACTTCCTCTTGTGGTGAAGATATACCAGGACCTTTGGCATTAGCACTAGTGGTCAGGGATGAAGAAATCAGTGGTAGAGTTTGTTTCACGATGCCTCACTTGTCAGAAAGTGAAGGCCAAGGATCAGGTTCCTGCTGGCTTAGAACAACCATTAGAGGTGATGGAGTGGAAGTGGGATGGAATCTCCATGGAATTTTTTATAGGGCTTTCATGTACATATAGGGGAAATGATTACATTTGGTTTATCGTTGACCGACTCACCAAATTGGGCCACATCCTACCTATCCAAGAGCAGGGATCAGTAGAGGGATTAGGATGCCTTTACATACAGAAGATTGTGTGACTTCATGGGGTGCCATCGACAATTATCTCTGATCATGAAGCATTTTTTACTTCTTGGTTGTGTAAGGGATTGCATGAGGATTTCGGGACTCAGCTGTGTTTGAGCACCGCCTTTCATCCTTAGACAGATGGTCAGACTGATCGGACTATAAAGACACTAGAGCACATGCTTCGTGCTTTCATCCTAGACTTTCGATTTAGTTGAGAGGATCAATTACCCATGATGGAGTTCTCATACAACAATATATATCACTCTACTATCGTTATGGCACCATTAAAGGCCCTTTATGGTCGACCTTTCATATCACCTCTATACTGGAAAGACCCAAGGGAGTTAGTACTTATGGGTCTAGAGTTGGTATATGCTACCACTGAGAAGTTGCAGATCATCCATGAGTGGATTAAGACTGCACAGAGTAGATATAAATCTTATGCCTACAAGAGGCATATACCATTGGAGTTCTAGGAGGGATTCCTTGTCTTCCTATAGGTCTCACCTCGATGAGGATTAGAGAGATTTGGACGAGGTTCCAAGTTATCACCAAAGTTTATAGGACCATTTCTGATACATTGGAGGATAGATGAGGTGGAATACCACTTGGAACTTCCACCGCAGTTGGAGAGTGTTCACGACATCTTCCACATATCCTAGCTAAGGAGATACATGCATGACCCATATCACATCATCGACCTTGGCGAGTTAGACTTTGATGATGGGGTTGAGTTTATGGAGGTTCCAGTAGAGATTGAGGATTGAAAAGAGTGAGTCCTTCATGGGTGGTCAATACCTATTATGTGCGTTCACTGGTAGCACAAGAACATCCAGGAGAGCACAAGGGAGCAGGAGGATCATATTCATTCTCAGTACCCCCATTTTTTTCATAATCTATGTTGTGTCTTTCAGGGATAAAAAGACATAAGGTGGGGAGAATGTAAAGACTCATATTTTCCATGTTATATTTTTAATTATATGGAATTATTATGAGTTAGTGAAAATTGACGGTGCATGATTCTGAATCCTGGTGTGCCCGAGATGAATTTATGAACATTTTTTAGGTACTGTTAGTAAACGCGTGAGTGCTTAGATATAAAATTTGAGGGCACCGTTGAATCTGTAGCACTGAGATTCATATAAAGGAGTCTTCAATTCGACCATAGTAGGTCTGGAGAAAAAGTTAATATTTGGGACTTTAAAAAGAATAAATAAAATATCATAGTTATTTTTTTTTATTTTTTTTTCTTTTCCTCCAACGGAGAAATAACAACATGGAACCAGTGACATGTCAAGCTAATAAATGGCTTGACCTTTCAATCTTAAGTAACGAGGTTGTTAGAGAATTATGAAGGTTACAAATTAATGAACCCCTATTAATTCTCAATGTCATTACTTACCCTCTCCCTCTCTTATTAATATGGATCTTGGGAAGAGGTGTTATAATGGATTCACCAAGTAGTGAAGTGATAAAAAAGTACTAAGACGCCAAATTATTAGAGGATGGAGCCAGTTTTTGCGAGTGGTGATGCGGGACACTAAATCCCCGAACAGAATATCTGTGATTGAGCGATGTCATTGGAGGCTAGTTGTGGGGTACAGTGAACACCGACCTGCTTTTACAAATGCATGTTAACCATCATTCTTGAGGTAGGGGTTTTTTGGGTTTTAAATTCAAGAGTTGTAGAATCCTTCTTCCTCTATCGTATTGTTTACAAGCTAACATAGAGGGTGTGAGCCTAAAGAATGCGGCCTGAACCCTATACTGCCTTGCTACCCCTTTTGTACTCCATGGAAGACTGCCGACGTGGCAGTACAGGCGACCGACGTCGCCCGAGACCAAGGTAGCTGCCGATACTAGCCGACCGCGAGGGATGAGGCGGCGCACCCACACTGTTGGAGGAACCGTCCATAGCTCGTCAGCTGCGGTGGTCGGAGTAGGCGACTGGCACACCGGCCGACCACAGAAGGAGAGGGCGGTGTGACCATCTCACCCCTGAAGAACTCACATCACGGATCGTCGGTCGTGGAAGAACAAAGGAAGGCGGTTGACCCACCGATCAATTATGGGTGATCGAGCAGCACACTGTCGTGCTCCACTGGAGAAGTCAACTAACACAACGGCCAACCATAATGGGATATGCAAGACCCTCTCTATTTGGTCCTACAATTCACCAGATGGCACCATGCAGCGCTACCGCTACAGAGGAGTCGAATGACCCCCGGGCCGTTCAAGAGATAGGGGGTCTCGCCCCCCTGTGCCAGTTAGGGAGGGCACCAACCAGTGGGGCCACCACACCAACAATGGTTTATGATATTCAGAAAATCGGGAGATCCACTCCCCTGTGCCACCTAGCATGAGCCCCAGCAGGCCGCGCTCCCCCACAATTGGGCCACATGCCCAACAGGCTGCTCCCCCTTTCTAGTCAGGCTGCCAGCCCAGCGGGACATGCCCCCGTGCTGGGTGGGCCGGACTACGGCCTGAGCCTACTACAGCCCAACCCGGCCAGGTTGAACCCGAACCGGGTCGGGACAGCCAAGACCGGGTTGGACTGGACCCAGAAAGACTTAAATGGCCATATCATGAGAACCATACGTCCGTTTGATGAACCATTTACGGATTTGGGATCTTTGGATTGAGACAATACTTTAGGTATAATCCACATAAGTTTTAAAGATAGTGGGAGTATGGTCGGGTTGGATCAAAACTAAATCCTACTAGGACCTCAGAATTAAAACACTTATAACTCACAGATCGGGCGTCCGATTGACGCACCGTCTATCGCGTTGGAACCCTTAAAATATGGAGGTCCTTTGGGTTACTCGTTTTTTAGGATTAGTGGAGGTATAGGTACATCCGATATGTCAAGGGTAATATTCTATGAAACTCAAGCGCACCGGGTGCGAGAAATCCTATAGAAGGTTGTAACGTGAAGAAAGAGCATCGATCTTATGTGGGTCAACTTTTATCAAATCCTATGTGGGTTAGTTCTTAGAGATCCTATGTGGATCAGTGCATACCGATTCTTTGGGGGTCAGATCCTATGTGAGTCAGCATGGGTTATTACCTATCGATCCTGTGTGGGTCAGAAGAATTGCCTCTTAACAGAATAAGATGATCTAGCTTATGACTAATCATCTACAATTATGTAATTAAGTTATACCTGAAGTGAGATGAGTCATTTATCTTCCTGGTGTTACCTATGGTACTTTTACCTTCGTGGTGTTGTCTTTGTGGTGTTACCTGTGTGGTACTTCTACCTTCATGGTGTTTTCTTCGTGGTGTTACATGTCTGGTACTTCTATCTTCACGGTGTTACCTATGTGGTACTTCTATCTTTGTGGTGTTACTAGTGTTGTATTTCTACCTTTGTGGTGTTACCTTTGTGGTATTATTCCATCATGTATGAGATGAGTATATCTTGAAAACTTATGTATTTTTATGGGAATTTACGTAAGAAGAGTTGATGTCTTGCATTGTGGTTTTTCCTTTGTGGACCACTTGGAGATCTATGGGGGTCTCGGTGTCCATACTGAGTATCATTATACTCACCCCTACACGGGCCATGCCGACACCTTGTTGTGTCTTGTACAGACAATGAACAAAATTGATTGAGGATGAGGGGGGAAGGACAAGACCATGATCAGAGTCGGACCATTTGGCATGACTCATGGACTACTATTCGTGGGTTGTACCTAACCTTCAGGTAGGATCCTCAAAGGATAATCCAGGAGTTGTTTTGTACTTTTTAGTTGTACTTCTACTTTTCAGTTTGGCTTGTATTCTGACCCCATTTACTCTCATCAGCCTTTTAATTTCTGTACACTTTTACTACAATAGTTTACTTTTGGGTTACTTCTTGTTGTGTTCCTAGAATGTGTGTCTATACAGGTTAAAAAGGCAATGCCTTCCTGTTTTAGAGATACGCCGTTCCAGTGCTAGTTGCTAGCCCCTGGCCTGTGGATGAAAAACTTGGGGTAGTCATGATATGGGCCCCAAGGGAAGGGTCATGAAAAAGAATGATTATTATAAGAGAACGTAGCACACATATACTTTATTATATATTTTCTTTAAAATAAATTCAATCTTTTTGATAGCTTATAATGCACGCAATACTAAGTTTGAAGGAAAAATGATACCCTATAAACATATTATTATTTAAACATGACTATTATTACCAAGCCGTTAATATAGTGGGTATGAATAAAAACAAATAAATTATGAAAATTATATGGTTTATTCATATATAAAATAAATTCAATGTTTTTCTACCGATTATAAATAAAAATAGATTGATTTCAAAGGGAAAGAAATAATTTTTTAAAAACTGTGTTTTTTTTAAAGGTTGAGTGGTCGTGCTTTGCGAACATAATTTAATTTTTTTACAACTTTTAGAAAATTAATTTTAAAAAGTAAACTTATTTTTTAAAATATATATCTCAAAATAATCTTTAGGGGATTTTTTTATAATTTTTTGAAAATATTATTTTTTTCTGGAATAGTGAAAAGGCAGAATTCTATTGAAAACTATATTTTTTTAAATTATTAATAACGAAAAAAATATATTTAAATTGGTTTTAAATTTAAATTATTTCAGTTTTATTACCATTTATATTATTTATTTTATTTGCTTCAATTTAAATTATAATTTTTATATTAAAACATTTTATTCTTGTAAGTGTTTTTTATTTAGGAACCCACTTTTTAGTAGTATTTGTAGGTGTAATTTTAAATTGTATTATGCGAATTCTGTAAATTGTTTTTTGAAAAATGGATTCAATATTTGGAATCATTATAATTTATATTATCTTACTACATAAACTTAATCTTTGACCATTATGAATAGTGAAAACAATAAAAATTAATTGTAATAGTTATGGTAAAATGATTCTATTAGGGGTTAAATTAAAATTATAGGGGTTAAAATGACATAAAAACTTGTTTGAAACCAATTTTATGGATATATTTAAACCTTATATCCTATATTGTTCTATAATGACCAATTTTGGAGGATTTTGGGATGATAATAACATGGGTGTAATTGATTCTTTTCAAAAATATCATTTGTGTCCTCTCCCCTACTTATAAAAGGCAACCCTTATCCTCAACTATTCACACTCCAAAATACATTTGGATCCACAAATAAAAACTTCAATATCTTCATTACATTAATAACCACATCCTTGAGGCCTTTTATATATCATAAATATAATCTGGGTTGGCTTTTGGTTATACCTAATAAGGATTTTGAAGAAGAGGTAATGCTTTTAACAATGTGTTTTCATTTAAATTATTCTTGTAACTCCTTAAAATATTTTTTGACCGTACACAAATAATAAAAAAAATTATATCATATATAGATAGATTTTATAATGTAAATTTCATAACTTATATTTGTATCCACTTCTATCAAATGGAAAATTAGACACTTGACCGTGTGTACGACGAACTACTACCTCTTGAACTAATGTTGTTATTTTTCTATCACCAACATTACAAGATGGAAGAAATGATGGATTTTAAATATGTATATTATATTTATGGAATTATTATTATTTTTTAATTATTTTATAACATATACCTTCTTACTTTCCATTCCACGGGGGATATGATAATGTTTCTTGTGTGTACGGAGAACAACAACCTCATGAAGCGATTTGATTCATTTCTTACTTTCTATTTACATGTAAGGTTGAAATGATAAGGTTAGTAAATATATTTGATATATATTAACTAAAAATACAAATATAAATACAATATCACATTTATATTTTTACCTTTTTATACATGGGAAAAAATAACATTGCTCATGCATATGTGTGGACTACCACCTTCACATAACAAAGTGAAATGTCTTCCATTTTATTTATACATGGATGGTAATAAGGAGGGATTTTAATAATATAAATTATTTATATAAAATAATAAAAATTCTATTAATTTTAATTTATATTTATTTTCTATCTATTATATCTGTTAAGAAAAATAGAAACAATGTTTATATTTCATACAATCCACCATCTCTATAAACTATGTATATTATTTTCTATATATAGAAATTATTAATTAATATAAGTAAATATAAAATTAATATATGTAATATTTATATCATTATTAACATTATTTATATTTTTATACATGATTAAATCAAAATTACCAAAATTATTAAAAGGAAATAAGCATTAAAAACCAAGCAATTATCACCAACATAGTAATTTTACGAAAGATTTATTATAAAATGGGTGACAAGATACTATAATTAAATCATATATGGAATGATATATATGATTATGTATATTTAATATATGTATAATAAAAATATATTTATTATACAAGAGGTTCAAACATATAAGAAGGAAGTCGAACCTGAGGTACAAATTTCTTTTCTCACTTTTACTTCTTTGAGACATACGCCATATTCACCTCGTATTCCTTTACACGATGTATATACTACCATTTAAATATTTTATATCATGAATAAATTTAGATTAATGGTAATTGAAGTTTTATTTTATTTTTATTCTTTTATGGGGCTTATAATTCAGATGTTACTAATGTGGAAGGGGTTTATCTCACAATCCCATCATTATTCGGTTTTTTTGCTTTAGTCTCTCTTGGGGGAAAATATTTAATATTAATATATTAAACACACTAAATTTTCTTAAAATATGTTTATTAATTAAAATTTTCATTTAAAATTACTATTTTTTCAATCTTTGGTGTATAAAGTTATTAAGAAAATGTTCGTAAGAAAATATCACTTTATTTCACTTCTCTACTGAAAATCCTTTTTAATCAAAATCCATGTTTTCTAGAAATGTATTAAAAAATGTTATTAAACGTTTTCAAATAATTTATTAAATAAATTTATACATATTTTTACATTTTATCAATTTATTTTAATTGAATTATCATGTTTTTTTCAAAACAAGGGTTGTTTGGATTTTAACAAAAAATGTGAAAGGAATATTTGGTTTAATGTGTACCACATGAAAAAAAATTTCCGCTATCCTCAAAAATCAATGTATTAAATATTATTTAACAATTTTTGAAATTTTATTTTCATTAAAAATTATTTATAAAATACTTTTTGTTTTTTTAAATATTTTAAAAGTGAAATGGTTATTTTCCTAAAAAATGTTTTAATAATATTTTATAGTATTTATATTCCTTAATGGAATCAACCCTTTATTATAGTTATGATCCAATATATAAATATTGTATTGATATTATCCTTTTCCTTTCATTGGATGTTTTATGATCAATTTTACTAAGGATATGAAATCTTCTTACCATTCCCCATATTTCTTTGGATGGTTTGTGATTCTGTTTATTTGATTGGGGTATGTACTAAAATTTCGTTTGTTAGTTTTACAATATGAATGTTTATGTTAATTTTTTTCACCAATTTATTATGAATAAATAATTGTATATAGTGAGTTATATGTGTGGATAAATTATAAATATCCCCTCTATGCATTGACAGGTCTCATGAGAGATATCAGTTGGCCAAATTTGATGGGTTTATTCCCATAGATTTAATCTATCTTTTGAAAGGTCTTGAATGTTTTAGCTTTTTAGAATTATTCATTCCCCCGTTATGATTTTAGTTATTTATATCCATGTGATTATTCTAATTGTTATAATATCAATTGATAGGTTTCAAGATCATGTAATTAAATATATGGATTTATTCTATAATAATTTATTTCTACAATATTATGCTTAGAATTTTGATTAAAAGACATGAGTTTCAGTTATTTACCTTTATATATTCATTATGGTTATTTTATCATGATATATTCCATTTAACTGTTAGACATGCCAATCCTCAATACCCACCCCTTTCTTTTGTTTTATTTTCCCCATGATACCAGTAAGTATTTAGTGATTGAAATACAGCGATACACTATGAGGAATAATGGAATTCTAATAGAAAACAATTTTTGTATTTGATTTTTTCAAATTTATGTGTAAAAATATATGTATATATTTTACCAATAATTTTGAAGTATTCATTCCTTTAAGATTTTATACCCTTTATCTAGTTCCAATATAATAAATTAATCATGATATTTAGGTAATAGTAGTTAAGGTTATTACAAAAAAAATTAATACGGTTAACTTGAATAAGACACATATAATTTTCCAAATAAGAGAAAATTAGGGGAATGTGATGATATGGACATGGAAGAAAAGCATAAATAATTATGGATAGTGATAGAGAAAATTTATCATAATAATTTTAATGATCTAAAAATTTTAAGGATCCAAAATCCATAAATTTCTAATGAGTGAAAAGAACATCAGTTCATCAGAAATGAAGGTAATATGGTAACATTTTGTTTCAATATCATTTTTACTAGTGTGAAGGAATTTTAATGAGAAGTTATACATCCTTTATTTCATTAAATTTATTAATAACAATATCATCCTTTGGTTGTGATTTGATTAATTTCCTTTTAATATATTAGTATTGGTGATGGTTTTTCATGATTGAAGCACTAATGGATAATAATATACATAAAATAATGATAAGTCATTCCTTATATCTATGGTTATTATGAAAAAAGTGGTTAGAAAAGGATATCAAATATTCATAAATCTTTATATTGTTAAATAATACATTAATATCTAAATCCTTATCTAAAGTTAAATATAAACCATTACATAAATGGTTAAACTTATGAGACTTATAAAAATTGATTATTTATAAAGATGGTCATTATTATTCAGAAAATATACTTATCATTTATCACCCAAATACCATTAAGTAGATATTAATTGTCACATAAAAAATATGTGAATACCTTGGTCATATATTCTCTAGAAGCATGGTATTAACCAAAATTTCCATAAAACATGAATGAAAACATAAATTATTCCTCATTCCATAAATAAAAAAAATATTATTTAACATGTTATATAGATCCAAAAATACTATAAACTCCATAAATGATAACATAAAATACTTTTTACTCAAATAATTAATCAGTTCCATAGTCATCTATGCAATCCAATTTCATATATTCATATGAATAATCTCTTTATCATAACATCATTGTCTCAATATATGGAACACATTAAGGGACATCTTTCCTTTAATCATATGTTTTCCATAAAATATCATTGTTCTATTAAATAAATTTTCTAGTCCATAAGTAACATTCAACATATTCTTACATATCGATTATGAAAATATTCTATATAAAATACATATATATTTAATAATTATTGAATTCAAAAACATAAACATGTAAATCATTCCACTTCATTCGTAAACCATTAAATAGGATTCATCATATTATTCCTTAATACATAATTCCTTGCTTATGTCAATTTTAGTCTCTTAAACATAAAAAAACCCTTCACTTTTAACTCAATTTTTATCTTCTTCTTGAGATTTCCCCATTTGACATCGATTTGTATAATTCCTATATTCCAAATTTTTAACATCAAACCATTTATTATGAATTAGGGGAACCATTATTCTTATCTATTTAATTAACTAAATTTTTTATTTTTTCACAATCTCTTACTATGTTCCCTTATTATCCATTCTAGAAAGATCATCTCATTCCATTGAGACATTACATGGAGTGATTCTTTCCACATTATCGACATATATGAAACCTAATCTTCTTTCCTTTATGGTTTCCACCACCTGAATATTCAGTGAACTCTATCCTTTTATCCTTTGGTGTGTCCTAGATTTGGTGGATGTGAAATTTTTTAATCACATATGATGATAACTAATCAGGTATAATCATAACATCTTCCACTTTAGTCATAAACCCATCTAGTTTCTAATTAATAAAATTCCTATAAAATTAAACACTTACCCATCCTATTTTTGTTCCTTCCATTTGATAAAACCAAAAATCATAATGTGAGAAATAATAATCAAATTTGAAGACCACATATAATGAAAAATAACTTATATGATGTCTTAATCATGAAAAACTTTTTTCAATCTATTCCACCTTATTCTTAGCTTAATTTATTCATATTCATTATTTAAATCCTTCATGGTGGTTCATAAAGAGTTTTTCAATTTCAAAAACATTATTTTGGGTGTTTCAAACCAAGTGTGTAACAAGGCTCGTTTTAATGAACCAAGTGATGATCAAGTACAAATTGACGCACCATTTTAATAATTGTTAACCTTAGGTACCACTGCTCTAGATACACATCCAATTATATTATCCAGATAGAGATGTAATTTTATAGGAACCACCCACACTATCCTTTAACAAGATTCTATAAAATTTTCCTATACATTAACTCATCATTAGACTCATACTAAGATATATCCCTATACACATCCTTATAAATTTATCTAGGTATCACAAAATTTTATCCTCATCCTTGTTTCCAAATGTTAAATATAAAATCACTTTGATACAAATTATAAATACCCAATATTCTCATACCTTAACATCACATCTTTTAAGATGATTATTCAATACATGTCACAAATACACACCCATGGACTGTAATGGTTTAGATATTTTAGAGACTGGGCTAAAAATATTATTATTTATTAAAAGATATTCAATATATCCTATAAAGATCTTCCACATTTTTACTCTTCATAAACAGACCCTACTTAATAACTTTTTTCATAACCTGGGGAATGGAAGTAAAATAAAGGTTGAGATCAGATTCCCATTCAAGGTAAACATCTCTGATATCATTCTTCTATATTTTGAAATCATAATATAATTATAAATGTATGAGGTAATGAACATGACATAAAAAATTTATACCCAACCTCTCATAGACCATAAACACGAGTCATAAAAAATAATTATCATTCAAAAAGACATGATTGATATATTTTTGAATTCATCATAATTCATAAGTCTTAAGATCATTTCATTCAATTATGGTAGAAATATAGGTATTGAAACCATTTCATTTGAAAAGTTTAACTTAAAAGTTCATCAGACACAGTGTATTTGGCCTCATCATATATTTCCCACTATGGATCAATCCCATCATCATATTTCCCATTGTGAATCATGCCCGTTGGCTTATTTACAATTGTGGATAAATCCAATATACTTGTTTACCATTATAATCTCATGACATATAATGCTTTACCCAAGGAATTGGAGGGAGATAAGGTCCCATCCAGCTCAATTATAATGTAAGAACCCTCTTTGGTTATAAAGTAACCACCATTCTAGGTTATAATACAACCACCATCCTTATTTATAATATTTACACCATTATATAACGAAAACAATAAACATTTGTTCCATAAGATCATAACATATTCATCATATCAGAACCCATTAATTGAAATGGGATTTATAAAAATTTCATCATAGCATAACAAATTTCATCATTTCATTATAACATAACCCATGAAAAATGAGAATGTTTTATAAACACTTCATCATAACATAACCCAATGAAATGAAGGAGTTTCATAAAAAAATTGTCATCATAATCATAAACCATTAAAATAAATAATATAAATGGTATCCTAGTATCATATCCTAAATAAAACACAACTAACATCAAATGATATCATCTTAAATTATTAATGATTTTGAATGGCCACTTGGAACATTTCTTGTTGAAAATAGCCTTTCCAATTTTAAGAATAGTTTTAATACATTTTAAAAATAATTTTACTTTAAAATAACCTTGTAAACTTATAATGAAATCTTTAATGATCATTTACAACATTTCTTGTGTAAAATAAATGTTCATTAAAAATTAATTTGTACAACAAAAAATTCATAAAATATTTTTTAAATCACATTATTTTAAAATAAACTTTGAATCTTATAATAGAATCTTTAAAAAATTGATTGGTCATGACAGTGGGAAATTCCATTCATGTCATTCATGTTAAAACAAATATTCCTTTCACGTTTTAGTAAAGTCGAAATAACCTCCTTTTGAAAATGACATGAATATTCATTTTATACCATTTTTTTAAAAGAAATACTTTGGTAAAAATTCATTAAATAATAATAGGATATTTTTTAAAAAAATCATTAAAACCTTTTTGAAAAACTAGGATATAGAATAAAAATCATTTTCAAAGAGAGAAATAATGTTGATTTTACCTAATTTTTTTGATCACTTATATACATACAGAAAGGAAAATGGAAGTAAAACATATAATCCAATGAAATTAAGAGAGGAGAATAATATTCATGAGTTTCATGAGAGGTATATCATAACATATCATCATCAAAAACTTAATCATAAATAATCCTAATAAACAGTGAGATGGTAATGTAAAATAATTTCCACTTTGGTAACTTTTGAATCATAAAACCCATGGAATATTGATCCAAAAAAGGATATATAAATTGCAGTTATTTTAATGAGTATTATTATAAAATAAATTTACAAGGAGTATATAAACTACATAAAAAAATAAAAATAAAAATATAGAATGTGTCTCCTAGAAAATATATTTAAGATGTAAATCCCTTACCACTTGGTAATTTTTGAATTTTAATCCCCATGAAAGAATAAATTCAAATTAAACATTAAATATAAATTGGAATAAATAATTTCATGATATAAAATTTTGAAGGGATATTTATACATCTCATAAAAAAATACAGGTTCCCAACAACACATATGTCCCAAAGAAGGAAAATTGAGAAAAAAATCCTTTACCATCAGTCCCAACTTCCTTCGTACACATTCCAACCTAAGGTATAATAAATATAAGTTTAATATAAATATATTAAAAAATATACAGATATATAGATATATATATATATATATCATACCATGTATTATTTACTTATGACCTTTTATTACCTGTTTATTAACAATTCCATCTTAAAATCACGTTTTATCCAATAACAACTTCGTTTTTCATGTATCTATTTATTTCTTATTTTCATTACAATTAACATGATCATAGATCCACAATGTGACTAATTTTAAAAATTAAATAATTTCTTAAATATTAATTATATAATAAGTTTGATAATCCAAAAAATGTAGAGATAGAAAATGAAATGAATTGTTCATAAAGATAGTATGTCGTACATACACATGAATGTTGTTTCTATTTTCTGAATGAATGGAATCAATGAAAGGTAAATAATATATTACCATAAAATAATAATTTTCCATAATATATATCAAATATATTCATTAAATTTACCCTAGTTAACTTCCATGAAAATTATTAGTGAAAAATTAATCACATCGCTTCCGGGGGTGGTAGTCCTTCATACACTCAAACAACGTTATCATCCATCCCAAAAATTAGAAATTTAGAAGTTTTATCTGATATAATTATTTAATAAGTAAAATTATTTTAAAAATGTCATATAAAAATTTTTTATCCATAATTATATCCATCCTTGAGGGGTGGTGTTGGAAAAAGAACTACATCAGTTCGTGAGGAGGTAGTCTATCATATACACGATCAACCGTTAAATCTTCCATTCGATGGAAGAGGTGATGAATATAGTTTTTTAAAATAAAAATAATAATAACTCAGTATATGGAAGATAATATTTTTATTATATCATCATAATTGAAGTGTATTTCAAGGATGTATAAGAATAAATAATACGAAATCACATAGTTTAAAACTTTTCCTCTCCTTTAGACAACTTATTTAGGTTCATCCAAATGCCTTTACATATTGGATTTTGTTCTCTCAAAAAGAAATATATAATGTGGGAGGGATTTAAGGAATATATTTAGATAGGTATTGTCCAAATCAAATTGTTTTTTATGAGTGAATATGAGAGGAGAGTGTGTGGAATTTTATATGTTGGGGAGAGGACACACATAGAATTTTTAAAAATTATTAAGTGTACCCATAATTTTTAAATGAAAAATGCTTCAAAATGTTAAATTAAAAAATATTAGTGGTTATAAGGTTAAAAAATATCCATTCAATGTAACTTTTACATGTTTCTATGTAATTTTATCTCTTGTCATTTTAGTTTAACCCTTAGTAAACCCATTTTAACCTTAACAGAAATAATTAATTTTTACTATCTATATTTTTAATTTTAAGAAACTATTAATTTTAAATTATTGTGTAATATAAATTATTTTATATTTATTATTTAATATTTTTTATCAAATTCAATTAACATAATTTTTAAATTTTAATTAAAAATTAAACTCACAGATAGGATGGGAAATAATTTATCTAAAATGAAAAGGTTTTAAATTTTAAAAAATATTAGATCAAAATTCAATAATAAACTGATTAAAGTGAAATAAATTAGATTAATATATACATAATTGAAAAAAATTTATATTTAAACCCATATTAAAATAATATTTAGATTTTAAATTCTTTGAATGGAAAAACTATTTTTGTAGAGACCCTAATCCTGACGTACATGGACATTACATTACTTTTGCGGAATACTTAGTACATAACAAAAACACACACACAAGGATCGTAATAGTTTAGTGTCTTTGGAAACTCGGAACGTAATCTTCAAATTGTGGTGAAAGATCTTCAATATCTCCCATAAAGATCTTCCCTTTTTCTTTACCTAAAACCTTTTTTTATATCCTGGGGAAAAGAAAACATAAATGGGTGAGCTCAAATGCTCAGTAAGGGTAAACAAAAGAAAAATCAATCACATCATATTCATAAGAACATAACTTTTGGAAATCTTAACCTGCAAAAGAGAGCATAATTTCATAACATGGGATAAATCAGAGTAGTGAAATAAAATCCCAATAAGCATAACTTAAAACATGAAACTTTGTGGCATACACACATATTCATAGAGAATCATTTCTTATTAGTCATGACTCATTGCCAAGACTATCTTAGTGGACAAAGTCCATTTCTGAATCGAGTCGCCCTCGTTTCAGTCCTGTTTCACTGAACCGGTATAACCTACCATTCCAGCCATGTCTATCTCATGAGATATAAAATCTTTACCCAATGCATTGGAGGGAGATATAGGTCCCACCCATCTTATAATGAATCCTTTCTTATGTTTGCCACATAATCATAAATCATACATCATCGCATAACACATATAACAAAAATAGGATTCTTGAAACATCATGACATCATAAAACAAATCATATAAGGTAAATGACTTCATGAAAATAATTCCCTCAAAACATAATCAAATCAATGTAATAATAGGTATAAAAACAGAACCCTATATTATCTTAGATGGAAAATAATTTTGATAAAACATTTGAACTCCATTCTTGAGGAAAATATCCTTTCTACTTCAAAAAAACACTTTTCTTTTATTAACATGTCATAAAATTATAAACTAAAAGAAGTTTATTAAAAATAAACTTGAATACTTGTAAAGGAAGCTTCTTGGAAATAATGTTTTAAGAATCCATTCATGCCATATAAGTTAAAAAAAACATTCTTCGTACTTTTGTCGGAAAAGTCAAAAAGTACCTCGTATGAAAAACG
Organism: Viscum album; assembly: GCA_963277665.1. NCBI lineage: Eukaryota > Viridiplantae > Streptophyta > Magnoliopsida > Santalales > Viscaceae > Viscum > Viscum album. The sequence continues at coordinate 1,361,319,284 of OY728141.1, read as the reverse complement.
ACAAAAGATTCCTTTCATAACTTTTACAAAAAACTCATCGAAGGGTAAAATTGGACATAAACTATTGTAGAAGGATGGAAATAATATTATATATTGTGGGAACATAGATGTGGATGATAAAATACACCCCAGTAATTACCGAAGTAAAAACAATCTCGGATAAAAGTGAGATTGTGATATTTCCCTTACCTTAGGTCCGATTTGCTTTGTACGTGTCCGAAGCTCCTGTATAATGGTTAGAATAATGTTATTGAATTATTCCAGAATCATAAATATTGATATGATATCATATATGGTCATATTCTTAGCTTCTTGTTAGTAATATTTCATTGTTACTTGTTACTCGGGTCTTTATTGCCTTTTGTTCTTATGCGTGTTTTGCAGAATAAATTATTATTCTTATTTTAAGGTTATAGATACCTTATATCCAGAATGGTATTAGTGTAACATATATCATATTTATTCATTCAATTCATTTATATAATTACTATGTAATGATGATCATGTAGAACGAGTCGCATCACATCGTGGAGACGGTATTCCGTACGTACGCACGAGTGATGATATCGTTCCTATGATCATGGAATTGTATTGGAGTATATATATATTATTTCAGTATCAATATTACTTTATAATAATCATAAATAGTTACTCATTACACCATTATACCCATCCTTATAAGGTGGTGGTGGAAAATAGATTACACCACGGCGTGGAGACGGTATTCCGTACGTACGCACGCGCGGTGATTTCATTTTTCCGTAGGATGGATAGAAGGTGAATTAAGGTTGTTTCATATTTATAATAACATATCCGTATGTAAGTAATACTGATGTTATTACTTTATCATGAAACAACTAAAGAAGAAGAAGTTGAAGAAGAAAGAAATTGAAAAGATCGGTAATGGATATTACCTCTTCTTTGGAACGTCTCTTTGAATCCTCCACTTAGGGAACTAAGATTGGTCTTTGAAGAAGACCAGGACCTCTAGGATTATTATATGGAAGTGGAGAGGAGAAAATTTCAGGGGTTTGCCGAGCTTGAGTGCTCAGATTGGTGTGAGGAGGAGGGGGAGGAGGTGCCCTTTAATAAGGGAGGAGAGGGGCATCTTAGGAAAATCTCAAAATATTATTTTATATTAAGGTCAAATTCGGTTTATAATGGTTCCAAATGGTCTTATTTAGAAGATAAAGTGGGTATGGGTCGAAATCCTCTCATCCAATAGGATTTAGACAAGTTTAGGTTATTATTTTAACCTTATCAATTAGATTTAACTCTAAGTTAAATAATTTAACTTTTACCGTGTCTTTTTCTTTTCTTACACTATATGGTTAATAAACATACTATATGAAGCCAAAATAACCCCAATTTGTTTATTATTAATATATCTATCCTTATCTAAGTCATTTGGCCGAACCTTAGATTTTTAGGAATAAAATAACAATTAATAATATAATATTTGATTTAAAAACTATTTTGTGTCAATTTTGACACTATTTGATATATGATTTTTGTGAAAGTCATAACAGAATTATAAGTTCGAACCAAGTTGATTAAATAAATACTAATATATCATAGTAACCTAGAGAATTATTTTAATTCATAAAAAGTCTTAAATTACATTTATTTTGGTATTTATAATATCAATTATGTCAATATTTCATTAATAAGATAATTACTGCATCATCTTTCTGTCATAAATAAATTAAATTATATGATGTCTAAAAATTACAAATAAAATACCATCAAGTAGGAAATCTTTTTATATTTCTAATGAATATTTACAATCGAATTTATCTTTTGTAAAACCCTATATTAACTTTTTTTAGTAAATATACTTTGATTTTAACTCTTTTAACTCTTCTTTAAATTAAATAATAATAAATGTCCTAATCTAATCCAAGTGGGCCTAAATGATAATATTTTACACTTAAGGTTGTTTTTGGTCGAGATACACTTGTCCAATACAATTAGGACATGTGTTAGGGTAATATTAATATTATTCTTACCCTTAATTACCCTATTTACTTTTAACCGTGGTAAATAAAAGTAAAAAGTTACTATTCACCAAAAATTATTTTCATCTCATTGAACCACATTTTACTTACTGACATCAACCGTGTCTCTCGGATTTTTGAAATTCCATTCACAGAAGCGGTAAAATTACGTTTTATGAAAAATTCAGTTTTTTAACTACCACTTAGTAGTTTCACTATTCATCAAAAATTGATGTTTTTTAGAACAATGCCAAAATTTCATCCTAAGCTATATTTCATATTCCGAATTAAAAAATGAAGTCTATTTTACCAAATTCATAACATAGAAGTTGCATTAATTAATTTTATAATTAAATCCTGCTGTTAAAACAAATAGCGTGTTTTTAAGAAACAATATCTATCAAAAGATTGACACTTGTTTATGTCTGGTTTAAATGTGAAATTACATCCAATGACCAACATTGTATTAAATTTTAAAAATATATTCTAAATATACTTTAAAACCACTCAAATTAATAATTTATCACTATTAATTATTTTGATTAAAAAATTTGTTTTTAATTATAATTTAGTAATTTTTATTATTCATCAGAATATGAAAGTTATCCGAAAAGTACCAAAATTTCACCTTAGGCTAAATTTGATACTCCGAATCAAAAAATGAAGTCCATTTTGAGAGCTAAAATTTCTAAAATTTAAAAAGTGGTTATTACTATTCATAACGGCTAGTTTTAATAATATTTTAATAGCATATCGTTGTTTCGTGAAACTCAGTATTGTGTACTACACACGCTATCGAGGAAGGTTGCGATTGCGTGTAATGCAAGGCAAGTCAAAGATGCGTGTTGTGCAAGCTCCTTTTGGTGTAGCGTACAACACAAGACATTAATAAAATTAAAAAATATTTTTCATAAAATTTCGGGGTGTTACATTCTACCCCCCTTAAAATGAATTTCGCCCTCGAAATTCATCGAGGTTATAAATGGTTTACTATTCGAAAGTTTCTTTAATAGGAACCCACATCGTGAAAAGGAATACCAAAACTAATCTTTAAAAACAAAAGTATGAAACGTAACGGTTACCCAAATAAACTAATCACTGGGTTTCCACATAGGTGAAAATATGGATATGGAAGAGAAATCTAACCATCATGTTCTGATGGAGAGTGGTAGAGAAATGGCTATGGAAAATCCAGTAATCACAAATCCATAAATTTGTGACGATCTAAGGTACCATCTGATTCATCAGGTATAAGATCACTAGGACAACATTTTTGGTTTTCAAGATCATTTCCCTAAAGTTGAAAATTTGAATTAGAATAAATACTTACTTTATTTTGGTACAATATCACTGTTGTTCGTGCCTTGAACAATTTCAACTTCATCTTTTAAATAAATGAAGTTGAATTTGTTATTCGTGAAGTGTTAGCAGATCATGTGATAGAATGACAGGTCATTCCATCTGTCTCAAACAAAAGGTTAGCAAAAATTATATACATAAGTCGATCTATAGTGAGATTAATCATATATGGTTCCTAAAATGGACTTATACATCATATATCATACAGCTTATTATTATAAAACTAGTTTCTACTAAACAGGGACTTCCTTTAGGCTAGTGGTAGGTGATAAAGGCCAGTCGCACTTCGGTTGTGGGTTCGATTTCCACAGCCTTGTCTGACGCGATGGGCTGCCGCCCGTCCTGCAGGTTGTCCTTTTTCTTAAACTATTTTACTATAACATCCCATCAATAATATCTAAAAAACTTCTATCCTTAAACAATACTAACTTATGTCCAACATAATCCATTCTAATCTTTAGGCTTATCCATAACATAGTGAAAACGATTACCATAGATTTAATACCATCGTTGATCCCCATATATCATAAGATATGTGTTTTTGGTCACATTCCAAACATTCAAAGTCCTTAATCATGTACTCTCTTAAATACCCATTGAACCTTAGTGAAAACATGAATGCTGTCAAAAGTTAACTCTTACCACATACCAAAATCCAAAAATTCTATATACTCAAACCATGATATAACCTTCTCCTTATATCAGTCATGAGCTCATGAATACTATCAAACATTTAATTTTCTCCTTATCCCTTCATTATGCGCATATCATCTTCATTCCAAAAATATCTGAATAACCTTTCATGGATACTGGTAGCATTAATCACACACTTTCAAAACTCAAGGAAAGGCAACAATGTAACAATCCTTAGATGTCTCTTTATTCCTTAGTACCATGAGATTCTTTATACAACATTACACTTGATAAACATGTAATCATTCCACTACCTTCTTAAACCATTGACCGAGCTTCAACAATTCTTTCATCTCACATATCATTTGTAGTCTCTTCATCATCATCAACATAAATACTGCCCATATGGCCGTACTGATTCTCTTCATGAGACTTTCCCTTAGGGAATTGGTTTGCATAATGCCCGTACATTCCACATTTAAAACATTTAACCATTGTTGATGTCGTAGCAATACCATTATCCTCATCCATGGTGTTAACTGAACCTTTTCCTTTGCACTTATTGGCTTTGTGTCCTTCTTTTCCAAACCCAAAACATCTTCCAGTTCCTTTGAAACATTCTCCTTGATGCCTCTTCCCACATGATTTACATAGGGGAAATTGAACTTTCTTTCCTCTATGATCATCATGAAACTCCATCTTTCTATTATTAGTCGAGTCAGGAAACTTACCAAATTTTACTTTATTGATCATATTATGAGATTGCTGATTCGGCATAATAATGATGTTTGGACCTCCAAATCCCATTTCATTTGGTTTCTCATGAATAATATCATTCCATTGTCCATCATATCCTCCATTATCGTGAATCATCTTGTTTCCAGCCATTTTTTAAAACCCAAAAAGAATAGTGTGAGAGGCAAAAATCATAATAAAAGGGGGAGTAACTTCAATATCTAACTTCTTTGTTTTAATCTAATATCGTTATCATAGTTCTAGGACTATATCCTATACGTATAATTATCCTTAGGGACATCCCTAGACATACCTTAGAAATATCTCTAGGGATCTCACTAACGTTTTCGCGTCCTAGTTTCCAAAGGTTGACTAAACCTTTCCTCTGATACCAACTGTAGAGACCCGAATCCTGACGTACATGGACATTACATTACTTTTGCGGAATACTTAGTACATAACAAAAACACACACACAAGGATCGTAATAGTTTAGTGTCTTTGGAAACTCGGAACATAATCTTCTAATCGTGGTGAAAGATCTTCAATATTTCCCATAAAGATCTTCCCTTTTTTACCTAAAACCTTTCTTTATATCCTGGGGAAAAGAAAACAAAAAAGGGTGAGCTCAAATGCTCAGTAAGGGTAAACAAAAGAAAAATCAATCACATCATGTTCATAAGAACATAACTTTTGGAAATCTTAACCTGCAAAAGAGAGCATAATTTCATAACATGGGATAAATCATAGTAGTGAAATGAAATCCCAATAAGCATAACTTAAAACATGAAACTTTGTGGCATACACACATATTCATAGAGAATCATTTCTTGTTAGTCATGACTCATTGCCAAGACTATCTTAGTGGACAAAGTCCAATTCTGAATCGAGTCACCCTCGTTTCAGTCCTATTTCACTGAACCGGTATAACCTACCATTCCAGCCATGTCTATCTCATGAGATATAAAATCATTACCCAATGCATTGGAGGGAGATATAGGTCCCACCCATCTTATAATTAATCCTTTCTTATGTGTGCCACATAATCATAAATCATACATCATCGCATAACACATATAACAAAAATAGGATTCTTGAAACATCATGACATCATAAAACAAATCATATAAGGTAAATGACTTCATGAAAATAATTCCCTCAAAACATAATCAAATCAATGTAATAATAGGTATAAAAACAGAACCCTATATTATCTTAGATGGAAAATAATTTTGATTAAACATTTGAACTCCATTCTTGAGGAAAATATCCTTTCTACTTCAAAAAAACACTTTTCTTTTCTTAACATGTCATACAATTATAAACTAAAAGAAGTTGATTAAAAATAAACATGAATACTTGTAAAGGAAGCTTCTTGGAAATAGTGTTTTAAGAATCCATTCATGCCGTATAAGTTAAAAAAAACATTCTTCGTACTTTTGTCGGAAAAGTCAAAAAGTACCTCGTACGAAAAACGAAAAAAGATTCCTTTCATAAATTTTACAAAAAACTCATCGAAGGGTAAAATTGGACATAAAATATTGTAGAAGGATGGAAATAATATTATATATTGTGGGAACATGGATGTGGATGATAAAATACACCCCAGTAATTACCGAAGTAAAAACAATATCGGATAAAAGTGAGATTGTGATATTTCCCTTACCTTAGGTCTGATTTGCTTTGTATGTTTCCGAAGCTCCTGTATAATGGTTAAAATAATGTTATTGACTTATTCCAGAATCATAAATATTGATATGATATCATATATGGTCATATTCTTAGCTTCTTGTTAGTAATATTTCATTGTTACTTGTTACTCGGGTCTTTATTGCCTTTTGTTCTTATGCGTGTTTTGCAGAATAAATTCTAATTCTTATTTTAAGGTTATAGATACCTTATATCCATAATGGTATTAGTGTAACATATATCATATTTATTCATTCAATTCATTTATATAATTACTATTTAATGATGATCATGTAGAACGAGTCGCATCACATCGTGGAGACGGTATTCCGTACGTACGCACGAGTGATGATATCATTCCTATGATCGTGGAATTGTATTGGAGTATATATATATTATTTCAGTATCAATATTACTTTTTAATAATCATAAATAGTTACTCATTACACCATTATACCCATCCTTGTATGGTGGTGGTGGAAAATAGATTACACCACGGCGTGGAGACGGTATTCCGTACGTACCCACGCGCGGTGATGTCATTTTTCCGTAGGATGGATAGAAGGTGAATTAGGGTTGTTTCATATTTATAATAACATATCAGTATGTAATTAATACTGATTTTATTACTTTATCATGAAACAACTAAAGAAGAAGAAGTTGAAGAAGAAAGAAATTGAAAAGATCGGTAATGGATATTACCTCTTCTTTGGAACGCCTCTTTGAATCCTCCACTTAGGGAACTAAGATTGGTCTTTGAAGAAGACCAGGACCTCTAGGATTATTCTAGGGAAGTGGAGAGGAGAAAATGGCAGGGGTTTTCCGAGCTTGAGTGCTCAAATTGGTGTGAGGAGGAGGGGGAGGAGGTGCCCTTTAATAAGGGAGGAGAGGGGCATCTTAGGAAAATCTCAAAATATTATTTTATATTAAGGTCAAATTCGGTTTATAATGGTTCCAAATGGTCTTATTTCGAAGCTAAAGTGGGTATGGGTCGAAATTATCTCATCCAATAGGATTTAGACAAGTTTAGGTTATTATTTTAACCTTATCAATTAGATTTAACTCTAAGTTAAATAATTTAACTTTTACCGTGTCTTTTTGTTTTCTTACACTATATGGTTAATAAACTTACTATATGAAGACAAAAGAACCCCAATTTGTTTATTATTAATATATCTATCCTTATCTAAGTCATTTGTTCGAACCATAGATTATTAGGAATAAAATAACAATTAATGATATAATATTTGATTTAAAAACTATTTTGTGTCAATTCTGATACTATTTGATATGTGATTTTTGTGAAAGTCATAACAGAATTATATGTTCGAACCAAGTTGATTAAATAAATACTAATATATCATAGTAACCTAGAAAATTATTTTAATACATAAAAAGTCTTCAATTACATTTATTTTGGTATTTATAATATCAATTTTGTCAATATTTCATTAATAAGATAATTACTGCATCATCTTTCTATCATAAATAAATTAAATTATTTGATTTCTAAAAATTACAAATAAAATACCATCATGTAGGAAATATTTTTATCTTTCTAATGAATATTTACAATCTAATTTAGCTTATGTAAAACCCTATATTAAATTGTTTTTAGTAAATATACTTTGATTTTTACTCTTTTAACTCTTCTTTAAATTAAATAATAATAAATGTCCTAATCTAATCCAAGTGGGCCTAAATGATAATATTTTACACTTAAGGTTGTTTTTGGTCGAGATAAACTTGTCCAATAGAATTAGGACATGTGTTAGGGTAATATTAATATTATTCTTACCCTTAATTACCCTATTTACTTTTAACCGTGGTAAATAAAAGTAAAAAGTTACTATTCACCAAAAATTATTTTCATCTCATTGAACCACATTTTACTTACTGACATCAACCGTGTCTCTCGGATTTTTGAAATTCCATTCACAGAAGGGGTAAAATTAAGTTTTATGAAAAATTCAGTTTTTTAACTACCACTTAGTAGTTTCACTATTCATCAAAAATTGATGTTTTTCAGAACAATGCCAAAATTTCATCCTAAGCTATATTTCATATTCCGAATTCAAAAATGAAGTCTATTTTACCGAATTCATAACATAGATGTTGCATTAATTAATTTTATAATTAAATCCCGCTGTTAAAACAAATAGCGTGTTTTTAAGAAACAATATATATCAAAAGTTTGACACTTGTTTATGTCTGGTTTAAATGTGAAATTACATCCAATGACCAACATTGTATTAAATTGTAAAAATATATTCTAAATATAATTTAAAACCACTCAAATTAATAATTTATCACTATTAATTATTTTGATTAAAAAAGTTGTTTTTAATTATAATTTAGTAATTATCACTATTCATCAGAATATGAAAGTTATCCGAAAAGTACCAAAATTTCAACTTAGGCTAAATTCGATACTCCGAATCCAAAAATGAAGTCCATTTTGAGAGCTAAAATTTCTAAAATTTAAAAAGTGGTTATTACTATTCATAACGGCTAGTTTTAATAATATTTTAATAGCATATCGTTGTTTCGTGAAACTCAGTATTGCGTACTACACACGCTATCGAGGAAGGTTGCGATTGCGTGTAATGCAAGGCAAGTCAAAGATGTGTGTTGTGCAAGCTCCTTTTGGTGTAGCGTACAACACAAGACATTAATAAAATTAAAAAATATTTTTCATAAAATTTCGGGGTGTTACAATTTTTAATAAAAACCAGTATTTTTCTACATTCATCAAAAAAAATTTCTTTTAATAACATTATAAAAAATTGAATATAATATAAATTTAAATGATTATTTAAAAATATGAAGTAACTTTTTTAATAAATTTTTTAAAAGTGAAAAGTAATAATTTTAAAATATGTGTGTAAAATGGCACATAAAATCATTTTTAGAAAAATATATTTTTTAAAATAATATTGGATTTATTCTTATCTTATGCCTAGAAAAAAATATCTGTTTTAAAACATTATATTGAATACATAATAATTTTAATTTCATTTATATAATTTAATAAAATTTAGTTATTTAATTTATCAATATAAAATACATTTGTAATTATAAACATATTTTTCGAGAAAAAATTTCCCTTATTTTCAAACAGATTTTATTTTAATTTAAAATTAATTGTTAAAAAAAGAATTAATATTATATAAATTTTTAAAAAATATACTTTTATAATTTAGTTTTTTTTATTTATACCATCTATTAAAATAGCAAAACAATAATTATAATCCTAAATAATAATATCTCTATAGTATGTCGTGTTTCATTAAAACTCAATGTTTCTTATAATTCAATCTATCAATGAAATTAAATTTATTTGATAAAATTATGTCATAAAATCTTGTGTTATTAAACTATGGGATTGGTCGGGGTGAGCGGGAGGAATTTAAAATATTTGACATCCTCACATGTGTCTTCCCGTGAACCTTATCCGTATTGGCCATTAATGATTAGTAATTTACTCTAATAATGATGATAATACATTTCATTCAATATTCCTTACCGTATAATTTCTATTTTCAGCTATTAGTTGAATGTATTCCATGAATTTGAGGATGAATGAATTCCAATTCAACTTGAATGCCATAGTTGAACGATATACAAAACAAACTACCATTCTGATTTCCTATCCAGTCCTAATGGTGTACTTTTACCCCACTGGATGATCAATGAATTCTTGATTCCGTAGTGGTAGTAAAGGATCAAACCATATATCCTTGATGAAATTATCCAACCTAGTGGCATAAGTGAGGATGTAGGTGTTCTTATTTGGACAACTGAGACCTCTACCCAGTTAGATTCTGGAATTAGAGTGATTGTATATATTCTCACTCAGAACCAATGTAATAATATAGCCTTAATTTATCTAAAATACCCCACATTTTTTTTGGGAGTAGACAAAGTGGCCTATGTTTCCTGGAAGCACTCAAGTTTCCATGGGGGAGATCCATTGGGGGAGCACTATAATTTTCTATGTAATTTAGTAGTAGGATGTCAAAAGTGTTGTTAAGTGTAATTATAGTATGCCCTTTTAATCCTATGATAATGACAATATGAACCACACCCTTAATCACCTAAATACCACAAAACTCATTTCATCATCTCTCTTTAGCTCACACAATCTGGAGGATTGAGGGTAAAGTTGTTGTCCATGATTCAATCAACCATCGAATAGTGTATATTAGGTTGATATTGAAGGGGTGGGTTGTACCATTTTTCCCATGACAAGCCCATCTACAAAGGTATATTGGAATTGGATATAGGATCTTTGTGGTTCACAATTAAATCCCATCATAATTCTTAATCCATTTGGAAACCCATTAGCAGAGTCGACTAGAAAAATCTTCAATTCATATCTCAGGATGGGTTGAAACAACAAATCAAAACATTATTCAATTACTGTAGATAGAAACAGTTAAAATGAATTTCCATAAACATAGAGGAAACAACATCAGATTCCAATGGATCTTAATGAAAATGTAAATATGTTCAAAATAACCATGCTGAACATTCCCATACCAGATTCTTGATCGTTAGTGTTTAAAAAAAGACTCATGGGTGTAGAATGGTTGGTCTTTCAGTAGAGGTGTAAAGGTAGTTTGAAAAAAATTTAATCCTAGGTACTCCTTTATGAATGAGAAAACTATAAAAGAGAGTACTTGGACCAAGGATACCCCCGTATCTTTGACATTAACCACATGTATTATTGATCATTCACGATGAATTGAAATTTTCCAGTTGCATTCCCCAAAAGTCAATTTTGGTGTATAATCCCTCAAAAACCCTAATAGGAACAATCAACCCTTCCGACCATACTTGGTCGATTATAGAAATAATTTTCTCAACCTAGTACTCTTTTGAAACTATAAGTAGATCAGTTGCATATAAGGGAATCTCAATTCCAATGAACCAAAATGTCTCACCTACTGCCTATTGTACCACTCAGCCAAGAAAATAATCCAATGATAAATCATATATACTGATAGCCAATTGGTTCAGGAGTGTGGCTTATATAGTTCTACTTAAAAGTGTAGTAAAGAATATAGATTCATAAATATTGGAATAAAATTATGGAAATCAATAGAGATGAATCCTATGTGTGTGTGTTTTTAAAAACATAGTTCACTAGTAATTTCCAAAGAAAGCTCATATTGGTCGATAACTCATGAAGTGGATTAAAATAAATGTTTTCTGATTTTCATTGACCAGTGTAATGGTCTCTAAGTTAGTTTCTATAAGGATACCACTACTATTATTGTACTGTTTATGATTTAATGTGTGTAATAAAATACTTTGGATACTTGAATTAATTTTCAACATTCATATCATTTGATTCATTCTGTTGAAAATGGTAATATACTAGTTTAATTAAAGAATGAAACATGTTTTGGAGGGGGGTCATGAGAACTTTCTGAATGGGTGATGGGTGCATACTAAAATTCATCACTTGTATAAGTGTACATGGAATCTACATGGTAGTAGTTGGAATCATCATAAAATATGGAAGAAAAGATTCAATTTAAAAATGATATACTAGAACAATCAGTTTATGATTTCATCTCCCAATGTATCTAGGGTTGGGTATGTGAAAATATGCATACTAGTTTTATGTCAACATCTGAACAACTACATGAATTAAAAAATCATAGTATCAAAATACCCCCTTTTATTTCATATTCTCGAGTTAATATTTTGTTATAATATTAAAATGTATTAATATATTGAATACTGTATTTTAATAGCTGACAATTTACTAATTTTAGGAAATGATGGGGGACCCAAAAGAATCCATTCTGGCATTGTCTGAGTCTATTCAACTTCAATATTTGGAATAATAAATGTATATGGTTCTTTTAAAGATGTGATCATTACTACCACTACGAAATGAACAATCCCAATAACCAATAAATATGTGACATTATAGATTTCCTCATTACAACCCTCGAAATCTTAGAAAAAATCTTATTTGTAAAGTGTTATACCAACTAGGTTTAATAAATTCATTGGAAAGATGGTATGATTCAGCCCATAAAAATTGATCCAGAAATGGAGTTTTCCAAATCATTTTGGGTAGGCCAAACCTTTAAATTTACTAAATAAATGTTGAAATACAACAAATAAAGAAAAAAGTATGCCCATATAAACTACATAATTGAAATTTTCCACCTAATAATAGGCATAATGAAGTGAAATGTCAAGTCTATAAAAGACGACACTATTCGAGTGAGTCCATTAATCATGAACAATAGGATAAAGCCTACTCTAAAAAGCCATGGGTGTTTTAAAGAAAATAATTGAACCACCCATCATGTAGTGAGCCAACCAAATATTTTAATGCTATTGATAACAACTATAATCATGGATGTAGTAGTAAAGTACTAAGAGGTATAAATTACTAACCTAATAGTAAACACATGATGAACCCAAAAAAAGTCCCAAGAACACCAACACTAATCATGAAATATACCATTTTAGTTAGCTAAATATTGGTTTTTTCAAACACATTGAAATGATCTCACTAATGATTTCATAACTCTGTAGAATAAGGATGGAAACATTAGGGTGATTCTTTATTATACTCATTGGTATAATCATATAAAGTTGGACTATATCATCAATTGATTCCAATTTTATTAGAAATATATCCATGATTTATAGTTAATACGGTTTGTTTTAAATGCTTTTAGATCATAAAGAAAATAATATTCCTTAGTAAGGAAGAATTGTTTTGATTGATTACTTCGGAATGTACTTGATTGAATGTAATCTATCACCATGATAATGTCTATTAACTTTTTATATACCATTGATAGTAACCATTTTTAATACTATGAACACAGATATTTACTCTAAATACTACCTTATAATACTATATATATTTTTCAATTTTATTATTTACATGAAATACTGAGTTGAGGTAGTTGATGCTTCCTAGTCATATGAATGGTACCATCAACATCAAAGAATCCTATAAAACAATTGGATTGAGAATATAGTGTAATAAGTATAATGATAGGTATATCTATTACTTTATATAAATAATGTAATTGAACATACTTGATGAATTCCTAATATGACCATTAGTGAAATTCATGAGTTTCATCATACATAGTCCATGATATAGAAGATAATGATAGACATTATCACATAATCATATTTTAATACTTCCACTAAGGATATTTTGGATATATCATAGTAATAATATATCTTCTAATCCCAAATTGATTTCAAGAGAAGTGTATCCATGTTTACTACTTTAATACATCTATCACTATTAACAATTCCACATAGCCGCTCACATATGGATTTGGGATCAGTTGTTGTGCATGTAGTCACCAATGTTCCTACTAATCTAACTTTATTTGATAAGTTATCATATAATTTTTTCATAGATACTCCATTTTTACGAGACCTAGGTTTTACTATAATAACACTTATGGTAGGAGTACCATGAAGTAGAGATTACCATCATATAACAAAATGCATATTCATATTTGAATATGAAAGGACCATTTCAAACTGAATAAACTATAGATATATTGGGATAAAATGGGGTATTCACTTCCTTATTGATTAGAAAATGTATTATTGAAGTTTCAATATATTTATAACAATATGAGTCCCCCTTCTAGTATGGGAGGGTCCAACACTATGGGGCATGTAGTCACAGGAACCAACCACCCACTAAGGGGAGATCTAGGTATCATCATTCTAGTGCCATGTATGTTAAATATTGTAAAAATAAAATTTATCACACTTAAAATGGAATATAAAAAACTATGATGTTTACCAGAAATTTCTTAATCGATTATTCCTCTATAATAGATGGTGATCCCACTTATGGGAGATCAGCCATCCAACTAGTTTTCCCCCCCAATTTTTGCTATAGTTGGGAATAATAAGAGAAAATATCTTAGATGAAACAAAAATAATACAATATTATTTAACCATGGGAAGGATATTTATGAGTAACCAATAAGAATTAGAACAATAAAAATTATAGAACCATCAATTATATCCCATGTGATAACGAAAAATATAATGACTATAGAATGTTCCATAAGAAAATCATTTTTTAGTTGATGGTTCCCACATAAAAATTATTCACTTGGGGTTGATAATTCTATAAAAATAAAAACTAAAAAACACATTCCAATCAATTTATAAAGTCAATTAAAGAGGAAATACAGAGTTCCAATATCTTGGTGGTTTTTCTTGAAAAGTCTTCATTCCATTATATTTTATTTAGTTTCATTATGATTTCCTCCTTGCTAACCTAGTTTTTCCAATTCCATGGAAAACTATAAACCAACACATCCCTTGACTCCCCTTAAACCATTCCATCTTTCCCTCTTCAAAATCCATTTAAACATTATACTTTACCAACAATCACCTTCAAAATGGATGATGATAAATATTTTATCAATCAAAAGAAATGGGTTCAGCTCAAATCTTTATTCACTGATTATGGTTGAAAATTCATTACTTTTTTAGGGGTCTCCATCATTGTGCCATTGGTTTCGTAGAAATTTTCTATACATGTACTCTTGATCTATTTTCGTCAAATAAAAATGAAGTTTTGTAAAACCTATGTTAAATGTTATGGTTATGTAATCCATTTTCTTTCATTATTTCCCTTGAGAATTTCTCTTTCAATCGGTGTGTCCTTTTCATCAGGATGGGATTCCAACTGGATGTCTCTTTTGGTTCACCTAGAATTTCTCAATGAATAATCACCTTATCTTTTTATGTTTTTTGTTATCTTATAGGATACATGTCTTTGTTCTTCTACATGATTCTAATGTAACATCTTTTAATAGCTAGTATAGTGGAGACACTTTTTTTGGTATACTTAGAGTATCCCTAAACTATATTTATAATTTTCCTTTCACAGTCACTCTCAAATGAGTATTGGACAATTCACCCACGAAGGATCCCATGGATATTTTCCTTAACACTAAACCTGAACTCCTCACCCTTGATAGCTTCTATGATTTGAAATGAATCAATCACAAATATATAAAATCCTTTGAATTACTACAATATGCCTAATATTAAAACCCTATAATGTACTCCATTTACCACTAATTTTCAAATATCTTTTTCAAGAAACAAGAAATATAGTCTAATAATTAATAACTTTACCTCTACTTTCACCCCCGAAAAAGTCCCAACCAAAAATCTTTTTCAATATCAGATCTATCGTACTTGGCACTTCAGGTACCTACAACTAATTGGTGTAATGGTTCTTGGTGAAAATATGTATCTCCACCACTTTTTAATCATGGGAACCATTAATGAGACCATTAGACCCCAATGGAGAGTACAAGACATGGACCCATTCCATTATCAACTTCAACCATACAACAAAGAAATGAACGCACTCTAGTTATTTTATTTTTCATTTATAAAGATTTAACTACTGAATCCAAGTAATGATGGGACGTATTCAGAGAGAATTTCAAACTAAATTCAACTTTTTTTTATTAATCTAAATTTTTATCTCCAACCAGACTCCATTGTTCATTGATAAAGATAATTGATGTCACCCATTAAATTATATATCCATCAAAGAGACATATTCCTCAAATGGAACCATGAATTCTTCAATTGAGGAAGTAGATTATATTCCCATAAATTGAATGGATGGATAAACTTTTAGTCAATATGTATTTCCCCATCATCTGAAAGAGTGATCCTGATAGATATATAAAATTTTTTTATTGGGAAAAGTTTAAACTACTAAACTAGTATTAAATGGGTAAATTAGTGAATCTATAAATTAAAAGAATATATATATTAACTATTAATTAAAATCTTACTTATTTTATCATTATTATTTGTTTTTCTATTATCAAGGCATTAATTTATTTATTGTCTATAATATAGAGACCATTTGAGATGAAGGTACCCTCTTATTGATTTTCATTTATGTTCTATCAGGTTCTTAAATATCTTGATTCGGAATCATCCTACGAAACTATATATTCCCATGTTTCTATTAGGTTAAGAACTGGCTACGGAGCTTGTTATTTTCTTACCTCTACTATGGGAATCACTTTTATGGTCTATTTGGTCATTTAATCAATCATATCTATCCCTTGATCAATAATTTCATTTACTAGAACTATGCCTATATATGCCTATAAATAAATGATGGAAGAAGAAATAAATTGGACTATATTATATGACTCGTGGTAGGAAAAGATTTTTCTTATCAATTCAAGTCTATCCACACTCATACTAGGTGGGGATATAGAAAATTAATTTATTATCTCAGAATAGGGTGAACAGATTTTTGATTTTAACACCTTGGATAGAAAATATGTGAGATAAGGTTCTTCAAATTTTTAAAATGTTATGTTAGGTATCATAATTGCATTTTTTGTGTTGCAAGAGGATCTGGGCCTCACTTACAAACATAATATTCTATCACAGACATAAAAATATAGATAACTATCATCCAATAATATCAAATTTTATATTATGAGTATAGATAACTGCATTGAATTAGAATCTCACCATCCATATGTAGTTGAGAAGCCTTTCCCTATGCTTGTAACTTACTCAAAAAGATTAGATATAAAGAAGGGACCAAATACCTAAATTTTTTGGGTTCAGTGAGATATGAGGAATAAACATAAAATCGTTGACTTATCCTCTCTTATTTATTTCTTTTCCTCTACACATAACCACAGTTACTTTCATCTCATTACCATAAAGAGTCGGCATAAATCAAGATCAAGTCTAACAACTAGTGATTCTCACTGATATATTAATAGAGTCAATTAGAATTGAATGATTATATTAGTAGTGTCATTAAATACCTTATTATTTTTTTTGTTTCAATAATTTAGTGGACTTATGTGAAGAATAAATTCACTTATATAGATATATAAGAAATGAAGAATTAGAGATGTTGGTGGAAGGAACTATAGAAGATCATACCCACAAAAAGGGAAATTATACACACATTACTCAACACTCTTCTCTATAGAAAACTAAAAGAAGAAAGATAGAGATATATATAGAGAGAGATATATCTTCTTTAATTGATTTCAACACCAACATAGTATTGATGAAATTTTGGATTAAACTAAACTATACGAGATTACCACTATTAGTGTAGAGTACCTCATTGGTTTTATTCTATTGTCCTATATGGGGGTGAATCTAAATAATTGAATTATCAGATTAATAGTTATAATTTAAGACATTTGATAAATCCCAGTAATTCTAAAAGTTTTTATAAACCTCTACCATATCTGTTAAATAATGATAATCTCTCTCAGAACTAGTTCTTAGAATGTTATTGGATAGAGAAAACATTCTAAAGGTGATGGTAATTATCTTACCTCATATACATCAGTCTATGTTATGTTTTCATAGTATCACACAAAAAGGATAAGGGCAGGAAGGTGTGGGAATAGAATAGAAAATGAAATAGAGACATAACTAAAGATAAGAAAGCTAACTGCTATTCATTGTGAATTCCCAACTTGGTATTTGTGTTCATACAATTGAGAGACCCTTAAAGTTTGGACAAATAAATCTAGAGGATCTTCTCACATCAGTTGTAATGTCTCGAATTTTCCATGTATTATTTTTATATATTATATGGAATTATTACTAGACCAGGATTCTTGATGGTGTGTGATTCTGAGGTCAGGATTGCCCGGAATAAATGTTTGAAATAAATTAAAATTTTAAATAGCACACGCGAGAGGTTTTTCTGAAAAAGTGGAATAACTTTTAAACAGGTGCCTAGATCAGAAATATGAAGGCACTATTGTGCTCAGAGAAACGACTTTACCTTAGGCGGGGTCTAACTTTGACCAGCGCGACTCAGCTGCAAAAGTTAGCTTTCAGGTGTTTTAAAGGAAAGACTTTAGAAGAAATAAAATAAAATATTATTTTATTTTATTTTCAAATGTTTCCATAATGAAGATGCTTGTTTTCTTTAAATAAGAAGGAGCCCAGGGTTAGGCTCATAACCCTGGATATTCCCCATTTAATCCTCTGGCTCTTTAGAGAAGATCCAACATTGGAGGATTTTGACGGACGCTGACGAATGAAGATGCATATCAGATCCAATGAGCCTCTCCAATGAACAAGATGCGGTGATTTTTCTTCAACTGGATCGAGGTAGGGGTTGATTATTTCATTTCCTCTTTCCCCCATTTTTTGGATTTAAGCGATGAACGCAGATCAACCACGAACATGTTGATCTGCAGAGCGTGCGTTCTTGCAGGAGGGTGTTATATTCCATTTCATTCGGGGTTTGATTTGGGAATTATAATTATGATAATTGTTAAATTATCGCTTTGATTCACCTTGTTTAATCCTTCTAACGAGAGCGAATCGACATCGTGATGAAGGACGGTGGGGGTTTGTTTCTCCTTTTTGGCGTGTTGGATTTTCTTCCTCTTTTCTTCATGTTCATCATGGGGTGACGAAAAATGGATCGTTGCACATCTGTTTTGTGAAACAATGATCCCAAATTGGAGATCCAACATCATAGTGACCTAGAGGAGGTGTGATGGCGTTCGAGGAGGACAAATCAATGAGGTTCGGGAGTCCACGTTCTTCGAGTGCTCTTCGCGTGGATGATCAAAATGCGTTTTTGGGGCCGATCTAAGGCCCGAAACATATGGAATCGATTTCATGATGTGAGGGAAACCTAAATTCTAGAGTTTAATTGCAATCATATGTCTAGATCGATGATCGGTGCATCACCAAGGCGCATTGAAGTTGTCATGCGATTCTGGAAAATTCTAGAATACACGGCGTGTAATTCGAAGAACATGTTGTGTGGTATTAGAAGTGGTGGATAGGGTTTCAGGTGTTAGATAGGTATCGAACATTATTTAACCTTGGTCACATAGTGTGTTGGACCTTCCCCGAAGCACAACATGTATTCTGGGAAGTACACAGATACATGATGAACTACACGACTTCAAAACATAGTGTGTAAACCCTACATGGCATGACAGAGGCGACTACGCGGATCTCAGCGTGGATATCGGGTGATACATGGACAAAGGATGGAGTACACGGTCATGTACTCCACCACACGACCAGACCAGGCTGGCTACATGGATTACCCCATGTACCGGTTACACAGGGTGGCGCCCACGAGATAAAGCCATGTGCGGGCACACAACCGCGTACATGGAGGCAACCCCAGTTACTCGGACACGGTGTGTGATCTATACTACACGTCGTGTACTAACTTTATTACATGATCAGTCTTGGACACGGGCCGTTGTACACTCCTTAGTTTCGTTTTTCGCATTCCCATGAAGGTTAGGTATCGTTTCCTACTATAAGAGTATGATCCCTTCAGCAGGACTATCCGAGATAGAGTCAGGCATCCCTTCGAGAGGCCTAGAGAGAGATCCTATATCCATTATTTATCCTATGTAGAGTCAGGTATCGATGTGACCACTTCCACAGGGCGTTGATCCTCTACCTAGAAGGTGAATTCCGCATGAGTCGCGGTATCCGGAAAGGCCCTGGAAGTGATCCTCATCTGTGTATCGTGATCTTTTCCACTCAAGAGTGTGTTCTCCCGGAATGAGTGTATTTATATCTCATGTCCTTTATTAACAGACAGTACTTCTCGTATGGACGTCATAAGAGCAATAAGACTCATGGAGTGATTTCTCCCAAATGAGTGCTTTGTGGAATCTTCTAACTGAATCCCTAGTAGTGGTATGTTGTTTCATGACATGTCCCTAGACTGTAGGTTTGTGATTTGAGTACATATGGATATTTTATATTTCTATTTCTATATGTTCAATAGAAATATTTTGAAGAGCTAATTGTGCCTTTCCTTTGTGTATTTATTTGAATTTTTTGGGGTCCTCTACTGTGTATTGTTATACTCACCCCTGAACGGTTTTTTTCCTGCAGGTGTCGTGTCTTGTGTAGACGAGCAGCCTTTTGAAAGAGTCCAGGGAAGACCAAGACATGATTGAGATTTCTGATTTCCCTATAGGTTGAGGTGATCCTACAGCTATGAGCAGAATTCCTAGTACCAATTTGTGTTTATTGGTTGGACTTTTTAGTTTTCAGACTCTTGTTTTTGGTGGATTTTTATTTAGGTCCAATATACATTCATTACATTACTTTCTGTCATACTCTATTGGTTGGGTTTAGTTGTATGAATGCATTTTTATTCCCTAGTGGTTTTTATATTTCAGCATTGTGGTCTTGGAGATGTGTGCGTGTCTACAGGTACTTAGGAAATGCCTCCCATTTTAGTAATATGCCTACTTGGTGCTATTAACTTGCCCTAGGCCTATTGGAGGTAGGGTTGGGAAGTCACGGTGCAAGCCCCACTAGGATGGGTCATGACAAAGTGGTATCAGAGGTGGTCAGTTCTACCATAGAACCAAGAGTCTATGATTTTAGTTTGGGGAAACTGTTTTATGTGTTTTGAGATTGGCCTTGAGGCTAGAGACTCCAGTGTTGGTGCGGGCAGCCGACGTATCCATACACCAGGACTTTGATAAACTGATTTTCGACTCAGTGCATGAAAACACTATTTGTGGGGAAATAAAATAATGTTATATGCATCATATAGGAATGGGTTGTGTTTTCCATGTCTTTTATGTCAGCTATCTAGATATACTCGTTAACAATGGTATATATTATTTTCATATAGGATGCCTCCATGACGCATACCCGCTAGGATTCAGCAGCACGATCATGAGGATGACCCCCTAAATGATGAGGCTTTGATAAAGGGACTACTTCCCTAGGCATTTCCACTAGGTGGTGCACCTGCTATACCACCACCAGTGGAGCAGCCCTTGGTATCCACAGTTCTGACCGATGAGGAGTGCATGTTGAGCATGCTCCATGAGTTCTAGAGACAGAGATCCCTCAGGTTCTGAGGCAAGCCCAACCCTCAGGCGACTGTGGACTAGCTTGAGGCGGTGAACAGAGTTTTCCATATAGTGAGAACACCAGCAGACCAAATAGTGATCCATGGAGAAAGCCTTCTTCAGGGTTTGGCGGGATGATGGCGGAGTCTGACCACAAAGACTCACAATTAGGAGACTCTTTCATGGACAAAGTTTGAGAAACTCTTTAGGGAGGAGTTATCTTCGGTTATGCTAAGAGCAGGGCACATCCATGAGCTTCTTTTTCTCTAGTAGGGAAGTTTGACGGTAGCTGACTATTCATTGAGATTTACCAACCTCACCAGGTACTCGATAGATATATCCATAGATCACTCTTTCATAGGTCGTTCCTTCGAGCGAGGTCTATGGAAGGACATCCAAGATATTGTCATGCCTCTATGCATTTTGATTTATTCTAGAGTGCTCAAGCGAGCCTTGGTGATCAAGAGCTTTTTGGTAGAGCAGATATAAGGCCCCGGCCTTAAACCTTACTTAATATTGAATTAAATGAATAATTCACATTGATGATCTTTTCAGGTTTAGAGTTTTAGAGAATTAGGACATAACTATTACATCTCAAAAGATTACAAAGTAGACACTTCCACTAAGTTTCCATAAAATAAAAACTCTTAAAAAGAAACATGTCTAGTTCCATGTTTTAGGTAGCATGACTTTCCCTTGATCCCATCCTTGACCCTATTCCGCGTTAAGTCCTGTGAAAAACATTTCAAAAACTTGGGATGAGCATAAAAATCTCAGTAAGGGATACACAAAGAATAAAAAATGTTAGTTTTTCAAAACAACAAGTAAACCATGTATACTTTATCAAAGTAATACCTTTTACCTTTTATAAGTAGTAAAAAAACTCTTCAATGAATAAAATATCATTACATACCCTTCTGTAACCAAAAGATTACCATAAAACCCATATAAAGAACACATAACATAAAAAGGTAACTTGGGACATAAACATACTTAAATGGAATAACCATACGGTCGACTTCCACACATACTTAATGGAATAGCCATACGGTCGACTTCCACACATACTTAATGGAATATCCATACGACCAACTTCCATACATACTTAATGGAATAGCCATACGGACAACTTCCATACCCAATGCATTGGAGGTTATAACGTAACCACCCGTCCTCGTATTCACGGCACCACCCGTCATAATGTCCAAGTACCATTATAAAATCATAAGACATTAAACAAATATAATGGAAAGAAAACATTTCCACATTTAGATCACAATATATCACTTAAATATATCGACATAGCAAATCCTTTATAAAAACCATTTTCAATACCAACATACATAATAGAGTATATGGTATTTATTTCATTTTAAAAAACATTACGGCTTGTTTAGGAAGCCAAATACCAAATAATACTCGCGGCGGAGGAAAAGGTTGTTGTCACCGCATTCATTAAAAGAAACATTCCTTTTTGTCATTTAGTAAAACACTTCGTATTAAAAGATTCCTTTTGAATAAAATTAAAAGTCAAAGGGGTTTATACACTGAATAAAAGAAAGTTGTGTGTAAAACCAAATATGCCTCAATGAAAGGAGATAGAGACGAAGTCCCTTACAAAGTCGGTATCCTTAGATTAAGGATAAATTAATTACATGATTATGTGTGAAAAATAGGAATACACAAAATATAAGTGGATATTAAGTGTAAACCAATCAGAGGTCATTCACACATAATCATGGAAAAACAAAACCAATGACATAGATATTTAACTCAATGAAATGAGATTGAGTTATGATTTCTGATACAAGTCCGTCTAAATGACATAAGAATTTATCAATGAGATGATTATGTGAATAAATAGTATATCCACACAAAGGTTTGTGGAAACTAAAACATAGAGATTCCACATATAATATTGGAATAATAAAATCAAGAATTAGTGGTTTAACCCAAAGAATTAAAGTGGGTTAAGAAGTTCCCTTACAGAAATTCGACAGCCTAACGGCGTCACTTCAAAACTCATAAAATGAGTTGATGAGAGATAAAAAGGGAATATCATCACTTGGACATAAAATTTACATTAATAAGGATATATAAGAAAATATCCCAACATAATAGTATGTGAATTAAAAGACATAACAAAAGAAGTCTTTTAAAAAGAGGAGGGTGAAAGGTTCCCTTACCGACTTGGGTAACTTTGAAAACGTACACCCCATTGAAAAAGGGTCATACAATGAATATGTAAGTACCCATAAATGAAATTATATTACACAAAGAGTATAATAATGGCAATTACACACACCACTCAAAGGAAATGGTGTCAAATGTAGCATAAATCTCATGGGAATAAAAGTGAGATGAAAAAATCCCTTACGAAAACTCGGCAGCCTAATGGTGCCACTTAGAACTTCCAAAAATGGATTGATGAGATCAAATAGAGTATCTCATAATATTACAATAATATGTACAGAAAGAGGAATATAAAAGAACATCCCCCATCATAACAAATATGAGCTTAAAAGAAGTGACATAAATGAGAGTACTTAAAGAAAGAGAGAGGTTAGATCTCTTACAAAAATTCGGCAGCCTAACGGTGCCACTCAAAACATCCAAAATGGATTGATGAGAGAAAATAAGGTCTATCACCATATGAACATAAAACTTATAGTAGGAGTAATATAAAAGAACATCCCAATCATAATAAAGATGATCTTAAAAGGAATGACATAAATGAGTGTACTTAAAAAGAAAGAGAGGAGTAAGATCCCTTACCTCAAGTCCAACTTGTCTTGTTCGTTTCTTTATATTCCTGAATAATAAACTTTGGTCAATTTATAATTTCTTAAGGACCTCCTATAAAGATTATTATTCAGTTCATATCACATATTTTAATGTTATAATAATTTGTTAATAATATGAGTTCATATCAGACGTTTTTGTCGATGTTTGGTACATGAGTAAAAAATTGAACTTGTTGGAAAATAATTTTCCATGAAGTTATAGGTACATCATATCCAGGATAGTATTTATGTTTTAAATATCATATATATCCAGTATATATTCATTTTATACTATTCAATAGCATTTGGAGTTAAAAAAAGTAAAAGCACCTTTCATGGAGACGGTAGGCCGTACGTACGCATTAACGCTACTTTCATTTTTTTGTCATATTAATGGAATTAAAACAAAAAGATATATATATATATATATATGTTATAATTCCAGAATTATATCCATATATATCCATTATATATATGTACTTATAATAGTACATAACATTTTGAGATAAGAAATGAAATGTACCGTTCATGGAGACGGTAAGCCGTACGTACGCATGAACGCTACTTCCATTTCTATTTCATATTTAATGGAATTAAAACATAATGATACATAATATTATTTTAATTCCATTATGGTATCATATATAATAACATTAAATATATCCTTTATACGTACCACATATGGTATTAACGAATCAAATCACTTTGAGGGGGTGGTAGTCCACACTTCCTTAAATGAAATTATCGTGTTTACCCACAATGGAGACCATAAAGGTATTCCAAAAAAAATACAAAAGCTTAAGTAAAACATAAACATATTATATATAATATATAAATATAGTGACATATTAATGGCCACCATTGAAGGTGTTACATGAGTGTTGAACAATCATCGTTTCATGAGGCAGAAATTCACCATCCATGGAAACAGTATGTTCATTAACCATTAGATGTAGGTGTGTGTAAGTGTAGCTCGAATCCTTCTTATAAAAACATCCTAGTATATTTAAGACACCGCAGTTGTTACAAAATAAATGAATAAAAATAGTTTATGGGGTTGGAGAGGCAAAATAAAACAAAAGGACTCAAGTGAAGACATTACCTTAAAATCGGGTAACTCCCTTTGGTTTGAGCTCAAAGGCTTCCTTGGGAAGACTTATGCCCAAAGTGAGGCTTCAAGGAGTTATAGAGGGATGTGGATAGACAAAATGTTCAGGATTTGGTAGAGAAAAAGGCTTTGGAAGTGTGGGTAAGGAGGTAGAGGTGGGGGCCTTTTATAATAGGAAAGGAGGGGCACTCTTGGAAAGTAAAGAAATGTTACTTTATTTTAGAATGAGTTTAGGATTTTAATGGTCTCACACTGAGGTGTTTTGAGGATAAAGTGATAAGGGTTCGAAATCCACCCATATAATAGGTTTTGGACATGTTTAGGTCATAGAGTTTACATTATATTTCCATTTTATTTAAATCGTTAAATAATGAGTTCATCGCTGCATCATCATGATGTCCTAAATAATTTAATTTATTTAATGTCTAAAAATTATAAAAAAATATCATGATGTAGAAAATCTTTGTATCTTTCTAATGAATATTTATAGTCAAAAATCTGACTTTTATAACCCCATGTAAAATATTTTTTAGTAAAACTACTCTTGTTTGTGACATTTTTACTTTAACATTAAATAAAAAGGTATTTATGTCATTTTCCAACCAAAGTGGCTCCATGGGGTCCCCAAGTTGACCCATGGATTTTATTGGTCGGCCATGACACATCCAATGAGGGTAGGACATGTGTCTAGGTCATTTCATTTTATTAAAACATTATTTTTACCTTAAACTACACTAATTACCTCTAATCGCGATTAAAAACTTAATAAGTTACTATTCAACAAAAATTATTTTAATCTTATTGAACCACATTTTAATTCTTAATGACAAACATGTATTTCGGATTTTTGAAATTCAAAACACAAAGATGGAAAATTTTCATTTAAACGGAAAATCAGTTTTTTATAAGTACCACTTAGTGGTTTCACTATTCATCAAAAATTGAAGTTTTTCAGAAAATTACCAAAAACTCACCCTAAGATATATTTGATATTCCGAATTCAAAAATGATGTCTATTTTACAAAATTCAAAACATATAAGTTTCATTAATTAATTTAATAATTAATTCCCGCTATCAAAAAATAGCGTGTTTTTAAGAAACAATATTTATGAAAAGTTTGGCACTTGTTTATGCCTAAATAATATGAAGATAATATTACTATATAATTAAATTATATGAAAAAGCACTTTTGATGTAAAATGCAGTATTTTTCACTATTCATTAAAAAATGAACATTGTCAGAAAAATACCAAAAATTAACCGAAGGTAAATTTCAATGTCCAAATCATAAATAATATGTTTTTTTTTTGAAAAATAGAGCTTATAAAATTGTCAAACAGTTGATTTAAAAGGTTTTTTCCATCAAAAGGCGTTTAATTGACCTTTTAAAGAATATTAGAATGTTTACGCTTAAAAACTGGATTCATTTGCATTTTTAATCCTCTAAAATTTATTTTAAAGAGTAAAAATATTTGACAAACATATATAATAATTTTGTAGTTAGTTCTGTTCATTCCCTCCATTACAACGGCCAGGCGTTAACTACCATTTAAATAATATTATTCTATTATTAGAGTGCAACGTAAAATTCCCAAGAAACTTGTTGTTGCGTATTGGGTAGGCCATCGAGCATAGCATCCCCTTTAAAGTAATATTAATATTTTATTCAAAAAATATTGATAAATATAAAGATGTAATATTCTTTATTTACCTGGGGTGTTACATCCTTCCCCCCTTTTGGGAATTGAATCCTTGCAATTTTAAAATTGGTCTTGGGAACATCCTTGAAAGTCCCACATCGGAACAAGAGTCGGTAAAACAATCACTTTAAAATAATGAAATATAAGTACAAAGGTCACCCGAGTTAACCCATACTAGGATTCCAAGAATGAAAATATGGACATGGAGGAAAAAAACAAAGGGTCATGTTCTGATGGAGAGTGATCGAAAACATGTTTAGGAGAAAGTTAACCACAAGAAAATCACAAACTTGTGATGGGTTAAACGGTATTCTATTCCCCAGTAGGAAAAGTTAATAGACAACATTTTTGTTTTAAGTTACTTTTTATTGAGGAATTTATTTTTTATCTTAAGGAAACATACTTACTTGTCATGTTTACTTTCAACTTTTACTAGATTTCTTACACAAAATCATACTTTCCCTAAAAGACGAGTATTTAGGAAGACTTATTTACATTAAGAGTACTATAATCAACACCTATAGAATCACCTAATCCACAAAAGATAACTATATAATTCCTATATCTTTAGACCTTAACCAAAACCAAAACCAAAAAGGTTAGTACAAGGTCAGATAATCCAAAAAAGGATAACCCTTTATAAAAAGAAAACCTATTATTAATCTCCAAAATTTGTCTAACAAAACCCAAAGTTCAATGAGGACCATTTGATAAACAATTTGTCCATAAGATTCTTCAAAGTAAACCAAACTATGATTGAAACCCAAATATTTAAAGGACCTAGTCACATAGTCTTCCAAGGTATAAATTAACTTTTATCTCCAAATAACATCAGTTGCTCTTAAATTATCATATTGGACTTCATGTAGTCCAGTGGTATGCGATAAATACCAGTCGCGCTTTGGTTGTGGGTTCGATTCCCATAGCTTTGTCCGATGCGACGGGTTGTCACACGGTCTGCGTGTTGTCCTTTTTGCAAAACTACATAATTCTTAAAACATTCCCCAAAACGAGATAAAATCTTCAAAAATAATAATAACATATTTTAACCCCAAGTTTATCTCATGCCTTTCATTTTCCATCATAACATATAATAACCCATAATTACCTCAAAAGTAAGGATCATATAAACTCTAATGGTTACCTTTATAATTATTACCTGAACTTCCATATCGATTGGTCATCTTGTACATGATGCATTACAGATCATACCAAGGTTCAAGTGGTTGATCATGACTCCTTGATAGTTGGTTTAGAACAACCACGAGTTTCCTCATTGAATCCCCCATTATATCTAGTTTCTTAATCAGAGAACCACCACAGTTTCCTTCAAACCTGGTGTCACTTTGGTGCATTCTAGATCCATCCATTCACTAAAAACAGAAATGTCAGTGTGAGTATATCAACAAAACCATCATATACTAATGAGGAAGGTAAACACTAAGATATACTTACACATTCACTTTTTCTAAAACCAAGACTCATTCTGAAATCCTAACAATTTTGGTAATGTCACTTATGCTTAAAGAATACCCTAACCTCTAAAGTTATCTAAACCGACCATTGATACCAACTATAAGGCACCAGCCTTAAACCTTACTTAATATTGAATTAAATTAATAATTCACATTGACGATCTTTTCAGGTTTAGAGTTTTAGAGAATTATGACATAACTATTACATCTCAAAAGATTACAATTTAGACACTTCCACTAAGTTTCCATAAAATAAAAACTCTTAAAAAGAAACATGTCTAGTTCCATGTTTTAGGTATCATGACTTTCCCTTGATCCCATCCTTGACCCTATTCCGCGTTATGTGCTGTGAAAAACATTTCAAAAACTTGGGATGATCATAAAAAGCTCAGTAAGGGATACACAAAGAATGAAAACTGTTAGTTTTTTAAAACAACAAGTAAACCATGTATACTTTATCAAAGTAATACCTTTTACCTTTTCGAAGTATTAAAAAAACTCTTCAATGAATAAAATATCATTACATACCCTTCTGTAACCAAAAGATTACCATAAAACCCATATAAAGAACACATAACATAAAAAGGTAACTTGGGACATAAACATACTTAAATGGAATAACCATACGGTCGACTTACACACATACTTAATGGAGTAGCCATACAGACGACTTCCACACATACTTAATGGAATAGCCATACGGCCAACTTCCATACATACTTAATGGAATAGTCATACGGCCAACTTCTATACCCAATACATTGGAGGTTATAACGTAACCACCCATCCTGGTATTCACGGCACCACCCGTCATAATGTCCTAGTACCATTATAAAATCATAAGACATTAAACAAATATAATGGAAAGAAAACATTTCCACATTTAGATCACAATATATCACTTAAAAATATCAACATAACAAATCCTTTATAAAAACAATTTTCAATATCAACATACATAAAGAGTATATGGTATTTATTTCTTTTTAAAAAACATTACGGCTTGTTGAGGAAACCAAAGACCAAATGATACTCGCGGCGGCGGAAAAGGTTGTTGTCACCGCGTTCGTTAAAAGAATCATTCCTTTTTTCGTTTAGTAAAACGCTTCGTATAAAAAGATTCCTTTTGAATAAAATTACAAGTCAAATGGGTTTATACACTGTATAAAAGAAAGTTGTGTGCAAAACCAAATATTCCTCAATGAAAGGAGATTGAGACGAAGTCCCTTACAAATTTGGTATCCTTAGATTAAGGATAAATTAATTACATGATTATGTGTGACAAATACGAATACAAAAAATATAAGTGGATATTAAGTGTAAACCAATCAGAGGTCATTCACACATAATCATGGAAAAACGAAACCAATGATATAGATATTTAACTCAATGAAATGAGATTGAGTTATGATTTCCGATACATGTCCGTCTAAATGACATAAGAATTTATCAATGAGATTATTATGTATAGAAATAGTATATCCACACAAAGGTTTGTGGAAACTACAAAATAGAGATTCCACAAATAATATTCTCATAATAAAATCATGAATTAGTGGTTTAACCCAAAGAATTGAAAGTGGGTTAAGAAGTTCCCTTACAGAAATTCGACAGCCTAACGGCGTCACTTCAAAACTCATAAAATGAGTTGATGAGAGATAAAAAGGGTATCTCATCACTTGGACATAAAATTTACATTAATAAGGATATAGAATAACATATCCCAACATATTATTATGTGAATTAAAAGGCATAACAAAAGAAGTCTTTTAGAAAGAGGAGGGTGAAAGGTTCCCTTACCGACTTCAGTAACTTTCGAAACGTACACCCCATTGAAGAAGGGTCATACAATGAATATGTAAGTACCGATAAATGAAATTATATTACACAAAGAGTATAATAATGGTAATTACACACACCACTCAAAGGAAATAGTGTCAGATGTAGCATAAATCTCAAGGGAATAAAAGTGAGATGAAAAAATCCCTTACAAAAACTCAGCAGCCTAACGACGCCACTTAGAACTTCCAAAAATGGATTGATGAGATCAAATAGAGTATCTCATAATATTACAATAAAATGTACAGAAAGATTAATATGAAATAAAATCCCCCATCATAACAAAGAGGATCTTAAAGGAAGTGACATAAATGAGAGCACTTAAAAAAAGAGAGAGGTTAGATCTTTTACGAAAATTCGGCAGCCTAACGGCGCCACACAAAACTTCCAAAGTGGATTGATGAGAGAAAATAGGGTCTCTCAGCATATGAACATAAAAATTACAGTATGAGTAATATAAAAGAACATCCCAATCATAATAAAT
The DNA here is from genome assembly GCA_963277665.1 of Viscum album. Classification (NCBI taxonomy): domain Eukaryota; kingdom Viridiplantae; phylum Streptophyta; class Magnoliopsida; order Santalales; family Viscaceae; genus Viscum; species Viscum album. Next base: position 1,361,288,567 of record OY728141.1, on the reverse strand, counting down.
ATGATCTTAAACGAAATGACATAAAAGAGTGTACTTAAAAAGATAGAGAGGAGCAGGATCCCTTACCTCAAGTCCAACTTGTCTTGTTCGTTTCTTTATATTCCTGAATAATAAACATTGGTCAGTTTATAATTTATTAAGGAACTACTATAAATATTATTATTCAGTTCATATCACATATTCTAATGTTATAATAATTGGTTAATAATATGAGTTCATATCAGGCGTTTTTGTCGATTTTTGGTACATGAGTCAAAAATTGAACTTGTTGGAAAATAATTTTCCATGCAGTCATAGGTACATCATATCCAGAGTAGTATTGATGTTTTAAATGTCATATATATCCATTATATATTTATTTTATACTATTCAATAGCATTTGGAGTTAAAAAAATTAAAAGCACCATTCATGGAGACGGTAGGCCGTACATACGCACGAACGCTACTTTCATTTTTTTGTCATATTAATGGAATTAAAACAAAATGAGATATATATATATATATATATGTTATAATTCCATAATGATATCCATATATATCCATTATATATATGTACTTATAATATTACATAACATTTTGAGATAAAAATGAAATGTACCGTTCATGGAGACGGTAAGCCGTACGTACGCATGAACGCTACTTCCATTTCTATTTCATATTTAATGGAATTAAAACATAATGATACATAATAGTATTTTAATTCTAGTATGGTATCATATATAATATCATTAAATATATCCTTTATACGTACCACATATGGTATTAACGAATCAAAATACTTTGAGGGGGTGGTAGTCCGCACTTCCTTAAATGAAATTATCGTGTTTACCAACAATGGAGACCATAAAGGTATTCCACAAAAAAAATACAGAAGCTTAAGTAAAACATAAACATATTATATATCATATATAAATATAGTGACATCTTAATGGCCACCTTTGAAGGTGTTATATGAGTGTTGAACAATCATCGTTTCATGAGGCAGAAATTCGCCATTCTCGGAAACAGTATGTTCTTTAACCATTAGATGTAGATGTGTGTAATTGTAGCTCTAATTATTCTTATAAAAACATCCTAGTATATTGAAGATACTGTATTTGTTACAAAATAAATGAATAAAAAGAGTTTATGGGGTTGGAGAGGCAAAATAAAACAAAAGGACTCAAGTGAAGACATTACCTTAAAATCGGGTAACTCCATTTGGTTGAGCTCAAAGGCTTCCTTGGGAAGACTTCTTCCCAAATTGAGGCCTCAAGGAGTTATAGAGGGATGTGGAGAGACCAAATGGGCAGGTTTTGGCCGAAAAAAGGCTTTGGAAGTGTGGGTAAGGAGGTAGAGGTGGGGGCCTTTTATAAGGGGAGAGGAGGGGCACTCTTGGAAAGTAATGAAATTTTACATTATTTTAGAATGAGTTTAGGATTTTAATGGTCCCCCATTGATGTGTTTTAATGATAAGGTGATAAGGGTTCGAAATACACCCATCCAATATATTTTGGACATGTTTAGGTCTTAGATTTTACATTATATTTCCATTTTATTTAAATCGTTAAAAAATGAGGTCATTTCTGCATCATCATGATGTCATAAATTATTTAATTTATTTAATTTCTAAAAATTATAAAAAAAAATCACGATATATGAAATCATTTTAGCTTTCTAATGAAAATTTATAGTAAAAAATCTGACTTTTATAACCCCATGTAAAATATTTTTTAGTAAAACAACTCATGTTTGTGTCATTTTTACTTTAACATTAAATAAAAAGGTATTTATGTTATTTTCCAACCAAAGTGGCTCCATGGGGTCCCCAAGTTGACCCATGGATTGTATTGGTCGGCCACGACACATTCAATGAGGGTAGGACATGTGTCTAGGTCATTTCATTTTATTAAAACATTATTTTTACCATAAACTACACTAATTATCTCTAATCGCGATTAAAAACTTAATAAGTTACTATTCACCAAAAATTATTTTAATCCAATTGAACCAAATTTAACTTATTAATGACAACCATGTATGTCATATTTTTGAAATTCAAAACACAAAGATGGCAAAATTTCATTTAAACAGAAAATCAGTTTTTTATAAGTACCACTTAGTGGTTTCACTATTCATCAAAAATTGAAGTTTTTCAGAAAATTACCAAAAATTCACCCTAAGCTATATTTGTTATTCCGAATTCAAAAATGATGTCTATTTTACAAAATTCAAAACATATATGTTTCATTAATTAATTTAATAATTAATTCCCGTTGTCAAAACAAATAGCGTGTTTTTAAGAAACAATATTTATGAAAAGTTTGTCAGTTGTTTATGCCTAATTCCAATGTGAAATTAATCCCAATGACCATCATTGAATTACATGGTAAAAATATATTCTAATTACACTTGAAAAAAAATTAAGAAGATAATATAACCATATAATTAAATTATATAAAAAAGCAGTTTTGATGTAAAATGCAGTATTTTTCACTATTCATTGAAAAATGAACATTGTCAGAAAAATACCAAAAATTAACCCAAGGTAAATTTCAATGTCCCAATCATAAATAATATGTTTTTCTTGAAAAATAGAGCTTATAAAATTGTTAAAAAGTGGATTTAAAAGGGTTTCTCCATCAAAAGGGGGTTAATCGACCTTTTAATGAATATTAGAATGTTTACGCTTAAAAACTGGATTCATTTGCATTTTTAATCAGCTAAAATTTATTGTAAAGAGTAAAAATATTTGACAAACATATATAATCATTTTTTAGTTATTTCTGTTCATTCCCTCCATTAGAACGGCTAGGCGTTAACTACCATTTAAAATAATGTTATTTTATTATTAGAGTGCAACGTAAAATTTCCAAGAAACTCTTTGTTGCGTATTGGGTATGCCATCGAGCATAGAATCCCCTTTAAAGTAATATTAATATTTTATTCACAAATATGGATAAATATAAAGATGTCATATTCTTTATTTACCTGGGGTGTTACAGCAGAGGTAGCCGACGGTAATTAGTAGTTGGTAGACAGGTGCAGAGACCTCGGTAGCAGGGAGCCGACATTAGGCATAGGGATCTGGATGTGGGAGACTTCATAGGAGGACCAAGACATAGGATCGACAATCCAAGGCTCTTAGACTTGATCTAGTCAGCCTAGGGTGAGGAGATGCTACTTATGCGATGGTAGGGGACATCTCGCTAGAGACTCTCCAACCCATCCAGCTGTTGATAGGGAGGCAGTGGACGGACCACCGAGGTAGATGCAGAGAATGGAGAAGACAGACCTGCCAAGTGGCAGATTTGGAAGAGGAGTAGGGAGAGCTGCAAGTGGTGGAAGATGCTACGATTTACTTCCACCACCACCCCAGGAGGTCCACACCAGGATTAGGGAGACGGGGGACAGGGGTGGGGACAGTTGCATGCAGTCAAGGCGTACGATCCAGGGACTCCAGGGATGAAACGATGTACGATCCATGTCTTTTATACCTTAGCTGTCGAACTTATAGACATAGGTTCCAGTCATTCCTTCATTTCCACATGTCTTGTGTGAAACCTTTAGATTCTGGTAGAGCCGTTGACTCGATCCTTATGCATGGATACACCTATGGGAGGAGACTTGATGATCACACACCTTTGAAGATAGTATGATCTTACCCTTGGAGGCAAGAGTTTGGGTTGGAACATCTTGGTGGTATCATTGAGACCTTACGATGTCATTCCCAGTATGGATTGGTTATCTTGATTCCATGCCCAGATTGACTGTTTTAGTTGAAGAGTGTGGTGTGTCCATGGTGATGGGATGAGGTTTTTTTTTCAAAAAAAGGAGACCCGGGCCACACTAAACGATCTCATGCATAGGAGGGTGTAGCCGATCACTCATGAGTTGGATAGACTTACCTTTGGAGTAGTATTTGTTGTGAGCTCCCAGTTCCTAGTAGTAGTGGTGGAATATGAGGAAGTCTTTCCCAAAGATGTTCCAGGACTACCTCCCTACCGAGAAATTGACTTCTGCATCGACTTAAACCCCGGGATGACACCAATTTTATCATCAGCATATCAGATGTCTCTCATAGAGCTTCTCGAGCTGAGGGTGCAGTTGGAGGATTTGCAGATCAAGGGTTTTATAAGACTCAACATTTCACCCTGGGCGGCCCCAGTCTTGTTTGCCAAGAAGGTATAAGGGAGTTTGAGGTTGTGTGTGGATTACCAGCGCCTAAATTAGGTAACGCTAAATAAAAAGTATCCACTGTTGAGGATCGACGACATCTTTGATCAGGTGAGAGGGGAACGTTGATTCTCGAAGATTTACCTTCAATCCAGTTATCACCAGCTATGAGTATGGGACGAGGATATACCTAAGTTGACATTTAGATGCCGCTATAGTCACTATGAGTACTTGGTGATTCCTTTTGGCATGAAAAATGACCCTGTAGTGTAACACCCCATGCTTCCATGATATGCTTCTCTTTGAATAATACATTAGCGCGTGTTGTACGCAACTTCTAGTTCTAACACAGACCACAACCAATCAAACTAGCCATTATGAATTGTAATATCCACTTTTTGAAATTTTATAAATTTTATCTTTTAAAATAGACTTCATTTTTGGAATCAGAATATTGAAATTACCTTAGGGTGAATTTTGGGTTTTTTTTGAAAACTTTCAATTTTTGATGAATAGTAAAAAACACTGAGGTATAGTTTAAAACCGATTTTTTTATTTAAATAATTTTTTATATTATTTAAATTTATTTTAGGTAAAAATAGATAAATAATACCTATATATGTTCAATTTAATTAATTGGAGTCAGTTTATAATAATTCGACATATATATAAATTTTATTGAACTCTTCAGCGTCTTTTACCCACCTCCAAGATGAATTTTCAAATTCACATAAAATTTAATTTTACCATTTCTGTGAGTGGAATTTCGAAAATCTGAGAGACATGGTTAATATCATGGAATAAAATGTGGTTCAATAATATAAAAATAATTTTTTGTGAACAATAATGTTTTACGTTTATTTACCACGGTTAAAAGTAAATAGGGTAATTAAGGGTAAAAATGATATTATTATTACCCTAAAACATGTTATAATTCTATTGGACAAGTATAATTCTACCAAAAACAACTTTAGAATAAAATATGAACCTCTTTGGTCCACTTGGATTAGATTAGGACATTTATTATTATTTAATTCAAAGAAGAGTTAAAAGAGATAAAATCAAAGTTAAATAACTAAATTTTTTTTAATATAGGGTTATAAATAAGATAAATTCTATTATAAATATAAATTAGAAAGATAAAATTATTTCCTAACTAATTATTTTTTACTTATAATTTTTAGACATTAAATAATTTAATTTATTTATGACACAACGGTGATGCAGTAATTAACTAATTAATGAAATATCAAAATAATTGATATTATAAATATCACAATAAATTTAATTTGAGACTTTTTATGAATTCCACTAATTTTTTAGGTTAATATAACATATTAGGGTTGGTTAGATGAATTTGTTTCGAAGTAATAATGCTGTTATGTATTTAGAAAAAACAAAATACCAAATAGTGTTAAAATTGACATAAAAGAGTTTTTAAAAAAATATATTATATTACTAATTCATATTCTATTCATAAAAATATAAGGTTAGACCCAATGACTTATATAATGATAGTTGTATCATTAATTAACAACTTGGGGTTCTCTTGGAAGTATATAGTAACTTTATTAACCATATAATATAAAAATACAAAGAGACATTGTAAATGTAAAAGTATTTAACTAAGAGTTATATATAAATGATAAGGTTAATAAAGTGACACAAAACTGTCTAAAATATATTGGTTGAAAGGATTTCAATCCATCCAGACCTTATCCTCTAAATAAGTCACTTTGGAGTCATTATAAATTGAATATGAATTTATTATAAAATAATATTTTAAGTTTTTTTAAGGTGCCCCTCACCCCTCTTATAAAAGGGCACTACCCCTGCTCTCAAATTCATACCGTCAGAGAATTTTGGCTCTACCAAACCCTACCCAAATATTCTCTCAACTTCCCTAAATTCAACCTAGAGGCCTTATTTTGATCATAAATCCATCTTAAGGAGCCATTTTGATCAAATAAAAAGGAAGAACCTGAAGAAGAGGTAATGTTTCCACCACCCTCTTTCAAGTTCCTTTCTTCTTCAACATCTTCTTTATTTGTTATTTCAATTATAAAATAATAACCCCAGTATCTTCTATATACTATGATTTTATTATAAATATGGTACAACCATATATAGTATTCTATCCATCCTTTTAATGACATGTCACCATACGTGCGTACGTACAACTTACCATCTGCATGTCGTGGTGTAATTATTATTCAAAACATTATTATTTGGATGGGTATGATAATGATGTGTAATTGATGTTAATAATAAATATAACATGATAATGATTCTGTTTATATGATATAACATCCAATTATATATTATTTTAATATAAAAAGAATGATATTGTCACTCATGCGTACGTACGGACTACCGTCTCCACGAACGTGATAAGATTCATTCCCCATCGTATCCATTCAAGACTAATTTTCATTTGATGATTAAAAATAATGTTTATGGACTTGATATCATTCTGGATATGAATAAGATACAAAATTTGGATAACAAACACAACTTATGTAACAAAACATATAAAAGAAAATGAGTAAGTGAACACCCAAAACGACGATAATACTAAAATATTATTAACAAGGAAATATTAAAAGAACATATATGATATCTTATTTATGTATATGATTATTGTATAATTTAATAACAATGATTTAACTATTATACAGGAGGTTAAACTACCCTTGACCATGGAAAAGTACAAGGTAAGGGATTATTTCAAAATCTCTTTATTATTCGATGTTGTTTATACATAATTATCTACTGGGACCACTTTATCATCTACATCCATGTTTCTTAAAAATGTATTTCAAAACATTATTAATATTTTATATACTATGGGTTAAATTCATTTATACCATTGTTTTACTTTTTATAATATTTTTATAATGGAATCATTCTGTTGTTTTCCAAACAAGGTCTTTTTTAACCTTTTCGACAAAATTAAGGTAAGAATATATTTTTTAAACTTATACAGTGGGTGAAACTATTTTCCACCATTATAAAATCGTTGAAGCTTCCATTAGAAGCTTATAAGGATATTTTCAATGTCAATGTTTTATTTTATAATTACGTGACTTTTAAATGATTTCAAAAAAAGATATATTTCTCTCAAATAGTTTTGATTTCATCTATGTCAACATCATTTGATGTATTTTAAGATTTTTTGAAGTTGATGTATTATGATACAAAACATCCATATTGTATTGAAGGTTTTGTGATATGTCTGACTATGGATGTGTTATTTTTAATCCATTCATGGTTTATGAAGAATGTATTGATAATTGGTATGCTAGTTTTAATATGAATGTTTATGTTATGTTTAAACCTATTCATATGAGGAATACATTGGACTTAATAAGTGATGGGTGGAGCTCACTATAGCTCCTCGATGCATCGGTAGGTCTCATGAGATAGACTCGTGTCTTGGCACAAGGCCTTAAAAAAATATTATTTGTAGTCTTGGCACAAGGCCTTGACTATGTGGTTATGATAGTCTAGCATTATGCATTCCATCATTATGAAAGTGGTTATTTATATTGCATGTGATTATTTGACTAGTATAATATCCATGTGAATAAGTAAATAGAATTATTTTATTTTATTTCTTCCATATTATGCTGAAGTTCATGTTTAATAAGGCTTTTGTTTTAAATATACATTGCCTTAAATGTTTATGCTTATTTATGAAAGTTTCATCTATATTGTTATCCTTACTGGGCATCTGAGGTCACCCCTTTCTATGTTTTATTTTTCCCAGGATGTGAAGAAATATTTTATAACTGACCTGCAGGGATAGTATGAAGGGGATACGAGTGTGGACTATGGAGACTATGTTATTGTAGTTCCACTTTATGATGTAATGTAACATTTATGAATGTATCCAGTGTTTCCAAGGCTACTAAACTAATCGTTCTTTCGATACTTGATATTTTGTTATCATGCCAATGTTATGTAATAATGCACCAACTCTGGGTAACTGGGGTCGGGGCATTACAGTTGGTATCAGAGGAAGTTTAGTAAAAACCTCAGAAGATAGATTTAGATAAACTCGGATTAGAGCATATAGCCCTAAGATATACTTTGAGGATTAGTATAGAATAACTTCCTAGAATTTTGGTACTGTAGAGATTTTGTGAGTTTTCTGAGAAATAAATCCCTATCTGGATACGAGCAGGTAGAGGCGGCTCTGGCACAGATGTACCTAGGGGTAAAACTCGAAAACACCACTTTGAGCTAGAATCGAAGGGGAACTGGTGCACGACAACAGGCCTTGTTGAATTCTTGGTTACAACACTCATGGGGTATATGCTTATGATATTTCCCATTTTCTTTACAAACCATTATGAAAGGTTTATGATTATATAATTCCTCAAATAAAACATTTTTATGTTTACTAATTATATCCATAAACTTTTTAATTTATGTTAATTGTTTTAGAAGTTTGGAATTATGTATTTCGATTTATAAACGTATCTACTGTATTACGTTGTCTAGATATGGCAACAAGTGGAAGAAATGGAAATTGTATCAATGAACGCACTCCATGTTGGGATTTTCCTCCTGCTCAAGATAATTATAGTGGAGATGGCGATGCAACTGGTGCTGATCACATAATCACCATACTGGAACAACTCACTCAGGTTATGAATAATAACCTTACCCGTATGGAGCACCCATATCCACAGTGTGGGGGATCAATGTTAGATCGCTTCATGAGGAAAAAACCACCAACCTTAAATGGGGGTAAAATCCACTAGTAGCTGAGAAATGGATAAATTCCCTAGAGATAATATTTCAGGCTTTGGAAAGTAGTGAATGGTAAAAAGTTGTCCTGGCAGTTTACCGCCTTACTAGAGATGTTGATCAATGGTGATCATTGATTCAAAATTAAAATGAAGATAAAGATGTATCAAGTATGTAATGGAGGGAGTTTGAAGATATTTTCTTAGAAAAATACATTCCTCATGACCATCGAGCCGATATGGAAAGACAATTTCTGAGTCTTAGGAAAAAGGAGGATGAGAATGTCGCAAAGTATGAGGCTAACATTACAAGGATAGAAAAGCATGCTGTAGATTATATAAATAATCCAAGGAGTAAGATTGATCATTTATTTTATGGGTTAAAACCATTTCTCCGTCGAGCATTAGTCTCACAATCCTTCTCATCGTATGAAGATTTTGTTTTATGTGCTATCAAGACAGAAAATGAGTTCTCTAAGTCTTACGACTTTAAAGAAAAGAAAGAGAAGAAGAGATCTGCTGATCACTCAGGAAATGGAAATAAGGGGAAGAAGGGAAAGGATGAATATCCATCCTATAGTAAATGTGGTAAGAAACACCCTGGTACTTTCTTGAAGGGAACGAGAGTCTGATACAAGTGGGGTGAAAAGGGCCACCAAGCTCGTGATTGCAAGGGGAAGAAAGAAGCTACTGATGTTCAATGCTGCAATTTCAGAGAGATAGGACATTATTCAAATGAATTTCCTATGAATTTGGGTAAATTAACTCAGAAAAGTCCAAGGGATCAAGGCTATGTTTATATTATCACTACTACTGAGGTAGAAGCTCCGAAAGATGTGGTGGCAGGTAATTTAATGGTTCCTCGAGTTTAGCTAATGCTTTATTTGAGTCTAGATCATCGCATTGTTTCATATCTTCCCAGTTTTCTAAGAAAATTAGATATTTCCAATTTGATTTAACAAGGGAGTTGTTAGTTAAAACTCCCAAGAGAAGTATTATTGCAACAAAGTTTTGTGAATTAGTCTCCATTAGAGCACGTAAATGTTCTCTATCTGCTGATATCATCGTCATACCCATGATTGAATTTGATATAATCCTCGGTATGGGTTGGATTTTAGACCATGATGCGAAGATTTATTGTAATAAGAAATAGGTTATGATTTTTTATGATGATGATAAAGAATACCTTATCTTTAGAGCAGAATCATCACCACCCAATTCTTATCTAGATCCACCCCCAGTAGCTCAACTAAATTCAATTATTGGGGAGGAAGAGAATGAAAAAAATTTGTGTGACGAATGGAATGTTAAAATAGAGGATGTACCTGTTGTGAAAGAATATCTAGATGTGTTTCTTGAAGATTTACATAGACATCCTCCAGAATGAGAAATTGAGTTTTCAATTGATTTAATTCCAGGTTCAAGGCCCATATTGAAGAACCCTTATAGAATGACCACTGTGGAATTAGTTGAACTAATTAAACAACTAGAGGAATTGAGTAATAAGGGATTTATTCACCCTAGTGTTTCTCTATCAGGAGCCCCTGCCCTTTTTTTAAGAAGAAAGATGGATCTATGATGTTATGTATCGACTACATGGAAATCAATGCTATATCAATAAAGAACAATTATCCCCTACCTCGCATTGATTATTTATTTGACCAACTGCATAGATCTCAATATTTTTCAAAGATTGACCTTTGATCTGGATACCATCAGTTGTGTGTGAATTAGGAAGACATTCCGAAGACAACATTTCAAACTAGGTATGGGAATTACGAGTTTACAATATTGACTTTTGGATTGACAATGCACCCTCTGTATTCATGGATCTAATGAACATAGTTTTCAAGGAATATCTCGATGATTTTGTAGTGGTATTTATTGATGATATCTTGGTATACCCCAAAATCTATGAAGATCATGAAAATAACTTGCCCATTATCCTGAAGACTCTTAGAAGACATGAATTATATGAGAAGTTTAGCAAGTGTGAATTCTGGCATCCGGAGATTTCTTTTCTTGGACATATTGTCTATAAGGATGGAATCTGTGTTGATCCTTCTAAGACAATAGCAATCCATGAATGGCCATCACTAACGAGTATAATCGAGGTATGTCGTTTTATTGGTTTAGCAGGTTATTGTCGGTGTTTTGTCCATAATTTTTCCCAATTGGCTAACCCATTAACAAAGCTGACACGTAAAGGGGTTAAATTTGTTTGGACAAAAAAGTGTGAAGAATGTTTTGAAGAACTGAATAAAATATTAGCCATTGATCCTATATTGACTCTACCATTGGGGAATGATGGGTTGATTATTTATAGTGATGCAACAAAAAAATGACTTGGTTGTGTCCTTATGCAGAATGATAGGGTTATTGCCTATGTATCACAAAAACTGAAAATTCATGAGCACAACTATCCTAATCATGATCTTGAGTTAGCTACTGTAATATTTTCTTTGAAGATATGAAGACATTATCTCTATGGTGAAAAAATGCGAGATATATATCGATCACAAGAGTTTGAAGTATATTTTCTCACAAGAAGAACTCAACATGAGGCAAATGAGATGGCTTGAACTACTCAAGGATTATGATTTCATGATACACTACCACCCGGGGAAGGAAAATAATGTGGCAGATGCTTTGAGTAGAAAGGATCATGGAGTTTTGAACAAGATGGGAGTTTAAAACGATCATATATACATGGATCTAGTGAATATGGATATGGGAATCACCATTGAAGGTGAAACATCAATAATTATTCAAATGGTTTCCAAACCATATTTACTAGAAAGTAATGAGAGTTATCAGACCAATGATGATGAATTTCAAAAGAATATTAAAGGTGTGAATGATGGGATATTGAGAGACATTGTGTATGAAGAAAGAATTTTTAAATTTGGGAAGAGACTTTGTGTTCCCAATATACCTGATCTAAAAAGGGAATTGTTGGACGAGCATCATAGTTCAAATTTCTCTATACACCCTGGGATCACCCAAATGTATAGATATTTAAAGGAACATTGTTTGTGGGACAACATGAAGAGGGAGATTGATGATATTGTGTCAAGATGTATGGTTTGTCAACAAGTGAAAGCTAGAAGGCAACATCTTGGAGGATTCATGAAACCTCTTCCCATACCTGAGTGGAAATGGGTTAATATCATGATGGAATTTGTCATGGGACTACCAAATACTCCTAGAAGGAACGATGCAATATGGTTCATTGTTGATTGTCTTACCAAGTTAGCACATTTTCTTGCTATAAGATAAGATATACCACATGAACGTCTAGAAAGACTATATATTAATGAAGTTGTGAGACTTAGTGGAGTAACCCTAATGATTGTTTCTGATCGTGATCCCCATTTTAATTCAAGATTCTAGAAGAGTCTTTAGAAGGCCTTGGATACTGAACTTCGTTTGAGCACTTCCTACCACCCTCAAAAAGATGGGCAACCAGAATAGACTATTGAAACCATAGAAGACATGTTAATATCCTGCTCACTTGACTTTCAGGGTATGTGGGATCAATATTTACCTCTGATAGAATTTTCTTATAACAATAGCTTCCATTTGAGTATTCAGATGGCACCATATGAATCATTATACGGAAAGAGATGTCGCACACCAACTTGTTGGGATGATGTTGGTGAAAGAAAACTCATAGGCCCAAAACTGGTGGAGGAAACGATGGAAAAGGTAAAGGTAATCCAAAACCACATCAAAGCAGCTCAAAGTAGGCAGAAGAGCTATGCTGACAACCGAAGGAAGGATTTGGAATTTCAGATAGGATATCACGTCTTCATAAAGGTATCTCCATGGAAGGGAGTTATACATTTCAGTAAGAAAGGTAAATTGAGTCCCAGGTAATAGGACCTTTCAAAATTCTAGAACGAACTGGGGCTATAGCTTATCGTTTGTCAATGCCGCCAAATCTCTCCAAAGTTCACGAGGTGTTCCATGTACCCCTGTTGAGAAAATATATGCCTGACCCAACACATGTACTCACCTATGAGGAATTAGAACTGAAACACGATCTGTCTTATTCTGAAGAGCCCGTGAGGATTCTTGATACGAGAGAACAAGTGCTGAGAAACCGGACAACTCGTCTGATAAAAGTTCTATCGATAAACTAGAAGATGAAAGAGGCAACATGGGAACCCAAGGAACTTATGATGAAGAGCCACCGAAGTCATTATATGTAGTGATATTATAAAAATTTTGAGGATGAAATTAGTTGAAGTAGGGGAGAATGTAACACCCCAAGATTCTACAATACGCTTCTCTTTTAATAATACAGTCACGTGTGTTGTATGCAACTTCGAGATCTAACACACTCCACAACCAATCAAACTAGCAGTTATGAATAGAAGTGCCCACTTTTTGGAATTTAAAAAATTTTATATTTCAAAAATAGAGTTCATTATTGGATTCAGAATATCAAAATTAGCTTAGGGTAAATTTTTGGTATTTTTTTGAAAACTATCAATTTTTGATGAATAATGAAAAACACAGAGTTATAGTTTAAAACTGAAATTTTTATTTAAATAAATATTTCTTTTATTTAAATTTATTTTAGGTCAAAATAGATACATAATACCTATATAAGTTCAATGTAATTCATTGGAGTCAGTTTATAATAATTTTAGATATATAAAAATTTTATTGAACTTTTCACCGTCTTTTACCCACCTCCTAGAAGAATTTAAAAATTCACATAAAACCAATTTTTACTGCTTCTATGAGTGGAATTTAGAAATTTTGAGTGACAAGTTTAATATAAATGAGTATAATGTGGTTCAATAAGATAAAAATAATTTTTAGTGAAAAGTAACTTTTACGTTTATTTACCACGGTTAAAAATAAATAGGGCAATTAAGGGTAAAAATGATATTATTATTACCCTAACACATGTCCTAATTCTATTTGATAAGTATAATTAGACCAAATTCAACATTATAATAAAATATGAACCTCTTTGGTCCACTTGGATTAGATTAGAACATTTATTATTATTTAATTCAAAGAAGAGTTAAAAGAGATAAAATCAAAGTTAAATAACTAAAACATTTTTAATATAGGGTTATACATAAGATAAATAAAATTATAAATATTAATTAGAAATTTAAAAATATTTATTACATAATGATATTTTATTAATAATTTTCAGACATTAAATAATTTAATTTATTTATGATACAATGGTGATGCAGTAATTACCTAATTAATGAAATATTAAAATAATTGAAATTATAAATATCAAAATAAAAGTAATTTGAGACTTTTTATAAATTAAACTAATTTATATAGGTTAATATAACATATTAGGGTTGGTTAGATGAATTTTTATCGATGTAATAATTCTGTTATGAATTTAGCAAAAACAAAATACCAAATAGTGTCAAAATTGACATAAAAGAGTTTTTAATACAAATGTTATATTATTAATTCATATTCTATTAATAAAAATATAAGGTTTGAAAAAAGGACTTATATAATGATAGGTGTATCATTAATGAACCACTTGGGGTTCTCTTAGAAGTATATAGTAAGTTTAGTAACCATATAATATAAAAATACAAAGAGACATGGTAAATGTAAAACTATTTAACTAAGAGTTAAATATAAATGATAAGGTTAATATATTGACCCAAACATGTCTAAAATCAATTGGTTGAAAGGTTTTAGACCTATCCCCACCTTATCCTCTAAATAAGTCACTTCGGAGCCATTATAAACTGAATAAGAATTTATTATAAAATAATATTTTAAGTTTTTCCTGTGGTGCCCCTCACCCCTCTTATAAAAGGGCACTCACCCTTCTCTCAAATTCATAAAATCAAAGCTTTTTGGATCTTCAAAACCCTACCGAAATATTCTTTCAACTTTATTCAATTCAACCTAGAGGCCTTAGTTTGATCAGAAAGCCAACCTATGGAGCACTTTTGATCAAATCAAAAGGAAGAACCTGAAGAAGAGGTAATGTTTGCACCACCCTCTTTCAAGTTCCTTTCTTCTTCGTATTATTCTTTCATTGTTATTTCCTTTCTAAAATAATACCTCTAGTATCTTCTGTATACTGTCATGTTATTATAAATATGGTACAACCATATTCTGCATTCTATCCATCCTTTTAATGACATGTCACCATACGTGCGTACGTGCGGCTTACCGTCTCCACGTCGTGGTGTAATTGTTATTCAAAACATTATTATTTGGATGGGTATGATAATGATGTGTAATTTATGTAAATAAAATATATAACATGATAATTATTCTGTATATATGATATAACATCCAATTATATATTATTTTAATATAAAAAGAATGATATTGTCGCTCGTGCGTACGTACGGACTACCGTCTCTATGAACACGATAAGATTCATTCCCCATCGCATCCATTCAAGACTAATTTTCATTTTATAATTAAAAATAATGTTTAAGGACTTTATATCATTCTATATATGAATATGATACATCCTATGGATAAAAAACATGACTTATGTAACAAAACATATAAAAGAAAACGAGTAAGTGAACACCCGAAACGACGATATTACTAAAATATTATTAACAATGAAATATTAAAAGACCATATATGATATCATATTTATGTATATGATTATTTTATAATTTAATAACAATGATTTAACTATTATACAAGAGGTTAACCTACCCTCGACTAAGGAAAAGTACAAGGTAAGGGTTTATCTCACAATCTCTTTATTATCTGAGGTTGTTTATACGTAATTATCTACTAGGAACCCTTTATAATCCACATCCATGTTTCTTAAAAATGTATTTCAAAATATTCTTACTATTTTATTAAATATGTGTTAAAGTCATTTATACCCTTGTTTTAATTTTTATAAGATTTTTATAAACAAATCTTTCGGTCCTTTTCCAAACAAGGTCCTTTTTAACCTTTTTGACAAAATTAAGGTAAGAATGTCTTTTTTAAACTTATACTGGAGGTGCTGCTATTTTCCACCATTATAAAATTTTCAAAGATTCCCTTACAAGCTTATAAAGATATTTTAAAAGTAAATGTTTCTTTTTATAATTACGTGACTTTTAAATGATTTATAAAAAGAGATATTTCTCTCAAATAGTTTTGATTTCATCTATGTAAACATACTTTGATGGATTTTAAGCTTATTTGAAGTTGATTTTTTATGATAAAAAACTTCCATATTGTATTGAATGTTTTGTTATATGTTTGATTGTGGATGTGTTATTTTTATACCATCAAAGGATTATGTATAAAGTATTGAAATTTCGTATGCTATTTTTAATACGAATTTTATGTTATTTTTAAACCTGTTCATATGAGGAATGCATTGGACTTAATAAGTGATGGGTGGAGCCTGCTATAGCTCCTCAGTGCATCGATAGGTCTCATGAGACAAACTATTGTCTTGGTACAAGGCCTTGAATATGTGGTTATGATAGTTTGGCATTATGCATTCCATAATTATGAAAGTGGTTATTGATATTGCATGTGATTATTTGACTAGTAAAATATCCATGTGAATAAGTAAATGGAATTATTTCATTTTATTTTTTCCATATTATGCTGAAGTTAAAGTAAAAAAATGCTTCTATTTTAGTTATACATTTCCTTAAATGTTTATGCTTATTTATGAACGTTTCCGCTATATTGTTATCTTTACTGAGCATCCGAGCTCACCCCTTTCTATGTTTTATTTTTCCAAGGATGTGAAGAAATATAGTATGACTGACCAACAAAGATATTTAAAGGAGATATTAGTGTGTACTATAGAGACTATGTTATTATAGTTTTTCACTTTATGATGTAATGTAACATTTATGAATGTATCTAGTGTTTCCAGGGCTACTAAACTAATCGGTCATTCGAGACTTGATCTTTTGTGATCATGCCAATGTTATGTAATAATGCACCGACTCTAGGTAACTTGGGTCGCGGCGTTACACGCAGTGTTCATGGGATTGATGAAATTGATCTTTCAGCCTTACTTTGACCAGTTCGTAGTGGTGTTCATTGATTACATCCTTGTGTAAACAGCGTCAGAGGGCGAGCACACGAGACACCTACGGATGGTTCTAGACGTACTCTGGGAGCACCAAATTTATTGGAAGCTCTCAAAGTTTGAGTTCTAGATTTAGGAGGTCCACATTCTAGGACATGTCATCTCAGATAATGGTGTAGCTGTGGACCAAGACAAGGTGGAGGAAGTGTTAGCATGGGAGCCACCTCGGAGTGTGACAAAGGTGCGGAGCTTCCTTGGGATGGAAGGATATTACCGAAGATTCATTACTGATTTCTCATAAATATCATCACCAGTTACCACCTTAACTCAGAAGGGAAAACCCATCATATGGTCGAAAGAAGTGCCAGTAGGCTTTTGAGATGTTGAGGCAGAGTTTGACGAGCACCCCAATCTTGATATTATCCGAGGAGGGTGTCACATATGTAGTTTTCTGCAATGCATCAGGGATCAGGATTGGTTGTGTCCTGATGTAGGGAAACACGGTGATTGCATATGGTTCGCACCAACATAGGCCCCATGATTATAACTATGTGACCCATGATCTTGTGTTGGCTGTGGTAGTATTCGCGTTGGAGATGTGGCGGAACTACCTTACGGGCAAGCAGTTTATTGTCTACTTCGACCCCAAGATCCTCATGTACATCTTCTCACAGAAGGATATGGACCTGAGACAAAGGAATTGGCTAGAGTTCCTCCAGGACTATGATTTCAAGATCATCTATACTCCTAGAAATGGGAAAAAGGTGGCAGATTATCTTAGGAGAAGGTTGAGCTTGTAGCTGTTGAGTGAGACGACATAACATTTATCCATGTTTTAGTTGTCCTTCATGGATAGAGAGGATGTAGATTTCCTACAATCGATGGTTTTCACCCCTGCACTATTACAGTGAGTTAGGGAGGCACAGCTTGGGGATGTCGACTGTGAGGTTTCATGTTCTTATTTATCCATAGTACATGCTCTTGATGGATATTTGTAAGGTAGAGAGCATGTAATTATTTTAAAGGGATTCACTATTGTACTAGTGGAATTGCGAGAAGTGGTCCTTAGGGATTTTTATAAATCTCCCATGGTGGTACATCATAAAGTGGAAAAGATGTACCACGATCTCCGATGATATTTCTGGTGGTCAGGCATGAAGAAGGTAGTAGCAGAGTTCATTTCTCAATGTCTTACATGCCAACAGGTGAAGGATGAGCACCAGGTTCCAGCAGGATTAGCTCACCCCTGGAAGTTCCGTAGTGGAAGTGGGATAGAATATCAATGGACTTCATGACGAGATTACCATAGACATCCAAGGGGAGTGATTCCATCTTGGTGATCATTGATCGACTTACCAAGTCATCCCACTCCCTATCTATCAGGGAGCAGAGTTCCATAGAGATCTTGGGATGCCTCTTTGTGAAAGAGATAGTTCAACTTCATGGCATCCCTTCGACAATAGTCTCAGATCAAGATGCCCGCTTCACATCCCGGTTGTGGAAGGGATTGTAGGAGGATTTTGGGACTTGACTATGCTTGAGCACGACATTTCATCCCCAGACCGATGGTCAGACATAGAGAACCATCTAGGTTCTGGAGTATATATTACGGGCATGTATCTTGTACTTCGGTTGCAGTTGGGAGGACCACCTACCACTGGTAGAGTTTTCATAAAACAACAACTACCACTCCACCATTGGTATGGAACCTTTTGAGGCTTTGTATGGGAGATCCTACTGGTCACCACTTTGCTGGACTGACCCCGAAGAGTTAGCACTCATGGGTCCAGAGTTGGTGCGAGCTACCATCCAAGATTAGTTAAAGACTACACAGATCTAGAAGAAGTCTTATGCGAATAGACAATAGAGACCTCTAGAGTTCGAGGATGGAGACTATGTCTTTCTTCGGGTCTCACCTCAACGAGGGATACATATATTTGGTCAGGGCAGCAAGATATCTCGGATTTTTATCAGACCTTTCCAAATACTGCGCAGAGTTGGCGAGGTGGTGTACTTCCTAGATCTACCATCACAGTTGCATCAGGTACATGATGTCTTCCACATGTCACAGCTGAGGAGGTACGTGCATGAACCATCTCACATCATCGATTGGGGCAAGCTGGACATTGAGGATGGAGTGACCTTTTCAGAGTACCTAGTGGAGATTGAGGATTGTCATGAGAGGATCCTTTGTGGGAAATCAATTACCTTGGTGCACATTCTGTGGAAATAATGGAATCTTTAGGAGAGCACGTGGGAGCAGGAGGCTCAGATCCATGCCCAGTACCCACTTCTTTTTTAGTAGCCTTTGTTTTGGATTTTCGGGGCTGCAAATCCCCAAGGTGGAAAGAATGTAATGTCTCATGTTTTCCATGTATTATTTTTAAATATTATATGGAATTATTACGAGACAAGGTTTTTCGAAAGTGTGCGATTCCGAGGCCCCGAGTGCCCGAAATAAAAGATTAAAATAAATTAAAATTTTAAACAGCACGCGCAAGTGGTTTTCATGAAAAAGTGGAATAACTTTTAAATGGGTTCCTGAACTAGAAATATGGGGGCATGATTGCATTCATAGCAGCGACTTTACCTTAGGTAGGGACTAAATTTGATCGGCATGGTTCGTCTGAAAAAGTTAGATTTTAGAAATTTTAAAAGGAAATTTTATAAGAAATAAAATAAATTAGTAATTTATTTAATTTTAAAATGTTTCCATAACACTGACACTTATTTTCTTTAAATAATAAGGAGCCTAGGTTTGGGCTTATAACCTTGGATATTCCCCCTAGAATCATCTGGATCTTTGGAGAGGAGCTAACCTTTGAGTATTTTGACGGATGCCAACGAATGACGATGCTTCTCAGATCTGATGAGCCTCACCAACGAACGTGATGTAGCGATCGTTCTTCAACCAGATCAATGTAGGGGTTTATTATTTCATTTTCTCTTTACCCTATTTTTGTATTTAAATGAAAAACACAGATCAACCACGAACATGTTGATCCGCGAAGCGTGCATTCATAAAGGAGGGGGTTATTTTCATTTCTTTCAGGGATTGATTCGAGAATTATAATTGTGATAATTGTTCAATTATTTATTTGATTCACCTTGTTTAATCCTTCTAACAAGAGCGGGTCAATGTTGTGATGAATGAAGGTGGGAGTTCATTCCTCCTTTTTGTCAGGTTGGATTTTCTTCCTCTTTTCATCGTGTTCCTTGTGGGGTGACAAACAATGGATCGTTGCACGTCCGTTTTGCGACGCAATGATCCCAAATTGGAGACCTGACATCGTAGTGACCTAGTGGAATTGAGATGGTGGTGGAAGCGGACAAATCAACACGGTTCGGGATTCCACGTTCTTCGAGCGTTCTTCGCAAGGATGATTGAAATGCATTTTCGGGGCTGATCGGATGACCAAAACAAAAGTAATCGACCTTATGATGTGTGGGCGACCTAAGATCTGGAGTTTCGTTGCGATCGGATGACCATATTGATGATTAGATCATCACATAGGTGCGGTGAAGCAAGTTCACGGTTCTAGAAAATTCCAGAATACACGGTGTGTAATTCCGAAGAACACGCTGTGTGATATTGGTGGTGGAAGCTAGGGTTTCGGGTGTCAGATAAGTATCGCACGGCATGTGACCTCGGTCACACAGTGTGTTGGACCCTCCTAGATGCTTGGCATGTATTCTGATAAGTACACCGACATGGGATGAACTACATGGCTTTAGAACATGGTGTGTAAACCCTACATGGCATGATAGAGACGACTACATAGAGACCGACATGTATCTCAGGCGATACACGAACACTTGATGAAGTTCAAAACCGTGTACTCCACCACACATCCAGACCAGGAAAACTACACGGGTTACCCTATTTACAAGTTACACGGGGTGGCGCCCATGAGAAAAATCCATGTACGGGCACACAACCGAATACACGGTGCCAAACCCAGTTACTCAGACACTGCGTGTGCTCTGTACTACACGTCGTGTACTGACTTTTCTACATGATCATCCTTGAAACACAGGCTGTTGTACACAAGTAGTACCTGAGGTCAAAATACACTACGTGTAAAACTTCTACATGTTGTGTATGTAGGACCCCGGGACACCCTGAGAGGGGAGGGGTGAATTAGGGTGTCAAATTTTTCTTTTAATGTGATGGATCTTGTTCCCACATTGGTAAGAACTTGTTAAACCTGTATGATGGATATGAACAGAAAAAAAACATTCACATGCAGAGAGACGACACATCACGTTTTACTTGGTTCACCACTAAAGGCTACGTCCAAGGAGCATACGCCGATAGGTTTTCGGTCGTACCAAATTCTACTAAACCTCACTAGTTGTGGATTACAAAGGTTCGGGCATAGTCACTCTATCCCAGGCTCACTGTCTTTACAAAAGGTTCAAGGATAACTCACAGCGTCCCTCTGGTAACTTCTAATGACTCACCATGGCTCACATCCCTTGGTGAAGTCAAACTCAGTTTATAGATGTGAAGGTCTTTTCATCATTTCAAAAGAATGCATCCTCTGTTGTACGTAGATGCTCTGTTGAACTCCAACTTTCACTTATAGAATAATTTCACTTTGAACTGAAGGTATCAGGAAATATTTCAGATTTTTTGCATCTCCAAAAAGGATGAGCGTACTTCAACCTCACATGTCACGCTTCTCCAAGACCAGCGCACAAGTTTCAAGACCGGTGCACAAGTCACTTGCGCGGTACAAATTCGGTGCGCAGGTGACACCAACCCACTTGCGTGACACTGCGTCCTTCAACTCCAATCTTGCACAAATCAACACCTTTTAACTCCCAAACCACTTTGGATGCACAACCAACAACCGGTGCGCAACCTCTACTTGTGCGGCCCAACAACCACTTGTGCGACTCAACCACTTGCACGATGAGAGCTCGAAAAATCTCAAAGTCTTGAACTTCGTTAAAAATGAGGAGGGGTGGTCCTCTATTTATAGGCAAAAAGGAAACCCTGCGCGGTGGCGCGCAACCCTCCTTTCAGCATGGAAGTTCCAGCACACAGCTCCATCTTCCCTAGCCTCTATCGCGCAACTCACCTGCGCAACCAACCCAATAATTGCGCGACCCTATTTCATTTGCCATATTTTAAGGATCTGATCACAAAAATCATCTGGAGTGAAACTTTCAAAACCTCCTAGGTACCGGTGCGCAAGTCCCTTCATGGCGCGCAATTCACTTGCACAAAAAGCCCAAGACCTGTGCGGCCCTTATCCCATTTCCATTTTTCCATTTTCTAATCTTGAAAAACTTATGGTGCGCAAATTTTGTATCCTTCAAGTACATGGCATGCAAGTCTCTTTTCCAAAAACACTTTTCTCCATTTGTTGATTTTCAGGCCCAAAAATTTTCCAAACACTGGAAAATAGTGCCACCTTTAATACTGTAATCTGCTTGGCCTGTATGATCACTTTGCTGGCACACATTCTGAACTTCCTCTAAGGATTGAAAACAAACACAAACCATACTCCAATTCATGCAAAGATGATCATGGTTCCAACAATATCCCCCTTTGGGTTTGTTGGCAATTAGAAAATAAATTCAATAGATCCCCATCCACATGTAAACCAAAAACGCAAGAATCCACTCAACCAACACTCTAAGTCTATGTGAGAAATGCTCATTGTAGAAAACAAGAGAGAAATCTTAAATGGGGTTCCCGTGTTTTGGAATTCTCAATGACACCCAAGAATCAATACATGACCAATGTATTCCTTCTCATCCTTCTCATCATAGAATCATGACATGCCTGAACATGCCTGAATTTAATCCTTTCTTCCCCATTGGCAAGAAACCCAAAGACCGATAATGTGTTCATTGCTCAGCTCAAACCATACTCCCCCTGGATAGTATCTCCCCCACAAACCTGCATCGCATCCATAAACAGATAAAAAAAGTTATCATAAACGGGGAAAGGGCAAATGCGTAACCTCCTTATGCACTGGGAGGTGGCTGAACAGTGAGGTTCAATGGATGCTTCTCAAACACAGCCGCTGACAGTGGCTTGGTCAGGATATCAACCACTTTCTCATCAGTTCCCACATGATCCATTCTAATCACCCCTTTCTCAACTTTTCCTTTGATAAAGTGATACCTGATTTCAATATGTTTTGTACGATAATGTTGAACTTGATTATTTGTGAGATCAATTGTGCTCTTGTTATCACAGTAAATTACCATTGGTTGATTCAACTAATCACTAATATCTGTATGTTGTTGCTTCATCTACAGCAGTTGAGTGTATGCCTTTGTGGCAGATATATACTCAGCTTCAGCAGTACTAAGAGAAGTACTTTCTTGTTTCTTGCTCAACCATCCAACACATTTCTGCCCAATATAGAAGGCTCCACCACTAGTGGACTTTCTGTCTACTACATCACCAACCTAGTCAACATTAGAAAATGCTGATAATTCACTATCCCTACCTGCAGAAAAAAATTACCCAATGTTATGTGTACATTGAATGTACCTCAGGATTCTTTTTACTACCTCCATATGTTCCTCCTTTGGATTACTCTGAAAGCGGGCCACAAGAAATGTGGAAAAGACAATATATGGTCGTGTAACTGTCAGGTACAGTAGGCTCCCAATGATCCTCATGTACATGGTGGGATCAAAAGAGTCCCCATCCTCATGATTTCCAAGTTTAGTTCAAACTACAATTGGAGTTGTCATTGGTTGGGAGTATTGCATATTAAACATCTTCAACAGCTCTCTTGCATACTTTTACTAAGAAATGAAAGTGTAATCCTTCTTTTGAATCACCTGTAGCCCTAAGAAATATGTGAGCTCCCCAATCATAGACATTTCAAATTCTGATTTCATATGAGTGACAAATTCATCCACTGATTTCTTCCCGCTACAACCAAAAATGATATCATCAACGTAGACAAGAACCATGAATTGATCTTTTGGAGAATTTTTCACATATAGATTGTGATCCACTCCTCCTCTTTTGAACTCAAGCTTCTTGAGATACGAGTCCTGGTGGGAATACAATGCTTGTGGTGCCTGCTTCAAACCATATAGGAATTTCTTCAATTTGCAGACCTTTATCTCATCAGTAATAAGAACCAAACCCACAAGTTGTTCAATGTAGACTTCTTCTTCAAGTACACCATTCAAGAATGTTGTCTTGACATCAATTTGATATACTTTATATCCTCTTTGGAGTGCCATGGCAAGGAAAAGTCTGATTGACTCTTGTCTAGCCATTGGAGCAAAGGATTCTTCAACATCAACACCTTCAATCTAGGAATACCCTTTACATACCAGACGATCCGTGTTTTTTATAACACTTCCATGCTCATCAAACATGTTATTGAAGATCCATTTTATACCAATAACATTGTGACCTTCAGGTCTCTGGAAAAGATTCCATGTGTGATTCTTGTCAATCTGATTTAGCTCTTCATTCGTGGCCTTCACCCAAGATTTATCCTTTGCAGCTTCTTTGAATGAGGATGGCTCCACAACTGACAGAAATGCAGATTGCATGTTATTACTCATCCTCCTTGTTTGTGTGGGTGCACTCATTTCCCAATTATGTTATGAGGATCAATCTCAACTCTAATGTTTCTATTATTTGGTTCAGTTGCATCCTCTCTAGCCATAGTTTCTTCTTTATATTCTTCTTCTGATTAAACATCATGATGTGACTACTGAGTTTTTCGAACAGCTTCCTCTATTTCTATATTTTTATTTTCTCAATGTTCACTTTCTTCCTCACTTTCGATCACATCAACATATGTTGTCCTTGAAGCATTTGTTTTTTTCTCTTCAATTATCTTAACATAACTTCTTAAAACAATCCTTCTTAATCGCTTGTTGAAACACTTGTAGTCTTTGCTGTTCATTGGATACCCAAGAAAAATTCCTTCATCAGCATTGTCACCAAACTTCCATTGATTTACTTCTTTATTCTGAATGAAACATTCACTTCTGAAAACACAAAAGTATTTTAATGAAGGCTTCCTTCCATGCCACAATTTATATGGTGTCTTCTTTTCTCCGATATAAATCCATGTTTGATTCTGAATGTGCACTATAGCTTCAATAGCTTCCTTCCTGTAATGGCGAGAGATACCACTCTCAATCAGCATAATCCTGGCCATGTTGTTGACCTGTCGATTCCGGCGCTCAACAAATCCATTTTTCTGTGGAGTTCTCATAGCATCTAACTCATGTTGTATCCCATGCTTCTCCATGTATTTTTCAAATTCAATGGATGCGTATTCCCCTCCGTTGTCTTATTTTAATACTTTTATTGTTCATCCAGTATCATTCTCGGAAATTCGACGATACATTTTCATGCAGTCAAGCACTTTTCGTTTCCTTTTTATAACCATTACACATTCCATTCTGCTATAATAATCTATGAAAAGAACGAATTACCTTTCTCCATGTGTTCCAGCAACATCTACCGGGCCACATACGTCTGTATGAATGAGATCAAGAAGATGCAATGCCCTTTTCTTCTTTGGCTGATATGAACTACAGACCAGCTTCCCACAAATTCAAGCATCACAAGATTTTCCCCGTTCACGTTTCAGAATGGGGATATCCATGAATATCTTCAGAATAGATATCTTTTCCATGTCTTGTTGGTTAATGTGCCCAATCCTTCAATGCCACAAATGGTTTTCTTCTTCAACAGACAAATAGCAAGAGTTCCCTTTACTGTCGGCCTGATATAAGTTTCCATCTATTCTACAGCCTTTCATAAGAGAATTCCTTGTTTTTCCCTTTACATTACAACCTTTTTGATTGAAAGTTACTATGAGCCCTGAGTCACAGAGTTGACTCACACTAAGGAGATTGTGACGTAGACTATCCACATAAAGAACTTCAGTCTTCTTTAGCTCTCCATTGGCGAGAGCAGTATTCCCACTGCCTTTAATCTTCAAAGCACCATCATTACCAAACCTCACTATTCCATAAACCTTCTTTTTAATGTTCTTCAAAAGGTAAACATTTCCCGTCATATGGGAAGAGAATCCACTATCAAGAATCCTGGTGCTTCTGCTCTTTGTAGCTTTGAGGGATACTTCTGCAAGATTGGATTTCTCGATCTTCTTCTTTTCTTTCCATGAAATATTGGATCCAGTAAAGGATACTAATGGAATTATAAAACTTTCCTCTACAAAATCTGATTCTTCATACCCATAATCTTCTTCCAGAGGAAGGAAACAGTTTGTGAGAACAACACCATCATGAGGGTGGATATTGACCTGTCTCTGAGAGTTGTATGAATCTCTCCTATCGAATCTCTACCTAAAATACATAGCTTTATGGACAAAGTTATAAAAATGAAAACAGTATCTATAGAAACTATTTCTTTTATAAGATAGAGGATATGAAGTAAGTCTCCCATGTTGATGTCCCAGTTCTTTCCTATTCATGTATCACTTTGCCTCCTCGTAATATGTTAGGGTATGGCCCAGATAGCCACATAACTGACACTTAATGAGAGGAAATGTCTTCTCACTTGAATTTATCCTCATGAATTCTACCCT
Organism: Viscum album; assembly: GCA_963277665.1. Taxonomy (NCBI): domain Eukaryota; kingdom Viridiplantae; phylum Streptophyta; class Magnoliopsida; order Santalales; family Viscaceae; genus Viscum; species Viscum album. The sequence goes on along the minus strand of OY728141.1, from coordinate 1,361,262,072 downwards.
GGGAGAATATTTGGACTACCTGTCATTTCTGAAAGTTTGAGAATAATTTTCAGTTCTTCTTTTTGTCTGGATTAAGGGTTTCTTTTTCAGCACATCAGGAAACATTTCAACATGTCCGACTTTTACCTTGTATTTCTTTTTGCTCTCTCCACTTCTAGAAATTGAAATCTCAACTTCACATCTAATTACACTCTTTCCCATGAGAGCGGGTATTTGATCACTCAAGATTTTTCCAACCCCATCTGAGCCACTCCTGGCTCATTCTAGTAACTCTACATCTGAGAATCTTCCAAAATGAATTTTCTTCTTACCCTCATTTGTGGTTGATCGACACTCCAGTTTTCTTCTAAGAGTAACAAATTCTTCCTCAAGACCTTCAATAGTCTTGGAATTCTCTTCCAGTCAGGATGTAAGGTCATTTATGACCATTGCTTGTTCTTAAATTCTAAGCTTCAATTCTGTAATGTCGTATGTGATTTCAAGTATTGAATATTAAACTCTCACTAGTTCTTCTAGTCGTTCAATTTCAGCTTCAAGCTCATCGACATATTCTGATTATTCTTCACCATTTCTTTCCACTTACTACATTTCTTGCATTTGTTATAATGATTTGAAAAGGCATATATAATTTTCAACTTGGGATCACAATTATGAGTCATATGATTCTCTCTTTCTTTTTCGATAGAGGGTTCTAACTTTTCAACGGTAGCCATCATAGAATCAAGGTTTCCAGTTTTAAATCCGGGTTCTTCTTCTTCAAAGAATTAAATATCATCCTCTTCCTCTTCACAAACAAAAATCTTCTTCTGTATCTTTTTTCCATATTTGAAGTCACCCTTTTTGAAAAACCTTTTCCAAGGCTTATGAATTTCTTCTACTTCACTTTATTCATCATTGAACTTTATTTGGAACTGAGAGTCAATGTGCCCAACTCTTCCAAAACGAAAGCATGCCAGACATAACTTACCTTTAAATTTACCTTTTCCCTTCTTCAGCCTCTTGGAAATAAGAGAAAGAACTTCTTTTTCCTCATCATCTTCATCACCACTATCTTCTGATATTTTCAGTTTACCCATGGATTTGAATGCCATTTCCTTGCTAACATGAGTCATAGCTTCTTTGAGCTTGACTCTCATCTCATATGCCACTAGACTAATTAGCAGATCATCCATAGAGAGTTTAGATAGATCTATTTCTTCAAGGGATGATACCTATTCATTGTACATAAGATGAAGTATTTGCAATATTTTTATTAGAATATCTATGTCTTTGATTTCCTGTCCAAGACCTCTAATTTCTCCCACTATTTCAGTGATTCGGTTAAAGAATGAATCTGAAGTCCCATCAGGATGCATCTTTAGATCATCAAACCTATTGTGCAGAACTTAATGTTTTGCCTCTTTCACTCTGTTGTCTCCTTCATAGATATTTTCATGTTTATCCCACATAGCCTTTTCTGAGGTGCCACTCTTCACCTTTAGATAAATTTGATTAGAAAGATCTGTAGTGATAGCATTCTAAGATTTAGCATCAGCATCAAGAACATTCCTGTCTGTATCAGTCATAACCAGATCTGTTGGATTAGTAACGTGTATTCCATTCATAGTAGCAAAGAGGACTTCCATTCATAGAGATATTAAATGAGATCTCATTCTATTCTTCCATATCTGGAAATTACTTCCATTGTAGAGAGGGAATCCCCTGACAATGACTGCATTCTCCATGCCGTCAAATGACAGATTCAACACCAGCAACCTTTACCCTCTGATTCCACTTGTAGGACCACGGGACACCCTGAGTGGGGAGGGGTGAATCAGGGTGTCAAATTATTCTTTTAAATTGATGGATTTTGTTCCCACGTTGGTAGGAACTTGTTAAAACTATATGATGGATATGAAGAGAAAGAAAAAATTCACGTGCAGAGAGATGACACAACACTTTTTACTTGGTTCACCACTAAGGGCTACGTCCAAGGAGCATACGCCGACAGGTTGTTGGTTTTACAAAATTACACTAAACTTCACTAGGTATGGATTTCAAAGTATCGGGCATAGTCACTATATCCCAGACTCACTAACTTTACAAAAGGTTCAGGGATATCTCGCAGTGTCCCTCAGGTCACTCCCGTTGACTCCCCCTGGCTCACTTCCCTTGGTGAAGTCACACTCAGTTTATAGACGTGAAGGTATCTTCATCATTTCAAAATAATGCATCCTCTGTTGTATGTAGATGCTATGTTGAAGTCCAAATTTCACTTGTAGACTAATCTCACATTGCACCGAAGGTATCATGCAATCTCTCAACTTTCATGAATCTCCAAAAAGGACGGGCGTACTTCCACATCACCTGGCGCGCTTCTCCAAGACCAGCACACAAGTTTCAAGATGGGCGCACAAGTCGCTTACGTAGTACAAATTCAGTGCGCAGGTGACACCAACCCACTTTCACGACACTACCTCCTTCAACTCCAAACTTGCATGACTAAGCGCCTTTTAACCCCAAAAACACTCTGGACACGAAGCCAACAATCGCTGCGTAGCCTCTACTTGCGCGGCCCAACAACCATTTGCGTGACTCATCCACTTGCACAACGAGAGCTCAAAAAATCTCTAAGCCTTGAACTTCGTTACAAATGAGGAGGGGTGGTACTTTATTATAGGAAAAAAGGACACCCTGCGTGGTGGCGCGCAAGCCTCCTCTCGGTGCGCAAGTTTCGGCGTGCAGCTCCATCTTCCCTAGCCTCTATCGCGCAACTCACCCGCGCGACCAAACCAATACATGCACGACCCTATTTCCTTTTCTATATTTTGAAGATCTTATCACGAAAAACATCTGGCGCGCAACATTACAAACCTCCTAGGTACTGACATGCAAGTCCCTTCATGGATCGCAAGTCACTTGCGTGACCAGCCCAAAATCTGCACGACCCTTGTCCCTTTCCATTTTTCCATTTTCTAATATTGAAAAACAAATGGCGCAAAAGTTTCCCCTCCTTCAAGTACATGGCACGCAAGTATATTTTCAAATAAAAATTTTCTCCATTTGTCGATTTTCAGGCCCAAAAATTTGGCAAACCCTAGAAAATGGTGCCACCTTCAATACTGTAATCTGCTTGACCTTTATGAGCACTTTGCTCGCACACATTCTAAACTTCCTCTGTGGATTGAAAAAAAGCACAAAACATACTCTAATTCATTCAAATATGACCATGGTTCCAACAATGTACTTTTCAGAACATGGCTTGATCTTCTTGTCCACCATATCATAGAAAAGTTTTTTTTGGGTTAGTGCCCTTTTTCACCTTCCCCTAATGGTCATGTATCGTTTCTTACTATAGGAGTATGATTCCTTTAGTATTACATTTCGAGATAGAATTAGGTATCCCTCCGAGAGGCCCAGAGCGAGATCCTCTATCCATTCTTGACCCTAGGTAGAGTCAGGTATCAACATGACCACTTCCACAGGGCACCGATCCTCTACCTAGCATGTGAATTCCAGGTGAGTCATGGTATCCGCCAAGGCCCTAGCAATGATCCTCATCTATGTATAGGGATATTTCCCACTCAAGAGTGTGTTCTTATTAAATGAGTGTATCTATATCTCGTGACCTTTCTTGAGAGATAGAATATCTCAGACGGATTTCATCTAAGTTATCAGACTCATGGGGTGAGTTCTCCCAAATGAGTGCTTTTCAAAATCTTCACACTGAATCACTAGTAGTGGTATGTTGTTGCGTGACTTATCCCTAGACTACTGGTTTGGGATTTGAGTATATCTGGATTTTTTCTGTTTCTTTTACTATATGTTCTTTAGAAATATTTTGAAGAGATGACTGTTCCTTTCCTTTTTGTATTTATTTGTTGTTTTGGGTGGTCCTATACTGAGTATTATTATACTCACCCCTGCATGGGCTTTGACCGCACATGTCGTGTCTTATGCATATGAGCATCCTTTTGACAGAGTCCAAGGCGGGCCAGGACAGGACAAAGCTTTCTGAGTTCTCCACAGCCTGAGGTGATCCTACAACTGTGAGCAGAAGTCCCAATACCTCTTTGTGTTTACAGGTTGGACTTTGTAGTTTTCAGACTCTTGTTTTTTGTGGGCTTGTATTCTTTCCCAGTTTACTTTCAGTACATTACTTTTCTTCATTCTCTGTTGTATGGGTTTAGTTGTATGCATTCATTTTTATTCCCTAGTAGTTTTTACATTTCATCGTTGTGGGCTTTTAGATGTGTGTGTGTGCATAGGTACTTAGGAAATGCCTCCCCTATTAGTAATATGCCTACTCGATGCTAGTCACCAGCCCCTGGACAATTGGAGGTGGGCTTGGGGAGTCTTAACGGGGGCCCACTTGGATGGGTCATGACATCAGTCTATGGTTGTAGATAAGGTTAATATACCCATTTATGTAGGGATAGAGAGAATGGAAAAGTAGTAGTGTCAGTCAAGATTCAAACCTTAATCATACCACAGAAGCTGTTGATGTTGGCAGAAAGCATTTCTTTTAGAGTATAGTAGTTATAAACCTCATTCGTACTACTTGATTGAGTTTTCTAGTTCCATACCAAGAATCAAATCCCAAAGGTGATAAGTCAAAAATTTCTTTAATGAATGTATATAGAGGGTATGGGACTAACAATATTGTGGAATAAAGACTCAGATAGGTTCTCTATCTGTGCCCATATTAATATCCACGTAGGCATTCATAATGAACAAGCCATTACCATTAAATCCCGAGCCTTTATCAATACAAGGACTATTTGGAGAATCCAGGTATGTCTGATGACCATGGACATTTTTTTATTTGATATTTTCCACTTTCCTGGTTCTTGAAATACATATAGATGAATTGAGGAGACTCATATTAACCTAGAAGCTCACAAAACCCACCAAGGTGCCATTCCATGATAACAATTTTCTAGTTTGTTTGATATCTTGGGAATAACTATAGACTTATATTCACCAAGAAGACCCCACATACTTTAATTTCCCATATCATACCAAAAAATCTCAATAAAATCCATTAGTAGTCATTTAAAACATGATCAAAGAGGGTATAAGGATTAAAATTCCAAATTTGATATGATACCCCATCATATGAAGCGATTGAACAGGGAGTGAATGTTCTAATAAAGCAACCCAAGTACATTATTTATGTTAAGTGAATCCCACACATGAAAGGATTATACAAATAATGAGGATGAGATCCAGTTAATAGATTATTATCTGTGCAACTAGGAAGGTAAGGATAGATCAACTCACGTGAAAATGTGGATATAGAATAGCAAGTTCACTTTCACATGAAATAGATTTAGTCATCTATCCTGTGATTGTAGTGACTTGAAGAGGTTTTTAAAATCAATCTATTCATTGAAACATGGAGGCACCTTGATTTATTTTTATCATATCTATAAGTCCTAGATTGATATAATGTTTTTTTATATGCAAGGAATTGTCTGGAAGTGAAAGTTAGGTGGTCAAGAGAGCATTCTTAAGTTAAGTAGTATCCCTCATTCATATTCTTCGATAAAAGATATATAGATTAATACAGAAGTTTATTACCTATATATATCAATATATAGTTATAAATAGTTATTTAATTATACATTATATTTTCCCTTTCCCTCAAAAATAAACAATCTCACACCATTATCATTCCCCTTACATTTTCTCATGTGTGCTAGTGATGAAGTGTAGCCCTTCCCACATTAAATCTTAACTGAGAATTCACATAGTACATTAACCTCTAACTTTTCTATTTGTCCTGATATTTTCTCAAGACATATTTGTTTCATAATAGGATTATATAATCTTTCAATTCCCTTATAAGAATTTCAAATATAAATATAAGTTAGAAAGAGTACAAGATCAAAGAGAGAAATACCATCTACCTAGGGTTTTCTTTCTAAGACCTGAGTGAGAATGAATAAATTCAATCATATTTAATTCCATTTGTCATTTTTGGTTTTCCAACCAATGGAAATGTATCCTCTTTTACTAGGATTATTCATATATGGCTGTTGATCAAGGTAATTTATAAAATGTTATCATAAGTAGAGTCTTTACACAATTGGGTAGATTAATTGGAGATTTTTTATCTAACTAAATATATTAATTTTGATTTAGTTTTCACAAAGAAAGACCATAAAGATAAAATAGAGGACCATCTACTATTTATTGAAAATCTGTGTCTTCAGGAGTTCCAAGACTACTTTCGCTTGAGTGCAAGCCTCACTCAATGAATTGATTTAGTGCTACCCTTGGAAAGGGATGGAATCCTGTGTGAGTGTCATAAGTAGAAATATGAAGTTTTTATGTAAGTAATCAGTAGTTTAGTAAAATGTTATTGAAACTAAAGAAATGTGGAAGTTATAGAACTAACTTTTGACCACCCTTATCAGTCATCAAATTAACCCCAAATGCAGATTAGAACAATAACTTGTTTCCACTTTGAGCTAGAAAAAGATCCCCTACTCTGTTTCAAAAAAACATGGGAAAGGAAATAGGTCAAGTAATTAAGATGGAATCAATATCTACTATAAGATTACTAATATTTTGATGTCTTTATTTGAGATAAGTTAATCTTAGTTGTTGGTCCCTATACCTTTTTGTGGTTTTATTAGTTTATAGTTAATATTACATTAATTATATGTAGGTATCATTGGGTTGTTGAGTAATACATGAATTAATTAGAATTATTTGGATCAATAATTTACTTCTCCCATTTTTCACCGGTGAGGGACTAATTTTTTTCCTTCACCAGCTTTTAATGGTTTAGAATACTAAGAGAAGGTGAATAAATGGATTAAAGTAGGACTCATTATGAAGTTTTTCCTTATATTTCCTACCATAAATTTCATAGAAAATTGAAATGACAAAATATTTTTGATTTATCATTTTATTGTATATTATGTGATTCTGGGTTGAGTTAAGTGAACATTAGTAAATAGTTGAAAAAAATCACCTTATCGACTGTACCCTTCATTATTTTCCAAGATACACATTTTTTAGGGACAAAAATGATGCATGGCCATAGGAAATCATTGAAAGGGAAAAGAAATCATGTGTCTCATATCATGATGATCATCCTAACCAAAATAATTATGTTTTATAGTTACCTAAATGTCATTAATGGTCTATGGTCATGAATTGGGATCCCATTTAGCCAAAAAAAGTGTTTGGTCCAAATGTAGTAGTGAACAACAGGTAGCTGAATTGATGTGTTTGGGACCTTTAGCAATGCAGGAGGATTGAGTTAGTGGAGGATATGAAAACTATATTCTATCATACTAGAAAAACTATTGGAATCATATGACTAGTCATATAATTAAAGGATAACCATTTCCATTGTTTTTGATTGAAATGCAGACCAATGATTGGTGATACAATGATATCGATATCATCTAGATAGGGAAATACCTCATACTAACTGAACCGGGATACACATTCCCTATGAATAACCACACCCTTGGCACTATTCTATGAGCACAATAAAAATATTACCTTCCAAACATCGATATAGGCGACTTAGGTCATCAAGGGTGTATAAGTATTATGCCATGGTGTGAAGCGTTGATTATAGAATGTGAAATATGAAATGATTCATATGTGGGAAAATACAATATTTTAGGAAATTAAGTGTTTAACAGTGATAATATTTTTTCATACCATAAAGGTGAATCCATATAGGTAAACACATTGAGCATTTTTCATCCTCTCGTTCACTATATTCACTTTGGTTCTCTCTTTTCTGATGGATCTAGTGAAAAAGATACATGTCTTTTCATTTCATTCCCTTTGTATTCTGGGGTCTATCCCTACTGTTTGTTCTAATTTATATGTCCTCCATCTTCCCTATCTTCTATATTTTAGAATAATTTGAGAGGGTGAACCACTGAGTAGATTGGACAATTCCCTATCGCAATGGAGAACTAGATACTTTCTTATAGCTATAGTGAAGTGTTTGAAGCTATGTAGCTAAAAGACACACCATCGATAGAAATGTGGTAAGAATACACACATACCCAAATGTTGAGATGTATATTCCCCTCATATCCTTTTAATTCATTTTCTTCTTGTATTACACCGTATCTATAAAATTACCTTTTCTTATTCTATTTTTATTTATACCATTAGGGAATAGTAGAGGAAGATCCCAATACCAAGATAATATAAACATCATTCTCTATAAACCCTAAGAAGTGACCTTGCCACACCACCACTAAAACATTTATTAATTAGTTCCATTGAAACAAGATGATCAATCACATCAATAATAAAAATAACTATAGGTTTTCTAAGAAAGGCCGAGATTCGAGTTCAATGACTAACATGAGGTGGTGCAATGGGAATCATGGGAATAATGAAAGGGTATGTAGGGCCTTTTCTAACTATTTAATGTTTAGTGTTCTTTCTAAATAATCCAAAATTCACCCTGGAGAATGCAATTATTGGCCAAGAGTACCAATAAAACTCATCACTGGACTTAGGATTTGATCTAAAACCTCTTTCTCTCTTCAGTTAAGACCCTTTAGTATGAAATATGGATAGGTAATGAACTCCAAATCCCCTATAGATTATTTATATTAGAATAAGGATATTTATTCCTAGTGCTGTAATAGAAACTTCCCTTCACATAAAATCTATTCCTACATTGAGGACACAACTCTCAATAACTATATCTGCTCCCAAATATTGTAGTAGATAAACAGGTAGACATGAATTTGTAACCTCGTAGATTTATTTCCATTGAATTGGGACTATAATTGAGAATTCTATGATAATGGAAAGATAATTTGTCTTTGGAAAAAATATTAATAGATCAAATAAGAAACCTTTAATGTAAACCCTCTGGAGATTTTTGATCCCCCCCTATACAGGAAAGAAAATATGGACTTTTCTCTCCCTCTTATCTCTAATTATTTAACCACTCCTTCAAATTTTTAGGGTCCCCAAATTTCACTATTAAAAAATCAAGGATACTCCAATAAAGCTATTATAAAAAATAATTCAAAATAGTAAAAAATTTATATATTTTCATAGATAATCGAATGTTCTTGGTGAATTCATCACTCAAACTTCTTGATTGTGATTGAACTAGATATCAAAATGGGGTTGGTATTGATAGTTTAGTGAGATTTGAAACCATATAATTTTTTTGAATAGGGTAGTATTGTTGTATTAGTATTGATAATTGAGTGAGAGGTGAAAAAAATTTAATGAAAGACCCCTATAAAAAAAATTCACAACTTTTGAGAAAAGGGATATGTTATGTTTTTGACTCACTTGATAAACATTAGAATAATAAAATAGAGAAATATTGGGAAGATTTTAGGATATGGTATTAAAAAAGAATAATATGAATGTCACATGATTTAGAATTTGTCGAAATAGTGGGTTCCGTAGACCCAACTATTTAGTGCTTTTGATTACAATATTATGTATATAGCTAGAAATACATGATTTCATCTTACCATTATAGTAAAGACTTTTCTGAATCCACTATTGAAAGGGTAATGTCCAAAGATTAATCATCGTATCGAAAGTTTATAGTAGTTCACAGGCTGTAATGAGAACCTCTAGATACTATGACATTAATCTTAGATATATGTTCTATGGTCTAGATACATCTTACTAATTGGATAGAGTAGATGTCTGACCATTAGGTGCTGGGGGCTCATAAGCATCGAGAATTCTTCTCATGAAGTTCACACGTGGTCATCTCTAGTAGTGAGATCACGAGGACTGACCCACCAATAGGAACACCACATGTTTCAGGTGTCATTGGACGTTCCTATATAAAATCATGTGTAATGGTCTCCTGAATTGAGATCATTACCAATGTATGTCATTTGATTGTGTACTTTGATGCAAGACGAAACTCATGGCGATGAAGTCGTGGCGAGGTAATTTGGGTCGGGTGCGTTGTTGGTGGCATGACATTGGTTGAATGGTCAAGAAAGGATTTTTCGCTTCTAGGTTATGGAAGTAATATATCTCAGGCCATGTTGATATGGATGGCCGTACCTTTATAAGACCATGGTCATGGAAGTCAAGGGTAAATCCGTCCAATTAAATCAACAAACTATAACGAAATAAAAGGGCGATGACAAATCTGTGCGTCATACTCTATGAGATATTACGGACAAAGAGATTATAGTACACAGTGTGTGTCGTGGGTTGGTTGTCACTACTATAAGAATCCTTATTTTTTTCAAGGTCCATGATGTGTTGCTAGATCCCACTCTGGGTCTGTGAATACTATTCACGGCTCTCGAAATAAGGGCCTAGAGGGTCACACACAATAGCGTATTCAAGAATATTTCTTATTTAGTTGAATAGGAGTTTTGGACATGGAAGGTCCCTCCATAGGGGTCTAGGATTTGTCCAAAGTTAAACGATCACCAATGAAATAAATAAAATCATATTATTCAAGTTTAGAATAATGAGTATTGAATTTATTTAGTAAATGTATTAATGAGTTTTAATTGAAAACATGAAAAATATTAATCGATGAATATTAAATTATTCTAGGTTCAATTAATATTTATAGGAGCGAAGAGTAGAGTTAATGACTTAATTATTATCACATAATATATATTTTAACATATTACAAGTAAATGATAATAATATTTATGACTCAGTTTAGTAGTCATAAATGTCTTTGATAGTGCATTAAGTATTCCGGGCCGGCGAGGTGATACAGGGTATTTTAATTGTGCACTATAAATAAAAGAGGAGGGGCTTTTTCCAAACACTTTTCATGGGGCTTCTCTCTCTTCTTATATCTCCAATGGTCTAGAGAGATATTCTCTAGATACAAGGAGATCAGATGGAGCTATCTCTCGGGCATAGATAGCGATGAGATGCGGTGGTCATTGGAGTTTCAAAGGCATCGTCACAAATCTGCGCTAGCACCCGAATTATGACGAACGGCGCTCCCACAGATTCCTTGAAGTGCATGTGGATGATCTAGAGGAATTTTAAATCGGATTAGTCGAGCAGCGATCACCAATGATGAGAAGACGCCGTGCGTGGCTTTGGATTTAAACCAGGTATTTTACGGTTTAATTTTGTGCTTAAAACTCTTCATGTAAGATCCTCAGATTTAATCGGGCTGCTCTGTACCAGCATCGACAAGTTTATGTGGATCATCAGTTGAATTTTTTTAAAAACCCACCTATTTGGGGATTTCGTTGCATGCGTGGTTCCAAAAGAATTTACTATTTAAAACAAATGTAATCTTTAAAGATATGATCAAACCTAAAAAAATATTCCATTGGACGGTTTGAATGATTGAGTGGATGTTTGTTGGGTATGGTGGTAGATTAGAGGAGATTGGGATATGGTTTCATGAATCACTTAGCACAAATAGATATATGGACACCATTAATACTATATGTTGGGATGGGGATGATGGAAGATATTTCATGGATGGTTTCTAAAGTCCAATTACCACCTAGTCCACCGAGGGACAAAGTGGTGTAGTTGTAATTGTCGTTGTAGGGTGGAAGATGACAATTATGATACCTAAAATCACCTTGGTGTTTGGAAAATAAATGGGAACCATTTTAATGAAAATAGATTGGTGAATGAGGGTTTGAATAATTTTATATAATCCACAGTCTCATGACATAAATTACTGCATGTTTGAATACTATACCTGCAAAGGATATAATGTGAGATAAAATATTCTTGGATCAGAGCCACCATAATATCAATGAGGTTGATGTGGTTCAAGATGGTGACCTAGTTGATATCATTAGGGAAGTGGCTTGGATTTAAGTCACCTGTAATACTCGTATTGATTGGGTGGTATTTTCTTTTGACTAGGCAAGGTGGTCCATCATTCTTGTGCTTTATGTATGAATGGAGTTGGTGTGGTAGAAATATATATGGCCTTGGGACTAGAACACTACTGGGTTTTGAGGGTAAGGAAGAAACTACATACACCACTAAACCCTTGGGAAGAGATCAGACATGTGATATTGAATATGATGGATCTAGGGATATATGACTTAATATGGCTAGTTTAGAGTTCCAAAAAATAAAAGATCATGAAGGATGATTTGATTCAGAAGAATTGGAACTATGATCCATGTATAGATAGAATGGTTATCCAATTAGTATAGTGGATGGAATGAACTCAATCCACATTGAAATTTTGGGACATCATTTATTGTAATATATTATGATGGATCAATGATTGGACACATATCAACTAAAGGGATTGGTTGTGGTTTCGAAATGATGAGTGATGTGAGTGAAAGTTTAACATAAACATTCTTAGATGGGTTATAAATATTTTAATCGATGGTTTTTTTGAATGGAGATGGCTATAGTCAAGGTTCATAGGTGGCTGGGAGATCTGTATATGGTTTGATGATGCTAGTATAGTTTGGGGTTCGTTTTCCTCCCTTATGAGTATTTGGACTATTTTGATGGAAGAGAACAAGATCTCTCTTTTGATTGTGATCTTATCCCATAATTTGATCCATAAATGAGTAAATCACATATCTTATATGTAGAAAATTGATTCATCCTACTAGAAAACACACACATTTACATTCTATTCATAGCTACTCATGTCCCACATTATTAGGTTGTTCCTCCCTCTGACTTGAAATGTGATGTAGCATCGGGGTGTTTAAATCAATTGATCACATTTATACTACATAGTGTAGTATAATATGGTTAGTTTAGTGAGATTTACGAAGAAAATCATACCTTAATACTTTTTTGTTCACTAAGATCAGATCAGGTCATATCATATCATATCAAATAATATCATATCACATCAGATCACATTTTTGGCGGTGCCTGGGTGATAAATCTTCAATGTTCTAAGTGAATAACAAAATTTCATCCCAGTCTACTATGCACGACCACTACTACAAAATAGGATTTTATCAGCACTAAAAAGGCCTTTATTAGAACTAAAACGTGTTTTCAATCAAGCCTCTATTAAGGGGGGTACCATTTATCAGTGCTAAAAACGTTGATAAAGGCCCCCCTTCTATAAATTCTATTCAAAGAACTGATAGAGTCTCTATTTATCCGTGCTTCATCTAGCGCTGATAAAGGATCCTGTCTAGGGGTGCTGTTTGTATAAAAGCACATCCAACAACCTACAAAAAAAAAATAAACATTTGACCAAAATAATCAAACTAGAAAAAATAACCAGCACAATCTAGCGAAAACCTCTTACAAAATAACCACTCTTAATATATATATACAAAAGAACCATATACACGATTAAAATGATGAATAAAACAAGTAACTCGCAAAAATGTTTGGAAAAAAATGCTATAGAAATTTATTTGACATCATGAATAAAAAAATATTCACTCATGTTATATACAAAAAAACACTTCTATATACGTTTGGAAGAATTTTTTATAAAATTACATTTACATATATCCAACAAATAGTTAAAAATATTAATGTTTTCTCTTTTGACGTGTGTGATCCCCTCTAAAAAACATCCTTTGATGGTTATAGTCACCGAAAAAATCATCCCAACTAGAGAAAAACGTTCCACCTATATAAGAAAATAAATATTAGATTAGTAATACTATAAACAAATAAATTAAAAATTAATATGAAGAATACATTAAAAAAATCAATTTTTAACCGGTGACACCATGCATCGTATTGAGGTGGGGTTGAATCCTACACATCACAAATGACTGATGGATCATTTTCTTAATGTATCAAAATAATCAAAATGCATTTCTTTAGTTTCCAGTATGTCAGTTGTGTTTTTTTACTAAAATGTTAGTTCAAACAGAAAACATGCAATTTGAGTCATACCGGTCACATCGTACATCAGTTTGATGTGAGACTACATTTTACACATCACAAAGGACATAATAAATGTTTTCCTTAATTTGGAAGACAATTGGAGTACATTTTATTAGATTTTAGTGAGTGGCACATTTTGAGTTAAAATGTCAATTTTAAACTGATAGCAGATAATTTTAGTTATATAGGTCACACAATTCATCGGAATTAGGTTCAGTTGATTCTTACAGGACAAAAATGACTAATTCATAATTTTCCTAATGTATCAAAACAATCCAAATGTTTTTCTTAGTTTTCAGTATTATAGTTGTGATTTTTACATGAATTAATGTCAATTTTAAATAACAAGACACATTTGGAGTCATACCGGTGACACTGTGAGTCAGATTGAGATTTGGTTGATTCCAACATGTCACAAATTACTGATGGATAATTTTCTTAAAATATAAAAACAATCAGAATACATTTCATCTATTTTCAGTATATTAGTAGTGTTTTTTTTACAAAAATGTCATTTCAAACCGAGAACATGAAATTTGAATCATATTGGCCGCATTGTGCATCAATTTTATGTGAGACTACTTCATACATGTCACAGTGAACTTACAAATCTCTTTCTTTAATTTGGATTAAAATCGGAATGCATTCTATTTTTTTTAGTTAGTGATATATTTTTAACTAAAATGTCAATTTTAAATTGATAGCAGAGACTTTTAGTCACACCAGTCACACCATTCATCGGATTGTGGTGGGGTTGATTCCTACACATCAAAACTAACTCATAGATAATTTTTTTAAAGTATAAAAACAATTCAAATTCATTTTCTCATTTTTTAGTATGTCATTTGTGTTTTTTTATTTGAATTAATGTCAATTTTAAATAACAAGACACATTTGGAGTCATACTGGTGACACCGTGCGTTGGATTGAGGTGAGGCTGATTCCTACATGTCCAAAATGGCTGATGGATCGTTACCCTAATGTATCAAAACAATCATAATGCATTTACTTGGTTTTTAGTATGCCAGTTGTGTTTTTTTCCTAAAATTTCATTTCAAACCCAAAACATGAAATTTGATTCATACCGGTTGCATCATATATCGGTTTGACTTGTGACCGCTTTATACATGTCACAAAGGTCTTAAAAATCACTTGAATGACAATTAAATCACATTTTCATGGTTTTTAGTGAGTGACACGTTTTGAGTTAAAATGTCAATTTTAAACTGATAGCTAAAACTTTCAGTCATACCAGTCACACCATTCTTTAGATTAATGTAGGGTTGATTCCTACACGCACTACTGAAAAAACGACCTATACCAACGGTTCGAAACCATGGGTATAGCCCCCAAAACCGTGGGTATAACCTATACCCAAGGTTTTGTGAACTATGGGCTGTAAAGGCAGCGGTATAGGGGTTTCAACCTATACTCACAGTTTTTCTGAACTGTGGGTATAGGCTACTCAAAGCGTGGACCACGCTGTGCCTGCCTCCTCAAGGGTTTGAACTCGCAACGCACGAACAGCCTCCTAGCAGTGCATTTCCAACGAACCAACCAAGCAATAAATTTCAAATGTTATAATGACATATATCTATTTATATATACTAATATTATACACGCGCACTATTTGAAAATGGAATATAACGCGGGCTTAGAAAATCGTGGTGCGATGTTTGAAAATAAATAACGATGTGACTCGAACTGGGGACCTGCCTAAGGAAAACGCCGCACCAAACCAACCAAGCTGCGGAAATTATTGTTCAATATATAAATATTGGTATACTTATATTAATAATAGTTATATATTAGAAAAATAGATAACGCCGCGATTTGATCACAGGACCTGTAGATATAACAGACAAGGGCTCAACCGACTCATCTAGATTGTTTACGTTATTTAATATTTCTATTCCCAAAATTATATTAATCAAGATTGTATTCCCGCCAAATTTTTTCCATTGTCCTGTGTATTTTTTTTTTCTGCTTTATGGAGGGAAAGCTATACCCACGGTTCTTTGAAACCGTGGGTATAGGTCACCAAAAAAATACCCCACTATACCCACGGTTTGGCCAAAACCGTGGGTATACGTCTTCAAAAAAAAACACCTATACCCATGGTTTTGCAAAACCGTGGGTGTAGGTCTTTAAAATTAAGCTATACCCACTATTTTGACAAAACCATTGGTATATGTGACCTCTACCCATGGTTTCATAAAACCGTGGGTATATGTCCCCATATTATCCCTATACCCACGGTTTTCGAAAACTGTGGGTATAGGCCCGTTTTCTAGTAGTGACGTCACAACTAACTCATGCATCATTTTCCTAAAGTATAAAAACAATATGAATGTGTTTTATTGAGTTTTGGTATGTTACTTGTGTTTTTTTACTTGAATTCATGTCAATTTTAAATAAAAAGATACATTTGGAGTCATACCGATGACACCGTGCATCAGATTGAGGTGCAGTTGATTCATACATGTCAAAAATTATTTATGTATCATTTTTCTAAAGTATCAAAACATTATGAATTCATTTCCTCTATTTTCAGTATGTTAGTTGTTTTTTTTTACCAAAATGTCATTTCAAACCGAAATCATGCAATGTGTGTCATACCGGTCACATCATGCATCGTTTTGACATGATACTACTTCATAAATTTCAAAAAGGAATTATGAATCACTTTCCTTAATTTGGAAGACAATTAGAGCATGTTTTTTTTGGGTTTTCGGTGAGTGACACAATTTGAGATAAAATGTAAATTTTAAACAGAAAGTGGACATTTTTTGTCACACTGGTTATACCATTCATCAGATTGAGGTGGATTTAATTCCTACACCTCCAAACTAACTCATAGAACATTTTTTAATGTATAAAAACAATCTGAATGCGTTTTCTTAGTTTTTAGTAGGTTAGTTGTTTTTTTACTTGAATTAATGTCAATTTTTAATAACAAGACACATTTGGAGTCTTACCTGTGGCACCATGCATCAGATTGGGGTTTAGTTGACTCCTAAACGTCAAAAATGACTGATGGATCATTTTCTTAAAGTATCAAAACAATCAGAATGCATTTCATCATTTTTAAGTATGTCAGTTGTGTTTTTACTAAAATGGAATTTCAAACAAAAAACATGCAATTTGAGTCATACCGGTCACACCGTGCGTAGGTTTGATGTGAGTCTTCTTTATTCATGTCACAAAGGACTTACGAATCACTTTCCTTAATTTCAAAGACAATCAGAGAGTGTTTGATTTTTTTTAGTGAGTGACATATTTTGAGTTAAAATGTTAATTTTAAACTGATAACGGACACTTTTAATCACACCGGTCACACCATTCATCGGATTGAGGTGGGGTTGATTCCTACATGTCAAAAATGACTCATGGATCGTTTTAATAATGTATCAAAATAATCAGATTACATTTTCAAAGTTTTCAATATGTTTTTTGTGTTTATTACTTGAATTAGTGTCAATTTTAAATAACAAGTCTCATTTGGAGTCATACTGGAGACATTGTGTGTCAGATTAAGCTGTGGTTTATTTCTAAACCTCACAAGTGACTAATTAATCATTTTCCTAAAGTATAAAAAAATTAATGCATTTCCTCAGTTTTCAGTATATTAGTTGTGTTTTTTATTAAAATGTCATTTCAAATCAGAAACATGCAATTTGAGTCATACCAGTCACATCGCGCGTTGTTTTGATATGAGACTACTTCATACATGTCACAAAGGACTTACGAATCATTTTCCTTAATTTAAAAGAAAATATAAGAACGTTTTATTTGGCATCCCCCCCTTTTTAATACATAACTTTTCATTACATTTTACATACAGATGATATTTAAAGTCTAGTGTCTTGGAAATCAGGAACATAATACATGATAACAACATAAAACATTATTCTAACCCACTTTTAAGGCTTCATCGTAGGTTCATACTATTTAAATTTACTGCATCTCATATCCTGGAGACATACATCAATGGAAAGGGTGAGCAGAAGGCCCAGTAAGGGTAAATAAGGGAATCAATGTACTTGTGATATCAATAAGAACTTGAATAAAAACATAAATAAATGAGCAACAGAGGAATAGGAATATGATAATTAAAAGAACATGAACATAACTTGAATATGTGTCTACAACATTTCATTCAGACATTCATGAACGTATCACCAAGGTCCATCCCTAAGGTGTCATAAAATTACCAAAGTTATTCACCAAGGTATCGTAAAACTTGTCATCTATAGGGATTAATTCTTTACCCAATGAATTGGAGCGCTATTAGGGATAAACTTTAATATGTATTTAATTTCACTTGATCTTCATAGATAATAATAAATCATTTCATAAATAACCCATAGTGAATGAAACAAATAGGTTTCATCTCAAAATCATGACGTTTTAAAAGTTCTTAAAAATAAGATCATTATGTCATTTATAACCCATGGAAAGGGAGTGAGGGTTATATGTATCTAAATTCCAGATTAAAATATATCATATTTATATATTTATGAACACCCATAGAAAGGAAATAGTTCTTGGGTATTAACATAAATGAAACAAGAGAATTTCTTGAGATAAAGAGATTGAATTTTTGAGACGAAATTTCTGCAGCATAACAACTATATAACATGGTTTTAGAAAACAATATAAATAGAGTTTACAAGAGTAAACCACTCATAAATAACTTATATTAAAGTATAAATACAAAATAACATGGAGATAAGAACCTGGTATGAGAATTTGAATTACATACCACATGAAAAGTAAAGATGAATGAAAAGAGAAGATACTCTTCCTTTTACAAAAAATTTGGTAGCCTAACGGCGTCACTTAAAAATTTAGAAAATAAATTGATGAGAGCGGAAAGGGTGTCTCAAAAATTAGACATGAAATCGAACGAAATGAGAACATATAAAAACACACCCTCAACAAAAATATATGAAAATTAGAAGACACAATATAAAGGAAGTCGTGACTTAAAAGAGGAGGGTGAAAGGATCCTTTACCTTGAAGAGTAATTTCGAAAGCTTGAAGGTCGGGACCTTGGGAGGCTTGAGGGAACGTTGGGAGGACTCCCTGGGAGGAAAGGAGACCAGAAATTCATTAGGGAGGATTTTTAAATGAAATGAATGAGGGAATGGCTTTGTATTTATAAATGAAGTGAGGGGACAAAGCATTAATTGCCAAGGGACACCTCAACGGTGGTATTGGAAAAACCATGGGCTTTCCCATAGTATTTTCCCATGGTATTGGCCACTTAAGACAAATCATACCTTATATTACTATTCATAAGTCGACTAGAATTATTTCATAATTATTACATCCTTAATGATGTCATTAAACACCCAAAACTCAAAAACTATATTTTCACTATTCACTGAAAATTCAACTTTCTCAGAAAAATCCCAAAAATTATCCTTTTCCAAATATCGATGCTCTGATTTCAAAAATGAACTCCATTTTATGAAAATAATTTTCTAAATATTTTTAATTTAATTTTTAAATAAAAACACTATTCATTGAAAATTAAACTGTTTCAGAAAAATCCCATAAATTCACCTTAACCAAATATCGATGATCTGATTTCAAATATGAACTCCATTTTACTAAAATAATTTTATAAATATTTTTAATTTATTTTCTAAATAAAAAACACTATTCACATGAAAAAATAAATATTTACCCAATAATTTCTAAAACAATTATTTACTTATTTTATTAAATCGTATTACTGAATCAAGGTGCCTAAATTATATTAATAATTTTTTAAGTGAGGTTACTTAATCCATTTGATCACATTACTAATCATAAGTGTAAAATCACTCTTCATAATTTTCTATTCATCAAAAATTAATTTAATCTTATTAGACTCTAAATTTCTTACTGAACATAACTGTAAAAGACCATTTTTTGAAAATCATTACACATGTTTAATTATTTAAGATTTACATAAATATTTTAATATATCCTTTTTCAAAAATTCATCAATAATACACATCCCATATTTATCCGGATACTTGAGATTCACAAACATCACCATAATAAGAAATGAAAATTTATTTATCTCCAAGGGTTTCATATAGCAGCAAAGGTCTCATTACATAACCCCTTATAACACCAACATAGGACCTTAGTGTAAGGTGTTCTAAGGTGATAGAATCCTGGGGTGTCTCGACCAAAATTTCCTGAGTAGTGATTTCTATCAGCTTGAACTTCTCACGAAGGAGATTCCATTCCAACTTCACATGATGAAGTTAAGCTTGGGCTTGGTCCAGAGCAAATCCCAAAGGTGATAACTCCTTCCCAAGTTCCGTCAGATGGGCTTCGATCAGCCCGAGACTATAGGATGAGGCCATCGAATATTCTTTCTATATTAATTAACCAAGATGACATGTATTTATAGACAACAATCACAACATTTATTTTTAAATGGTCATATTGACCAACAGTCATATAAAAGTCAAAAACCAACGGTCTCATTTTAATTATACTCCTTTTATTAAATGAAATATTTTTGTTGAGTGTAAAATAAAATAACACCAAAATTTAGGAAACAAAATTTATTCAAAATTTCAGGTCGTTACATTTTCTCCCCTTAAGAAACTATGTCCTCGCAATTTTAAAATTGTTCTTGGAAATTTCATTGAATGTCCCACATCAGAAAAAGAGTAAGTAATCAATAAATTTAAAAGAGAGAAAGGGAAGTACAAAGGTCACCCGATTTAACCCACACTAGGATTTCATATAGGAAAACATGGATATGGAAGAGAAAAAAAGGGTCAAGTTCTGATGGAGAGTGATAGAAAACATGATTAGGAGAAAATTAACCACAATAATATCACAAACTTATGATGTGTTAAATGGTATTTGATAATCCAGTAGGAAACGTAAACTAACAACATTTTTGTTTTAAATTCCGTTTCATAATTTTGAGGAATTAATTTACTAGATAGAATAAAAACATAATGAAATATACTTACCTTCAAGTAGAGTTTCATATTTTAATACGTTTCCACCAAGACTAATATTCTCTCCAAACAATGATCATTAAAAAAGACTTGGTCTCATCAAAATCACAAGAATCATCTTCTAGAGAATCCCAAAATCCACAAAAGAGGAACTATATATTTCCCTTGTCTTTAGTCATCAACTAAAACTAAAATGGTAAGTATGATAATATATATTCCCCCAAAAGCATAATCCTTTATAAAAAGAAATATGACTATTTATCTCTAAAATTTAAAAAAAATACCCAAAGTTCCAGAAAGACCATTCAACACACAATCATCCTTCAAATTCTTCAGAATAATCCAAAGTAAGATTGGAACCCAAAACTTAAAAGGATTTAATCACATAGTCTTCCCCAATGAATCTTAACATTTATCTCCAAAAAACATCGACTAATATTAAAGTCTCATAATAAAGTGTAATTAACCTAATCACATATTCTCTATTCTAGGTTCACCATTTTCTAGAAATAACCCAAACCACAATATGTCCACAATAAATACCTAAATTCTTACAAAAAAAATTCAACCATTCCTCCACAATTTAAATCCTGTATTATTTTATTTTCCTTAGGGATATAGTATTCCAAAAGATAAAACATCATCAAAAATAACCTTTATCATTTAATCACCAAATCATTTTCCAATATAAAGGATATCCATTCAATAAAACATAAGTTTCCAAAACCAACTTATTCTTGATCCATAAAAATAGTAGGTGCATTAGTCAGGCCGAAGGGCATAAAAACAAAATCATAATGTGCATATCTTGATCAGAAGGTAGTTTTTGGAATATCATAATTCTTCACCCTCAATTGATGATAACCAGAATGTAGATCAATCATAGAGAAGAATTGAGCCCCACGAAGTTGGTCAAATAAGTCATCAATTCTTGGAAGAGGGTATTTGTTATTCACTGTGATCCCATTCAGGTCTCTATAATCAATTCATAGCCGCATCGATCCATCTGTCTTCTTTACAAAGAGAACTGGTTCTCCCCAAGGAGACACACTTGGTCGGATAAACCCATTCTCCAAAAGTTCTTGGAGTTGTTTCTTTAATTCCTATAGTTCCACATTTTCTATCCTATAGGGGGTATTTGATATCGGGTGAGATCCAGGTACGAGTTCAAGGGAGAACTCTACCTCTCTTTCTGGTGGAGGTTCGAGTAATTTCTCAGGAAATATGTCAATTTATTCATGGATGATGGGGACATTTCATAAAATAATAAATCCTTCAAGAGAAACTTATTTATTTTATGAATCTTTTAACTAAAAATGATTTTATGTCTTAAAAATTCATGATTAGACAATTACATTTCTCTATAATTCCTTCATAATGATTCTTAAAAAGCTCACGATTGACCAAACATATCCCCCGGGAGTGTCGTAACCAAGAGTGCTGCAAGGCATGTTGTCGTGTACCTGTTCCCATTCGAGTCTAGCTCAAAGCTGTGTTTTCGGGTTTTACCCCTACGTACATCTGTGCCAGAGCCACTTCTACCTGCTCGTATCCAGAGAGGGATGTATTTTCTTGATAAACCCCTTAATCAATACTCACCAAAATACACAGAAGATTTATTATATATAAAATATTCTATAGGGTTCTTCCTAAAGTTTTCATATCCTAATTTCAATAAATAACTAAACTATCCTTTGATAAAAACTATGGCATATCGCGTTTTTTATATATAACTTTTCATTACATTTTACATACAGAGGATCATTAATGTCTAGTGTCTTGGAAATCAGGAACATAATACATGAAAAATACATAAAACATTGTTCTAAACCACTTATAAGGCTTCATCATAGGTTCCTCCTATGTACATTTACTACATCTCATATCTTGGTGACATACATCAAAGGAAAGGGTGAGCAGAAGGCCTAGTAAGGGAAAATAAGGGAATCAATGTACTTGTGATATCAATTAGAACTTGAATAAAAACATAAAGACATGAGGAATGGAAGACTAAGAATATAATAATGAAAAGAACATGGAACAGAACATGATTATGTGGCTACACCATTTCATTTAGACATTCATGATGATATCACCAAGGTCCATCCCCAAGGTGTCATAAAATTACCAAGGTTATTCACCAAGGTATCGTAAAACTTTTCATCTCTAGAGATTAATTCTTTATCTAATGAATTATATTGATATCAGGGAACAAAATTAATATGTCTTTACTTTAATTTTATCCACATAGACCATAATAAAAAATTTCATAAATAACCCATAGAGAATGAAAGAAATGGGTTTCATCTCGGTATCGTGACGTTTTAAATGTTCTTAAAAATAAGATCATTATGTCATTTATAACCCATGGAAAGAAAGTGAAATTTATATGTATGTAAATTAAAGAATAAAATATATAATATTTATATATTTATTAACACCCATAGAAACGAAATAGGTTTGGGTATTCACATAAATGAAACAAGAGAATTTCTTCAGATAAAGAGATTGAAATTTTGAGACGAAATTTCTGCAGCATAACGGCTATATAACATGGTTTTAGAAAACAATAAAAAGAGAGGTTACAAGACTAACCCACTCATAAATAAACTATAATACAATATAAATACAAAATAGCATGGATATAAGACCATGTTATGAGAATTTGAATTATATACCACATGAAAAGGAAAGATGAAAGAAAAGAGAAGATGTTATTCCTTTTACGAAAAATTTCGCAGCCTAATGACAACACTTAAAAATTCAGAAAATAAATTGATGAGAGAGTAAAGGGTCTCTAAAAAATTATACATGAAATGGATAGAAATGAGAACATATAATAAAATACACTCAACATAAATATATGGTAATTAGAAGAGACAACATAATGTAAGTCGTGACTTAAAAGAGGAGGCTGAAAGGATCCCTTACCTTGAAGAATAACTTCAAAAGATTGAAGGTTGGGACCTTGGGAGCCTTGAGGGAACCTTGGGAGGACTCCTTGGGAGGTAAAAAGACCAAAACGTCATTGGGGAAGATTTGGAAATGAAATGAATGAGGGAATGGCTTGGTATTTATAGGATAAGTGAGGGGACAAAACATTAATTGCCAAGGAATACCTCATCGGTGGTATTGGAAAAACCATGGGATTTCCCATGGTATTGGCCACTTGGGACACCTAATACCTTATCTTACTATTAATAAGTCGACCAGAATTATTTCTTAACTATTACATCCTTAATTATGTCATTAAACACCCGAAACTCAAAAACTGTATTTTCACTATTCACCGAAAATTCAACTTTCTCAGAAAAATCCAAAAAATTCACCTTAAACAAATATCGATGCTATGATTTGAAAAATGAACTCCATTTATGAAAATAATTTTCTATATATTTTTAATTTAATTTTTAAATAAAAACACTATTCACTAAAAATTCAAATTTTTCAAAAAAATCCCATAAATTCACCTTAACCAAATATCGATGCTCTGATTTCAAAAATAAATTCCATTTTATGAAAACAATTTTCTAAATATTTTTAATTTAATTTTTAAATAAAAAACACTATTCACCTGAAAATACTAATACTTAACCAATAATTTCTAAAACAATTATTTACCTATTTTATTCAATCAAATTACTTAATCAAGGTGCCTAAATTATATTAATACTTTATTAAGTGAGGTTACTTAATACATTTGATCACATTACTAATCATAAGTGTAAAATAACTATTCATAATTTACTATTCATTAAAAATTAAGTTGATCTTAATAGACTCTCAATTTCTTTATGAACACAACTGTAGAAGACCGGTTTTTGAAAACCATTACAGATTTTTAATTATTTAGGGTTTACATAAATATTTTAAAATATTTTTTTTCAAAAATTCATCAATAATATACATCCCATATTTATCCAGATACTTGAGATTCACAAACTTCATCATAAGAAGAAATGAAAATTTATTTATCTCAGAGGATTTCATAAAGCAGCTAAGGTCTCGCTACATAGCCCCTTATAACACCTGCATAGGACCTAAGTGTAAGGTGTGCTAAGGTGATAGAATCCTGGGTCGGCTGGGCCAACATTTCCTGAGTAGTGATTTTTATCATCTTGAACTTCTTGCGAAGGCGATTCCGTTCCAGCTTCACACGATGATGTTTGGCTTGGGTTTGGTCCAGAGCCCATCCCAAAGGTGCTACCTCCTTCCCAAGTTCCGTTAGATGGGCTTCGATCGGCCCGAGACTACTGTATGTGGCCATAAAATCTTCTTTCTATATTAATTAACCAAGATCACTTGTATTTATTTACAATAATCACAACATTTAGTTTCCAACAGTCATATAACAGTCAAAACCCAACGGTCTCATTTTAATTATACTGATTTTATTAAATGAAATAGTTTTGTTGAGTATAAAATAAAATAACACACAATGTTAGGAAACAAAATTTATTCAAAATTTCGGGCCATTACATTTTATTTGTTTTTAGTGAGTGGCATGTTTTTAACTAAAATGTGAATTTTAAATGGATAAAAGACACTTTTAGTCACACCGGTCACACTATTCATTAGATTTTAGAGGGGTGATTTCTATATGTCAAAACTTACACAAAGAACATTTTCCTATAGTATCAAAACAATATGGATATGTTCTCTTGATTTTTAGTATGTTAGTTGTATTTTTTTACTTGAATTAATTTCAATTTTAAATAACAATCACGTCACAAATGACTAATGGATCATTGTCCTAAAGTATCAAAATAATCAGAATGAATTTACTCTATTTTTAGTATGTCATTTGTATTTTTTCACTAAATAAATTTCGTTTTGATTAGTTTTTTTAAAAATAATTGGTGGTCCTCATTTATAGGATATGTGTATTGTTGATAAAAAAAGATAACGAGTATCCAGAAGGGGTTTCCCCATCCCTTGAGTTTATTGTTACAAAATTGATCCCAATCCAGTTGACACACAATAACACCCTCTTTCTGCAACATAGCTTTAGTCAGCCCAATGAATAACCAACAATCATATATTCAAGACCTCCGAATGAATATACATTAGTTGGTTCTTTACTTGGTCAAATAAAGAGTGAATTAAACTTCTGTGCAACATGGCTCTCAATTTTAAATATTCATTTCTTTAAACATAATAAATCGTAACACATGAATCCAATAATAATTTTAAATCCTCGATCAATGGAGCCAAATAAACATCAGTATTATTACCATGAATATTTCATAGGACTTGATTCATCATTCTTGTATCAAGAATCACCACACTTTGAACATTTTATAAGTGATTTATGGTCCTTGAGAAATAGTGTACATTCATTCGAGAAAGTGTGTATTCTTTCAAAGATCATTCCCTTGAAGCGTAACATGTATTTGGAGTCATATGTTTGGCTTGTGAGCTCATTATCTTTTGGGAGCATGTCATTCAAGATAGAAAGTAATTCCATAAAACTGGAATCACATCATCTATTACCTGATTTCAAATTATATAGCTTTAGTATGGATGACAATGCTATATATTTAGTGAATCCATCATACAATGACATCTTTTCACAAATCTTTAACTACTCAAAAAAATTTGGTCAATCACTAAGTTAATCTTCAACTATCCTTTTGATTTCATTAATATGATCTTCATAATCATTCATATCTATAATCATGCCCTCAATACGACCTTCTTCATTGTACATGGTTTTAATAATATCAAATGATCCATAAAATGCAGTGCTATATAATCACTAGCTATATTCGCTTTTACCCATGTTTATTCCAAAATTTATAACTTAGATCTATTCTATGACAGATCAAGTGTTCTTCCAACTCCACTGGACTAACTTTTCTTGAATAACAACAACATAAACATATAAAATGGATTTGAGAAGGATCATATTCATGATATTTTGGAAACATGATGAACTCTTTCACTCTATCTTCATAATCTTTTTTCAGATGATTGGAATGCATCCATTCTATATTCATATCCATCTTATTTGATTTGGTGATATTATTATTTAAAAAAATAAACATAAAAAATTTTGATATAAAAATTAACATAGGCTAAAAAAATTGTGATGGGTTGACTTACGTGTTCACATAGGATAACTCAGTGTGATCTATGACACATTTTCCTTGGAAATAGTTTCATATTTGTCATAATAAAGGTTAATTTATTCATCAATGCTAGGAATAACCCTAAGTTCAGTGATGGATTTCTTAATCGAGACAGCTTCATTCAATACATTTTATGCGGTGATGTACTATGATTCTGTAGTCAAGTTTTTCGTAGTGGATATTTTGGAATTATTCTAATTGTTATCTCCACTATTGAGTTAAAACATAAAATAGTATTATGATATCTGATCATCTTTTTTAGTTTGGAAACTAGAATCTGTGTAACCCCTTGAAAGGTTCTCATCTTCACCTTTAAAGATAAAAAATATATACTTAGTTTAAATTCTTGATATGAATCCAATAAGACTCACCAAGATTAGATATATATCTACTTATTGAACTCAAATAATAGGAAATATCATGTCAATTTCAAAGCATGTAATACATTATAAATATTATGGTGAATTTATAAGGAATTTTATCCCTGTTTCTCATATCTAACTCATTAGAAGAAAATTGAGTCATTATAAGACTCATGAAATGTTACACTAGTAAATACCCATCCACGGAGTTATACATTCAAAACCACTCTATTATTTTATCGATATATGTATTCTCGCACAATCTAAGAAACTTATTTTATATACCTTAATATTCCTTCATACCTAGTATTTAGGATTATTTACCCATTTATTTTATCAAGAATAATCTTCCCAATGATAGCATTATAGAATGTAACCAATTAGGTTCATAATAATTTATAAAAATAATTTCTTTTACAACACACACACACACATATCATTTTTCTATTTTTGGTTAGAACATTGAAATAGTTTTCTAATTCTATAATAGGTTCTACATTAAACTGATATAAGGTTGGATTCAGTCCGTTTTCTCTATAAAGTCTATATTGGTGTTCATCATTCCTCTTAGTGACACTTAAATTCCACCACTCTAATGAATGTTGTTGTACACATTGGTCTCTTATTGAGGGATGACCACGGATTTCCCTTCAGAATCCTTAAAGCTCTCCTCTTTATTTGTAGCGAGTAAGTTCTCATTTACTCACTTAGTTCATAAATCCATGGTTATCATTTTATGGTTATATGACTACAAATCCTTGAGGGTGGGATCTACTCACCACACCTAAGGGGATCCCACATACTAATGGGGGTGTATCTCACCTAACTTACTCAATTGAGTATCACCACAAAGAACTATCGTAGGTATCTAATATATATTGAGGTAGGTACCACTCGATCTCACATCTACCATAGAGTAATATCATTAAAGACATATTTCTAAACTAATTATAATCTCACATTACCAGCTAGGGGTGAGTGAAAGACAGTATCCATTATTGGAAATTATCTATATGACAAGGGTGTGTCTATGAGCTTCATTGAAATCTACAACTCTGAAACATATGGTGTAGGTTGAATAACTAATTTTAATGATATCTAAAAATAAGGGTATATTAAGAGAGTACAAAAATTGCACTAAATAATACCCCTATTAATGCAAATGAATGGCCATCCATCACACATATATTTCCCCATATTTAAATGAAAATACTTTATTCTTGACAATAACTAACTAAAGGTAGTGATTATGGGAGTGGTTCAATGCATTGTTCATCTCCATCTACTCTCACACCATTGAAACTTCCACTAAACATATCCCTAGTTAGGAAATTAGGCCTAAAATAGGTGGGTCTATAATATCGATGTTTTCTTCTAGTTGAAGGTCCATCCATGGAACCACTATAGTTTTCATTAGTTTAAATACTAACCAACTCCCATATAAATGGTTCATCTTCACTAAGAATACTCAACTGTCGATTCTCACTTGGGGGAAAGCAACAAAAGATTTTTTTTGCATGAAAACACAACCATTACTTGAAATAACATTCTTAGATGTCTCCAACCAAACCAATGAGCTTGAAAAAATCCACATTAAAACATGACTAGTGAATACCTTGATAGGTCCATGGGTATTGATGCATACTCAGACACGATCAAGATTTCTTATAAAGGGTACATCATCGTTAGATAAATCACCATCCTGAACGAGGGATCAAAATCAAACCATAATAATGTAGTCATATCATGAGTTTTAGAAAAACATCATCCAGTAATGGATGACTGTGTTATGTAGGGATCTCAATACAAAAAATGGTAGCTAGTGAGTGAGAGTCTAAAATAGATGAAAGAAAAAGTCATACACTCTAACCAAACCTTTTTTTAATAAGGATAAAGCTTTCCTTAAAAACCCCTGATACCTCTATTAGTAGGACTTATAAAATATATCTAGTATATGGGTAGTATTATCCAACTCAACAGGTTATATCATCTTCCCTATAATAATGTCTATACTCATACTTGAGGGGATAATATGTAATTCAGATTTTGGGTCAAAAATGTATCTCAATTACATCTCAAAAACCCCTCATCACTCACTAATTTGTAGAAATAGGTCCAAATGTAAGAGTATGATAATATTGGATATATATTTGCACATAATCTATCTATTACTATGTATCACACATTATTTGATAGGATAAACACAGGAAGATTAGATTATATCTATATAAGAAGAAATAAGAAGGATAGGGAAGATCATAACTGATCACTATATGATGCATTTACCAACTTTATTTTACCCTCAAATTATGTATTAGAGATATCGGCTAACTGAAATGTTACCATAGTTCTGGAAAATGATATATTGGAAACCACACCTATTTTGGTCTCCTTGGTCTAAATACTAAACTCAAAACCTCTTAAACATTTTTTCCCTGAAATCTTAAACCACTATTCACATGATTAAAAACTCTTAACTCAACCCCTAGTAATAAATAGTTATAATACTACTCTAAAATTACCCAACCCACTTAGGCCCCATCCAGGAAAGAATTAATCTGAGTGTTCAACCCTAATCCCACATCAAACAGGCCAAGGGTTGGTGGATTTCACCGAGTAGGCATATCGCACAATAAGGGAGATCATAGCCAATATCAACCTATAAAAAACACGTGTCTCAAATGCATAAAATAATATGAAACATCATATATATATATAAATATGTAATAAAAAAATTCAACATACAATGCAATCATGATACATCACATAGTGAGTACATCACCACATAGGGAAAAAACCATAAGTACTACACATCTTTCAAGGTCATATGACCCAATGAATGTTGAACAAGGGATGAATCCTTAATACTATGGGGACTCCTATATTATCCTACAAATATAATATTAATCATCACCACTATGGACCAACAAGATCTACTACGTACCGTCTCTTTTATGTAAAAAAAAGTTATACCATCTCCTTGTCCACTAAGACCACCTTCAAACCCTATTTTTTCCTACATGGACACAACACATGTGGGAATTAATGATATATATGATTTATTATAAACATAATCAGTATGATGCTGTAAAACCAAAAATTAAACATAAAAAAAACTCAGATAAACCCCAGGTGTAGAAAAATGATCTAGAGTAAGACATGGAAATATTGATACATTCTTTACCACTAGAAGACTAGTTGATGCGAATAAGACTTATTCATCTTGGAAGTAATTCGTGAATGTTGTATCTCATGAGAAAAAAGGGATTCTCAATGTATTTAAAAATATATGAAGTTTAATGTTGATATCCCAGTCATAAGTCACATCTCTAAGGAAACCAAGGGATACATGATGAGTTACAAGTCTTAAAGTAACTAATATGATCAAACTTTATTCTAAAACACTCCAAAAATAAATTAAGGGGAACCCACTCTTTATTGAGGTATGCACATAAATTGGGGGAGTACCATACCTTGTTTCTTACCATTATCACATCACTTTTCTAGAAACCTATATGGGAACCCACACCTTAACTAATGACAAATCATAACCAAGGGAGTATTAGAACCTACTATCATAACTACCCACTTATGAGAAAACCCACATCACCTATAAAAATAAATAGAAAGGGACCAAAACCTAGGTGAAGTATATACATTGTTATAGGGAGTTTCAATCCCTAATATAGGACCCTCTCCACGTCAAGGAGTGTTCTTTAGAATATATAGTATCAAACTATATGGATATATTAGGGAGTACTTAACTTTATTAGTTGTGTGTGGTTGATCAATATGTCATCCGTGTTCAGGGAGTACCCACCCCATGCTTGATTTGGGAGACTTGTGCTCTATGTGTGTGGGGGAATGGAAAACTTCATGAAGAATATGGGGGAACTAAACCATGCCATAAGTACATAACCATGGGAAAACCCTAACCCATGAATGTTTTAATAAAAATAAAAAATCCCCATCTTCATTATTACAGAACTATGATGATTAAATTGAATGAATCACCTCACATCCCACCTATGATGTTGAAGAGATTCTCACCACGGCATTCTATAAAGAAAATGAACATGATGTATTCATGAACCTAAATCTGTTTCATGAACTAGGAGATACAAAAACCCATGAAGGTTAGAAAATGAAAATGGCATGTATTGTAAGGGTGTATAGTGTATATTCCCTTAGCAATAGTATTGTCATGTATAGCCTCTTCACATGGCATGTGAAGTCTATGTACATATCTTTCACTATGATGTGTAGAAATTATGAGAATAATAGGTAATTAAAATGAATCTATAATACATAGATCCATGTCATATTCGGGTACATGGAATTTTTGATGTGATACCCAGTGTGTGATTCCGACATGAGTACTTAGTTTGTACTATTAGACAGTCAATACATGTAGTCCATGAGTACAAAATGTGTCTTTGTGGACACATGTTGTTTATTCTATGGATATCACATTTGGTGAGTACTAATACCCGAGTCATGTCATGTAGGAATATATGGAGTGCACTCAAACAACAATTCACATGTCTAGTTTTGTACTGATCCTACCAACTTAATCTCATGCATGTGGAAGTTAATTTTATATAGACCAAATGGTGTGTGAATCCATATGGTATGTTGTTTGATAAATATAATTCCCTAAAATCCAATAACCACATCTAAGGAGGTACATAGCATGTGTTCCATTTAATTGTACATTTTGGAGTCATTTTCTTCACCCATATACCAATATTCATCCATGGTTCAAGTCGTTTACACCTTAAATCGCCAAAAATCACATTATAGTTCACCTCATGGCTATCCAGTGAACTTGATGGTCTTTCCCGCTAATCTACTCTTCTTATTCACACCCCTCATACTTTATTTCTCACCCCTTGGTCAAATCCATGCCAAATATCCGCTCTAAAATCACCATTTGTGCATTGACCATTATCCCGCTTTCCCAACATCACATCTTCACACCATTGTCCATTCATAATCCACACCCACACCTCAATCCATAATCTATGTTGAAGTCTCATGATACACACAATTATAAGGGATCAAGAATATTAATAGATGAGGTAGAATCATGGCCGATGAAAACGTATCTACTCAATGTTATCATCAAGGGATCATTTGATGATCGACACTAAGGGAATAAATTAAGGATATGAGAACATTCCATGTAATGATATTAGGTACTCCACAAAATCTCTTGGAAGGGATGAATCTCCATTAAAATGATTATTTGAAGTATCATAACAAAAAAATAATCATTGAAAATGCATGTGATTGTGTTATAAATGATTCACCACATGATTAATAAAAAATCATAATGTTCATTGGAAAAATACAAATTATGAGTTACAAATCAAAATAAAATCCATACCATAATACTAATTCAGTTCGCAACATTGGAGGAGTCAGAAACCGAGGGGGAGGAGGAGGAAGAAGAGGATGGAGGAGAAAAGGGCAGAGAGGATGCAGGATAGGAGGTGGTGGTTATGGTAGAAAAGATAGTGGTGATAGCAGCAACGACTGAGGAGGAGGAGGAGGGAGGAGAGGAGGCGGCAGTAGTTGCAGTGGTGGTAGCGGAGACAGCGGTGGTATATACCAGCTTCCGTGAGAGCTTGAAGGTGTGTGGAAGGATGAGAAAGTTAGGGTTAATTTATAAAACCCAACAACACTTTTATCAGTGCTAGATAAAAAACACTGATAAAAGTATGTTTTATCAGTGTTAAAATTGAAAACAATGATAAAACATGCCTTTATTAGCACTTTTTAGCACTCATAAAGGACCATCTTTATCAGCACTAGAAGAAAATGATAAATGTATGTTTTATCAATGCTATAATTGAAAGATCTGATAAAATATTCCTTTATCAGTTCTTTTTTAGCTCTAATAAAGGCCGATCATTATCAGCACTAAATAATCGCTAATAAAGGGTAGATTTATTAGTGCTTTTTAATTAGTGCTGAGAAAACATACAAATTTCTCATTATTATAAAATTATAACCAATATATTTAGTACATTTATAATTTTATAAATATATATAATTAATATATTTATTATCATTTAATAAATTAAATTATAATTAAATATATATATATATATTTATGGTGTTTGTTTATAAATTATAATTAAATATATATATAATTTTATAATTTATATTATAATTAAATATATATAAATATAAATTGATATATTATTTTTAATTTCAAATTCATAAGTATTTAAATATATATGTATATATATATATATATATGATTGTGTCTATGTATATATTCATTAAAGCCATATATTTTTAAATAAATATATTCAAAAGGTGTTCATAAATATATATTTATCATTTAAAAAAATATTTTGTAATTTTATGATTACTTAAACATATTTATGTTTAATTAGTTATATATAATTTTAATTGTTTTTAATATATTTAAAAAGTAAATAATTATATATAACTAAATATTGTTATTTTTTAATATAATATATACATTTATTTTTTATTGAAATATATTTATCATGCTTTTATGTATTTATAAGAAGATAAAGCTTCATATATATAGGAAATGAATGAATACCCCAAGTATATATAGTATTACAGTTTATATGGCCAATATTAGGGTAAACAATGAACACATATTCATGAGAAGAGCATGCGCATCAATTGACACATTCATTTGGAAACATAAATTTATATATATATATATTAATTATTTGTATATATATATATATTAAATAGTATTTATATATATCATTATAAACATATAGTATAATAAACATATAATCAGTATATAATTAAAACTAATAAACATAATAAACATAAATAAATCATAAACATAATAAACATAATAAAAATGAATTTTTTATTTAATGTATACATATAAACATTATTTTTTAATATAATTAAAATATTTTTATATAAATTAATAATATTTTCTGTTATAAACATTTATCAGCACTATAATTATCACTGATAAAGGAACATTTTTATCAATGCTTTTTGTAAGCGCTGATAAAGGGGAACTTTATTAGCACTAATATTAGTGCTGATAAAAGGACTATTTATTAGAACTTTTTCCCAGCACTAATAAAACTCCCCCTTTTATCAGTGCTTTTTGATTAGCACTGATAAAAACTGAGCACCTCCCTTTCCCACATTTTTTATAGTGGAGAATTACCTATGCTCAAACATTTTCCCATATTTCAAGCCTTCATAACGGTTGAAGTGGAGTTGGATACTTAATAAACCAGGGTTTCCTTGTATCCAAACCTTTCATATGGAACATGGGGTGGCATGAATTGGAATAAAAAGGTTTTCCATTTTCACTATTCGAACACCAGTCACATGGTTCCATGATAGACATCTACTTGGATGACATCCCCAATATATCAAGTTGAACAAACGTAAAATATTGATGTCGATAGCCAAATATCATCTCTAGAAAAAAAATGAGATCTCTATGTACCCAATATGACTATATATATATCCATCAAATGAATTGTTCTGAATCCCAACTCTATACATAAAAAATTGAACCTAAAATTGTAAGATAAGGCTTTGATAGTTTGATTTTCTAATATATAGTTGAACAGTCATGGGGATCATGGAGTGGGGATGGTTTTCTTACTATTAAAGTTAGTCAAGTTTGAAGGCACATATACCATGATGACCCTTCCAAGTGAACCAAAAATCCATCCAACAGATATGGGGCCTCTATTGGCATAATTATTTTTGGAAGAATGACCCACTCATATGATGAGACTCTAGGGTGGGGTATAAATAGGATGAATAATAACCTATAGGTTTTCTTTTGTGTTAGGTTTTCCTTTTTGATATAGTATTATAGAGTTTTCAATGTGTTTCTTAGGAACTAGGGTGATTGATTGTTCAGGGTGACCTCATGGGGCTCGTTATACTATAAGCATAACTACCATTTCCAAACACCGAGAAATAATAAGTCATTTTCATGTTTCATTAATATATGAAAGATATACATGAAGATAGTATTGGTTCTTATAATCCACCTCCATTTTCATGAATTGGTACTATCATTTATTTGGGCACCAAATTCACTCGATCTACCACATTTTTTTATAGAGAAATATCCACCTTAACTGGCATGGTTGTTTTGATGGGTTGGAATTAGCATTGTCGATTTCACCACCAATTTAGTAGTGTGAGTAGTTGTGTGAAGAAAGAAATGATCAATTCAAGAATATCCAATTATTTGAGAGTTATAAGTAGTAGGAATATGAGATTGGAAGTGGCCTTGCAACATGAAGTAAAAGAAATTATTTCTCTATATGACTAAATTTCTTTTTGAGAGGTCTGATGGAAATCCCAAAAATATTATTTTATCTTCATCAAATTGGTGGATAAAATTCACTTTTCTTGGTTTTAAAATATTTCCTATGGAAAATGAGATTACTAAGGGTGAGGAATAGTGAATAACTTTCAGGAATATAATTTTTTGTTGGAATGATGTTTTTAGGATATCTAGATTAGGGTTTCGAATGACCATGGGATGAATTTCATGGGGGGAAATGCCAAAAAGAGGGAGTATTGAGTGTTTAGGTGGGTTTTTAGTTTATTTTTATATTTTTTTTACATATTCAAAATTATCACACTAATCTTATGGGAATCCGATCATGGTGGGACCTTTGGAATTCATTTAAGTAGCAGTTCAACCAGTGGAGTAGTGAAATATGAAAACAGATCATGAATACATCACTTTAAATGTATACTATGGCTTGGATTGGGGGGGGGGATAAAGAGTTATCAACATTTTATGTGAAACAAAAATATCACTATAATATATATTTTTAAAGTCCATTACATCCTTTAGAAAAACTATACACACAATCAATCATTTCTCCTCATAACCTAGTATTTATGCCTCCCACTAGATATCAAACTAGCTTTCTATTTGACTGCATTAGGTAATAATTTTCTATCCAAAAACTGAAGGTGTAACCTTATAGGATTATCATACTCAATTTTTCAACATCGAAGGAACCTATTGGTAATGGTAATCATCTTAAATAGATATGTTCATGTTCTCAAAAGAATGGATGGAATCAACTTATGTGGTAAATAGCCTGCTCTTTTGATACTGATGATCTTCAAAGGATAAAGCTTATATGAGTGGATATCATCAATTTCCTTGGATATCTATTTGACTAGTATGGTTTTCTAGGATCATCTAAATCCCATATAGCTAGTTGTTGAGCTTATAATACCTACAAGGATGATATTTTCAGTGTCCAACTCAAGGAAAAGGGAAAAGGGAAATGTAATGTTTTAGATATGGAATGATATGTTGATGAATAAGAAATGGTTTAGAAGAACCTAATGATGATTCAATTTTATGATTTCAAATGGTAGTGGGTAACTCCTTGAATACTTCCAAAAGGGTTTTATATTGACTCAATTTCTCAAGTTGTAATATTATGTTAGGTTTCCTTTGATGTAGATTCCATGAGTCCCCTTACTAAGATAAGTCCCAAAAATTTACAATCTGGATAATGTTACATGTTTCCTAGTAGTTGCACTAGATTTTTGGTTTGATGGAAGTGGCAGTCTTGAGGTTTTTAAAAACTCAAAAATAATAGATGAATTGGGTAAATTAGAATGAGATTTCTTGTATTAGAATAAGTACTCTAAATTTTCATTTATAATGAACAGTTTACTATAAGACTTCATATTATCAAGTTCCTCCCATTCTTGGTCATACCTAGTAATGAATTGTCTCTCCATGACTTGGAATACATGAAGTATCCCAATGAAAACCCAAGGAACGTGCAATGTTAACTATGAAATTAGAAAGAATGAAAATACAAATAATCTTATTCTAGTGGTGATGGAGAATACTAATTTTTAAATAGAATTATCATCAATAAGGGGATATAAGGTTTTCTTGTAATTTGTATAATTATAAAAGAAGGTTTAATAATCGTCTGGCTATGGTTTCTTTGAGTTTCCATGATTCCATTCCAATAGAATATCAAGAATCACACTGCTCACAAAGGACCACATCATTAGAACCAAGTCTATCTCATCCACCACAATGTGTATCTACTAATGGGTAATTGGGAAAAACTTTGTTGGGAATGGATGGACACGATGCTGACATATCAAACCAACTCATATATGTAGTGTTTGGGGGAATCAGTTGTCTTGGTAGTTTAATTAAAATCACAAACCACAATACTAAGTCCTTAAAAATAGTACCACACCAATAGACTTGTGACACTATTAATTTTGATCTTCAAAGTTTGATGACGATGTTCGTGGTATTGAATACTGTGTATGGGGTTTAAATGTGGTGAACCATAGGGTTGTCAGATGATTTGGTTCAAGGGCCGCCAAGTAGGAATATTGAACTTGTTTAAACACCATTTAAATAGGTTTGATTGGATCCATTTAGGAAATATGGATTCTGGTGCACTAAGAAAAAACCTAGTGGCTGGTGATGATGAGGTTTCTCAGTAGAAAACTTAGTTCTATATCATCATACCATGGGTGTCTAAATACCAAATGTCATATGTTCAATTCCTATAATGGATTGGTGCATATTAGAATGGAGATGGGGTGTTTGACAAGTCAAGTTTGGGGGAGGAAAGTTTTAATGGTTTGTGATATCCAAGTATACTTTGAAATGAGAATGATCACCACTAGAAAATGGGAAGGGGTAGTATGGGGGATAAATGAGAGATTCACTAAGATGGTGTCCTGGACTCGAGAAAATGTGTGGGAATGCATCAGTTTGTATGTGTTCTTAATAGAACTAGTGGTAAGACACTTTTCTATGATGATGGTTTTATTGATCCTTTGGTGAGTACAATTGTGTAGGATCTAGGCTTGATCATGGTAGGTTTTGGGAGTTTATTTTAAATAGAGATAGAAAATATCGGGGTCATCAAACCATAAGACTAGAGGTACGTGAATATTGTTTTTTGATAGTGAAAATTTGTATCTCGGACTTTTGTTGGCATTTTGTAAAACAAAAAACATATAAATAATGTTTTATATGTCATTTTTATGGACCCTATAACACCACTAAACAACAATGTCCAATAGAAACTAATGAAACAACTATATGAATCACTGTACAAAATGATTATTGAGGTATCATCATATGTATGTTAAAAATAAAATAGGGGTATATAATAGTGATTTTGATATATTTAACAAGAAAATAGAAAAACCCACACCATCATAACATATATTCATTAGAACATATAGCTACTGTCGATTCAAGGGTATGCTTATGAGTGAAAGTCGAGCGACGAGTGTGGCCGATCAAAATATTTGTCTCTCTATTAGCTCTGGATTGGGTCTTCCACAACTAGAATGAGTGAAATAGATTATGATTTTTTATTTACTACTGATGGATAGTATAGTGTGGGATGATACACATTTCACATAGTGGGATACTTTGTTACTAAAAGTTGTACATCCATAGGTGGTACCATATACTGCACGGGAAGGTGCGGTTT
This sequence comes from Viscum album, assembly GCA_963277665.1. Taxonomy (NCBI): domain Eukaryota; kingdom Viridiplantae; phylum Streptophyta; class Magnoliopsida; order Santalales; family Viscaceae; genus Viscum; species Viscum album. The sequence continues at coordinate 1,361,223,292 of OY728141.1, read as the reverse complement.
GGGAACTTGGAATAAAAGGCCCTAGGTGTACACGATGTTGGGAATCTTCATGAGTACTAATGTGTTGGAGTAATTGAATATATATATAATAGGAGTTAGTTTGATATGGGGTTAGTATAAGAGGAAATTTTGTGGGGATATTAACTATAATGCATTAAATGTGTAAAGAACCAAGAGGTTATCATGCAAGTTTGACTCTATAAGAACACTTAAAATATTGAACTCCATGACCTATGGTAAAGTTGGGAGTTGTCAGTATCACCAAATAAGTATATTCAAGATTATCATAGTGAGAGGAAGATCTGGGATGACAAGTGAATCATTAATGGGTGGTGTTCTCATCTACTCCTAGGACTACCTCATAATTGAACAACCTAACTCAAAATTATGGGGTTTAGGAAGTGTGGGAAGGATTGATGGAATGAAGAGAAAACTAATTAGGCTCTAAGGGTGTGGTAATTTTACTAATATATATGTGTTGATTCAGAGGTGTATGTATATAATAAAACATGTCTATGGATGGACAAGAACAAGGCTATTTATCACACCTAATGAGATATGAAGATTGTGTATACGATGTGGAACATAGTGTCCAGTATGTATGAATCTATATTGGAATGAGATATTAGTTTATATGATTGTTAGATACATACCTCTATACTCTAAAATCACCACTTCACATTCTATCTTATCTATAATAGTCTTGAACCTGAGAAGAACCCTATCATTGTCATCAAGGAATAGATCAAAGATGAAGCCACTGAGAAATGAGTCTGAAGCATTAAAAAGATGAGTGTTTTTGGGAGTGAGATATCCACAATTGTAAGGATTGGAATACCACTCCCATGAAATAAACTAACATTAGTTCACATATAGACTACCGGTTCAGGGTATTTTGGTTTCTTCCACCCCTTTTGTCCCGGTTCGCAAATGAAAGGCATCTATATTCACTCTTCATAATGGAACTTGTGGGTGTGCATATTCTAATGGTCATCAATGAGGGAATAATTTTGGATAAATCCATAATGAATAAAAATTTATTATAAATTTAAATTTTTTTATCAATCAATGAACCAATGATACTGCATCTATTATGATGAACCCATTTAGAACTATACTAGTTGTACAACAAGTCATGAGAAAAATGAATCTACTATGATGATTCAAAATGATCATATTCAATTTCAACAAGAATTATTGAGGATCATAAAAATAATCTTAACCTATCTAGTGAATGGGTCTTGTAGCTTCCATATGATATACATGAAAAATTTGGAGTGTTGATGCTAACAAGAGTTCTGAAGAAGTTCTGGAAGAAACCTTTGGTAAAATCCACAATATACCGGTTCTTGAAAACATGATATATTATTTTAACATAAATGGTGGTAGACTTATAGTTAGTTCATTTTGGATACTATTATTTGAGTAGGGATCATTCCAATCCCATTGGAGAAAATTTCCATTCACCTGTAAATTCCTCTCAATTTCGAAAACAAGTATATATCATTTAGAAATCCAACATTTTCTATGCTATAAAATTCAATAGTCATTCTGGTTATTTTTTACTCACATTAAGGGAGAAAATTATTTCAGAATTTATTGTTCTAATTTTTAGATAATAGATAAATTTTTTACCCAACATAGTCAATGATAGTATAAGAGGTATGAGCATCAATGTGTAAAAGTTTTGTTCCCATCTCGTATCCTTATCTATTACTTTATCATTATTTTGTAATTTCCTAGTTCTTGTTATATTTATCTTCACTATCAGTATTCATATTTTCTGTATGTGGTATCATTTATATTTTATGTTCATTGTCATCATTCTATTTGGATTTGAGAGACATGTGCTACATTTTCTAAGCATACACTTACTAAAGGAGTTCCCATTACATTAACAGTGCTACTAATACTACTCAAGATCATCCCACATTTTTTATAAATTGATCTTAGTAATCTATTTATATTCTAATAAAATGGCCATGCATAGTTAGGTTATGATCTTGAGCTGTCTTTCATTTAAAATACTCCTACTTCTAGATCGATGTTATTTGATTGGTGATCCAATAACTATGTCAGCTGAGCTAGCATTTAATGTGTTGGAAGTCGGGGTAAAAATCTTAAAATAACATTTTTTTACTATATTAATATGTATCTAAATTAATGATGATCCAAATGTTAATCAATTATAATTATTGGGCCTAATCCCTTCTAGTTGACTGGCCAATCCACCCTACATAGATATATAGGTCAAAGTATATTGATGGTGTCATTGCATTTTCATTGAGTGGGAGCATTGGAAACCCATTATAATTGAATGGGAGGTTGTTCATGGTGGTAGTATGATCATGGATATTTCATTACCAATATAGAGTATTTATTTTTAATGAAATATAGGGCATTATTTTCCACCATCAAGTCTAATTTCTATCTAGCTAGTCACAACGGATGAATCAAACTCAATTATCAGTATCCTTCAAGTGGTCGAGCATATGAAAAATTTTATTAAAATCACATACCATAGTAAAATGTTGTGGGATGTGTTATTCATGATATATATGATACAATGTGTGGAAAATGGGGTTCAAATTCATTATTTTGATAAGATCATTTTGAAATATGGAATGGATAATCTGAGTGAGTGAGATAGTATAAATCAATCGATAATTGGGGATGGTGGAAAGCAGGATTAGGGTCGTACGGTTGAGGTAAGACACACGAAATAGACTACAAGGGTCTTGGTAATGGACAATAGAACGACAATGAACTCCAATATTGATGATTATTTCGGATTGGTACACCATTACACCATCCTAGATGTTTTTGTTGGGTGTTCAATTTTATCGATGGGGGATGGTTTGGGGAATCATAATTGGGATCTTTAGTGAATAAGAAATGTTAATGATTAAACGATACACCAATAATTCTTGATTCTGAAACCATATGTCATGTCAACAAACCATCTACACTTGATTTTTTTTGTATCCTCAATCAATATATAATATTCTTAGGGACCAAATCCTTTAGATGGATTTTCTTTACTAATGTAGCTGGAATCTAGAATTTTATTATCAATGCTTCACATTCCAAATATTCATCTCGTATTCTACTATATAGAAACCATAGTGAGTGATGTTGGGGGATGGTTTCTTTGACATATGTATTTGAATGGGGAAAGTTTTTTCACCTTTATCTTTTTCATGGTTTCTATCTTGCTAGTTTTAATAGTTCTTGGTTAGAAGTTTAGGGTTTCTATGTGATGTGACTACTCTTATTCATTTTCACAATGTTTTTAGGATATTTTATTCCTTATGGGAAGATATGAATTTAGGGATAAATATTCATAACCAACATCATGAGTGCCTTACTTTTTTTATAATCACAATTGCTTCTTGGATATGGGGTTGGTTCTCTATTGAATAGTCTAACATTAATGCATTTTTATAGTTTTCATCATGTACTAGAATTTCTTATAGTGGGATCCAATTTGATTTTTGCTATATCCCAAGGACTACTCTAGTTTATATTTTTGTATCTTTTACCATTCATATATATCAGAAGTAAAACTTTTGAGTACCTTTGTGTGCCATTAGGAAAAAAACCCACTATATTTCATCTGAATTATCATCACCCCATCCACTTTTGGACACATTGGTGACCTCGATATCTTTTTGGATACATATAAACAAAACATTGATCAACCATAAGACAATACTATATATATTTAAGGGATATATTGAAATGGGCATCAATAAGGTGTGATAAGACACCACCTTGGCCTTGATGGAATCCCTTGGGACTTACTCGACTCATAGATACTAATCACAAATTTTAAACTTTGAGTTAGATCCCCTAAAATATTCCATTGGTTGATACCCAACGATGGATGTCTAGAATTCAAGAAGTATAATATGAATTTCCATTCAAGGGTGGCCTAAAGATTATATTTAATGGTTCTACTGGTCTTTGGTCCAAAAAAACCCCATAAACCCATGAATTATAAGGGATAAATCAAGGTTGGGGAGTTTGGAACATCAATAAGTGTAGTGAAAACCAAGGGTAAGAGATAAACGATGACTCAAAAAATTGAATTTTGATGGAAATGAATAAATAATCCCCCATCTAACCACAAGGGCCTCCATAATTAGCTACCGCCTTTTAGGAAGACCTTGTATCATTTGGTTGTTGGGTCATCTTTTTCATGAAATCCATGGTCGAACCCATTAATATTTCTCATGGTCTTGATTTATGTCGAACGTGGTATTGTATTCATAGTTTTTTTACTATGTAAAAAACATAGTTATTAAGGCATCTATTGTAGTATTTCTAGTTTCCAATAGCATTATAGTCACATCACCTCTAAAAATATAGAAAACATTGTTTCATCCATTTGGCCTCCCTCTAGTGTTTTTTTGAGGTAAATTCCTATATTTATGGTAAATGATGATATTATGAGATAAAAATAAAATTTTAAACACCCATTCATCCAAAAATATCATTGAATGTATTTTGAGCATTGTATTATATATAAAAACATGGGTAATTTTAAATTAGAATTGACTTGGCATGGAAACCTCAATATCTCCTTCAACTCCAGTCAGTGTTTTCAATGAGATCAAGAATGATGTGAATGGTATTTGAATGAAGTTACCATTTTTCAGTAAAATGGTTCTCCCATTGGGTGGGGGTTCATGGGACTTTCCCAACGATTTCATGAAGAAGAGGTTCGTTTTGTTATTTTTTTAATGAATCATGGTGTAGTTATTTGTAAGTGATGGGGGTTTCATAAAAATGACTAGAAACATCCACTCCATTCCAAAAAAATACCTTTATACATTGTAATTGAACACATATGGTTTATTGAGAGCAATTCCACAATTCGTACCCTAACGACTCTTTTTGGTGGTGTATCTTTCAAGGAGTAGTGTGGTTGATAGGTATGTGATTGAACCATCCATCCAGGATTACTCCCATTGGAAATTTATGGTTTTCAGATAAATACAACATAGTATCTGAACCTTCATCTCTATTATAACATAAAAATCCTTTTTCAAAAAACTCATGTTCTTTATTCATAAGGTGAAAGATGTGTTCCTACAAAATGAAAAAGGTTGAGATCACTATTGGAACATGAAACCATATATCTCTATTATCCATAGGGGAAAAGGAACTAATAGGTGTTTAGGTTAATTTCTATGTTTTCTACCATGATTACTAACTCCTGATGTAGAAATGGGTGTTTATACTTTTTATTTTGAAATCCTCCACATTGATCCTCCAATACCAATTATGTAGAAGTTCATACCTTTAATCCACAATACTCTATTTGTATTTTGAAAATTGAGGCCACTTCATCCTCTATAAAACATTGATATATCTGATTCAAAAAAAAATATTAACATTCTTATAACCTTTAACTTAATGGTTTTACCTTTTGGAATCATGAAGAATTAGGATGAACACCATAGGGTGAGCCCTGTGTGCTCTTTCTTAATATTCTCACTCAATCACAACACATCCACTCAATCAATATCAGATCGGGAAATGTGTGGTGAAATGGTTACCATAGTGAGGTAAGAAGAAACATGAACGTATCTACAATTGAGTATTCATAGTGGTTCAAAATTACATCAAAATTAATTTAATAAAAAGAAATATATAATGTCTATTTTATCTATCAGGTGGACCCCATAAAAAATTAAAACCAGTGTTTGATTAATGTGGTGTTGGAATGGATGAGAATGCCTCAATGGGTACACAACACCTCAAAAAACCCGTGAACCAAACTATCCATCCATTAGTGAGATAGACGACTTTTCCTTTAACCTTGGTTGGTGGTTATTTACTTCCCTTTAATCTATTGTGCAATTTGGGGGGGGGGTCTAATTAGCCATTGGCAGGGGAAAAATCGAGATGGCTGTAAAAATCACTTAAATGATATTAATGATTGAAGAGATAGGTGACTATGCACCCATATTCTATCTAGTGGGTGTGGAATTCATCAATATGGAGGTGTCTATAGCTCGTAGCCCAACCATTCTTTTCCCACACATTTATTGGGAAATAAACCTATTTATTCATTATAACTTAGTATATTACAAGACAAAAGGCTCACCAGGTAATTTCTTGATCTGTCCTAGGAAATCCTAGGTTACTAGAAGCCTTTATGTATTATATACATTAAGTATCGTAGTGGATGTATTTATTAAGAAATATGTCATCCTCGTTACAATTTTAGGCAGTTAAGAAAAAATCAAACCTATATAGATTATTTTACTCATATTTATTTGATGGTGACCTTATTTTCACTAAAAAAAATGTAAATGGGATTCATAGGCTGAACTATATTTTTTGGCACTATGATTCTCAGTATGGTGTGAGGAACCATTGTCATTGATTTGGGTCTTGTCTTTATAGACATGATCCTCCCAATGAAGGTTAGAAAATTGTTTTTCTTCAACAATCTATCCTGATATGATATATAAATGATATTTTGATTGATGATAGAGGTGGTTAAAATGAGTGGCGTAAGGCCAACCCTTTTATTATTTATCAATAGAAGTGGAAGAAAAAAACTAGGAATAACACATGGGGAAACCATTCGAGGTGTCTATATCAAAATTGGAGGAAAGTAGGTATTGAAATGGGGATATCTCAAAAAGTGTTAGGTGTTCAATTAAAAATGTAGTAAATTGAAATAGATATTTTTGGGTAATAAGGGGAGATTATTGACTATCGAGGTAGAGTAACAAACAACCATGATACACATCTATGTATAGGGACAAAAATGTGTAGTGGATGGGGAGAAGGATGGGTGGTGTAGATCTACTTAGAAATGGGGAATGAATGGTGTAATCAAGCTTAACCATAAATTCCATGCTTTCCACACTTCTCTGGCCTTCTACGCATACCCTATGACAAAGGGGAAAGTTGGTCAGAGTAGGTTCATGATAGTATACATGTATATGGTCGATCACTTGCAAAATTGGTTTATCATAGTTTAATTCATAGATATATAATGAGTTTCAAAGGGAGTGGTGTTTTTTTGAAAGGTCATGATTCTCAGTGGAGGTCAATTTCACCATAAAAATATAATATCTATTTAATGGGGAGGATTTTCTAGACCTATGGTACTTAATTTCCTTATGATTTTACTTTTGAACCCCCCCCCCCCCCCCCCCATGCTCGTACTTCTCCTATAATAATAGGGGAAATCATTTGGAGTGGAACACTTATTCTGAGTTTATTTTCCATTAGGAAATTTCCTGAATCCCATTATATTGAATGAAACTGATCAATCAGGATTTACACTGCCACAATTTCTATTGAATAGTCAGGTTTTCTTTCCTCTGTGATGACCTATGTGGCTACTCTAACATCTTGGATGCAATTGAAAGTATACGTTATTCTCATTTTCAAAATATGTACCTTGTCTCCCACCCAATTTTAGTGTTCCTCCATCAGGTTGTTCTTGATATCCCTTATATAAGTCAGGATTCCATTCTCATGGTTGGTTTTAGTTCATGCCGAAAGGCCTCAAATGCTAGAATCAATTCATCCAAGATTGTAAAATAAAATACCTACCTAAATCATAGACATAGTTCATCACTTCTCATAACTCTTGTAGATAAAAGTCCAATAAAATGAATTGGAAGTCATTTTTTACTTCAATATAGAACAACCAAACAACCACTAATATAAAATGGGGGCTGAGGAACCAAAGTGAAAATGGCATGTCTAATCTTATGGTTGGATGGATGTTTTACACATGTGAGGAAACCCATTGGATATTTGGGTGTGAAGTAGAAATGTATAGTTTTATTTGTTCATTTAATTCTTCCATAGGGTGATTAAATGCTCTTATATAGTATTGGTTCAAACCAATATTATTTTTTTCAAAATTTCTAATAGAAACTCAAGAAGCAAAAACTGTGCAAGGGGGTAAAGTAAATATAACAAAACAAGATAGTTTTACTACATTGGATTTGACAAAATCTGCACACGTTCCCATATATACTCCAATAAGGTATTTGGGGGTGGATCTTTTTTCAATTTCATTCTATCTCAGTATTAGAACATGAGTTCATATTTAACTATAACCATATCCAAACATGGGGATGGTGTTTTGAACTGGCTTCCTATGGGCCAAAAATGACAACACCATGTCTATCCTGTATTTGTCACCTCTGAGACCACCACACTATCTATTATACACATGACACCTAGGCTAGTAATGAAAAAAATATAATCTATTGGATTATAATTTTCAATTTCTGGTTTACCACTAGATATTTTTTTCCTCTTATATCTCTGGAGTTTAATGTTCCCCCCTTTGGCTCTGAGTGGCTAGTTAGGGGAATCGAAGTTCCAATAGATATATGGGTTGAACATGTTTTTATTGTAATAAGGGAAAGTGATAATAATGGTATTTATTCACTCTAAATGGTATTTTAAAATTAATGGTATAGCCATATGACTTGGTTGGTGAGATATTGTTATAGTGGGGCATGCCCATATTCTACTCAAATTCTACCTGGATAGTTTCATGGTCAATTATTTAGTCAGATTCAAGATAGAGTGTTGATAATTCCAATTTTAATACTCATATGATGCATGGAAAATCCCTTGAGTTTAATTTTATATGCTCAATGTGTTGAGTGGTTTTAGGAGTGAATGAAAAAACTCGAGTTCAACAATCAATGGATGGTGATGGAATACTTTCAATTAGTACAATACAATTCTCATGAAACGTGGTGGGAAACATCCCTTGGTCTAAGATATTTGTGTTATATTATCCACCACCAACCCCATATCCCCTTTGGAAAAATTTACACTGATGGTTATGCTCATTCATGATACTATAAACTCCCCCATTGACATTCAAAATTGGTCCATGGGCCAAAGATATATTCCAATCGATAAAGATAGAATTTCACAACCTAGTTTATAATATGATATCCATTCCAATAAAAGGACATTAAAACTATACTAAATCTTATTGGAGAACTGGGAAAGAATATAGAGACCCATGAATGAGTTATTAACAATTTTAGACCACTAATCTGTTTACACCAATGGGGTTTTCAGAGGACCACTACTGACCTACAAGCTGGTATAGATTTTTCAATCATGCATGGTTTGAAACCTAGTCATGATGATGGAAATTTCAATCAATGATAATGGAGAATAAAGGGGGTTTTGTGGTTGGGAACATGAGATGGATAACAAAGGTTTATCTTTGAGTGGTTGGGGGCTTGTTAATAGGGGATCATGAAAGGGTTTGTTAGCCTACCTTCCAATATACTCCATCTCTATTTTGGTGGTTACCAAGCCTGTATGATGACATTGAGATGATTTGATTTGGGGCGTGGTGGATAAAAACAATGTTTTCATTGGGAAATATATTATATGATATAGAACTCAATGGTTCACGAATAGGTGGGTTGAGTTAAGATGGATATTTGAATATGCAATTAACTTGGGATGCTTGGTAGAACAGGCAGGTGGTGGTACGTCATGACATTTCAATGAAACCACTCATAAACCCCCCCTAACCCAAATGTAATAGCCCTATATAATTAAGTTTAAAATATCCATGATTTATTCTAAATTAGGTAAGATGGACATATCCAATAGAAGAATTTACTGGAACTTAACATGGGATGTTTACTACTAGATTGGTCATTAGGGAATATTGATTGAGTTGGTGGTTTCCCAATGAGAGTATTGAATAATAGTCAATTTAAAAACACAACTTGCATTGAATTCTTGGGCCACTTGCAGTTGTGTATACATGATGAACATATACTATAAATTAGTGGATAACTTCATCAAGTAAGAGATGTGGTTAGTTTAAAAAAGGTCATTATTTTCATTGTAATAAGGAAATGACACCTTTTATTTTCATAAAGATGTTGGTGTTCATTGAAAGAGAGAAAATAATAAGAATAGAGTTCCACTTAGTCCTAAAATATTTATGATTTATCCCAAGGAATGACCATGCCCCACTCCAATATGGTTCATGAGAGTAATAAAAGAAGTACTAGAAATGGGTGATTACTTAGAACTGTGTTCTTATTCATTCTAGGATAATGTGCTCTAGAGATATTTGTGATTGCTAAATCACATGTTTGGAATTTTAATTCCCTCCCAATTGAGAGGGTCGGTTGGAAACTATGGGAATATATGGGAACACTCACCGATCAGTGGTTGTGGGAAAAAATGGTTCTTGGAATTATGTTATCAAATCTGGGGTGATTGTTGTTTTCAGTGATAGGGAAAGGAGAGAGGATGGTTAGACAGAGGTCAAGCTGAACTGGGGGAATGAGGAAAGGAAATATCTCCTTTGAGGGTGTGGTGGTAAGAGAAATCAGATAAAATAAAGTTGGGAATAAGTTTTCTCAATGTAATTCCATTGTTGTAACTAGATAGATTCACTCATTAGACATAATTAATACAGTTATGACTATTACCCAAAAAATGATATATATATATATATATATATAAATATGACGTTGTTGGATTTTTGGGGTTAAGATTCATTTGGGATGTATGGTTCGAAATATGAATGCTACAAAGACCTTACTATTAAAACAAATGGATATGGTGTTCCATATTCTAGATGAATTTATCCATGGATTTCACACTAGTGTAGAAAATCTATTTGAATATAGATGTGAAGTATCCAATTGGTGTACAAGCATGGGTTGGAAGTGGGGTCACCAGATCAAACAACATGGGATCTTGGGAATCGAGGAAATATATGAGAATCTATGATTGGATGGACTTATCAGTTTCATATCTTAGGTTAATATTACAAAACTAGGTCTCTATATCATTTGCTGGATTCATAATTCCATGTTATACTTGGCTAGAAAAATCTATTCTACTACCATTCAGACACTTAGTGAAGTGAATTTTTCCTCTATCATTGAAATGTATCATGGGTTTCAGGCTTGGTAATCCAGTGATACTAGCATCTTGATACAATGTGATTAGAAGAGACCAGACCAACCAAAAAGTTGATTTTGTTTTTGGTGGTTTGTCCATATCAAGGGTACCTAGGTGGTCGTGATGCTATTCATGTTGGACTAATGAAATCTGGTTTGGGGAATCTAAACTCCAATATAACTGTATTGAGACATGACACATTATGATTCATAAATCACCGAATGTTGAATAATAAATCCCTAAAAATGGAAGCTATAATGAGTAATACTCACCAAAAACCATTATCAAATTCAAAAATCTTAAAATGGGGGGGGGGGGTTTCATTAGGCCAGTCATTGGGGACTCAAAACTTTTTGATGCATTATTCATGGACAAATAAAATTTAAAATGGGTAGTCAATTGTCATTCCATTTACAACTTCCAACGATCTCTATTACTTATCTCTATAAGTTACTTAAACTTCTCTATTCCGACTAGCTATTACTCTATTGGAATTGAAATAGTGGTTGATGTGGTTTTTTGGTGGGGTTATGCAGTGGAAGGCACTCGGGAAACTTTCCTAGTATGATACATCAGGTTGTTGGGGTATTTTGAAATTGTAACAACATGGGGTGGGGTGGAAAGAAAGGAATGGATAAGTAGAGAAGGTGGTTCTACCTCAATTTTTATTTTTCGATGCATGAGTATTTTTAGGGAGATGTAAAATCCTGATAACGAGGTCTTGATAGTCAACTGGGAAATTTAATTACCATTTCTATTAGAATATCAATCCCTATAATTATTATATAATATATTTGGTGAGAGATATGAGGTCTTCATGGGGAATAAGATGAAGAGTTTGATGGGGTAGTGTAAGGGGCTATGTAATTATATGTAATACATCAGAATTCCATGTTTTTTTAAATTAAATTAGATTATTTTGAGAATAGGTTCTGATACACCGTGGAATTATTAGACCTGGAGTGCCCAAAATGAACCATCAAAAAAGTGTAATGATTTAAATAGTGATCGTGAAAAGTTTTCCGAAAAAAGTGGAATAACTTTTAATGGGTCATCAAATCATAAATCTGAGTACACCGTTGTGTTATGGATGGAAATTTTACCCTTGAAATGACTTAAGATCAATCAGCGTAGGCCTCTAGTGAGAAAAACAAAAAAAATTTAAGAACTGTAAATAAAATTATTAAATAAAATTATTCTGTTTTTAAAATGCTTGTAACTCACAAACAGTGACTCAGATCGAAAATCTAAGACCACCGTTGAGCTCATGAGAGTATTATTTTCTCAGAAAGAGCCTAACATTGGCCGATGTGGGTCAATAGTGGAAAGTGGTTTTTGGCCGTAAATAGAATAATTTAATAATGTTTTTTTACATTAAAATACATATAACTCATAAACGGTTACTCAGATGGGAAATTTGAGAGTACAGTTGAGTTCATGAGGGTATGATTCTCTTTGGTGGATCCTAACATTGGCCGATGCAAGATGGCTGTAAAAGTTGGATTTTGGGATGTGACCATAAATAAAATAATTTAAACAAAAGTTATTTTATTTTATAATCCTCATAAATCACAAATGGTAACTCGGATTAAAAATGCTAGACCACCATTTAGTTTGTAATGAGATGTTTTCCTTAAGAGGGGCTTAACCTCGACCGGCATAGTTCGAGGGTGGAAGATAGTTTTTGAGATTTTTTAGAACGAATTTAAAATGGTGCGCCTGCATGATTTTGGAAACATCTAAATGGGTGACCAGATTGAAAACCCGAGGGAACCATTGTGTCTGTAATGGAAGCATTACCTAATAATGGACCTAACCTAGACTGGTGCGGGTCGAGGAAAAAAGTTAATTTTCATTTCTTTTGTGAAAAATAAAATAAATTTAAAAACATTATTTTATTCAAAAGTTGATTCTCTGAAATGCAGCGATGAGCCAACTATTTCATTCCATAAATAAAATAGTGTAATTACTATTTAACTAAAGTATAATAGATAAAGTATTTCAAAAATGAAACAGCGTAATGACATGATGACTGAGTGGATAAAAAATGCCACGACACATTTCTCTTTTAATGAGATGATAGGATTAGAGAAATAGATTGAGATCTGTAATTCTTCTCATGAATGATGAGAGAATTATCTCCAATGTCGAATGTTACTGAATTGGGAAAATTTTAGATGACACCATAGAGAAAGAATTCGAGGACGATGAATGATGAAGTCCAATGGCTTCGAATGGATCATGAACTCCCCCAGACGGATCATCATCAACGAAGAGCTTTCCCTCCGATCGAAGCTCCTCCAGGTAGGGGTTAATTTTGTTTTGATTTTCCCTATTCTTCTTCCAAAAATAATGAATGCGGATCAAACCTAAAAAAGGTTGATTTAAGTATTTCTTGTTCGTGTGGGAGGGTGCTTATACTCAGAGTTTTCATTGGGGTTACCTTGTTGTTATAATCCTGAACCTCCCTATTGTTTTAAAATTTAATGCGGAGGGAGAGGTCCAACCTGAACAAGGATCGAACCCCTCCTCCTTGTTCGTTATTAAGGGATGAACCTCCATGTTGACGGTAAGGTGATTTCGAGGCCTTAGCAGAGAAGGCTGCACCACATGAAGGTTGAAGGTGAAAACGACCCGAGGACCGGACCACCGAAACGGACCCGATGGTCCACTAAAGGCACTGACAGTGCGCCAATGACAAATAACACTATAGGATGAAATAGGTGGGTGGATGCATGACAAAATAGGTGTTGTATATGGCTTGGGCTGTGGCATTACAGCAGGAGCCTTCGACAAGGAGTCGGCAGCTGGCGGATAGAAACGCGGCCACCCAGCAGCGTCGGTGGGGGCGATCCACGCCGCCCAAGCTAGAGTGACCTGATGGAATGTGGTCTAGAAACTATATATGAGTCCACAAGCACATCCGGCTTAGCTATCCATGGGGCGCTAAACTAGACACCACATGGAATCTGGGGTGGAGGGGACCAGCCCACTGGGCGAGCTGGATCGGGGTGTGCAAACCGGGATGCTATGTGGCATGAGTTGGAAATAAAGATGCCCCTCTATTTCTGGTGAGGACATCAGGATAAAACTGAGCCACTACACAGCCTGGGGGGTGAATGAACCATCTTGTTGGTTGCGGGCCAGGCTGGATGGAACTGGGTTATTGGGCGACCCAGCGTGCTAGAACCCCGACCGAACCGGGTTGAGCCTAGCAAGGCCCAATGGGCCTGGCCTAGCAGTAAGGCTATATCGGGCTAGCCTAGACCCAATCTGAGTCAGGTCAAATCGGTCAAACTAGGTCGGGGAAAGTTGGCCCCCCAGGTCGGGTTGGTTGGGTCGGTCTGGGTCCAGACATAACTGCCATCTATTACTAAAACACCAATAACTTTTAGACCGAACGTCTGATTGATGAGTCGTTTGAATTGTCGGAACCCTCACAATGAGGAGGTTATTTTGGAATAATCTAAACATGTTTTAATGGAACTTTAAATGCGATGAATATTTTGAAGAGTGGTTTCTCTCAGAAACAAGTGCACTACGTGCTGGAGTCCCATGGCTAACTGAAACCCGAAGACTGTTGACAAGAGACCATATGTGGATCACCTACTATGAAACCCTATGTGGATCAGCTATGATGGCCCTGTGGGAAGAGACTCTGTGTGACCTGGATGACCCAAGATACTAATCAGGGACGATTACCTCAATACGATAATCAAGGTGGGAAGTAGCTCTGTGTGACCTGGCAGACCCACTGTGGGGAGAGGCTCTGTGTGACCCGGTATACCCATAGTACTCATCAGAGATAATCACTACAATAGTCCAAGGTGTTCAGGGTTGCGACTGATGGTCTTGCTTTATATACTCTAAATTATTCATGTTTGAGCAATCTTAATTTGTGATCATGCTTCGTGTTTTGTTTTGTGGATTGCTTTGTGGTATTTCCTTATGGTTGGGGTCCCTATTGAGTACTGTGTTACTCAACCTACACGGTCTTTTCCCACACGTGTCATGTCCGGTGAAGGTGATCGACACTTCGTCGGAGACCTTGGGGGTCCGAGACCAGGTGATTCTCTCTGAGACGGGACAGACATATGCTTCAATGGAGACCTTGGTGGTATGAGACTATGTGGTGCTCAGTGAGACAGGATGAACAAGTGTACTTCTGCAACTACATGTAGCTACCCTTCACTTAACATTTTGAGGGGGGGTCTTGAGTAGACAGACCATGGAAATTTTACGTTCCTTGTGGGTTTGGGCTTGTATTCTATAACACCCCAATCTTCCACAGTACACTTCTCTTTGAATAAAACAGTAGTGTGTGTTGTACACAAGTTCGAGTTCTAACACACCACAACCAGTCAAACTAGTTGTTATGAATAGTAATACACAATTTTTGAAATTTTATAAATTTTATCTTTCCAAATGGACTTCAGTTTTGGATTTAGAATACTGAAATTAGCTTAGGGTGAATTTTTGGTATTTTTCTAAAAACATTCAATTTTTGATGAATAGTGAAAACGCTAAGTTATAGTTTAAAACCGAATTTTTATTTAAATAATTATTTATTTTATTTAAATTTATTTTAGGTCAAAATAGATACATAATACCTATATATGTTAAATGTAATTCATTAGAGTCAGTTTATAATAATTTTAGATATGTAAAAATTTTATTGAACTTTCACCATCTTTTACCATCTCCTAGAAGAATTTGAAAATTCACATAAAACTTAATTTTACCACTTTTGTGAGTGGAATTTCAAAAATCTGAGAGACATGGTTAATATCAAGGAGTAAAATATGGTTCAATAAGTTAAAAATAACTTTTCTTGAATAGTAACTTTTTACGTTTATTTACCACGGTTAAAAGTAAATAGGGTAATTAAGGGTAAAAATGATATTATTATTACCCTAACACATGTCCTAATTCTATTGGCTCAGTATAATTCGACCAAAAACAACCTTAGAAGAAAATATGATCCTCTTTGGTCCACTTGGATTAGATTAGGAAATTTATTATTATTTAATTCAAAGAGGAGTTAAAAGAGATAAAATCAAAGATAAATAACTAAAACATTTATAATATAAGGTTATACATAAGATAAATACGATTATAAATATTCATTAGAAATATAAAAATATTTCTTACATAATCATATTTTATTTATAATTTATATAAATAAAATAATTAAATTTATTTATGACACAGTGGTGATGCAATAATTACCTAATTAATGAAATATTAAAATAATTGATATTATAAATATCAAAATATATGTAATTTGAGACTTTTTATGAATTAAAATAATTTTATAGGTTAATATAACATATTAGGGTTGTTTAGATGAATTTTTTTCGAAGTAATAATTCTGTTATAAATTTAGAAAAAACAAAATACCAAATAGTGTCAAAATTGTCATAAAAGAGTTTTAAAAAAAACATTATATTATTAATTCATATTCTATTCCTAAAAATCTAATTTTTGGAAAAAGGAATTATATAATGATAGGTTTATCATTAATAAACCACTTGGGGTTCTCTTGAAACTATATAGTATATTCAGTAACCATATAATATAAAAATACAAAGAGACATGGTAAATGTAAAACTATTTAACTAAGAGTTAAATATAAATGATAATGTTAATATAGTGACCCCAACCTGTCTAAAATCTATTTGTTGAATTTATTTCGACCCATACCCACCTTATCTTAGAAATAATTCACTTTGGGGCCATTATAAACGGAATATGAATTTATTATAAAATAATATTTTTAGTTTTTTCTAAGGTGCCCCTCACCCCTCTTATAAAAGGGCACTCCACCTTCTCTCAAATTCATACCGTCAAAGCCTTTTGGCTCAGCCAAACCCTGACAAAAGATTCTCTAAACTTAACTCACTTCAACTTAGAGGCTTTATTTTGATCAGAAATCCAACATAAAGATCCATTTTGATCAAATCAAAAGGTAGTACCCGAAGAAGAGGTAATGTTTTCACCACACTCTTTTAAGTTCCTTTATTCTTCAAGTTATTCTTTCTTTGTTATTTGCATTTTAAAATTAAAAATATAGTATCTTATATATAATATGATGTTATTATAAATATTTTACATCCATATTAAGTTTTCTATGTATCCTTTGAATGAAATGTCACCATAGGTGCGTACTTACGGCTTACCGTCTCCACGCCGTGGTGTAATTGTAATTCAAAACATTATTATTTGGATGGGTATGATAATGATCTTTAATTGATGTAAATAATAAATATAACATGATAATGATTCTGTGTATATGATATAACATCCAATTATATATTATTTTAATATAAAAAGAATGATATTATCGCTCGTGCATACGTACGAACTCCCGTCTCCACGAACACGATAAGATTCATTCCCCATCGTATCCATTCAAGAATAATTTTCATTTGATGATTATAAATAATGTTTAAGGACATGATATAATTATGGATATTAATAATATAAAACTTATGGATAATAAACACAACTTATGTAACAAAACATATAAAATAAAATGACTAAGTGAACACCCAAAACGACGATAATACTAAAATATTATTAACAAGGAAATATTAAAAGATCACATATGATATCATATTTATGTATATGATTATTGTATAATTTAATAACAATAATTTAACTATTATACATGAGGTTAACCTACCCTCAACCAAGGAAAATTACAAGGTAAGGGTTTATTTCACAGTATCTTTATTATCCGAGGTTTTTTATACGTAATTATCTACTAGGACCTCTTTATCATCCATATATATGTTTCTTAAAAATGTATTTCAAAACATTATTACTATTTTATAGACTATGGGTTAAAGTAGTTTATACCCTTTTTTTCATTTTATAAGATGTTTATAAAGGAATCTTTCCGTTGTTTTCCAAATAAGGTCCTTTTTAACCTTTTCGACAAAATTAAGGTAAGAGTGTCATTTTTAAACTTATACGACGGGTTAGGATATTTTCTGCCATTATAAAATTGTCGAAGCTTACCTTGTAAGCTTATAAGGATATTTCCAAAGTAAATGTTTTATTTTATAATAAGGTGACTTTTAAATGATTTCAAAAAACGAGACATTTCTCTCAAATAGTTTTGATTTCATCTATGTCAACATCCTTTGATGGATTTTAAGATTATTTGAAGTTAGTTTATTATGATACAAAACTTCCATATTTTATTGAAGGTTTTGTGATATTTTTGAATGTGGATGTGTTATTTTTATACCATTCATGGTTTATGGAGAAAGTATTGACATTTCATATGCTTGTTTTAATATGAATGTTTATGTTATGTTTAAACCTATTCATATGAGGAATGAATTCGACTTAATAAGTGATGGGTGGAGCCCACTATAGATCCTCGATGCATTGGTAGGTCTCATGAGGCAAACTAGTGTCTTGGAACAAGGCCTTGAAAAAATCTTATTTGTAGTCTTGGCATAAGGCCTTGACTATGTGGTTATGACAGTCTGGCATTATGGATTCTATCATTATGAAAGTGGTTATTGATATTGCATTTGATTATTAGACTAGTAGAATATCCATGTGAATAAGTAAATGACATTATTTAATTTTATTTTTTCCATATTATGATGAAGTTAAATTTTAAAATGATTTTTTAGTTATACATTGCCTTAAATGTTTATGCTTATTTATGAATGTTTCCGATATATTGTTGTCCTTACTAAGCATCTGAGCTCACCCCTTTATATGTTTAATTTTCCCAGGATGTGAAGAAATATTTAATCAATGAACTGTAGGGATAGTATGGGGGGATATGAGTGTGGTCTATGGAGAAAAGATGTTGTTGTAGTTTTTTTTATTTTTTGAGGTAATGCAAACTTTATGAATGTATCTAGTGATTCCAAGGATACTAAACTAGTTGGTATTTTGAGACTTGATCTTTTGTGATCAAGACAATGTTATGTAATAATGAACAGACTCTGGGTAACTGGTTTTGGGGCGTTACAGTTGGTATCAGTGGAAGTTTATTACAAACCTTGGAAGCTAGATTTAGACAAACTCTGATTAGTGCACATAGACCTAAGAGGGACTTTGTGTATTAGTACAGAAGAACTTCCTAGAATTTTGGTATTGTAGAGATTTTGTGAGTTTTCTGAGAAATACATCCCTCTCTGGATACGGGTAGGTAGAGGAAGCTCTAGCACATATGTACCTAGGGGTAAAACTCAAAAACACCACTTTCATCTAGACTCGAATGGGAAGTAGTGCACGACAACGAGCCTAGCTTCACTCTTGGTTACGACACTCCTGAGGGATATGCTTAGGATAATTCTCATTTTCTTTACAAACCATTATGAAGGGTTTATGAGTATATACTTCCTCAATGAAAACATTTTTATGATTATGGATTATATCCCTAAACTTTTTAAATTATTTTAAGTGTTTTATATGTTTGTAATTATGTATTTTGATTCATAAACTAATATAGTGTATTCCATTGTTTAGAAATGGCACCTAGTGAAAGAAATGAAAACCATATAAATGAACACACTCCATGTAGGGATTTCCCTCCTACTCATTATAATTATAGTGGAGATGGTGATGCAACTGGTGCTGATCAACTAATCACTATACAGGGGAAAACTCACTCAGGTTATGAATAATAACCTTACTCGTATGGAGCACTCAGATCCACAACATGGAGGATCAATGTTAGATCGATTCATGAGAAAACAACCACCAACCTTCAATGGGGGTACAAATCCAATAGTAGCTGAGCAATGGATAAATTCCCTAGAGAAAATATTTTAGGTTTTGGGAAGTAGTGAAAGGGAAAAAGTTGTCATGGCAGTTTACCGCGTTACTGGAGATTCTAATCAATGGTGGTCATTGATTCAAAATACAAAGGAATATGAAGAAGTATCAAGTATGGAATTGAGGATTTTTAAAGAGATTTTCTTAGAGAAATACTTTCATCATGACCATCGAGCGGATATGGAAAGACAATTTCTCAATCTAAAGAAAAAAGAGGATGATAATGTCACAAAGTTTGAGGCTATCTTTACAAGGTTAGTGAGGAATGAAGAAAATTATATACGTAATCCAAGGAGTAATATTGATCATTTCATTGATTGGTTAAGTCCATTTCTCCATCGAGCATTAGTCTCACAATCCTTCTCGTCATACGAAGATATTGCCTCTTGTGCTATCAAGATAGAAAATAAATTTTCTAAGTCTTATGACATTAAATCAAAGCAAGAGAAGAAGAGATCTTTTGATCACTCTAGGAATGGAAATAAGGGGATGAAAAGAAAAGTTGATTATCCATCCTGTAGTAAATGTGGGAAGAAACACCCTGGTACTTTCTTGAAAGGAATGTTAGTCTGTTACAAGTGTGGGGAAAAAGGCCACCTAGCTCATGCTTGAAAGGGGAAGAAAGAAGCTACCGATGTTCAATGATAAAATTTCAGGGAGATGGGACATTATGAAAATGAATTTCATAAGCATCATGGGAACTTACCTCAGAAAATGCCAAGGGATCAAGGACAAGCTTATTCTTTCACTACTACTGAGGTACTAGCTCTGAAAGACGTGGTGGCAGGTAATTTAATGGTTTCCTCAAGTTTATAAAATGCTTTATTTGATTCTTGATCATCGCATTGTTTCATATCTTCCCAGTTTGCTAAGAAAATTAGATATTTCCAATTTTATTTAACAAGGAAGTTGTCAGTTAAAATTTTTAAGGGAAGTATCATTGCTATAATGTTCTGTGAATCTGTTCCCATTAAAGCATATAAATGTTCTTTATCTACTGATCTCAACGTCATACCTATGATTTAGTTTGATATAATCTTCGGTATGGATTTTCTTTCGGACCATGATGCAAAGATTTATTCTAAGAAGAAGGAGGTTACGATTTTTTATGATGATGATAAGGAAAACCTTATCTTTAGAGCAGAATCGTCACCACCTAATTCTTATCTAGATCCACCCAAAGTAGCTCAACTAAATTCAATTTATAGGGAGGAAGATAATGAAATGACTATGGGTGAGGAAAGTAATGCTCAAATAGAGTATGTAACTATTGTGAAAGAATATGTAGATGTGTTTCCAGAAGATTTACCTGGACATCCTCCAGAACAAGAAATTGAGTTTTCTATTGATTTAATTCTTGGTTCAAGGCCTATATCGAAGACCACTTATAGAATGGACATAGTGGAATTAGTGGAATTAAAGAAAAAACTAGAGGAATTGATCAATAAGGGATTTATTCTCCCTAGTGTTTCTCCATGGGGAGTCCCTATCCTTTTTGTTAAGAAGAAAGATTGATCTATGAGGTTATGTATCGACTATAGGGAAATCAATGCTATAACAATAAAGAACAAGTATCCCCTACCTCGCATTGATGATTTATTTGACCAACTACATGGAGCTCAATACCTTTCAAAAATTTACCTTCTAACTGAATCCCATTAGTTGTGTGTGAAGAAGAAAGACATTCCGAAGACAACATTTCGAACTAGGTACGAGCATTACGAGTTTACAATAATGACTTTTGGATTGACTAATGCACCCTCTTTCTTCATGGATCTAATGAACAGAGTTTCCAAGGAATATCTCGAGGATTTTTTAGTGTTATTTACAGATGATATCTTGGTATTCTCCATAATCTACAAATATCATGAAAATAATTTGTGCATTATCCTGAAGTCTCTGAGAAGACATGAATTATATCAGAAGTTTAGCAAGTGTGAATTTTGGCTTCAAGAGATTTATTTTCCTAGCCATATTGTCTCTAAGGATGGAATCTCTATTGATCCTTCTAAGACAAGAGCAATCCAAGAATGGCCAGCACCAATGAGTATAACCGAGGAACGCAATTTTATTGGTTTAGCAGGTTATTATCAGCGTTTCATCCAGAATTTTTCCCGATTAGCTAACCCATTAATGAAGCTCACATGTAAAAGGGTTAATTTTTTTTGGGAAAAAGAGTGTGCATAATGTTTTGAACAACTTAATATAAGATTAGTCAATGCTTTTATATTGACTCTACCATTAAGGAATGATGGGTTCATTATTTATAGTGACGCATCGAAGTAAGGACTTGGTTGTGTCCTTATGTAGAATGATAGGGTTATTTCCTATGCATCATGACAACTGAATATTAATGAGAAAAACTATCCTACCCATGATCTTGAGTTAGCTTCTGTAATATTTTCTTTGAAGATATGGAGACATTATCTCTATGGTGAAAAATGTGAGTTATATACCGATCACAAGAGTTTAAAGTACATTTTCTCACAAAAATCACTCAAAATGAGGGAAAGGAGATGGCTTGAACTACTCAAGGATTATGATTTCATGATAAACTACCACCTAGGGAAGGAAAATAAGGTCGCAGATGCTTTGAGCAGATAGAATCATGGAGTTTTCAACAAGATGATAATAGAAAGGTATCCTATTTTCATGGATCTAGTGAATATGGACATGGGAATAACCATGGAAGGTAAAACATCAATTCTTTTTCAAATGGTTACCAAACCATCTTTACTAGAAAGGATTAAGAGTTCTCAGACAGATGATGAAGAGTTTCAAAAGAATATTAAAGGTGTGAATGATGGGAGATTGAGTGACTCTGTGTATGGAGATGGAATTTTGAAATTTCGGAAGAGACTTTTTGTTCTCGATATACCTGATCTAAAAAGGGAATTGTTAGATGATGCTCATTGCTCTAATTTATCTATACAACCACGGAGAACCAAAATGTATAATGATTTTAAGGAACATTTTTGGTGGGACAACATGAAGAGGGAGGTTTCTGATTTTGTGTCAAGATGTATGGTTTGTCAACAAGTAAAATCTGGAAGGAAATAGCCGGGAGGAGTCATGAAACCTCTTCCCATACCTGAGTGGAAATGAGATAATATCATGATAGACTTTGTCATGGGACTACCAAAGACTCCTTGAAGGATCGATGCAATATGGGTCATTGTTGATTGTCTTACCATGTCAGCAAATTTTATTGCTATAAGATAAGATCTACCACTTAAACGTCTAGAAAGACTATATATTAAGGAAGTTTTGAGACTTCATGGAGTACCCCTATCGATTGTTTCTGATCATGATCCCCATTTTACTTCAAGATTATGGAAGAGTCTTCAGAAGGCCTTGGATACTAAACTCCATTTGAGCACTGCCTACCACCCTCAAACAGATGGACAATCAAAATGGACTATTCAAACCTTAAGAAGTCATGTTGAGATCCTGCTCACTTGACTTTCATGGTATGTGGGATCAATATTTACCTCTGGTAGAATTTTCCTATAACAATAGCTTCCATTCAGGTATTCAGATGGCACAATACGAAGCGTTATATGGAAGGAGATGTTTCACACCAACCTATTGGGATGATGTTGGTGAAAGAAAACTTATAGGCCCAAAACATGTGGAGGAAACGATGGAAAAGGTAAAGGTAATCAAAACCCACATCAAAGCAGCTCAAAGTAGGCAGAAGATCTATGCCGATAACCGATGCAAGTATTTGGAATTTTAGGTAGGAGATCATGTTTTCTTGAAGGTACCTCCATGGAAGGGAGTTATACATTTCGGTAAGAAAGGTAAATTGATTCCAAGGTACATAAGACCTTTCCAAATTCTAGAATGAATTGGGGTTATAGCTTACCGTTTGGAAATGCCGCCCAATCTCTCCCAAGTGAACGATGTGTTTCACGTATCACTATTGTGAAAATACATGACTGATCCAATGCATGTACTCACCTATGAGGAAGTAGTACTGGAACCTGATCTATCTTATTGAAAAATCCAGTCATGATTCTTGATATAAGAGAAGAAGTGTTGAGAAACCTGACGACTCGTCTAGTAAAATTTCTATGGAGAAACTATAAGATTGAAGAGACAATGTGGGAACCTGAGGAACTTATGATGAAGAACCGCCTGAGTCTTTTTATGTAGTAATATTCTATAAATTTCGAGGACGAATTTATTTGAAGGATGGGAGAATGTAACACCCCAAGCTTCCATGGTACGCTTCTCTTGGAATAATATAGTAGCGTGTGTTGTATGGAATATCGAGTTCTAACACACCACAACCAATAAAACTAGCCGTTATGAATATTAATACCCTCTTTTGGAAATTTTATAAATTTTATCTTTCAAAATGGACTTCATTTTTGGATTCAGAATATCAAAATTAGCTTAGGGTGAATTTTTGGTATTTTTTTGAAAACTTTCAATTTTTGATGAATAGTGAAAAACACTAAGTTATAGTTTAAAACTGAATTTTTATTTAAATAATTATTTATTTTATTTAAATTTATTTTAGTTCAAAATAGATACATAATACCTATATAAGTAAAATGTAATTCATTGGATTCAGTTTATAATAATTTTAGATATATAAAAATTTTATTGAACATTCACTGTCTTTTACCCATCTCCTAGAAGAATTTGCAAATTCACATAAAACATAATTTTACCGCTTCTGTGAGTGGAATTTCAAAAATCTGGTAGACACGGTTAATATCATGGAGTAAAATGTGGTTCAATAAGATAAAAATAATTTTTGCTGAAAAGTAACTTTTTACATTTATTTACCACGGTTAAAAGTAAATAGGGTAATTAAGGGTAAAAATGATATTATTATTACCCTAACACAAGTCATAATTCTATTTTCTAAGTATAATTCAACCAAAAACAACCTTATAATTTAATATGAACCTCTTTGGTCCACTTTTATTAGATTAGGACATTTTTTATTATTTAATTCAAAGAAGAGTTAAAAGAGATAAAATCAAAGCAAAATAACTAGAACATTTTTAATATAGTGTTATACATGAGATAAATATGATTATAAATATTCATTATAAAGCTAAAACGATTTCCTATATAATGATATTTTATTTATAATTTTTAAACATTAAATAATTTAATTTATTTATGACAAAATGGTGATGCAGTAATTACCTAATTAATAAAATTTTAAAATAATTGATATTATAAATATCAAAATAAATTTAATTTGAGATTTTTTATGAATTAAAATGTTTTAATAGGTTAATATAACATATTATTGTTGGTTATATGAATTTTTTTGAAGGAATAATGCTGTTATGAATTTAGAAAAAACAAAATACCAAATAGTGTCAAAATTGACATAAAAGAGTTTTGAAAAAAATATTCTATTATTAATTCATATTCTATTCATAAAAATATAAGGTTTGGAAAAAGGACTTATATAATGATAGGTATATCATTAATGAACCAATTAGTGTTTTCTTGGAAGTATATATTATGTTTAGTAACCATATAATATAAAAATACAAAGAGACATGGTAAATGTAAAACTATTTAACTAAGAGTTAAATATAAATGATAAGGTTAATATAGTGACCCAAACCTATATAAAATCTAATGGTTGAAAGGATTTAGACCCATACCCACCTTATCCTTGAAATAAGTCACTTTGGAGCCATTATAAACTGAAAATTAATTTATTATAAAATAATATTTTATGGATTTTATAAGGTGCCCCTCACCCCACTAATAAAAGGTCACTCCCCCTTCTCTCAAATTCATACCATCAAAGCCTTTTGGATTGAACAACCCATGACCAAGTATTATATAAACTTCCGTCACTTCATCTTGGAGGCCTTCTGTTGATCAGAAATCCAACCTAAGAATCCCTTTTGATCAAATCAAAATGAAGAACCCGAAGAAGAGGTAATGTTTTCACCACCCTCTTTCAAGTTCCTTTCTTCTTCATCTTCTTATTTAATTGTTATTTCCATTAAATAATAATAAATCCAGTATCTTAGATATACTATGATGTTATTATAAATATGGTACAACCATATTCAGTATTCTATCCATCCTTTGAATGACATGTCTCCATACGTGCATATGTACGGCTTACCGTCTCCACGTCGTGGTGTAACTGTTATTCAAAACATTATTATTTAGATGGTATGATAATTATGTGTAATTTATGTAAATAATAAATATAACATGATAATGTTCTTGTATATATGATATAACATCTAATTATATATTATTTTAATTTTAAAATAATGATATTGTCGCTCGTGCGTACGTACGGACTACCATCTCCATGAACGCGATAAGATCCATTCTCCATCGTATCCATTCAAGACTAATTTTCATTTTATGGTTAAAAATAATGTTTAAGGACTTGATATCATTCTGTATTTGAATAGGATACAACCTATGGATAATAAACACAACTTATGTATCAAAACATATAAAAGAAAACGAGTAAGTGAACACCCGAAAGGATGATAATACTAAAATATTATTAACAAAGCAATATTAAAATATCATATATGATATCATATTTATGTATATGATTATTTTCTAATTTAATAACAATGATTTTACTATTATACAGGAGGTTAAACTACCCTCGAACAAGGAATATTACAAGGTAAGGGTTTATTTCACAATCTCTTTATTATCCGTGGTTGTTTATACGTAATTATCTACTAGGACCTCTTTATCACCCACATCCATGTTTCATAAAAATGTATTTCAAAACATTCTTGCTATTTTATATACTATGGGTTAAATTCATTTATACCCTTGTTTTACTTTTTATAAGATGTTTATAATGGAATCTTTCCGTCATTTTCCAAACAAGGTCCTTTTTAACCTTTTCGACAAAATTAAGGTAAGAATGTATTTTTTAAACTTATACAGAGGGTGCAGCTATTTTCCACCATTATAAAATTGTAGAAGCTTCACTTAAAATATTATAAGGATATTTTTAAAGTAATTATTTTATAATTATGTGACTTTTAAATGATTTCAAAAAAAGACATGTTTCTCTCAAATAGTTTTGATTTCATCTATGTCAACATCTTTTGATGTATTTTCAGCTTATTTGAAGTTGATTTATTAGGATACAAAACTTCCATATTGTATTTAAGGTTTTGTGATATCTTTGACTATGGATGTGTTATTTTTATACCATTTATGGTTTATGGAGAAATTATTGACATTTCGTATGCTAGTTTTAATATGAATGTTTATGTTATGTTTAAACATGTTCATATGAGGAATGAATTGGACTTAATAAGTGATGGGTGGTGCCTGCTATAGCTCCTCGATCCATCATTAGGTCCCATGAGGAAAACTAGTATCCTAGCATAAGGCCTTGACAATATATTATTTTTAGTCTTGGCACAAGGCCTTGACTATGTGATTATGATAGTCTGGAATCATGCATTCCATCATTATGAAAGTGGTTATTGATATTTCATGTGATTATTCGACTAGTAGAATATCCCTGTGAATAAGTAAATTGAATTATTTCATTTTATTTTTTCCATATTATATTGAAGATCATGTTTAAAAGGCTTTTGTTTTAGTTATACATTGCCTTAAATGTTTATTCTTATTTATGAATGTTTCTGCTATATTGTTATCCTTACTGAGCATCTAAGCTCACCCCTTTCTATGTTTTATTTTCCCAGGATGTGAAGAAATTTTTTATGAATGGTTTGTATGGATAGTATGAGGGGATATGAGTGTGGTCTATGGAGACAAGATGTTGTTGTAGTTTTTTTATTTTATGATGTAATGTAAACATTATTAATGTATCTAGTGAATATATGGATACAAAACTAATAGGTATTTCGAGACTTGATCTTTTGTGATCATTCCAATGTTATGTAATAATGCACAAACTCTGGGTAACTAATGTTGGGGCGTTAAATATTCTGTCCCCTTTGTACTTTCAGTATGTACTGTACTCTCAGTAGTTGTCTCAGTGACAATTGTGTTATACTTTGTGTTTACATTATGCAATTAGAGCTTTTTTGCATGTGTACAAATTTTCATGAAAATTCCTCCCACTCATGGGATAATGCCTTTTGTGCTACTCGCCAGCCCCTAGCCTTTGGAAGGAGAGATTGGGGTAGTCACAGTATGGCCCCTGAGGGACGGGTTGTGACATTCTATATTGGGGAATTAATCTCTTGAGTAAATTCAATTTTTTCATTTGGTAGGTGTAAAAGAAAAACCAATAGCTGGTGAGAGGTTATGATCTGATCGACACTATAAAAAATGAAAAAGATTAGAAGAAGTTATTTAGAGGGGCTTATAAGAAACCCAGTTTAAATTAAAATTCCACATCAACCCCTCTAAATTTTGTTATATTTTTCAAAATCCATTATTATTTTAGTGGTAGTTATTCGAAAACCATTCCTAAATTATAACATGTTTTTAAAAATATAGAGGGGGTTCAAAACCCCCTCTAAATTATTTAAATAAAAAAAATTCATAATATATATAATCACATATATATATTTATATATTTTATGAAAAAATATTATATAATGGAAAATAAATACAGCATATAAACATATTATATAGATATATATTTATATAAATAAGTTATACGAATGTTTTTAAATTTTTTTATATTATTATTATATATATAAATATATTTATACATAAATATATAATATATCATCATTAGTATACAACTATATTTAATATTTTATAAATTATAATATAAATATATTTAATATCCTTAATTTATAATGTAAAATATGATATAAATTCATAAATTCTAATCTAAATATATAGTATAATGTATATAATAAATCCATCCCATAAAACCCCCTGTAATGTATTTAATATAAAAAAAATGTTTAATAATAATAATAAATTACACAAATACATACACACATAGATATAATAGAACATGCATATATAATATGAATAATGTATTGTGTGTATACATTATATATATTTTTATTAAATAGAAATATATTTAGTTTTAAATAAATATATAATAAACTATATAAATATATATATATTATAAATATATATCTATATATAATATAAATATTTTTAATATATATTTATTTAAATACATAATATCATTATATTTATAAAAGTATTATATATACACATTTGTGTTGATATAAAATTTATTAAAATATTATATTTACACACACACACAAATATGTATGTACAAAAAAATATTTAATTAAACATTTGTTTTTATCTACGATATAAATTTATTTTTAAATATATTTGTTTGGAAAAAATCCTTCAAGGCATCATCGAAGCATTTTTGAGGTGATTGTGTTTGTTGACAAAGTGGACATCTGTGTTGTGATTATTGAAAAAGAAAACCATGACATGAAAATTTGTTGAAAAAGGGGATTTCATCGTGGAATGTCGAGTTCAAGAGATGTGGTCAATGATCCATGTTTGATTCAATAACGTTGACAAAGGAATGGACGATCTAGAGGTGGTATCAAAAGAGCAGATACAAGTTGGTGTCGTTTTCCAATGTCTGCCAAAATTTTGGGCCTGAAAATCGACAAATGATGAAAAGTTGTTTTTAGCAAAGGGAATTCCGCCCCATGTATTAGAAGGAGAGGAAACTTGCACGCATAATGTTTTTAATGATCAGAACATCAAAATATGGCAAAGGGATAAGGGGCGCCCAAGTTCTAGGGTTGGTTGCGCAAGTGATTTGCACGGCAGAGACTTGCGCGCTGAAACATACATGCCGAGGGGAGACTTTCACGACATCGCGTAGGGTGTCCAAATGCCTATAAATAAAGGTAGACCACTCCTTATGTGGTTCAAATTTCAACACTTAGAAAAATCAGAGCTCCCATCACGCAGGTGTGGTGGTCACATAAGTGGTCTGTGGTCGCGCAAGTAGAAGCTGCGCGCCAGGTGATAGTTGCACACCCAAGGTGGTTTGGGCGAGAAAGTAATGAAGTCTCCCAAGTTTTGAGTTAAAGAAGAAGGAATCGTGCAAGTGGTTTGGTGCAACTTGCGCACCAGATTTTGAAGAAGGGTGAAAGTTGTTGGTTGTGCGCCAAAATTGGTTTGGGCGTAAAAGGGTGTGCATCGCGCAAGTTTGGAGTTGTAGAAGCTTTTGTTGCGCAAGTTTTTAAGGTGGAATTTTGCACCGGTTTTGACTTGTGTGGTGAGACTTGCGTGCCAGCATAGAGAAGGGCACCAGGTAAGGTTGATTAACGGCAGAGATTCAGGGCTTCGTGAAAGCTGGAAGATTGCCCGATACCTTCGGTGCAAAGTGAGATTCATCAATGGGTGAAAGATGGACTTAAACAGAGAATCCAAATACAACAAAGGATGTATTCATTAGTGATAATAAAGAGACCTATAGGTATATAAACTGTGTGTGGATCCTTTCTAGAGTAGTGAGAAAAGTAAGAGGAAGAAGGTGATCCTCTCCACCAACAGTGAGACAGAGAGAGAGAAATAGGGAGTGACCCTTGGGGAAGTAGTGAGGTAACCCTAAACATTGTAAAGGCAGTGAGTCTAGGAATATAACTGATGTATCCCAAACTTTGTAAACAGTAGTGTGGTTATAGTGGATTTGGTACATCGGTACATTGTCAGTGTATGCTCCTTGGACGTCACCCGGTGAGGGTGAACCAAGTAAAAATTGATGTGTCCTGTGCATGCTATACTTTCTGTTTATATTGTGCAATGAGAAAGATAGAGAAGAGTGTTTTTCTTAACAACGAAAAAAGATCAGAATGAGATTTAATTTTAAATTAGTCATACCCTGATTCACCCCCATCTTAGGGTATTCAGCCTTGTGGACCTAACAATATTTATGTAAATACATGTATATATATACATGCATACTTTTCTTACAAATATATGCTAGAACAAAGTGGTTAGGTATGCAGGCGAATAGAGAAGGAACACAGATTTAAACCTCATTGGGTGGTGGGTGGTGTAAAGAAAGATGGTTCTTGTATATTTTTTTTAAATAATCCATTAATTTAGAGGTATTTTAAAAACTACCCCTAAATACATTTACTTTTAATAAAAATCAACAAAAGAAAATTTAAATTATTTTAAAAAAACATAGTATGGGTTTAAAGATCCTATAAAATAATCACTACTATTTTTATAACCATACAAGTGCTAATGTGAAACCACAACTAATAAGAGTAGGTGGGAACACTAGAGGTAGTTATACACATCCATTTTTATGGTATTTATAGTGGTTTCAATGAAATCTAAATAAAAAAAATAACCTTCTCTAATCCTAATATTTTTTGGCAGTGAGAACACTGTATATTCCATTAGTTACCTAATTCATTGGTGTGGATAGGGAAACATGGATGGTTAATGAAACCTTTAGGATGGTAAGTAATTACTGATTCAAAAATTAATTCCTATCATTTAGTGGATCCAAGTATATTGATAATTTCAGGAGTTATTATAGATAGGTCTACTATAGTTTGTGGTGTTTTTACATGAATCCAATATGCTAGTTTTCCACAGTTCATATAGTGGGGCCAGTGCCGATCCAATACACATTGTTCCTTTTGTGGTGCAATGTTACATGTGAAGCGAATGTATGAAATTATACCCTAGTTGTGTAAAAAGGATCAATTTATGGCTCTTTGATATTCATATCCTCAGAGGTAAAGTTCATTATTTATCTATTTTGGGTGTCTTATTATTTTTATTTGCACCACTAGTAGAGGTTGGATTTAATTATACACTCCACGGAATCATTCATTATGATCTTCAAGAGAATATAATACAGATTAACTTGATTCCCTCAATGTCTACAACATTAATAAATTTGGCTTATCAAAAACTACTGAGCGACAGGTGCCATCGATATTTTTTTTCTTTTCCTACTAAAATTTCAATAGATATCATTTTCACCAGGTTATAATTGTTTTAATATAAATACATATACTTATAATTTTCATATAGTATATATGGTTCAACTTTTTTTTTAACAATCGTGTGTCGTCGGCTGTATGTGTTCATTGGTACACTATAATCGAGAATCTTTTGTTATCACCAATCAATAAGTAATCTCATAAGTTTGTATCACATTGGATATAAAAAGATATCATGGTACTTCTATGATATGAATCATGTATTCTAGGGGTTCTAGGACTTTTGAATGGGTTTCACAGGACCCTACAGTTAGAGGTGACATAAAAAATTGACGAATTGTGGTGGTATTAATTGAAGAAATATTTGTGCAAACTTATTTTAGAGATAATATTTCCCAATATCATTAAATCATCCAGAGTACACATGTTGGGAAAAGACTATACAACTAGATAACTAAATTGTTTCTTAGTTTGAATGAGGGTCTCTTTATAGGTGGTTATCATGTAGTAGTGGAAGTGAAGCCATATGGAAGGAGGAGCACCATCATCTCTCTTTGAGTAAGTCCTTATTGAGATTGAATGTTAGTGAATACCATGGGTCTCATTCTTTGGTGCTAATATATGATGATAATTTTTGTTTTCTTTTCTGGTGAGAGAGAGACATCCATACCCAATTCAAAATTTAATATCATATGGAGTGTGGTATATAGTTTTTGGAGTAGTTTGAATGAGGTGATGATAATGACATTCTTATGGTGAAGAGTGATGTATCAGTCATGGAGGTTCGACCCACCGTGATGGAAGGGGCGTATACATACAATTTTAACCATTGATCGATCATGGTGGAATTGTGATTCTATTGAGGAAACTATTAGGTACATGATTAAATTAAATAGGTAATTCTAATAGAAATCAGTTGTGATAGATGATATAGTCGATCATAGACTTGGGATTAGGGTTTTTTTAACGGAAATCAAATGTTCAAGTGTCAGAGGATCATTGATGTTTGTGGTAGAGCAT
The DNA here is from genome assembly GCA_963277665.1 of Viscum album. Lineage (NCBI taxonomy): Eukaryota > Viridiplantae > Streptophyta > Magnoliopsida > Santalales > Viscaceae > Viscum > Viscum album. The sequence goes on along the minus strand of OY728141.1, from coordinate 1,361,190,647 downwards.
AATGAAGGTGTTGAGATAAAGGGGGATTTGAATGAGGATCCTCATTATGTGTCAATTATAATCTCTAAATTTTTTGTTTATGCGTTAATTGAATTCATTATGGTATTAAGTCATTATGATTAGGTGGGGTCAAAAAGTACTGAAAATTGTAGATGGTTTTTTTTAATATGATTTGTTCAAAGATATTTTGAATTGGTCTAGCATATGATGGAGGTGTGTAAAGTTGTAAATTTCATCAGGTGTTTTGTTTAGAAAATGGAATATGTGTTTCAAATGTTGAGGTAGGTTTTGATTAAATTTGGATTTATTTTTATTTAGTGCATGAATAACATATATGAAAATACCCTTATTCATTTTCAACCATGAGGATGGGTGATGATGTTGAGTGGAGTTCTCATGGGTGTAGAGACATGGTATGTTGGGAACCATGTCCTAAATATTTTTGGAGAACAATTTTTAGATCATATTTTTTTTATGATGGTAGAGGCTCCATGTATCCAAAGTTGATGGTTGTAAGATGAAGTATATAATGGAGAGAACCATGGATCAGAAAAGTCATTGATTAGTGGCATGATCAGTTTTTTGGTTGGATGGGATGGGGAAAGTTCCATATCAATGTTCTAGTTTTGAAAATGAGTTTTGGATTGGGTTTTGTAAAGTTGATTTATTTTATTTAGAGGATGTTATTTGGTTTTGTTTCTAGAATTACGATTCTAAATGAGAAAATTAGCGATAATCAGTGACCAACATAGGTCGGTTGATACGTATGGATGATAACTAATACTTTTTAGGGATGAGAAGTATATAGGTGGGGATGTTTTAAGATCATGCCTCCATATGGGATAAAATTTTCTAAAGTACTTTAAAATTTCTTTAGTGAATGGATAAAATTTTAGATCAAATCATAGAATTAAATTAAAATAGTTATAATTATTTGAAGTGGTTTTTGAGATGAGGAATGATGCTTGAGAGTTATCCCATGTGTTTTTATGATCCTTGGAGTTTATGGGTTTTGTTTTAAGAGATTTGGAGTTGTGGGGCCAGGGTAAAAACTTTTGTGTGCATGGTTTATGGGAAGTCATTAGACACCGTGTTGCTCAAGGTGATTTTATTATATTTTTAACTAATAATAGTTGTGATTCATGGTTATTTTATAATTATGAAAAAACAATTCAGGTTTTAATTGAAAACTATTCAAGGATTAAGAGATCCTCATACATGGTTCATGGACTATGCATGGTTTCATAAAAACTATGATCCTTTTTTGAGATGGGGTATAGTGTGGTGTTCATAGTTGGTGCATGGTTTGGCCAAATTTGTGGCTAAATCATACATGTTTTGTTGGGTTGGATAGTGAAAACTTCATGTTTGGAACATAGTTAAGAAAAACATGTCGCTAAACTGTGCGAATTCCTAGATCATTATTAAAGACAATAATTTTACCAAAGTACACCCTTGGGTTTTATGTTGCTTCCCCTTTTCCTCCCCCTTGAGGTACACACAATCTAGGGGGATCCCAAAACCCTTCGTCCTCTAACCCCTTTATTTGGTGTGTGTTCATTGTGATTTTTTGTAGTTTTAGGTGATTTCCCATCCTGTAGTGGATTACATTCCTCTTCTTCTTACTCTTATTTGATTTTGGAGTTCTCTAGTCAAGGTTTTGTTGATTATTGTAGAAAATCATTGTGGAATCATATGTCTCTCATGGACGTTTTTGTTGGATTGAGTTGTGGTGAACCCGTGAAAAATTCTACACATTGTTACATAACATTTCATTAAGGTATGTTTTAATGTTGGATTTTCATAGATTATATATGTTAAATTAATCTATTAAATTGTTGTAATAATGCCAAATATTATTTATTTTTTCTTGAATAGTTTTAGGAGTCTATTATGGGCCACCCATAGACTTGGATTAGAGTTTTCATAAGAGGTGAGTGCCAGATGAAATTTTTGAACAGTATTAAATTTTAAATTAAATGGTTATGTTAGTTTTTAAAAGATAATATTAAGTGATTTTTTCCTATAATGAGATTATATCATAGGTTTTTGAGATGATCTTATTTGTATGTCAGGGAGTTTTAATAATACATAGATGGGATTTGTGAAGGCCCCTATTCTTTTGAAATGTTATGGAATTATTAACTAATTAGTTAGGTGGTCTTAGATCTTTACCCGTACTTTTCTTTATTTTTTTCAAGGTTATATATTTTGTTACTTAAATTCCATGTGTTTTGTGTTTGATACCACTATTTAGGTAAATTGGTTTTTGGATTTGGATTGATACCATAGGCCTTCCATGGATCCCATTGAATCTCTAATCATTAACAATAATATACCTATAGTCTCCATGGGGTGTATCCTTTAATGGAAATGGTAAATTGGGGTTGTAAAGGGGTAAAGAGAGTGGGTTTTGATAATTACCCAGTTTAGCTCATTGGTTGGATTGATTGAATGGTTAAGGATTACTTGGAAGGTCTTGGTGATCAATGATTTAAAATATGTGAAAGGATGATTTGAATTATTTTATGTGTTAATATTATATGAAAATGTGTATGAGTCTTTTGAAATGGGTTTAAATGTATTCATTGGTTTTTAACTCCATTTTGTGGGTCAAAGGGGGAAATAGTTATTATGAATGGGTTCTTGTTTAAAAATGAGGTGTTGATCTATACATGGTTTATAAAAATAGTTTTATAAATAGATTCTAAATGTTGATTTTAAATGGGTTGGTTGATGTCCATCTGGTGAAATTCATTGATATATCTTTTTAAAATTTTGATGAAAAGTAAGACTTTGGCATTGTTTTGGAGTGAAAGTTCTACAAGGATATTGGTAAATTATACTAGTTTAAAAATGGGAGTTTTTTTCTGAATGTTTTAAATGGTCAAAATATTTCACCTTCAAAGGTGATTGATAGTAAAATGGACATTTAAGGTCATGATGTTACACTCCTATGGAAAGAGATGTTAGTCTTGGTGATCAACATTGTTGTTGTGTTGTTCGTCAGGGTAAAACAAACCCATGTTTTAGGACATAGGTTATTGGGATCCACAAAATTATTGGGTTTTTGGTCACATAGGTCCACATGTTTCATTTAAGATGTTGTTCATGGAGGTCCACATCGTTGATTTATATTTCCATATATGGTGTTCTATATCCCTGGGTGGTTTCTTAAATTGATTTTCAAAGAACTATTTTTTTTAATAATTATGGTTTTGGTGATATATTGAGTTTCCAGGAATCGTTAATACTGATATATTTTTCCTCCAAGAGTTAATGAGAAATGAAAATACTTGTTAGCCATCCATGGTACGTATCACCCAATTCTATACTTTTAGATGCCTTTTTTCTGTGTAAGCGTGTTAGTTGGTCTGGCTATCAACTTAGAACTAGAGGTACTTTTGGTTTCTATATAAAATTAAATTTCTTTTTGGATGTATTTTCCATTATTGTACTTGTTATTTATATCATTTTTACCTACATACACAACTTTTTAGATTGGTATTTTCTTTATACACAGTTAGTGGTGACATATTGAGTTTTACTCACACACTAATCGGGTAAAAAGTACACCTGGGTATCCAACTGCATATAACATGTTTGTTGTAGGAATATTCTTGGGTTGAGGCCAATGTTATGTTTCCCATAGTTGAGAAATGTATATTGGATAGTTTCATTTGATTTGATGGGTTTTACTTAGAGATACTATGAATTCTTTCTAATAGTTTATTTATTTTGTATTTTATGTAACCATCCCAATGAGAAGTTGGTTGTATGTATTGAATGGACATTATAGACTTTACTATATTTCATTTTATTACATCATTCTCATGTTGTAATTTATTTGTTCTTTATACTTACAATGATGCATATGATATTTAGTTATTTACTTTTATTTGTGCACTCTGATATGGGCGTATCGTCTCCTCACGGTACCATCTTATATCCCCAATGCTAGTTGATATCCTCTGGCATATGTGATGGTGAACTTATGTTAATATTTTTAATTGGATTGGGGAACCAGTTTAATGGAACTCATCCAGAGATTTTACACATGGTCCATGACTGTAGCCTGATCCAACTATAGACTATTGGTATATCTTGAATGTTTATATGACCATATGGTGTCCTAGTGAAGGAGAATCTTGGTAGGAACTATGGAACCCAAATTCCTCCTACCAAAACCTTATGATGTTTTTGAATTCATTCTTCCAGACCATTCTCACTAATATCAAGTTTGGTATTTTTTGGTGGGAGAAAACAAGCACAGTAGTGGGCCTTATGCTAATTGAGGAAACTGGGTTGGAATAAATCATTTATTCTTAGTACTCCCTAGCTTGGTCAGATTTGTGAATGGTGAGGCACTCCCTATCCTAGTAAAAACATAGAGTCTATCCCATGAAACATGAAGTATCCCAGTGGGGACCTGGATATCATAACTTTTGATGAGAAGGGGTTTCAATCCGATTCTTTTTTATCAGTGGTTTAGGTTACCGAGGTTTCATATGATTATAATAGGGGAATTGTGTTAGTGATCTATTCAAATAGAAAATACAGTTGAGAAAATCCATGTAGTTTTTTCTCATCACATTTCATTTATATACTCTTAGATTCATGAAATCAAACATCTTTTAATGGAAAACCCTTTGGGCCTATAATTTTGAGTGGTGATGAAGGGTGAGTTTGATCAAAATTGAGTTTTGAAGGGCTATTGTAAAGGTAACTATTTCCTTTTCCATCCAATGTTTTTATATCTCTCCTCAAACCTTCTCCACTTAATTTAGAACATACCAAATCATCCTACTATCCTAAACGAGTCACATGGACCCACAATCCACTATAAATCTATTAACAGTTGAAAGTATGCCAAGTTGAATCAAGAACGAATTTGAGATACATCCCACCCATTTCCATATGCTGAGCATTTGGGACCACCAAAAAATAATGGTCTAATTCACTTCATGAGAATAATAGGTAGAAATAATTAGAGAATAAGAATTTGCATTTTTGATGGGATCCTGGAACCACTATTCACCTCAACATAATTAATGATGACCCCACAAACTTCCTATCATGATTCACATATTTTGAAATGACTAAAATTCCCAAATAGCCAGTCCATCATCAACTATTCAGAATCCACTTCCAAGAACTCTACCCATTCCCTTATACATAATACATTTCTTCTATTTCCATTAATTTGGTATCACTAATTTGAGGTATCTTGGAATGGAGTTGACGGTTTGGTGGTAATGGTATGAGATATGTACTCAAGTATTCTAGGGAAACATTCATGTTTCTAGTCAAAATCTAACATGATACCTTCCTATATGTGATGACTTGGGTTTCATAGGTTATATATGGTAATGGAATAGAGAGTCTTCTAGAAAGGGATATCTTTTTCTTTGGAGGACCTGATTAGTGAAAACCAAGAATTGAAATTGTCAGGCCGCAATATTGATCAGGTTGAATCGAGGTTCTTTGTCTTACACATTGGATTATTGGATGGATGGTCCTAGGGACTTTAGTTCAATTCAACGGTACCTCTGACCATAACAGAATAGTAGTGACAGAATCAGTTAAATTCTACACTTTCATTTCTATTGAAAATTATAGGATGTTCATTATATCCCCATAGGCCGGATATCATGATTCAAATCACGAGACTACTAGAGAGGGAACCCCAATAGATGTTGGGTGGATGGATTGGTGATACCGGATGAAGTGGCCTTATAACTCATGCTGCTAGTGGCTTGGTAAAAACACCACACAATCTAGCTAAAAACATAACCTACATTCTAGTCAATATGGGAGGTAACACCAACAAATCCATTACCCAACACCGCTTTTGATATCAAATTAGAGTGGTAAAATAGTTCCAAATTCTCAAGAACTGAGTCATTCTATCCAATTATAGTTATAGGAATAGTGATAAACAAGGAACACATTGAATTATTTTTGCTATCTACTCTAATAACTTATTCCAATTACAAAATAATCCTACCCAAATTCATATTTATGGTCCATATGGACAACAAATAGAAACATAATTAGCGATCATCCCTGAAGCACTACTTCTCTGTCTAACTCTTTTGAAATTATACCACCTCTTTACCTAAGTTATATGATACGTTTTGGTGTTCTAAAATTTAGGATGACAATGGAAAAACATAAAAGGATTCCAACTGTACATAGGAGTAGAAACCAATTTATTATACTTATATTGTGAGTTTCCAAAATACTCGAGAGATGGAAGAGAATTAGTGGATTATAAGATAAATGCAATTGTCTATTCAAGTGATTATGTGACTAATGGGTGGAATAAAATAGATATAAAGAAATAGGATCCCAAATGAAGGGGTGTTTCCAAACACATCACTTCAAGTACATAGGAATGATATTGGAAAAAATTACTAATGAAACAATTCCATCATTGATGCACCATAAATGAACATGAGATTGTTTACCAAGGGTAGTTGAATGGAACTTTCCAAACTTCCACCTATAAAATTCCACAATTTCTCTATTTCACTAAAAATTAGTTCCCCCATGATATTCATGTAGTCGATTAACCATTATCAATCTCACTTTTGTTGAGAAACTCACATCCATTTCCCTATTACCCCTTCCTTTCCAATGCCTAACACTAATTCATGGATGATGCTAGTGGATATAGATGTCATATCTTACACACATCCATAAAGAGGTTCATTGAGTAGCATAAAGGGATAAATGTATAATTTGTAACTCGTTCATGTAATATGAGTCAAAGGTATACCCCAACTGATTTCAAAGTGGAACATGCACCATACCCCATTCCCATTGCACTCATATTTGGTCATGAACTACAAAACCTGAGAGATCCCATGAACTCGATTCCCATAATAAAAGTAAAACAATAGTCAAGTCATGGATCCATCAAGGAAATCAAACTAGAATCTTCCATGGACACCTAAAACTCCTCTTCCGATGCAATGATTCCTATATTTTCTACGAACGAAAACCCAATGAACCAATTTGTTATATCTTAAACCATTAAAATTATATTTCAATCTTCCTTTCCCATTACTGGTGGGTTAAAATATTAATTTTACCCCAAATATAATACATGAAATTAATTTCAACCTAGGGAATAGTCTCTGAAGGAGGGTTCCATGCAGAAAAATGATATACCAAATGGGTGAATCTATCCCAATTAGGACCAACTAGTTTATTAGAACATAGATACAACTTTACAATCTATTTTCCAATTACACACCTTGTCATCCCATACACACATACACATATTGATCTAGGAAGCTACATGTCGAGATGAACACAGAAACCCCAGAGGTGAAATATATTCCTATTCCACTCTTATTTATTCATGGGTCGTCACCTCTCTCATTTCGTATGTGTAATACTATAATAGCCTCAATATGTTCCATAAAATTCAATGAGACACACCCATACCATATCGATTCTAGGTTTTACCACTAGATCTAGTGCATTATTTATTTCTTAAACTCCCACTCCAATACACAATATTGCAAAGTTCAAATGTATCCTTCCCAGTCAACACCTCTATTATCTAGTCATGGATTCAAGAAAATATGAATTGACCCATATAAAATTATTGTAATCAATTTGGCCATAGATAAAATATAAGAATGTATTTTCAATCATCACATTAATCTCATACAATCACCCAAAAGTTAAAAGTATTTCCTCATTATTATATCTTAAATAGATCATTATAGTAGTTTTAGATCAAATACACCACCTTATTTGTGGTTTTGAATCAATTAATTGATTTAGAAAACTAAATAAATTTATATGATTGGATGATTGAAATATCAATTGGACCCATTAACATTAACATATGGATGGTTTTGTTTCTCCATTCCACTTATTAGACAACATCATGTTCATTATAACGGTTTTTGTGAACTTTTATCAACTTCTGAAAATAATTATACCCCTTTAATGATTGTGATAAGATATATCCTTATCCCACCTAAATGATTTATCTCAGTGAAATAACCTCCACTCCCAAATCCCATCCGAATAGCTGCAATATATCATCAACTAGCTCAATGTTTCATGCCCCGAGTCTTCCATGAGTATAAGAATATCTTTCAAAAAATGTTCAAAGAATTATTGGAGTATTGAATAGTATACTGTCTATTTAAGACTAGTATGTCGTTATTTATTATACCTTTGAGTGATTATATAAAAAAGGACTTGACGGAGTGTGTGAAATCAAAATCTCATGCAAAAAGGATTGGACAGAAATCAAACTTCAATATCCCATAGAATGGTATGGGATATATTTCATGCCTTCTGATCATTAGATAAAATAAATGACTTGATATATTAAATTTCATATATTTCCCACCTTTATTTAAAGTTCATGAATTGAAAAATTCCTTATGTGATTAATTGATGTCTGATATGGTTTATGAGGTTGATAGAGAGGGAAAGAAAAACATATAGTTGATGTATGTCTAGAAAGAAGCAAGGTCTCGACTCTTCCACGAGGGTACTTGATGAATTTTATGGGGAGGGGAATAATATCCCTCATTGATTTTCCTAGTCTAGCATAGTCTACAGTGATACTTTAAGAAATCCATATCTTTATTTATTTTCACTTTCTTTATAAATATGTCATTTGTATATCTAATTCCATCTTGAAACTCTATTATTTTCCCAAATTCAAACCATACTAGTCACATGATGGAATATTTATAGAGTCACTAGGTCTATTTGATATATCAAGATTGAATAATATCATACATGAATAGACTCCACCTATGTGGATTCTTTATCAGTGAATTATGAATTTCCTATAAAGAAAAGTAGATATTCTTGTGTTTTATACTAGTACTTGAATCAATAAAAATTCTTTACATGATATGCCACAAATAAAGAATTATCTATCACTCCTAATACTAATTTTAAATATCACATAGTGATATAGTGGGATGAAATATCAAGAATCAATGATCTTATCTTCTATCATTCTTAGTATTTTGATACTTAACTTCCATGATCATTCATAATTACCATTATCAAATAAAAAACACTCACTAGAAATGATGTTGTTTCTCTTTTTGTTCCGTAACTACCATTGAGGAATTATTCACAAATGATATACCAACCAATACCTGTAATTAATGTCTAATCAAAGGGATTGCTACTTGAGTAGGAATTGGACCCCTTAGGTCAAAGATTTTCAACTCTCTTTCAAACATTCTTATTCATGGATAATATTTGAAAAAACATCATAAGTTATCTATAATGATTGTTCCTTCATATTCAATATCATATCAGATTCATGGACTACCAAGAAGCCCTTATTAGTCAATTTGATCAATATATAAAATATTAGTGAAAGTACCAAGAAATTTATATTAATATATGTTAGGTTCCTTCTATATTACTAAAATTCAAGTATGGCTAACTAGAAATGCCATATGAGTAGAAATAAGTAGCATGTAGGCCAATCAAATTTCTATATGAAAGAACATTAAACACTCACGAAGAATAAAAATGATTCTTATGACCAATTGGATATTGTATCATATACTAGGATCTCAAAAAGTTGAATAATTACTCATATACAATCATTTTAATTGATTGAATAACCCGGTTAAGTTTTAAAATGATCTGTATGAAAGAAAAAACTCTGAATTTATTGTTTCATTCTATATTTTATATATAGGGAAATAATGATTTCCAACCATTTTACTAGATCAATACGAGTCTAAGGATACAAAATAAGGTAGAAAACATCATATAAGCTCTCAGTATGTTGTTACCTTACCTTTCTTTATTTAGAAGTGGCATCTGTCATAGTTCATGATTTGTAGTAGCCCTAATAATCTTATTGACTCACAAAACATCTTCCTAGTGAAATAAAAAATATATTTAAATAAGAATCAATAAATGAATCTGGCATGGAAATAGGCATTATCTTTTTGGTCAACTTCATAGATTATAAAATGGTAACAAGAAGGTGTTATTGGTTAGTCTAATCCTATAAAAATGAGTATGAAACGTTAGAAACAAATTTAAAAGGAGTTCACCAAAAAGGTAGATTTCCATCACTGCTAACACTGATAGTCAAATAACTCCAAGAATCATATACCACACTATCAAACCCATAAATCAGTTTCTCAAAAATAAAGTAGGTGAGAACAATTAAAAGAACCTTATTGATCCTATGGATTATGATCAACTGGTTCTACAAGTTCCAATGAAAGAATAAATTCATTTAGGGTTGATAAAATCTCTTCCCATGTCCTCAGGAGAGGAATATACCAATTCAACATGGTGGTTTACAGGCCACTCAATCGATAAAAAAAAGGAAATAGAGTTTGAGAACATATAGTGAATCAAGGAAGAGACTATAGATGATGTTTATGGCATCAGCTTAATGCATGTTTTGGAGATTTCAGATTCATCTAGAATCTATAGGTCAGTGACTTGAGTGAAACTATTCAATATTTTCGATATTTTTTTCTCATCTATAATATCTCACCCACCAAGATCATATCTTTACCATGCAGTGATATTCTTAGAATGGGTGATTATCTAATATATAAATCAAAAAACTATTATTTTACTAGAGGTTGACTGCTATCAGATTCTAATAGAATCATTTTGATATACCTTCATCTCATATTTGTTATAGGTCAATCATGATAAAAAAACATAAATAATACGTCCTAATTTATTTATCTTTATGGAAGGAAGAGTCATCCCATTTAGTCTTCTCTATTTTGGGATGTACTCAGGCTTAAATATTAATCTTCTCGCATGAACTCTCTTTAGAGTTCATTTTCATACATTGAAGGAAACCCTCTAGAGGTCCCAAAACAATCTCTATATTTTTCATATCTATAATAAATGGAGGGAGGGAATATTTAATTATCACCGAGAAGTTTTATTTTCCAAATAATGGATTATTGATCACAATAATTACTTCTACCAAAAAATGTGTATGGTTTGACCTCTCATTTAGTTGACCATTCCTGATTCACCACACCTGTTGTCCCCATCAAACCAATTGTGAAATAAGGGAAATCATAATGTTTATCTATATAAACCAAGAGAAAGCTGAATCTTTGATCCTATAAATCACCTTGAATATTGAATATGAATGATGGTAGTTAATTAGAATAAAAAAAGATAGGTTTGGTTCTAAATCAATTGATCATGCAATTGGGAAATGTAGGTCACCTACATGATTATTATTCAATACCTCTTAAATTGGTTGGTCATATTTTTTCAATGGATTTTAGGTGTGGGGTTCATAAATCATTGATGATATCACACAAGTCATATTGGATATGGGTGTTGATAAGGGGTACTTTTATTTTAATATAATTCATGTTAGACTACAATGAAAACTGAAGGGTCGGAATCACCTACCAATGTATGGGCGGTTTAACTATCATCACGATCTTCAATACTGAAACTCTGAAAATAACATCAGAGTGATCCATAAATAGTTGGTCATATCTAATTAAGCATCAAATTTTTGGTTCATGGAGGTATATGGGAGACTACTTTGTGATTCCTATGCGAAAAAATGGCATTAGATGACTTGAGTGTTCAACTATTTTATGGAATGAAAGGACTATTAGAGTTGAGTAATGATTGGGTATGATAATAAAATTGTCGAGTACTCCTTGTGGTACTATTTTTGGAACTAACATATCTCCATCAGTTCGAAGAGTGTGAATGGGTTTAATTCCCCCACCATATCTACCATGAGTTGATTGGGTTGGGGCTCTATCCCCAACCATCGATATGAGCACACCTTCTACTCATCCCAAACCTACCCCAAGTGTGTAATAAAAACTTTAGTCTGGGGGAAGTGTAGTTGGATTAATGGATCAATCAATGAAATTGTGGTTGTGTTGTTCTTATTCAGAAATTCCACCTATTCATGTTGGTAAAGGGTATCATACACTAGTAGTTACTTATTAACTTGGATTATCAAACCAATTAACCATACCAAAACATTGACATTCTAGGCATTATTAAGACCCCTGAGGTATTGTTGAAAGCTACCTAGTGAGTGTGGCAATAATGGTATACCCCCCATTTCCAAATATACTAATAGGTTGAAGTGGTACTTAGGATGGTAGTTGTATGGTCAACATAGTAGGTAATGAATGTAGTGTATTCATCAAATACCAAAAAAACTGAGAACAATGGTTCTATTGATTTTTTAGGAAGATAATAAAATAGATGGTCTAAAAGGAAGGGGTTATGACCCTTCATAATTAATGATGGGGAGGTATTGGGAAGAAAATTCAAAATTACAAATGGGGTTTGCGGTTGTTCCAGGGTTCAATAATGGCATGAATGTATTACACTATCACTCAAATCATAGTATATGAAATGTAGGGTTTCTATTAGTATCCATCATTGGTTTTAATAAAATAGACATATATCTCATAGTTGTTTGAGTATCAAGGAAGATGTGATGACATGATTTCATACTATTTACATTGATAGAAATGAACCTATGGTATGTTGGGTGTTTTAGGATAGGTGTAATAAAGAATCGACTTATTTTCTTGTGGGTTGAAAGAATACAGAGCATTTGGTACCAAGTAGTTGGTAGCCAAGGGGGCCATTATATTTCCATACTCTTTCATGTAGGTAGGTTGTTACAATTATTTAGTATCTATCTTGAGACCCATGAATTAGGTGTTATATTCATCAACTTTTTGATGTTCCTAGTCATTGAACCCACCCTATTCACTCTATCCACTCATGGTTCTATATCCTATTGTGCTGGAGAAAATTGTACCACTAAGTTGAATTATATACGTTTAGGTAAATAAGACAAAAACCATGTTTTTGGAATGAAAAATATTTGCTGCTAAAACCCCCAAAGGTTCAAGAGGTTCACCAACCCCTACCTCATTTACCTATTACAATCACATATATACGAGACATCCATCCATGTATCCAATTAAGAACTATACCCAGGTTTTAAATTAAGGTTTAAGAGGTCTTTTAATTCTTTTCACAAAATCAAAAGGGCTCATAAATACTTATTTTGGCTAATCATAATAAGGAATGTCCTAGATCATATAATCCAAGGGTATTCCACAATGTTTGGGATATTCTATGCCTTAGGATAGAAAATTATTGATGGAACCACTAGGGTTTTCACACACCTATAACTAGCACCTATAAGATCCATTAACCAACATGTGGGAATTAGTGTAAGGGTTGGGATGTAGTTTAGATCATTGTATACTTTTTTTCTAAATAGTAATCCAATTGAATATTGGTTTTAATGATATGTTAATTTAGCTAGTGGATGGGACCAATGACATTTTCCAAAGGGGTTGCGGGTATCACTTCCATGTGAGGTGTTGTAGGAGTTGTTGTGGTGTCAACAATGAGTATGTATGATGTTCTATTAGAAAAATTGATTCATCTAGGACCATGTGGGGAAACAATTTGAGGGATTGTTTGGAAACAAACTAACCACATTCCAGTTTTATTTTCCATAGAACTCAGTATGATGGAATCATTTTCTCAAGGCCACAACGAGAAGTGGTTTCACCTGAGATTATGTTCTTGGAACCATTTATTCTGTCTCAATGAAAAGATATGTGTGATCTTGATTTCATATCTAGACCAACCTCATGAATTCATGGTTGTGATTCATGTTCACCCAACCATAGTACCATCAGAAAAACCATGAATGGGGAAACAGTGAGTTGGAATTATAGCATGTGGGAAAACCTCACTGGTCAATCATGTCATTGTTTTCAATATAGGGTTCCAAACTAAAAAATTACATCATAGTGGTTCCTATTTCCATATTACCTACTTCAATGGTATTGAAAGGTTCCACCATGAAACTATGAACAAGAGAAACATGATATATAGGATTTATGTATCTTTCCTATGATGTTTTAAATCACATGTGGGGAATATAGATTTCACACTAGATGATGACTGAAAAATTGTATCCTCCAAGGTCAAAAGGGGTCCAAGTAAGTTGAAATATTTTTCCATGTGATTGGAATGAAGGATATAATAATAGTGGTAGCCAAGATTGATGGTGGGGGTTTGAATGCATGATTTCAAATCTATTTCTATAAAATGTATTATACTAGCTGAATTCAGTTTGGTTATATAGGTGATGGATGTCGACAAAGACTTGACAATGAAATTATTATCACTTCCCATTATGAAGGGGGTTTGTCTTGGTATTCCAGCATACACTGATTTGGCATGGGAATTAGTCTAACACTATTAGAGTAGAGTGATGAGGCAATAAATGTGTAGGGTTGAAGTGGTTAGAATGTCGTGGGAAACTTATCGGTTTGGCCAGGCCCATATGTTCACAGTGAAACAGATCACCCAATGCCAATAAGAAACCAATTTTCTCAAATTTGGAATCGAAAAAAATGATAATTTAAGCCATGATAGGAAAATGGCCTCAAAACCAGAACCCAATAAGATAGAATTATTCCCACATGTGTTTACTATTTCATCTAGAAAACTAAATCCAACTAATAGAAATATCATATTATCAATGTTGATAAATTGAAGTGAATGTGTTTTCTCACACTACAAGGGGTGGTAAGTATCCAAAAAAAATAAAATTATTTTATTATAAAGTGGGAGAATAAATTATGTCCCAGGAGTAAAATACAATTGTATTCAAGGTTTTCATAATTTATTGGGAATTTATGATAGATTCATAAGTTGATCAAGACATGGTATGAGAAAATAGTGGTCAAACGTTGGATTTGGACTTTTGGAGGCTATATGTGAGGATAAAACAATAAAAATACAAATCTATTAATTTAATTAAAAAACCACTCTATTATAGTAGATTTGGTGGTGGAATAGGTGGTTTTGGCATATACTTAAGTTGGACACACATATGTTTCCTTTGGGACAATGAGAGGGGTTATGTTGTCCATGTACTCCATTCTATAGTGTTTTCCTTTCCAAATGGTCATTCCGTGGTCCTACTTGGTTGGGACATCTAGGTATATAACTAGGGAGGACTTGTAGAAATAATAGTTGTTCGATAAAAAGGACTATGAGTTTCATTGTCCACTAGGGTGTACTAAAATATGGAAAGTGGGGTTGAGAGATGACTTGAAGCATACATTGTTGGAATGAAGTGGTGGGGATGAGATATACAAGCCATGTATTGTTGAGTACATGACTTATTTTGAAGTGTTTTCATATTGGAAGATTGATGTTGGCCAAGGTATCAATAGAAGATGGATGTCAGAATGATAATGAGATAGTTAAGAACAAGTGGTATTGGAACAACATAGCCTTAGAGTTTGAGTTCAGGATGCCCTATATTGTTTTATCTAGAATCGATTCAGTGATGTTCCATGAGCCTTTCATGACATCCAATTTAAGAAACAAAGATTTTGAGCCACTACATCATGAGTTTTTTCACCATTTATACATTTTTTGGAATGGTCCAGTCATCCCTACCCCTTCTCCCTAGGCTTAAGGAATCATAGGCCGTGACATACCATCAAATGGACATATATTCCGATCATACAACTGGGGATTGAGTTCAACCATAGATTCCAACTAAACCATGAGTGAATTATAACACACTGGTATGCACTAGGAATGACCAAGTGACAAAAATAATTTTTGTATTATATGTTATCCCTAGTTTGGTTAGACATGGAAATGACTAGGAAATCCCTAGCCTAGGATACCTAAAGTATCCTCATAATAATAAGGGATATCACTAACTCTATATTGTATTCCATGGACCCATTCCGTTTGTATCTACTAATACTACCAAAATAGGCCATTTTGGAACATCTTTGAATATCGGTGCTGGAGTTTCCAATATAGATAGTGCACCGTGATATATGGATCACCAATGCCCAAAACACCCAAAACTATTGAGATACTGAGCTAGTTGGAGTAGATCATTCATCATCCCCCTTCTGAGTGTAATCAAAACGATCATACACCCTAGTAGATCTTCCAAATATTCCACAATGTAGATGGAAGTCATATGTTCATGTAGCGTTCATGGGTGCCTGTACATTGGATTCCTTGTATGTATACAATGGATTCCTAGTAGTATCACCCCTTGTGACTCTCATGATCAATATCATTGACTTCATGTACCCAGATTTACCCACCAATATACTGGTTTATTTCTCCACACATATCGTGTTGGTCTAGTTGCATAAAGAAAGATGATTTTTTACTCTTTCTATGATAATTGTGGTCTTGTTGGTTATCTAATTTAGCTTCAAGTATGAACTGAACATAAAGAACACTCTTACACCAAAAAACCTAAGAATAAATTGTGACCAATACATAGGCCAAATGAGTTCCCCTCATCATAAAAGTTCTTGAATAAAGGATATCTTCTCATTGGTTGGTCCTGGGACTATATCATTTGAGATAGTAGGAGAAAAGGAGTTGGGAGATGAGTCATAGAGGTTGACATAACTATACAGGTGATATACAACAGTGATTTTGTAGACATAGGGCCAGATATGAAAACTGTGAAGAAATGGGTTTAAGGTTGTGTTAGAGGACCTTATTTCAATTATGGTATATAGAGTAGTCAAGGAAGGTGGATGTGACTTGATCTGGTCTTAGAGAGTTTTGGATTTTTCCTATTCAATGACACCGATATTTTGGAACATGAAAGAATGACTGGTCAGGGTAGAAAAGGTCTGACCATCTAGTGTATCTATATAGAAAGAAAGTATATCTTTATTCTAGACCGATATCAAGAAGAATAACCCTGACAATTATTATTTATATGTTCAATATACTAGTCAAGCATAATTGTTTAGTGGGTCAATAAATTCATTGGATTGATCTCTTGGTCTCATGTTCAACCAAGTTGTGAAAACGTAGTAAAAATTAGAAACAAGTTTATGTTTTGGGGTAAAATATTTTTGAATAGTTAGAGAGGCCTTTTTCACATGGGGTATTGAAGGAGGATAATAATTGTTCTAAGAAGTAACAAGACTAGTTTTCTAGAATAGAGTGAAGGAAAGAGGGATGGTTTTGAGTATATTATAAATAATAAAAGACAGTGTTGAATATCTGGTATTAAATATCACATTTTCTTATATCTATGTCATATATGGATCTGAGCAGTGGTGCATGAGGAAAAATAAATAAGATACTCTAACTCTCACTTTGTAACCCATGAATGGTTCATGATGACCTCTTCTATTGATAAGGAACCAAATTAAGGAAAGTAAATTTTCACTTCCTATTCTATCACCAAATGAGTTATCTCTTTTTTGTGGCTTTCAATCATGATTAACATATCTAATGAGTGATTTTTTAAAGTACAATTACCAAAAAAATTAATTGAGAAGTCTCATCGTACTTATCAAATAGCATAAATAGTGTATTTCTTTATTATATTAATGGAAACATCCTTGAATTCTACTAACATTGAATTGATATCACGTAATTGGTCATCTTTTTTAGATATGAAACTAGAATATTCTTATTTTCCTCAGTTTAGTTATTGAACAGATCCCCTATATGTCCCCATAGAATAATTGTATAATGAGAAAAACCAGATGAATCTATCTTCTCTTACCTCTACAAAAACATTGAATGAAACATTTATTTAAGATTTTGGTCTAGAAACTATTGGATAATACTATTCATGAGTAATTTATTCTTATGTTTTATTTTTATGGAGTTATAATATGTTAGATACACTAGCATCAATGTCTAGAAATGAACACTGAATTGATATAGGATTTTCATTTCAAGTTTTGATGCCTGTAGAATCATTTGTCTTTTGGGTTATAATTGAAGGATATTCAAAACATTTGATATTTAGAAAGTTGGGGCCCATTCCTAGTCATGGGTAGGTAAATATTTATTTTCATATAATTTATGACATTTTTTCTCTTCTATATAGAGACTAGTGTATACACATAGGGTTATAATAAATCATTCATGCTTTTTCCTAGCTCTTCTTCTGACATTAAGAGTGACATGATACGTCTCACTCCTATTTTGTATACTGAATGTAATTGCCTTTTTCATGGATAGCTAAGGTATGCCTCACCAACTCAATACATCATATAATTACTTCAAATAGAATTAAAAATATAATCTCTCTATAGATAAGGAATATAAATAATTGACCCCTAAAAGTGTTATAATGGTGATTTTGGTTTCAGACATGAGAAAATGAACAAGAAACCATGAAGAAAGTGTAGTTTGGGGAAATTCTGTCAGATAGTCTTAGGTAACATCACTAGATAGTTCTAGATTGATTCTTCCATCAATTCAATAATGAAAGGAACGTGTGGTAATTTAAATACCTAAGATATTTTCCCTAAAAAATGAGGTATCTAAAGAGTCTTATGTGTTAGAAGAACTTGTATAAGTATATCCATACATGATGGAAATGTGGGGTAGTCACTCATTCAATTGAAATAGGGGATCTATAGATGTTTGAAAAGGAGTATTCTGTGATCAAGGCACTGACCACTCAATCATGTGGTGGTGTTTCATGTTCTTGTGGGGCTCATGGGTTTACGTATAACATCATTCATGAATTAATATGGAATCATCACATTAATAAACCACTTAGGGTGGGTGTTTATTGAGATAATTGTTCTATGTATTTTGATCAAGAAAATATTAATCATGACTAAAGGATACTCATCATAAATCAGATACTCATAGTTGAAAAGTTATACTGTATCACACTTATTTTGAATGTAACAAGAATAACAGATAAATAAACCCCCTCATGTAGACCCTTAACATTAAATAAAAAACTAAAACTAGAGAAGATCACATTAGGAAAAAGGGAATGATGATAATGAAACAAATGGGAATGATGTTTTTTCAAAATAATTTTTCTTGGAATGATAAGATCAAATAATTAGTAGTGATCACATTTCTATGTTTGTGTAGAAAGAATACAAAAAATGAGCTCTGTGGTTTGTGGCTGGTTTCCTAGGAAAAGTGAGGACTTGAATGTCAATTTATACCATCATTTATCATGTGATGAAGCACAAGTATTTTGAAAGTAAAATGAATAATAAAGTGATAAAAAACAAAATTAATGATATTAAAAAATGGATGAGGGAAATAATTGTGGTTTTGAATTTCCTCTAGACATTAATTTTTCATTCACAAAAAAAACTAATCGACTCTAGATGGATAGTCTAGGTAGCATGAGGATGATTAAAATCAAATATGTCAGAAAATAAGGCTTAAATTAGTATAAATTTCCATGATATCAATCACTCTAAACATTTAAATAAGTTGTAATACAAGGGCCTTACTCTATATAGTAGAGTGACAGATTAGATCAACCAGTCATGGTCTAATTTCCTTAATGAATACCGACAATTACGACTGAGAGAAAATGTGAAGCACTACGAAAAGATGATATATCAAACTACTTGAGAATCCTCATCTATGGGATACCCTTATTATTTACCTCATTTCATTCCTATTAAGGTACCCTCCCATGAAAGTACCCAACCATGAAAATAATTGATGTATACTAGGAATTGGAAACTCAAGGTGAAAATGTTACCATTAATGAAGTGAATATGACACTATGGATTGGGATAATTAAAAAGGTACATGATAAAACATTCATTATACATAAGGGAGATAGATGTGAGTGAAATTCATCCCATATGTTACTGACTCCATAAAACACCAGGAAGTTCTTCATCATTTAGAGATGAATGAGCTAGCGAATTTGAATCATTGGATTTGAAAACATGAACGAATATAATTATACATTGAAAAAATGAGAATTATAGAAATTTAAAAACTTAACCCTTCTTAATATATATCACCTTTAAAAACTCTAACAGTATATATTTGGTAATATAACTTTCACACCATACCATTATTGTAATAAGAAAATTATATGGCTTAAAAAATATATCTACCACCTCTTGCGAAAGGAGGTATTAAGGTCACAGTACAAATATTCCCTATTAGACATCATCCTTGAACATTCCTGGAATGATAGGAGTGGAAGACCATATCTCACCATGTATTAATAGTAAAATATAATTTCATTGAAAATTAAAATTACATTTGAGAGGTCTAACCTTTTAAACATTTTATAACACCATGTTTTCCACTCCACTCATTATTGGTATAATTTAATGATAAATATTCATTATTTTTCTAAATCATCGTGGACAACACAAGTTAGTTCCCATAAACTAATTTTTTCACTATTTTCAATCCATAACTCACTCATTATGAGAATATTCTGGAAATATATCACTAAAATAGTGATGAAAACAATGGATGCTCCTTCAACTTGATTATACCTCATTTTAAGTATTTTTTAAATGTGCCCAACTTTTGAGTATAAAGAAAAGAGAAAATTTGATGCACACTTATTATATATCCTTATGTACAACTAAATATGGGAAGGTAATATTTCTAATAATATCATCAAACTACGAGTAAGTGTTAGTGGTTGTCTCTAGGAATGTTTAAAACACCTGTATTATCATTGATCAACTAAGTTTGTAGCTAGTTTGTGGCTTTAATGATCCTCTATCCTTTAATAAAATAATAATATTTTATTTCTTATCTAATTTATTATAATAAAAACATAATTTGATGACATTAGGGTCACTAAAGGAGAGTAACCACAAAACATAACATAATTATTAAACCTAGAAGTTTACCAGGGTAAAGTTTATTTCAATCATCTTGACCATCAATGAATTCCATAGGATTGATCCAAAACTATTTCACCCATTTAGTAATCTAGAAATAATTTTAGGAATACCTAGAGTGTATTATGAAGATCCAAATGTGATTATCTGATTCATTTCCTGACACATCCCACACTTATATGACAATAAAACAAGATCACCTCTTTAATATATCTTTAGCATGCTTATGAACTCACACAACATGTGGTTGTGATGTATGTTGATCCACACCTTGTAGAAGGTGTTACTTATATCACATAGTGGTCTACTAAAAGAATCCAAAGTCTTAAGATGTTCATATCTATAGATAGACTTATATTTCTATTGTCTGTTAGAACATTTTTTTATGTCGACTACTATAATAGAACCATATACCTAAAATTATGGATATTTCACTAAGAATCCAACACCACAAATACACCACTTGTTTTTCATACATTATACTAAAATTTTGAATCTATCACCATGTTAATTATAGCTAGAATATACTAGAGAAATAATTACATATCAAGGTCTATTGAGTCATGACACAACAAAAATATAGGCATTTTATTCTGATCTCACGAATACTTCCCGCGAACAAAAAACAAGAAGTGTCACAATTCCACAACCAAGATATAATATACTAAAAATAGAAAGACTGACTTAATTTTTTAATGAATTAATGTTCATGAAATCATGAATAATGACATGAGAGTGGAAAAAAGATCGATCATTAACTAAAATGTATATTTTTAGTAGAATCACTTTGGTTCATAAAGAGATACATGTCACTTGTGAGACCAAAGGGATTTTTATTTCCACCGAATGAAATTAGGATGCATAATCACTAACAAAAAAGTTCTAAATACATTTTGGGAACCTACACACTATAATGGAATAGTAATCATAATGATTCAATTGGTATTAAGAAGTGGGTTTGTTGCTATGGCATGGATGGTATTCCACTAGTCAATGGAATTGTATGATGACTATAATCAACTAGGTGGAATTGGAATGATAGGAATATTTTCATTTGGATAATATTATATAAAAATATTATAGTCATTTAATCCAAATAGATGACCCAATATCTCTTGGACATGACCATTATGATCACCTCAGACTATCGACCAAGGTACTGGATATTCATAATCTATAGGTGTAATATATATCGACATCAAGATCATTCTTGTAAATCAATTGAATTTTCAAGAGTCTCACATTTTTGAATTTTTTTCTATAGTAAGCTTTCAAATTTCACCCCCACTCTTCTTCTTTGGGTTGGGTAATTAAAAGACCTTGAAACTGCACCTATACAATCACCATTAGAATTTTTTCTCAAGTTAAAAGGGGCTTGATTTGTTGATGGAAAGTGACTTTTTCTTTTAATACAACTATATTTGATGATGAAATTATAGAAAACTTGTAAATAACCCTCGTTTAGTTCTTCAGGTAGGGGAAGAAACCATTATTCCACCATAAATGAAATTCCAACCTCTTTACCACCCCTTGAACCACTGATTTTATATCCCTTAACCATTTCATCATATATTATTTTTATTTCCTAGGGAATGTTAAAAACTAATTTTTAGGCTATAACTACAACTATCCACTATTTTAAAATTGTAAATGTGGTGGTCAAATATTGGGAATTAATACAGATATCCAAGTATTGTTTGGTTAGGTATACTGTGAACTTTCGGAGGATGGACCACCCCCAAAAAACAAAATTTCAAATATTGGATGTAGTGAAAATATTCTCATTTCATGTTACACCAAGTCAAATAATATATTATGGTATAGAAGGAAGAGTGAGAGAGCATATAATATCAATGAAATCAACAATATCCTCGGTGAATGTAATTTTTATTGAAAAATATAACTCACTCAAGTGTAATCATACGATACATTTCTTTCTGGATATGCTGAGACTAGTTTTCTCTATGCACATCTAGAAATACATTGAACCTATCGCCTATCACATCTTACTGATGGAAAACAAATACAACTCAAAATCAAAATCTTATAACTGAAATGGAGGATGATGGACACTTGAATTTAACCTCCAGAAAGGGAATTAAAAAAACACGAGAACATAGAATAATCTAACTAAGATCATCATATGATTTTTGGAGACATTATTCCATTTTATCAAGATATTTTTCTTTTCTGATTGTTGTTGTATAGGTTGGAACTTGTAAAAAAATCCTCTATCTTTACACTAGCTTGGGAAACTTTCACCCTACTTTTTTTCTTTTAAAAACATTTTATACCCATTGATTTTCAATTCATCAATAACCTATTCAATAAAATTATCCGAATTTATTGTATTTTTCAAAGAGATTTGAGTATAAAAGGATTTATTCCCTCTTTAAGCAAGTATTCTCCTCCTTTGGGTAGCCCCCTCACACAATAGTTCAAGAGGCTAATCTATTTATTTCATGAATAATATGTGAGATGATGAAAAGTAATATAGGAATAAACCATATAAATCCATCTATTGTATAAGTTAATTGGATCACAACCTAGAACTAAAAAATGAAATTATATGCCAATTTCATTCCAATAGTACACATGGAATATTTTTTTGGGTAGGTTTGAGTGAATGAATTAGAATTGATCAAGTAAATAATGTTGGTATCTTCACCCTGAACTATCCTATAGTGGATTAACTGATTATATCATGTTGTGGAACAACATTTTCCAATCAGATAGGAGAAGTTTAATATATGATGATCAACCCCATTTAAATAAGCATGAAATTAAATTCATTAGACAAGTCCTCTCATCCACTATCAGTATACTTGGATTCTTGTTTCCCATGACATCTAGCATCTGTAATTGTGTTTTTTCAATTCCACTCCTCCTGACACCCAATTGAAGTGGATAGACCTATGACCAATAATTTGAAAAATGTTTTTCTTGAAAAGGTAGCTAAATGATTCAGTCTCAAAAAACTAGAACATGGGAAAAATACAATAGAAATATTCAATCCAGATGATTGATAGGTACTAGATTTTTAATGATATACACTACCATAGAGTGATTGATACATCTAATACATATAAATGGTCATGTGCATGACCTAATTAATGAAGTTTCAAGAAAGGGTATTTGAGAAAGAGAAAGATAAGAAAGATTCCAAGTCAATAAATGTATGAATATCTAAAATACAATGAAGGTATTTTGGATATCATTAATATTATAGTTGTTTAGATTGAGTTATATATTAAATTTCATTCCTAAGTGGGTGATAGGGCTCTGAGGAAATTGGTGGGTGGAAATTTTTATCCATGTAGTCAAATGGAATAGAAACACATATTGGAAATAAATCAAGAATCTATGTTTCTACATTTTATAGTAAAATTATATTTTCATTTCTTGAAGAAGTAAAATGGTAAAAGATCCCAATTCATGGGGTCTAAATCAGATCATTAGAAAATAAAATGGATAAGGTATCTCAAACAAAGTCAGTTTTGAATCAAAATGAGCTTTTTGATTCTTCAAGTGTACTTGGTTGATATAGAAAATCCAGTTCTACAAGAAGATGGGGAATGAAGTAGTGCTCTAACAGCTATTCAAAGAGTCTTATCTTTTGAACACCATTTCTAGGTTTCATACAGTAATATTTATAGTAGTTGTAATGTTATATTTTCCTATTTTAGATCTACTTAAATTGTCTCATATCATGTAATTTAATCATTATCTGAACAAGGGTTACATACTTTATCCCTGCTCTAGTGCCAGTTGAACCTTCTTTGATCCCTTTCATTGGTAGGGACATTATGATTTCATGTAATAGTGACCCCCCATTTAGGGTACCCTTTCTTATTATTTTTCTCCCAATTGAAATGCATACCCAAGAATAGAAGTTAAGGTAATAGAAGTATCAATGGTTCTATATTTATTATTCTTGAGAACAATTTTGTTTGGGACAAATAAATCTCATACCCATACACAGATCTATAGGAAGAGGAGGGATGAAATAATTTTTATATTTATCATTTAGAAATTATATAGAAGTTAAAGGAATCTATAAATCAATAAATGATCATAGAAGTATATTTTATTTTCATTTTCACAAATCCCAGTCGAATGAAGCCCATAGACATGATGGATTACAGCTTGGTTGACCAGGGGTAGGGGTATTTCATGACATCATTTAGTTTAATAATATATATAAATTTCACAACCTTAATTTCATTTATAATAGTAAATATAATGGAGGGATGTAATTTTTACTATCTATAAATGATATGGGTCACTCATGGTAGTATTTACATTTAATATGCCTAAATTTACTATGAACTCAGGGTGATCTTAGTCAATTCACTCTTTTGTTATAGATCTCTTTCTAAATCAGGTTAGAGGATAAATATCTGAATCTACTCTTTTGATCCTAGTATTGAAACAACATGAGATAGTGGATTGATATCCAAATTATATGTTGTGGTTTCCTACAGAAGTGTTGATGGTTGGTTAATAGACATTTAAATAACCGAACATTCCATTCATCCATAAAGGTATATAGGTATAGTTCATCTTTATATTCTCCAGTTTACATTTATTATTACTTGGCGGCTTGTTATAGTACAATTCAATATATTCCCAATTGAGATGCATGATATCCAAAATACTCACTCCGATATGAAATTCATTATATGTCTAAACCACCCATCCAATTCACACTACTAGTTCCAATTGAATTAAAACAACTTTTCAGCCTCCATGCAACCCTTAGAAATTATTTCCTTATATACCCCTTCCATCACCCAACTATATAGATTATTCCTATTGTATTTCCACCTATAACACCCATTAACTGATGGTGTGGAATTTCCAGATGATGAAAAAGACATAGTGGATTGGATCATTAATCCATATATGGAACTTTGGGGAGTTGAATAGTTGGAACATGGTTTCCTTGTTATAGTTCCCTAGAGATACAAAATTATTGGTAGTTGCATATATATACTTTGGTGTTGTTGTAAAATAAGCTTTTACCATGACTACAAATTTTTCTATTCCACTATACTCAACTCTTTAAGATTATATCACATAGAATTACCACATGGTTTATAATAAGAGTTTAATAACTCCCAAAACTAAAATAAAATCAATGATTCTCAGTTAGTGACATAAAAAAATATCATCAATTCCCTTAAATTCCACCAATAGAGTTTTTAATATATATATCACACAATATTGAACATAGGTTGGGTGGTATATTGTTCCTTTAGCTTTCCATAAATCTTATCACATATGGCCAAGTCTAATTTAGCTAATCAATAGTATACAGTTTTATAGTTGTCAAAAATTGGAATGGTGTTTAAACCCCATACCAGATAGATCGATTCATGTGCCATTTTTTGGGAGTTTTATCTAGCACATTGGTATGCACTTTGAGCTGAAAATATTTTCTAGTTTTCTTATAAATTAAAGGATACCTTAAAATTATATATCTGACACTTTTTTCATGATATCCAACCAATATAGGTAAGGATCCTGAGTCAAAATTCCATACAAACCCAATTCGATTGATAAATAATGGTTTATCAACACTCTCATCATGATGCAGATAATTCAAACATAAATTTTAGAAACCCCATAACTCTTCACTTTTTATTACTAATATTATTCATGTAATACCTCGTGATTTTATAAAATATATTTTTCAAATAAATTTAATCTTTTTGATATTTTTCATCACATGCAGCATCATTTTTAAATGAAACCTGACATAGTGTTGAAATATTATTATTTAATATGATAGTTATCACCTATATTTTGGAATGAATGGTATGAATAGTATTAATACAATTATGAAGATATATGGTTTACACATTTATAAAAAATGAGTTATTTGGGGACCGTCTAATTAAAAATGAAAATAAAATCTTTTTTAAAATAATTGAATTTTTTTCTTAAAATCTATTTTTTTAAAACAAAAACATTTTATGTCAATAAATTAAATAATTTTTTTAATGATTTTAATAAAATTTATATATATTATGTTCAATAAAATGTTTAAAATTATTCATATTTTTTTTCTCGACTAGAGATAAAAAAATATATAATTTTATGCATAAAAACTGTATTTCTCTAAAATTATGTTTTATCACATTTTGTACAGTTGTTATAAAAAAATATTCACCCTTTTAAAAATTATATTTAATTAAAATAGGTTTATTATTTAAATCAAAATGTAAAAATTATCTTAGTTTTAATTTTTTATAGTTTTATGAAAAGATAAATTTTTCAATGAATATTAAAAAAATACTAGATTTAATTAAGAAATTTCATTTATTTTAAAGGTTTTAGAAACATATTTTTTAATATAGTTTTAAAATATTTTTTTTCCAAT
Source organism: Viscum album (assembly GCA_963277665.1). NCBI lineage: Eukaryota > Viridiplantae > Streptophyta > Magnoliopsida > Santalales > Viscaceae > Viscum > Viscum album. The sequence goes on along the minus strand of OY728141.1, from coordinate 1,361,163,575 downwards.
TATATATATATTAATCAATTTTGGGTTATTGGAATCATTTTCAAATTTAATTTTTATATAAAAACTTTTTAAACTTTTGAACATTTTCTATTTGAAGAACCACTTTTTCATCATAGCTGTATGGATAATTTTAAATTAAAATTGTCCACATATGTGAATGGAATTTAGAAAAATATATTTAGTTTTTATAATTAGAATAATTTATATTATATAATATGGTCAACATAATTTTTTTATTGTAATGATGAGTAAAAATAGTAAATATTATTTACCATGGTTAGGTAAAAATGGGTTTATTGGGGTTAAAGTAAAAAAGATAAGGGTTAAGATGACCCAAAATATGTCCAATTTTTTTATAGACATATTTAGAACATATCCCTCGTAGTTTCAATAATTTCCTATTTTGATTCTTTTTTCTGTTAAAAAAATTGGTTCACCATTTTATTTTAAAAAAAAAACTATCTCACGCACCTCACTTATAAAAGGCCACCCCTTCTCCTCACCCATTCACACTTAAAAAGCCTATTGGATTGGAAAATAACTACCAAAATAACATCTTAAGTCTCCAAATATCATTTTGTAATTCATATTTTGGTCATTAGTCCAACCTAATATACTTTTAGTTCAAACCAAAAGATGTTGTTTGAAGAAGAGGTAACGTCCCTAACCGAGCATTTTATTTTATTTCTTCCTCCAATTATATCTAATTTTATTAAATAATTATTATATAATAACATAATTACATAAAATTTACATATATTCTTTTAATTTAATGACCTATCTCCAACTTTGATTCCATGAAATGGGTTATAAAATCATCGTTCGTGTGTACGGTGAACTACTGCATAACGGACCGATGTTATTCATTTTCCATCAACAACTCCCCTAGATGGATAAAGTTACTGATATATATATATATATAATATTTCATACATTATTATAGTTTTTTTAATTATTAAAAAAATATACCTTCTTACTTTCCATTCTTTTGGAATATGATAATGTCGCTTGTTTCTATGGCAAAAAACCACCTTGTGAAGTGATGAGATTCGTTCATGCTTTTAAATGGAAGTTAATAAGAATTTATTTAAAAACATATGAGATATATATGATATAAAAATTATTAGGTTGTGTGACTATATTATTTACCTTTATTTCTTTCAATCCTTTGAGAAAATTGTAACTGTGTTCATGTGTATATACGTCCTACTATCTCCATTAACAGTGTATTTAATTTTCAATGTATACATTTTATGGGCTAATATGAACATATATACTAAATATATATGATATTTATATCATGATTAATATTATGGAGATTATGTAACCATGATCAATTTAAGAGGACTAAATGAATAAAAAATCTAAACATAGATGAAAAACAACGCAGTTATTACCCGAAACACTACATTAACATGGAATTGTTAATAAACAGGTAATAGAAGGTCATACGTAGTTCATATATGGTATTGTATATATAATTATTTTTTTTATAGTTTTTTTAATAAATATATATTTATAATAAAATAATTTTAAATGTGTGCAAAAGAAGTTGATACTTAAGGTAAGAGATTTCTGTTATCTCTTTTATATCTTGGAGATGTATTCCATATTTACCACTCATTTATTTTTTACTGTGAATATACTACCCCTTTTACCTATTACCTCAAGAAGGTACCTATACTCATGGTATTTTTAAGAACTTGGATCCTCTTTTTAGGTATGTTTTCCTTTTTCTGGTGTTTTTGAGAAAAAGAGGAGTTTCTGGAAATTTTTGAAATACATGCCATGTACTCTGTTGCCACTCATAGTTGTGTGATGGCCGTGTAACGGCTGAGTACATAGCCATTTTTAGTGACCTAGAGATCACATAATTCAAGGGTCAGTGAAGTAAAGTACACACCATGTACATATAAAGTACAAGTTGTGTACTTTTTTTTCATTAAATGCACCGAGGTTGTGTCTGGCAAGCAAAACCACCCCCTTCTAGGTCTAGTTTTTCAAAGAGTGAGGGTACAACCATGATCCTCCTCCAATACCCCAATTGAGAATCTTTTCTCCAAATCGACCACCGTCACTTATGTTGGGATCACCTCGGTAAGCTCTTCCTTCTTCTAGAGCTTTGTTTCGGAATTCCTTCTCTTTGAATAATTATCTTCAGTTGATAATTTTTAGTGTTTTTTTAGATCTACATTGTTATTGGGTGATTAAAGGCTTGAGGTTCACTTATATCGATCCTACAACACTGAGGTAGGTGGTTTGTTCCTTTCGGTTGAATTTCTTTGAGTTATACGTGCAGACGTTCGCAATACCCTTGAACGGGGTATTGCGTGTTTACTATTTTTTCTATGTTGATTGAATGCTATTATTGTATTCTTGAATTGAAGTTAATTTAATGAGAATAGGGATAATTTTTATGCTTTGGAGGTGTTTTCCCATGCATGTTTGTTTATGACAATTTGTTCATCCTTAGTCGGTTAGGCTGCCTTGTTTGTTTCTCATGCCTAGTATTGTAGTATAGTGTTTTGTTTACCTTACATGATGTTATGCTGTAGAATATTATCCAAGTAGTTCTTGAGGTTTACATTGGACGATACTCATTTCCATGCTTTCTTGACTTACAAAGGGTCGTGAGAACCTGGTGTAGTAGACCTTAGGAAGAATGGACGTATGGGCTTCTCCAGGGTCTCTTTTCCTTAATGTTACGATGAGAGACCATAGGGGGAATTGAAGCAAGTGATTTCTCAGAGTGTCTGTAGTTCCTCTATGTGGGCCATAGGTGGAATGTGACATAAGTGCTTCCTCAGAGAACCTTTAGTTACCGACATGAGACTATAGTGCGAATTTATGGTGAGTTCTTCCCCATAGAGTCCATACTAAAGCTGGACTAGAGGGGTTAGACTGTGAGTACTTCCCATAGGGTTCCTTGTGTTGCTAAGTAGGACCATAAGGGATAGTCTATGAGTAAATCCCAGAGGTTTACCTATTTTTTATTATCCGCTTACTTTCCATGTGGTGTTTTAATGCTTTGGAAATGTCGGAATGTTTACTGTTGAGTACTTCCTTGTTTACTACTTCTTTTAGTTATTGCATCTCATATATATTCACTGACTATTAGGCACAGATCACTTGGTGGTTTCCTACTGGGATTTAGTCTCACACCCAGTTTGGGTCATGATTTTGGGCCCAAACAGATTCTATTGTTGCAGGTTTAGATAAGGGAAAGCACCCTTCTACTTCTGGTACTTGACTGCTTGGAGATGGAGAACATGGGACCATGCTTTGGCTTGAGATGTTGTGGAGCTGTTTACAGTCCTTCTTGTACTTTTTTTAGTACTTTATTTTCAACATTGTGACATGTTTGGCTGCTTTCCTATACATATGTATCATGAATCATTTTTATATATGTTCTCCACCTGTTTATTTCTTTAGTCTTCTACTGTTCCTTGTTGTTTGATATTATTACTGCTTCCACTATTGTTATCTATCTCTCTTCCACTGTGTTACTTTTCCAATGAGGGCATAGTTTCCCCACTATCAGACCCAAGGCCCTCACTACTATTCATTATCCTCTATCTTTAGAAGAAATGCACTTAAAGCCATGCATCCAACTGGGTACGGGGCGCCTCTGGGCGGATTTGGGAACAAGGAAGTTACAAAGTCGTATCAGAGGAATTATTATCTATTGAGTTACTATTTGGAGCCTATAGATCGAGATAAGAAGGAATTAGTACTTGGTAATAAGTTATTCCCGGGAGTAGCTAACTCATGTACCGGGAAAAGCCAATCTGCATCGTTTATTGCAATTTTTCTAGTTTTTCAATTATTACAGTTAATTTGATTTTTTCTTGAGTGATTCACATGTTTTGTTCTAATATTGTTGATTTTATTGAGTAACTATTTCAGTTTCAACCCGATGAGTTGAGGGTATTCCATCTCATGCCTAATATAAGCAATTTCAAGAAATAACATTTCATGCATTCTATCTATGCATTTAGGGTGAATTAGCGATTTTATGTTGTTGTGATAGATGTTGTGCAAGATATGCATGATGTTGTGATAGATGCTTTGATAAAAACACATGTTGTTTGATAAGGTATTGTTTTTGTAAGGTTTTGTTTGAATGAATCGCAAAATTTGGTTCTTGAGGTGTTATGAGACATCATGGATCGTAATTTGGTGCATCATTGATCTATTATGCATGTTTGTGACATGTATAAGTTTCCAAGATATTATTCGTGGGGATTATGGGCCCTCACGGATCATAATTTGGCACTTTAATGTTCATTTTAGGGTTTTTCTGGGCTCTGAATTAGTTTCTGAGGCTTACTGTCTGGAAAAACCTAGAATACACATCGTGTAATGTTGAATACACATCATGTGTTCTTATTTTCGGGATGATACTATGTTTCTTAAGTACACACCATGTACCGTATGTACATGTCATGTAGTCTCTAACCGTGTCATAGACAGTGTGGGCAGAGACATGGGGTTTGAAATTTTTTGTAGGACATGTCGTGCACCGGATGTACACACCGTGTTGTAGAACCTTGTACCTGGCCATGTAACTAACAAAACTGGTAGGATGTCTCTTTTCTAATACACACTGTGTCCGTCTATAACATGCCGTGTAGTGTAACCCGAGTATCTGGCCGTGTCACAAACAACACGGGTCGGCGAAATATTCCCTGTACACACCGTGTCCATCTGGAATACACCATATAGTGTGAGATGTGTATCCTACATTTTCACTAACAACATGAGTCAGTGAAGCTCATCTATTACACATCGTGTTTGGCACTAACACGCTATATAGTATTGTTCTAAGAGAACCATGTGGCCTATCCATGTAAGGAAACTTGGGAAAGGGAAGAGGATTCAAGTACATGATGTGTGTTAGGACAACACACCATGTGTATGGGGTTTTACACAACTAGTTTTAGCGGAGGTACAAGCCCATGTGAAAGGCATAAGAGAACACGCCATGTAGGAATTATACACACCGTGTATCCATGTTTTGAAAAACATGAATGATTTCTTTCTCATGTTCCCTCCAAACACTTCTAATTTTTTAGTCCTTGATAATATTGATCTATCATGTGCGTTTGACCTTGCAGATTCATGCCACTGAGACATCCCCCAGTTCTATGCCAGTTTCAGGGCAACGATCAGACACCGGACATGACTGATCAAATACTACCAGCAGATCCTCCTGTAGTGTTAGTCTTAGCACCAATCGTCATTCCAGACACAGGTGCTGATTCACAGTTCCGAGAGGGATTTATGAAGTTCATGCAGACCTTATGTGGAGTATTGCATCCTGCCCCGCCTATGATAGAGATGATGTGGGTTTTCTTGCAGTAGTATCCTCCCACTTTCCCCGGTGAAGGAGGCACTCAGGCTGCAAAGTCATGGTTAGAAGCCATGCTGTCTATCTTCAAACATCTGAAGACTCCACTAGAGAGGAGGGTGAAGCTCGCTACATATATTCTTCAGGATTCCACCAAGAGATGGTGGAATGTGATCTCATGGGTGGGATTCTAGTAGGTCATGTCTTGGGATTAGTTCTAGCGTGCCTTCTATGTCTACTTCTATCCAGAGACTTGGAGGGCCGATCGAGCCTGAGAGTTCATGATTCTGGAGCAGGGCACTCTTTTTGTTATGTAGTATTCTCCTCATTTCACTAAGCTGTAGTGCTTAATTCCTATTTAAAGAGGTGATGAGTTATTCATGTCAAGAAAGTTTGAAAATGGTCTCAGGAACGACATTTGATCAAAGGTGAACATATTCCGGTTGACCTCCATCACTTCTATAGTAAACCAGGAACTGATCACCGAGTGAAATCTAAGGGATTTTGGAGTTTTGAGCTAGACAGGCTCAACATCTGGAGTTAGTATTCCTCCAACTGACAGTAGGAAGCGCCAAAGGGGGTCTTCACGTGGTGATCCAAGTAGTCGAGACACTTCTTCTAGTAGCCAGGTGGTTTGATACCATTGTGGAAAGAGCTGGCTTACGATTCCACATTTCCCGAGAGACCCAGTGGAGTGCTGATCTTGTGGAATGATGTGTCATCTGCTGCATTTCTATCAGATTGTCTCACTAGTAGCTAGTGGCAGGGGTTCTTCTATGACTCTGCGTTCAAGAGAAGCGCCACCATTTTCTCATCAGTCTATGAATTAGAGGTTTTCAGGCGGTTCAGGCTGAGGTGGAGGTCGTGGTCATGGTAGTCAGTCACCAGGATTTCAGTGACAACAGGGTGTATCAGCTTAGGGTGGATAGGCATGGTCATAGGGCCGCATTGCATGTTAGACTTTTTTAGTATTGCAGACCCAACAAGAGCAGGATCCCAGACCCTCAACAGTTTTAGGTATGAATTAGTTGACTTAGTTTTAGCTTCTTTTCTTTTCAATACAATGGTTTCCCATATCTTTATATCTATTGATGTGGTGGAGATACTTGGGATCTATATCCTTACTTGTACTGATGTCTTGATGTTGGACACACCATTGGGGACAAGAACGGATAGTGTGCATCAATGAAAGGAGGTACCTCTTATGGTTGGTGTGTGTCACTTCTTATGGGACCTTTATGTCCTAGAGATGATAGGATATGATTTCATTCTCAGAATGGGATGGTTAGTTACCTTCCAAGAAGTTATCGATTTCTATCGTCGTAGGGTGAGTTTCACATCAATTAAGGGTGGATCGTTTCTTCATAAGGGCGAATGGTATGTCCAGGCGAGTAGAGTAGGACCCGAGAATCATGGGTTGAGAGGAGTTTCAACCCATATTTCTAGTCTTTATCTAGATGACAAGGGGACTTATCATATGGACTTTCTTTTAGTGATGGATTGTTTTAGGGATGACTCTCGAGATGGGTTTTTTGGTTTTCCTCTGGAGCGAGAGGTAGACTTTTTTATTGATCTTGTTCCTGGAGAGGCACTAGTGTCCATTCCTCCTTATAGGATGGCTACACCAGAGTTTCAAGAGCTCAAGAAGCTATTGGATGAGTTGCAAGGAAAGAGTTTCGTCTGACCCAATACTTCTCCTTGGGGTCCACCTGCTCTATTTGCAAATAAAGAGGATGGTACCCTCAGAAATTGGGTGGATTATCAGAAACTGAACTAGTTTATGGTCAAGAACCTATATCCCTTTCCAAATATTGATGATCTGTTTGATCAGTATCAAGTAGCACGGGTGTTCTCGAAGATTGACTTGAGATTCAGTTATCATAAGTTACATGTTAGATCGTATGATATACCTCTTATATCTTTTCGAAGCATGTATGGTTCATACGATTATGTGGTTAGGTTGTTCGGTCTCACGAACGCACCTATAGTCTTCATGGCACTGATGAACCGAGTGATCCATCCATACATGGATTCTTTCGTGGTGGTTTTCGTGAAAGATATCTTGGTGTACTATCACACTCAACATGACCATGATACCCATCTTGAGATCATTTTGACTATAATGAGAGAGTATAAGTTATATGATAAGCTCTCAAAATTCCACTTTTGGTTGGATCAAATTAACTTCTCGGGTCCTGTTATCTCGGATACCGGAGTATCAGCAGGCCCAAAGAAAGTAAGAGTAGTAGTTTCTTGGGAGAATCCAAAGAATTTCTTTGAGGTAAGAAGTTTTATAGGGCTCATTTGATACTATAGACATTTAATACATGACTTTTTATGATTAGTAGTGCCACTTATGGGCCAGAATATGAAGGGTGAAAAGTTCTTATGGTCAGATTCTTGTGAGTCCGCCTTTTAAGAGATGAAAGAGAGGTTGAATTCAGCACCGATACTAGTTTTTTCAAATTTGGGAAAGAGCTACACTATTTACTATGATGCTTCAAGTATCAGGCAAGAAGTTGTGCTTATACAGAAAGAAAAAGTCATTGTGTACAGGTCTTGGTAGTTGAGGCCACGTGAGAAGAATTACTCGGTGCATGATATTGAGTTGGATGCAGTTGTTCATGCCTTATGCTATTAGATACATTATCTTCTAGGAGATAATTTTATGGTCTTCAAAAACCACAAAATTATCAAGTATATATTCACTCAAAGTGACTTGAATTTGAGACAGGTAAGGTGGGTTGAGTAACTTCATTATTTTGACTTTCATCTTGCCTATACGTATGGGAAAGGAAATACTTTGGCTGATGCGTTGAGCAGGAGGACTCAGATACATTCAGTTTAGGAGGCTAGAAATGAGTGGATGCTTACGGCTCTATTCTCTAAGATTCATTTGGAGGTGCACAACAGGTAGGGGCAGGTGTTTCTTTCTTCTGTGATTGTTACCTCTACTCTTCTTGATCGAGTGCGTATGAGGAAGCTATCAGATTCAGAAGGCCTAGTTCTATGGGAAAGTGTGTTAGGATAGGACCCTATTCCTGGATGGACCATAGGTGAGGATGAGAACTTTCATTTTAATGGGTGCGTATGGGTGTCCGTAGACATACGCGAGGAGCTGATGCAGGACTTTCACTCCTCAGTTTGGGAAGTTCATCCTAGAGTCACTAAGATGTATCGTGATCTACACTGCCAGTATTGGTGGCCAGGTATGAAGAGATATGTTTTTTGGTTTTGTCATGAGGTGTTATACCTGTCAGTAGGTGAAGGCGAAGCATCAACGACCAACATGGATTCTGCAGTAGTTACCCATTGTCGAGTGGAAGTGGAATGATGTTACTATGCATTTCGTGACAGGTTTGCCGAGGTCACCTTGAGGGAATGATGTTGTTTGGGTTTTCATTGATAGACTCATGAAGGTTTCTCACTTCTTGCTGATCAAGGAGACCTTCAGTGTTGATGAAATGGGAAGGTTGTACATCTGAGTGATTGTACGTCTACATGGAGTTCCACACTTCATTGTTTCAGACATGGATGCCTGTTTTACTTCTCGAGTCTGGTAGGGGATTTAGAAGGATTTTGGGTACATAGGTACTTTTGAGTACAACATTCCACCCCCAGACAGATGTCCAGTCTTAGCATATGATTCAGGTGGTTGAGGACATGCTTTATACATGCATCCTGGATTTTGGAGGTTCTTGGGAGAAGCATATACCTCTTGTGGAGTTTTCCTACAATAATAGTTTTCAAGAAACTATTCAGATGTCACCTTATGGGGATTTGTATGGTAGGACATGCCGATCACCCTTATGTTGGATGGAGGAAGGAGAAGAAGCTATGTTGGGACCTCGTCTTGTCCAGGAGACCACAAAGTAGATAGAGTTGATTCATAAGAGGTTGGATACTGCACAGTCTCGACAGAAGTCTTATGCTTACTAGTGGAGATGACCTCTTGAGTTTGATGTTGGGGATCAGGTTTTTCTGCATGTGATACTGAGGTTGGGGCACAAAAGGATTTGGATGCAGGGTAAGCTTTCTCCAAGGTACATCGGTCCATTTGATGTTTTTGAGACAATTGGTTTGGTTCCCTATTAGTTTTAGTTACCTCAGAGGTACCAGGATATGCATGGTGTGTTCCATGTTTCTCAACTCTGACGTTACTTCTCAGACCTGTCTCATGCTTTTTAACCTGAGGAGGTTGAGTGGGAGGCGGATTCCTCGTTCTAGTAGCATCATATCCAGATTGTTGATCACAGTATGAAGGTTCTCCGTGGATGGTCTGTTGCTCTGGTATGAGTGCTATGGAAGCACGGTCGAGTATAAGAAGAGACTTGGGAGAGGGAGGCTGATGTATGATCACAGTGGCCAGAGTTGTTTGAAGATTCTTCTTATACACCGCCTTTCTAAGGAAATTCGGGGACAAATTTCTTTAAGGGGGAAGTTTGTAAGAACCCAGACCCTCATTTTCAAGTATGTTTTCTTTTTTCTGGGGTTTTTGAGGAAAAGATGAGTTTTTGGAAATTTTTTAAGTGCACGCCATGTACTCTGTTGCCGCTCGTAGTTGTGTGCTGGATATTGGATGGCCGAGCACACAGCCGTGTGTGGTGACCTGGAGACCAACTAATTTCGGGGGGGGGCAGTGAAGGCAAGTATAAGCCATGTAATTATAAAGTACATGCCTTGTACGTTCTTTTTATTTCATTAAATGCATCGGGGTCGCTTATGACTGACAAAACCGCCTCCTTCAAGGTCTAGTTCGTCCGAGAGCAAGGGTAGGACCAAGATCATCCTCTAAGATATTGATTGAGCGTCTTTTCTCCGAATTGACCACCATATCTTGAATTTGGGTTTCCTTGGTAAGCTCTTCCTTCTTCTAGAGATTCGTTTCCTGATTTCTCCTCATTCAAGATTTATATTCAGTTGAGCGTTTTTATCATTTTTGTATATCTACAGTGTTCTTGGGTGATTCAAGTCTTGAGATATACTTATATTGACTCTATAATATCGAGGTAGGTGGTTTGTGCCTTTCTGTTGAGAGACTTTGAGATATATGTGCAAACGTGCACAATACCCTTGAACGGGGTATTACATGGTTACTGTTTTAGCTCTATTGTTTGCCTAATATTCTTTTATTTTTGAATAGAGGTTAATTGAATGATAATATGGTCAATTTCAATGATTTGGAGGTTTTTTCCCATGCATATTTGTTTATGACCGTTTGGTCTTGCTTAGCCTGTTAGGCTGCATTGCTTGTTTCCAATGCATAGTATTGTAGAATGGAGTTTTGTTTATCTACCATGTTGTTATGATATAGACAATTATCTAAGTAGTTCATGAGGTTTAATTTGGATGATATGAATTTACATGCTTTCTTAACTTACACAGGGCCGTGAGAACTTGGTGTAGTATACCATAGAGAGAATGGACGTAAGGGTTTCTCTAGAGTGTCTATTTTTACTATTACGATGTGATACCACATGGGGAATTGGAATAAGTGATTCCTCAGAGTGTCTATAGTTCCTCGACGTGGGCTACAAGGGGGAATGTGACATAAGTGCTTCTCTAGAGTGCCTTTAGTTACCGATACGAGACAATAGGGGGAATTGATAGTGAGTGCTTCCCTAGAGAGTCTATACTAAAGTTGAACCATAGGGGTTAGTCTGTGAGTACTTTCTAGAGGGTTGATTGTGTTGCTAGGTAGGACCGGAGGGGATAGGCTTTGAGTAAATCCTAGAGGGTTACATGTTTGTTATTATCTTCTTACTTTCCATGTGGTGTTGGAATGATTTGAAAATGTGGGAATGTTTAATGTTGAGTACTTCTTTATTTACTGCTTCTTTTTCTTATTGGCTGCCATATATATTCACTGACTAATAGGCACAGATCCCTTGGTGGTTTCCTATTGGGATTTCGTCTAACACCCAGTTTGGGTCATGATTTTATCCCCAAAAAAATTCTATTGTTGGAGGTTTAGATAAGGGAAAGTTACCTTCTACTTCTGTTACTTGACTGCTTGGAGCTGGAAAGCATGGTACCATGCTTTGTCTTGCAATGTTGTGGAGCTGTTTACTATCGTTCTTGTACTTTGGTTTAGTACTGTATTTTAAACATTGTGACATATTTTGCTGCTTTCTTAGACATATGTATCATTCATCATTTTTATATATGTTCTCAAGATTTTTATTTCTTCAGTAATTCGCCGTTCCTTATTGGTTTATATTGTTACCTCTTCTAATATTGTTATCTGTTTCTCTTCCATTGTATTACTCTGCCAATGAGGTCATAGTTTCTCCACAATCACACCCAAGGCCATCGTTGCTAGTCGACAGGCTCTAGTATTAGGGGAAATTCGTTTGAGGACATGTGACCAACTGGGTACGGGGTGCCTTTGAGTGGCTTCTAGAACCGGTATGTTACAATATTTATTTTTTATAGGATTTTACACTTTAATGAGGTGTACGATTAAAAATATTACTAAAGAGGTAAGATATTTTTGTCTCACTTTTATATTCTGTGAGAAAAATACTATCTTCGCCACATGTTTATTTTATATGGACTATAGACAAACCATTAAGGTATTTTATAATTTTTATCCTTATAATTATGGTGATTTAAATATTTATTTTAGGATCACTCTATCATGGATTTTTTGGTTTCAAAGTTAATAAAATGGTAAGGTTTTTTTTTCCCAATTTTTCTTGTTTTGGAAATATGTTATGTTATAAAACTATATTATTTTAAGAGGCTTATATAAATACCCTAATACATGGAATATTATAAATTTACTTCTTATAATTATATTTTATGTTTTATTTAATTATATTCCTTTATGGGGCTTGTGATTTAATTTTACTAAAGTTGTAAGAGTTTTATGATATAGTCTCATCATTTATAGGGATTGTTTATGTTTATGATTATGATAATTAAATGTTATGAATTGTATCTAAACAACCCATGAATTTTATCATAACATTTCTACCTCTTTAGGATAATTTTTTCTCTTCATTTTCCACCGTTTGTGTAATCATGATTCTAAAAAATGGTTTTAAAGAAAAATAAATTAATTTCACCCTTCGGCTGAAAACCCTTTTTTCTTAGATATATATGTCTTATATAAATGTCCTGAAAATGATTTAATGTTCATATATGATTTTTTAAATTCATTTTTACCCCTATTTAACTTTTTACAAAGTTTTATAAAAGTAATATTCATGAAATTTTCAAAATAAGGTTTGTTTGACATTTACCAAAAATATTAAAAAGTAGTCACTATTTTTACCATTTATGATATGTCCAAATATTTTCTCCATCATGACTATAATTTCATTTAAAAATTAATTTATATATTTTTCCAAGAAAATTTCAAAAAAAATATTTTCAAAATGTTATTTGTTTTAAAAAGTGTTTTTCAAATTAAAATGGATATTTTCCTCCTAAAATGTTTTAAATGATGTTTGAATCTTCATTTATAAGTTTTCAAGGTTATTTTCAAAGAAAATGTTTTTAATAATGTTTTATGTTTTAAAAAAATGTTTTTAAAAAGTGAAAATGGTATTTTTCACAATTAATGTTTTAAATATTTTTTTAATCATAATTTATAATTATTTATTGTTTATTTTCAAAGAAAAAAATTTTGAAAATATTTTATAATGATTATTTTAAAAAATTTATTTTCCAATAAATGTTATTTTTCTCAATAAATGTTAAAAGTGATCTTTTAAAATAATTTTCTATCTAAGATGAAATCCTTTATTGTTTCTTAATATTTATTGTTTATATTATCCAAGGATACCAGTTTTATTTTTTATTTTGATGCTTTATATTTATGATGAAAAGATGTATACGAAACCTGTTTCTCTTTAATGGGTTATACCATGAAAAAATTGTTATGAAACCCACCTAATTTCATGGGTTATGATATGATGAAATTATTAAATGATTATTAAACCTATCTTATTTTCATAGATTATTATATGACGATATTTTTATGGAACCCATTTCATTACATGGATTATGTTATCATGAATGTTTAATGATCTTGTGAAAACATATATATGATTTTCATTATATGACAAGTGGAACCTATATAACCCTCCAATGTATTAGGAAAATATTTGATATATTATGATATTTATAGGACTAGAATGGAGAGTCAACCTAGTTTAATTAGGGGAATTCCCCATTACTATAGTCTTGGGAGTGAACCTTGACTATTATAATGGTTTAAGGAGTGAACTTATTCCACTTTGATAGACGTTTTATTGATCCTTTAATACTATGTAAATTATTTTATATATATATTTTTAATCCATAAATATATATCTTATTCCAATGTTTGTCTCTTAGGGATCATGTTCTTTGATTCCCTTCTGATTTAAGTGTTTTGAACTACCAATATTTTTGTTGTGACACAAGATTATGATATTTAGAAAGTAAGATATGGTTTTAAAATGTTATGATCATGTTCTCATACCCTTATATTCATTTTATTCTTAGGTATCTCTCATTTTTAACGTTACTGAGCATTGTATATCAATATTTTATATGTTTCCTATCCCCAGGTTATGAAGAAATGTATTATGTCTAATATTTCTAAGCAGATTTATATTTATTAATAATAAAGTGGTAGATGATGTAGTTAACCTATTAACTAGTTGTTTATGTTTTTAATTTTCAAAATCCATTATAACCTTATAACCCTCAGTTTTGTTTTTTTAAATTTCATGGATAATCATAGAAAAAGAAGTCATATATATATATATATGGTATGTTTGGGCCACTCTAGATGGTATCATAGGATAATTTTAGATAACCTTTGGAAAATAGGATGATAAATCCTTTTTGAGATCCCTAAGGACATGTATAATGATAAGTATAAGTATCCGATAAATTATTCTAAAATATAATGTGATTTTGGTAAATGACAGAGAGATAGGTTTTTGAGTAATTACATCCCAATCTAGATACTACAAGTTGATGTGGATCTGAAATAGAGGTACTTATGGTTTGTAAATACAAAAAAGGAACATTAAGATAGGATTTTTCATCTCTTGGAGAAAAGATGGGCATTACTAAAGACCATGTTTATTACTCCTTAGTGATATGATTTGAAATTTCACAAAATCTTTTTGAACAATTGCAATGAATTTAAATAATCACTATGAATGAAATGTGATAATCATAACCTATCATAGATCAAATATAAGGTGTCAGGATTTATACATCCTATAAGTTGGTTTTATTGATTTTTTGGTTTCCAACTAGGATTATTGTTTCTCACAATATGAATTTTAGTTTCAGTGAATTTTGGGAACTAGAAGAATGTATATTGACATTAAATATGAAAAATAATGTGTTTATGAGAAAAAAATGGTAAGATTATTGGGGTCAATTATATATTGAGTATACACAATAATTTATCAGATATATGATTAAATTCCTACACCTTAACCATATATCAAACACACCAAAGAAGAAAAGGATAGATTTTGTTGAGATTTTAGGTGGTGGAAACCATGGGGAAATGATGATTATATTTATTATATGTTGACAATATGGGAAGAAGAAATCTAGTTTATGTATTAGAGGAATAAAAAGATGTTTTGAGTGTATAAAATAAGGTCATAGAGCATATAATTGGAGAAGACACATGAAAGGTTTAGTTAACAAAATATATGAGAATAATAGTATCCCTTAGATACCATCGATGGTTGAAAGATTCAAATGTGGAATGTGTGGGAATTTTGAATTTTAATTTCCTTAAGGGGAAATCTCATGAACATAATAATAAAATTTCTATGAGTAATTGTTATATTTCTAATGATTAAGAGGCTAAAAAAGACATATGAAATGAAATAAGTGTTAAAAAAAGGAAAATGATTCTTGGTTAGTAGATTGAGAATTAAGTTAAATGATTGGATTATCAATATATTGGAATTAAAGAATTATGTTACTTGAATCAGGATAAATATGATGGTTTTTAGTATCAGTTTATCATTATTTTTTTCAAAGAATATGTTAAATAGAACCAAGGTATACAAATTTTATTTAATGGAAAGGTAATATTTTATTAAAAACACATGATTAAGGGATTAAAACCCTTAATATGTTCCCAATTATGAGATATTGATGTTTGCGATAAAGAGATAATGGATATGAATAATGTAAATTAGATTTTATTGATAACCTTGGATCTGACTAATGATTTTTGGGAAAAGTGGTTTATGTTATCATTGATGAAGTTTACATCATTATTGAAATTATTGGATTTATTAAATAATATGTATTTTTATTCAATGAATGAGGAATTTTGTGTGTTTTAATTAAGGTTTTATGGTAATTTTGGTCATTACCCTGTTTTCTGAAAATATATGACTAAGGTATTCATATATTTAATATGTTTCAATAAAGAACTACTTAATGATACTTAGAGGACTAATGTTAAGTTAGTTTTGAGAAATTTAGTGACCTTATTTTAAAATTTTAAATCTTTGAAGGTTTATAAGTTCAACAATTTATGGAATGGTTTAATTTGAATTTTAGATGATGTTTTAGAGATTAATGTATTATTTTACCATGTGAATATTTATACATAACTTGTACAAAACAATTTGTTTTTTTAATAACTAGAGACAAAAATAATTACATATTATTATATTATAGATCTTGTTGTTTCTTAAGACATAAAAATTTACCTTATAGATTAAGATATAATGTAGGGATTGATCAATTAATAACCAAAAGATGAGATTATGATTATGAAATGGAATAAAATGAAGTTAGTATATCTTATTATAAAAATTACCCATGTTTTTTAAGGGATATTTAAATAAATTTTTGTCTAATTATCATCATTTTTATGATATCAATGATATTTTCACTCCTATTTGGTTTATGGATTTGTGGTTTTTAACTTTATCATGATCATGTTCCCTATCAAAATCCATTTGTATTTGGGTGTTATTTTTTTCTTATCTCTCAATTTTTTTCACTTCCCACTTATGTTATTTTATTTAGAAACCTAGTTTTTTTATTCTAGATCACCTTAACACCTCCATTTCTCTCTAATCTAGATGAATTTTGATTAACCCATTTTATGATGTGGGTTCCCCATGATGGAATATTCAAATGTTAAACCCTTTATTACTGAGAACAAGTTAAAATTGAGAGGAATTATTTTTTTCAAGGCAATAAATCATAACACCCAATTTTTTTTGAAATATTTTTAAATTAATTTAATCGTTTTTATATTTTCCATTACACAGAAAACTGATTTTAAATGAAACATGACATTACACTAAAATG
Organism: Viscum album; assembly: GCA_963277665.1. Lineage (NCBI taxonomy): Eukaryota > Viridiplantae > Streptophyta > Magnoliopsida > Santalales > Viscaceae > Viscum > Viscum album. The sequence continues at coordinate 1,361,146,921 of OY728141.1, read as the reverse complement.
TTATTATTTAATATGATAATTATCACATAGCCATTGGAATGATCGTTATGAATAGGATTTTTAAATTATTTTAATATATGATTTACACATTTATATAAAATGAATTCCTTACTTACCAATTAATTATAAATGAACAAAGAAATATTTGAAAATAAAAGAAATCTTTTTTCTGAAAAAATATATTTATACAAACATACACATTTTAATATATTAAATTAAAAACACCACTTTTGGTTAATGATTTTAATGAAATTTCTATACTATATATTTAATAAAATGTCTAACATTCGTCTTATATACTTTTTAGATAATAGAAAATAATAAATTCAATTTTTTTCTTAAAACATTATTTTTATAAAAATCGGTTTTGTCGCATTTTACACACTTATTACAAAAAATGATATTAGATCCATTATAAATTGTATATGGAAAAGTAAAGATATTTTTTAAATAATCATTTATAAATTATCTTAGGGTGCATTTGTGAGTATTTTCTAAAAACAAAAATTTTACAATGAATAGTGAAAAATACTGATTTTGATTAAGAAATGTCATTTCATTTAATTATTTTAAAAACACTCAAATTTTTTTAATATGGTTTTAAAATTAAAATTCGTTAAATTATATATCTAATAATAATATTTATTTAATTAAAATTTTTTAGTACTTAATTAAGACGTAAAATCTTTTTAAACTTTCGAATAATTTCTCTCTAAAAATGCTCTTTCTCATCACGTCAGCGGGAATAATTTTAAATTAAAATTTTCAACTTCTATGAGTGGAATTAAGAAAAAATCATTAAATATTTTTAATCAGAATAATTTACATAATGTAATATTGGAAAATTAATTTTTGATCATAATGAATAATACAAACAGTAAAAATTATTGAAACTGGTTAAGGTAAACATTGGTTTACCATGGCAGTAATCTAAAAAGAAAATGGTTAAAAATTACATATAACTTGTACAAAACCCATTTTATTATATTATTTGTAAAATATGTCTTCTATATTCTATAATTTACCATTTTTAATCCTTTTGGATTGTAAAAAAACATGGGTTTATCTTTTTATTTTTTCAAAAATAGAAGCGTGCCACTAACTTCAATAATAAAAGTCCACATGTTATACTATCTTATTAATACTTCCAAAACATATTAGTTCCCCAAATACCTACCCAAATCACTAACATACTTACATACTCTAATAAAATATATTTTAGTTTATTTATAATTCTAACCTAAAATCCTTTTGGGGCTATCCAAAAACCATTTGCTGAAGAAGAGGTAACATCCCTAAACGAGATTTTTATTTTATTGGTTCCTACACATAAATAATTATTATTAAATAATGATCATATAATAAAATAAGTATCTCATATATATATACCCAGATTATTTATGTTAATTTCTTATTTTATATCCATCCCTACTTTAATTATATGGGTTATAAATTCTTTAATTTTGTGTATGGAGGACAACCAGCTCATGAACAAATGTTATTCATTTTCAATAAACATCTCTCATGATTGAATGAAAATATGGATTAAATTTTTATATATGATATTTGAGATATTATTATTCTTATTTAATTGTTATATCACGTCTTCTTACATTCCATCCTTTAGAATACAATAACATCGGCCATGTGTTTGGTGGAATACCGTATCACAAAGTTATTTGATCCATTAATGATTTAAATGGAAGGTAATGAGGTGTGTTTAATGAAAATTTGCGATTTATATGAAATAATAATTATTTTTAATGGTGATATATTATTTACCTTTTTTTCTTTCAATCCATAGAGATAATGGAAACATCATTTATGTGTATGTAGGGCCTACCGTCTCAATGAACGATGTATTTCATTTTCTATCACTAACTAATATTGACTATTATTAGAAATAAACATGTGGGGGATTATAGAGAAATAATTAAAATACTTCTCCTACAATTACTCTGGGAGAATAAATCTTGTGGCATCATATGAGACCCCTCAAAGTAATAACCACTAGGGCTCAACCTTGGGGAAACATTTGTGGACTACTATAAATACATATATACAAATATAGATGATATTTTTATAGTGGTTAATATTATGAGATTATGGAACCCTGATAAATGTAAGAGGACCAAAAAGATAACATATCTAATCATACATGAAAAACAAAGAAGTTATTTCTTGAATCATGACATCAACAAGGAGCTGTTAATAAACGGGTTTCAATCGGTGATAAGTAAATCATATATGTTATTATATAAATAATTATTGTTCTATAATTGATTTATAATAAAGATATATTTTTTATAAAATAAGTTTGAATGTGTATAAAGGAATTAAAGACTCATATAAGATATATCTGGTTTCTCTATTATTTATGGGAGACATATTCCGTATAACAACACTCAATATTCAAACATTATCATAACAACATTTTTGTTGAACGCTTAATATATTGCACAAACAGATTCCCAAATACATTATTATTCTAGAGCCTTTGGGAACATGGAAACATAAAAATTAGTATATAAGTGATCTTCCTTATCCCCCACTAGGTTCTCCATGATCATCACCCTTCTTAGAATTATCATACATAATACATATCATCATAACACATGGAAAGGAAAAATAAAAGCGGTGAACTCATATGATTAGTAATTTAAAAAAAGAAGAAGACATGTATGCAGAAGCATGAGAATATGGGTATGAGACTATGATCATGACATAGGATTATCACATGCTGCATAACAAAGATCATATACCTGAATCATGACATAAGTATTGGTAGTACATAATACATTAATCATAAGAGAATCAGGAGAATAAGCCATGGAAGCATAACATAGGAATAAAACATGGAATTTTTGAAGACACATAAGCATATAAAATTATTTCTATAGTTCTCAAGGAATAGATGTGAAGGAAATAAATTTAATATGGGTTCACTCCGCATACCATTATGGTAGTCATGATTTACTCCCATAACCATCTTAGTAGTCAAGGTTCACACCTAAGACTATCTTAGTGGACAAAGTCCTTTACTGAACCTAAATCACTCTCATTCCGGAAATCTCTATCTCATGAGAAATAAATCATCACCCAATGCATTTGGGGAGATATATGTCCCGAACATCTCATAATAAAATCATACATATGTGTTCCATTAGATGATAAAAAATAATATCATAACCCCTAAAATGAAATGGGTATCATATAAATGTAATCATATCATAACTTGAATAAAAGGGATATGTTTCATTATCATTTCTATAAATAATATTCCATTAAAGGAAGAAGGTTTTAAAAAAATATTACTCATGAATGATAAATAGGTTTCACAAACATATAACCCATGAAGGAGAAATATGTTTCATAAACATGATTCCATAAAAACATAAACCCTTATGAGAAAGAATATGAATGGAACCTTTGTATAATTTTCCTAGAAGGTTATGAGTAACACCATTAGATTTCATCATAGATAGAAAATTATTTTTGAAATACCCTTTTAATACATTTTTTGAGGAAAATATCCATTCTTATAGGAAAAATTTCTTATAAAAAAGAAAACCTTTTTAAAACCATTTTCTTTAAAGATAACCCTAAAAACTTATAAAGGAATTTTGAAAACCTTTTGAAAAACTATTTATTTAATAAAATATAAATGAATCATGAGAAAATTTTGAAAAAATATTTTTACAAAAATATATAATATTATGATTATTTTTTTAAATCCATTTTCCTTGAAAATTTCTTTGAAAACAAAATAAGGATGCTTTGAAAATTATTTAAAACTCTTCTTGAGCATATAACCTTTTTGAAAACAATTTTATTCAAAAATATTTTTGACAAAATTTAATTGGTGATTTTAAAATTATTTAAAACTCTAATTGGACATAAATTTATTTTTCAAACATTTTTCTTTGATTTTTTTAAAAAATTTAATGGAAGCTTCAAAAATCATTTAATACTCTTATTGAACATAATATATTTTTAAAAACCTTTTTCTTTGAAAAACTTTTTTTTAGAAATGAATGTACAAAATATTAGGAAATATTTTCCTATTATGAAAAATAATATTGTAAGAATTAAAATTAATCATTAAATAATGATGTTTATAATAGAAGATAAATAAGAAAATAAAAAACATTATTTTTTTCTCTGTAAAATTCTAGATACATTCCTCGATCAAACAATGAAAAGTAGATTAATTTTTAAGGGAAAATAAATTTTTAAAAAATTTAAAACATCAGTAAAAAGTAATTATAATGATAATATTTTAATACTATAACATTTTTTAAAAGAATTTTGGAAAACATGGTATTTAAATAACATGGATTCCCAACCGAAGAGAGAGATAATGCCAGATTTTCGTAAAAACACATTCTTATTTATATTAAGTAACAAAGAGAAGAAAATGGTAAAAATACATGAATATATCATAAATGAATAGAGGATAATAAAAATAAGGTAATTTATTGAGATATGGATCATAATATTCCATCAATGGAAGAATAATCATAACCTATCCTAATAAATTATGAGATCATAATAATAAACTCTTACGACTTGGTTTCTTTGAATCATACTCACCATGTAAGAAAATGGAATTACATGAAGCATTAAATTTAATTAAATTAACTAGTTTAATGATATAAAATTTATATTAATAGTCTATACACATTTATTAAGAACATAGGTTCATATCCGGATATGCTTTTCAAAGAAGGAAAATTGACACAAAACTACATTACTGATTTTGTAGCTTTTGAAACGTAAAATCCATGATAGAGAGACCATAAAATAAATATTTAAATTAAAATAAATTTTTCTCTATTATTAATAGAATAAATTAAAAGTTATCATATAAACCACACAAATTAAATGAGTGGTGAACATAACATGTGTCCCACAGATATAAAAGATGTGATGAGAAAACCCTTACCTTATGTTTTGACTCTAGTTGTACTTGTTCAAACCTTCAGTATAATAAGAATAATTTTATATTAAATATCTCAAAAAAATTTAATATATATATATATATATATATATATTACCATCTATTATTTACTTGTGTCCTTGTAATAACGCTTCATTAAAAATTTTATGCTAAAGTTGTGTTAGATGTGATAATCACCTTGTTTTTCATATATGTTTAGCATTGTTATTCATGGTTAGGTTACTTAGATCAGAATATAATTATATAAATAACGTAGAACATTATATTAATATTTTATACATTCATTAAATATTTTTTCATAAAAATATATTAAATATCTAAATATTAAACTAAATACACCATTTTTAGAGATCGTAGGCCGTACGTACACGTGAATCTTGTTTCCATTTTATATTAGTATTGAAATAAGGAATGTAATTGAAATATATGTATATATATATATTATAATTATATTATAATAATTTTTTAATATATAATATAATTATTTTAAACCTATCATTAATATTTTTCAAGTAAATTCTGATTGAATCACATCACTTTGAGGAGGTGGTAGTCCACATGAACACAAACGAAGTTATCGTATTTATACAAAACAGAAATCATGAAAGAATATTTCATAAAATAATTAAATAAGATTAAAAATAATAAATATCATATAAAAATAGCTTTTACATCATAATTATCATCCATTATATGTGGTAAAATAAAAATTAACAACATCATTTTGTGAGGTGGTAGTTCACCATACACAAGAATGACATTTTTGTTACCAATTTGTTGGATGTGTGTATAAGTGTAGGTAGAATACTTAGAATTAAAAAAAAATCATTATATTTAGGATACTAATTTTATTATATATTAATTAAATAATTAGACTTGATTGGGGTATAGAATGAAAATAAAACAAATGAATTTGATGAAGGTTGTTACCTCTTCTTTTGGAAATGCCTTCTAGTTTGTACCAATGGAATTCCTTGGTTGGATTTATGCCAAAAGGGAGGAATCTTGGATTAATAGAGATATTTTGTGATATTATTTTATCATATTTTATAAGATAATAATGTATTTAGAGGCATGAAAAATTGGGAGGGGTGAGTGCCTTTTTATAGAAGAGGAGTGGAATTCTTGAAAAAAATTTAAAACGGAAATCCACCGACATTTTTAGTATAAAAAGTTTGTCCAATAATGATTCAAAATAGATAAAATGAAATATATGGTCGACATATGAATATAAAATGGATTTTTGACATTTTATAGCGTATTTTGATCCTTAATATTTAGTTTTAGTCATTTGTTAAGTTTATTCATTTCTTAATCATTGTAATTAATTTTATTCACTTTCACTAATTTTTTGGTTCAAAAACTAATTTTTCCATATTATAAATTATTATAATTCAAATATATAAATAAATTAGATGAAAAATCAGTTTTTAACTTAAACTCAGTGTTTTTCTCTATTTATCTAAAAATGGATATTCTCGGAAAAATACCAAAAATTAAACCAAAGTATATTTAGATATTACAATTCAAAAAATGAAGTTTATTTTTTAAAATTATGTTTCTATAATTTTATAAAATCATATTTAAAATTTAATTTCCATTAAAATGTGGAAGAATTTACTTTAGAAAATGAATCTTTTTATTTATAAAATTGGATTTATTTTTATATTATAAATTTCAAATATATTGTATGGGTATAAAAAATATTGATTGAAATAAATACATAAACTACATTTAAATAATTAATCAAAATTGGATTGTGTAATTTATAGAGATAAAATTTTGTTTTTACATAAAGAATAGTTTTCTTAGAAAATCAATTTCTTTATTTGCAAATAGTTCATTAATTGGCCTCTTATAATTTATAACCAAATGATTAATTTTAAATAGATGTATGAATAATATTAATAAAATTTATTTAATCTTATTCATGACTATAATTCAAATAACTAGGTGGTATCTATAATAATATTTTAATATAAATATTAATAGTATAGTGTTGTTCAGTAAAACTCAACCTTGTATGTTATTCAAGCTAACTAAGGGACCTAGTATTATGTGAAATACAATATAAACATAGTTTTATGTGTATTAAATGATAATATAAGTGTTTTATACAGAGGAATATTACAATTGTTTTATATATTTCAATAAAATATTAATGCTATTATATATAAAAAATTTATATTTAATGTGTCGTGAAATAAAAAATATTAAATGAACAAAATAATTCAAAAAATCTTTGAGCGTTACATTCTACCCACATTAAAATTAGTTTTTCCCTCAAAATTAGTCTAGGTTATAATAGAATTAATACCTAAAATTTCTATTCCAAGAAACCCACATAATAAAAAAGAATACTAAAAATTATTTTAAAAATGGTAATGTTAGAAACAAAAAGGTTACACATAACTATGTTCCACAAAAGATAACATAGGTGGGTAGTGAAAACATAGATACGGAATATGAACCTAAATTTCATGTTTTGATGGAGAGTGATTGAAAACATAGTTATAAAAAAGTTATCAATCACAAATTAATAAATCTATGTTGATATAAGGGGTCATTTGATTCATTAGAAATGAAGTTACCATCATAATATTTATTTGGTTTCAAGATATTTTTTTTCTAAAGTTGTAGAATTTTCCTGAAATTATATACTTATATGATTTCAGTAAAACCTTAACCTTTGTTCTTCTTTGATAAAATTCCATTTCATCTCTCACTCCAAGAAATGAAGGTGAATATGTAATTGTTGAAGCACTAACAAATCATGATATCCGTGAATAAATTGATTATTCATTACATCTATTTTTATCAAAACAAAAGGTTAGCACAAGTTATCCAATATGAATAAATATTTATATGTTGAGATAGTACATTTATCTATAAGACCTTATATGAAGTTTTACCAATAACATTCCTAAATGGTTAACCTTATGACCCTTTAGAAAGATTAAAATCCAAAACATTAGAAAAAAGTTCATGAAATCATCTTAACATTGATCCCCCGTGTATCAAAAATTAGCTATTTGTTGTCATATTCCAAAAATTTGAATACCATAATCGTATATTCTCTTGAGAGATTTTAATAACCTCAATTACCATAAATGAATTTGGTAAACATAAGGGATTACTCATTCCAAATAATAAATTATATATTCCTTAAATCAAAGAAAATGTAAACATCTTCTAAGATGACATAGACTAATTTTATAACATATCAATGATCAGTTCCAGGGTAATAAGTACTATCCAATTTAATTTATACATATCAATCATCTCTTTATCCATGCTAAAAATAATTTTGTCAACAGTAGGGACATATTAAGGGTTCCCTTACCTTAATAAAACTACCACCATTCCATTAGTTCCCTTTTCTATTCCATCATCACCACTCATTTTTTTTTTAAAATTACATAATGGAAAACATATACTTCATGACTCATAACATAATTCTTGAATTCCAAAACATATACACTTCAATCATCCAAATTTACTATTAAACCATTAATCAAGCTTTATCATTTTATCCGTTAATACCCCTTTCATTGAATATAAAATATGCATCTTATATCAAGGTTCTTAAACCTCAATCCAATAACTCTTCTCGCATTTAATTCCAATAATACTGGAATAAAATCCCATATATTTCACATTTCATTTGAATTATCTTTATCTTTAGTAGTATAATGAATACTCTTGGACCTTTCTAATTCTATTAATGTGATTTCCACTTAGGAAATATATTTTTATCATGCCCATATGTTCCATATCTGAAACATTCAATGTTAACTAAGTTCTTTTTAGTTCACTCTATAGACTAAAACCAGAAAGCATAGGGTTAGAAATAGTTATCATAGAAAAAACCACATAATCATGAAAATTAACTTCTAAGATGTCAAAATAATGAAACCTAATTATTTTTGTTATGACACCTTATGTTTATCCTAAGATATTCATTTTAAAATCAAATTTAAATCTTTCATGGTGGTTCATGAAGATTTTGTGAATTTTCAATGCATACTCCCTTAGAGGGTAAAACAAGGTGTGAAATAAGGCCCATTGTCTTGTAATAGGATACAATCGAGTTAGGCTTGATACACCTTTTTGGAGTTTTTAACCCTGGTTAAATCCAATCTAGAACCACATCAACTTGTAGTATCTAGATATAGATCTATTTTTAGAAAACCACTCTCTCTATCCTTTACCAAAAGATTAGGACATTTTTCTATAATTTTTCATAACTGTGGATTTATCCTTAGACATGTACATTGGGTTCTCATAATGTATTTGTCATCCTAGATTCCAAAGGTTCTCTAAAATTTTTCTTTAATATGAACTATAGTTATCCTTGCTTCGAAAACATTATTATTATATCATTTTTTTGGAATGCATGAAACATTACAAAAATAGACATCCAATAACTATCCTAGTCTAGTGCCTGTGGAAACATAGAAACATAAAAACTGGTACATAAGTGAGATAAATTATATCTCACTATTTTAGAAATTAATAGAAACATCATTATAATTAACATACATAATACATATATTCATAACCTAGGGAAAGAAAACCAAAAAAATAATTGAGCTCAGATACTTAGTAATGGAAATAAAAGAAGATATGTAAGCATAAACATGTTAATTATTGTATGAAAGCGTGATCATGAAATCATAAGATCCAATACTTCATAAAAAATACCATAAAAATGAATCTTGATATAAATATTGGTAGTTCATTATAAATGAATCATAAGGGAATCAAGAGAATAATCCATGAAATCATAATATACAAATATGACATGGAATTTTGGAAGACACATAAGAATATAAAATGATTGCCATATTAGTCAAGACATCACTTCCATGTACGTATTAGTTGTATGGGTTCAATCCCCATACTATATTGGTAGTCATGATTCACTCCAATGATCATATTAATAGTTAAGGTTCACTCCCAATACCATATTAGTGGAAAAAGTCCAATACTGAACAGTGATCACTCTGTGTTTCAGACATCTCTATGTCATGAGATATAAATCCTTACCTAATTCATTGGAGGGAGATATAGGTCCCAAAAATATCATAATTAAATCATATATACATGTTCCGTAATATCATACACAATCATACCAAAACCCATAAAATTATATGGGAATCATAAACATGTAATCATATCACAACCTAGGGAAAAGAGACATGTTTCATCATTATTTCATCAAATAAAAACAAAGAAAAGAAAAGGGTTTTATAAAGATATAACCTGTGATAGAGAAATACATTTCACAAATATATTACCCATGAATGAGAAATGGGGTTCATAAACATCATTCTATAAAAACATAAACCATTCATAGAAAGAATATAAATGGAACCTGTGAATAATCTTCCTAGTGAGGCTTGAGTAACGCCAACAAATATCATCTTAGATAGAAATAATTTTGGAAATACCCTTTAAAACAATCTCAGAAGGTATATATCCTTTCTTATTTGAAAAAATGGGTTTTAAAACCTAAAACCTTTTTAAAACCATTATCTTTAAAGATATCCTTTAAAAATCATACAGGAACCATGAAAACATTTTTATTGCCTTTTTCATTAAAACCATATCAATGAATATTGAAAACACTTTGAAATATATTTTTATTGAAAATTTATAAATTAATCTTGAAACAATTTTAAAAATAAATTGATTTGAAAATATATTTGAATAAATTTAAAGGAATCATTCAAAATCATTTAAAACTCTTATTGACCATAAAACCTTTTTGAAAACATTTTTATTGGAAAATTGATTCGACCACATTTAAATGAATATATGAAGATAATATAAAACACTTATTTAACATTAAACATTTTTTAAAACCATTATCTTGGAAAATGTCTTTGAAAACATTTAAATTAAGGCTTAAAAAACATTTAAAACTATTATTGAACATAAATCATTTTTGAAAAACATCTACTCTAAAAATAATGCTAAAAAACAAATGAATGTTTAGAATATCCTGAATATATTTTTTTTATAAAAAACAAATCTTTTAAACTTTCAAAGAAAGATTCATTGAATGATGGTCTTAAGGGCAGATAAATCGATATATTAGCAACATTAATTTTGAGTCGTAAAAGTTTAGAAAAATTCCTTAATAGGAAAACAAATAAAAATATTCCAATTTATGTTTAAAGAAATTATATTAAAATGTTAAAAAATGGGTTAAAATGTCTTTTAATGATCATAAGAAAATATTATTACATTTTTGAAAACCTTTTTAGAATCCATGTGTTTGAAAGAACATAGACTTCCAACCAAAGAGAGAGATAAGGTGAGATTTTATTAAAAAAGTTTCTTATTTATATTAAGTGCCAAAGTGATGAAAACGGTACCACATCAGGAAGATATAATTAATGAACAATGTATAATAAAATTCATGATATTTCAATAGATATGGATCATAATATTCCATCAATTTAAGATTATTCATAAATAATTCTTATAAAAGATGATATTATTACAATAAACTCTTACCACTTGGTAACTTTGAATCCTACTCCCCGTGTAAGAAAATTAAATTACATGAGGAAAAAAATGTCATATAAATGATGATATTCAAGTTATAACATTCCTTTGAATTTTTTTTACACCTCTTAGAAGACCGTAGGTGCATATGATGGCATGTGTCTCAAATAAAGAATATTAAGACAAAACTACATTACAGATTTAGTAAATTTTGTAACATATACCCCATGAAAGAAAGATAATAAAATGGATATTTAAATAAAAATAAATTTAAGTCTAAGAAATATAGAATACATTAATGGGAAATATATACACCACCAAAAAGAAGTGAGTGGTTAACATGGTATGTATCTCATAGATATAAATAGTGAGATGAGAAACCATTAGCTTATGTATTGACACCAGTTGTAGTCATTAAAACCTCCATCATAATATGTATATGTTTATAATAAATCTATAAAATAAAAATATTCATATATATAATAACACATATTATTTACTTATGACTTTATAATACCCGTTCATCAATAAATACATGCAAAAGTTACGTTTTGGGTGATAGTCACCTTATTTTTCATAGTTGTTTTGACTTGTTATTCAGGTTCATCTTACTTAGATCGGGATTTAAATATTAAAAGAATGTAAAAAATATATAAATATCATATATATTCAATAAATATTTATTTATAATAATATATAAAATATATAAATATTAAACAAAGTAAACTGTTTATGGAGACGGTAGGCAATACGTATGCATGAACGATGTTTCCATTTTCTTATCATATTGAAAGAAATAATGTAAATAAAAATATGTGTATATATATATATTATAATTCCATTAGTTTTTTTTATTTCATATATATCATAAGATATTACTAAAACCATCCTTAATAAATTCAATGTAATGTATGAATTAATCACATTACTTTGAGGAGGTTGTAGTCCACATGTCCATAAACGTAGTTATCATATTTACACAGAATGGAAATCAAGAAGGAATGTTTTATATAATAATTAAAAAATCATAAATAAGTCATAAATATTATATATATCATATAAAATTACAGTTTCTATCATAATTCCCAACCACGAGAGTTGGAAAAGGAAAAACAAAAAACATCATTCCGTGAGGTAATAGTTTTCCATACACAAGAATGGTAAGTTCACTACCCATTAGATGGATGTGTGTGTAAGTAAAGGTCATAAATTTAGAATAATTTTTTTTTCATATTTAGGATACTGATGTTATTATAAAACAATGAAATAATAAGAGTTAATGGGGTGGAGAATGAACATAAAACAAAGGATCTTGAGGAAGGATGTTACCTCTTCTTTGGGTAAATCCTTTTGGTTTTCACCAATGGGATTACTTGGATGGATTTATTCCAAAAAGGGAGATTCTTGGATTGTGTGAGGAATTTTGGGAGCTTATTTGATCATATTTTGGATGATATAATGTTATTTATATGTTTGAATAAGTGGGAAGTGTGAATACCTTTTTAGTGGAGGAGGATTGGCAGTCTTATAAATTTTTGAAAAGGGAATTCCACGCATATTTTTACTTTAAATGGAAATTAGATCCAGGAATATACAGGGTTAAAATATGAATATAATATAGAGTGTGTACAAGTTTATAAGTCATTTTGGGCCTTAATATTAAGGTTTAGTACATTGCAAACCTAATATTTTGTTCTTAATTGTTGAAATTTACTTTAATCACTTTCACTAATCTTTTTGGTAAAAAATAAATTTACCATGTTATAAAATATAAATTATTTTGGTTCAAAATTTATAATCCATTTTTTTAAATTCCTCAAAAAAAAGTTGTAGAAAATAATTTAAAATTTACTTGTGTTCCATATAATTCAATCCAAAATTTGTTATTTTATATATAAAAAAGTCATATTCAGTGTGTTGTGAAATAAAAAATATTAAAATAAAAAAATAAATCAAAAAAATATTTTATAAAGTCTCAGGGTGTTATATTATACCCCCCCTTAAAATTAATTTCACCTTCCAAATTCCTCTGGGTTATAATCTGATTAATACTTTAATGTTACTTTCTTAGAAACCCACAACATAAAAATGAATACTAAAACATCCTTTAAAATGGGAAAGTTATAAACATAACAGTTACAAATAACTAGGTTTCTACATAGAAGAACATAGGGGGAAGTGAAAACATGGAAATGGAATATAAATGAAACTATCAAGTTCTGATAGAGAGTGATAGAGAACATGGTTAGGATAAAGTTAAGAGTCATAAATCTATGATGATCTAAGGGGTAATTTGATTCATCAGTAAAGAAGGCACTATGATATATTTTTTGGATTCAATATCATTTTTTATAAATATGAATAATTTTCCTGAAATTATTTACTTATATAATTTTAGGACAACCATACCCTTTTTTATTACTTGGTCAACTTCCATATCATCACTTAATCCAAGAAATGAAGGAGAATTTTTTATTATTGAATCATTAAGAGATCATAATATCATTGAATAGAATGACCAGTCATTCCATATATTTTTATGAAATCAAAAGGATAAAAAAAGTTATCTAATATGCATAAATATTCATATGGTGAGATAATGCATTAATCTCTAAATAATTAATATGATGTTTAACATTAACCATTCCAAAATTCTTAACCTTATAACCCTTTCGAAAGATGAAAAAATGATTAGAATATGGTCACAAAATCAACTTAACATTGAACCCCCATGTATCAAAATGTAGCTCTTGGTTTAAACATTCTAAACATTTTAATACCCACATCATATATTTTCTTGAAAAATAGTAATAATGTCAATTACCATAAATGATTTTTGGAAAATATACATGCTTCCTTATTCAAAATATTACATGATTTATTCATTAAATCCAAGATGTTGTAAACTTAATCCTTGGTAACAAAGAACACTGTTTCAAAAAATCAATAATCTGTTACAGGTTAATCAGTACTATCCATTTTACATTATCCATATTAATTATCTCTTTATCCATGGTTGACCCAATTTTTTCAACTTCAGGGACATATTATGGTTTACATTTCCATAATCAAAATAAAACCTTTATATTAAATCCCTTTTCTATTTAGTCAAAAATATTCAATAAATTTTTAAAAATTCTTAATGAGAAACATATACTTCCAGATTCATATAGCATAATTCTTGAATTCCTTTACATGTACACTTCAATAATGTAACATTATACTTAATCAATTACTCAGGATTCATCATCTTGTCCCTTAATACCTTTACTAGAATATGATATATGAATAGTTTATGAAGGTTCCAAATCCTCAATCCAATCAGTCTTTTTACACTTAATGTAAATAATATTGGAAGAACATACCATACATTGTGCATGTCATTTGAAGTCTATTAATCTCAAATAGTGTAATACTCATGGATATTTTTATTCTCTAAATAATATTACTAAATAAAATATTCATATTCATCATTCCCATATTTTATAAATCTAAAACATTCAATGTTATCTCATTTACTTCTAGTTCATAATGTTGACTATAACCAGAATTCCTAGGGTGAGGGGCACTTTTCCTAGTAGAACACCACATAATCATTAAAAGTTACATATAGGATGTCTAAATAATGATACCTACTTCATTAATATATGACACCGTATTCTTATCCTAGGTTATTTATATAAAACTCTTATTTAAATCCTTTATGATGTTTTGTTAAGTTTTTTTGAATTTTCAAAGCATATCCCATGGGAGTGTCAAACTAGATGTGAAGCAAGGCTTGTTGTCTTGTACTAGGTCACACTAAAGTAAGGCCCAACACACCTTTTCATATTTATTAACCCTTTTTAAATCTATTCCAAAGACACATCCACTTTTAGTATCGAGATAGGGATTTATTTTTTAGAAACCACTCGCTCTATAATTTACTAGAATTCTAGTACATTTTTAATACTTTTTTTTATACTTGGGCCTATCCTTATACAAGTCCTTAGGGTTCTCACTAAGATTTTATCATTCTAGTTTCCAAAGGTTAACTAAATTTTTTCTTTGATACCAACTATAGAGACCCTCTGTTTTCAAACATTAACCTTACATCAATTTTTTTAGGAATACATAATACATTACACAAAGAGATTCCCAAAGACTGTATTAGTCTGCTGACTTTGGAAACATGGTAACATAAGCACTAGTACATAAGTGAACTAAAATATCTATCACTAGGTTATACATGACTAGCAACCTATTTGGAAATATGATATACAATACATATATTCATAACCTAGGGAAAAGAAACATAGAAAGGGGTGATCTCAGATGTTCAATAAAGGTAAAAAGGATATATGAAAGCATAAAAATGAGAATAGGGGAATGAAAATGTGATCATGACATTATAAGATCATACCCCGCATAAAAAATATCATAAAAATGTATCATGTCATAGTTATTGGAATTTAATAAGACCTAGATCATAATTTAATCAAGAGCATAATCCATAAAATCATTTGATAGGAATAAGACATGGAATTATGTTAGACACGTTAGCATATAAAATTATTTATATAGTAGTCAATTAATTTCTTACAAGGCCATATTAGTAGTATGGGTTTACTCCCCATATCATATTGGTTGTCATGGCTCACTCCCATGACTATCTTAGTAGTCATAGTTCACTCCTAATACAATATTTGCAGACAATTTCCTTTACTGAAATGAGTTCACTCCCCATTCCTGCCATATCTATCTTATGAGATATAATAGTTACCCAATGCATTAGAGGAAGATATAGGTCAATAATATATCATAATTAAATTACACATACATGTGCCACAAGTTCATGAAAATAATATCATAACCCATGAATTGAAATGGGTATCAGAAAAATGTAATCATATCATAACTTGTAGATAAAAGATAGGTTTTATAATGATTTTATCAAAGAATAACCCATGAAAAGAAGCGGGTTCCATAAACATATAACCCTTTAAAGAGAAATAGTTTTCACAAACATATAAACCACGAAGGATAAATGTGTTTCATAAACATCATTTCATAAAAACTTAAACCATTCATATAAAGAGTATTAATTGATCTTTTGGATCATTTTAATAGAAAAGAATGAGTAAATTCAACATATTTAATGCTAGATATAATATAATTTTATAAATACTCTTTAAAACCATTTCTTAAGTTAAATATCCTTTATTATATGATGGTTTGTGGTTAAAATATAAACCTTTTTCAATCCCATTTTCTATAATGATAACATTGAAAAATTATAAAGGAATCCAAAAAATTTGGAAATCCTTTTTCATTGAAAACATATAAAAGAAGTTTGAAAACTCTTTGAAATGCATTTTACTTTAAAAATTAAAAAACAAGTATGAACCCATTTTGAATACAATTTTCCTTGAAAATAGTTTTTAAAATAATTAAAGAAATATTTTTGAAATCATTTATAAATTTTATTGAACAGAAAAAATCTTTGGAAACATTTTTATTTGAATATTTATTTGAAAAAATTTAAATTAATTTTTAAATATCATTTAATACTCTTATTTAACATAATAAATTTTTTTGAAACCTTTTTCATTTAAAATATTATTAAAAACATTTAATGGAATATTTAAAAACCGATTGACACCTTAATTGAACATAAAACAATTTTGAAAACCTTTATCTTTGAAAATATATTAAAAATGAATTTCTACAATACAATGAAAGTATTTTCCTATAAGAAAATTAATTTTTAATATTTCAAATGAATATTAAATGAATGATGGCCATGAAAAAAAATAATTCTGTATATTCCAAACATTCATTTTTTATTGTAAATGTTTAGAAAAATTAATTGATCTGAAAATAAAAACAAGATTCCTTTTTAAGGGAAAATTATTTCTGTTAAAAAGATAAAACATGGGGGAAAATTTATTTTAATTATCATAGGATGATATTATAAAATTTATGAATACTTTTTTATAAATCATGGTTTTGAAAGAACATAGATTTCTGACTGAAGAGATATATACAATCAAATTTTATTAATAAAACTTTCTTAATTATCTTATGTACCAATCAATGGAAAATGGTACCTATACATGAAGATATTCTGAATGAAAAGAGGGAAAAATTCATTAGATTTATTGATATTTGGATAATAATATTCCATTAATGGAATCATAGTCATAAATATTCCTGATAAACATTGAGATTGTTACAGTAAACACTGACCACTTGGTAATATTGAATCATACACATCATGTAGGAAATCTAAATTACATGAAGAATAAAATATAATTAAAATATTGAGTTATATGGTATAAATTTTCAAATATAAGTGTATACACCTAATATACTAACATATGTAATTATCATACATGTGTCTCAAAGAAGACAAATTGAGACAAAACTACATTTCCAATTTGGTAACATTTGAAACATACACCACATGGAAGAGATATCATAAATTGGATATGTAAATACCCATGAATTTTTGTATAAAAATAATGTAATATGTTCATGGGAAGTATATACACCACACAAAATAAATGAGTGGTGAACATGGCTTCTATCTCACAGATATAAAAAGTGAGATGAGAAAACCCTTACCTTTTGTCTGACTCTCATTGTTCTCATTAAATAATAATGTATGATAAGTGTACATTCTCTATTAATATATCATAGAACTATATTCATATATATAATAACATATATGATTAACTTATTACTTCATAATAACCTTTTATTAATAACTCCATGCAAAAGTTACATTTCGTGTGATAATCGCCTTGTTTTTCGTACATGTTTTGACTTGTTATTCATGGTTCTATTACCTGGATAATGATTTAATTAATTATATAATTTAAAACAATATATTTTTATAATATATATTTTGTATATATTTATTTATAATAATCCATAAATTATATAAATAATAAACAAAATACATTTCTCATGAAGATGGTAGGTCGTACATATGAATGAATCTTGTTTTTGTTTTCATGTCATGTTGAAAGAAACCAAGTAAATGACACATATATATACTATCATTTAATTATAATTATTATTTCTTATATGTTATATAATTTTACTAAATTCATCCTTAATAGGTTTCATGTAATGTGTGAATGAATCACATTGCTTTAAGGAGGCAGTAGATTACATGTCCACAAACGAAGTTATCGTATTTACAAATAATAGAATTAATCAGTTTATGTTTCATATAATCATTTTAAAAGATTAAATATATCATAAATATAATATACGTTATATAAATATTTTTTTCTTGTCATAATTAACAACCATGATTGGTGGGAAAGGAAAAAATAACAACTTCATTTCGTGAGGTAACAATTTTCCATACACTGGAATGGTATGTTCGTGAACTATTAGATTAAAGTGTGTGTAAATATTGGTAGAAAATTTATAATAAATAATATTGGTATATTTATTATAATTAGTTAATTTTATAATCATGCAATAAGAATAGTTTTGGGTTTGGAGAATGGAAATAAAACAAAGGAGCTTGAGTAAAGATTTAGTCTCTTCTATGGATAATTCCTTTTGGTTTTCACCAAAGGAATTATTTGGATGAATTTATTCACAAATGTAGGATTATAAGATTAATGGAGGGATTTTCAGAGATTATTTTAACACATTATGGGTGATAGAAAGGTCCTGAGAGGTGTAAACAAGTGGTAGGTGTGGGTACCTTTTTATAGTATAGGACGACTATCATTATTGAAATTTTTTTAAAAGGGAATTATACCCATAATTTTTTTGAAAGGTGACTAAAATAATGGCTAAAAATTGACATAATGGATTATAGGGTCTAAATATACACATAAAAAGTAATATTGACAAATTTCTAGGTCCTTTTGGGTATTAAGTTTATGGGTTAACCCTTTGTGAAGCTATTTTTCTCTCAGTCATTGTAAATAATTTAATCACATTGAATAATAATTTTGGTAAAAAATACTATGTTGAAATTAGTATAAATTATAAATTATTATTATTATAAATTTGGAATCAAATTTTCCAAATTACAATAAAAAAGTTAAATAAATTAATATTAAATTAATCTAGCAGATGGGACGACAATGCAGGTTTTTTAATGTTAAAATGTCCAAAAGTTTCCTAAGAAATTTTCTCAAATTTTAATTTGAAATTGATTATATTCAAATAAATTGGATTACTTTATGTATAATTGATATAATTAATCTTTAAAACCAAACTAAAATATAATTTAAATATATAAATAATTTAGAAACAAATGTAGTTTTGAATAAAATTTATGTGTTTTCTACTGTTCATCAAAAAATGAAACATCTCAAAAAAATATCACAAATAAACCCAATGAAAATTTTGATATCCCACTTCCAAAAATGAACTTTATTTTTTCTAATGTAAATTTTTATAAGTTTCAAACATCATATTTAAAATGGGTTCACCATTAAAAGGTTGTAAGATTACATTTTAGAAAAATAACTCTTTTTATTCATAAAATTGGAATTTTTATTATCTTATACCTATGAAATATATTGTATGAGTATCAAAACTACTGGATGAATATATAATATATAAATTTCATTTAATTCATTAATCTTAAAATTATTTTTTAATTTATTATGGTAAAATATTCTTTTTACATAGAAATTGTTTTTCTTAGAAAAGTAATTTACTTATTTTAAAATAGTTGTTTTGTTCACCTTACCAATTTATAAAAAAATCATTCATTTTATATACATGAATAAATATTATTTTTAAAATTTTGTTAATATTATTCATGAATTATAATAAAATGTCTATGTGGGAGCTATATTGTTATTTTTTTAATTTTATTAATAGTATTGTGTAGTTCAGTAAAACTCATCCGTATGTTTTTTGATAGCTATGAAGGGACTTCACATTACGGGTAATACAATCCAAACATAGTGATTTGTATTGTGAAAGGTAATATAAGTGTTTCATGTGGGGTATAATAAACATGGTTTTTCTTATAACACTTCCACAATTAGTGATTTTATATATATATAAACTATTTATTCAGTGTGTCATGAAATGGAAAATATTTAAAGAATAAAATAAATATAAAAAATAACTCATAAATTTTCCGGGGGTTACAAGCAATATTCGCCACCCTTTTCTTTTGTGTGGTTTATATAATAACCCCATTACATGTTTTATCATGAATATACTTATACACATAATATTAAATTTTTCATGTGATGTAACTCTTTAATGGGAAATATGATTAAAAATATTACCAAAGCCTAGAAGGTATTTCCATCTCTCATTTATTTCTTGTGAGAAAAATTCCATATTCACCATGTGTATCTTTAATGTAGCATATATAATAACAATGAATTTATTTTACGATCCTTATCCTTAAATATTATTGATATTTACATATCCAATTGAGGATTACACTTTCAAGGGGTTTACGGTATCAAATTTACCATTTTGGTAAGGTATTTTTCTTTCAATTTTTCTTCTTTGAGACTTACACTTTTTTATACACCCATATTAATTTATCAGTTGTATGTAAAAACCATTTGTCATGTAATATCTTGTATGTTTTTATTCTCATGATATTTTATATTTCATTTAATGTTATTCCCTTATAGGGATAGTGATTTAAAATTACCAAAGTGGTAAGGGTCTTATAATGCAATCTCATCATTTATTGGGATTATTTATATTTATGCTTTTGATGATGAAATATTAAAATTCCTATATAAATAAACCCATGAACTTTATTATCCTCAATTTATTTCACTAGAATATATGTTTTTTCTTTGTTTTACAGTATTTATGTAATCATGATTCCAAAAGTATGTTTTAAAATAAATCTAAACTGATTTTTTTTTTGTCAGAAACCATTTTTTCTTATATATCCATGTCTTCTATTTTTTTAAATTTTTTTATATTAGTATAATTATTTTTAAATTAATTTACATACTAGATTTATTTTTGTTAAAAAATTAAATGTAATATTTATGTAATTATAAAAATAATACATGCTTGGATTTTACCAAAAAAAATAAAAGGAATAATTATTTTAACATGTATGGAAGGAACATAATTTACCGCAAACATGAAAATTATTTGATTAGATTATTATTTGAAAAATTTTCATGTTTTTATTTAATGTAATGGATTTTAAAAATATTTCTGGTTTTAAAAAGTTTTTATGATGCTAGAAAGGATATTTTCCTAATGAAATTTATTAAATGAGTTTAATTCATCCTTTATATGTTTTCAAGGTTATTTTAGAATAAAAGGATCATGAAATTGTTTTATTTTATAAAAAAGTTTTTTTCAAATAGAAATGGATATTTTCCTCAATGAATTTTTTAAATTATTTTTAAATCATTTGTTATAAGTTTTTAATGTTTATTTTCGATGAAAGATATTTCAAAAAAAATATATAATGTTTAGTCTTAAGAAGAAATTTTTAATGAAAGGGAATTTTTCTCAATAAATACTCTATGTGATATTTTAAAATAATTTCCCTTCTAATATGACATACTTTGATGTTAATTATTCTTTACTAGGGATATGATCCCATGATACAAATATTATTCTTTCATAGTATGAAACATGCCTCTTTTCCATAGTTTATGATATGATTAAATGATTATGAAACACATTTTCTTTCATGGGTTATGATATAATGAAAGTTTTAAGATTTTATAAAACACATGAATATTATTTTCATTATGGGATTTGTGGTACCAATATATCCCTCAAATACATTTGGTAAATATTGATATATCATCACATCCTACCTTAAATTCTTAGAAAGTTTCAACAAGTAAAAGTTTTTATCTATAAAAATACAATTCATTATCAAACATATATTTTAAAAGATGATTATCATTTTAATGAACCTTAACACCCTGAGATTTTATGAGAAATATTTTTTTATGTATTATGTTATACACAACCCCAAGATAATCTTTCACTACACACAACACTAGCGTGGATTGCGTTAAACCCAAGAGCAACCTTCCTCGATAGCTTGTGTTGCACGCAATGTCGAGTTTCACTAAACAATGATATATAATTATAATATACTGAACTATCTGTTATGAATTTTATTAACTGAATTTTTAATTTTATAACATTATAATTCATCTTACATATTTTCAAGAATGAGTTATGGAAAAAAAATCAATTTTTCGGATAAAAGAATTATTTTTCAAAAAAATGCAGTTTTACCACCTTTGATGGTGCACCGTTTATAAATATAATTTTTGACAAGTTTATAAGTTAAATTTTACAAAATAAACTTCTTCTTTTGAATCATGCTATAAAAATTTACATTGGACAAATTTTTGTTATTTTTCTGATAAATTTCTTTTTTTGATGAATAGTAAAAATATGCTAAATTTTAATTAAAAACAACTTTTTTCATCAAGATAATTTATATAGTTAATTATAATATTTAATGGTTTAAAATTATAAATATAATATATTTTTACTATTTAATATAATGTATTTCATTACCATTAATTTTACATTAAATTGATAGGTAAAAACATTTCAATCTTTGATAATGTTTTAACTTTTAAAACCCGTTTTCTTAACAACAAGATAAATTTTAAATTTATTAATGAAAGTTCTGAATTTTGAATTTTTAAAAATGGATTCCATATTTGTATTTATTGGGTCCAAATTATGTTAATAGGTTACTTTTATTTTTTTTTCATATTATGAATAGTAACTATGGTAATTTTTATTTACTACATTTAAAGGTAAATCGGGTAATTAAGGGTAAACCTAAGATTATAAAATTACCCTCACACATTACAAAATTCTATTGGATGAATAAAAGTCGACCAATATCACTTAAGGGTTGGAATAGCTTCGTTTCATGGACTTTTGGCCATGAAACTGAAATAATTATTATTAAAACCAAAGAAAGTGACAACATGTCACTCTCTTATATCTTATAAATTTAATAATTTTAATTGAGTAATATACATAATTAAACTTCTAATATAAATAGTCTCTAAATATCTAATAAAATTATCTATATCATGAGAATTTATTTATAATTTTTCGGGATAAAATAATTGTCATTAATGATGACATAATAGTGATGTAGAAATTATTTTATTGATTGAAATATTAAATAAATGGTTGTAAAAAATATTAAAATAAATATTATATGAAATCATTAATGTGATACATTAATTTTATAGATAAATATGACATGTTAGGAATATATTAAATATTTTGGTTCAAACATATCTTCTATGTGGAGTTTATTTAAATTCAAATAAATAAATAGTGTCAAAATTGACACTACTGTTATTTTATAAAAATATAATTTTATTAAATGGTATAACGTCCCAAAAATATTTAATAATTATAAATTGAAATTTATATGGTCTAAAATGATAAAATTTATCCAATTATGGATAATTCACAACACATAAGTAATTATTTATAACAATTTTAAATTTAGAATAATATTACCACAAATAAAATTAAATAGATTAAATAAGGATAAATCAAGTTGATAAGGTTCAAAATAAATTTCCAACATGTCTAAATTTTACAAGATGATATTATTACAACCCTATATCATCTCATATTTGGATTTATGTCATTTTTGGAGGTTTTTAAGTGGGTTTTGAATTTATTATAAATTAATATTTCTTATGTTTTCAATGGTGCCCCTCTCCTCCCTTATAAAAGGGACCTCCTCCCTCTCATCCTCACACCATTTTGAGCCTTCAAGATCGGCCAAACCCTACCAATTTCTCTTCTACACTTCCCTAGAAACATACTAGAGGTCCTGGTCATCTTCAAAGACCAACTTTAGTTCCCTAAGAGGAGGTTAAGAAGAGGCGCACCGAAGAAAAGGTAATATCCTTTACCGATTCTTTCAAACATATTTCTTCTTCTACTTCCTCTATATGAGTTGTTTAATTATTAAGTAACAACTCCAGTATCAATTGTATACTGATATGTTATTATGAATATGAAACAAACATGTTCCATATTCTATCCATCCTATAAAAGAAACCAAATCACCATGCGTGCGTAAGTACTGCCTACGTCTCCACGCCGTGGTGTAATCTTTAATTTCATCACTAACATACATGGATGGGTATATGATAGAAGAAATAACTATATATGATTATTGTAAAGTAATATTTTTTTCTGAAATATTATACACCGTACACTTCAACACAATTCCACAATCATGGGAATGATATCATCGCTCATGTGTACGTATGGCCTGCCGTCTCCATGATGTGATGCGACTCATTCTACATGATCTTCATTGAATAATGATTATATAAATGAATTTAATTAATAAATATGATATATATTACTCTAATACCATTCTGTAAATGAGGTATCTATAACCTAAAAATAGGAATACGAATTTATTCGACAAAACATGCAAAAAAACATAAATCAATGAACACCTGAATAACAAGTTGTAATATTACTAATAAGAACATAATAATATGACCATATATGATATCATAACAATGAATTTGATTCTGTAATAAGTCAATGACATTATTTAAATCATTATACTGGAGGTTCGAATTCATACAAAGTATATCGAACCTAAGGTAAGGGAAAATATCACAATCTCATTTTTATCTGATATTGTTCATACATCTGAATTTACTGGGGCATATTTATCATACAAATACATGCTTCCTCAATATGTAATATTATTTATATCCTAATTAAAATTTTTAAATCCAATTTTACCTATTGGTGAATTTTTAGTAAAAGATATGGAAGTAATATTTTGTCGTTTTTAGTACGAGTTACTTTTTGAATTTTCCGACCAAAGTACGAGAAGAATGTTTTTTTAACTTATACGACATGAATAGATTTTTATGATTTCATATAACATTTTTTCCATGAATCTTCCTTTACAAGTTTTCAATTTTTTTTAACTAACTTATTTTAGTTTAAAATTGAATTACATGTTAAGAAAGGAAAAACAATTTGAAGTTGAAAGGATATTTTCTTCAAGAATTGAGTTCAAGTGTTCTATCAAAATTATTTTCCATATAAGATAATATAGGGTTCTATTACTATATCTATTTTTACATTGATTTGATCATGTTATGATGGGATTATTTTTATTAGGTTCTTTTTATATTATATGGATTATGTTATGAAGGAATGATGTTTAAGAATCCTAGTTTTATTACATGGGTTATGCTAGGATATATGATTTATGATTTTGTAGCACACATAAGAATAGTCTCATTATGAGATGGGTGGGACCTATATCTCCCTCCAATGCATTGGGTAATGATTTATATCTCATGAGATAGACATGGCTGGAATAGCTAGTTAATCCGGTTCAGTGATACAGGACTGGAACGAGGAATGAACTCGGTTCAGAAATGGACTTTGTCCACAAAGATAGTATTGGAAATGAGTCTTGAATAATAAGAAATGATTTTCTATGATTATGTGTGTATTACACAAAGTTTCATGTTATATGTTATGATCATTGTGATTACATTTCACTACTACGATTTATCGCAAGTTATGATATTATGATCACTTTTTCAGGTTAAGATTTTCAAAATGTTATGTTATTATGAATATGATATGATTGATATTTCCTTTTTTTACCCTTACTAATCATTTGAGCTCACACTTTTTTTGTATGTTTTCTTTTCCCATGATCAGGAATAAGGGTATTAAGTTGGATGTGCCAAAAGAGACTCTAGATATGATGAAATAAATGGGAGAAAATGTAGATACTTTATGAACCAGTTGTTTATGTTTCCCAGTTTCTAAAGACACTATACCTATACGGTCACATCATGGTTTTGTTATATGTTGTAATAAGTATGCTTCAATTCTGAAGTAATAACAATGTATGTAAAGTATGGGTCATTATAGTTGGTATCAGAGGAAAGGTATAGTCATCCTTTGGAAACTAGGATGTGAAAGCCTTAGTAAGAACCATAAGGATATGTCTAAGAATAGAACACAATATTAGTGTTTTAGCAATGTCCATGAATAACCTATGAAAAGACCTTAAGTGTGAAATTTTATTCCTAATTATGTGGTTTTCCTATTATTATTAGTGTTTCTCACACTATGCTTATTTGGTTTATTTAATGGTTGGAACCCGAAGGAACCATGTTAATGCTGAATGCGATGGGAAATGCAATGATTGACCCCCTGAGCAACCAAATGTTATGGGAGCTGGAATGAAAAATCTTGTAGCCATGCTCACACAACTTTCTCAAGCTATGAATCATGCAGGACTTCCAAACGAGCAAAGGAAGGAGAAAAATTCTGTTGAATCCTTCATAAGGCAGCGTCCACCCTCATTCAGCGGGTCTACTGATCCATTAGTGGATGAAAAATGGATCAGTACCACTAAAAAGATATTTTTAGTTCTTCAATGTTCTGATCATGATAAAGTCATCATAGCAGTATATTGTTTGGAAGGAGAATCTGATCAATAGTGGAATCTTATCAAGAATATGAGGCAAAGAGAAGAAATTGAGTCCATGGAATGGGACGAGTTCAAGAACATGTTTTTCAATAAGTACTTCCCTTGTATCCTTCGAACAAATATGGAGAAAGAGTTTCTTGAACTAAAGCAAAAGGATGAAGAATCTGTTGGTACCTACGAAAAAAAAATTACAAGGCTTGCAAGGTATGCTTCGGGGATTTTTATCCAACCCCAGGTTAAGATCAATCGATTCTTTAGTGGATTTAAAACAAGTCTTTGAAGGGCGTTAGCCATAAGGTACATCAATATCTATGAGGAAATTGTTTGATGTGCTCTCAAGGTTGAGATGGAGATTAGAGTAACCCATCAGTCATATGGGTTTGATAAGAAGAGGAAAATGGAATTCAATGGGAAATCTAAAGACCACACTGAAAGAAGATGAGTTTTCCCTTATTCTCAATGTGTGGAAAGAAACATGGAGGGAATTTTCTTAAAGGGACAAGTAAATGTTTCAAATGTGGAAAATAAGGTCATTGGGCATTTGAATGCCGCAATGATGGAAAAAAGATATCTACTGATGTGAACAGAGAAAAGACTACACAGAATGAAGCTCCTACACTTCAATGTTACAAGTGAAAGGAAATGGGGAATTATGATAATCAATGCCCTAATCCAAGGGTTGTTGATGATTATCGATGTCAACAAACTCTTAAGGCCAAAGAAAAAGGAAATTCATAAGCAATTTCTATCAGCGATGTGGAGTACGATAACGAAGTGGTGAAAGGTACACTTACCATACACTCTAAAGTAGAAATTTTTTTATTTGATTATGGATCCACCCACTCTTTTATTTCTGAAGAATTTTCTAAGGGTATCATCTTACTACCTCACCAATTAGATGTTGAGTTTGTTGTGAAAACTCCTCATGGCACAACGGTTGCATCAAAAGTTTATAATTCTTCTCCAGTTAACGTTTGTGGGAAATTCCTTCCTAAAAATCTTTTGATCCCTCCTATAGTAAAATTTGATGTTATTATTGGCATGGATTGGATTTCCTTATATGGAGGTCATATCGATTTCCAAATAAAGGAAGTCACATTTCATATTCCTGATCAATCTATGATCATCTATTGATTCAAGGATGAATAAATCCTTCCAGTGGAAATTTATTCCATCTTATGGGTCTTGAATCCAATAAATGAAGGTTATTTATTTCAAAAGGTTGGAGAAAAAATCGCGATTAAGAATAAACCCATTGTAAGGGAGTTTGATGATATCTTTTCGGAGGAATTTCCAGGTCTTCCACTAAATTACGAAGTTGAGTTTTCAATAGAACTCATACCAGGTGCTATGGCCATTTCAACGAAAACTTATAGAATGGCCCAATTTGAGTTGAAGGAATTGAAGAAGAGACTCCATGAAAATCTTAATAAGGGATTCATACGCCCAAGTGCATCACCTTGGGGAGCACCTGTTCTATTTGTTAAGAAGAATGATGGATCAATGAGACTCTGCATTGATTATTGAGAACTTAAAAAGATCACTATCAAGAAAAAATATCCTCTCCCACACATTGATGACTTATTTGACCAACTACGTGGAGCTCAATACTTTTCCATGATTGATCTTCAATTAGGGTATCATCAATTAAAGGTCAAAAGTGAGGATATTCCAAATACGGCTTTCCGTACAGGGTATGGACACAATGAATTTATAGTGATGCCATTTGGTCTTACTAATTCCCATGATATCTTTATTGATCTAATGAATAGAGTCTTTAGAGACTATATTGATCAGTTTGTGGTAGTCTTTATAGTTGATATTCTTGTCTGTTCAAAGAGAAAGGAAGAACATGATGATCACCTGAGAATTGTATTACAGACCCTGGGAAAGGAGAATCTTTATTCCAAATTTACCAAGTGAGAATTTTGGCTTCAAAAAGTTTCATTTTTGGTTCACATAATCTCAAATGAGGGGATATCTGTGGATACAGTAAAAACATAGATTATTGAAATATTTTCAAGACCAATAACAGTAACTGAGATATGAATTTTTCTTTGTTTGGATTTATATTATCGACATTTTGTCAATAAAAATTCATGATTATCTAATCCACTCACTAGGTTGACTCGAAAAGGAGTTATGTTCATTTAGACAGAGGAGTGTGAAGAGAATTTCAAGGAGTTAAAAAGAAGTTTATCCAGTGCACCTATGCTCACACTACCTTGTAGTGGAGAAAGGTTTGTGATCGATAGTGATTCATCCAAGAAGGTATTGGGGTGTGTTCTCATGAAAAATGAGTTGGTGATATCTTATGCCTCACAATAGTTGAAAATCCATGAAAAAAATTACCCAACTCATGATTTATAATTATGTGCGGTAATCATTACATTAAAGATTTGTAGGAATTATATTTATGGTGAAAGGTGCGATATTTATACTGATCATAAAATTTTAAAGTATATTTTCACACAAAAGGAGCTTAATATTCACCAAAGAAGATGGTTGGAGATGATTAAGGATTACGAATTCTCAATTCATTACCACCCTGGGAAAACAAACACTGTGGCAGACACATTAAGTCGACAAGACCATGCTAGCTTATCCATGATGAGGATCACAAAAGATATAGTATTTATGGATTAACAAAGGATGGATCTTGGAATTATAATGGAAGGGGAAAAATCTTATCTTTCTCAAATGAATGTTCAACAATCTATACATGTGATGATTAAAGAGGAACATAAAGAAGATGTAGAGTTATAAAAGAAGGTGAGAAATGTGCCTGAATTTCACATTGATTGTGAGGAAATAATAAGGTTCAGGAATCAGGTTTGTGTTCCTCCCATCCCAGAATTAAGGATAGAAATATTGCATGAAGCTCATAGTTCATCATTCTCTATTCACCCTGGAAGCATGAAGATGTATAGGGATCTGAACGATTAATTCTGGTGGGACGACATAAAAAGAAATGTTGGTGAACTTGTCTCTCGATTCTTGGTTTGTCAGCAAGTTAATGCTGAGAGATAGAAGTATAAGGGGATGTTACAACCATTTCCCATACCCGAATGAAAATCGGAAAACATCACTATGGACTTTGTCATTAGACTTCATAAAACATCCAAATGCAATAATGATATCTTTGTTATAGTTGATCGTCTTTCGAAGTCAGAACACTTTATTACTATAAGATAATATTTCTCTCTTGATCATCTTTCCAGGATATATGTGAAGAAAGTGGTAAGATTTCATGGAGTACCACTTTCCATTATATCTGATCAGGATCCGAGGTTTACATCGATGTTCTGGGAAATTCTTCAGCATTCTCTAGATACAGATTTGAGTTTCATCACAACTTATCATCATTAGAGAGACGATCAGTCTGAGAGGAAAATTTAAACTCTAGAAGATATGTTGAGAGCTTTCTCTAAGGATTTAAAAGGTGGTTGGGATCAATACCTACATTTGGTGGAATTTTCTTATAATAATACCTTTCACTTCAGTATTTAGATGGCTCCTTATAAAGCTATAAATGGAAAGAAATTCTGAACTCCAACTTGTTGGGTTGAAGTTGGGGAAATAATGCTATTTAGACCTGATCTTGTTGATGAGATCGAAAAAAGGTCAGATATATTACACAACACATAAGATCATTTCAGAGTCGACAAAAAATTTATTCCAATAACCAAAGAAAAGACCAATATTTTGAAGTGGGTGATAAAGTGTTCTTACGAATATCTAATTGGAAGAGAGTAATGAGATTTAAAAAGAAGCGCAAGCTGAGCCCTAGGTATATTGGTCTTTTTGAAATATTGGATCATGTTTGGAAGGTAGATTACTGATTGTCACTTCCACCAAATCTATCTCAAGTTCATGATATGTTCCATGTATCTCTCCTAAGAAAGTACATATCTGATCCTTCACATGTACTATGCTCAGAAGTTGTACCGCTGGAGCAAGATCTTTCTTATGAAGAACAGTCGATAGAGATTCTGGATCATAGAGAAAAAGTTTGACAAAACAATACCACATGCTTGGTTAATGTTTTATGGGGGAACCACCAATTAGAAGAAGTTACATGGGTGCTTGAGGATATGATGAGGGAGAGTTGTCCTCATATGTTTGTTACGAAATGACAAATTTTGATGGCGAAATTCATTTTATGGGGGGTAAAATGTAACACCCTGATATTTTATGAGAATTTTTTTATGTCTTATGTAATAAAAAACACCAAGATAATCTTTCACTACACACAAAAATGGCTTGTCTTGCGTTACACGCAAGAGAAACCTTCCTCGATAGCTTGAGTTGCACACAATGCCGAGTTTCACTAAACAATTATATATTATTATAATATTATAAACTAGCTATTATGAATAGTATTAAATTAATTTCTAATTTTATAACATTATAATCCATCTTACGTATTTTCAAGAATGAGGTATGAAAACAAAATCAAAATTTTTGGATAAAAGATGTATTTTTCAAAAAAAAAATGCAGTTTTAACACATTTTAATGGAACACCCTTTATAAATATAATTTTTTAAAATTTATTAAGTTCAATTTTACAAAATAGACTTCTTATTTTTAATCATGCTATAAAAATTTACATTGGATAAATTTTTGGTATTTTTCTGATAAGTTTCTTATTTTGATGAATAGTAAAAATAAGCAGAATTTTAATTAAAAAAAACTAATTTCATCAAGATAATTTATATGGTTAAACTATAATATTTAATGGTTTTAATGTATAAATATTATATATTTTTACCATTTAATATAATTTATGTAATTACCATTAATTTTACATTAAATTCATTGGCAAAAACATTTCAATCTTTGGCAATGTTTTAACTTTTAAAACCCATTTTCTTAACAATGGGATAAATTTTAAATTGATTACTACAACTTATGTGTTTGGAATTTTGAAAAATGGATTCCATATTTTTATTAAAAGGGTAAAAATTATGTTAAAAGGTTGCTTTTATTTTTTTCTTATTATGAATTGTAACTACGATAATTATTATTTACTAGAGTTAAAGGTAAATCGGGTAATTAAGGGTAAACATAAGATTATAAAATTACCCTAACACATTAAAAAATTATATTGGATGAATAAAAGATGACCCATATAACCTAAGGGTCATAATAGAATCGTTTCATAGACTTTTTACCCTGAAAAGAAAATAATTATTATTAAAACCAATGAAAGTGACAACATGTCACTCTCTTATATCTTATAAGTGTAATAATTTTAATTTAGTGATAAACATCATAAAACTTCTAATATAAATAGTCTCTAGAAATATAATAAAATTATCTACATAATGAGAATATATTTAGAATTTTTAGGGATAAAATAAATATAATTAATGATGACACAATAGTGATGTAGAAATTATTTTATTGATTGAAATATCAAATAAATGGTTTTTAAAAATATTAAAATAAATATTATATGAATTAATTAATGTCATCCATTAATTTTAAAGGTAACTATGACATTTTAGGAATCTATTAAATTATTTTTATGAACATATATTCTGTTTGGAGTTTATTTAAATTAAAATAAATGAATAGTGTCAAAATTGACAGTATTTTTATTTTATAAATATAACATATTATTAAATAGTTTAAAATTCACAATAATATTTAAAAATTATGAATTGAAATTTATATGGTTTAGAATTTTATAATGTATCCAATTATGGAAAATTCACAACACATAAGTAGTTATTTATAACAATTTATAATTTAGAATATTGTTACCACAAATAAAATCAAATAGATTAAATAAGGTAAAATCAAGTTGATAAGGTTTAAAATAAATTTCCAACACGTCTAAATTTTATTGGATGATGATATTACAACCCTATCTCATCTCAAATTCTGATTTAATTCATTTTTGGAGGTTTTTATGTGTGGTTTAAATTTATTATAAATTAATATTTCTTATGTTTCCAAAAGAGCCCCTCTTCTCCCTTATAAAAGGGAACCTCCTCCCTCTACTCCTCACACCATTTTGAGCCTTCATGCGCGGCCAAAACCTAACAATGTTTCTTATCCACTTCCCTAGAAACATACTAGTGGTCCTGGTATTCTCCAAAGACTAACTTTAGTACCCTAATAGGAGGTTAATAAGAGGCGCGTCGAAGAAGAGGTAATATCCTTTACTGATTTTTTCAAACTTATTTCTTCTTCTACTTCCTCTATATGAGTTGTTTCATTATTATGTAATAACTCCAATATCAATTTTATTCTTATATGTTATTATTAATATAAAACAACAATGTTCTATCTACTATCCATCCTATTAAAGAAACGAAATCACCACACGTGTCTACATACGGCCTACCGTCACCATGCCATGGTGTAATCTTTTCTTTCATCACTAACATACTTGGATGGGAATATGATGGAAGAAATAATTATATATGATTATTGTAAATTAATATTTATTCTGAGATATTATACACCACAAACTTCAATACAATTCCACAATCATTGGAATTATATCATCGCTCGTGCTTACGTACTACCTACCATCTCCACGATGTGATGCGACTCACTGTACATGATCTTCCTTGAATAATGATTATATAAATGAATTTAATTAATAAATATGATATATATTACACTAATACCATTATTTAAATGAGTTATCTATAACCTAAAAAGAGGAATAGTAATTTATTCGACAAAACATGCATAAAAACATAAAGCAATGAACACCCGAATAACAAGTTGCAATATTACTAATAAGAAGATAAGAATATGACCATATATGATATCATAACAATGAATATGATTCTTTAATAAGTCAATGAAATTATATAAATCATTATACACGAGGTTTTAATATTTTCAATGCATATCAGACTTAAGGTAAGGGAAAATCTCACAATCTCATTTTTATCCGAGATTGTTTATACTTTTGAATATACTAGGGAATATTTATCATTCAAATCCATGTTTACCCAATATGTAATATTATTTCTATCCTCATACAAATTTTTAAATCCAATTTTACATATTGGTGAATTTTTAGTAAAATATATGAAAGTAATCTTTTGAAATTTTCAGTACAAGTTACTTTTTGACTTTTCCAACCAAAGTATAAGATGAATGTTTTTTAACTTATAAAACATGAATGGATTTTTATGATTTCATTGAACATTATTTACACGAAGATTAATTTACATGTTTTCAATTTTATTTTAGATTAACTTATTTTAGTTTAAAATTGTATGACATGTTAAGAAAGGAAAAATGTTTTTGAAGTAGAAAGGATATTTTCATCAAGAATGGTGTTCAAGTGTTTTATCAAAATTATATTCCAACTAAGATAATATAGGGTTCTGTTTCTATCCCAATTTTTACATTGATGTGATTATGTTATGAGGGGATTATTTTTAAGTAGTCCTTTTGTATTATATAGATTATTCTATGAAGGCATGATTTTTAAGAATCCCATTTTTATTACGTAGGTTATGCTAGGAAATATGATTTATGATTTTGTAGAACAAATAAGAATGGTTCCATTATGAGATGGGTGGGACTTATATCTCCCTATAATGCATTGGTTAAAGATTTATATCTCATGAGATAGACATGGCTGGAAAGACAAGTTAATCCGGTTCAATGATATAGGACTGGAACATGGAATGAACTCAGTTCAGAAATAGACTTTGTCCACTAAGATAGTCTTGAAAATGAGTATTGAATAATAAGAAATTATTTTCTATGATTATGTGTGTATGACACAAAGTTTCATGTCATATGTTATGATCATTGGGATTACATTTCACTACTATGATTTATCCCGTGTTATGATATTATGATCTCTTTTGTAGGTTAATATTTTCAAAATGTTATGCTATTATGAATATTATATGATTGATATTTCCTTTGTTTACCCTTACTAAGCATTTTAGCTCACCCTTTTTTTTTGTTTTTTCTTTTCCCCAGGTCAATAAAATGGGTATTATGTAGGATATTCCAAAAGGGACTCTAGATATGATGAAATAAACAGGATACAATGTAGAAACTTTATGAAACAATTGTTTATGTTTCCCAGTTTCTAAAGACACTATACCTATACGGTCCTATCATGGTTTTGTTATATGTTTTAATAAGTATGATTCAATTTTGAAGTAATAACAATGTATATAAAGTATGGGTCATTATATGAACTTCCTATGTTGTGCATCATAAGTTTGGTGGTGCCTAACTGTTGGTAACATGTCGCTCTTATCATGATCACCGTGTTCAATTCCGACTTTTCTCTTATACCTCAATGGTATAGTTCCTTTTAATTTTTTCAAAAATAAAACCATAATTCCGATATAGAAGACGACCCCCATTTCAGTAATATATGAGGTATACTATTCCAAGAAGAAGAGAATGATTATTTGATGATACCATTTCTACTCACTCAAATGGATATATTGGCCTTCCAACACTAATCAATATGATTTTTATCAAACCGAGGCATGATTCCCTTTGAACTTGAAAAAATGTTGGGAATTGAGTGGTAAACCATACTCCCACTTCAACAACTATGATCGTAGTCTTCAAACTGCATATCCCAATAATATAATCTAATGACTCATGAGCCCCAAAATGAAATTACATAACTTGAATGATCTCCCATGAAATACACCAGTAGGAATGGATATAGTTCATACCCCCAACTATTATGATGATATAAATGCAGCTCCAAACCTCAACCATTTATCACCTTTCAAAACAACCTCAATAGGTTAAATATCAAGTATTGTAGGTGAACCATAATTCTCTAATTGGAATTCGTACTTGAAAGGAAGAAAAACCATTACATGATTTTTTAATTTTTTGTTTATAATGGAAAATTAGTATGCACCAACAATGGATCACAAGCATCTCGAGATTAACCTCATGCATGACCTAATTAATTATCAAAATGGAAACCTTATTATAACCAACAAACCATTGGTCAGGACATCTAAAACATATATTGTAGGAAAAAAGATTTGTTCAATTGAACCAAACCCCATGAGTCATAAGGTGTCAAAGATGTCCCAAATTGACCTGAACATCCTACATCACAATGTTTTATGAACATGTATTCTTCTTAATATGTGACCCAAGAATTGAAACTGAATTTGCTCCCAATATATTTGATCATAACCTAATTTTTTAGACTATCGGTTACACACATAATTACAATTTAATTATTTCATCCCAAATCACCTTCTCTCATGATACCCCAACAAATCAAAATGAACATTGTTCCTACCTATTTAACACCACATTATATTGATGGTGAAACAGAAAGGGTCCTAAAATTCCCTAGATACACCCGATATGTTTTGTGCCTTCCTTATTAGGATCAACTACCTCAATTACAGAATTCGTACTAAATTGAGAATCCGAGTGATACTAAACCAAACATGACTATAACCTGATGTCAATGGGGACAGGTGGAAGTCACCAGAATGACAAAAAACAGGAATGGGGTCAAAGGCTCTTTATCGACTGGAACACTGTATTCTATTAAAGAACACCTGTAAGAAACTTGTTGAAAAAGAAACTCCAGCTTCATGGAATTCACACACCACATATTCCACTATTGAAATTGTTGAAAATGAATTTGAAACCACAATGGGACTCCTTGTCTTGGATCACGGTAAAACTACACTACTATAAAAACTGTTTATGCTTGGTTTCACACCACAGTAATTATTCCCTCAGTTAATGAGGGAAATCAAGTACTATAGAGAACCAAGTTGAGATCATTAGTCAAGGAATTAAAATTTGTATCACCAAGTGTAAAAAAGGTAGCCTAATTATCCACCCCCTTCACAATAGGGATCTTGTAGATTAACATAGAACTAGTTGGAATTCTCATTTTAACATTCCATTCAAATGATATCACATCACAATCAACCCCCCACTCCCATAAGTAGTTGATACACAAAATCCTATTGATATATGTTTCCTAGAACCAAAGGAAGTCCAAATAATGTTAATGTCTATACTCTACTCTAATAGGGAAGTGATCAAAGAATATCTCTTTCTCAAACAACACTATAAACCCTCTATTCAATATATAATTCCACCCACTATCTCTATATACACCCCCACTTATCTGATAGGACAATAGGGGAAAGACCTAGGCTAAAAGGGAGATAAAGGTATCAAACAATGATGATATAAAATCACCTTAAATCTATTCAATATTATAAGAAATAAAAAAAATGGATCCATTACATTCAAAAGAATGGAATACATCAACTTCCCTATGGGCACCAATCGAATCCTTCCATACTACATTTTTTAAGTACCCATTTTCTCACAATTCAAACAATACCCATTCTTTTAATGTATTTATTAGTTTTATTTTTTTTCCAAACTGAAGAACTTTATAGAGGGAATAATTATTCCAAAGTGGTTCAAGGGTATTCACCACTTGATCAGTGATTCACTTCATACCGTATACTGAGTTGTGGTTCACCCCCATATATCAATTCCATTCAACCCTCCCAAATGAAAAAAAACCCACACCCAGTGTGGTTTGATAAAAAACATTAAACCTTATGGTATTGATCATTTATACTATTTCAAACCACTATGACATAGTTAACATCTAAATACATGTCCTGGGAGATAATAAGGAATATACGGCCAGATCGGAGTGAATATATGGGCCAAAATAGCTCAAAAAATAACACATAGGGGTTTGTCTTCATGATTCTAAAATACATCATGAATGGATGGTGGATCACAAAGGTTTCAAGTCTACCACAGAGGTTTAAGTGGTAGATTTGGCATAGAATATGTTTGTTCAAAAGACTCCTCATCCCATTTTCAACCTTCATAAATGGTTTTTACAATTCATTATCTTTTCTGAAATGGACATATATTATTTCACCATGCCTATAAATACCAAAATAAATCATAATTTTTAGGGTATGTGACCTTTGGGTATCCAACAAAGGACATGAATTCATGAAACACTAACCTTCACAAGAAAGAGAGGACATACATTACTTGAGTTAACCATCTTTCAAGATACCATCTCCCATGGGTTCTTGAGAAACTCAAACCATGGTAGATATTAATTTCATAATTGTCCATATAATTTGTGTAAGAATAAATACGTTTTTGATCATGGGGTTTCATGTGAAAAATATCCTTCATGAAACAAACCCCATATAAATCAAGACTTTACTATGAGTCAGGATCTCCCTATTTCATAAAATATACACCTTTTTGAGAACCCTTCACTTCATGAGACCCCTATGCTTTAAGAAACCCTAAACCTTCATGAAACGGAAACACTAAGACCCTATATGGTTCCTATTTACTTAAAAAATAACAATTCACAAAATTTGAGTTCCTAGAGACCTTTTACCAATCCAAAACCTGTTATTTGTCACCATAATATCTTGTGGGACCATCTTCATCAACCCTTCAGTCCACCCACTTTTTTTATTGTATGGTTGGGACCATTATGTTGCCAATTTATCTTAATAATTGGCACCATAATTACTATTTATCCTATGAATAGACACCATTACATGAATACCCCCAATTTAAACTCCTATATAGTAGTGTTTAATCTATATCCCACATAGTGGTGTAAGAGAAGTTATAACATAAGCCCTAATTGTGGAATAATTAAGGGAAAATAACCACCTTTCTTGGAAGGGAGGTCACTGGCCAGATATTTCTCTCCTATATTAGCGTGGTCTCCTTAGGTACAGTCACATACACATATAAGTTTCATAACATAAAACTTTATAGACAATTGTCCTAATCATATGAAATTAAACTCCATTATAATTTCCTCATCAAATGAATTTAAATTGTAGACTTACCATGTATAAATAACATGGTATGTCCTATTCATGGAACATATTGGATGACAACCTCTTACCAATAATCATTGGTGACTCCCATATTATCCAACATATACATGTAATCCCCACAACCTCCTTCAACACAATAATATTTTACTCCCATTCATGGGTATTGCCCATAGATAATCCTCACACCATCCCTCAATATCGTACCTTCCATGATATGAGAATCCATTACGTATGATGTTAAACTACATAGAAATGTATTTTTATACGACCTTAAACTATGGAATTTAACTATATGAGTTTTAATCCCTATCTATTAATATGGTACATTGTATGCCTCTATGAAGTTCATTCATGACTTCCCGATACACCAATGATATCTCATTAAGGTTCCATCCTGACACCCAACACCACAAAATATGTATGTCCATTCTATTGGGGAAAAAATCCCTCAAGTGAGATAATTTTCTTCCTTGTGGGAACACTTAACCAAACCATCAATTTTGGGGACACACGTAACCCAACCCTAAACTGTGATCATCATCCCCCATGGGGACACATAACCAAATCCTCATGTGTGCTCATCATTCTCATATGGGTACACACATATACAAACACTCAAGTATGAACATATTCCTCCCCAAGGTTATTCATAACAAAACCCTCAATTGTGATCATATTCCCCTTATGGACACACTTAACCAAACCCTCAAGTGAGACCATCTCCCCACACAAGGGAACAATTAACCACCAACATATATCCACAAGACTTTAAATATTTTACATACCTTTCCCACAAGATGTTAAAATTATGAACTATATATACCTATAAGATTCTAAACTTGTGACCAACAAATCTATACAATATATCAAACCTATTAATTGATCTAGAATCACTACCCTATATAATACAAATGGGATAAATTGTGTAGAAATCCTTATAATTATTACTTTCTTAGTGTCAACTACACCATAGAAAAACAAGATTCCCTGGTTTCCATACCTAATATGCCTCACACATCATATGACTTCTAATAGAAGAAGACTTTACAGGTCCCCAACTCACCGTACGCCTAGGTATGATCATACTTTTCCAATGTTACCATCTACTCTGACTAATAGTTTTCAACCTTTCAAGACAGAAGAAACATAATTAACTAGAATCCAACGTGATATAGTGCCGAAAAAGAGTTTCATGAACATGAAATAAATCATTTAGAGTGAACTAGACTAAGTGATGATATTTAATGTGGATTACATGGAAAGAGTAACTAATATCCTATCATCTTTTTTTATAAAGGAGACAACATAACCAACCAGGGTGGAAAAGGCTTCCCACCTTTGGAAAGATGGAATGTGAGGTTGGAGCAGTGTGATGCATGGTCCCAATGAGAATGCGTTGAAAGAAACTAGAACCTATCTTTTATCATGAGAAGGCGTAATATAGAACTGTTCTCTAACAACTAAGGAATTAAAAGGTTGTTGGGAATACATTATTTGAGATTTCAATTCTGTGGATACTCCCTCCACCGTAGAGAAGGATGTATGACATTGAAAACATTTTCCATCATTTCTGTGGTTTTTTATTGTATTTTCTCTCCATATATCCATAGTAATCGAGAAAAAAATGAATTTATGATTACTAGTGGATAACATGAATGGGGAATGTGTGACTGGATGCGTGGTAATGTAACACCACTACATTCCTACCAAGATGGATTCATCCTCCATGACTACCAGGAACAATTCCTTGTCTCCCCTTTTGAGCTTATATAGAGAAGGTTTATAAATTCCCTAGTTAATAAATATGACTAAGAAGGTGCCATCCCAACAGAGAATATGGCCTAATAAGACCTAGAATCCATGGAACCATACGAACATTTTCACCCATGAGGACACACTCGGGGAAATTCCCACCTAATTACGATGAAAATCCATTTTGAAAGCCTATATCTGGAATGTTATGAAATATTACTTCCCTTTATTAATGAAGTGGGTGAAATACAGGTAACACCCATAGTGACCACCACCCAGGAGCCTCTAAAGAAGACTCCCACCCAACCACACTGATGATTTCATCCATTCCCATCACTAGATTGTAGGACTATCTCTACCCTTCTCTACCAATATTGGTCCAGAACACCCCATGCTGATACCAAGGGAAGCTTGTAAACTCTTCTCATTAGGAGGCCTCTTCTCTAGTAGTAGTGTCCCTAGTCCCCATCGAAAAATCCTTCCTTCACTGCACAAAAACAGTATAGTGCCTCATATTTTCCAAATTAGAATTGATAACCTAGATACAAAACATATAAGTTTTTTTGAATATCCCTATAATTGGCATAACTTGAAGCAATCCCAGGATGTCTTGTTATGACGAATAACACTATGGAGGTGCTTCCCACACTGAGTAAATTCACTGTTCCAAATATCCATCCCATGGTAGGAGGAAAAATGACCACCATAAGGGCTATTACTATAGTAATAAACACAAATTGTGAGGGAAAATCCATGTTATTCTTATCCACTTATGATTGATTAATTTCATCACTATCATAGATAGAACCACAAGATATTATTTTTCACCATCGATCTCTCAGAATCTGATATGATGGATGACTGTATTTGGAAACCTTCACCTCCAGTTCTAAATTGGGGGGTAGAAACATGTAAAAAAAGGTTAATGACCCGTAAATATGTCGTCTAGGAAATCCCTAATTATCCCCATTATTTCATATAGGTAAATAATTTTTTGGACTCATTTGAAGGACTCAAAATGAAACCATCTACATCACCATCACCTTCCATCCTCCCAAATTCTACATTGAATTTAGAGAGACATAAGGGGTTTGGATTGATTCCCCTAGATGATGGTGAATGCTTCATTGAGATTCAGAAAGATGATTCCTCACTCAAACATGAGGATGTTTTGAACAACTCGTACTACTGAGATATGATCTTGATGTTTTACCCTACACATAAAGACATTACAATATTTAGTGAATGATTATCTCTTTCGATGCCCCACATGTTAGAATGTTAGAGTCAAAGAAGTTCTCCATCAGTGCCACTTCCATTTTTAAATCCTTTTCCAGTTGGTATTTGAGTAGATTTGGGATAGAATTACCCTCCATGTAATGAGAAAGATTAATTTTGTGGGATCCTAGACACTGACTAGTTTTAAGTCACATTTTTCCACCTGAAACACAAACGTTTTTCATCATTGAGTCCTTAATTGTGAACCAGGAGGTATACTTTTTCCATAAAATCTTGACGATCTTCAATATCCTTTAGGACCTTCATGTAATTTATCCAAGAAGCCATGAGAATCAAAATTACATCCACCAATAGTGCATGAGGGTTTACATTACAACACTCATGGTATCTCAATGCCATGACGAATATGAAAACCATTATACTTTCTAAGGGGCATGTATCAAGATCCTCATTTTTTTGTGATGTTTCATGGAAGATTCATCTAAATAAATGAAGATAAGAGGTTTGGGATAGTATGATTCCTTAAATTTCAGACCTATCTAATGGAAACAATGGTACCATTAGTTTAACCCACCTATTGATGGTGAATTTACTTCCTTGACCACTTCCATTGTAAATTTCAGCACTATTTACCCTCCCAAGGATCCAAAAAATTGGACCACCGACATTGAGAACAATAGGGATAACCCACCATAAGGGGTGGTACAATAACAAGAAGATCCCCTGAGAGGCACTCACATTCATTAGAAAAGGCTACTGGTGGGCATTGAGAGTCTCAAAAATAAGAAATTTATGCCTTCTCACTAATTTATTAAAAAAAATTAAAGGGTCCCTCTAAGCCTATTGATCCATCTGAGGTTACTCTATAAATAGAGAACAAATCTAGTATGTCATCTTTACTCCGAGATCTGGAATGATACATGAGTCTTAATTTTTATCTTATATCTGATTAACACCAGGGTCATGACAGTGTTAAAAGGGACCCTCTATGTACTTCAACAATACATCTATTCCTTCTTGACTAGCTCTCCATATTTTGTCCAAGTGGCCCTACACATACTATCAGGTAACAATTCAAGGGAAATAAAAAATGATCAAGATATGAGTCACCCACTCCATCTAAGATGCTTGACTATCCAATTTGAGATAAAAATTCCCCTCTCATGTGATGATGAGTTCATT
The DNA here is from genome assembly GCA_963277665.1 of Viscum album. Lineage (NCBI taxonomy): Eukaryota > Viridiplantae > Streptophyta > Magnoliopsida > Santalales > Viscaceae > Viscum > Viscum album. The sequence goes on along the minus strand of OY728141.1, from coordinate 1,361,103,953 downwards.
AGGTCACATGAATCCAAAAATCCTCACCAGGATGACTTCATCGATGGTCACTTCACCCACCTTGAGGATAGGGAAATGATAAGTCTGATGATTCCACCTGATGAAAAGTTGTACCCAACCCGAGTTGAGTTTTTTCTCCCATCATTAGAATTTGGTAATCTATTCTTCAGCCTATTAATCAGTATGGGTGATCAACTACAATAAAAATACCACTTCTCCTCATGATCTAAAAAAATGTTGTGGAATTTGGAACAACTGGAAGATACCAAGCTCCAATATCTCATTCTTACTCTGGGGGAGGTCACATTCATTTTCTACATTTAAATTCCCCTGTGATTCATTTCTAGTTGAGAGGATATTTGTAGGAAGTTCATCAACCAAGTCAACTAGAACATGTTTATGACTAGAATCAAAGATCTATTAATGTGAAAATATAGGGAGGATGAGAGACTTTTTCATTTCATCACTGGATTAAAGTGTCTGAAATACTATATTGATATAAATATTTCATAGGAAAAGTTGATAAAAATATGCTTGGAGAAATTTAAACATCATTTAGTTTCTAAAATAATCTCCTTAAATTATTTAGATGCATTTTTAGAGTTAATCAATAAAGATCATCATTGAGTGAAAGACTTGAAATAGACCAAACAACAATCATTTCCATTAACTCTTCAATCCCCCACGTGAATAACAGTTAAAGTAGAAAAAAATTTCCCTGCATTCATTGGCTCCCAAGATGATTCACCTATAATTACCTCCATTATATGGGATTATCCATGAGTATCATCACCAATAATATCATTTCTATGTAGATCTTATTCATCAATTGAAACACTATGAAAATTCCCCCACCCCCATCAGGGAAAGGCATGAAGGGTTCCTTTCATGGAAAGGAGGAAAAATTATTACTTTTATAAGGATTCATAGGCCCCAAGGTATTTCATCAATTCCCTACAAAAGGGTATCTTGATGTTTCTATAATGTAAGAGGCCACAAGTGGCCAAAATATCTTTCCTTGGTAATTACTTCCAATACCTTATGATCCTTTTTCAAAACATCAAATAATATTCCATCTTCAATTATTGGCTCCAGGATCAGGTGGAACTTGGCCTTGTAAAATTGGGATATGTCTTGGAGTAGGTATCACATGTATCCACTGACCTTGATAATGACATAGAAGACTCAGGTGAGTGGTAGAAGGCTCATAGTGAACGAAAACAAATGTACAATGTCTGGTTGGTTTGAGAGACAATCACTCCTGACCATGGTATAATTCATTCTTTATTGATAAAACCAAAATATTATACAATCACTGTAACTAATATGAATAATGAATCCACATATATGGAATAATATTTCAAGCCTCTAAAAATATGATTTCATCAGGGAAAGAAATATTAATATCCCCCATGGCTACCAAAAATAGTTCTCACCATTGGAGACGTCATGACTCTCGAGTGAGGAGATTCAACAAAATTTCATTTGATCATGGAATATTCCAATGATGGGGAGAAATTGAATACATATGTGAATTTTATCAAACTGATATATCACTATACAATGATCTCTTGTGGGTAGTTCCATGAAATCCCCTTAGGTATTTATTTTTGATGTAATAAAAGTAGTTTTAGAGGACACCTCAGTATGAATAATGTCTAATCCCCCATTTCAAACAAGAAAACCAAGGCTACTGACACCAGATTATAGGACACACATAGGTACCAAAAAGCATAGAACATCCAATCCACTCTTTTAGGTATACCTTATAAATGAATATATTGGTTGAATATTTTATATAGTCGTGACCACTCCATGATCATTCACATCAAGATAGGTAGTTACCATAACCATATAGTGTTCATCTGTCTGATTCCCAACCTCCAGGTGTTCATTGGTGACCACTGAACCAATATAAGAGTAGATTTCTCATTAGATGTTACCATATGAATAAAATAATGGAACCTTATATGATATCTAATATAGAACACCCATTTTTACGAAAAAAATACCCATCAAATATAAATTCAACATGCTGAAATGCCTCTCCGGCATAACAGTTAGGATTCTGATCCTTCATGTGCTCCACCTTTCAAAGTAGATGTGTGAGGCCCTTATATAATCGATGAAGACCCACTTTAGTTTGAGAATGAAATAAATGATGTCAAGTTATAATAAATAAAATAATATTAATAGTAGGAATGTTAGGCCATCATCACTTTTCTAAAGAACATGGGTGTAACCATTTAGAGGCACATACACCAGCTATATATCACCGGACAGTTCAATTATTTAGAGAACTACTATTGACTAGTGGATACTATATTTTGTATTAATTTTACCCTAATAAAACTCCAAAAATTTGGGATTTTAGTATAGTACTTGATCCCAACTAACCTAACAATAATGGGGTATGAAATGAGATAGCATAAGACACGGGGAAAGATTCAGCCACTAACCAAATTTGGATTCCTAGTATCAATCAACAAATTTATGACAGTCTCACAAGATATGGATTAAAATTACAAATTGGGAAGACCCTTGATCCATATTCATATAGTGTTCCCCTCTTTATATAACAAGTTCCTAAATGGCCCCTTGATGGTTTAGTAGCGGTACTCTAGGGAAATGTATCCCCCTTAAACTCTTGTGAAGTATGGTATCAATATATTGAGAACTGAAGAAGAGAGGTAACTCAGTAGAGGTAAACCCAATGCATTATAAAAAAATTATATCATGGGTCGGGATGAAAGATATCTTATTCCTTCTCATCCATAAATTGGAACCCACATACCCTATAATCAAGTGCTACATTAGAATCTCTAAGAATAATAGATGATCACAAATTATATCATACCTCTACATGGGATAGGTTTGAAAAGAACTAGAGGACCTTAATCTGGTAGAATACTATGGGATTTGACCCATAGCTAGTGATCCAGGACACCACCACTTGTTTCCAATAGAGGGTTGACTCATTAGTAGTAAACCCAATTTCAATGTTATGACATAAAAAGTGATAATCTCAATTGAAAACTACATGTGATTGACTCAATGGATATTTTCACCAAAATTTATATGGATCTAGAACCCCAAGGACCTTGTATCTTCCAGAGTACATGTTATTGCTACCCTTGGGTAATCTGATCCAGAAGAGTTTCCCCCACCCCTGATCCCCCAACATAAAATGATAAATAGGATCTAGAAGACTCCCATCCTATATTCAAAGGCCTTGTATCCAATAAATTTGAGGAGTTATCATAGGTAATCCTTGAAAATGCGAAAGATCTGGGGATATCACTAATAAGAATAGCAACGTATCCAATAGAAAAATAGTAGTATTTGTATTTCTTAAAAAAAATTGAAACATATTTTATTTAGTTGTAATGAGACAACCAGCCTTAATAAAAATGTTGATGTTCATCGTCTTATCCTCCCAGTGGGTCATTGTTTTTTTTAAAACATCTCATTAAGATTCACTCCTCCCATGATTCCCTAGTCAAGGCTAAAATTGACAATATTATTAAGGATAACTATTCAGAGAGGTCATGTATCCCAAATGGCTAGAAAAAATCATCTCAATGAGAAAAAATAATGGGAAGATCAGAGTTTTCATTGTCTTCTAGAACCTCATCCTCTATTGTTTGAAGGATGAATTTTCCCTTATGATGATAGAACTATTGATTAATTATATCAATGGATTCTAGGAACTCTCCATCATTGATGGATATTCTAGTTATATTAAGATTCGGATGGCCCATGAGGATGAGGAGGTCAATAATTTTAAGGAACCTAATGGGAACTTATACTACCGGGTAATTACAGTCTGATTAAATAATGGTATAGATATATATGAGTTTTCCGTGTACTATATCATCATGTTTATTATTAATTTTTTTTGGAATGTTATATGGATGATCTGGTGGTCAAGCCAACCAATTCTAGAACTATCTCAAATACCTCGAGAAAGTTTTTGGCTTCCTCTACTCCAATAGATTGAAGATAAACCATTTCATGTGTGAATTTTGGGTCATATTTGGGAATTTTATCATCTTTTTCATAATATATAGTGGTATTTCGATTAATCCAAATAAAATTAAAGCTATCAAACCAATTATTCATATATGAAACCTCCATGACCTATGAGGCCTCCAATAGAAATTTGCATATATTTTATGATTTATTATAAATATGAATAAAAATTATGAGGGCTTTTATATGTTCATGAAGAAATTTGTTGTCTAATAGAGGGGTGAGGACTAATATACTACTTTTAAATACATTAAATATTATCTACTACAACATCTGGTCTTAATGCTTCATGTCTTATAAAATCTTATTTTCATTTATGTGATCACCCTGGACCGGTCGCATGGATCCCTTAAAGCCTAAAAGAAAAATAATGGCAATGAACACAACCTATATTACCTTATAAGAATTATACTTGTCCTAGAAAAATGTACTCTCTCATCGAGAAGAGTTGTATTTCCTGAGAATTTATTGTGCTAAAGTTACATCATTACATGCAGTACCATGAGATACAATTGGTGTCCCATTTTGACATGATAAATTATATCCTTAACCTACCTATTCTTATAGTAATATTGTAACACTTGTTTGTAATCTCCATAATTTCAACATTTTGTTTTCCCCACACATACACATCAAAGGATAGAAACTAGAGGACTTCCTAGTCAGACATCCATCCCCCAGAAACCATACGTTGGATGTTGACTTCCAAGATGAAGCCATTCTAGCTGAATATCAGGTTTCACCACATTGGAATATGTATTTTATGGTGACTCCCTAATTTCAACCATTAGACGGATCATTTAATCCAAAATCAATAGAATTGGCAAGGGGACTCTCTTAAACTCTCTTGCACATGCCATCTAGAATACTTATTTTTTTCAGATGTCTGTACCTATAACGATGTAGAGTATTGGGATATTCTTATTGGTATCCAATTTTACTCCGATATTGATGTCCTATATTTAAATGTCATGGGTGACTCTAAGCTTATCATCAAGCATATCAATGGTGTCAACATCATTAGAAATAAACAACATGTTCTACTGCTAGAATAAACTCGTAATCTAATCAATGAATTCCCTTCCTAACCAAATGTAACTCATGTTCCTTGGACAAAAAAATGTTTGATCCAATGCCCTGAAAATATTTTTTTCACCCCTTGTAGATCCCAAATAGTATGACTTCGTTATTTATTAGGCACACTGAAGGGTCATCAACCCCTCCATTCAAATGATAGAAACCAATGTGGATATCAGTTGGATGTTGGTACCTCTGTTCTAGAGCCCTAAAATTTCCCCATGATCAAAAAATACATAATTATATTACTCCCATTATTGAGTACCTCCATCATAGTATTCTCCCACTATGAAAATAATAGCATGAGTGAATCATCCAGCATGAATTACATTTCTCTCTATTGGGTTAAAATAACCTCGAGCATACTCTATATTGGACCGAGTTTGATGGAACTATTCTCCATTACATCAAAGGGGATGAGATACCCCAAGTCATTAAATATGTCCACATGGGATCCTGTTGCTTCCATTAGGCAGGAATGATGTTCTCCCCTCAAATTTAAAGGATGGGTTATTTTTAGCCTATTTTGGTTCATGATTTCATTTAATTCTCCAAGAGGTTTTACAATTGTCACATTCAATCCAATTTTGTGAAAAAAGTTCAGATATTCTCCACCCCAATAAGAATTCATGTACCGTTCTAGTTTGAGGACTTTACATTGTGGGTCCCTATCCACCAAAAATGGATTAACAATGATGGTTCATTATTACTGCAAAAGTATTTTTCTCAAAATGGGCATAAGCTGTTCCCATCAAGGAAGTCATAACCAAGATCCAGATAGTGTTTATGAACACCCAAAACATTCATCAGTTTGGGGTTCTTTATAGTCTTATCATGGAAAGTTAAACTTACTTGTGGTCTTCTAGGTTGAAGAAATTGTATTCCAAGTATAACAACTGGCCCAACCAAACTTCCCACTAGCTTGTGCAAGAAAATGGGTAAATAAAGACTTCAAAAAAACACACTCTACTATTCAGTAGAATACGGTAATCCAAAACAATATTTGGCTTGATAAATCCCTAATTCCATCTAGGATATTCGGATGGAAACTCGAAATTCAACCTAGGTGACCCCATACTCCATGAAGTACAAAAAACGTAGTTTTACCCATTTAAAATCATTTAACATAACTCTAAATATTAATTTATGAAAAAATAATGATAGAAAAGGTTGCAGAAGTTCATATAGATTAGTTATAATCTCTTGAGTATAACATGATCATGGTGCTATATAACTTAGAAAAACACCAGAATAGTGTAACCCTAGTGTTAAACAAAAAGTTTTTCTTTATCTTCCTTATTTATGGTTACATGGTACAATCTTTCAAGATTCCAATGATAACTAGAAAGAAACAACCAAAGTTAAAACCCAAGATGGAATGAGGTTACATTATCCATAAGGTATACTACATCAGTGTGTACTCATTAATCACTATGGATGGTGAACTTATCAAACCTCCCAAAAAAAACCATGTTTCTCAAGTTTTAATCCACATATACCCCCTTGAGTCCAAACACTATGACCTTAAACTAGGAATCTAGCTCTATGTATCAAAACCCTAAACTATTTTTGTTTTTTTTAATCTCTATGAACTTAAACTAGAAGTGCCTTTAGTTCAAGATGTATGAATTTAGAGTTCAAATCCTAATGTCCTATGACCATGAAATTAAACTATATACTTACCCTATGTGATGTATATAAGATGCCACATATGTTAATAATTACATTGACCAATATCCTTAACACACAACATTAAAATGTTTCCAAACCATATGTAATGACCATAGGATAACACATGTGGTAAATATGATATTTTTCCACATCCTCAACATACGATGTAATACTCCATGATACCATAGGTCCTAATTAGAGAGGATGTCATTCTTCCACCATGGATATGGTATCATTCCAAAATGAATTTAAGAAATACATATTTCTTGATACCCAAAACATGGGATATGTGGTGACATATAATTTTTTATCTTCAGGCCCAACTATTGATTCTCTTCTCCAGATAAAGGATATCACTGCTAGTATTTTTCTCATCACAATAGGTTTCCCAAATTGATAAATTATTTGATGGGCCCCCTCATCAGGTGTAATCACTAATAAATCATTTGACACGTCATTTGATTGAGATTACCACATGAACCCACATGTGAAAGAGATAATGGGTATCTAAATATGTATTCCCTACACACAAAATCCTCATCATAAGAATTTAAGTTGGAGCCTAATCATATGTGGTGAACATATGATGCCTCATATGATAAATATGAGATGAAAAAAACCAACATCCTCATCACATCAAGTAAAACTATAGCCTTTCCCTATGTGATGAACATAAGATGCCTCATATTTAAAATATGACTTGATTCATCATCCTCACTAGAGAGGATGCCACACTTCTAACATTTTTCACCTATGTGGTAGTGTTGCATACCTATTCCTAGATTTATTATCATTCCCATGGGATATGTAGAAACACACATATATGATATCCTAGGTCTATCCCTAGTGCTAAATAATTTTTGGGACTTCCCCCTAAGGGTCATGCTCTATTTTTATCTGTTGATATACACATCTACTGTGCTTGAAAATAGGTTTGATTGGTCCCTAGAGAGACCCCTAAAATATTTTCTACATCGATACTTTGTTATAACATTTATTTTGATCCTCCTTATCCACTTGATTCAAATAGTACCCTTAACGAAAATGGTAACTAGCCAAAACGTGTCACTTACCAACCTAATAATGCACCAAAACGAGTCTTTAGTAGCATATAGAGGTCCATGGGTTTCAAACATGGTTAACGAATGACCATAATTTTCATAAATCCCATCCTAGAATTGTATGGATGTGGATCCTATTTTTAAAAAAAATTCAAAAGTTTTCTCTACCAATCGGTCACCCCTTTCATTAGTACAGATCATGGAAGTCACAAGTAATCTTCTTTTCCACCTTCATTGTCTCTGATTGGAAATTAAATAGCATTTGTGTCATTCTCCCATATGCTAATTTATGATGACTAAGTAGTACAATAAAATTATAGATACCATGTCAAATTCTATTACCCCATATAGTTTTATCCCTATAGAGAATGGTAACATCATGATACACCTTGTTTATTACACTAAGGATGACCCATTTGGTCTTAAGATTTGTGAAGAAATATCCCTGATAAAGGTTGAGAGGTGAAGGAACCCATTAAGTGGAATTCCACACCCATAGTCCACGAATCGTGACCTTAAAATATGGGCATGCTACCAAAAATATTTTCCATGTGGAACTGGGTGTCCTTGGCCCTCAATTCATACTTGCTTACTGCTCTTTCATGTCACACACACTTCTTTGTGGATCACCCCCATGGTATGAGCTCTATGACCTAAAACTGGAAGCTATTTAGGTTAAAAATATACAACCTTAAACCATTGAATTTTTTTTATAAGAATTATAACCTTAAACTATGTGAAAATTTCCACATCTAACCCTCATTAAACTTTTGGATTTCCATGAATCTAGTGCATATGTGAACTAATTTCCTATTACATTAAACTCATCCTCACTTATGATTGTTTTCATTTTTTTGGATTGGTCTCCAACCATTTCATGTTCAAGAACTATCTGTCACTTTATTAACACATTCCTTGGATTTTTAGAGACACCCAGATATCAAATCTACGGTCATCCAAATTCCAAATTGTTCTTGGTTCAACCCCCACTAAATCATGCACAATCCTTATCACCAAGTGTGCTCAAGCGTGTTTCATGTTATATTATAGAGTTCATAATTCCCCCGGATGAAACCCATATTCCCCCATCCATCATCTCATGACTTCCTTGATTTGGATACCCATAATCCTCCATGTCTAAAAACTACCCATCTAACAACAATGGTTCCTGACCACACTAGCCCACCAACCATTCTGGACACATGATCTTGAAGGATTCTGAAGACATTTTGACAGGTATCACATTTCGAACATGGTCAATAAGCAACCATCAATCATTTTTCTCCATCCTTGATTTAAATATAGTGGAATATTTTTATTGAACATGGTCATTCGTCACCCTCTATAATTCTATCACCCATTTTGTGTTCGAGATCATAAAATACCATATTCTCACTCTTCATCACCCTTCTTTTTTCAGGTAGAATGTAGGTCCCCAAACATTATACAATTCATGAACTAACAACTATTTAGAAATAATTCAGTTGTGTAAATACTCCCACTCTCTAACCAAATCTATCATACTCATGATACTTTCAATGGAAAATAAATAGTTTATACTTTGAGTTTTATACCCCAATCTAGAACTCCAATATAAGTGAAAAATATTTTTTTATCATTTTTTCCAGCAATAATTATAAAAAATGTTGGATTAGTGTTTTTTTGATATATTTCTCATTAATATGATCAAGATGAAATAAATAAATTACTTAAACATATTGTAAATTTAGAAAAACATGAAATGTTTAGGGAGGGTCATTCACTTGTTGGGTCCTCTCTTTTATTTAAAACTTTAAAAGGTTCCCTAAGGCTCATCCAAAGTGCTTGAGAACTCTATCTTGGCTAGCTTTTTCCATGTAGGTTCTAGGGTCCAATTCCTTTTAGCCAAACCCAACCATTTACTCTTAGGTAGTGGGGTGAACATCATCAACCCAAATACACACACGATCCTGCTCGACTCAATAATCATTCACCAAAGATGTTGTCCCCATAGAAATATACTTATTCACAATAATTTTATCCCTTGTTTGGCTGATAATCTTTGTTTATAAATATAAATCACTTTATGTTGCTTCACCTTACCCACCAGCTGAGTGACATCCTACATAGACACCTCGAACATCTTATTGCTCAAAAAATTATTCATTTGTAAAGAAATGTTGACCTCCTTCCACTCACCGTGAATCCATTCGATAAGAAAATCCTAATCTAGATCATGGAGGCTATAGGGGTACTCTTCCATGGCCACCAGAAAATCAATGAAAAGAAAAAATATCATAATAGGTTAATAAGTCTAGCTATTTGATGGAGAGTAATGAAATTATTCACACTCCACTGTGCCCTGCGTTGAACAAACTTGTTGTCCTTGGAAACATCAGTTCTAGAATCTTAAATATACTCAATTTTTTAGGATCATACTCAGTGAATAATACCTACACATATGTGGTTGGATCATCGGTATACATGTCCTTGAGTAAGATGAATCCCATGTCTACGGGAAACATGCCCTCACCTAACCCATCATGTATAACAAGATCCTATCCAACCCCAGTTGTAACTCCAAGGAATTCTTGGTAATCATAGACTCCTTATCCATATTTTTTTATATAATTATCTCCACCACATTTGTTAAGGGTTTATTTTAATTAGACACCCCCTATGGTACCTATGTGGTCGGATCAGTAACCACATTCCCCCCTCCTAAATACCTTCATCAGGGGAACACCATCAGGCATCTCTAATGGGACAATAGAAGTAGCCTTCATTACCTTAGCTTTTGGTTCCACTATCTCAATCATCGCCATTGATGGATGGGTCCCCAAAATGGTTTTAACTACCATGAAAACAAGTGGATAGAAGGAATTTACTTATGAACTGTAAAAAAGATGAGAAAAGGTAAAGAATGAGAAAGATTACATGAGTAGTACATCTATCCAGTAGCTCACAGATGCTGACTAGAATCCTCCCACAGGTTCCACATCAACAACATATGTTTTTTCACCTATGACCAAAATGTATGGGGGAGGCCCCACACCCAACCCTTTAGGGGTTGGGGATTCTATCTCAACTTTTGTTTGAGTTCCATCATCAACCTCTCCTAACTTGCTACTCATAGAATCTTGAACAAGTATAAAAAATATGAGTTAGTCTATAATCCTAGTTGTTTTCAATTGGTCAAGGAAAAAAAATAGAAAATTTACCTAATAAACAATGGGATTCTCTTACCTATGGGATCCTAGGTTGGCATCATTCCAATAGGATTCCTTCTAAACTGATTCATTTCCTCCTGCTAGACTATTTTCTAATTGTGCCATTGAAAGGTTCAGACGATAAGGCATGTCCATCATCACCTTTACCTAGGTAGATAGACGATATGAAATTCCAAGATTGTGGACCAAGTCTTCTAGTTCCATAATATATTTCACCACCTTAGCTCAGGGAGAAAGGAATACTACCATTTCATTGCCCATCTTGGGAAGGTTTATCCCTTCATCATTGATACGTAGCCATATCCCATGAAGAGAGCTGAGTTTTCAGTGCATCACTTAACTCTCCCAAGCATTAGGGGAAACATTTCACTTGGGGTATCTGGGTGGCCCAACTGCTAGCTCAGAAGTCTTATGCCCCTAGTTTCAAATACACTATGGACAACATATGATGCTTTGGGTTCCATAACTGATATTAATCGTAAATTAAATACATTATAGATTCACAATATTACTAATGGACTTAAATTCTCAGACATGCCAATTTTTACTATTTACTCTGTCTACTATGTTATACCATATCAAGAATAAAGCAACGTAGTTTACATGAAATCACCTCAAGATGGCGTGGGTAATGAATTTAACAATAATTACTTTAATATTTATAGGATACCTGAATGGGGTGATTAGATCAAACTTGGAATCCATGGATGGAGGAATAGATGCCTCATCATTCCATTTTAATCAATGATATGATATCACTAACCATGATGACAGAGGCCACCTACCTTTGGAATGTGGGAATGTAGGGATGATATTTTTTAATGCATGACCCAAAAGAGAAATAATTGGAAATAAGTATAGATAGGACAAGCAGAATGGGGGTGGTATGTTATATGAGACACGACTAGGAGATCCATATCAAAACACCAATGCTCCTATAGGACTGTTGGTAAAAACCCATTAGTATTGATAGAAGGGGGAAGTGGTTGAATTGGTGATCTAATGGAATGTTGTAGTGGTCCATGATAGAGTAAATATAATATAAATGAGAGTATTATAAGTGAATCCCCAAGAAACAATACAAGGAAAAGAAATTGAAAATCATTGAACCCCTATTCTAATACAGTAAATACTACCACTCACTCATTTGATCTAGACAACTGATCTCCCATTTCACCCCAAAAAATCAACCCCACTATATAAAAATTTTCTATTAAATATAATTTCCCACTATGTGGGGTGAATTTAATGTCATAATTGTTTCATTTTTTATTTTTCCTTGAAAAAACCTATACCCGCCCAATATCATACTAAGACACAGACATTTAACTCTCCCCAATAAAGATTCTATGACTGATCACATCCAAATATCATTTTTAAACCTTAAATAGATAATAAAAATAAACCCCCACCACTAATCATATCATTAGTCAAAATACCATTAATAGAATTGTGATGCAACTGTGTTGTTGACCATTTATTCCACCAGTGTGAGACAAAGTTCATCAAGTAACATCATGAACATGTTGCATTATAAAATCAATGTCCAATGGGTGTGGGAAGAACATATTGGCCCTAGAAATTCCCTAAAATAATGGGAAGTAGGGAATTTCTGGGATTTTTTCACTCATATGCCTCAGAGACATTCCATGGGTGTTAATGTGGGGGAATATGTGGTTGATATTTGATCCCAAAAATAATAAATATCGCATATTCCATAATGAGTGGATCAATAATAAATTCATGACTATTATATTCAGATATTATGGTGTTTGCAATAAGGCCATATACGTTGAAAATATTAAGGATTTCCAGTTTCCAGGGATCGATGTACGTGATGCTACCACAAGATCAGTGGAAATTCCTTTTAGTGAATAATGAATGGACAAATATACAAAATGAGTATAGTTAATTGGCTGTTGATGCTTATCAATTTATTTGAAACCCATATTCCAAAGGGAATAATGTTTTCATAGTATCTTCTCTATTCAGTTTCCATCTTGAGACCCTTTGAAATTACCATTTATTTTGTTGATTGTTTCTATCCCTTACATACTATAGAACAAGGAAATCAATATAGTTGCTATCATTCAAATACTAGTGAACTAGGTTTCCATGTGTATACCATAAACTCCATACCATTTTTCTAGTCTAACACATTTAGTGTGATATTTATCCAAAACCACTATTTAAATCTAATGAACAACCAATTCCTTCAGGTGGATCAGAAAAAGAGTCATATTTTTTCATATTATTTTAAGATAAAGGACCTTATTTATTCACTTTACTTATTCATGAAATTATACAATTGTTTTATTATTTTACTATATGATATTAGATTTTTTTTAGAAATAGGATAAATTATGTTGAATTGATGATGCAAATGATGGCCCTTTATATAGGATAAGTAAAGGAATAAGTCTGAGGATTGAAAATGATAAACCGAGACAAAAATAGGAAAGACCAACTAGAAAAAACCAATTCAAATCCTAAATGGTATTCATAATTTGAATATCAAAGGAATTAAGCATGTGTAGTGAAGAATTTGTTGGAAAAAATATTCTTTGGATGAATTAAACATGGGTAATAGTGTGACACATCTAGCCTATTTCAACCCTTATTTTTCATACATGGATGTTAAGTCATTTTAAATATAAACAATATAATATAATTACAAATATGGGATCCAAAGGATTAGTGTCTCGCAAAAATTAGGCTTATAAAAAACATGTACAAAATAAAACATAATTATTTATTTATTTTCTTCTTATTTATCCTTCTAAAATATCGTCTTTTCTTTCATGTTCAAATATAACAAATAGTTGTGAACAAAGATAGCATCATGTTCACACAGAAAATATGTTCGTAATTGTAAAATAATTGTTGTGAATAAAGATAGAATCAAGTTCACACATAATGAACATCATCTCATGAGATACATAACATTACCCAATGCATTAGTGGTCTATATAATTACAGGTCCACTCATCACATCATAATAATTATATAATAATAAATGCCACATTGAACATGTTACAATCATACTAATGAATAAGCCCATTGAATGGAATGGGTTTAATAAGGATTTCAACCATCATGATTTGATGAATGAACATGGGATTCTCAAATGAAGAAGTGTAAAACATATTTTGTATAAGAATCATCATTCTTGGTGAAGAAGAAACAACTCAAGAATATTTACAGACATGTTTTGGAAAGAAGAGTTTGAAAATTATTTATATTTATTATAAAATCATGTGAGAAATATGTATATACCTGAAAGGAAAAGGTAAAAATATTAAAATTAAATTTAAGTAACATTATAGTAGTGTTTAAAACAAATATGTCATTATTGAGGGATAACCTAATGAAAAGTAGTTTGGTTCGTGAATCCCCTTACCTTTACTCTTACTTTGTTATGTCACTTTTGTGACTCATGGAAAATAAAAATAGTTTTATAAAAAGATTGATCCAGAAGTGAATTTTATTCATTTATACAAATATTTATCAATTAAAATTTTGTGATTATATTTCAGAATTTATGTTTATGAAATTGAAGAGTTTTTATATCATTTTTTTCCTAAAAAAGATCCAATTTCGCTTTGATTTCGATTTTTGTATTCAAAATAATTTATTGAAAATCATAAATTTCTATAGAATCTTATAAAATATTTAATAAATTATTTGTATACTATATATAATTATCACTATCCATCCATGAAGTTAGATACAATAATTTTCATGGTAATGTCTCCATAGATGGTTAACAAAAATTTAACCGGACATTACCAATGGAGTGGAAAAGGTAAGTATTAAATTTATATTTTTTATAGATATGATAATTAGAAAAGGTTAAAATAATTAATATAATTTTTAAAATATAAATAATAATTTTTTAGTGAATGAATTTGAATGGAATTGGGATAAATATGAAAGAGAAAAATACAATAGGGATGTGTTAATAGAGACTTTCTCACTCTTTGGTGTAGCTTCTCTTGTACGACACTATAACTGCCTTTTTGGTTAGAGTTGGACTGATCCAACATGTACCTAAGTATTATTAGGAGATTTAGGGGGAGGATTTGGGTAGATCATGGGATTGGGAATAGATGGGAGGAGTGTTTTTTCAAGGAAAGCGATAGAGGTTATTTATTCTTGAGGAGAATAGTATTTTTAGAAAAAATGTTGAATAAAATATTAAATTAATGGTAGAACATGAAATAGTGAATTTTTTAAAATATAAATAATATATAAATATAATATAACAGGTTTAAGAATTTAAATCCCATTTATAATTTTAATTCATTATTTTATTAAAAATGAAATTGTAAAGAAAGAAAAATAGTTATTTTAAGTAATCTCTTTTGACTTTAGGTTTTGGAATGTTGTTTTTTGGTTTATAAATTATTTTAATATTAATTTAATAAATAATTTAGGAAATAAAATATAAAATTTCAGAAACTACTGTTCTATAAAGGAATATTTAATTATTATGTCATGAATAATTTAATTTAAGATGTACTAGTTATCGAAAAAACTATATTTTTACTATTCTATTGAAAATTAAAGTATTTCAGAAAATTACCAGAAAAATAAACCATGGAAAATTTCAACACGAATATTTCAAAAATTATATCCATTTTGTCAAAATAAAATTCTATCATAGTAACTTATATTTTTTAATAAAAAATAATGATTTTTATGAAATAATTTAAAACATAGTTTATTAAAAATGTGATTATATTTTAATTGAGTTTTTTAATCCTAAAATTATTATAATATTTATATTTTATAAAATTAGTCATGATAAATGTTATTTATATCATAATTTATTATTTTTATCTAAAATTAATTTTTCAATGGTCATGTTACTATTCCCAACATTTAGGTTACTGTTCTTAGTGGCCAAGTTACTATTCCAATGGTCAGACCTCCATTTCAATGGTCACCTTAGCTCTTATATATACCACTTCACACATTCATTAAATATTAAACTCAATTCATTTTAAGGTTGAATATTTATATTTTCTATGATACTTATTGGTTTATTAATATTTTCTTTTTTTTCTATACTGTTGGAAGTGGGGGTGATGATTCCAGTAGATTGGGTAAATCCATATTTTTCAATTTTATATTTTTCATTTTATATTTTTCTTTTAATTATAAATTTTTGAATTTTAATTGGTTTCATAGTTCACTAATTTAATATTATTAATTAATTAAATATTCTTTCCCTTTTCTTAATGTAATGTATGTGTAATACTATAAATTATATTATAACAAACATTTATTTCAAGAGAATAATATCATTTGTAAACTCTTCTTTGTTACAATATTATCCCCTTTTACAATTTTTTCACAAAAATTTCAAATCATATTATCAGTTATGAGTTGGTGAGTGTACTTATATTCCATCATTTCCTATGGTTCCCTTGTCCCCTCTTCAAACTTATTATTCCTTCATAATAATTTGATAATGTTTGTTGTCTCATTACAAAAATATTTATCTCTATGTTAAATTATATTCCCTAGATTCTCTTCATATGGGAGGTCATTATATAGTTGTACCGCCCTTAGATTTAGTACATGTGAGGGGTCAGGTATGTACGTGCTCAGTATTTATACGTGAAACACGTCATGAAGATGATCTATACTTAGTGGATGTAAAAGATGATAAGACACCGATCCTATGCGCTCAAGGATCTCAAAGTAGCTAATGTACCTTTGGGATAGTCTTCCCTTTCATTCCATACTACATGACTATCATCCATGGTGATATTTGAATGAAAACTTTTTCATAAACATAGAACTCCATGTCCCTTCGACAGGTGTAAAAATTTCTCTTTTTCAAACCTTTAACAACATTGAAATGTTTTTGGATGGTGTGGACCTCCTCTGGCATCAATTTCAAAATACTAGGTCCATGTAGCTTTTATATACAACTACATCCCCAGAATATGGTGTTTTAAATTGTTTCTCACACATAGATTCACAAACATTAAATTGAATACTTGAGTGGAATTTTTTTTATATTAGAACTCAACTAATCAGATAAGCTGACCCCATCCTCCTTTGAATTTTAAGGAGATTGATATTAGTACATCATCTTTGGAATCTGAGAAGTATTTTCAAATTGGATTTTTGTTTGAGGGTGATATTCCATACCAAAATTCAATTCATTGCTTGAATTATGTTGAAGTATTCTCCATAATTTAGATGTGAACCTTTGATCATGAATAGATATGGTAAAACAGGGAACCCCATGTAGCCTCACTACTTTCATTAAATATATCATGGAATGTTTATCAAGTGAGAAATATTCAAAAAATAGAAATTTTGTGAGTAGTCTTAGTTAGTCTATCCACCATAATCAATATATAATTGTTTACTTTGGATGTATTTGTGAGACAATTGGCAAAGTCTATAGTGATATCCTATCATTTCCACATGGGTATAAGAAATGGTTTCATCATCTATTCATACTATTATCACTATAATTTAACTTTATGAAATACCATAAACCTTGAGATATACTCTATAATATCTTTATTCATGTTTTCATATTAGAGGTGTTCTCAAATATCATAGTACATCTTTTTTACTTTAGATATTTATAAAGAAAGGTGATATATATGCATTGTCTGATAAATTATTCTTTATCTCAGGAGATGTAGGCATAAAAATCCTAGTTCCTAACTAAATCACACTATCATTATCCATGTGGATCTCTTGTAAGTTTTGTTCCTTTACCACTTTCACCTTATTTTTTTGCATAAAATAACCCCTTTATTCCTCCTTGATTTTCACTAAGATAGATGGTTGGGAAATAATTTGGGAAAGGTAGGATTTATTCACCACCTTTTTCATTTCCAAATCTATTCATTGGATATACCTAAATATTTAGTCATTCTCAATTATCATCATGGATAACATACCCGGTTCTTTTCTATTAAAATAATCAACTAACTTGTTCACCATTCTTGGATGGCAATGAATAGAGAAATCACATTACATGATAAGCTCTAACCATAATCTTTGACACATATTGAGCTCCTTCTATGTGAATACATACATTATTGTCTTATTATTGGTATATATGTCACCCTTATCACCATAGTGGCAGTTCCACCATATTTTCTATGCATATACCAATTTTTCATACTGTAAATCATGCATTGGGTAGTGTTTCTCATGGATCTTCAACTCTCATAAGGAATATGAAATCACATTTCCATTTTTAAGAACTTCACAGCCCTTGAAATTCTTTGATGCATCACTGTATATAACAAATCCTTCTCCACTTGTTAGGCATGTCAGTATAAGTGAAATTTTTAGAATCTTCTTGAGTTAATTATTTTCTCACATCCATTTACCCAGATATACTTTACCCCATTATTTGATAACTTATTAGTCTATATAATACTAAGAAACTACTCACACAACATCAATAATACCCATATAATCCATGAAAACTATGGAATTACCTAACACTAGTTGGATTGGGACATTCCTCAATTTTCTTTCACTTTTATGGGTCCATATTAATTCCCTCACTGGTGATAATGTGCCACAGAAATGTGATCTAGTTCATCAAAAAGTCACATATTCTAAACATTGAGTAAATTTTATCCTTATTTAATGTCTTCAACACAATCATTAGGTTATCTTAATGTTCCTCCTTGTATGTGGAGTAAATTATAATAGCTTTGATAAATAATATCACAATATTTTTGAGGTAGTATCTAAAACATATATTCATCAAATCCATAAAGAATATAGAGGAATTAGTAACTATGAAGGTTGTCACTATGAAATCATAGTTTTGATACCTTATATGGAATATAGTATTAGGAATATCTTTCTTATTCACATTTATTTGATGATATCAAGAAAAAAGATCGACCATTCAGAAGTACTAATATTCTTATAGTTGATCGAACAAATATTAAATCCTTGGAAGGGGATACTTGTTAATTATGGTGATGTTGTTGAGGTCTGGATAATCAATACACAGCCACATTGATCCATCGTTTTTCAATATAAGGTGCACCAAAACACCCCAAGGTGATGAACTATGGAATATTAACCCTTTTTTAAATTTCACTTGAAGTAGCTTCTATAACTGTTCCAATTTGATTGGGGCCTTCCTATAGGGTAATTTGGAGATAAGAGTGGATCTGGATAAGTTATATATAGAGAAGATGTTTGAGTAGGTATTTGAGAAATACATTAGTATATTCCTCAAAAATTGAAAATTCCATACAGGTTGATACATATATTTGAATAAACCATTTGACCAAGGTATTATTTTGCATAGGTCATTGAAACACACACACCTTTGAGGGATTTTCCAATGGATGCTGATGATCTTCCGTTCATTTGTATAGGAACCTTGGACAGTGTTGGATAAGAAAATAGATTTCCTTTTCAAAACAGTTGATGTGTACACTATATAGTGAGATAAAATCCATTCCCAATATAGCATATAATTCCACAAAGGGATGTATTACAATATTTGAATGAAGATACCTCCTATATATTCTAATAAAAAAATATTCCAACACCTGTGATTTATTGATCATTACACTAGGTGTTGTTACAAATATATTTTCTTCTGGGAATTGGGAATTCCAATCAATATTCTACAAAAAATTGTACGATATAATAGAATGCACAAAAAGGGCCTCAAATAATACTTTCTTCTATTCTTGAGTGAATATGAATTTTACCTTGTACGAATTCATTTTATTGATCAACTATAGAATTAGTGAGGGTATAAAATTTCCCTTCCTCCTTTGTCTAAAGTGGCTAGTGACACTAATTACGTTGAAGGAATCAAGGTTTAACGCACTGGCTTCTATAATTCCCTTTATCCTTACAGATGAAGCATTGAACCATAAGTGGTGAATTTGGGGGTGGCCTACTTTTCTCCATTAGTTTGGTCAGCTTATTTATGTATCCCTACTATTCGTGACATTCATAGACTTCTCTCTAATACTTAACACATTTCCCCATCCCTATGAGGCAGTTCCATCACGATGATTCCCACATTTTCTACACAACGATGTTGGATTCTCTTTCAACCTATTCCATTGGACCAACAAAATTTAATCTCCATTATTTTATTATTTTCTTCATACCCATTGGACAATTCACCAACCCCATCTCTACTTTAAGAGAACATCAAATCAATTCCTCATAACTCCAGAAGTATGTGATAGTTAGATCCTTTTTAAGGTGTGATTTTTATCCACTAAAGATTCTATCTATTTTTATGTATTTATTGATAACAAAACCTAACTATTATATTGAAATACTTGTGATTTTTTCCTCCTAATCCATGATAGATTCACTTTCATTTTTCTTGTGCTATATAAATTCCCTATCCATATTTGTATAAATATTTCAAGGGAAATACTTGTTAAGAAATATTTTATTAAAGTATTTCCACTCCATCTCGTCTATATCATCCTTCAACTTTGTTTTCTCTATAAATTACCACTATTGATCAGATTCTATATCTAAATGATATACAATTAGGTTCACCTTCCCCTTCTCAAAACAATGGAGCACAGAAAAGATGTTATCTATCATGTTAGCCCATAGTTCCTAAACTAATAGATCAGAATATCCACTAAATGCTAGAGGTCATTTCTATATATGGGCCTCAATATCTAGTTTATCATTCTTTGGTGAAGGTGGATGCTCTTCACAGATTATTTTATTATTTATATCCTGATATAATTAGGAAAACATGGCCATAATGTTTTTAACGTCACCTCTCATGGAATTCAGGATGTCGTTCGGACAATCATTACATTGTCAATCAGATGGGTTGTTGACCTACTTTCTCTTGGTTCCCAAAATATCCTAAATAATAACTGTTTTGAACAAAATATAATCCAAAAAGTAACAAATAATTTATTCTTTTTTCACAATTAACCATGATCTAATACATCATATAGTTAGCGTACTTTTTCTTACCTGGAAGTTATATCATTTTAATGATAAACAACACAATAGCATTAAAAATCTAGGATCTGAAGGTTTAGTGGTATAGTAAAATTAGGATTATACATAATTTGTATATAATAAAATATAAACATTTATTTAAATTCATATCAATTATAGTTCACAAATCCCACCATATAATTAGTACATGTAATCACCCACGGATATACATCAATGAAAGGGGTTGAGCTAAACGTATAATAAAAGGACTAATATGGAACAAAAAATAATGTAACATGTGTGAGAATAAGGATCATAATTATATAATAATAATAGTATCATCATCGACATCAGGAAGGTAACATGTGATAATGTTATAAAATGTTAATATTCATAAAAACGAAACATCATGTTTTAGTGGTCGAATACCACACAGAGTTATGAACAATTCTAGCATCATGTAAACACATTAATTATGAGCACAATCATAAAATAATTATTGTGAATAAATCTATAATCATGTTCACTTATAATGAAAAACATCTCATTATATACATTACATTACCCAATTTATTTATGGTCCATATAATGCTAAGACCTCTAGTTGCATCATAATATTTACATAATCATGTTTTCCATGTTTAAGGTTTTATAATCATAGTCATGAATTAACCCATAGAAAGAAATAAGTTTAATAAATATTTCATTAATAATGATTTCGTGAATAAACATGGAATTCCCAAATGAAAAACTTAAAACATATTTTTATAAGAATCATCATTCTTGAGAAAAGAAGAAATAACTCAATAGGATTCAAAGATGTAGTTGGGAAAGAAAATTTCTTTTGAAAAATATCTGTATTTGTCATAAAATAATGTTGGAAACATGTATATCCCTAAAAGAAAAATGTATGAATAATGAAATTATATTTAAGGAACATTATAGGAGTATTCATACCAAACACAACCTGAAATATGGATAACCTAAAGAGAATGAGTTTTGTTTGAGATTCCCCATACCTTTATTCTTTTTTTATTTCACCACTTTTCTGCCTCCTAGATAATAAAAAAATTATAAAAATATCTATCCAAAATTTAATAATAGTAATATATAAAACTATTTATCAATTATATTAATTGGATTGTATTTTATAAATTTTTATGAAATTGATGTGTCTTGATATCTTGTTTTTCATAAAATATTTCCCTTTTTACATTGATTTCCCTATTTTAATTCAAATTCATTGAAGAAAATTTATAATTAACTCCAAATTATTATAATAAAATTAATATCTTATTTATAAGTTATAATTAATTAATAATATCCATCAATAAAGGTGGTTATATTAATTTTTTTAGCAATGTCTCTGTAGTTGGTTAACCAACCATTTATGGGACATTGAAAAAATATAAGGAAAGAGAAGTATGGCATTTATATTTGTTGTAAATATAATAACTAATGTATTATGGAATAATTAATATAATTTTAAATTTAATAATAATTAATTTTACATTACATGGGTTTTAAAGGAATTGAGTAGAATAAGAATATGAAGAATAAAATAGGAAAGAGTTAATAGGAAGTATTTGGCTAGATATTGGGATTTGAAATTTGTTTTAGGAGTTATTTTCCAAGGGAAGGGAGAGGGGTTATTTATTCTTGAGGAGATGGGTATTTTTTGAATAAAATTATGAATAAAGTATTATATCAAAGGTAAAAAATTTAACAATGAATTTTGGAGAATATAAATAATATATAAATGTAATAAAAAGTTTTTGATATTATAAATCCTCTTTATTAGTTGAATTAATTAGTCTATTGATAAAGAAATTAGAAATAAAGAAAAATAATTATTTTAAGAGATCACTTCTGACTTTAGGTTTGGAAACTTCTTTTTAGATTTGGAAATTATGATAATTATGTTTTAATGAATATTTTATGAAATAAAAAATACCATGTTCAAACCTATTTTTCTAGAATTTATTAGGTAATTATTACACCATGAATGATGTAATTTAAGATGCATGTTTTTGTGAAAAGTTGTTTTTACTATTCACATAAAAATTGAAGTATTTCAGAAAATTACCAAAAAATGCCCTAGGAAAATTTCTTTATGATGATTTCAAAAATGATATTCATTTAAAAAAAAAATTATGTCAGAAGTAATTTTAAATTTTAATATAAAAATCACGACTTTGATGAAATACCTTAAAAAAATTTATTAAAAACATGAAAATATTTTTCTTTGAGTTTTTTAAGCTTGAAATTATTTTCATATTTAAAATTACATAAATAAATCATGATATATATTATTTTTTCTCATAATATATTATTTTCTGGTAAATTTACTATTCAAATGGTTAGGTTACTACTTCCAATAGTTAGGTTATTATTCAAAATAGTTAGGTTACTGCTACAACAATCACATAACTATTTCAATAGTCACATTAACTCTTATATATATCACTTATTTCATTCACTCAATATTCATCTAGTTCATATCAAGGTTCTATATTTCCATTTTCTAAGATGTTTATTAGTTTAAAAATATTTCATTTCTTTTCTATAGTGTTGGTAGTGGGGGCGATGATTCGTGTGGATTGAGGCAATTCATATTTTCACATTTTATATTTTCTATTTTATATTTTTTGTCAAATTACAATGTTTGGAATTTTAATTTGTCTCATAGATGAATAATGTAATTTTATTTTTTAATGAAATGAATTTTTGTCAATTTTGATAAGTAATGGATGTATAATACTCTATAATATATTATAACACACATTTATTTCAAGAGATAATTATAATTTATAATCTTTGGGTTGTTACATGGTTACCCTATGACATATCCAATAAAGGAACAAAAATATTTAGTGAATGAATAAATTTTTTGATAATTTCATCCCAAAACATTTCCCATCATGAGAACACTATTCATGATGTGAAATGCTTTGACGGACTTAGAAATTGAAGAATTTTACATAAATTATTACAACCACCCTACTTTTTGACCTAGGACCATTGAAAACCACCAGGATTGATACCAAATCATTTATTTGTGAAATTATGATTTATTAGGGAAACTTCTTATCTATATATATAGAGTTACAAGGGGATTGAAATAGTATTTCTTAGTAAGGATAATATCTGGATGATGGCATGCTACTGTTTTATTTCTTTATTTTACTCTATTTCTTTTCTTTTCATTCTTGTGATGCCTTCCTTCTCACGAGTCAACCAATTAAACCTATACATGGAGGGATAATTGCTATGATGGATCAAGATAGGGGAATTCTAGAATGATCTATTACCCATGATTTTTAAATAATTCAATGAATGAAACCCTATCATTATTCTTCTATATTTTTTTCAATTATTATTATACTTTTTAATTACAATGGCATTGTATTTTATTTTTTATTCTATTAAATATTTATTTTTTGGTTTAGTGATCCATAATCTCCCTCCACCTTATCCTAGTTTGTGTACACCATAATATTCTAGTGTTAGGTGAAGAGTACATGGAATTTTTTATAACATGTGAAAAATTATGGTTAGAACCGTTGGTCATTATAGAATAACAATACATGGTTATGGATTTCTCTAACTAACCAAAAGGACATGAAGAAATACTTGATCACATAAGGAGGGTAGAAAAACATGAGGTTTTTATTTTTGATACTCTCACCATCACCATCTGGTAGAGGGGGTGGAAGGAATATGTTGAGGAAATTCTCTCTTAAAGGTCACTTGGTGAAGAATTGGTAAAATTATAAACTATGATAGGATAATGCCCGGTCTATAAATTCCTAACCCAATCACTGTTCATTATCAATTGTTTTAGATAAATCATTTATTCTTCTTTAGTAATAAACAAATATAACGAAATCAAATAAAACAACTTTTTTTTATACCAACTAAAATAGTAACAAACCATTTTGTGTTCACTCTTCTTGGGAGACTAATAGAGTTATCCATTAGAACATACATTTGAAAATTAACTATTTTAATGTGTCCCCCAAAAATGAATGTGTCAAAATTTTGTCGTTTTATGGATTTAGTTCCAAAAAATAGTGGAATTTATTTTACCTTGAATGACCAATAGTTCAAATGACCCATTAATTGAATTTTATCTGAGAAGTTAAAGAAAACTACAAAAATTAAGAAACATTGATTTTCAAAAAGTATTTGAAGAAATTAAACATTCTAATTTTAGTCTCACACTTAGTGTTCACTCCTAACCAATCAGTATAGCTGGAAATACAAACCAAATCCATAGGGATATGTGAACACCTCAATTTAGTAATCAAAATAACCAACATGATATTAGTTATTTATAAAATGATTTTGAACAATGAAATAACATGATTCAGTTACTTCCTAGATTTTTTTGGACTTATAGGAGAAGACCTGAGCAGACACATATAAGAATATTTCAGATGTGTTCTCTAGTTTCAGGCCTCGATATGTCACCGAATAATAATTCAAGTGTCAGTAATTACCATTTTCAGTTGAGGGATATATAAAATAATGGTTGTAAATCCTTTTACCAAGTTATGTTAAAAAATGGGAATAACTGAAGAGGTTATTCTTTAAAATATTTTAACCCACCTCTAGTAGTATAGAAATATGGAAAGAAATCTAGATGATCTGGTATTCAATACAGGAAACACATGATGTGTATTCAGAGTGGTTCAAAAATCTATTCTCTAGTTACCTGCATCAAACCGTAGAAGTGAATCACTTCCTTATATTCTTCTACTAAGGATTTCTTGATAATGAGATACTTATTCTAGAAGACTCATGTCGAATAGACTTGATTGAAAAATAACCTGTAAAATTTAGAGGGTAAACTGAGTATTTTTTATAGTGGTAATATCTTTTTAACACTATTTGTATGAGCATAAGATAAATCCAATAGGTATGACCTTCTTGATCATCATCACTAATTAAAACTAATGTTGCAAAACTATCAATTTTATTCAGAAAAAATCAAATTGATGTATGAAGGTGGACATAAAGATTCATATATAGTACACATTTTATGTACTTCACCTTCTAATTTTACTCATCAATGTTCAAATTTTTAGGGGACAAATGGGCGTGTTTCTCCCTTTAAGACAAATAAATTCCAGTTGAATTAGCTTCACCAACCGTAGTCATAAATAGAATATGAAATCCAAATTTTTTTTATGAGATCTTTTTATAAAAAATAGTACCCCAATCAACCTACTTCTATCGATAGGAATAATTGAATCCACCACCATTTCAATAATCGTATAATCTATAGTTGCGTCATTAAGAACATCAAATTCCTCTTTTCAAACAATTTTTTTTATCAACCCTAAGAAATGTCTCATCAAATGTAACACCCTGACACTAGTTACCCAAAGTTGGTTCATTATTACATATCATTGGAATGACCACAAGAGATCAAGTATCGAAAGTATGATTAGTTTAGTAGCCTTGTAAGTGCTAGATACATACATAATTTTTACACTACTTTATGAAATAGAAAAAAACAACAACATTATGTCCCATTTTAACACACTCATATCCCTTAGCCTATTCCTACAAGTTAATCATAATATACTTATTCACATCCTAGAAAAAATAAATCATATAAAGGGGTGAGCTCAGATGCTCAGTAAGGATAACAATACAGTGGAAACTATTATAAATAAGAATAAACTTTTAAGGTAATGTATAAGACCAAAACGCAAGACTTTTAAACACAAGCATCATCATAATATGAAAAATATAAATCAAAAAATTACATTTACTTGTTTACATGGAAGTTATATTAGTCAAATAATCACATGTAATATCAATAGCCAATTTCATAATGATGGAATGCATAATTTAAGACATCATAACCACATAGTCAAGGGCCCGTGCCAAGACTGAAAATAAGATTTGGTCAAGGAATTTTTCCAAGACACTAGTTTGTATCACGAGACCTACCGATGCATCGAGGAGCTATAGAGGGCTCCACCCATCACTTACTAAGTCTAATGGATTTCTCATATGAAAAGGTTAAAACATAACATAAATATTTGTATTACAACATTTATATAAAAAGTTAATACTTTAACCATAAACCATGAGTGGTATAAAAATAACACAACCACAGTCAAACATATCACAAAAACATCAATACAATATGTAAGATTTTATCATAATAAATCAACTTCCAACAAGTTTAAAATCCCTCATTGGATGTTGACATAGATGAAATAAAAACTATTTGAGGGAAATATCTCTTTCTATTTTGAAATAATTTTAAAGTTGAATAATTATAAAAGAAAATATTTATTTTGAAAATATTATTATAATATTTAAAGGGAATCTTTGGAGGTGTTATAATGGGAT
Source organism: Viscum album (assembly GCA_963277665.1). Taxonomy (NCBI): domain Eukaryota; kingdom Viridiplantae; phylum Streptophyta; class Magnoliopsida; order Santalales; family Viscaceae; genus Viscum; species Viscum album. The sequence goes on along the minus strand of OY728141.1, from coordinate 1,361,076,580 downwards.
TAAATATCCACACACACCATATAAGTTAAAAAACATTATTTCCTTAATGTTTTCAAAAATGTCGCAAAATAACTTGTTTGGAAAATGATAAAAATATTCCTTTATAAATTTTTTATAAAAATTAAAACAAGGTTATAAATGAATTTAAACAATATTTTAGGAAATAGTAAAAATGTTTTGAAATATATTTTTAAGAAACACAGATGTGGATGATAAAGAGGTCCTAGTAGAAACTCACATATAAACAACCTCGAATAATGAAGAGATTGTAGAATTAACCCTCACCTTGTACTTTTCTTTGATCGAGGGTTATTTAACCTCATATATAATAGTTAAATCATTGTTATTAAATTATACAAGAAACACAATCATAAATATGATATCATATATGATATTCTAATATTGCTTTGTTAATAATATTTCAGTAGTATCATTGTTTCGGGTGTTAACTGATTCATTTTCCGTTATATGTTTTGTTATGTAAGTATTATTTCTTGTTGATATGATGTATTTAATGCATATATGGAATTATATTATGTTATTAAACATTTTTTAATCATAAAATTAAAATTATTCTTGAATGATAATGATTGGGAATGAATCTCATCACGTTTGTGGAGATAGTAATCTGTACGTACAGACGAGGGGCAATATCATTATATTGATGGTTAAATAGTATTTAATTGGATGGAATATAATATATAAAGAATAATTAACATGTTATATTTATTATTTACATCAATTATACTCATTATTATACTCATACAAATAATGAAGTGATGAATAACAAACTACACCACGACATAGAGACGATAAACTGTACATACGCACGTTTGGTGACCTGTCATTAATAGGATGGATAAAATAATGAATATGGTTGTACCATATTTAAAATAACATCATAGAATGCATAAGGTACTAGATTTATTATTTTGGTATAGAAACAACAATGAAAGAGGAAGTGGAATAACAGAAGAACTTTGAAAGAGGTGATGAAATTATTACCTTTTCTTCAGGTGCTTACTTTTGATTTGATCAAAAGGGCTCCTCTAGTTGGATTCTGATCAAAGTAAGGCCTCTAATTTTAATTTAGGGTGGTTGGGAGGATATGGGATTATGGTTTTTCAGATCCAAATGGGTTTTGGGGTTTGATTTTGAGAGAATGGTAAGTACCATTTTATTAGAGAGGTGAGGGTCACTTTAAGAAAAGCTTGAAATATTATTTTATTATAGAATCATATTCAGTTTATAATGGATCCAACAACATTTATTTCTAGAATAATGTGGTGATGGTTCTAAAAACTATCAACCAATAGGTTTTAGATAGGTTTAGATCACCTTATTAACCTTATCTTTTAGATTTAACTCTTAGTTAAATAGTTTAACTTTTACCATATATTCTTGTATTATTATAATAAATGGTTAACAAACATACTGTAAAAATGAAAGAGAAAAAAAGTGGTTAATTATTGATATATATAACCTTATATAATTCCTTTGGAAGGAAAATATATTTTTAGGAATATTAGAGCAATTAATAATATAGTATTTGTTTTAAAAACTCATTTATGTCAATTTTGACACTATTTAGTATTTGGTTTTTTTGAAAGTCAAAAAAACTTTATCACTTTGAAATAAAATTATTTAATCAACTCTAAACTGTCATATTAACCTATAAAATTAGTGGAATACATCAAAAGTCTCAATTTACAATTATGATAATATTTATAATATCAATTATTTTAATTTTTCAATAATACGGTAATTATTGCATCATCATTGTGTCATAAATAAATTTAATTATTTAATGTATAAAAATTATAAAGAAAATCAAATTATGTAGAAAATATTTATATAATTATAATTAATATTAATAGTCTAATTTATATTATTTATAACCCTATATTAAAAATGGTTTAGTTATTAAACATTTAATTTAACACTATCAACTCTTCTTTATATAAAATAATAATAAATGTCCTAATCTAATCCGAGTGGACCCAAAGGATAATATTTTATTTATAAGGATGGTTTTTGTCGAAATAAAATTATCCAATAGAATTAAGACATGTGTTAGGGTAATTATAATATCATTTTTACCTTTAATTACCCTATTTACTTTTAACCGTGGTAAATAAAATTCAAAATTTACTATTTATCCAAAATTATTTTCATCCTATTGAACCAAATTTTAATACTAATTTAAACTATGTCTCAATTATTTTTGAAATCAAATTTATATAAGTGGTAAAATTGCGTTTTATGGAAATTTTCAAATGTGCCGAGAAGGTGGATAAGACGTTAAAAGTTCAATAAAATTTTATGTCTAAGATTATTATGAAATGACTCCATTGAATTACATTGAACATATATTTATATTATGTATCTATTTTTACCTAAAATAAATTTAAATAAAATAACTAATTATTTAGATAAAAATCAGTTTTAAACAATGACACAGTGTTTTTAACTATTCATTAAAAATTGAATGTTTTCAGAAAAATACAAATAAATTATCGTAAGATAATTTTGATATTCTGAATCCAAAAATTAAGTCCAATTTAAAAAATTAAATTTATAAAATTAAAAAAAGTGGGTATTACTATTCATAATGTCTAGTTTTATTGGTCGTGGGGTGATGGAATTCAAAGTTGCGTATGACGAAATATATTGAATTATTCCAAGATAAATGTATTGTGGAAGCTTGGTATGTTAAATTAAAATAAAAAAAGTAAATTTTATAGTTCTTAAGAAAACAATAAAGGATTTGAAATGTATTTTTGATAGTATCCTATAAATTCTATCCAAAATATTTGAAAACTATTGGACAAGGCGATTCGAAATCCCAAGGAAAGTGTGTGTTTTATTACATAACAAATAGGAAAAAGGCTCTAGAAACCTAAACAAAGTAAGGATGATGAGTATGAGAAGAATTATGAAGCATAATTAAAACATCCAAGAGAAGAGGGTGAGAAAAATGAATAAGTAAGAAATGTGTTTAAAATTAAATACCTGGAGGGTGTAAAAAAGATAAAAAAGTATATTCAAAAACCATTCCATTATAGATTAATTATGTCAAGTTGATCAAAGAAGAGTGAATTCACTGAAATTTTCATAAAAAACTTCTTATAAGGTCAAAATAAATATCCAAATACTATAAGAAATCATAAAAACCCCTAAATATGAAAATTTTATCAAGAATTTGTGCATGATGAGGATACAACTTGATATAAATGAGAAAATTATCCTAGGGAGAAGAATATTAACATTTATCAGAACAAAGATACTACCCAAATGTCATGATCCATGAGATTATATATTCCCTCTACTATTGTCTCTTTAAATTTGAATAAATAATTATGTGATTTGGGGGATTAAATAATTTTTAGGTCGCAAGAATGTTTTTCATTCATACTGATTGATTAATTAAATTCTAAATGAGTGGTGGTGAAATTAGAAAAAATATTCCCTATATTCCAAGATTTAGTTTTATAAGATTTACTCATAGGGTAAATATGAATGATATTTCAAGATGACCTCTATTTCCTTACCATGGAATAAGACAATGAACCTGACCACATGCCTATCATTTTGGGTAGTAAATTCATTAATAAAACACAAACCATCATAAATTTCTATGAAGGTACACTTACTATGGTTTATGAAGATAGTGTAGTTCACTTCAACATACCTGATGTAATGAATAAACCTTGAAGAAATCATTCAATTTATGTTATCTACCATAAATATGATACAAAAATAACTAAATATTTAGGTATTCTTGGAGAATTATTCAAATTAGGAGATCATGTTTTGATTAAAAATACTATTTACCTAAAACATGAAACTCCCAATTTATTGTTAGAAGATTAAGTTATATCTGAATTTTTTTTATTATTTACAAAAATAAAATTACATGATACAAGATATAAAAGGCCTAGAAGTATGGAACCTCAACTCAATAACCTACCAAGAATGACATCTAATGTTTTTTTTCAAATCCACAACCATATTATTTAAAAAAAATCTACCTTATGCATAGAAATATATTATCAGTGATCATTTCTAATAATATATCTAATACCCAAGAACAATATCATTCTAATTTTATAAAGAGAATTTTCTAATCCATATGATAGTGTTTAAAAAACATAATGGGGATTAACCCAAAAGTTCAATTTTATAGAATATTTTTATAATTTCATTCCAGACCTATTAAGAAACTCCATAAAAAACTTAATCCCATCATCGTATAGATTTTTATGAAATAAGCATAATAATGTTTTATATAAAAAACCATTTACCCAATATCTTACTAAAAATTGGTCATCCCCATCCACATTGTCCCAATTAAAATTAGCCTGAAAATTGTCAATAATGTGAAAAATGAAATTTTCCCCATGCGAGTGAAAAATAGTGGGAGATTGCATATATATTACTAGAAGATAAATAATGTTACCAAAAAAAGAAACATTAACATGTAATTCATCAATCAAATAACATAAAAATTATCATGGAAAACTCCTTATTTATTTTTAGATATTTTTTCAGGATATATCCATGTACCAATTTCTCCAGAAGTTTGAGAGAAGACAACCATCACATGTCCCTTTAGTACCTTTGTATAGAAATGCATTTCTATTGGGATATAAAATTCCTTGGGTATGATTCAATGGTGTATGTTGAGTATTTTATAGGAACATATCAAGGACTCCCATGAGGTATTTTTTTTATAACATAACCATTTTTATAATTCATTCTAACATTTCATCGGAAATTTGGAAAATGTTTTAAAACCAGGAATTGAGAAAATTTTTGTTTTAAAATATGAAAAATTTCATTTCATGGTTGAAAAGGTAACACTGTTAGGGACTAAAAGTTATAAAAAAGTATTTGAGGTAGATAATTTATATGTTGAATTAATAATTTCTTTCTATATCCATCTTTTCTAAACCATATTATATCATTTTTGAGGAAATGTATGATTTAATAGAATAGTCATCAAATATTTCAGTAATATTTATCTCCCAATTTCCATATTACTATTAAAATATGTCGATTTAAATTTTGATTAAGAATGTAGGAAATAATTTGTTAAAATAATGGAAATTTTTATCACACCATGATAATAAATCCACCCAAATAGGACTATTCTTTTGAGTTCCAATGTTATGCATCAAACCAAGTTATGGGAGCCGCCAACTCATAATGAATTGAAAATAAACATCAAGTCATAGCCTGAACATAAAATAAAATATAGGAAATATAGATCAACTAAATGACTATATAAAATGTGTTTCTTGTAGTCATATTGGATATAGATAAATTTATATCCTAACTACTTGTAACTAAAGTTGTTGTTTTTTCAGATCATGTCCCTCTTATATATATAATGAAGAAGTATGATGCGATAACATGGATGGTAAGAACTATGATTATCTTAAAGAAGTTCCATATTAATATTAAATATAATATGGTAACCAAAAAACAAATGGATGATCATATTAGTAGACTACCTAAAAACATTGAATCAAAAATTCCAAATCCCGACCCACTTAATGACCAGCTTCATGGTGAACAACTTTACATCATGGAAGGAGAAGTATTATGGTATACTAACATTTTTAATTATTTAGTCACATATTAAGTACCATCCCATATAATATATCTTTAATAGATAAAACATAAATAGGTCTATATATTTTGTATTTTGGATGACCCATTCCTCTAGAAGATACACAAAACTGAAGTATTTTGAATATATTTACTTGAAGAAAAAATGAATAATTTTTTTATCAAAAATTTTCTTATGGATTCCATTTTTTATCCAAAATGAACAGTAAAGAAGTATTATAACCAATAATTTATTTACCCATATTATTTAAATATTAACATGAATTTTGTATGAGCTGTGAAAAATGAACTTTTTTTGAAAATTTTTTAAAAAAGAAAAAAAACCACAAAAAAATTACCTTATGTGAAATATTTTAAGTGTGGAAAATAGACATCATGTGATTATTTAAAAATAAATTTGTTAATTCATATATTCGTTGATATATATTTTATGTTTCAAAATGGGCAGAAGTAAAATCCCCAATAACTCATGATGATAATGTTGTCTCTGATTTTTTCAATGATAACATATTTATAGGATTGGTGTACCCTATGAAATACCCAGTCACCAAGAAAATAATTTTCTAAATAAAATGATGGATTAATTAATGAATAAGTATGAGTTAAAACAAAAAATTTCATCACCATACCATCAATAAAAAATGGGTCAAGTAGAATTCAACAAAATAGAAATAAATGGAATTTCGAAATAGACTATTAAACCCAACAATAAATAATGGAACCAATGATTAGAATATCAATTATGGGATTATAGTACCTCCTATAATATATGAATTGGGATGATCCCATATATATTTATTTATTAAAATGGCTACCATATTCATTAGGAATTCCAACACAAAGCCTAAAGGGTGCTAAGAGAGATGATTTTGGACCTTGAAAAAGCTGGAAAAAGATTATATTTAATCAATAAGAGTAAGATAAAATCAAGAGGGAAGAATTTGAAAATTAAAATATCTAAAAATAAGGAGCAGTGATGTCCAAGTCCAATATAATTTATCCAAGAACCGTCAACCGTGTAGATGATGTAATGTTATAAGAATAAAGACATAATCTGATTCCAGATAAACTTCATCATTGAAGGTAGGGTCCTTTTCTTAGTATGATTGTAAATCCCTATAGTTCCATGTATATTGAATGATAATTAAGAGAAAGCCCATTCAATGTAAATGGGAAGAGGCTGAATAAGTACCATGGGACCATACCTCATGAACCATTATAAAAGATTTCGTTTCATCCCCGTGATTATCGATGAATAACCAATAGGTTGATCCTTTCCTTTACATTTTATTAAAATTTACTAATTTAATTTTAAATATACAGACATTAATAATCAATTTAAATTCACTAAAGACACTAGATTAATTAATTGTGTGGGAGGGGATCATATGGTCATGAATTTCATTATTATTATTTTTTTTGTTTTTGAGTTGATCTATTTCCATTAAAAAAATTCTTCTAGGAGGAAACCCATGTTTTTATTCATCTTTATTCCACTCCTTCCATGACTAAAATTGAAGAATAACTGAACATCCTTGAATTATCATTTTTTTGTTCTCATTTTATAGGACCATAATGAAGATGATGCATGGTAGATTTTATTTGGAGAAACTGTATAATGTTCATGTCGTGAAACATTAATTCAATTAAATAAAATTAATCTCATGAGAATTAAAAGAGAATTAAATATATGAAGTGGTTCATAAAATATATGTGAAATGAAAATTAATGTCAAGAAATTTTTTCACACCATTGAAATACAACAGAACAATAACTAAAGTAACATGACGTATGAAAACTTGTTAAATAATCATTACTAAAATGAGTTTCTTTTAGATTAATTTTATTTTCAACACTATATATTTTTGTTTGAAAATATATTTTTGAGATTTGAAAAGAAAATTTTCTACCAATACTTAGCCTAATTTATTTACTCGACTATTCTAGGATATATAATTTTTATGTTAATCACATGATTCCATGTCTCAAATTTATGAGTTAATTAGATCGAATGTGTAAAATGGGGAAATGGGAAATTAGAGAAAATACTAGGATGCTAATTTAGACGAATCATGATTTAAGGGAATTAGTTGATTCAGGTAAATAAAATTTCCCTTTAATTTTCATACTATGAGTTTATGAAAGTTAAGTGGATTGGTTTAATATTATTTCTGGAAATGAGTTATTTTCATAAATTTATTTGTTTCATTCCTAAGAGGATTTATATAAAAAATACTTTATGTATTCTCTTGAGCATATTATTTGAGTGATCTTGGGGCATTCCACCATCTATTAATATCATTAAAATATTTTGACTGTATGACAATTTAAAATTACATTTAACATGATTTAGGAAATATTTTTTATTATTCTATAATACTTTAGACTACCTTTTACATCCATCATTGTGTATCATGTAGAATCTGTGAATGATGTCACAATGAATAATCTAAATTACTAGATATTAACATTCACTCATACCCTACTCCATATATATTGAATGATATGTAAATTTTAAATTGTGAGGGTGAATAATGTCAAGGATAAATGGATGTATTATGTTTTTTTGAAAACTTATGGTCGTGATAACATGGTTATTTGGAAAAAATCATGTTATATCCATTTTACTTATTTTTATCCCAAATTGAAATAAATAAATTGATTGAGAAAAGATGGATTCTATTTTTAGAAAATAAAAAATCTCTATTAATAGACTAATTTTTTTTTCTTTTTATGTGGTTAGGTGGTGGATGTGATATTTCATCATTGTATAATTATTTAAAACTATAATAAAAATGAAAAAATAAAAAAAAATAAAGAAGGTTCAATTATTTTCCTTATTTTTACATTGACCACGACATTACTCTATGTTTTGGGATGTGGGATTAATCATTTCCCATGAGAAATTTCCATTGAAATAGACTTTAGATATCATATAGTATGATTTTTGAGATAATCTTATTTTTTTGCCTTAATATTTTGAATATCTGTCCCAACCAACTTTAAGCCCCATAGTCATTAAAACCGTTATTGAGAATATTTCATCATTTTATTTGTTTTTTATTTATAAAGTGGAGAAATTTTATTCATTGAAACACTATGGAAAATTAGAATGTACTCATGATAATAGCATAACTCTACTGTAATTTATATTAAGAGTGATGATGGTAATGAATCCATTGTGAGGTAAATCAATATTTTTCTAGTTTTATAATAATTATTTTTGATATATGAAGGAATTGGAATATATGATCTACCATTTTTCAATATAAATGAGTAAAATACATGGGTTAATTAGTTTCTATGAAAAGTGTGAAGATTAATTTGGTTTGATGTGGAACTTGAAATGATAATCCCCCATTAATAATCAATTGATTTAATTACTTTGTAATTTCAATATTAGTAACATAGTGTTCCTATTTTTTAGATATTACATGATTGAGAAAAATCATGTTCTCTACATGGGGGAATTGGTAGATTAATATTTTATGTGAATATTTTAAGGTAAAGTAAAATGTTTATGTAATTTAATTAGTCATTCATCGTAGTATTTAACAGTTTTTTATTTTGTTGCATGATATTTGAAATAATATAAAATATGATAAATAATACTGAATTGATAATGAATATTATGGAATTTGATGAAGGATATGTAAATAAAAAATTATGAGGGTTATAAATGAATAAATAGGATGAAACAAACAAAAAAATATGGTAAAACACAATTTCACATCATTAATTCCATTCATGATGTGAATCTAAAAGGAATTGGGGACGAAGAGTGAATATATGAAGAAAAATATAGATTTCGGGGTGACGACTACATATTTCCTAGAGTGAAACATATGGTCACAATATGACACATCTAATGAAGGCCTAGAAATTTCGAGATCATGATTACAAGCCATGACAATGTTGGACACATGGATTTCCCATTGTGAGAACACTATTCACAAAGTGAAATTCTTTGAGAGGCCTATATATTGTTTAATTTTCTATAGATTATAACTGGAACCCTAATTATTGACTTCAGACAACCAAAATCCCGCATGACTGACCAAATTCATTATATGGGAAATGAAGATGCCTTGAGACTACTTTTTATATCTATAAATAGAGGGAATGGGGTTTTAAAGAGGATCTATCAGTGAGGGGAAGCTCATAAAAATATACTACTATAGTTTTATTTCTATTTTTTCCATTTGTTATTTACTTTCATTATTGTGATATCCTCTTTCCCACAAATCAACTCATTTATTGTATTCATGGAGGGGTAATTTATATGAGTGATCAGAAAAGGGAAATAACGTACTGATCAATTATACTTGATTTTTTATATATTAATTAATTAAATTATTTTCTTTTTATTCTATCTAGTTTCAATTCTTAATCACTATTTTAATACCAATGGTGTTCTATTAGGATTTTTATTATGTAAAATTTATATTTCTTTGGGTAGTGATACATAATCTCTATACACCTTACCATAACATGTACACATTGTAACATGCTACGGTCAAGTAGAGAGTTCTTGACATTCACTATCAATTGTGTAGAATTGTGGAAGGAACTATTACCAGATAGGGAATAACAATACCGAGTTAGGTATTTCCCTAACTAATCAAGAGTACATGTGACAATTCTCACTCACATAATAAATATGGAAAACCAACACAAGGATTCAATTTGAGATACTCTAACCATCTACATTTGGATGGGGGGGGGCAGGAATCATTTGAGGAATGTATCTCTTAACATTCACTAGAAGAAGAATTAATTTTTTTAAAAATTATAGAATAAAAATAGGTCTATAAAATCTCATCCTGATCACTATCATTAATCAATAATTTTTACTAATTAATTTAATATTATTTCATAAAAACCAAGTTTCAAATAATAAAATCAAATAAATTTTCATTAAATTAAATAAAAAAATGAAAGAACAATTTTTTCCCAACTCTTAGGAGAGTACAAGGGTTAACCATTAGACTATACCTAAGAAAATTAATTTCATTGAAACGAACCATGAAATGGTGTGTGTTATTCACCAAAGAAGATCTACATTTTTGGAAATAAATTTCCCAATGACCCAAGGGATCAAGTGGAATGTAGAGAAATTATCATGCTATTAGAGCTGAGATGGTCATATATTTAGGAGGAGTATGGTTTTTACCTTTCATTTATTCCATAATCTTCTCTGGGAATATGAAATTGGACAATTATGGTAGTTAATCAGTAGATTTGGTTGATTCCCAAGGTATTAAATTGTCACCATTTGAGTTTCATATTGACATGAAAACATGAATCCTTCTATGTGCAATTGTTGAACCATGATTCTTAGAGTGTCGAATCACATTTACCATACCATGTACTACAAGGAAATAAATAAATAAATAAATAATGTAGTAAATAAATAATGAAAGAGTAAAAGGAGAAATATATACACTTAACATGTGTTATTTTATGTGATCATAAATTGAAAGATAATTGTCAAATTCAAACTTGTCAAACTATTTATACAGTAGATTTAGTGGTATCATTTCATCCCCTCCATAGGTCCTTGAGCAGTAAGAGTAGGAAATCTAACAAGAATGAAAGGTGAAAAAATCCTAAAATATTTTTTATACTAAGGGTGATAAAGTCATAAAGCATAATAAAAAGGTTCCTTATCCATTATCATATATTTAGAAAGATATAATAAAAAACATATCAAGAAGAAAGAAAACAAATGGTTTATTTAAGTGATTTCAATATCCCATCAGAGATGTTTATCAGAAAATTTTGACTCAAAAAGTTCATGTAATTTTTGTTTAAATAGAAATTTAATTGAACTTGAATTTTTTGCAATATTTTTTAAATCCAACTTTTTGATCTCTTGAGTATTTAAAATTATTTCACCATCTCTTCTAAATTTCATTATGAAGTATTAAAATCCCTTTTAAATTTTTTGGTATATTCCAAGGGTTTATAAGAATAAAAATTGGAGATATTGTTGAACTAAAATCTATTAGAATGTGTTAATGATAAAAACACCAACTATATTTCAAAACCTTTTAATTTATCTTATTTCATCCATTATGTTTAGATATTGTTATAGGGAATTAATGGACTGAACAGAGGCTTCTAAAAAACTGTGTCGGTATACTAGGATGAACCACACTAGGACACAGCACTGGCTAGCTAGTAGAAGAGCACATACTAGATGATAAATAAAAATATAAGCACCAGACTAATAAGATACTCAACAGCTGGTTGGTGGAGCTCACCTGTGAGTTCGTGAGGTATATTGAAAATTGGATTTTATGAAGTATCTCGCCAACTAACCAGTGGAAGTCAATAGTTACCTAATGGGGTCTATAACATCTTAGAATGTTATAAGTATCTTGTCAGCTACCTTACAGAGGCTTCCTACTAGCCAGTAGTGTCGAGAAAGGTCGTCAAAGTGTGCATCGAATTTATTTTCTGATGAAAACCTTGGACACCATACAACTCTTTTTTTCAAATAAATTCTCTAAATAAACCTAATATAATTTGGGTCTATAAATAGATCCATGGGGTGTCTTGGATTCCATTAGCAATTTTATAATTCTTCAGGAAATGTATTCTAATAATTATATTGGTTAAATTTTTTTATAATCCATTTTCTCTTACTATAATTATATTAATTTATTATTCTCTATATTTATAGAGAATTTATATCACATAGTTAAAGGTTTTGTTTGTTACGAAAACTCATTTTTCATTCTTTTAAAGTTCTTGGATAACACTAAATATGTGGCCTTTCTTTTTGGATTCTTGGAAATCAATAAAATAAAGAAATGTTTCTTGTATTCATAGACACCACTATGGTCATGGGGTTTTTATCTTTTCATGTTTCTTGGTACCACTAAAATCAAGGTCTGTTAATTCATAAACCATGAAAGAATATGTGTGGGAGGATTAAGGACTCTTGTTTAGCTATTTTTGAACTTCCTTATCTAATTGTGTTCCTTGTATTTTATTTAATTTTCAGACCATTTAATTTTCAATCTATTTCATTCAATTAATAAAATATTCTTTCATTATATCAATCGCTAAATCTCTTATCTTATATAAATAAATCTCTATATTATTTAACATATTCATGTACTATACTTTTACTTTAGTCTTCTATTAGAATTATTAATTCTATTTCATTTTCTCTATATTAAACTTTATTATTCATTTTCTTCCAATTTTTTTTATTCATCAAAATGGCATTATTTTTCTTGATTTTTCTAAAGAATATTCCCCACACATTTTATCATACTTCGACCAACACACTAAATTATTACGATAGGTTTCTAATAAATTTGAAGAAATTTAGGATTCTCACCAATCAAAATATCAACATCCTATGTTGAAAGATATTATTAATGAAACCTTATCGAGGAATATAATTAGTATAAAAAACCCAATGAATGGTTTTTAGTCACCACTCAATACTCTACTTCCCTAGTAAAATGACCTTAACATAAATATGGTTGTTATCACTTTTTATTGGTAATTTATCAAATTCCAACAATCCTACATCCATGAAAAATTGACCAAACATACCACTTGGGATTGGCTACTATTTTGTAACATATCAGTTTGATACCTAGAAATGTTCTTTGAATTAAAATTCAGTGGTCCTAGGTGATGTTTTCAAATACCATTTTCTTAAATAATTGTAAGGAATATCACACATAAATATTAATAATGAAATACAATTTTTTAAATACTAAATAATAAATGATAAAAAAATTAATTAATAAAAAATAGAAACATTGATGACTTATAAAACTAAAATATATGTATACATTGGTATGATATAAGTTAAAATAAAATAATAACACTACCCAAAAAAATGAAACAAAAGAATCCACAAAAAAATGAAACAAACTACTAACTTCTTATGATATTTTCACACCACCAAATTTCATCACCACATAAGATAAATAAGAGATATAAAATGATTTTTAATACCCCCAATTGAATTACTAGGAATGCAGAGTGGCACATGGCCTAATGCGCATCTCCCCATACACTATAGGTTTGTGAATAGAAGTAGGGGTTCTAGTGTTTTCAGAGGAGAGGCAATACCCTCAGTATTAGTAAGGACAATCATAAATAATATAAAAAATAATGAAAATATAATAAATAATAAATTATATATCAAGTTATATGAAAATAATATAAATTAATATAGAATAAATAACCAAGTAATCCCAAATCGGTAGATCAAACTAGAGTGTTAGGATGATGAAAAGTAAATAGAACACAATGGAATCTCTCAAGAATTTATCCTGGTACCACCTTTAAACACCAAGATCCATCTACTAATTCTATATCACTGGGCCTTTTACCTTCCATTTATAGCTTATCATGAATTCTACATTCTCATCGAAATACCCATGCATGATTAGAGAATAATCCAAGTAATACACCAACAATGTGTCCATAAATAATGTTCAATTGCGTATATTATAGTGAATGTCATGATAAATTAGAAGAAAAGTACACATACATCTAGACACGTTATAATTCATCATGTTCTAACCAATCCATCCTAAAATTTTTCCCCATCTACTTAGGTATGATTCTAGTAAGGATTTCAATGTCTATCACTACATATTAGAAGATGTGCTATAAGTCCATGTGTTGATGGTCACCCTAAACCTATCAATCCATGTTCTAAATCGAAGAAAATATTTCATGCCCCACTATGATTGTGGTCATTATCATTAATTCCACATGCCCAACATAAATAGTTGTTTTTAGCCTTAGATTATGGAATGTCCCACTTAACATGTTGGATGTAATTGGATAACACATCACCCCATATTTGAATTCTCCCACTTCATCCGATAAATGATAGATTCTAAAGTCCCATGCGTGGTCTACTAACATATCCACAAAAATGCCTTTGATCTGACCTAAACCATCAAATGATCCATAGTCCATATCCACTATTATGTTATCATGATCCCCATCTAAGGAGTTTTCTTTGTGAAACTGAGTAACCAGATAATCATGATACATTAATAATGGTTCCATAGGATATGAAATACAATAATCAATAAAAATTGTAACAAGGAACAATATGGTATATGAATAAAAATTCTCAATAAGATATAGAGAAATAATATGATTAAACATTAAGAAAGTGTCTCAGGGGAAACTCACTCACCAAAATGAAAACACATATCATGAACGAGTTATCAAGAATAAAAAAAATCATGAAACATAAAATATTAGGTCCTATATGGTAAGGAACTTCCTACTTCAATATTTTTGATTAAGTACTCTAATATTATTTAAATGATAAAAACATGAACTACATTTCACACACATGGAAAACTATAATACTTATCAAAGATTCCTCATGAAGTCAATAAATTGAAATAGTTTCATGATTTGGTGTGGAAAATTACACCAGTTCATCAAATCAATTATAGGTTCAAGGACAGATCATGAATTCATCATCAAATTTATAAGAGAACCTCATTTTTGGAAAACAAACAATTCATGAAGTATATATATCTAGTAAAAGGGATATTTTTGACATGTGGAATCCACCACCAATCCATAAGACATATATAATAATTGGTGGATCTCAATTCGACAAAGATACATCATCAAAATTTATGATCTATCATTCGTATATTAATTAGGGAATAATTGGGCATAAAATCAATCTAGAAATCATATATCCATCACAGATCTATGTACTACACTCAAAGAATCAGAGTAATATGGTGTAGATCTTGAGAAAACTCATATCTATAGAGTCACTCGATATATCCACCCTTTATGAACTAATGAGAGCTTAATTGACTAGATAGGAGGCATCTAATTCAAAATAGATATTTTTTGACTGAATTGGGTATTAAACAAGGGTTAAAACCATGTAGAATTAAATTTCCTGAGGTGAATTTAATGAAAACTCATCCAGGCTCTACCGATGAGCTGGAGGGCCTTATTGATTGTCCAATGGAACCACTTGCAGCCTTACAAATAACTAAAGACCTATTGTACCCCAACATCTAGCCCGTGGGATCCCCTAAATATCCATTGAAAATTTTCTAGTCACTACTCAACCTAGGCTCCGAAAAAATCAACATTGTATTATTGAACCAATTTTACTAGAAACTAACTTTATTAAAACTCTTAATAGTGAATAACCAAAAAATAGAATAAATAATTTAATAAACTCAAAACATATGTACATATACATAAGATATGATGTTACAATTATATCCATCTAATTAATTCTCATCCCTGATAAGTAAATTTAAGAGTTATTCTAAAAAATAAGGTTATTTCCAGAAAAATCGTTGTGACACTCCCAAGTATCCTATTAGATCCATCCATGAAGTCACAAACTTTTCATATGTTCATATTCCACATTATGAATTTCTCTCTCCTTTATATAATCTAAACTAGTTGTTCCATGTTTAATATGCTGGGATTTTGTTTAAAATTCTCATAATTGATGACATGAATTTGATTTGGGATGTATATATGAATCTGAGATACATGAAACACATCATGCACACCTCAATAGTAATATGGAAGATCTAGACGGTATGCCATCATTCCAATCAACTCAATGAACTCTCCAGTTCCAATATAACACAATTCTAGCTTCCATTTTGTAGTAAAATGTTTGCGTCCTAATCGAGAAGACACTCTCAGAAAAAATGGGTGTCTAAAAAAATCAGAGGGTTTTCTCCAATGGTTGGGATAAAACCACTTCCTGTTCTAAGGTGTGATCAACCTCTTATGAGTTAGCTACACTTTATTTAAGGTATTCTGTATTATATTGTTCCCCAAAACTATTACCACAATAGCATCATGCTAACAGAGTAGAAAACAATATGGATTCCATATATCCTCATATAGTTCTATCAAAATTTAATCTTAGTAAATATTATTTTGTGTGAACTCAGCTATGTCTAGGTGATCATCCCAAGCTCATCTGGAATTTAAATAGTAGTCTTAAAGTATATCCTCCAATAATCATATCATATCCTTTGACTTATCATTTTTCTAAGGATAGTACATGGTGATCGGTCTATATTGAGTCCATAAGGCCTTTTGCGGGCCTTTCTAAAACCACAATATTAAAGATGTATTTTTTCTGGATACAATGAACAAGAATAAATCCATGAAATCACACTCTCTCATAGACACAAAACATAACTATATCATATATTGATTTAGATTCATAGATTAGTAATAAATGAGAACAATGATTTTTTGATCAATAATAACACAAAAAACATCATGAATCCTTAGGGTTCTAGGTAAACCAATAAAAAATTACATCACACCATCTTCCGATTTCTACATTAGAACATGAATTGGCTAGAGAAAACCACCCCAAGACGAGTACTCATACTTTATACTTTGGAAGGTAAGGAATTACAAAACAAATCAAGAATTGATCCTCTTCAACCTTAGTCATGATAATTACCATCTAAATCTATGTAACATGTGTTCTCTCAAGGATACACCACCAATTTAGCAGTATAAAATTATCTCATTATGTCAATCTTAATGGAAGTAGTGACTAAAAATCTACCATGTACTAGGAACATATAATCACTATTTATTGACTACATAGGTATCATGTCACCACCTACTAGCTAATTCAACATCAAAACACACTCTAGTGAAATCTCTTAATTAAAATTAACTTGATATACTAAATTATATGTGACCTTCAACGTGACATATTTCAATGATCCCTGGTTATCGAAAGAATCTACCATCCAATTAGCCAATATTCTCAGCAAGTGCCACTATTCCTCTAATGGCCATTCACCAAGATCCTGAAATACCTGTTCCCTATGGATAATAGCATCATTAATGAGTTCAAATTAATATTTTTCATCAAATATCGTAAAATTTAATGTCTGTAGAAACTATACTCAGTAAATCTTCCTAAAACTAAGATATCATTTTTAGAATATATAATAGAGGATCTTGTGGTATGGGTAGATGGTAAACCTCTAACTAAAGTGATATTTTCACCAAAACATCAAATTATAGACCATAAATATCAACTATAATTCCTTTATAGGATAGTTCCTCTCATGAGTTAACAGGTGACATGTCCCATAGGCAACTACCATATCCATACGCATCAATATTACCCCATAACCAACCACTGATGCATGAAAATATATTAAATATCAAATCCTGTGACCAGGAATAATAAAAAAGTTCTTCTATATCTATCCTCTGATTCATGTCAACAAAATCCTCCCCATGTCAGTATGACCATTGAAATTTCACCTCTTTCATATTTAGTGTAGTCATGGGTGTTGACCAGTGTGAGAATTCCTAGATAAAACATCTATAGTATTCCATTAAACCTAAAATCTCACAGTGTCAAAAAAATTATAGGGTTGTGTCCAGGATATATCTTCCTATACTTTCTTCATTCCTACTGATATACCAGTATCAGAAACCATATGCACTATGAATTAAAAAATTTGAATAAAAAATTTACACTTTGATATCATGGGTGTAAAGCCTATGTGCTCAAAGAATTCTCAAATCTATGTAGATATGTTTGGCATGTTTCTATGGTGTTGGTGGGTAAATAAGGATATTGACAATGAAAACCATGATATAAAAGACAATGTTTGGGGTATGATAATATTCATGTGGTCCATGAAAACTTTTTGTAAATTATATAGTCCAAATGACATCACAAGTTACTCATAAATACCATACATTATCATTAACATCATCTTGAGGATGCTCTCATATTTAACCTCTAACTTTTCATAGCCTGATGAGAGACTAATCTTGGAGAAACTTCATGATTATTAAACTAATTAGAGAGGTCATCAATCCTCATAATGGTGCATATTATTCACAGTAACATGATTCATCTTCTGGTAATCTATATATAGCCGAAGACAACCTTCCACATTCTTGTCCAACAAACCAGGTGCACCCTATAGTGTCGTAATTGACCTAATAAATCCATTTTATTCCATGTCCTCTATTTTTACCCTCATATACTTTAACATAGTCACCTATGTACAATAATGAGGTATCAAAATGGGTTATTCACCTTGAATGAAATCTACTTATAAATAAACTTCTCTACCATGGGGAAAGCCTATAAGTTCATCTAGAATGATTCTATAATAGAGATATAAACTTTTGAAAATGGTAATGGGACAACCAATAATCATGTTGAATGATTCAATTCAAAAATATTTATTGTAATAATCCCTATCAATCTCATGTATTGATGAAATCTACCTGCTTCCAGCTCCAACTCACTAGTCAGCACAAACTTCTATTTATTGGGATATTTAATCAATAACTATCTACAATATCAATCAATGTGATATCTATAACTTTTCAACCATTCCATTAGAATAAACATGTTAAATATAATCATCTAAAGAATCATGAATCCCTATAGAAATCCATAAATAGAAAAAAAAAATATATGACACTCTATGAATCACTGAATATGGTCAACCTTAATGAGAAACTCTGAATAGAGGGAAAACAACTCATAAGATAACATGAATGGTAAGTAATCTATAGAATAAACCTAGTTATATATAAATTAATATGAAGAATAAATATTAACAAATTCAGTATATAACATAACAGTGACCAATACCTTACCCTAAACCGTATACAGTCTCTCACAACGATAATCTCAAGCCGGATCAACAAAAAAACCTAAGGATTTTTGAACACCACAACCATTCTCCCAAGTCATCAATGTATTCATCTTATATTTTGTACCTATACATTCAATGTAACCCGATCTCTTAGAACTCATCTAATTATCCCTTGAGTGGAAATATTGTATATGACCAACCATTCCACAGTGGTGGAAATCCAAAAACATCTTCATAAATTTTGGTTATAACACCCCTTTTCTAAAAATTGAATAACTTAATAGAACATTCACCTATATAGGACACTAATAGAATCCTAATCTTACCCAAAATGTTTTTTTTCCATGATTCTACTAATCAAGATTCCACTTCCGAGTTCCATATGAGGATCTCATATTGGGTAGAGAAAAATCAGTATTCATTCCTCTATATACTAAAAGAAATCATGGTACCCAATCATTCTATAGACCAATATAAAAAGTGAGGGTATTTAAATGTACTTATAAATACATTGGAAGTTTAATTCCCCAATTCTTATTTTCGAGCTCTGGATGAAGTCCTATCTTGAACTTATAATCCATATATGCCTTATTCACATCCAAAAGAAGGGAAAAGTGGACAAACTCTTTGAATCAAGAAGAATACACATAGAGAGACATGGAACCATGTTAAAGCTCTAGAAAACCCCTAGGAACAGTCTAACATTATTAGATCATGAAAATATTTCTGAATAAATAGATCCTTGAAGGTCATTAATGCAAGACCCTCTCATCTTCTGGCTTGATTCAAGGACTTTCACTATCTCTTGGAAGATCCTTCGAACATATAAGTCACCAAGATCACCTTCGAATCCTTAAGAATCTATAGAATATTGAAAATGACCTCAATAAAACCCAATAAACTCTATATCCTAGGGGAAATCATCACTTTAATTTTTTTGGTGGAGTTATAAATCCAAAGCATGGTCAATCATGGAATTATAACTATTTTTACATAGAATGTGGATAATCTAGATGATTCCAAGATAAAATTCTTCTTGAAACCTATGACATATGTATATGTACATGATTATATTGGGATATATCCTCTTACAATACTGATGGTGGAATATGGATTTATTTTAAAATCATAGTATCTTGGGATGTGATGGTTGGTGTTCCTATCAAATACCTCCATGGTTGAATTTCTAAAATTTTAAACAAAATTTTAAAATATAAAAAATATTTATATCATAATATATTGTAAAAGGTTCTTGGGATCACATAAATGTTTATATAGGATTCTATCCATATCCAATGTTACATCCTTTTAAATTATACTAATATTTCTTTCTCCCTACACATTAGTCATATCCACATATATACAAGACGTAACAACATGATCATGTTTGAATAACTACGTCTAGACTAGATATATCGTAGTAGAATGGAAAACATTTATAGAAATAAATATAGAATACATGTATATCAAAAAAATAAAACAGAATTAAAATAATTAAATTATATAACTAGTATGCAACACACAATTGGGATATATATGGAATGTGATCATGTGTGCCCAGTCATGATTCATGAATGCAACCAAATCCCATAAAACCATAAAAATAATCCCATTTATGGTAACATAGTAGTTTATTACCCATGAGCTATCCAGGAACTTGGATACTCCCCTACCCAAGTCCCATACAACCTATCTCCTTTATACCATATCTTATATTTGTCAAAGAAGAAAATTAAGTAAACTCTGGATCTAATACCATTTTTTAACTACCCAACCCAAATACTCAGGTATGAATTGGAGTACAAAAAGTTCTCATGCATGAATTTATCTATGAAATATTTTATTTAATAATAGGGAGGAATGATTGAAATTAGTGGGGAGACTATTCTCTCAGTATCAGTAAGAAAAAAAATAAAAATATCCAAAATAAACACAGCAGAATAAACTAGTAATGCTATAATAAACTACATACAAAGTACTTCAAGTCAGAAAAAATAAATAACGGTGGACAATCCAATTAGAAAAAAATAGATTTCCACAATGATAGAAAAGTAAATAATTCAATGTATCATCCCTCTTGAATCTATATTAGTACTACCTCTAAACACAAATCTCCATATCCAAGCTCTACATCGTAGAGAGTTTTCACTTCCCTAGATCCTTGATAATGATGATAGCAAGCCCAATAAGATACACATGTAGGGAGTGAGTATAAACATAGTAATAAGCCACCAATGTGTGATTAACATATGTAGAACAAAGTATATGATAGTTCATATCACGATAAAGTAAAAGCACAAGTACACATACAACCACACACGTGCCAAGTCATAATGTTCTAACCAAGACTTCATAAAACTTAAACAAGACCACTTGGATAGAAATCACATTCCATTCATACTATTTGGGGTCACATGTGTTAATACTGTTCAAATTCTTGGGAAAAAATATTTTAATAATGATTAAAATAATGTAAAATACCTCATCTCTTGAACTATAAATACCGCCCTCATTTACCTCTTCCTCCAACACCTCTCAAGCCTTGAGCCTTACCTAAGTTATACCCAATACTCCCCCAAGGATATTACATACTTCTTAGAGATACTTTTCTCATCAAAAGGCCAAATCCAAAGGCCTTAAGAAGGATCTCAAGGAGAAGATATCAAGAGGTAAAAATAATATTGTGTTTTTTTCTTTTCATTTTCTTTTCTATTCTTATTATTTCATCATCTAACCTTGTCCAAGAGTAATTAATAATATAGTATTTTAAATATTTTTTATATCATCATGTTTATGGAAAAAATAACATTATACTTTTCCTCCTCTCCCACTTATTTAATAAATTATAACATCATCTGTGATGTGTCAATTTACCAACATCGTGGATGATGTGATTTCAATTTACTTTACTACTTTCATGACTAGTTAGGAAAGAATTTTTATGGTTGAACCAGATTATAATTTATGTATTATATCTTATATAATGTTCTAGAATCATTTTTTACACATTTTATTAATTTATAAAAAAGTGAGTTTATTACGATTGAATAATATCCCAAATAGCCTAAACAAATATCAATAATATTTTAACTCATGAATCATCCTCATGAAAGAATTCAAAATGATAATTGGTTTTATTTATGGTTCGTTAAATATTTAAATATAACTACATTCTAATTATGGAGTTTCACTTCTAATCGAAAATAATTTCCATCATGAACCGATCCTGGAAATCTTATAAAGAACGCACCCAAAACAATGCAAAGAATAAAATACTAATTATTAGAGGGTGAAATTATGTAACGAAATGATCATATAAGATATTATAAAGATGGATATTTTTCTTTAATATATTAATAACACTATTTTAATCATTATACAAGAGGCTTAAACAATATTTAAGTAAGATAAACCTGAGGTAAAAGAATTCTTAGCCCTATTTCCATTCTTTGAGTTAAACTTCTACTTCATTATTTATGTGGTATTAAAAATGTTTGTGTGATGAATTTTATTCATATTAAATTGAATTATTTGTATTTATAGATTATATACACATTCCATCTGCTCTGTTAAGTCTGACTTCAGTTATATGACTTATGTAAGGGGATTTTCTTTTAAAATCCTATTTTAAAATTCTGTTTTACGAAATTCAAATGTAATGTTTTGATGAAATTATTCATGTCGTAGGATTGTGTTTTGGTTATTGGGAATTAATTATTATAAAGGGTGGGACTTATATCTCCCTCCAATGCATTGGGTATTTGTCTGTTGGAGGTTGGACGTATGGTTACTTTAAGTGTAATTGTGATGGTTACACAAATTTTAAGGTAGTCGTGAGGGTTACAAATTACATGGTTGCCGATAGGGTTTCTAGATTATGTAAGTAATTGCCAAAGATACCTTTATGTTTATATTTATGTTCTTATGTTTTTATAAATCTTGTAAAAGTATAATGATTCACAAATTAAGTACATATATGGGTGACAAGTATCTCTTTTGAAAATGATTTCATATGTTACAAGTATTCATGGACTAATGCGTTCTTTCCTTCTTTTTATATCCCTTACTAAGATTTTTTATTCCCATACCAATTTTTTAAATGATTTTCACATGTTATAAGGATATGTAAGACAAATAAGGAATCCATGTTAAATGTTTGATTAATTATTAAATAAATCATGTTTTATTAGAAATGTTTTATATTTTGGAAGCAATGAATACAGTTTTTATAGTATTTAATAAGTATTAATGTGTAATGTTTTAAATGTTTTATGTCCCAATTATCTGAGGATATAAACTTTAAAATATCTTCAATGTTAAATGATGTGATCTCTTGACTAAATTCAAGATTTTGTTTAATGTAATAAGGTCGGGTCTTTATAGTTGGTATCAGGGGATGGTTTAGATAACCTAAAGGGTTAGGGTGATGTTAATAGAATAAGATAAATGATTTTCAATCTATGATTAATTTGAAATGTTATTTCCTTTATATATTACCTTGTTGCTTCTACTAAGATATGTTTTTTCAGAATGGTTGTCTGTAGAAGAAACAGGGAAGCAGAAAAGGAGAGGCACCGATGAAACAATATCTTTCCAAATCAGCCTCCTGGAATGGTAAGGATTGGAACTGAGCAGTTTTCGAAAGTAATGGATCAGATAATATAGACAATAAATGGTGGTGGCATCCATGTAAGAGAGAAAACAGTGGTACAACAACAGGACATGACAATAGTGGAACATTTTATGAGACAACACCCACCCTATTTCAATGGATCTTCTTACCTAGTAGTAGCTGAAGGATGGATTAAATCCATTGAAAATATATTCGATGTTATGGGATACTCAGGTAATCAAATGTTAAGTATTTACATTTATCATTTTGACGGTGAATATGATCAGTGGTTTTCAATGGTAAATAATATCATGGATAGAGAGGATATTGATTCCTTAGAGTGGGATGAAAATAAAAGTCTTTTTCTTTTAAAAATATTTTCCTAAGGTGGTGAAACTTAGGATGGAGAAGTAATTCCCTGATTTGAGGCAGAAGGAAGAAGATTTAGTGGGTGTGTATGAGGATAACTTCACCCGACTTGAGATTTATGCACCAAATCTTATTCTGGATATTGATAGAAAAATCAAATACTTTTACTTAGGATTTAATCTAAGGTATCGAAGGGAATTGGCCTCTCGTGGATTTAAAAATTTTGAGAAACTAGTCCAATGTGCTGACAAGGTATAGATGGAGTTTTCTGATTATCATGTGCACTTTGAAAACAAGGTGCAGAAGAGGTAAAGATGGAAATCATTGTGTAAGAATCAACCAATGAAATCTGATGGTATGAAAATCCAATTTTTAGTTGGTGAAAAGTGTGGAAAGAAGCACCCTGGGAAATGCGTTACAAAAACTATGAAGTTTTTTTGATGTGGAATGTTTGGACATATGACCTAAGATTATAATGAAAATGATTATAAGACTAAACCTGAAAAGAAATTTGTTAAGAGTTTTAAATGTGGTGAGATTGGTCATTATGAAAATTCCTTCCCAAAGAGAGATCTGAATGATGAAAAGAAGCTAAAATACTATCAGAAAGGTGTAGTGAGAGAGTTTGATACTACGTTAGAAGATCTAGAGCCACCCAATGATGTTTTATTAGGTACCTTGTTTTGTAATCATATTTTTAAAAGTTTTGTTCAATATGGGGTCTACACATTCTTTCATTTCTAAAAAATTTTCTAGTAAATTAGAAATATTACATGAAAAAATGATACCAGAACTTATTGTTAAAACACCAGGGGAAATATTATAGAAAAGAGGAATTATAAGAATCTTTTTACTATGGTCTATGGAAATAATTTACCTGCAAACCTTGTTGATTTTCCCTTAGTTGTGATTTATGTTATTATGTTAATGGATTGGAATTCTGTTTATCTTGCTAAGATTGACTATAGAGCTAAAGAAGTTGTTTTTAATAAAGAGTTTTAGTTTGTTTACAAGAACGAACCCATATAATTTATAACATATCGGAAAGCATAGAAACTATTGAAATATGGAAGTGAAAGTTACCTTGCTCATATTATTGAAAATAAGGGAACTGTTCAGATTAATGATGTGCTAGTGGTAAATGAATACATTGATATTTTTCATGACTAGTTACTTGGTATCATATCTAATCAAGAAGTCAAATTCAAAATTGACTTAGTTCCTAATGTTAAGCCATTTTCAAAACCCACATATCATATTACTCAAATAGAACTTCTTGAATTGAAAAATTAGTTACAGTATTTTCTTGATAAAGGCTTCATTTGTCCTAGCACATCACCGTGGAGTGACCCTATTTTGTTCATTAAAAATAATGATAGTTCCGTGAGACTCCGTATTGATTAAAGAGCACTGAATAACATCACTGTTAATAATAAGTATCCTTTTCCTCACATAGATGACTTGTTTTATTAGCTCCCGGGGGATCAATAATTTTCCAATATTGAATTAAGATTCGAATACAATCATTTGAAGGTGAAAGAGGATGACATCCCAAAAATACCCTTTTGTACTAGATATAGGCATTATAAATTTGTTTTTATGCCATTTGGGTTAACTAATGCACCAATTGTATTCTTGGTTCTTATTAATAGTGTATTTCATGAGTTCTTGGATAAGTTTATGGTTGTGTTTATTGATTAAATTCTAGTATTTTATAAGAATAAAAATAAGCATGAAAACCATCTACGTGTTGTTTTACAAACCTTAATGGAAAATAATCTGTATGGTAATTTCAGCGAGTATGATTTTTGGTTGAAACAAATTTATTTTCTTGGGAACATTGTAAATAAGGATAGAATAATGATTGATCCAACCAAAATAAAAGTGTTGGATGAATGGAAAATACCCACAAATGTTACAGAGATTTTTAGTTTTATTGTATTAGTAGGATATTACTGACAATTTATTAAAAACATTGCACGATTATCTAGCCCACTAAAAAAATTAATGTGAAAAGGAGGTATATTTACTTAGACAAAAGAATGTGAAGTTTATTTTTTAGAACTCAAGAAGATATTGGTGAATGCTCTAGTTTTTTGCCTTTTCTTCCCAAAATGGTGAGTTTGTCATCTATAGTGATGGTTCTTTGAAGGGACGTGGTTGTGTTTTGATGTAGAATGAACAGGTAATTTCTTATGCTTCAAGATATCTCAAAACTCATGAGTTAAATTATCCCACACATGATTTGGAATTGGAAGCTGTGGTTTTTTATTTGAAAATTTTGAGGCATCATTTATACGGATCCAAATGTCAAATATATACTGACCGTAAAAGTCTAAAGTATATATTCACTCATAAGAAATTAAACAAGAGGAAGAAAAGAGAACTTGAAATAATAAAGGATTTTGACTGCATGATCAATTTACATTTGGGAAAATAAAACAAATTGGACGATGCCTTTAGTCGAAACCATCATGCATCATTTTCCATGTTACATTTAGAGCATGATCCCTTGATTATTGATTTGATGAATTTTGGTCTAGAAGTTGTTGATGCAGGAAATACCTCTATTTTGTTTTAGGTTTCAGAGAACTCATCATTATCAGACAGAATTATGTAAGCACATAAGGAAGACCGTGAGAAACATAAAAAGGTATAATTGTTTAAAATGGGTAAGTATCTAGAATTTAAACTTGATAAATATTTTGTTTTAAGATTTGGTAAAAGGTTATGTGTGCCTTCTGATTTCTAGTTGAAGAATTTTTTGTGTGTGAAGCTCATATTTCTCCATTTTCAGTTCATGCTAGAAGTACTATGATGTACAAAGACCTTGGGGAGTATTACATGTGGGATATAATGAAAAGGGGTATTACAAGATTTACTGTAAAATGTTTGACTTGTCGACAAGTTAAAGCAGAATGACAGTTTTAGAAGGGGATGCTTCATCCTTTTCCAGTGCCATAGTGGAAATGGGATAATATATCTATAGAATTTGTGGTGGGACTACATAAGAATTCTTGAGTTTACAATTTCATTTGAGTTGTAGTTAATTGAATGACAAAAGTCTACACATTTTCATTCTATTCATGATTCAATGTCTTTGGATCATCTTTCTCAACTGTACCTCAACGAGATTGTCAGGTTACATGGAGTTCCTCTTTCCATTAGACCTGACAAGGATCGTATGATCACTTATAACTTTTGGAAGGGCCTTCATAAGTCATTGGGCATAGAATTAAATTTCAGTACACCTTTTCATCATCAGTCAGATGGGTAGTCAGAATGAATGATTCAGACTTTGGAGGATTTTCTTTGAGTTTGTTCAATGGAATACTAAGGATGTTGGGGTCAATATATTTCTTTAGTTGAGTGTTCTTATAATAATATTTTTCATTCCAGTATATAGATGACATCTTTTGAGGTATGATATGGGATGTGGTGTCTAACTCAATCTTTTTGGGATGGCATTGGGGAAATGATGATTATTGACCAGAATTAGTAGAGGATTTGGTTGAGAAAGTGAAGATGATATAGTAACACATGAGTTTAGCTCCGAGCAGGCAGAATAGTAATGTAGAAAACAAAATGACGGAATTTTCATTTGAGATAGGTGATCATGTATTTCATATAATATCACAATGGAAAAGTGTTATGAGTTTTGGTAAGAAAGAATAGTTATGTCCACGGTTCATTGGACCTTATGAAATTATGGAGAAAGTTGGACCAGTCGCCTACAATTTAGCTTTGCCAATGAATTTATCCTAGGTACACAATGTTTTTAATGTTTTGATGTTGAGAAAGTATGTTCCAGATTTAACTCTTGTTTTGATCCCATAATCAGCTCAACTAGATAAGAACCCTTCTTATGAAGAGAAACCAGTTCAGAATATTGATCTAAGGGACCAAGTACTTCAGAATAACGTAATCTACCAGGTAATGTTTTTATGTAGAAACCATATGATTGAAGAATCAACATGTGAGTTTTAGAATTCTAGGAGGGAAAGGTACCCTCAATTTCTTAATAAGTAAATAAAATTATGACGACACAATTTCCAGAAGGTAGAGATAATGTTACACCCAAAGGTTTTAAAAATAAATTGAAAGGGAACCTTGTTTTAAGTAGATATTTATACCAACCTTTAATCATATTTTTTCCTCTTATATGTTTTCAATTTTGAAAAATAGTCATCTACAATTGTGTTCAGTAAGTTATTTGGATTTTGATGGAAAAAACTGTTTTTTTGGTGAATAGTAACATAAACTTATGAATAGTAATATAAATAGTAATATGACCCAAATGAATTGTAAATTGTATTGCTATTTTATTTTATTAAGTCCTTAAGATAAGTACATCTTGATTAATTTTTCATGGCGATATAAATTGAGTTATATTTTTAAAATAGTTAGTTTTTGAATAAAGAATGATTTTAGTTTAAAAACATTTAATAATAATTAGAAAATTATTCTCACAAATGGAGATAATTTTTGAATTCTACACGTTGTGAAATGCTTAGGGTGATTTTTTTTTGAATTTTCTGAAATTCTAGAATTTTTGATGAATAGTAAAAATTGATAAATACTAAAAACATGATTTACTGCATCATAGGTGATGCAAGGCTGATGTATTAACACTTAGTTAGAAATAAAATTCCATTATCACTATTTGGGGTCAAATTAATTAAGACTATTCATAGTCTTGGGAAAATAAATTATAATAATGATTAAAATAATGTAAAATACATCTCCCCCACTATACCACCCCCATTTCCCTCTTCCTCCCACACCTACAAAGCCTTGAGACTTACCTAAGATATGCACAGTATACCTCCCAAGGATAATCCCCACTTAATAGATCTTCTGGTCTCACTAAAAGAACAAAACCAAAGGCCTTTAGAAGGATCTCAAGGTGAATAGATCAAGAGGTAGAAATCCTCTTTTGTTTACTTTCTTTTCTTTTCTTTTTATTTTCAATTCTACTTCTTTACTCACCTCCCACTTTCCAAGAGGAATTAATGATCTAGTTTCTTACATATTTGGCATTTCATCATGTTTATGGAAGACACACCATTATACTACTCCTCCTCTCCCACTTTTTTAAGAAATTATAAAATCATCTGTGGTGTTTCAATTTTCCAACATCGTGGATGATGTGATTTGAATTTCCTTTACTTACTTCAAGACTAGTCATGAATCCATTTTTATGGTTGACCCATATTATAATTTATTTATTATACTTTATATATGGTTTTGGGATCATTTTTTACACATGTTGTTAAATTATAAAACAAAATGAGTTCTTTACGATCAAAGAATCACCAAAATAACCTAAACAAATATCAATAATGTTTTAACTCATGAATCATCCCCATGAAAGAATTAAAAATGATAAATGGTATAGTTTGTGGTTCTATAAATAAGAAAATATAAACTCATTCTAATTTGTTAGTTTCACTTCCAATCGAAAAGAATATCCATCATGAACCGATCCTGGAAATCATGTAAAGAATGCATCCCAAACAATTCAAGGAACAAAATACTAACAGTTAAAGGGTAAAATGATATAATAAAATGATCATATAAGGTTTTATAAAGATTTATGTGTTTCTGTAAGATATTAATAACACAATTTTAATCATTATATAGGAGTTTTAAAAGATATTTAAGTAATAAAAACCCTAGGTAAGAGAATTCTTGACCCGATTTCCATTCTTTTGGTTAAATATCATCTTCATTATTTATGTGGTATTAAAATTTTTTCTGTGATGGGAATTGTTTATATTAAATTGAATTATTTTTATTTATAGTGTTTATACATACTCCATTCATTTATTTAAGTCTCACTTCAATTATATGTTTTATGTAAGGGGGTTTCCTTTTAAAATCCTCTTTTAATGTTCATTTTTACGAAATTCAAAAGCAACGTTTTTATGAAATTATTCATGTTGTATGATTATGTTTCGGTTCTTGGGAATTAATTATGATTAAGCGTGGGACATATATCTCCCTCTAATGCATTGGGTATCTTTATGTTGTAGGTTGGACGTATGATTACTTCAACTATAACTATGATGGTTACACAAATTCTAGGGTAGTTGTGAGGGTTAAAAATTTTATGGTAGCTGAGAGGGTTACCGGATTATGTAAGTAATTCCATAAGATACTTTTATGAATACATTTATGTTCTTATTTTTGTGTTAATCTTGTGAAAATCTAATTTTTCACAATATAAGTATATATATGGGTGACAAGTATCTCTTTTTAAAATGATTTTATACGTTACAAGTATTCATGGACTAATGTGTTCTTTTATTCTTTTTATATCCCTTACTGAGTTTTTTTGTGATAATCCCCATTTTTAAAATTATTTTCACAGGTTATAAGTATTTTTAAGGAAAAGAAGGAATCCATGTAAAATGTTTGAAGAATTTTTAAAAAATCATGTTTTATTTAACAAGTTTTATATTTTGGAAGAAATGAATACGATTTTTATGGTATTCACTCTATATTAATGTGTAATGTTATGAATGTATTATGTCCTAATTATATAAATATCTAAACTTAAAAATATCAGCAATTTAAAAGGAAGTTATTTCTTAAATAAATTCAACATTATGTAATGTAATAAGGCTGGGTCCTTATAAACAGTTAGTTAGAAATAGATTGTACAACATCGTTTCTTGTAAGAAAACATGAGAAACATTATCATGTGTAAGAAAAAACAATATGTAAGAATTTGTTTTTCAATATTAATAAACATTAACAAGTTTATGTTTTTAAAAAATAAAACTTTACTTTAAGGAGATGACGTAACTGTAAGAAAAAAATTTAATCAAATTCTTAATAAAGTGAGAATCGGAGCCTAAATTCTGACGAATTCAAAATATGATTTCTAAAGAAATAGGAGTCTGATTTCAGAAGAGATCATAGTTTTATTTCAAAACAAATAAAAGTATGATTTCAGAATAATTCGAAGTCTTATTTCAGAAGAAATCAGAGTATGATCTCAGAAGAAATCAGTGCCTGATTTCAGGAGAAATCGAAGTATTATTTTAGAAGAAATCAGAGTTTGATTGGGGAGAAATTGGAGTTTGTTTTCCAGAGATATAAAAGACTGATTTTAGGAGAAAGAAAAGTTTGATTTCAAAAGAAATCATAGTTTAGTTTTAATAGAAATTGGATTATAATTTTTGAATAAATCAGAATCTGATTTCAAAATAAATAAGAGTGAAATTTCAGAAGAAATTGGAGTCCAGTTTCCAAAGAATTCAGAGTCCTATTTCAAAAGAAATTGGTGTCTGATTCATAAGAAATCAGAGTCTCATTTCATAAGAAATTAGAGACTGATTTCAGAGGAAATCATAGTTTGATTTTAGGACAAATCAGAGTTTGATTTCAGTAGAAATTAGTGACTAATTTCCGCAGAAATCAGAGTCACAATACCAGAGAAATCAAATTTTAAGTAACTATAAGAGTCTAGCTTAGATAAGGATCCGATATTTTTATATAAGAAAAATATGGTTAGTCATGGATTAGGAAATCACAAGATAAGACAATGAAAACCATAGGTAAAGTCTAATAAATTTTAATATAAATTACGTTTTTTATGAAAATTTTTATTATAGAAAGATAATTTTCCATAAGAAAATGTGTTTTTGATTTTAAAAATATAAAGGAATGGAAAAGTCATAATGGAACATATTGACTCAATAATATCCCATTTTTCAAAAGAACATACAACTTTTCATAAAAGAATATAAAGACTAAAAAATTTCAATTTTGAACTAAAAAAAATACTTATCTTCCCATTACATTGTATAAATATTATGATGAATATGACAAACTTTCCCTTAAGTTTTAAAATCTCTAAGGATCATATTATAGTATTTTATAAAGAAATAACTATTCCTTACTTAATAATTTATATACACCCTACTTATCCATTATCATTCTTAATATTTTTTTGATCATTATTTTATACCCCTTTTTCATTTTCTAAAATGAATAGAGGGAAAGAACAAAATGTACCTAAAATGTTAGGAATATACAAGGAAAAATAATGAAGAGATAAAAAATTTCATTATGTTGACAAAAATTTGTTACAAGTAAAATAAAATAAAAGATTAGAGTTTAAAAAATCATTCATCATTCTTATTCTCCTTTAGAATTATCTTTTTTGGAGTTTTTTTCAGCTTCATCAACTCTTTATGATCTTCTTCATACTTTATGATCAAGTGATCCTAATTCTGATTTTTCTATTCGAGATATTTGATCTTTTATTCCAGAGAAATAATAATTTATACTTGAGAAATTATCACTTATTCTTGATCATATAACTTCTCTTCCATTTTTCTATAATTTCCATTTCCCTTTCTATATGTAAAGCAACAAAATTCAATTTTCCATTCAGGTCATTATCTTCTTGGGTCTTGGTAGTATTATCTTGATTAAACTTCTCTAAAAGAAATCTTGAAAGGTTATTTATTGAATCATATAACTTATCAAATTAATCCTAGACTGAATTGTTGAAATAATCCATAATTTTCATATCATCAATCACTAACTTAGACCACTTGGTTATCTCTTTGCAAGATCTTCTATGAGAAACATAACCAATTTTCAAATTCTTTAACTCATCTTCATGTTTAATAAACTTCTCCCAGATAATCCTTATTGAATCTGACTTCAGATTGTTTCTTTGTTGAAGTAGTTGGACCTTGGAATTGATGCTTGGAAATAAGGTAATAGTATTCCCAAGATTTTTTATGTACTAAACAAAAAAATCATGTCCTAATGAAGGTTAAGATTCTGAAGAAGATTCGTTTATAAGTGAGGAAATGTTATAATTCTCATTTTTTCCCATAGATGTTCCAAAAAAATTCCTTCTTGGTTTTTTCTACTTCAACTTTATTTGGTAAATCAACAACAACATTATTACCTTTGTCATCTTTAGAGATTTCTTTCTCAAAATTCTAAGTCTCATTCTCACCATCATAAATTTGGACTATTTTATCATCATCATCGTCAAATTATTTATCAATAAAATTTTCAGCAATATTGATATCATCATCAGGATGAATAAAATTATGTTTAAAAATATCATCCTCAGATGGTTTATTAACCTCATCCTAAGGAATATCATTTTTCTTAACTGATTATTCTTCAAAAATTACCAATGTTGATTCATCTTGGGATGTTCTGATATATAACTTGTCATAAGGGCTCTCCTTCTCCTGATATTCTTCCACTATTTTGATAACATCATCACATTCCACTTCATTTTATTTTACTTCTTGTTGTTGAACATCTTCTTCTTCAACAATGGGTTCCAGAATCAAAAAAACATTATTTCTATTATATATTCCCAAAGTTTTAATTTCTATTAGTTCATGTAAGAAGGATTATGGTACCTAAAGTTTTTCATATTCTTTCTCTGTATCTCTATGATAATCATTAACAATATCAGATTCTAGCATCTTCTTCTTTACCTTTATCAATTTAGCATGCTTCTCATGCTCTTTAGCTGTTTGATACTTTTTGGACTTAGCCTCACCAGGTTCTATCCCAAAAACTAAATCTCCCCAATTCTTTTTCTTATTATACTCTCTCCATTTAGCAAAAAATTCATCAGAAAAGGTTGTTTTTTTCGTCTTGGGTAGCGTAGATAATAAATCAGGTGCTAGTAATTTCTCTTTTGATTTTAGTTCTTATATCTTCTTTGCTTTGGAGTTTTCTTGGAATAATATTTAGTTTCATTTTTCATACAGACCATTTTATCATCGTTATCATGAAGATAAAAAAAGCACTCTAGTCTTAATACTAAACCCAATTTTTATCCTTCTCAAGGTATCATCACTAAAATACATAATGTTGAAGGCTCTATCCTTTGATATTCATGTAATTTTAAAGGATTATTGCCACACGACAATAATATTCGACAAGATTAAAGGATATATTATTATTCGAGACCTGATGGTTCTATTCAGGATATTGATAATGGTTAAAAGGATGAACTTTATGAGGTTTATCTTCCTTATAATTACCAAGAAATTCATTATGAAGATATCAAATTTCATAAAGGAATCCTTGTCTCCCTTTCTTAGAATTATAAAACCATTCATCCATAGACCTAGAAATTTTTAATTAGTTGAAATATAGGAAATAATTAGTGACTTTACTCCTTTTAGGATAATAAAATTAATTTTCTAAACTTCTCAAAAGATACTTCTTTTTCTGAAAATTTATGTGAGAAAAATATTTCCTTACCTTCATAAGGTATCTCCAAGATTCTAGTGTCCTTGTTAAAAGATAGAGAATAAGTTTTTCCATAGCTCTTGAATGAAAACATCTCTCTTCCACCTTGTTCATAAAAAAGATTTATGTCATATAATTCTATAAGAATATTAGGATATACCTGATCCTGATTCTTTTCCTTGGCTACATGTAGACTTTCCCAAATATTTTTCTTTAGGATTTTGAAATTAGAGAATCATAATTCATAATGAAATTTGGGTCTACCAACCTTTCTTAGTAAAGTAACAAATCCTTGAGTTCCTTGTTGGAGGCCATTAGAGTTTTCATGGGAACTTCAATATACATTAAGATCTTAGGGAAATAGAGAAAATTTAATGGTAGCTTTGAAGAGCAGTAGAGCTTTGGTGCCCAATCACTAGGATAACCAATGGGGTATGTGAATAGGGGGTAATTTATATAGGATTCACAGAAATGGATCATATTCCCAAATCAATTTAACAATTGATATTAAATTTACCTAATATGACGGTTTATATAAATGCCGAAGAAGGATGTTTAGGTTCTGATCTTTTTATGTTTTAAGGAAAACTCTGTTTTAAGGAATGTGAATCTGGTAAAGTTTTCTTAAAACAATATAGAAAACCCAACAAGTAAAAAAACAAAATTATGAATATTTTGTTAGGAAACATACATTCTAGATTTCATAAAAAGAATTTTCAATATTGACAAGGTTATTCTTGGAGAATTTAGGTTTAGATGTTTTTATTAGTGAAAGAAAAAACATTTTTTGTTCTGAAAATTTTATGTTCTAAAAAAATATTGAAATGAAAATTTAAATGATTAAACATATGTACTGCCCCTATGAAAATAAGTATCTTAATGTTTGAAGATTAGTTTTACAAAATTCAATATGGAATATTACCTTACAGATACCATTCTCAAATTTTGTGTAATGTATTCAAATCTATCAGATGGTAATGATTTTGTAAATATTCCATTAAGTTAGTCTTGTGTTCCGATAAATTGATGAATGATATCTCCTTAAATTATATGATCCCTAAGAAAGTGATGCCCAATTCCTATGTTATTTGTAAGAGAGTGATGTGTAGGGTTTTTTTTAGGTAGATAGAACAAATATTATCCCACATTATCTGTGTTTTGGTAAAACTTATGGCATAGTCTGTGAGTGTATGTTTCATCCACAACACTTGAGCACAAAAACTTTTAACTGCTGCATATTCTACTTTAGTAGTGGAAAGTGCTACTAAGTGTTATTTTTTTCATGACCAAGAAACTAATGAATCTCCTAATAAATTAAATGTCCCGGATGTACTTTTATATCCATTCTAAAACCACCATTTTCGGCATATGGAAAACTTTTTTAAAAAACCATTTCCAGAAGAATAAAAAACTCTTAAATCTATGGTTCTCATTAAATAGAGAAAAATACTTTTCATTGATCTTAAATGAGATTATTTTGGATTATATTGATTTCTTGAACATAAGAATACTGAAAACATTAATTTTGGACAACAAGATTCTAAGTATAATAGACTTACTATCATGCCTCTAAAATATGGTTGATCTACTGATTTCCTAGCTTCATCAAGATCAAAGAAGTTCGAGGTACCGATTGAAGTACTTATAATTTTATTTTTTTTCATATCCATACATCTTAAGAAAAAACTTAATATACATATGTTGAGATATATATGTTTTTATCTTGTTTTTGAAAATTTCTAAAACCATGGAAAAAATGTTAACTCACCTGTTATACACATTTCAAACTCAAATTTCTAGGGATTCACAAAAGAATCAGTTTATGATTGTTGAGTTGATCTGAATATAATGTCATCAACATAAATTTGAACAATGAAAAAAAAAATTATTATATTTATTTATATAAATATATGGATCACCAGTTCCGTTAACATAATTTTTTTCAACAAAAATATTTCAAGTCTATCATACCAGGCTCTAGGGGCTTGTTTAAGTCCATATAAAGCTTTGGTAATTTTGTAAACATGCTTAGGATGTTTTTTTCTTCAAAATTTATAGTTTTTTCTACATAAACATCCTCTTAAACATATTAGTTAAGGAAAGAACACTTCACATCCATTTGAAAAAGTTTAAAATTGAAAAATGCTACAAGGCTAGTAGAATATGAATACATTAATGTATTTCTACTGGAGTTTAGGGTTTTCATAGTCTATACCTTCTTGTTGATTATGGAATATAGCAACTAATATTTCTCTATATCTTATAATTATTATAATTTCATCACATTAATTTATGAAGACCCACATAACACCAATAACAGAAGTTTACACAGGTCTTTAAACTAAGGTATATACTTTGTTCATTGCAAATTCATTTAGTTCATATTGGATAGTTTTAATCCAATCATCATAACATAAAGATTCATCAATGCCTTTAGGTTGTAATTGGTAATGAAATGATAGATGTTCTACTTTATTTCATAAAGAAATTATAGTTCTTACATGTTGATTTAATTCACCAATAATACAATCACTGGGATAATTCTTAAGAAACCACTGATTTGGGTTTTGTAAAACATATTCATCAACATAAGGTAAAACAATTTCAGTGGTAAATACTTCAGAAACATTTTTTGATTATTTTACTTATTATAATAATCTTCCCAAAAATGTTGATAATCATTTTTTTTAAAACACATCTAAAGATATAGGTTGAGGTTGTTTAAAAACAAAAGTATCAGTTTCATCAAATTTAACATGTACTATTTCTTTAACAGTACAAGTTTTTTTAAAGGATATATGCCTTAGAAGAAGTTGAATAGCCTAAGATAATTCCTTCATCAGATTTTGGTGGGAATTTATGTAAGTTATCTTTAGTATTCAAGATGAATACTTTGCATCCAAATACTTTGAAGTAAGAAACTTTTGGTTTTCAACTATTCCACAATTCATAATGTGTTTTATTAAGAAAAAGTCTTAATAAAAATAGATTTATAGAACAACAAGAAGTACTAATAGCATTATCCTAAAAGTTTTTAACAAATGAATATTCACTCAACATGGTTCTAGCTATCTTATGAATAATTCAATTTCTTTTTTCAAAAACAACATTTTTTGAGGTTTTCTTAGAGCCAAGAAGTTATGAGTAATGCCATTATTACTACAAAAAGTTTCAAAATCTGAATTTTCAGATTCTCCACCATGATCACTATGAATAGTTATAAATGAAAGGGCTTTATCCTTTATAACATTGGCTAAAAAGACTTAAAATAATAAAAGGATTTATGTTTATTTTATAGAAAATATACCCATGTAAATCTTGTGTAATCATCAACTAAAACAAATACACAGTAATTTCCTCAAATACTTCCAGTTTGTGTTGGACCGAAAAGATCCATATCCACTAGATATAATGTATCATAAGTTGAGACTTGAATAATGATTTAAATCTTGACTTATGTTGGTTTTTATATTGACAAGGATCAAAAACTTTTGAAGAATCAAATATAAGCCTCAAAAGATCCTTAATAGGTATTTTATTTGAGAGTTTCATAGGTTCCTATGGTCACAGTGTCCTAATATTCTATAACATAACCAAGATTTATATTTCATTTCATTAAGGCAATGTATTTATTGGTTACTAAGGCCTTCTATGTTATGTATATATACATTCTCTTGTATATGGCCAGAGAGAATAAAATCTTCCTTGGAATTGTGTACTTGAAATTTTTTATTCCTCAAATTCACAAGGTAACCTTAATCACATAATTGGCTTATGCTTATAAGGTTGTTCTTAAGACCGTTAACAAATAAAACATTTAAAATTAAATCTTTTCTAAGAATAACAATGCTCCCAATACCAATAATTTCTCCTATACAATTATCTTTCAATGTTAATTTTCCACCATTCATATTAATAATATTTTAAAATAATTTTTTAGTACTAGTAATGAGATGTTAACATCCACTATCTATGTACCATGTGTTGTTGTTGGTAAATTCTTCTGTTTTATAGATAATAAAATAGTTATACATTTGGAATCTAAACATTCTTGGATCTAGAATTGTTAGAAAGTAAAATATTAGGTATCCACATTTTATTATAAAAGTAAGATTGATGAAAACCTAAGGATTGGGTTTTATTTAAAGAATAGTTTTCCCCCAATTTCCACAAAATTTACACTTAGTAGGAAAAATATCACATTATGGAACAAATTACTTATGATCAAAAACTAGTTTAGAATGAGAATAAAAAAATCTAGAAATATTTCTAAGATGATGAAGTTTTGAATACATTTTATCAAATTATGTCCTTCCAAAAGTGAAATTTGATAATAGTTTCTTTAAGGAAAATATTTCATACTTTAGTCTGATGACTAAATTTTTATCTTCATAGTCATTAGTTTTATAATTTGGGTTTGTATCTAAAATAGTTTTCTTAGAAGTAAAATTTTCAAGATCCTTTGAAATTTTATCCTTCTTAGAATTAACTTCCTTAAGGTTTTTATAAATATTATCAAAATCAAGAGTTTTCTAATCAAGATCTTTTGAATGATATGATACATATTTTGTTAAAAAACAAATTCTATAATTTTTTTCCTATAAATTCTTTTTTATCTTAAAATTATCATTCTCATGAAATTTAGAAAATCTATAAACTTATTTAAATGAAGGTAAGGCATTATCTTCGAATGAAGAAGATTCTTCTTTCGAAGATTCATAAATTTCGTTATCCGGATAATTAGAATTTAATTAAATATTGGTTAAATATTCAAAATTGTGTAACTTAGACATAAGAAAATGATTTTCAATAGTTAATTTGGTTATAAGACCAATATTCTTGCGACTATATGATTTATATTCTGAGGATTCATCTAAAGAGTCACCACCACTGGCACTCCTGGTGTCATTAGACTTCAAGAAATTGTTAGGCTTATATTATTATTACATATTTTTGTTCCTTTAAGATTGTGTATCCTTTATATCTTTTCTATTGAGCTTGGGACAATTGGGTTTGATATGTACAACCTTTTTTCATTCATAAGAAGTTACTTTTGAATCTTTCTTGTCCTTTTTGTATTTATTCTTATATATGTAATAAGAACGTTCTTTCGCACAATCTTGTCCATTTTTTCAAGCAAGATTGTCTACTTCATTATCAAACGGATCAATTTTAGTAGATTCAGATATTACAACACCTCTCTCAGCATTATATGTAGTAACTAATTCTAGAGTCTTGGATTTATATGTAATAGTGAAATAAATTCATCCATTACCATCCTTCATCTTTTTAAAGTATGAATCTCTCTTCATTATTGTTTCATGTTAATGAAGATTTCAAAATAACTCATCATGATTGTTGTTAGATACTTTCCTATTTTCATAAATTGTTGTCCTTCTAGATTCCAACTCATTGGGCACAATATCAATTATCTTGTCCACAATTATTTCATCATCAAGTACCTTTTCTTCCATAGATTGAAGACTATTGATGATAGTCATATATATTTGTTGAGTTTTTCATAAGGGTTCTCTATTACGAAATATAAATACATTATTTTCCGTTCTTAACATATAACTTCTTGTTTATATCACTTTTGAAGTTTGAAATTGTGTAATTTCATGTTTCCTCCCGATGCAATTTGCAGCTTCACATAAAGAAATATGACTATAGTTATTCCTGGTCATAGAACATAATATTATATTTCATACCTTATAAATAAGTTGATATTCATGTTTATCTTGATTTCTGAATGTTCTAACTTCCTTTTTCGATATCTTGTAATATCTGGTTAGCATTAAAAATTTGTCTACTCTAGTTTTAATAACAAAGGTCACCATTTGGTCTCTCCAATATTGATAGTCATTACCATCAAATATTGGTGGTATGGTTGGATTTTTATTGTCTATAGAACCAATATTCATTCTTTCCATTCTATTAGAAAATACAAAAGATATTTTCTACAAAGAAAATTAGTAGTAAAAGTTTATAAACAAAGAAAAACTTGAGCAAGTAAAGATAGGAAAGAAATATTGTGAAATAAAACTTATATGTAAGTATAATTATTTTTGTGACCTTCTCTAATAAAAATTTTAAGATTAAAATATAGATGTAGATTCTCAATAAGAAGAGGGGGGGTGGTGAATTGTATGTTTATAAATTTTGTATTTATATTTTATGAAAATATACGTTTATCAAAGTTAAACAAGAAAAATTCTCAAACCCTATTTACTTCTTAACTAATAAATTAATTTCTTAGGATCTGATAATATGGATCTGATAAAGAAACATAAGACAAGTTTACAGAGAGAAATATTCAACTTTAAATAATATAGAATCTTATTTATTAGAGTATACTATTATAATAATGTACAAGAAAGTCATACTTTCTTTATTTAACAAAAAATGTAGTAGAATTAAAGTCTTAAATCCAAGATGAGTAAACAAGAAACAGATATTTTATCCCAAATATAAGGGTATCCAACAACCTTGGATAAAGAACCCTTGATTTATAATTCCATGAAAATATGCCTTACCCACACCAGGGTAGGCCCTCGATAAGAATATAGGAATTTGTCTTACTATCCCCACAAGCCCTCAATCTCTAAGGTGATCAGAACCTCTGACTTCCTATCCTCAGAAGCCCTTAATTGTTCATCAACAATTATAATAACACAATCCAGGATTAACAAGATGTTTACTGCTTGATGAATTTGTTCTCAACATTTGTATAAGGTAGGTTTGAGTAGATATCTCGTATCACAAATTCTCTCTCTAGAATTGTGCAAGTAGGAGTTCCATATGAATCTATTTTAAATGGATGGGTATTTATAAGCATGAATTCCAATGTTTTAATTCCTCCTCCAACAATAATATTTTTCCTTAAATTTTGGAGGGAAATGTACACATGTCACTCAGATAACAGTTAGTTTCAAAAATATTGAAGTACATTATTTCATGTAAGAAAACATGGGAAACATTATCATGTTATTGAAACAATAATATGTAAGAAAAAAATTTTGAAGCTGAAGAAAAATTAACATGTTTAGGATCCAATAAAATGATATGTTACTTTGAAAATGATTTAACTGTAATAAAATCATTTAATAGGACTCTAAAGAAAGTGATAATAGAAGTCTAAGTTATGGTGAGTTCAGAATATAATTTCAAAAGAAATTAGAGTCAAATTTTAGACGAAATCAGAGTCTAATTCCAAAAGAAATTAGAGTATTATTTCAGAAGAAATCAAAGTAATATTTCATAAGAAATAAGAGACTGATATCTAGAGAAATCAGAGTACAATTTCAGGAGAAATCGTAGTTAGATTTCAAGATAAATTGGATTCAGATTTGAGAACAAATCAGAGTCTGATTTTAATAAACATGTGAGTCTGATTTCATGAGAAATCAGAGTCTGATTTTAGAGGAAATGAAATTATTATTTCAAAATAAATCAAAGTATGAATTTAGAAGAAATTAGAGTCTTATTTTAGGATAAATTAGAGTCTAACTTCATAAGAAATCAGATTCAAAAGTTTGAGGAAATCTGATTCTATGAAACTGTAAGATTATAGGTTAGATAAGGATCTAATTTTTTTTACTTAAGAAAATATAGTTAGTCTTGGTTTAGAAAAAAACTAGATAACACAATGAAAACCAATTTTAAAGTCAAAATATTTATAGAGAAAGTAAATTTTCATTAAGAAAATATTTCTTAGAGAGAGATAATTTTCCTTAAGAAAATGTGTTTGGGATTTTTAAATCATAATGGAATGTAAAAGTCATAATGGAACTTATTTACTCAACTTTATAACCCAATGAATATCCATCCAAGTTCATTATTTAGGGAAAAACACATTCCCCCACTTGACGGTGGTCATTATTG
The DNA here is from genome assembly GCA_963277665.1 of Viscum album. Lineage (NCBI taxonomy): Eukaryota > Viridiplantae > Streptophyta > Magnoliopsida > Santalales > Viscaceae > Viscum > Viscum album. Next base: position 1,361,034,166 of record OY728141.1, on the reverse strand, counting down.
GAAATGTTACACATCCCACAGAGTCAATAGTTTTTTTTCATTGGTGATGGTAAGTCCCACCAAACATTTTCAACATAATTGGATAAAAATTAATCCTTTTGTAAAATTATTCCACATTAGTTTGTAGCTAATATATTCTCAATTACTCTATATTTTATATTTCCTTTTCAACAAAAATGGTTGTGATTTGACCCATACCATAAAATGATCCTTATTTTTTATCCATCTACATGTCATCATGCTCTCCCTCTAATTGGTCATTAATCTGAAAATACAAAACCTAATCAAATAGAAACCAGATGGATGGTTTCATAGTTTTTACAAAAACACAATAAATATGTATAAAATAGAGGTATAATAATAAATATAAAGAATAGTTCTCTAGAGGATAAAAGAAAATCATATGATCACACATCAATAATGGGTCTCAAATTCCACTCACTCGCCCACATAAAAACATATATCAAGCATGGTTTATCAAGAATATATAACAAATCATGAAAATTTCATATAAAAGGCATTATATGGTATGAAAATTACTACCTAAATATCATTGATGAATTAATCAAAAATTCATCACAGGATAAAATCCCAAACCACATTTCATAGACATAGAAAACAATCATACACATCAAGGAAGACTCACCAAGTCCATCAATGTAATTTTTTCTAAGATAGGTGGAAGAAGAAGATGTAAATTAACTAGATACAATTTTTATTAAATAAAGAATAATGAATTATTAATTTAATATATAAGTGAACCTCATGTCTAGAAATATACACAATTCACATAGGATCTAGATCTCATAAATGGGATGTCATTTAAATATTGAATCCACCACTAATAAATAAGATGCTTGTAATTAATGGAAGATCATAATATGAAAAAGAGATGTCTTTGAAATTATAGATCAATCATATATCTATTAAAGAGGTAATAATTCAACATTGAATCTTTATAGAAACCGTAGATAAATTATAGATCTTTGCACATATCTCAAGGAAAAAGTGTAATTTTGAATATATCTAGAGAGAAATCACTATTCTAGAATCACCAGATTGATCGAACCTTGAAGAACCAAATGGAGATGAAAAGAAGATATATAATGACAATAGAGGTATCAAATTTGGAAAATTCATTTTAGGGTCATAATGGCGTTTTAAACAAGGGTAAAAAACAAGCGCAATTAAAAAGTAATGGGTTTCATTTGTTGCACACCCGACCAGGCTATATCGATAAGCTGGTTTGACTCATTAGATAGATGGTGGAACAACTATAGGGATGATTTTCTTGGAAGAATAACATGGATTATTTTGTACCCACTGACTAGACAGTGTGGTCAGTTGAAAACTATAGACATGTTGGAACCCCATCTGCTGACCAGTGAGTACCACTGGGGTGCTGGTACCAGCTTTCTAGTAACCACTCAAACCATCCATAAAACAACATCCCATACTTAGATACCTATGAAAATTTTACTGTAAATAACCTCATGAACTCTCATAATAGTGATGAACAATAATGGGAATGGATAATTTAATTAACTCAAAAAAAATTATCCACCCATACAAGAAAGGTTGTGACATGATTACCAATGCATATGGAACCTAACTATCATATGAATCAAGTAATATAAATATATATATACTCAACTATATATATATATATATATTGTGAGAATGAATCACATTAGTAAACCAACAATATTATATATCCATCGTTTTATTATAAAAACTCAAAATTAATGTTAGAGAATAATTTATAAAATTATATTTTTTTACTTTGAATCATTTACAGTTAAAAAAATAACTTACCTTTGAAAATAGTTTTCATATAATAAAAATATTTTTAATATTATTTGTGAATATCTTGGAAATATTTTGGATAGAAATGATAAAACGCTATGTATTTTAATATGTAAAATAATGAAAACTAACACCACTTCTTATTTTACCTTTCAAAACACTTTTATTTTCAATAATTAAATTGAAAACAATAATGGAACAACAAAATAACATAATAAATATATTTTTTATAACCATAAGTGAAATCAGTAAAATATTATAAAAATTTCTAACCATTATAATTTTAATACGAAGAATTTAAATATCCATAATGTAAGACAAATCATAAGAGTAAATTATGTTAAAATCTTGATCAAAATATAAATTAATAAACACCAATTAATAATCATAATAATATAAATAAATAAAATTAATATTATGGGAAACTCCATAGTTCCAATGGAAACAATATCAGAAGGTCTATGGAGGAACCATCTACATACCAAATAAAAGATTATAACAACATATAAACTTAAATATTTATCAACTAGGTTTATCAGTAATATAATCCCATAATCAGTGTACGATCTTAACTGGGTAATACTAGGTGGTGCGTAAAGAGAACTAGTATATCCCTCATAAAAAATCCATCTCATATACATTATTCTCTAATAAAGAAATATAAATAAAGGTGACTAAATAATTCAAGTCATAACAGACAATATAATTTAAATAATATAACAAAAATAAACACACATATCACCTTCAATCACCCTTTATTGAAACAACCCATTCTTTGTTGATATTTGATAACGTATAATTAACATCATACAAAATCCAAAATCATAAAAACCAAAAAAATGGAAAAATAATAAAGTGTGTAAAACATATAATGAAATATCTTTATTCCATTCCAAAATGAGATTTTAGTTTTATTGAGTGTTGAAAATCACAAAAAAAATTCCCTTGAAAAGTAAATATATTTTAAATCACTAATAAAAATATCCCATATATCTTATCCAATCCCAATGACTCTTTTTAATCTCTTAATGGGCATTAAAAGTAGATAAAATTTTCTTTATAAAATCTTTCTTGATTTTAAAAAAATAATTTTAATGCTGACCCATGAAATTATTCTTTTAAAAACCAATTATGATTCAAATCCCACTTTATAAATCCTTTTTAATAATATTAAATCAAAATAAAATTTTAAAAAACAAATAATATTAATTATATATAATTGAAGAAAATAATGTCATAATTTCCTTAAAAACCCATTGATTTTACACCCAATGTTTGAAATAAATTATAACCCATTAAGAAATTCATAAAAAACTAATTTTTATGTGATTAAAATTAATAAGAAAATTCTTTACAGATCCAATGTATCAAGAGTTATGCTAAATAAAAATAGGGAAATTGAAATAGATACCTTTAATAAAGGAAAAAAAGTCACTTCTTTCATCATAGATTTATTAGGGGTCAAATAAGAATCCATACACACATAAAAACTAATGCCTAAAATTTTATACACCCTAACCTAATAAATTTTCCCACATAGCTAGTTAGGTTTAAGAGATGAGGAATAAAAAATAATAAATTAGTGATGTGATAATGGAGTGAAGAGATAAGATCTATCCACTAATCTAGAATATAAACCCTCAAGCAGACATCATAGAGTCACCATGGAGGAAGAGGGGTGGTGTGGGAAAAATTATGGATGTTTATATACTGGGTTCTTAGGATGAATCGACCCATGTTAACCTCAAACATGGAATCCAATCCATTCAATAACATACCTGAAGGGTGTTCTCGATCTTCACATGATTTTGAAAAGCACCCCTGAATTTAACAACACACTAGATAGAATAATTTATCCACACATGAACAAAACACAAGGAATATAAACATAGGAATAAATAAGAAATAGAGGAATACTGATGAATATATTTCATAATGGTATAAAGACAGTGGAAACAAAACAACCACAAAAGCAGTAAAAAATCCAACAATAAAGGGATAAAACCAAATAGCTACTCCAAAAGATGGCATGGATGACCCCCACCATCTCACCACTACCTACCCAAATAGCTTACATGAAACCTCACCGCCTCACAATTGTGCCTTTACTTTTTGTGAAATGGAAGAAATATATAGTTCTATGCACCACTGAAGAGGTGTACATAGTGTGGGCTAATAGGAACAATAGGATGTCACCCAGGAGTTCCATAACAACTCTCTGTAAAAAAATTCCAATATTCTCAATTTAAATAAAACATTGCATGATAGGTAGTAATGGAGCATTATACAAAACATGGTTAACATTTCATATTTATCACAATTATAAAACAAAATCAAGTATATCAATTTCAAACATGATTTTCTATATCATACTACAAAATAATCAACATGCATATCAAGGAAAAACTATCAAATGCCCAGAAATACCAAAAAATAGTAGCAGCACATGCATCACAACACAAAGGATTACATCTGGTCAAGATGCAGACTACTCATACCCATAAATTTATGACCAGTGTATTGTGGTACCTGAAGTCAATGATCTATAATCTCAGACGAGGGAGACACCCTAGAAACTGAAACCCCAACATCATATATGTACCTATAGCTAATAATATACACTATTGTACAAGTGGAGCACCCCAGAAAGTGAACCCCCATAATGGGAAAAGCCTCCAAATGAACCTTCCACTTAGTACACAATATAACCCATGTTTTCATTTTTAAAATTATTTCAATGTTTCAATGTTCATTTTAAAACCATTTCACAAAACCATTTTCCATGCATGGAAAGTACCCCTTTCCATTCCATTTATCAAAAACCAATGAAAATCGATTTTATTCAAAATATATTTCCAAACACATATGAAATTATTCCTATTTTATACCAATTTATAAGAATGGAATAATACAGTTTATTCAACCCCTTCTAGAGAAAGAACCACCTACATCCAAACTTGGGCCACACATGCCTTCAATGGAATACAGCAACAAAAAACCCAAGGACATCAAAGAAAGACCCAAGATTCCAATCCATACATATTAGTATTGATTAAATTTAGAAATATGGTTGGTGGGGAAGAGTAAATACCACATATGCCAGTAATGAATTCTTCATGCACCACAACGAATAAAGAAATGACCTCTAGAATGAAATAACACAATATATATTGGAAGAAGACAATAAGAAACACCAATTTAGATCCACATATTCAATAACTCAACCCAAGGGTTCTTCCATAGTCTATGGAAATGAATAAGTTGATAGATAGGTCTTTTGGAGAGATTCACCACAACCGCAATAAATATCGAACACTGATCAGATCAATCTAGAAGAAATGGTGTATCCAAAAACCACTAGAGAGGGTATTAAATTAGATATAAATGGAAAAAAGATGATCAAATGGGCATCAAAATCAGAGAATTTTCCTAAAACATCCCAACCTAGGGATTTACATAATGTGTAGTTCCCTTACACTCTGTGAAATCCATGGTGTTTAATTGTTATGGTAAATATGTTTCATCGGATTAAAAATATGTTATTTAAACATTAATTATGTATAATTTATCTTCACACCTTGTAACATTTCATAGGATGAAACCTTTCCACGACTTGTACCTATAAAAACCTACAAGATTTATATCCTAGTAACACTGCATGAAACACTCTTATAGCCTCCAGAAAAGACCAGTTAAATCCAATAGTCCAAATAATATGGGACTTTGCCATCATAGGTATCCTCCCAATTACTACTCATCTCTCTACAAAAAATGAGAAAAGGAAAAAATTGAGGTTAATGACATACCTGTTAAATCAGTAACGATATGTTACAAACTCCCCACATAATGACTTTTTGTCCCCAAGAAGTCATGTGGAAGGTGTAATCCTTGGAAAAATATGAGGCCACTACTCTCTTATCATCGACTCACATTCCCATGTCTCATGAGAATCTTATTCATGTTTCTATATCACTGTAGCCAATGGAATTGTCTTTCCATGAAATACATTCATTTCAGTGTTAATGATCTCAATTGGTTTCTCTAAAACGAAAACATTTGGCTCTAACAAAATTTCTTCCAAACTCAGAACATGAGTGGATTCAGGATGGTTATTCATAATCTGATATATGTTGAAATTTTTTTTAATAAATGTAAAATAAATTGAAAATGGTAACCAATAAACACCTCTTCTGATCTCCTCAGTGACCTCAAATGATCCATCATATCTCAGCGCCTGTTTTTCTTATTTTCCATGTTGATGGTGAGCCAAACCATGAGAAAATTTCAAGAAAACCCAGTCACAAATGGAAAACTCTAGATGTAGACATCTCCAATCAAATTTTTTTTTCTATAATATTTGGTTTGTAAATAGACATCAATGTACATCCTGATTATTTGTAGATGTCTCATGAACTAGTCTTAGTACAACCAAAGATACTTCTCTCACCTCCACCCAAAAAAGAGTTAATTTGCATGAGAGACTATACAAGACTTCTAAGGGATCCATTCTTATCTACTACTGATAACTATTGTTATAAAAAACATTACAAGTCCCATATGGATATCCCATGATAAACTGAAATTCAAGACATAGGAATGAAGCATATCCCCCTGGATTTGAATTACTCCATCCGTCTGACCGTCTGTCTTTGGATGGTTAGTTGTGCTAAACTTGAACTAAGTCCCCATTTCTACTCGGGGAATCCTTTATAACATCTTAGTAAACCTTGGATATATATCTGAAACATTGGTATAAATAATCCCATAAAACCTCAAAATCTCTTGAACATATAGCCTACCTATATCTTCAACATTAGTGGTATCCTTGATTCGAAGAATTGAGTATAATTCATTGACTGATCAACAACATACTAGATATCATGCCTCCCTCAGAGAGTACATGGTATTCCAATAACAGAATACTTGGTATTGTAATACCATTTCTATATCATCACTATAAGTGGTTGAATTAAAAAAGGGTTTCAAGTACTCTACAATTATCTATTGGCAGGTGCAACATCAGGAAAAATAAACATCAATGTCACATATCGTACTCAACCAGTAGAATCATTATCTCATGCCATAAAAAATATTTATAGGACATAGATGAATGAAACTAAATGATATGTGATAGTTAAAAAATATTAAACTCTTTATGGATTCTTGTATGACAACCCGATCTCCAAAGTGAAGCATACCATATGAAGAAAGAGACCAACCAGAAATATCATCCCCACCAGAAAGGCTTTCTTAATCTCTACCAAACCCATCATCCCATTGAAGACTCTAAAAAGTAGACTCCAAGAGAGATGATGATAATTGAAAAATGGTCAAAACCATACCTAAAACATCCTCCTGGGCATCCAAGTGCCACATAGAAAAAATGCTTATAAGATTTCATTCCTCCATCATTTTCAAAATAGCCCAAGATAGTACTTTGTATCTAGAATTGTCTGCAATGTCATTTCCCTTCTATGGAATATAGTTTATATTAAAGTAAAACATATGTATATATTATAACCATCGTCTCTATTTGATTTTTATGTTATTTTGAGAAAAGATATAACTCAAACTTTTATGATCAGGGAAGACAACGAACCTCTCACCAAAAAGATAGTAATACAAAAACTTAAGCGCATGAATAACTAAAACAAGTTATAAATCATGATTGGAGTAATTATTCTCATGTGGCCACAACTGATGAGATACTTAAGCTACCACATGGTCATACTACAAAATCATGTATCCCAAACAATCACTAGAAGCATCAAAAAACACCACATACCCCTTACCGATCTAGGGTAAGATTGTAATATGAGATGATGTCAGAAGTCATTTTAGTTCATCAAAAGAATACTAGAACTTCACATCCCATGTGAATTTCACTTCTTTCTTTGTAAGAGTAGTCAAAGGTGATGCCAACATAGATAAATCCTTAACAACCCCTAGGTAGTATCCAACAAGACCAAGGAAGCTTCATATCTCAATTACATTTCGTGGTTTCTTCCTTGAAAAACATCCTTCAAATTCACTAGATCCACTGATAAGATGTGTTCAATAATATTGTGCCTTAGGAACTTCATTTTTTGAATTCAGAAACTAAATTTCAAAAAAAATCATGCAAATGGTGACTTCTCAAAATTTCTAATACCAAAGTAAGATGGTGCTCATGCTCATGCTCAAATTTAGAATAAACCAGAAAATCATCTATGAATAGTACCATGGAATTTTCAAGATATTGATGGAATATCCTATTTATAAAATCTATAAAAACTACTGGGGAATTAGTTAGACCAAAAGGAATCACAAGATATTCATAATGGTCATACATCCTCCTAAAAGCTATTTTTGGTATATAAGACTCCCAAATTGTGAGCTAACGATAACCTGGCCAAAGAAAAAACTTCATGAACTACTTTTCCCTTTTAAACTGATCAAACAAATCATTAAAATGAGTGAAATGATATTTTTTATTGACAGTTACCTGATTCAGCATTCTATAGTTCACATATAACTGAAGTGAACCATCTAACTTCTTGTAAAAGTGCATAGGGGCTACTAAAGAAGAAACAATAGTGTGAACAAAACCTTTTTCCAATAGGTCTTCAAACTGAGTCTTGAGATCATTAAAATCCAATTTGTTCATATGATAATAGGGTATTGATTTCGGCTGCATACCGGGAACTAGGTCAATCATAAACTTTACCCATCTCTGGAGGAAGATTGAAGAATTCATCTGGGAAGATGTCAGAAAAGTCCTAAAAATAATGGGAATATCAAAAAAAAGAAACATAATCAGGCTCAAATGAAATAATAAGCTTTCGGTGGTACGACCCTGCATAACCTGATCTTGGATACCACCCCCTGAAACACATAAGAGATCCCATCACTAGCAACAAAATAACACGTTGATGATAATAATCAACCCCAGATCGATGAGTAACAAGTAAATCCATAATGATGATCACATAAAAAATCCATATCATGATCGATAAAATACCAGGATAACTACATAATGACTATCGTTAATGAAAAATAAGGACACAGTAACCCCATATCTTTCCCCTTACCGAGAGTTGTTGTTAACTCCATTACAAAGGTTATAAGTTCTGTTGGATGTTTAATAGAATTAACAAAATGTAAAGATATAAATGTGTAGAGGGAACTAGTATCAAATTAACAAATTTCTATAGAGGATGAAATAAAGATAGTACCTTTCATGGTTGTTGGACCTACATCGTCTTCTGCTGGACACTCATCTACTACAAGAGGGTTCTTCACTCTTGAGACATGTGGATGGAGTCCTATAGTCCTTGAAGCTTATAAGTGCACCTCAGTAGCCTTTCTAGTTGATGAACCTTGACCATAATAAGGTGTAGACATAGCCTGACAAAAAATATATAAATGACCAATGTGTCCATAGCTGTTGAATTTATTCATGAGCATAGGAAAAAAAAATTGGTGTTCCAACCATGTCGTAATGATATCAAGTCATAAGCACACTGTTGGCCGCATCAGACGGTGTAGAGGAGGTGCGCTGCTGAGTCCCACCACCACCACTTCTATGATAATCCTGCCACTTCCTTTTCTTCCCATATACACCTATGAAACTTCCACTAGATGGAAGATAAGGGTTGGGAAACCCATCCATTCCCGATGTATCCATCTCTACCATCATCTCTCTTTCTACGATATCTACATAGGTAGAATGTTTCAACATACACACCTATAATCTGATTTCTAGTTGTAAACACTATATGTACTTATGAGCCTTCAACTAGTCATTATTCAATACATCCAAAGAAAATTGGAAAATCACAGCAAACTAGTTGGCGTATGCCAACACAAAAATACCTACCTATTGTAATGATTGAAACTCCATTGAGTTTACTAGAATCAATGACTCTGGAAAAAACTACTGGAATAATAGTGTTTTGAAACCCTTCCAATCCATGGAGACATGTCTATCTTCTTGGCTCATATAATCCCACAATCTCTTTCCAAAACCCTCAAGCCTAAATGTTGCACACTTTACCCCGATATTCTCAGGTGTTTAAAATAAGTCGAAGATTTTTTTGATCTGATCCAGTAATTCCTTAGCCTCTGGAGGTTCATTCATTGCTTTAAAGGATGGTGGCTTATCTTACAAGAAGTCTCGCAATCTCTCACTCACTCTCTCCTCCAGCTCCTATCTGTACCTCAACTATTGTGTTATGAAATCATGGTATATCATGATGAAAACCACTAAATTCATATATGATAGTCTCAATAAGAATATAATATATAGGTGTATTCCCTTGAATATCATTAGTTAAACCGTCCTTTGGAACTTTTAGAATACATTTAAAAGGAATACTAATGCACCCCAAAATAGAAGGAATGATCAGACAACATAGAAAATCTAATCTTAATACAGAAAACCCATAAAAATAAACTGAGATATAAAACCAAACCCATTGTAATACACACATAGGCCAACTTACTTTGGCAACTTGAGTCTTTTAATGATAAGAGATTGTAATGAACTCATCACAACATACCTATCATGTCCCAATAATCTTATCTCCAGTTTAACTGAAATCCTAATACAAGGATTTTTGGGGACAAATATGGCTCTCATACAAATTTGTAATGAACAGACCTAGGTTAACCTCAATCCTAGAACCTGAACCTTTCTGTCACAATCATGAATGGAATTCATGATCTCCATGGTTGGAGACAAGCACCCATGCATTGAAAAACAAACCATAGGGAATGATTTCACACAACTAGAATAAAACACTAGGAATATATATACATGAAGAAAAAAAGAAACAACATAAAACTAGTGAATATATGGAATAACTGTAGAAAGATAGTAGAAACAAAACAACTTCCAAAGTATTCAAAACTCCAAAAAACAATTCCAACTATAAAGGACTAAAACCAAACATATACTCAAAATTATGGTGTGGATGAACTCCCACTAGGTCACCATCGGCTACCCAACCGAGCTAACATGAAAACTCACCACCTCACTGCAACACCTTTCATTTCCCTGAAAAGGATGACATCCAAAGTTCTATGCACCATCAAAGATGTTCATAGGGTGTGAGATAATAGGATCAATGGGTTATCACCCAGGTGTTCCATAACAAGTCTCTGTATAAAACATCCTATGTGCACAATTTAAATAAAACATTGCTTAATAATAACTAAAGTATCATTATAGAAAACCTAATAAAAATTTCTTCTTTATGATAATTCCAAAACAAAAGTAGTTATATCAATTTCAAACACATATTTATATATCATCTTTTTAAATAATTATCATGTATATCAAGTCTAAAAAACAAATTGACAATAAATACAAAGCAATAGTAGAATCGCATACATGATGGACACCGTAAAACATATATAATCATGGATTTATAGGACATGTAATTCCATTACACACCGTGAAATCCATAGTGTCTAAGTACGCTGATAATTACATCACCTCAAATTAAAAATCTATTGTATAAACCATTCACAATGGTTAACGGCCCTTGACATCGTGTAACCTTTAACGGCAAGAAACATTTCATGAAATGTTCCCTAGAACACTTACATGATGTGATTCTTAGTTACACTGAATGAAACCCTCTAGCAACATGCATGAAAGAATAGTTAAATCCAAGAGTCCAAGAAATATTTGACTTCACCATTACCGGTATCCTCAAAATTCTTTCTCGACCCTCTATAGACATCGAGAAAGGAAAACCACAATGAGGCTAAATACATACCAGATAAATTGGTAACGGGATGTTACAACCCCATAAATACCCATATAAAAATAATATAAATACTCTATAAATAAAAATAAAAATATATAAAAAAATTATTTTTATAAAAAATTATTGATTAATATATATATACTTGGTAATCTATATGCCACCCATGCACCTGATTCTACATTTTAAATAACCCTTTACATATTTAGATTAAATTGATTATCAAACCTTACACTAGCCTCATATTCAACTATGGATAAATTTTTTACCCCTTGTATCATTGGGCAACACAATTTTAAAAATAATGCCAAGACCATAAGTAATAGAAATATATAAAAAAATTAAATATTTTGTACCTAAATTCCATAATACTCAAGGAAATAAATAACTAACAAATTTAATAAAATAAAATTACATTAGTGTTTCATAGTTAAACATATAAACAATCTTATTTTTAAATTGAAATGGAAGTTATTTATTATAGAATTCCAACATAGTTTTGGAGGGATATTTTTTTTATCTTTCGAAGATTTGTTAGTGTCCTATTAATTAGGAAAGTAATAATAAATAAGAGAGAATTGAATATAATATGATAAGTAATTTTTATTTATAATAACAATAAAAAACACTTTTTTAAGGAAATAATATTAATTAAGTATCCTTCTTAAGATTAAGTATTTCACAAATAATTGAACATATTTTGGTTTCTTACCTTATAATTTTATAAGGCATACCTCATTCATTTCAAGGGATCCTTAAACAAAAAATTATCATAATAAATAAAATTCATAATAAGATAATTCCTAACACATTGATAATTATATTTTATTTAAAAAAACATATATATGTTACATTCTATATCATAGTGATATCTCTCCCTACTATATCATATACCATAGGTTTCAATATAGTCCAATAAATTCATATAATATTATGATATTATGTAAATTACTATTTCTATGATCTTAATTAAATAATCGGCTTTATCAAAATCCTCATACTTTGACATACATTATTCACAAATAAGGATATTCAACTAATATAACCATCTACCTTATTTTTCTTTATGACCTATGTTATGACTTTCCCTTTTCGAGGAATAACCTATCACAACCGTTTTATTTCCTAATAATAAACTATATATGATCCAAACATCTCACACAATGCCTTTAATTTGGTAATAACCTATTTTTGATTCATTTAATTGAAGGGTGTTCACCTAGATTCCATGTATCGACTGATTTAAGGAAAATATTTATTTAATTTTATACCCCTTTTATATACATTGTAAATACCATATTCTGCATTGTCTTGGTTGAAAAGTATTTTCTAATAAATTTACATGCATTCATTGGTTAACCATTTATTTTAAATGGGGTTATCATGTTACTACTATTTATGAAATTATAAGTCATTTCCTTATGTTAATCTATCTGAAAATGATATGAAACTCCTTTTCATTTGAAGGGTTATTTATGATGTGTTGAATGAATCCAGTTCTCATTCCATAGGGTTTTGATGCTATAAAAAGTGAATGATTTTAATTTAAATATTTCATGAAACCCAGTTTATTTCCATGGGTTATTTATGATTTGAAACATGATATATTTTTATGTGGCACATGTTTGTATGGATGAATGAGAGTTGGGGTCCTATATTTCCCTTTAATGAATTTTTCAAAAGATTATATTTCATGATTGATGCTTTAAAATGTAAATTTCAGTTTCTCCTCCGCATTGGAACTAATGGTGTGGCTCATAAATGTAACAATTACCTATGATAATGTTTGTGACCTATTACAATTATGTCATAGTTTTATAATTGTTCTCACGACTGTATTATACTCTCATGGACCATTCTTATTGATTCACTCTTTTGATTCATATCTTTTTTATACCAATATTTAGTCCATGATTTGTGATCTATTATTTGTTAGTTAATATTTTTTATCCATATTTCTTATACCCACATGGTTATCTTATATTCACATATGATATTTAATTTTTAGTACTTATGTTTAAACTTATTGAGCATCCAATCTCACCCATATCTTATGTTTCCTCTTCCCCAGGTTATGAAAGGAAGTATTGTGTATGATTTATCTAGAATAAAATTATGTGAAAAAAAATTATGGGAGATATTTAGTACTCCTTATGTATTAATTATTTTCATATATAATGGGAATAAATTATCAAATTGATATAAATAAATTATATTTTTTTAGTAAAAGTTTTTTATAATTATCTAAAAAATTAAAATAAAAAGGTTTTGAGAATATATTTAAATAAATATTTTATATAATTTATGTGTATGAGACAATGATGTCTATGGGCTGTTATAGTTGGTATCTGAAATAATTTTACTTATCTTTAAAGATTATGATTTCATCAGATAATGAAATATTGGTAGTTAAAAATGCCTTCAAAGATTAATTAAAATTTTAATGGTATAGATAACCCTTTATGTTAGTTGAGATAATATTGCATATTTTAATGATTGGGATAAAGAAAATTAGAATAAACCTTATGGATAAGTTTATGTTATAATTATTGTTAGAGGATAAAATCATAAAGTCTTGGAAATCTATAGATTGTAGAGATTTAATATTAATTTCATCCTTATTTACATATTACTAGTGGATGTTGTCTCTAACATTGATGTACCTTGAGGTAATAACATGAAAGAGTGTATTGGGTATTGACTCAATGATCATGTAGTTCATAAAAAAGAGGCTTATCTACGTACCATGATTTAAACTCACAAGGGATATTACTTAATTAATTGTATTCTCTTTAAAATACATTTTAAAATATTTATTATGTCATGTAATTAAGATATGAAGTATTATAACACCCAAACTAATGAAAACTATATATAATTAATTATGATTCGGGTCGAACTAAATGCTAATTTAATAGTTTTTGAAAGTAATAAATTTAATTTTTGTATTTCTAATTTAAATTAGTATAATAATTCTATTATAGTGTTAATAATTCAACACTCTTGATTAAATCCATTTGGTTTTAATAACGGTTGAAGCCTAAAGGAACCAAGTTATAACTTAATTCCAAGGAAAATGAATAAATTGTACTAATGAGAAACCTAATAGGTTAATAAAATTAGTAAGAAATATTATGATTTTTCTATATTTACTATTAAGAATTTTTATTAAAAATTTAAACTTAGTTAGCTTATAGAAACACCAAATGTCATAAATATAGAGTCACGTGGATGTTTTGGTTGTGAAGATAATGAAATAAAGGATGCTCAAATTTCTTCATGTAAAAAATGTGGTAATAATACCCAAGTTGGATGTCTTAAAGGAAGGGTGATATGTTTTATGTTTATAAAATAATATAATGGAGAAAATATATTCCATGAAACGGTATAGATCTCAAAGGTCTTGGTTTAAGTAAAAAGAGGTCATTCTAATGTAACATTGATTGTTCACCTTCTTAAATGTGGGAATGTTGAAATTAACCAATTAAATACTATAATCCATTGGCCAAAAAGGATGATAGTAACCAAAAACATTTATGATAAGGGAATGAATATGAAACATCCAAAATATAAGTGATTTTCAGAAGAAATATGCAATGTAGAACATTGGACATATACTGAAGAAATGCGAGTGTTGTATTTTTATCTTATTCAACCCACTTCATTATAAATATAATTTTTTTAAAGGGAATAAAATTTCCACCCTTATGTATATATGATGAATTATCAATACAAAATTTGTGTTCCCATGTATTTACCTAATCTATAATAAATTTCTATATGAATTTATTTCCTATAAAATCTGATTATCAATTATTCCATCAATTGTTTTGTGATATTTCACACAATTTTCCACTCTTGAAAATTATAAATTCTGATATTATAAAATAGCATATAATACACCACCCATAATAAATTATTAATTCAATTCCAACTATAAACTCTCATTTTTTACTCCCATTTTATAGGGTTATTTAACAAAAATGTTTAAAAAAACTCCTCATTATGTATATTTTACTATGAGGGTAAATATGATTTTACTTTTCAAACCAAGGATAGTGAGGATGAAAACTCATTACAAAATAAATATAGAGTTATGGAATTCCATAACATTTTTGAGAGTAATAATTAAAATTAGAAGGAAAGAATTAGTTTAAGGGGTAGAATATAATGACTTGAGATTTCACTATGAATTTTCATTAAAGAAATATATTATGTTAATAGATGGTTCAACATGAAAACCATAACTAAAAAAACTATTGTATATTAAAATAAAATATAAATATTATAATATATACATAAAATTAGTTGGAATGAAATCAAGGAACCATATTATGAAATCTATAAAGGAATGAAATGGTACTGAGTAGGAGAAGTGTACCTCATAAATAAAATTTATCCAATCCTATGAAAGAGGTAGCTTAACTAGTGTTTTACAAAGATCAATCCTAAACAAAAATTGAATAACTATGATATGAGAAAAATACTATTCCAGATAAATTCAATGTTGTGGAAATTTCTATGAGATCTTTATTAGAAAAATCACTACCCTTTACTACCACCAGAGTTTACCTTATACATAGTTCTTAGGCAAAGATGCAATGTTTCTGTGTAACTAGAAATTAGGAAGATATAATTAGGTAATTATTAATTTAATAAGTTATTGGTCACTTTTATTTTACAAAATTATTATTTTTAATTCTAAATATAAATAATATTCATTTACTAATGCATTGATACCATTAGTGAGATCCTTAGATTCTTAAAAATGTTTTTTTCCAAAAATTACTTTATCTGCCTTATATAAAAAAAGTAAACATATTATAAATTTTTTATACGAATAATATACATATAATTGAAAAAAACTAATTTTATTAGTAATCGATAGGAAATAATAATACCAATGGATTATATTTAGAAATTTTATTTTCCTATAAATATAGTTTCTCATTAAATTTTTATATTTTATTTGAAAGTTAAAATAAAAAATTATTGAAATCATATATTAAGGAAGAAATTATAATTATGGATATATAATTCTGAAATCATTTGAAGATTAACTTTTTGGATTTTTCTAAAAATAGATTTTTTCAGCTGAACAGTTTAAAATAACATTTTTTCAAATTACACGACCTTTATGACATTATTAAAATGAAAGTATAAATAATAAATTATTTAAACCCTTTTATGAAAAAATATCTATTTTATAAGTGAATATAAGATTTTATAATAGTTTTTATCAATTTTTAAACTCATATTTGACATTTTGGATTTTAAGTTATCTTTATCAAAAATATTTTTTAATACAATATACATTTAGTTTTTTATAGTTAATTTATACCACTTTATTAAATTAAAATAACCAAATTAATTTGATATTTTAATTAATTAGGTAAAAATTAAATAATAATTTATAGTTTATTTTGAATAATAAAGGATAAATTTATTTTTTAAAACAAGATAATTTGGTAAAAGTTAAAGTGGTTTAAAATGGTTTTACCAAGAGGGTTAGGCTGAAAACTTGTTTAAAATATGCATAGGGATGGGGGGCTTGGATATTTTATGAAATTATCCCTTCATCCAATGGATTGAAGGCCTTCATTTTTTATTGATTTTTGATAACCCACCTTTCAAGGGGTGAGGTGGAACCCTTACAAGGACCGTAGGCATAAGTATTGCATGGACCATAGGCCTTAAATGAATTCAATGCCCATAGTCTTCAAAAATTACATACAACCCAGAATAACGACTTGGAACTAATCCTCCCCAGCATCTTCATCATGAAATCAACTCTCCACCTTCGCATGAATGTTTGGCTAGGCTTCCCCATGCATGCACAGGCTTGTCCTGATGGCAGGTGCCATACCCTCTCATTCTTGCAATCTGTTTAACTTCTACTATGGTTAAACCTCCTTGACCATCCTCCTTCTAAATCATGTTCCTTGTAGGTTGTTTGGTTTTCCTCTATACTTAAGGTGGACTGAAGGCCTTGAGGTGGCCCAAAGGCCTTACTGACTTGAAGCCCTGGGTGGCCCGAAGGACTTAAAGGACTTGGGGACCAAATCGGTGGCTCGAGGGCCCAAACAGGGGATTATTTTCGGCTGCTATAGTGCCAAATAGTTCATGGTAAAGTTCTCACTACATTAATGCACAGTTCCTACTACAGTACTGCTACAGTCCATACACAGTCCCTAATTTTTTATTTAGTTTCCTTGACTATGATTTTTAATTATTAATGGTTTTGGGTATCAATAAAAATTCCAACCCCTTTAACTAATAAAATGGGAACTCTTCTCCTCACTACCCATCAATTAAAAACCCACCTATTTAATTATAAAATCATCCCTAAACTCTCATCCAGATTACTAGAAATCATAAAGAGGGTTTTTCTTCTTAAAATACATTTCACTAAAGGTTCAACCCCTTGTAGAATGAGATAATCCAAGTAGTAAAGAATAAATTTCTAATCCCTGTTTTCTCATTTTAATTTATTTATGTGAAATTATTCCTAAAATCCCATTAAAATATTTGAAAATGATAAATTAATAAATATTATTATTATTTTATGTTATTATAATGATGCTAGAAGAATTAATCATATTTCCCTTTTCTATTAATAAAAATGATTAACATCATTTTTGCATTGTGTGGACTACCACCTCCACGACGCAACATGTTTAATTTTTATCCTACTATTAAATAGATTGTATTAATAGAGAATTTAATATTTATGAATAATAATTATGAAATATTATAGAATCTAAAATTATAAACCACATTAATCATTTTGACTATCCTATGGAAAATGGTATCAACAACCAAGTATATGTTTTGATTATCGCCTCCATAGAATGATTGATTTGCGTTTTTATTTTCATAACCCCCTACATATTGGGTGTAACACCCCGACCCCAGTTACCCAGAGTCGGTGCATTATTAAATAACATTGGCATGATCACAAGAAAGATCAAATCTCGAAAGACCGATTGGTTTAGTAGCCTTGGAAACACTAGATATATTCATAAAGTTTTACATTACATCATAAAGTGAAAAACTACTACAACAACATATTGTCTCCTAATCCCACACTCATATCCCCACATACTATCCCGGCAAGTCATTCATAAATTACTTCTTCACTTCTTGGAAAAAAACATTGAAAAGGGGTGAGCTCAAATGCCTAGTAAGGATAACAATATAGCGGAAACTTTCATAAATAAGAATAAATATTTAAGGCAATGTATAACTTAAAACAAAAGCCTTTTAAACTTGAACTTCAACATAGTATGGCCAAAATAAAATGAAATAATTACATTTACTTATTCACATGGATATTCTACTAATCGAATAATCACAGGAAATATCAACTACCACTTTCATAATTATGGAATGCATAATGCCAGACTATCATAACCACATAGCCAAGGACTCGTGCCAAGACTACAAATAAGATTTTTCCAAGGCCTTGTGCCAAGACAGTAGTTTGTCTCATGAGACCTACCGATGCATCGAGGAGCTATAGTGGGCTCCACCCGTCACATATTAAGTCCAATGCATTCCCATATGAAAAGGTTTAAACATAACATAAACGTTCATATTAAAACAAGCATACGAAATGTCAATAACTTCACCATAAACTATGAATGGTATAAAAAATAGCACATCCATAGTTGAACATTTCACAAAACCTTCAATACAATATAGAAGTTTTGTATCATAATAAATAAACTTCAAATAAGCGTAAAATCCATCAAAGGATGTTGACATAGATGAAATCAGAACTCTTTTTAGAGAAATATCTCTTTCTATTTTGAAATCATTTAAGAGTTATATATTTATAAAATAAAACATTTTCTTTGAAAATATTATTATAAGATAGTAAGGGAAACTTCAACGATTTTATAAAGGCGGAAAATAACCGCACCTACCGTATAAGTTAAAAAACACTCTTACCTTAATTATTTCGAAAAGGTTAAAAAGCACCTTGTTTGGAAAATGACGGAAAGATTCTTTTATAAAACTCTTATAAAAAGTCAAAAAAGGGTATAAATGACTTTAAACCATATTCATGTAAACAGTAAAAATGTTTTGAAATTCATTTTTAAGAAACATGGATATGGATGATAAAGAGATCCCAGTAGATTATTATGTATAAACAACCTCGGATAATGAAGAGATTGTAAAATAACCCTTACCTTGTAATTTTCCTTGGTTGAGGGTAGGTTAACCTCCTGTATAATGGTGAAATAATTGTTATTAAATTATACAATAATAATATATATTAATATGATATCATATATGATCTTTTAACATTTCTTTGTTAATAATATCTTAGTATTATTGTTGTTTCGGGTTTTAACTAACTCGTTTTCTTTTATATATTTTGTTACGTAAGCCATGTTTGTCATGGATAGGTTGTATATTATTCATATCCAAAATAATATCAAGTCCTTAAACATTATTTTTAAATCATCAAATGTTAATTATACTTGAATGGATACGATGGAGAATGAATCTCATCGCATTCGTGGAGACGGTACTCTGTACGTACGCACGAGCGACAATATCATTATTTTGATATTAAAATAATATATAATTGGATATTATATCATATATACAGAATCATTATCATGTTATATTTATTATTTACATGAGTTACACATCATAATTATACTCATCCAAATAATAATATATTGAATAACAATTACACCACGATGTGGAGACGGTAAGCCATACGTACACACGTATGGTGACATGTTATTCAAAGGATGGATAGAATACTGAATATGGTTTTACCATATTTATAATAACATCACAGTATATATATGATACTGGATTTATTATTTTATAATGGTAACAACAAAGGAAGAAGAAGTGGAAGAAGAAAGGAACTTGGAAAAGGGTGGTGAAATCATTACCTCTTCTTCGGGTTCTTCCTTTTGATTTGATCAAAAAGGATCCATAGAATGGCTTTCTGATCAAAATAAGGCCTCTAGTTTGTAGTGAGGGAATTTGGGAGAGTATTGGGGAATATTTTTCCGAACCAAAAGGCTTAGAAGTGTGAAGAAATGAGAAGGAAGAGTTCCATTTTATAAGAGGTGTGAAGGGCACCTTTGGAAAAGCTAGAAATATTATTTTATAATAAATTCATATTCAGTTTCTAATTGATCCAAGGTTTATTATTAAAAGTTTAAAGTGGGGATAGGTCGAAAAACATTAAACCAATATAATATAGACAGGTTTGGGTAACTATATTAACCTTATCTTTTAGTTTTGACTCTTAGTTAATTGGTTTGTCAATTACCATGTCACTTTGTATTTTCATATTATAAAGTTAATAAATTTAATATATACATCCAAGAGACCCTCAAATGGTCCATTAATGATAAACCAATCATGATATTATTCTCTTGGCCGAACCTTAGATTTTTAGGAATTTAATATCAATTAATACTATAATATTTGTTTTAAAAACTCTTTTATGTCAATTTTGACACTGTTCAATAGTTGATTTTTGTGAAACTTATAACAGAATGATTACTTAGAACAAGGTCAATTAAATAAATCCTAATATGTCATATTATCCTATAAAATTAGTTTAATTCATTAAAAGTTTCAAATTATATTTATTTGGGTATTTAAAATATCAATTATTTTAATTTTTCACTATTATGGTAATTACTGCATCATCATTGTGTCATAAATAAATTAAATTATTTAATGTCTAAAAATTATAAATAAAATATAATTTTGTATGAAATATTTTTATCTTTATAATTAATATTTATAGTTGAACATCCAACATATATATCCTTATGTAAAAATTGTTTTTCTAAAAGATATATGCTTGTGTAATTTTTGTATTCATTTTAACTTAATTAAAATAAAGTGTCCCTATCACTTACAAGTGGAACGATGGGGTCTCAAAATAGACCGAAAGATGGCCATGGTCGGAAATTTATCCACCAATAAGTTTAAGACACGTTTTAGGGTAATTTAGTATTATTATAATATTATTTTTTAACCCTTATTTACCGGATTTACCCTTAACCATGGTAAATAAAATATTTACCGCAGTAATTATTCAAAATGTATAAAAATAAAAGTTACCTATTTACACAATTTGAACATCTTGATTCTAAATATGGAATCCATTTTTCAAAATTCAAAACATAGAAGTGGCAGAAATTAATTTAAAATTAATTCCCGTTGTTAAAACAAAAAAGCCTGTTTTTAAGAGATAATAACTATCAAAAGATTGACACTTGTTTATGTCTGGTTTAATTGTAAAATTATGTACAATGACCAAAATTGAATTAAATGGTAAAAATATATTCTAAATATACTTGAAAACAACTCAAATTCATAATTTATCAATATAAAGTATTTCGATTAAAAAAGTTGTTTTTAATTAAAATTTAGTAATTTTCACTATTCATCAAAATATAAGTTTTATCAAAAAAGTTCCAAAATTTCACCCTAGGATAAATTCGATATTCCGAATCCAAAAATGAAGTCCATTTTGAAATATAAAATATATATAGTTTCAAAAATTAGGTATTACTATTCATAACGGCTAGTTTGATTGGTTGTGGTGTGTTAGAACTCGGTGTTGCGTACAACACACGCTATCACATTATTCAAAGAGAAGTGTACCGTAGAAGCTTAGGGTGTTACATTCTCCCCTACTTCAAATAATTTTGTCCTCAAAATTTCTTGAATATTATCGCATGAAAAGACTCGGGTGGTTCTTCATCATAACTTCCTCGAGTTCCCACGTTGCCTCTTCCATTTTATGTTTTCTCCACAAAACTTTTACCAGACGCGTCGTCCAGTTTCTCAGCACTTGTTCTCTCGTATCAAGAATTCTGATGGGCTCTTCACAATAAGACAGATCTGTAGACGCCGGAAAAGTCCGTTGTTCCCAAACAAAGCTCTGGATGCGGAAAGCGAGGTCATATTTGGAGTCAGAGGCACGTTTCGGAGGGCGCGGAGGCCTTGCGCGGAATTTTGGAGACCCGCGCGCAAAGTTCCAGTAAGGCGTGCAAACCTCCCGGGATGCGCGCAATGCGCAGGGCCGGCGCGCAATTGTGCGCGCCCGTGGCCCGCACGACTCCCTTGTGCGCCGGGACCTATTCCGCGCCCGCGAAGGAAATTCCGCGCCCGCGAACCGGATTCCACGCCCGGGGTTGCCTATAAATATAAGGCGACCCCCGATGTTTTGAAGGTTGCCGGAATTCGAAGAGTCGCTCGTTCGCGCAATCCAACCCCTTCCGCGCGCAATGCCGATCTTCAGGTAACCTCTTTTCTTTCGCGCAAGAAAGCCTCGGGGTTCGCCTTCGCGTGCAATCCCCTTGGCTCCTTTCCTTTGAAACAACTCTTAACCCAAAGGCCTTCGCGCGCAAAAGAAGCCTCTTGCGTGCAATTGCCCCCGGGTGCGCGCAATCCAGCCTGATTGCGCGCACCCCCCCCCCTTTCAAAGTGGCCATTCGTTAAAAGAATGGGCCGTTGCCCCCGCGCGCTATCCGAAACCCGGTGCGCGCAATCTCAATCATCCACGCGCAAAGTGATGGCCCAATTGCGCGTCAGGCTGCCCATTTGCACGCCGACCCGCGGTATTGCGCGCCAAGCTCCTCTTTTGCGCGCAATCCGCCGTGGTCGCCCCCTTTTTTTCCCACTGAGGGTACCCGCCTGCGTTGCGCTCGATGATCTTCATCCCGGGTGCCCACACCGTGCGTTGTCTTCCCGTGCGGCCCTCCAGGCTCGCGCGAAGTGACACGGACCCATCGGCAGCACTACTTCGTCCCAGCTACAAGACGTTAAACTGTACACTATTCGTCCTGCACGACGTTAAACTGTAATTCGTCCTGCATGACGCTAAACTGCACCTTGTCCGCGCTGCAAGACGTTAAACTGCCAAGCATCTTCGTCCTCAACACACGACGTTAAACTGTACTTCGTCCGGAAAGACGTTAAACCGTCCGCTTCGTCCTCAACACACGACGTTAAACTGTACTTCGTCCGGCAAGACGTTAAACCGTCCGCTTCGTCCTCAACACACGACGTTAAACTGTACTTCGTCCGGCAAGACGTTAAACCGTCCGCTTCGTCCTCAACACACGACGTTAAACTGTACTTCGTCCGGCAAGACGTTAAACCGTCCGCTTCACCCGATCCCGTGCCCTGCACGCAGGGTCCCCCCGGTTTGGATGTGGCCCCCACCCGCTCGTCTCTGCAGGGATGACGGGATTGCCCCTCTTTAGGGACGATTCATGGAGTGGCCTTCGCCCACGGGGGTAGAGTGTTACAAACCGAACGAACTACGTGGACTTTGATCCCTGTCTCCTAAACAGGGTACGTAGGAAGCCTCTCCGAGGTTCAAGCCCGCCACCTGGTCGTCCTGGTCGTATTTACGTCGGTTCGTCCATCAGTGGACCCCTCCCGGGTTCACACTTGTGTCGATTCACCTATGAATCCGCCATTGTGGGAGACTGCACATGTGTATCTCCATTGTTCTTCCCCACTGCCTTTTTCTCCTTTCAGCGTCCAGCATGACGTGAAACTGTGATCCACCCGGCCGTTCCATCCCCCTCTGTGCGAGGTGGTTCGGTTCAATCCTCCGCCTGGTGGCCTAGACCTCCTCGTGAGTCGGCTTGCCGACGTCCAGCATGACGTTAAACTGTATATCCGCACTACGTTGACTTTGATCCGCGCTAACGCGCGGTACGTAGGAAGCCTCTACGGGGTCCAAGCTCTTCACTCCATCATCCACCCTGATCCTTATCTGGGACGCTACATCCCGGTGGGGTCATGCCATTTCATTCCACTCCACTTCACTCGGGAAGCCGCCCATGTGCTGGCCCCAACGTCGGAGGTTCCCCACAAGGGGTTCTATCACCTGATCCACTTCTCGTGTTGATCAGTCTGATGCCGTCCCCGCTGGACGTTAAACTCACGGCATACCCCGTGTTAAACATGGGAAGCTGAGGAAAACCTCAGGTAACGCAGTTCCCTGCACCCAGCGCGGGATGCCTCAGGCCATCACGCCTTCGATAAGCCCTATTAGGGACGGAAGGCAGACATGCAGAGCCGCAGTGATAAGACACGCCCCCAACACCCAGAGCTACCCGGTCTCCTCACCGCAGGTTGCTGCCCCGACCAGACTCCTTGGAGCGTCCGGACGGAAGCAGCATAATTAACCGGTGTCCATGGAGACATGGCGCCGGGAACGAGATTCACGATCACGTCTTAAATCTATGAGGGAGACCCGGATTAGGCGACGAGTTCTGAGGAGACGTCCACGGAAGGAGGAGCCGACATCCCATCATCCCAGTTTCGATCAAGGAGCAGACGCCCCTGAATAAGGGACGGATGCCGCCCGCCTTTGGAAAGCGGGACTGCGGGGCCACGAGCCGTGCAACCATCCCCTCGGGTCGACGGGCGCACGCGCGAACGCGTCCTGGCGGAACAGCGTCGGAACAGAAACCCGACGCACATCCGCACCGAAACAGAAAAATGGTGAACCCGACGTGAATCTCTTCTCCTCAATACGAAGACCGATTGCTTTCGGAGGTTTCGGAAGACCAGCATATTGCCCGGCCAAGCATTCAACACTGGGGCACGGAACCCGCCAGGGGCTGGGGAAGGGAAATCGGGCACTCCGTCTCACGACGTCGAGGGCCTGGGTTCCCCCCATGGAAGGCGTCATGGCACTAATGGTTGGTTGTCGATTCCTTTTCTTGTCAGTGTTAATGGGTTTTTCTCCCTGCTTTCAGAAATCAAGTCGCCCAATCTAGTGCCCGATCGCTACCCGCCCACTGGCGCAGGGGTAGGGGAAACACCGACGCGGCTACTCCGCGCGGTCCCGCCCATTCCACAGTCGTCCCAGCAGCCGCAGCTGCGGGGCAACCACGCCCTCTCTCCCCCTCGGAGGTCATCCAGAGAAGGGTGATCAACAACTTGGTGCGGAGATATGAGGAAGAGGGAGTCATCCCCACCAGGGACATGGCTCACCTAGACCTCGAGGAAGCTGCACCTCGCCACCAACGCCGCCCCCGAGGGCCGCGCAGGGAGGCACCGCTGCCAACCTCGACATCCAATCGCTTCGGGAGTTTATCCCCGGAATGCTCCGACAGCTCCTTCCCCTATGCGAATGAGGTAGAAGATGTCTGGGACCACCCTATCCGGGATTCGCTCCAGGGATCTGCGATAAGGGCTCCTGTCAGGCCACGGCGACATCGCCGCCAGGCCTCTCAAGTCGAAGAACGGGCTCTCCACCTGCCCGCGCCGCTCATCCCGACTCATCTGTCTCGACGCCAACGTCGGGCACGAGCGGAAGAGGATGCCCACCTTGGGGCCCTAGCAATAGCGGTCGTGTTGACTCAAGCCACTGCTGGCTCCAGTCACCAGGCCCCTGCGCATCCTGAGCAGGGGAACTTCTATGCCCGACCTGGATCGAGGCCCCGACCGCCCCAAAGGCAGGTTGGGTTGACTCTCCCGGTTGCTGGTACAGGCAATAGCCACCGCGGACCACCTCGCAGTAGCGCTATTCACCAATAGAGTCTACTCCGTGTGGCCGATCCAAGAGGCATGGGTCATCCCACCTCCCGATCCCGGCCCGGAGGCCTGCCCGGAAGCATCTCTCCCCATGTCCCCTTTGATATCTGTCCCGGTGCTCCTCGCACCTTGGTTTCCAGTCCTCTTGGCCCCAACACCGGTGCGGCCGGAGGACTCCAGGATAGAGATCAGCCATGCCCCGAAGAACCACCCAGGGGTAGGAGGGCGAGGCGTCGACGCCGAGGGAAGAATGTTACGGAATTCCGGACAGAGATCCGACCGGTTCGTTTCTCAGATACAGAGGCGGAGTATGATTCGGCGACGGAGCCTTCCCCCCGATCCCTCCAGTTAGGGGCAGGGGTAGGAATGCGGCACGTCAGCCTCGTACTTCCCGAGAGCAAGATTGATACGATCCCCGCTTCTCTCCGAAGGTATATCCGGAGTAGCAAGGGCCTGGTAGACCCCCAAGGATCAAGCTTGCGGTTGGTACCGGCCCCTCTGGAAGCGCCTTCTGCCTCGATCGAAGAAGCCGGAGACTTTTTCTGGGGACCGATGGTCGAACCACGATCTAGTGCACCCTCGGCAAGCACCGACGCTACGGCAGGATGTTCGCTCGCCGACCCGTCCTATCGTGATGTGGTAGCCGGGGCACCGCCACCCTCAGGGGGCGGCCTGGGATATGGAGGCCAATCGGCCTGCACGCCGTATTCACCGCCGGCCAGCCCGTCGGCCCGGCAGCCCGCCTCGGCACCACTGCCGGTTCCCCGTCCATTCCCAGTCGTTGAAGAGGACCGAGGAGACCTGGGTCCCGAGTTCGAGTCGTGGATCTTCTGGACCGTCCTTACAGAGGGCCACTTCCCTGAGAAGTTTTGCCCAGTCGCAGGACCGGACTTTGATGCACCCGAATCACTCACCCCGGATGAGTTCGAATGCTTCCGCCAAACTCTCCGGGAGACTCAATCCCGTCTTCACCGCCTACAAATGCCATATCCCGGGAGTCAAGCACACCTGGAGGATATTGGTGAGCAGTGCTGTCAAATTGACCTGGCCACGCTCCCCGCGGTTCGGCACCCCGGGTCATTTGGGCACCATGAGGCCCTCCAACAACGATGTGTTGAGTGTTTTCAAATACTCCGCAAGGTTATCGAGGGAGCCACCCCCCACATGTATATCCGTGGATGGGGGTAGTACGCTTCCCTACGCTTCAGTGCGATTCGCCGACAGCCCGATTCACTGGGTGGCCTTGAGGGTACATCCCCAGGGACGGAAACGGTCAATATGGCTGACCTATTGGGAGAGGGGAACGACTTGGAACTTCCCAATGGGGGCTCTCCCCCCGAAGACAAGCCGTCGTTGGATCCATCGGTGAGAGTTACTCGTCACTAGAGGAACCTCCTGGGTCTCCCCACGCCTACTGAAGCACTGACGTTGAGCCGAAACGTCAGCAAAGGTAAAGAGCACGGCGGGGCTGTAAAGCCCGCCGACCCATCTGCCTCCATGCAGAGGGCGGATGAGGATCCCGAGAAGGCTATGCTACATCAACAGCTCGCCGAGCAGAAGAAGCTAGTTGACCAGCTCCTCGCCGAGCGCGCTGCAGAGCAGCGGCCTGACTACGGTGATCCTAGGCCAGGACAGCAGGGACAGGAACAACCGCTCCTCGACGAGACTCTCTCGGGCCACCGTGATTACGCCGTGTTCGCCGACAGGGGAGAGGCCATTGCCTATGGAAAGAGGGCGCGGTATGTTTCACCACACCCTCCCGAGCGGCGTGAATACCTGAGAGACCCCGCTCGGATTCCTCCCGCTGCCCCAAGAGCCGCTCCGCCCGCCGTCCCACGAGCTGCCGAGTTCGACGACCCGGTCGACGACCCGATTGAAGGGCCGTGCAATGCGATCGTGGTTAGAGATCCTCGCCAGGACTGGAACCCATGTCCGGACGATCCGATGGCGGCACTCATCGCCCGCTTGGAAGCCTTGGAGACTCGGCAAGTGGCGATCCCACCGGACGGCAAGCCATACCCAGCATGGGTGGATGACATGCCGGCACCTCCGGGATTCGGGAATCCCACTTTCGCCCCCTTCAACAGGACTGGAGATCCGCCACAGCATTTGGCCCATTTCAACTCGAGGTGCGGGCCTATGTTGGGAACTCTGGCGCAGCACGAGGCCGCTAAGCTTCGCTGCTTTGTCCAGACGCTGGAAGGGCCAGCATTTGTCTGGTACAGCCAGCTCCCCGTCGGGTCGATAACTAGCTGGGAGGACCTTCGTAGACAATTCCTCTACCAGTTTAGTTCCACGACCTGGAAGACGAGTATCGCAGACCTCTTCAAGTGCAAGCAGAGGCCTGATGAGCGAGCCGCGGACTTCGTCGCCCAATGGAAGGGTCTCACGTATTCCCTTGACATGCCATTGACTCAGGAGCAGTTGCTGACAATGTGCGTCGGGAACGTCAAGACCAAGCTGGTCCCTTCCTTGATCACTCAGAATTACCCCGGAGGGTTCAGGGACTTCTCAGACAAAGCTCAACGTCTTGAGGAAGCCCTACAACAAGCCAGCCAGGCACACCCGCTGCCTCCTATGATTCCTGCAAGGAGAGTCAGCAGGGCTGAGCCCGCTGTTGTTGCCCAGATAGAGGCCCCCAGGCCGTTGGAGCTGCTGCCGACGAGGCCAGCTCCACAGCCTCATAGGAATCCTCCTCCACGGGCTCAGTTCCCGGCCCAGCAGCGGCAGCCTCAGAACCGGCCGGCCCCTCCGCGTAATGTACTGCCACAACCCAGGCGAGATAATCAGGGTCCACCTCCTCGGCAGGCCCCTCCAGCCCCTCGTCAAGACCACGCTCCCAGGGGCCCGCGATACCTGACTTACTCATTTCACGAGGATCAGGTCCCCGGTTATTTCCGGAGCGCCCTGGAGCAGAGGATTGTGCGACTGCCTGAGTGTTGGAGGCCAGAGAAGGCACATCTCACGGATAACCCCCGCTACTGCCCTTACCATCGGGCCCTGGGGCACACCATCCAGCGGTGCTATGTGTTTAAGGATTGGCTCCAAGACCAGATTAACAACAATGTAATCAGGTTGGGCCCAGCTCCAGCACAAGTGGCGGGCGTGTTCGTGGGATCAGATGACGATAGTGGCAATGAGGACGAATGGCAGCTGGTCTCCGACGGCGGATCCCAGAAATATAATAACTGGATGGCCCGCAAGACGATCATTCGCGCCCATGGAATCATCCGTGCACGCTTGAATCAGCCTGAGCCCCCAGAATCTGCGGGTGCTGCTTCGGCATCGTCGTCCCAGCCTGCCTCTTCCGAGAAGAGCAAACGGCGGCGGCGCAAGAAGGAAGAGCGCGCCCCGCCAGTTCCGCCGCTATCCCGCACTCTCGGCGATTTCATGCCCCCGGAGATGGGGATCCCTCCCCGGATCTGCCCAGTGGTGAATGATTCGTCCGATGAAAGTGTTGGGTACGATTCGGTTAATACCGTCGAGCTGGTAAATCCCTTTTCGGTTCCCGACGTTGAAGAACACCAGGTGGACCTCCCTAGTGTCCCCGGTCGTCGCCACCGTCGGAGGAGCCGCAACAACAGGAGTCGCCGGGGCACAGCATTTGGTACCTCCAGCCAGGCCGTGCACGCCACTGAGACTAGGCAGCAGGCTCAAAACCGAGCTCAACGTGCGCAGCCCCCCCATCCGGGGATGACGGATTCGCCCCCGCCACTGTTTGTGGTGTGGGACCAGGCAGAACCGCCTCAGCCGCGTCGCGATCAGCTTCGCCCTGCCATGAGTCCGTCCCGGCCTCCTGACCCCAATACGGTGACTACTTCCCGGGTTTCAACCAATGAACAACGAGATGCGCCAAGCACCAGTCGGCCACCGGCACAACCGGCAAGGCCCGTGATGCTTCCAACCGCAGAGCAACCTCCTGCAACCAGGGGCTCGCGCTTGGACAAAAAGTATGATGTCCTGAAGCACTTGGCCGACATCCCAGCGAGACTCTCCATCCTTGAGGCTCTGCGCATGTCATATGAGATGTGCGAGGCACTCGCTGAAGCCCTGAAGAGCCCCCTCCAGTTTGAGACAGAGGTTGCGGCTGTAGAGGCCTTTCACGCCGAAACGATCGAGGACGCCGAATGTCAGGCAGTTATCTCGTTCTCTGGTAAGGATGAAGACCCTCTTATACAGGGGCACATTCGTCCGCTGTATGTCACTGGCCAGTTCAATGGCCTTGAAGTCCGGCGCTGTCTTGTCGACACGGGGTCCGGGATTAACCTGATTCCAACTCGGACGCTCCGGAGATTGGGGTTGTCTGAGGATGACTTGATCCCCTCCTACCTCAGGATCCAGGGGTACGACCGCACCGAGCAAACTCCGGTCGGCCAGATACGCTTGAAGACCCAGTTCGGTGACTTGGTCGCCAACACCGAATTCATGGTAGTCTCTCAGGACACTGCGTATAACGCATTGATGGGCAGGCCATGGCTCCACCTTCATGCGGCGGTTCCCTCATCATACCACCAATGCCTCAAATACTCCCTTAACGGTCGAGTAGGCGTGCTTCAGGGAGATGCCTCTCCTTTTGCCTCATGTGAAGCCCGATATCTGGACGCGGACTATTACAAGAGCAAGGATAAGCAGATCCTGGCAGGTGAGGTTGAGCCTGTCGCTGTTGCAAGTGATCCCTGGGCAAGTTTGTATGACGCTTACATCCTCCCAATCCATCGGTTGGACGTAGCCATGGTCTCGACGACCTGTGAGTCTCCTGATGAGATGACCGCGACCGCCCGTGCCAGCACCAGCGGCCCAGCAGGATCTGGTAGCCCCAATGCAGTTTCCAACACAGTATCTCCCGTGGACGATCCCTCCCCGAGTGGAGAGGACGTGGAAGATGCACCCCCACCCTTTGAGGAGGGCGTCTCCGCCACGGTCGATGAGTTAGTACAAGTGAACCTTGGAACCGAAGCAGATCCATGACCCACATTGGTCAGTGCCGCCATGCCCTCTGAGGAGCGGCAGAAGTACGTGTACTTTCTCTGGTAGCACCGTGATGTGTTCGCTTGGGGCTATGACGAGATGCCGGGGCTAGATCCTCAGGTAGCCGTCCACCGCCTTGGTCTCCCGGCGAACCATCGCGGGTTCAAGCAGCCTCCCAGGAAGATGCACCCATTCCACGGTGCCATGGTTGAGGCCGAAGTTGACAAGCTTATCAAAGCCAACTTCGTGAGGGAAGTCCAGTACCCCAAATGGCTGGCCAACATTGTGCCGGTCAGGAAGAAGAACAGGCAGATCAGAGTCTGCATCGACTTCCGCGATCTCAACCGCCACTGTCCGAAGGATGATTTTCCCCTTCCAGTGACAGAGCTGTTGATTGACGCCACGGCAGGGTTCCAAGCCCTCTCCTTCATGGATGGATACTCTGGATACAACCAAATCCGGATGTCCCCTGAGGATGAAGAGTTCACTGCCTTCAGGGCCCCCAAGGTATCTTTTGTTACCAGGTCATGCCCTTCGGCCTGAAGAATGCAGGTGCCACCTATCAACGGGCGATGCAGCGCATATTCAAGCCAATCCTCGGCACACTGGTGGAATGCTACGTCGACGACTTGGTGGTCAAATCGCGCCAGCGTCAGGACCATCTCAATGATCTTGAGAAAGTGTTCGGCTTCCTCCGGTCTCGCTGCCTGAAGATGAACCCGTTGAAGTGTGCCTTTGGGGTCACCTCCGGGAAGTTTCTTGGCTTTGTGGTAAGGTACCGGGGTATTGAGATCGACCCGGAGAAGATCAGGGCGATTAGCCAGATGCCTTTCCCAAGTAACCTCCGGGAACTGCAAGGGTTCCAAGGCCACTTAGCCTATATACGCCGATTCATCGCGAATCTGGCCGGCAAGTGTAAGCCCTTTTCTCGGCTCATGAAGAAAGGTGTCACCTTTGTATGGGATAAAGAGTGTCAGACCGCTTTCGAGGAAATCAAGCAGTACCTTCTTCAACCTCCGGTTCTGATGCCGCCTGTATCCGGGAAGCCGCTGGTCCTTTATGTGACCGCCCTGGAACAGTCCCTTGGTGCCCTTCTCGCCCAGAAGAACAACGAGGGAACAGAGAATAGCCTCTATTACCTTAGTCGCATGCTCCTCGATGCGGAAGTTAGGTATTCCCCCATCGAGAAGAGCTGCCTGGCGCTCGTATTTGCCATACAGAAAGTACGGCACTACTTGCAGCACCACGAGGTACAGTTGGTTTCTCGGGTAGACCCGTTGAAGTATATCCTGAGCCGGCCCATGTTGACTGGCCGTCTAGCGCGGTGGGCTATGATTCTACAGCAGTTCGACATCAGGTATGTGTCTCCAAATGCCATCAAAGGGCAAGCATTGGCAGACTTTCTGGCTGCTCACCCGACCTCCGTGGATCAGCCGCTGGATCTAGGATTTCCTGATGAGGCCATGCTCTCGGTCGATCATGCCGATCCGTGCTGGCAGATGCATTTTGACAGTGCCTCCCGGAGCCCCACCGGTAGAAGGCTCGATAATCCTAAGCTCAACAGAGTGGGCTTGGGTATCGTCTTCATTACCCCGGAGCAAGCCGTGCTGCCATACTCTTTCCTGTTGTCAGAGGGCTGTACCAACAATGAGGCGGAATACCATGCCCTCATCACTGGCCTCGAGTTAGCTCTCGAGATCGACGTGCCCCATCTGTGTGTGAAAGGGGACTCCGAGCTGGTCGTTAAGCAGATCAATGGTGACTATGTTGTCAGGAAGCCGGAACTTGTGCCATTGCTGGAGTGCACCCTCCTTCTGATGGCCCAGTTCCCTTCTCGGCCAGAAATTGTCCACATTCCCCGGTCGCAGAACGGTCGAGCAGATGCTTTGGCCAGCCTTGCTGCGTCACTTGCAGAGCCTGAACAGGACAACCTGATCGTCTGCGTGACGCACCGCAGGCTCATCGCCCCCATTACCCCGGAGGGAGATCGCGACCCGTCGGTAAGTAATCTCACCGCGGTTGCCCCTGTGCCCGGAGCCCCGAGTACCCCAGACATGGCAGTCGAATCAACCCCTGATTGGAGGGCGCCTTTGGTTAAGTACCTCCAACATGGCATTCTCCTGTCAGATCGGGCCGAGCGCGAGCGAGTTCGACGTCGCGCATCACAGTTTGTCCTCCAGAGCAGTCCCGGCCTGGAGCAGATCCTCTATAGGCGCGGATTTGATGGTGTTCTCCTCCGTTGCCTTCAGGGAGTTGAGATCCCACGAGTCATGCAAGAGGTTCATGCTGGTTCATGTGGTGCCCACCAGACTGGGCCGAAGCTGCCCCACCAGATTCGTAGGTTGGGATACTTCTGGCCCTCCATGATCCATGACTGCATCGAGTATGCCAGGAGGTTCCATGCGTGCCAGGTTCATGCGAACTTTGTGCATTGGCCGCCGGAGCCTCTCCATACCACTAGGTATTCCTGGCCCATTGCAGTCTGGGGTCTGGACATTGTGGGACCTTACCCACCGGCGACGGCTCGCCAGTGCCGGTTCATTCTGACCACCACGGACTTCTTCTCCAAATGGGCAGAGGCGATTCCGCTCAGAGAGGTCAAATCCTGTTCGATCGCTGACTTCGTGACCTCCAACATCATTTATCGATTTGGAGTGCCTCACGCTATCCTCACGGATAACGGAGCCAATTCCCGAGCAGCCGAGTTGAAGAAGTTGTACGCCAAGTACAACATTCGCTCGAACCATACATCTCGCTATCATGCGCAGGCGAATGGACAGATCGAGGCGTTTAACAAACCCCTCTCTAACATTCTGCAAAAGATGGTTGGTCAGAACAAGAAGAGTTGGCCGGACAAGCTCCCCAACGCCCTCTGGGCTTATCGGACGATGACTCGCAATTCCACCCAGATGACCCCTTATTCCCTGGTGTATGGAGCTGAGGCCGTCCTGCCCATCGAGATCCAGTTACCATCCTTGCGCACTGCGGTCTACGACCAGCAAGCACCAGACAGAGCTGCTGAAGCCCGTCTAGTCGAGTTGGAAGCACTGGATGAGAATAGGCTTCGCGCTTTGCACAACTTGGAGAGGCATCAAAGTAGAATGGCTCGAGCTTTCAATAAAAAGGTTCGCCTCCGCTCCTTCCTGCAGGGTGACCTAGTACTGGCCCTAAGAGCACCAATGATCCCCGGTAGGAAGCCTCCCAAGTTGGAGCCCAAGTGGGAGGGACCTTTTGTCATCCACAAGGTCTATCCCAATGGCGCGTACTCCCTAGCGACTATGGATGGTGAGCGTGTCACTCCTCCCACCAACGCTAGGTTCCTCAAGCAGTACTTTGTCTGAGTGTACTACGTCCAAGCTGCACGACGTTAAACTGCCTAGCATATCGTCCGCGCTGCAAGACGTTAAACTGCCAAGTGTTTCGTCCAACATGACATTAAACTGTACCACGTCCGCGCTGCAAGACGTTAAACTGCCAAGCATCTTCGTCCTGCATGACGCTAAACTGCACCACGTCCGAGCTACAAGACGTTAAACTGTTCAGCATTCGTCCCGCATGACGCTAAACTGCACCTCAAGAACTACGTGCGGCTTGATTCCCATCCTTATGGGATACGTAGGACCGCCTGGACATTCCTGTTTCAGGCCCAGCCCCATTTCCCGGGAATCTCTATCCCGCATTGGGCCTCTGGCCCAAGTTCCCCTCCTTTTTGTGCGAGGCGTATGAAATGGGTGAGGGATTATGTCCTCATTCACGTTGGTCTACTGGCCGCGCCGTACGCCTCCCCCGTGTGTGGGACTACCTCACACCCCTCATCGTCCAGCATGACGTTAAACTGCCTCTCAAGAACTACGTGCGGCTTGATTCCCATCCTTATGGGATACGTAGGACCGCCTGGACGCTTGTGTTTCAGGTCCAGCCCCTTCTCTTGGTTGATCACGGGGATCTTCCGTCTTTTGGTTGCTCTCAGGGTGAGTCCTCCGACCCTTTCTGGTGATCTGTTAACGTGTTTTGGGTACTCAGGTCTATGACCCGTAGTGTCGGATTCAATCCCGACAAGTCCTGTATTGCTTGTCGGGCCTCACGCTTCCTCTTGTTCGAGCCTTCACTCAAAGGGATCCTCGTTAGCGGGTTGGGTACGATGCCTCAGTGCTCTCCTACCGCTCCGGGTCGATTTACCGGCGGGTCCTGGGCCACAAATCGATATTAATCCTGCGCTTGAGCGGTTGATGCTCGTTTTCTTGCCCTATCCTAGGCTGAAGCGATCGGATGTTGTGTTGCGAATATGGTCAGCGACATCCTTGATCGCCATGTCGGCTCTTTCAGGCTCTGAACATTGGTTGTGCAGTCCTCATCACACTCCGCCTTTGTGCGTTGTAGTGGATTCTCGACACTCTCTTCATACTGTCCTTCAGTACACCTCTACACGTTAGGCAGGCCAACCAGGGTAATGGTGTCTTTCGAGGCTCCCATGATCTGAGCACCAAGGATATATGCTGATGTCCTCCCTAAGGGCCATGTGTAGCTGGACCCTCGTCCACATAAGGAGGAAGGAGTCGCCCGAATAATCGCGTTCTGGGCCCAGTATAGCTGGAGGCTAGCATCTTTGCCCCTCGGGTGATGGACATACGCAGGCCCCTATCCCAGGATCCTTATCCTGGAATCGTGCGTGACCGCAGGGCTGGGTATGTTCCCACCTCCGCTGGGTCCGCCATATCAAGATAAGCGGATTCCTCCATGGTCTTACCACATGACCGTAAACTGTGATCGTCTTGGCCGCCCGACGAGAAACGGCACTGCATTGTGATATTCTCTTCAGAGGACACTCACGTTGGGCGCTGGTTAATAACCACGCCATTCATCAATTCCTTTCATGGCTTGATTATTGTGACGACGCCAGGGATTTCTTAATCACAGGCATGTCGCTGCACAAAGAAAAACCATCCACCTTTAAGGACAAACAAGAAATATCAAATACCGCTTCTTCTGTGTGCGAGGGTCAGACCCGCACCCCTCCCCGCGCTGGTGCCCGATTGTGTTGCGCCACGCTTCAAGAACTATGTGTGGATTGATTCCCATCCTTATGGGAAACGTAGGAACGCCCGGATGTTTGAAACTTCGGGTCCAGCCCCCACCTCTTAGAGATTCCCCCTTCTCTTGGGAATCCGCCGCCTTCGAGTCACCCTCAAGGCGTGTCCCTAGACCCTTTGCAGTGATCCACCGGTGTCAAGAGTACCCTGGTTTATTGCCAGGAGGGTCAGGTTCAGCTTGGTCAGGTTCCTTCCACTTTGCAGGCTTCGTGTTCCCTTTCATTCGGACCCATCGCCTGTGCCCTGGGTGGAGCCCCCGTGAGCGGTCTGGACACAATGCCTCAGTGCTCTCCCACCGACTCGGGCTGGTACCCCCAAGGGCCTCGGGCAGCAAATCGATATGAATCCTACGCTTGAGCGGTTGATGCTCGTTTGCTGCCTCATTCCATCAACGGTCAGTGCGATATTGATGCTGCTTTTCCACCACGGTCGGCAGTACTCCCATATCATTACGCCGGTGCCCCCAGTCCTTGAGTTAATGGCCGCATGATTCACATTACGTTTTCCACCCCCCATTCTGACCAGGCAAAATCTCGACACTCTTGACACTATCCCTCAGTGCATCTTCGCATATCCAGGGGATAGGACCACGATGTGGCGTAATTTGAGGTTCTTATGGTCCGATCTCTAAGACCTTAAACTAAGATCTACCCCTATGGTCCGAGCTCTAAGACCTTAAACTAAGATCTACCCCTATGGTCCAAGCTCTACGACCTTAAACTAAGATCTCCCCAAACGGGGTTCTGCGTCCTGCATGATGTTAAACTTCACTTTCAGAACTACGTGTGGCTTGATCTCCAGCCTGATGGAGTACGTAGGAACACCCGGACATCTCGACTCGGGTCCATCCTCAGGGATCGCTAAGTCCCGCCCCTCCTCGTCGCCGGCCGTCTGGCCTGGCTTCTGGTAGAGTGGTGCAGTTGTGATATTCTCCCCGATCCAGCTCGGGATGCCACATTGCAATGATGGGAAGCGACAGTTTCCTCGTCAAAGAGGTTCTTTCTGAGAATTGGGGTGATTCACGGCCAGATTAGTGCATCCGCCTAATACGCTTTCCCCACGGTGGCGCAATTTTGAGAGCGTTAGATTCTGTCCGAACAAATCGTCACTTCGCCCCACACTTCGCATGCCCTGTTGATCTGGATTTCCACCCTTGTGCCTGAAGGAACCCCCAAAGCGGCATTAATGATGACATGTGATCCGCCTCCTGCAATATGAATGATGACCTTCGGTCCGTCTATTACGGTAGTATGGTCGATTGATCCATTGTCCGCTTTCCGTCTTGGCATTTCCTGGAAGGCCGACCGTTGTGGATTTCTGAATTCGGGACATGCGATTCACCCTTTCTCATTTCCCTATCTTCGGATAAAATCTCAACGCCCCTAGCGTTGCCCCGCTCGTGTGTCGGAACACGTTGGGGGGATGATACATTGATTAGGCTTGAGGTCTCCTTTCCTAGGAATGACCTCCCTCTTTTCTCTAGAAATCCAGGCCCAATTGTGGATGCCTGAAGCTTGGTTAATGCTCCCGCGAGACAATGAATTGTGGTTGAGCATGTTAAGCCAAAAGATGCAGATAAATATATTGGTTCATACAAATGGATCGAAATATTGAGTACCGGAAGCAAATGTTATGGGAGTGGCAAAAACAAATCCCCTAGGGATTAGCGTGCTGAATAAGTCTTTCTAACGCCGCTACCCTTTTCCTGGCGGCCTCCAGGGCTGCTTCTCGCTCTCTGCGTGCCCTCTCCACGTCGGCGGTCGCAGCACGCAGCTCGCCGATCCTGGCCTGCGCAGGCTCCCACTCGACTTGGAGTGTGACCATCTGTTTGCCCGCCTCCGTTAGCTATACCTGGGCGTCAACCAGCTGGGCTGCTAGTTGCTCCACAAGCTCGGTGCACGTTGCGACGAAGGCCTCCATCTCTGCCGCCTGCCCTTCGAGACGTCGGACTTCCTGCTCCTCCGCGAGGAGCACCCGCTTGTTCTCCGACATGTCCCGACATTGTGCGACGTCGGCACGCCGGCGGCTCTCGTGCATCTTTTCGGCCATGAAATCATGGACCGTCAGATGGAGGCGTTGAGCATCAGCTCCCCCGGCACACAGGAAGCGCAGCCAGGTTTGAAGGGATCCCATGCGCCCCAGCCACTCCGATGGGTCTCGCTTGAGGAAGCGCTGGATGCACTTCCACCCCCTGCGTCGCGTTATCCGGCTCTCCTTGACCGCCTCCGCGTCCGAGTCGTCCATCTCCTCGGGGTCGGCAGGCCGGTAGGCAGAGAAGGCATCCAGCAGGTCTGCTGCGGGGTCTGCCCCTGGGATGTCCTCACGGGGGATAGGTTCCTCAAAATCTGGGTGGCCTTTTTCTCTCGCCCCAGCGGCGCTGACACCCTCGTCAGCCCCCAACCTCTCTCCGATGGTAGCACCGCCGGCGTCCGCTGCCCCCTGATCAGTAGTTGGTGGGGCCGGCTCGGTGTGAAAAGTCTGTTCCTGAGCAGGCGGCATGTCTGCCACTGGTCCGCTCGTGGATGGCCCGGGTTCGGTAGCCCGACGAGCCTCCAGTACTGAGATCACTGCGCAAGGCATGCCATGGTTAGTCACGGATCGTCAACGGAAAACACCAACAGTGAAGGGAGAAGACTTACGGGAATCCAAGGCGTCATCTTCCGCTGTCCCGGCCGCCGCAGGAGCAATTGCAGCAGGGGACCCCTCAGCGCTTGTCAGTTCAATGATGGGTGTCTGGCCCCCGCCTTGTCCTGCTGGCGCCTCTCCTACTCCTACTGAGGACGCCTGACCAACATCCGTGCACTCCTGAGAAAGGTGGAGAAATGGGTTAGAAGTTGCATAAGAGAATGGACGAAGCAGGTTGAGTAGGGATAGAAGCGGACCTCGAGGAGCTCGGTGATATCGACATTGTCGGAGCCGGCCACCTCGCCGCTCTCCCGCGGGCTCCCCTGATGGGACCTTCCCTCGGAGCCTTCATCCTCCCCCGTCTCCTCCTCTTCCTTGGAGTTGTCATTACTGTCATCTTCCTCTGGTGGCATCTGTTCTGGAGTAGGCTCTAGACCGAGCATCACCTTCACCAGAAGGGACGGCTCCGCACGCTGACCACGTTGGCACGCGTACTCGTCCATGGCCGTCAGATACGCATACCGCCGGTGGAAGTTCACCCTTTCGGCGACCTGGAGGCGCCCGACCTCTGGCAGATGGATTCCTTCGCTGGTTATCTTCTGCCAGATGATTTCTGTCCCCAGCGACTGCCGCAGGGTCATCCAGGCCGACCACAGCCCCGGGAAGACTGCATCGTGGGAGGGTTCGAGCAGATGCCTTACCTGCTTCCCGGGCCGCTCCTCGACCACCGCACGTGCCCCCTCTCTGGGTGTCGAGGCCGTGGCGGCAGCCTGCGATGTGCCCGCCGCCGAAGTCCCTGCCCGCGCCGGCTCCGCTGCTTGGCGCGCCTCCGTTCTCCCCCGTGTGGCGGTGCTTCGCCTCCTTCCTTGACGCCCGGTCTCCGCACGGGTGACTTCGAGCCGCCGAACTGGCTTCCGTAAAAGCCCCTCGGGGTACGCGATGGCCCAGTGTTCGGCGTACTCAGTTGCCAAGCCTGCGTCGACCCCGGTAGGAGGGAGAGTGATTACGTCGCCAGAGCCGAAGGCGGCGAACATCAGCCACATCTGGTGAAGGACGCAAGGGTTCGTCTCCTCCCGGACAGCAGTGAATACACTCTTCGGCATCCGTTGAAGGCACCCGAACTGCCTGGCGAACCGGGTTGGCACGTAGGGCTCGCAGATCACCTTCCCGTCGATCCGAGCCACGAGCACCCCGCCCCGCATGTTCCGGAAGTATTCGTACTGCTCCAGCGGACCCTGCCCATTGTCGATCATCTGGCCTATGGGAGTGGGGAACGGGCTGAAGTTGAAATTGGCGTGATTGCCAATCCGAATCCTCACGCCCTCCTCATTTAGGGGCATCGGAGCGACCCCCGCGATGTTCAGCAGGGAGGGTCGCAGGCCGTTGCCCGGAGGAATGACGGCGTTTGGAAACGTGTACCCACCGAGGTGAGAAGCCACCCAGCCATGGAATAATTGAAAGGGCCCACAGATCCTTCGTGGAGACCCCCCTCGTGAGATGCATCCCAAGATGGCATACAACTTCGCCAGTACTGGGACCCCGAGGTTGTATCTTTTGTTGGCGGCCATAGCGCCCGCCATCGCCAGTGTCTCCGGGCGAACGCCCATTCTCGCGTCCCGCACTGGCAGGAGCCACCCACTCAGAAAGGCGGCCAGGAATGCCGCGTACCGGACATTTGGGTCCCGGGCCTCGATGACGCGGTACCCCCATGAGCGGTAGTCGCCCGTCTCCAGGACCCGCCACTACGACCCGTTCCGGCTCCTCTGAGCCGCGGTCGGGCACCGCTTCCCCCTGCCTGGCATCTTGACTGCTGGGTCATGATCCAAGAACTGGCCGAACCACTCCTTGTAGGCTATGTCCTTGTGGAAGTCCTTGATCCCGAGCCGCTGCGTAGCCTGGTCAAGTAGATGCCATGTCAGAATGGGAGTCCGTGACCTGTCTTACCAGATGTTCTTCGGAGGCAGGAACTCATCGTATTGGTAACCCTCCAGCGGGATACCTCCGATGCAGTGGATGTCCCAGAGACCGATGCTGACCTCCCCATGGTGAAGATGGAAGGTGTTGGTATCCGGGGACCAGCGGGTGAACAGCTCCGGCCCGAGCTCGGACTGTTGGTAGAAGTGGAACTGCGACGTCCACACCGCCTCAAACAGGCCGATGTACCGCAGCTCTTCCGCGAAGTGATCGCAGGTGTGGCGTACCCAGAACGCCCAGGCCCACTCACTGGTGAAATTGCCCCCAGACCGCAAGTCCCAGTCCTTCAGCCATCCCTTGGTGTCGTCAGTGACACTCTGGCGATATGTGCTCGAGTAGAGGGCTGGAGAGTTCTCCGCAGTAGGCTCACTCCCGATGATGGTTCGAGTCCTTGGGTTCAAGACATAGACATTTAAGTGCCTGGTCTCCCTGGTAGGATGCCCATTTTTGGTGATGTTATAGCGGGGAAGCTTGTCCTCCTGAGTCACCCAGGTCCGTGGCGCATCAACCTCGAACCCTGGCACCGGAACCTCATCTAGAATGCCAAAGTTCCAGATCGGCAGGTTGTCCAACAGCGGATATGTCTTCTGGGCCAGCGTCAGCAAGTCGAACAAGGATTGATTGTTGGAAACAATCTCCTTGGCTCCGTAGACCTCCTCGTTCGCCGCCATCTCAGCTCTGCGAATGGCGGCATCACCCTCATTCCCTCGATTCGCGGCCATCTCAGAAGCTCTGGGAGTCGTGTGGGTTAAGGGATGAGGCGTGCGGAATCGGAAGAGGCTGGTAGAGAAGTTTGAGAGTTGGCGCGCAATCCTAGTGGACGACACACAATTGGGAAGTCTGTCGAGTAAAACCCCAGGTGTTCGCGCAAAAACAGGCCGAAATCCGGAAGGTTTGCGCGACGAACGGGTGAATTCCGCGCCGGAAAGGGCAATTTCGCGCACGAGAGCTCGAATGCTTATCGCGCGGAAGGCCGGTGTACGGTACGGGGGGAACCATGACCCCTATTTATAGGCGAGGCCGGGTGTCCGCGCTGCGCGGAAAGCGCTTTGCGAGACTGAGACAGCGAATTTCGCGCCCGACGCCCTTTTTTGCGCGCCACAGTCCCGCGCCTCCCAGGACTTTGGCATTCCGGCGTCTCCCTCGGAACCCGATCGTTGCGACCTCTCGCCGATCAGATTCCGAGGGGGGGCTTTTGTAGACACCGGAAAAGTCCGTTGTTCCCAAAAAAAGCTCCGGATGCGGAAAGCGAGGTCATATTTGGAGTCAGAGGCACGTTTAGGAGGGCCCGGAGGCCTTGCGCGGAATTTTGGAGACCCGCGCGCAAAGTTGCAGTAAGGCGCGCAAACCTCCCGGGATGCGCGCAATGCGCAGGGCCGGCGCGCAATTTTGCGCGCCCGTGGCCCACGCGACTCCCTTGCGCGCCGGGACCTATTCTGCGCCCACGAAGGAAATTCCGCGCCCGCGAACCGGATTCCGCGCCCGGGGTTGCCTATAAATATAAGGCGACCCCCGACATTTTGAAGGTTGCCGGAATTCGAAGAGTCGCACGTTCGCGCAATCCAACCCCTTCTGCGCGAAATGCCGATCTTCAGGTAACCTCTTTTCTTTCGCGCAAGAAAGCCTCGGGGTTCGCCTTCACGCGCAATCCCCTTGGCTCCTTTCCTTTGAAACAACTCTTAACCCAAAGTCCTTCGCGCGCAAAAGAAGCCTCTTGCGCGCAATTGCCCCCGGGTGCGCGCAATCCAGCCCGATTGCGCGCACCCCCCCTTTCAAAGTGGCCATTCATTAAAAGAATGGGCCGTTGCCCCCGCGCGCTATCCGAAGCCCGGTGCGCGCAATCTCAATCATCCGCGCGCAAAGTGCTGGCCCAATTGCGCGCCAGCCTTCCCATTTGCGCGCCGACCCGCGGTATTGCGCGCCAAGCTCCTCTTTTGCGCGCAATCCGCCGTGGTCGCCCCCTTTTTTCCCCCTGAGGGTACCCGCCTGCGTGGCGCTCGATGATCTTCATCCCGGGTGCCCGCACCGTGCGTTGTCTTCCCGTGCGGCCCTCCAGGCTCGCGCGAAGTGACACGGACCCATCGGCGGCACTACTTCGTCCCAGCTACAAGACGTTAAACTGTACACTATTTATCCTGCACGACGTTAAACTGTAATTCGTCCTGCATGACGCTAAACTGCACCTCATTCGCACTGCAAGACGTTAAACTACCAAGCATCTTCGTCCTCAACACACGGCGTTAAACTACACTTCATCCGGCAAGACGTTAAACCGTCCGCTTCGTCCTCAACACACGACATTAAACTGTACTTCGTCCGGCAAGACGTTAAACCGTCCGCTTCGTCCTCAACACACGAAGTTAAACTGTACTTCTTCCGGCAAGACGTTAAACCGTCCGCTTCGTCCTCAACACACGACGTTAAACTGTACTTCGTCCGGCAAGACGTTAAA
Organism: Viscum album; assembly: GCA_963277665.1. Taxonomy (NCBI): domain Eukaryota; kingdom Viridiplantae; phylum Streptophyta; class Magnoliopsida; order Santalales; family Viscaceae; genus Viscum; species Viscum album. Next base: position 1,360,990,943 of record OY728141.1, on the reverse strand, counting down.
CCGTCCGCTTCACCCGATCTCGTGCCCTGCACGCAGGGTCCCCCCCGGTTTGGATGTGGCCCCCTCCTGCTCGTCTCTGCAGGGATGACGGGATTTCCCCACTTTAGGGACGATTCATGGAGTGGCCTTCGCCCACGGGGGTAGAGTGTTACAAACCGAACGAACTACGTGGACTTTGATCCCTGTCTCCTAAACAGGGTACGTAGGAAGCCTCTCCGAGGTTCAAGCCCGCCACCTGGTCGTCCCGGTCGTATTTACGTCGGTTCGTCCATCACTGGACCCCTCCCGGGTTCACACTTGCGTCGATTCACCTATGAATCCGCCATTGTGGGAGACTGCACATGTGTATCTCCATTGTGCTTCCCCACTGCCTTTTTCTCCTTTCAGCGTCCAGCATGACGTGAAACTATGATCCACCCGGCCGTTCCATCCCCCTCTGTGCGAGGTGGTTCGGTTCAATCCTCCACCCGGTGGCCTAGACCTCCTCGTGAGTCGGCTTGCCGACGTCCAGCGTGACATTAAACTGTATATCCGAACTACGTTGACTTTGATCCGCGCTAACGCGCGGTACGTAGGAAGCCTCTACGGGGTCCAAGCTCTTCACTCCATCATCCACCCTGATCCTTATCCGGGCCGCTACATCCCAGTGGGGTCATGCCATTTCATTCCACTCCACTTCACTCGGGAAGCCGCCCATGTGCTGGCCCCAACGTCGGAGGTTCCCCACAAGGGGTTCTGTCACCTGATCCACTTCTCGTGTTGATCAGTCCGATGCCGTCCCCGCTAGACGTTAAACTCGTGGCATACCCCATGTTAAACATGGGAAGCTGAGGAAAACCTCAAGTAACGCAGTTCCCTGCACCCAGCGCGGGATGCCTCAGGCCATCACGCCTTCGAGAAGCCCTATTAGGGACGGAAGGAAGACATGCAGAGCCGCAGTGTTAAGACACGCCCCCAACACCCAGAGCTACCCGGTCTCCTCACCGCAGGTTGCTGCCCCGACCAGACTCCTTGGAGCGTCCGGACGAAAGCAGCGTAATTAACCAGTGTCCATGGAGACATGGCGCCGGGAACGAGATTCACGAGCACGTCTTAAATCTATGAGGGAGACCCGGATTAGGCGACGAGTTCCGAGGAGACGTCCACAGAAGGAGGATCTGACATCCCATCATCCCGGTTTCGATCAAGGAGCAGACGCCCCTGAATAAGGGACGGATGCCGCCCGCCTTTGGAAAGCGGGACTACGGGGCCATGAGCCGTGAAACCATCCCCTCGGGTCGACGGGCGCACACGCGAACGCGCCCTGGCGGAACAGCGTCGGAACAGAAACCCGACGCACATCTGCACCGAAACAAGATCGTGTTCCAGTTCTAATTCCTCGTAGGTGAGTACATGCGTTGGGGCAGGCATGTATTTCCTCAATAGATATACGTGGAACACATCGTGAACATTGGAGAGACATAGAGGCATTGCCAATAGGTAAGCTACAACCCCAATTCGTTCTAGAATTTTGAAAGGTCTGATGTACCTAGGACTCAATTTACCTTTCTTACCAAAATGTATGACTCCTTTCCATAGAGATACATTCAGGAAAACATGATCACCGACTTGAAATTCCAAATCCTTCCTTTGATTTTCGACATAGCTCTTTTACCTACTTTGAGCTGCTTTGATGTGATTTTGGATTACCTTCACCTTTTCCATCGTTTCCTCCACCAGTTCTGGACCTACATGTTTTCCTTCACCAACGTCATCCCAACAGGTTGGTGTGCGACATCTCTTTCCGTATAACGATTCATATGGTGCCATCTGAATACTCGAATGGAAGCTATTGTTATAGGAAAATTCTACCAAAGGTAAATATTGATCCCATATACCCTGAAATTCAAGTGAGCAAGATCTCAACATGTCTTCTAAGGTTTGAATAGTCCGTTCTGGTTGTCCGCCTGTCTGAGGGTGGTAGGCAGTGCTCAGATGAAGTTATGTATCCAGATATTTCTGAAGACTCTTCCAGAATCTTGAAGTAAAACAGGGATCACGATCAGAAACAATCGATAGGGGTACTCCATGAAGTCTCACAAGTTCATTAATATAGTCTTGCTAGACGTTCCAGCGGTAGATCTTCTCTTATAGCATGAAAATGTGCTGACTTGGTAATACGATCAACAATAACCCATATTGCATCGTTTCTTCTAGGAGTCTTTGGTAGCCCCATGACAAAGTCCATCATAATATTGTCCCATTTCTACTGCGGTATGGGAAGGGGTTGCATGACTCCTCCAGACTGTTGCCTTCTAGCTTTCACTTGCTGACAAACCATACATCTTGACACAAAATCAGCAATCTCCCTCTTCATGTTGTCCCACCAAAAATGCTCCTTCATATCTCTATACATTTTGGTGCTCCCAGGGTGTATAGAGAAATTGGAACTATGAGAATCATCCAGCAATTCCCCTTTTAGATCAGGTATATCGGGAACACAAAGCCTCTTCCCGAATTTCAAAATTCCATCTTCATACACAAAGTCTCTCAATCTACCATCATTCATAGATTTAATCTTCTTTTGAAATTCTTCATCATCGGTCTGAGAACTCTTAATTCTTTCTAGTAATGATGGCTTGGAAGCAATTTGAAAAAGCATTGATGTTTCACCTTCCCTGGTTATTCCCATGTCTATCTTCACTAGATCCATGAAAATTGGATCCCTTTCAATTCTCATATTGTTCAAACCTCCATGGTATTTTCTACTCAAAGCATCTTCCACCTTGTTTGCCTTCCCCAGGTGGTAGTGTATCGTACAATCATAATCCTTGAGTAATTCATGCCATCTCCTTTACCTCTTGTTGAGTTCTTTTTGAGAGAAAATATACTTCAAACTCTTGTGATCAGTATAAATCTCACATTTTTCACCATAGAGGTAGTTCCTCCATATCTTCAAAGAAAAGATCACAGCTTCAAACTCGATATAATGAGTAGGATAGTTTTGTTCATGAATTTTCAACTGTCGTGATGCATAGGCAATAACCCTATCATTCTGCATAAGGATACAACCAAGTCCTTTCTTCGATGCATCACTATAAATAACGAACCCACCATTCCCCGATAGTAGAGTCAATATAGGATCATTGAATAATCTTCTCTTCATTTCTTCAAAACATTCTTCATACTCTTTTGTCCAAAAAAATTTAACCCCTTTCGTGCGATCTTTGTTAATGGGTTAGCCAATCGGGAAAAATTATGGACGAAACGTCGATAATAACCTGCCAAACCAATAAAACTACGTACCTCAGTTATATTCGTAGGTGCTGGACATTATTGGATTGCCTTGTTCTTAGAAGGATCAACATAGATTCCATCTTTAGAGACAATATGACCAAGAAAAGAAATCTCATGAAGCCAGAATTCACACTTGCTAAACTTCCCATATAATTCATGTCTTCTCAGAGTCTTCAAGATAATGTGCAAGTGATTTTCATGATCTTTGTAGCTTTTGGAGTATACCAATATATCATCAATAAATACCACCACAAATTAATTGAGATACTCCTTGAAAACTCTATTCATCATATCCATGAATACAGAGGGTGCATTAGTCAATCCAAAAGGCATTACAGTAAACTCGAAATGCCCGTACCTGGTTCGAAATGCTGTCTTCGGAATGTCTTCCTTCTTCCCACACAATTTATGGTATCCATATCGAAGGTCAATATTTGAAAAGTATTGAGCTCCATGCAGTTTGTCAAATAAATCATCAATGCGATGTAGGGGATACTTGTTCTTTATTGTTATAGCATTGATCTCCCTGTAGTCGATACATAACCTCATGGATCCATCTTTCTTTTTAACAAAAAGAACAGGGGCTCCCCATGGAGAAACACTAGGGTGAATAAATCCTTTATTACTCAATTCCTCTAGTTGTTTCTTTAGTTAGACTAATTCTACAGTGGCCATTCTATAAGGGGTCTTCGATATAGGCCATGATCAAGAAATTAAATCAATGGAAAACTCAACTTCTTGTTCTTGAGGATGTCCAGGTAAATCGTTCGGAAACATATCTACATATTCTTTAACAACGGGTACATCCTCTATTTGAACATTCCTTTCCTCACCCATAGTCATTTCATTCTCTTCCTCCCCAATAATTGAATTTAGTTGAGCTAATGGGGGTGGATCTAGATAAGAATTAGGTCGTGACGATTCTTCTCTAAAGATAAGGTGATCCTTATCATCATCATCAAGATTCGAAACCTCTTTATCCTTACAATAAATCTTCACATCATAGTAATAAATCCAGTCCATACTGAGGATTATATAAAACTCAATCATAGTTAGGACGATGAAATCAGAAGATAAAGAATATTTATGTGCTCTAATGGGGACTAATTCACAAAACATTGTTGCAATGATACTTCCCTTATGAGTTTTAACTGACAACTCCCTTGTTAAATCAAATTGGAAATATCTAATTTTCTTAGAAAACTGGGAAGATATGAAACAATGAGATGATCCAGAATCAAATAATGCATTTTCTAAACTTGAGGAAACCATTAAATTACCTGCCACCACGTCTTTTGGAGCTTCTACCTTAACAGTAGTGATAGCATAATCTTGGCCTTGATCCCTTGGAATTTTCTGAGTAAGTTCCCCTGATGGTTAGGACATTCATTTGCATAATTCCCCATCTCCCTGTAATTGTAGCACTGAACATTGGTAGCTTCCTTATTCCCTTTGCAATCACGAGCTTGGTGGCCTTTTTCACCACACTTGTAACAGACTCCCATTCCCTTCAAGCAAGTACCGGGGTGTTTCTTCCCACATTTACCATAGGATGGATATTAAACATTTCCCTTCTTCTGCTTATTTACATTCCCAGATTGATCAGTAGATCTCTTCTTCTCTTTCTTTGCTTTAAATTCATAAGAGTTAGAGAATTCCTTTCGGTCTTGATAGCACATGAGACAATGTCTTCATACGATGAGAAGGATTGTGATACTAATTCTCGACAGAGAAATGGTTTTAACCCATAAATGAAACGATCAATCTTACTTCTTAGGTTACGTATATAATCTCTAGCATACCTTGCTAACCTTGTAAAGTTAACCTCATACTTTATGACATTATCATCCTCTTTTTGTCTCAGACTCAGAAACTGCCATTCCATATCAGCTCGATGGTCGCGAGTAAAGTATTTTTCTAAAAACAGATCTTTGAACTCACTCCATTTCATTTTTGATACTTCATCATCTTCCTTCGTATTTTGAATCAATGACCACCATTGATCAGCATCTCCAGTGAGGCGGTAAACTGCCATGATAACTTTTTCCTTTTCACTACTCCCCAAAGCCTGAAATATTTTATCTAGGGAAAATATCCATTGCTTAGCTACTAAGGGATTTTTACTCCCATTGAACGTTGGTGGTTGTTGCCTCATGAATCGATCTAACATTGATCCTCCACGCGGAAGATCAGGGTGCTCCATACGGGTAAGGTTATTATTCATAACCTGAGTGAGTTGTCCTAGTATGGTGATTAACTGATCGGCACCAGTTGCATCACCAGCTCCACTATGATTATCTTATGCAGGAGGGAAATCCCTACATGGAGTGCGTGCATTGATATGGTTTCCATTTCTTCCACTAGGCATCATTTCTAAAAAATGGCATAAACTAGATCAGTTTATGAATCAAAATACATAATTCCATACTTATAAAACACTTAACATAAATTTAAATATTTATGTATATAATCTATAATCATAAAAATGTTTTCTTTGAGGAAGTATATACTCATAAACCCTTCATAATGATTTGTAAAGAAAATGAGAGTTATCCTAAGTATATCCCCCGGGAGTGTCGTAACCAAGAGTGCAGCAAGGCCCGTTGTCGTGCACCAGTTCCCGTTCGAGTCCAGCTCAAAGTGGTGTTTTCGGGTTTTACCCCTATGTACATCTGTGCTAGAGCCGCCTCTACTTGCTCGTATCCAGACATGGATGTATTTCTCGTAAAACTCACAAAATCTCTACAATACCAAAATTGTAGGAAGTTATTCTATACTAATCCTCAATGTTCATCTTAGGTCTACATTATCTAATCAGAGTTTATCTAAATCTAGCTTCCAAGGTTTGTACTAAACCTGCTCTGATACCAACTGTAACACCCTGACCCCAGTTACCCAGAGTCGGTGCATTATTACATAACATTGGCATGATCACAAGAAATATCAAATCTCGAAAGACCGATTGGTTTAGTAGTCTTGGAAACACTAGATATATTCATAAAGTTTTACATTACATCATAAAAGGAAAAACTACTACAAAAACATATTGTCTCCTTATCCCACACTCATATCCCTACATACTATCCCTACAGGTCATTCATAAATTACTTCGTCACATCCTGGGAAAAATAAAACATAGAAAAGGGGTGAGCTCAAATGCCCAGTAAGGATAACAATATAGTAGAAACTTTCATAAATAAGAATAAACATTTAAGGCAATGTATAACTTAAAACAAAAGCCTTTTAAACTTGAACATCAACATAGTATGGCAAAAATAAAATGAAATAATTCCATTTACTTATTCACATAGATATTCTACTAATAGAATAATCACATGCAATATCAATTACCACTTTCATAATGATGGAATGCATAATGCCAGACTATCATAACCACATATCCAAGGCCTCATGCCAAGACTAAAAATAATATTTTGCCAAGGCCTTGTGCCAAGACACTAGTTTGTCTCATGAGACCTACCGATGCATCGAGGAGCTATAGCGGGCTCCACTTGTCACATATTAAGTCCAATGCATTCCCATATGAAAAGGTTTAAACAAAACATAAACATTCGTATTAAAACTAGCATACGAAATGTCAATACATTCACCATAAACTATGAATGGTATAAAAAATAGCACATCTACCGTCAAACATATCACAAAACCTTCAATACAATATAGAAGTTTTGTATCATAATAAATCAACTTCAAATAAGCGTAAAATCCATCAAAGGATGTTGACATAGATGAATTCAGAACTCTTTTTATAGAAATATCTCTTTCTATTTTGAAATCATTTAAGAGTCATATATTTATAAAATAAAACGTTTTATTTGAAAATATTCTTATAAGCTTGTAAGGGAAACTTCGACGAATTTATAACGGCGGAAAATAACCGCACCTGCCGTATAAGTTAAAAAAACACTCTTACCTTAATTCTGTCGAAAAGGTTAAAAAGCACCTTGTTTGGAAAACAACGGAAAGATTACTTTATAAAACTCTTATAAAAAGTCAAAAAAAGGGTATAAATGACTTTAACCCATATTATTGTAAACAGTAAAAATATTTTGAAATTCATTTTTAAGAATCATGGATGTGGATGATAAAAAGATCCCAGTAGATTATTACGTATAAACAACCTCAGATAATGAAGAGATTGTGAAATAACCCTTACCTTGTACTTTTAATTGGTTTAGGGTAGGTTAACATCCTGTATAATGGTTAAATAATTGTTATTAAATTATACAAGAATCATATATATTAATATGATATCATATATGATCTTTTAACGTTGCTTTGTTAATAATATCTTAGTATTATTGTCGTTTTGGGTTTTAACTTACTCGTTTTCTATTATATGTTTTGTTATGTAAGCCATGTTTGTCATTGATAGGTTGTATCTTATTCATATCCATAATGATATCATGTCCTTAAACATTATTTTTAAAGCATCAAATGATAATTATACTTGAATGGATATGATGGAGAATGAATCTCATCGCGTTCGTGGAGACGGTAGTCCGTGCGTACGCACAAGCGACAATATCATTCTTTTGATATTAAAATAATATATAATTGGATATTATATCATATATAAAGAATCATTATCATGTTATATTTATTATTTACATGAGTTACACTTCATTATTATACCCATCCAAATAATAATATATCGAATAACAATTACACCACGATGTGGAGACGGTAAGCCGTACGTACGCACGTATGGTGACATGTTATTTAAAGGATGGATATAATACTGAATATAGTTGTACCATATTTATAATAAAATCACAGTATATATATGATACTGTAGTTATTATTTTATAATGGTAACAACAAAGGAAGAATAAGTGGAAGAAGAAAGGAACTTGGAAAAGGGTGGTAAAATCATTACCTCTTCTTCGAGTTCTTCCTTTTGATTTGATCAAAAGGGCTCATTAGGTTTGCTTTCTGATCAAACTAAGGCCTCTAGGTTGTAGTGAGGGAAGTTGGTAGAGTATTTTGGAAGAGTTTGGCCGACCCAAAAGGCTTTTAATGTGTGAATAAATGAGAAGGAAGAGTGCCCTTTTATAAGAGGGGTGAGGGGCACCTTTGGAAAAGCTAGAAATATTATTTTATAATAAATTCATATTCGGTTTCTAATTGCTCCAAAGTTTATTATTAAAAGGTTAAGGTGGGGATAGGTCGAAAACCATTCAACCAATATAATTTAGTCTGGTTTGGGTTACTATATTAACCTTATCATTTAGTTTTAACTCTTAGTTAATTAGTTTGACATTTACCATGCCACTTTGTATTTTTATATTATATAGTTAATAAACATACTATATACATCTAAGAGACCCCAAAATAGTCCATTAATGATACACATATCATGATATAAGTCTTTTGGAAGAACCTTAGATTTTTAGTAATTTAATATCAATTAATAATATTATATTTGTTTTAGAAACCATTTTATGTCAATTTTGACACTATTCAATAGTTGATTTTTTTGAAACTCATAACAGAATGATTACTTCGAAAATAGTTAATTTAATCACTCCTAATATGTCATATTATCCTATAAAATTAGTTTAATTCATTAAAAGTCTCAAATTATATTTATTTGGGTATTTATAATATCAATTATTTTAATTTTTCACTATTATGGTAATTACTGTATCATCATTGTGTCATAAATAAATTATATTATTTAATGTCTAAAAATTATAAATAAAATATCATTATATAGGAAAGAGTTTTAGCTTTCAAATGAATATTTATAGTCGAAAATCTAACATATATAACTCTTTGTAAAATTTATGTTTCTAAAAGATATATGCTTGTGTCATTTTTGTATTCATTTTAACTTAATTAAAATAAAGTGTCCCTATCACTTACAAGTGGCACCATGGGGTCCTAAAATCGACTCAAAGATACCCATGGTCGTACATGTGTCCACCAATAATGTTAGGACCCGTTTTAGGGTAATTTAGTATTATTATAATATTATTTTTTAACCCTTATTTACTGGATTTACCCTTAACAATGTTAAATAAAATATTTACCGCAGTAATTATTCAAAATGTCTAAAATTAAAAGTTTACTATTTACACAATTTGAACATCCTGATTCTAAATATGGAATCCATTTTTCCAAATTCGAAACACAGAAGTGGCAGAAATTAATTTAAAATTAATTCTAGTTGTTAAAACAAAAAAGCGTGTTTTTAAGAGATAATAACTATCAAAAGATTGACACTTGTTTATGTCCGGTTTAATTGTAAAATTATTTACAATGACCAACATTGAATTAAATGGTAAAAATATATTCTAAATATAATTTAAAACCACTCAAATTCATAATTTATCAATATAAATTATTTTGATTAAAAAAGTTGTTGTTAACTAAAATTTAGTAATTTTCACTATTCATCAAAATATAAGTGTTATCCGAAAAGTTCTGAAATTTCACCTTAGGCTAAATTCGATATTCCGAATCCAAAAATGAAGTCAATTTTTAAATATATAATATATATAATTTCAAAAAGTAGGTATTACTATTCATAACGGCTAGTTTGATTAGTTGTGGTGTGTTAGAACTCGGTGTTGTGTACAACGCACGCTATCACATTATTCAAAGAGAAGCGTACCGTAGAAGCTTGGGGTGTTACATTGGGTATAAAAATGGGTTTAATGAATATATATTATTTTATGAAATTAATAATTTTTTAAAGAAAAATTGTAAAACCTATTCATAATATTAGTAATAAACACCTATGGTAAATTCAACAAACCAAATCTGCATTCTAAGAGATGAAATGATTTCACTGTACTATGAAATTACATTGTATAGATTATATTATAATTATAATTATTTAAAATTATGATATATTACATTAATAAGCACTAAATATGATCATTATTATTCTTTTGTAATATATTACTACTAAATTAATTCGTAATCATTCATTAATTTTGGTATCTTCAGGTTTTAGTTGTTTTAACCAACTACTTGATCAATGCTTTAAATTTATATCATGTATTATTAGGAGAATTTACTTTCTATTAAAAAAAATTATAAATAATTATATAATCAGTTTTCCCTATAATTTTAATATATAAATTTAACTCAATATTCAAGAAAACATTATGGATTCACTAAGAACCATCGAATCATGATCATCGCAAAATTGATGTTAAAAAATCATAAGCAAACCTACAATATAATGAAATTATAACATTATAAATACGTATAAAAATTAAATTAAATTACATTATAAGATCTATGAATTATGTACTTTGGTATAATAATTAATAAAAAAACCACAATTATGATACTAGTTTGAAACGATTAAGATTAATCAAAACGGATATTGAAAATAGGTAGAAAAATAAAGAATATATAGGGAGATAATAAATAAAATTAGTATAAAAGATTATAGTAATGAATAATGTTTTGAAAAAATTTACCCATATAGTTATTTTGTATACAATAGGACAAAGATCATTTCAAATAAGTAGGAATTGAGGTTAGGGGTTCTGTGTCTCTAATTTAATTTATTATGACACATTTATTAATAATCCCCAAGATAATTTCAATATGGTGTGATTTATATCAAATTAATTTATATTAACATACTCATGGGGTTTCATAATATATATCATATACTTTATTTAAATTTATTCTTATTCAACGGAAAACAATGTTTAGAAAGAGTTTGGTTAAAATGTTACTCATACCATATGGATTTTTGTTCCCAATATTGTTTTTAAATAATTATTTTATCATAAATAATATCGGTCTTGGGAATTTAAATTCCTAATAAAAACATTCAATATTTTAATTAGATATTCATGTGGTTTTTTATGTACCATCAAAATTTCATTTCCCCATGACTCATATTTCACACGAAGTGTTTCTTATAAGTAAAATCGATACCCTATCATCTTCAAAATCAATAATGTACATTTTTCAGTATTCATATTCATTTTATTATTTATAACATGTACTTATATGTTTTTCAATAATTTATTAAGATCATTTTCGACTACTTGAACCCCTTTTAAAAGATATAAATAAAATTTATCATTTTCTGTATGGGTTATTTTCATCAAGATGTGAAATGATTATATTTTAAATTTTTTATGTGAAAATATTATTCCAAAAAATTTGTCATTTTATATTTCATTTTCTATAAATTTTCATTGTTTCAAACGAAAATATTTTCTCCATGTTTTATAAAATAATTTTTTAAAAAATATTTCAGAAGAGCAAGAATATTTCTTATTTCAAGATTGATTTTTTTAAAACTTATAAATTTTTTTTCATCAAAATAATTATGAATTGATACATTATATTATTCATCAAATATACAATTCAAATGATATAATTCACTTTATTTATCTATCTGACTTGAAATTTATTTTTTCAATCACTAAAATGACACATCATTGCCTTTGTCTTACCTAGTAATTGATGGTTTATAGGCCTAATTTTTCATCCACTCACTTTCATATATGAATAAACTATTTTTGTTCTATTTATGGATGGGTGTTATACAATGTTAGATACACTTATTTATTGGAAAAATTATTATCTTAAATGTATACCCTTTATGTTTATGGTGTAAATACCATATTATTTATTGTCATGATTTAGGGGTATTTACCTAAAAAGTTACTTCATGTCATTAGATACCCATTTAAATTCTATGTGGTTTTCATGTTATGATCATTGGTGGAATTATTAATTATTTACTTGTGTGAATACATTTACAAAATATATGAAACCTATTTTATTTCCATTTTTATTTATGTTATGTTGAATAAAAACCATTTTCTTTTGCTGAGTTCTTTATGTGATAATAATTGAACTATTTTCAATTAAAAGTTTTCAAAAATTCACCTTATTTCCATGGGTTATTTATAATTATATCAATTAATTATTATCAATAGTCACACATAATTATGGTTGAATTATGAGTGGGGTGAAATATAACCCTCCAATTAATTGGTTAACTATTTATATCTCAAGAGATAAGTAATGATGAGATCATTTTGGTTTCTCCTAACTATTGGAACTTAACGTGTGTATCTTGAAAGTAATTTTTCCCCTAGATGGTTTTTTATGAAATTGAATGATATCATGGTGATATTATTATTCTTGTGAAAGTGTTATGATTTCATGGACATCATTATTGAATCACCATTTTCAATTATGTCTTATTTTATAAAAATACTTATTCCAATATTTATGATCTCTAATTTTTTGTGTATAAATTTTCTTATATATCTTTCTTATACCCATATATTCACTCATATTATGTTATTAGATTGTTAAAACTTTTTTTTACCTTTACCGAGCATCTAAGATTACACCTATCTTAAATTTATATTTCCCCAGGTTATGAAAATAAGTATTATGTTTTTTATCTCAAATATAATTCTATGCGTATAATAAATATGAGATTTTGAAGACTCATTATATATTAATTAATATTCAATATGAGATTTCGTGTCTCAACCTCCTCTTGCGGCATGCGTCGACGCTCTATTTCCAACATAGTTGGTCGGTTTCACCGCACTGGTCATCTTCTATAGAGATACAAGGATAGCATGATAGCAAAGGGTTCGGGCTGGGTTCATTAGGACCGTAGCCTCCTTGTTAGCTCGTAAACATAAAGGGGATTAAGGGTTTAATTATCAATTGAATTAACAACAATCTAAACCCGACAGAGATACCCCACAACAACCACCTGTAAAAATGAATGAATCACGGATCAACCCGTTGGTTGGTTGGTCTGCATTCTTCATATTATTCGATAATGGGAAAGAGGAAATAATTTAAAATGCGTAAATGAATAAACCCCTACCTCATAATCCATTTGAGGAATGTCCACACATGAAGGTGGGCCATGTTCTTCATTCCCGCAATAGGTTCCCAACGACTTCGCTCGTACGTCGCCCTTCGGTTCATCATTCGGTGTCACTCGTCACCTCCTGCTGGGATTAGCTCCTTCCTATAATGATCCAGTATCACGGCGCTGCTTCACCACTTTTCTACTTGGTGAAGTTGTGTCGGTACCTCCCCCCATGCTCTATTCTACAAAAGAGGGGGAGGGTATGTTACGACATGGGAAATTAATGGGGGCTCATAAATTACGAACCTTCCTAATTCCTGAATGATTTCATTACTTTGGGTTGGCAGGTCAAGCCACTTATTGGCTTGACACATCACTGGACCCACACACCTCTTGTCTATTAGAGGATTTGGATGAAAATAAAATAATAAAATAATTTTATTTCATTTGTTATGAAAAGTCACAAAACTTAACTTTTTAACCATACCTAGTACATTCATAGTAAATTCCCCCTTAAGTGAATCCCAGGGCTGCAGATTCAATGGTACCCTCATATTTTTAATCCGAGCACCAGATCAAATGTTAGAAAATTCATCTCGCGTGTCTACTGAATGCACCCAAAAAAAGTTCGATAAATTAATAACGTTCACCCTCGACTAGTGCCGGTTGAGGTTAGGCTTCACCTAAGGAGAACACACCCCAACAAACTCAACGGTACCCTCATATTTTCAATCTGAGTCACTGTTTAGAAATTATGGATTTTACAATAAAATAATTATCACTTAATTATTTTATTTACGGCCATAAATAAACTTTCATGGGTGGCCTGCGCCGGCCAATGTTAGTATCAACCTAAGGAAATCATACCCTCAATAGTTCAACAGTGGTCTTGGATTTTCTATCCGAGTTACCGTTCGTGAGTTAGTAGCATTTGAAAAATAAAATAATTTTATTTAATTATTTTATTTATGGTTATGCAGTTATCCAGTTTTCTCACATTAGTCATGCCTAAGGTAAAACCACCATTCAGAATGACCTCGAATTTCTTATCCGGGTCACCGTTTAAGAGTTCTTCTAGTTTTACATCAATTCAATGCATGATGTGATTAGTATGACTCATATTGCATGCTTCCAATTTGAAATGACATTTTATAAAAAAACTCTAGTTTTATGTGAGTAATACTAAAATTAAATAAATTAAACATAAATATAAAATAATGCACTACTTTTATAGAAGTCACATTTTCATGCCATTTGTGTACATTCTTCCATTAGGTATGTTTCTCATTCGTTTCTGAGCACATCTATATCATCTTATTAATATAAGTCTTTTCGACAATCATAATAGTACTAGAAAAATATATATACACAATGGATTAGTAAATATTCTAAATGAAATAGTAATTATCTTAGAAAATACCTTTTCTAGGATACTATTTTGTTCATAGAATATGATATCTATCATAAATTTACAAACATAATAACCACAATATATTCCATTGGTTTGTTTCAGACACTGTAGAAAAATAAAATAGAAGTAATTTATTTTGATACATGTTTGGATAGTGAAATTTTATTATATATACCATGATACTTGTCCAGTCATAGAACTTGTCATGGTCTTGTGCTTAGTCCCTAGCCTCATTACTTGTTTTTCATGATATTGATGCACCACCCTATCATAAAAAAATCCTAATTAAAAGATAATATAATCTATATAAATTGATCTTTAGATCTAAAATGTTGGATTTAGTGTATGAAAAATTGAAAAACACCATCATGTATGGACATTATGTTGGATATCCATCCATTGAAATGAGGAAATAAATCTTTGGAGTATGCAAATTTACCACAATGGGAATCCAATGCTGCCTAAAAATATGAAAAGGAATAATTAACAAATGAAATGAAAAAATATTTTATATGATTAAATTGTAGAGTTTTACCCCTGTATCATTATTATTAAATAGAGTTTGTTATCAGAAATTTTTCTTTCAAACAATTTGACCAGACCTGCCACCATTTCATCATTTTTTTTGTATTAATTTTTTTGTTGTTCTATAGTGGTGATGTGAGGACTAATGAGTCCAAATTATTTTCATGGAAAATCAATTCAATTTTTTTCATATATACGCCTACCCATAATATGAAATGTTTTTATTCAAAATTAACATATTATATTAGCTATTGTAAAATAAAATCATGAAAACGTAACTCATGTACACATTTACATCCGAGCCACCTAGCCAATAACAATTGAGGATTTCACTTACTTTCTCAACACCAATGAGGTCTTGTTCTTCCTCTTCATATATATTTTCTTCAAAATCAAATATGTGAGTAAAACCTTCTTTTTTACGTTGTATCCACATGAAACTTTAATGCTAGTAAATGCGAATATAGAATGGGAATGGTAAGGGAGCATTCAGTAGATATTTTCGACCGGTTGTTTGATCCTTTAGATGGTTTTGAGTCTGTCTTTAATTTCATCCCCTTCCATTTTTCCATCTGTAATAACATTAATCATTTTAGACGTTTATTTCATTAATTGTTAAATTTTTATCATAAAAAATAAATTGGAAATTAATACCTCCTTGCCAACATGTTTTCCACAATATGTGATGGCCATACGATGACTGCTCCAACAGATTTTTCGACCATATGAATATCTTATTCATCAATTAGAAGTGGTAGAATAATGTTCAGCTCATGGTTTATGCTAATCTACACTCTCACATGAACTTTTGGTTAATTTATGATGGAAATTCTTGGAATAAATTCAACATAATGCTATAGAAATTTTATCTTGAATAAAAACATGGCATTCAAGTGATATCAAACCCTTTAACATTAAATCGTTCATTGACATGATTTTCTTGATATTCGATGAAAATCCCTATAAAACCATTAAATCATTCAAAAAGTTTAAAAATTGATATATATCATTCCTAGAAAGTGTGTAAGCAGTTAGAGGAATAAAAATTTTGTTTTCACACTTCAATCACACCAACTCTTCTCGTATTCCCATGTCAACCATGTCCACCCTAGCCTTAATTTTATCCTTTTTTCTGTGTGCTTTTAATGTCTCGTAAATATTATACTTTATTTTTAATTATATGGATTTATTTCGAGACCGTGAAATCTGACGGTGCGTGATTCCGAGGCCCAGAGTTCCCAGAATGATCCATCAAAGTTTTGTTGAGCTTTAATTAGCACACATAAGCAATTTTCCACAAAATGTGTAATAAATATTAAACAATATCTTAGATTATAAATCTTATGGAACCATTTTATTTAGGATTCCAAGTTTACCCTAGGTGAGACTTAAGTTTAGTTGTTGTAGGCCTCGTGAGAGAAAACCCAAAAATTGCATAACTATAAATAAAATAATAAAATAATGTTTTTTTATTTTTCAAGTGCTTATAACTCACGAATAGTAACTCGGATTTAAAATATGATACAACCAATGAGCTCATGGGGGTATGTTTTTTAGTCACATACTAACATTATCCATCACAGGCCACTAGTGAAAGTTAGTTCTTGGCTGTAAATAAAATATTTAAGTGAC
Source organism: Viscum album (assembly GCA_963277665.1). Classification (NCBI taxonomy): domain Eukaryota; kingdom Viridiplantae; phylum Streptophyta; class Magnoliopsida; order Santalales; family Viscaceae; genus Viscum; species Viscum album. The sequence goes on along the minus strand of OY728141.1, from coordinate 1,360,974,249 downwards.
AATTATTTTGTTGTAAAATACATAACTTCTAAAAGGTTACTCGGATTGAAAATCTGAGAGTACCGTTGAGTTCAATGGGGCATTTTATCTTTAGAATAAGCCTAACTCTAACCGGAACGGTTTTATGGTGATCAATATTAATTTATTTAACATTTTTTAAGGTAATTTTAGTAAACGCGTGAGCGGTGTTTTCTAACTTTTGAATCGGTGCTTGGATTTAAATCTGAGGGCACCATTGAATCCACAACATCGTGATTCACTTATGGAAGATGTTACTTTGACCATAGTAGGTCTGGATAAAAAGTTATGTTTTGTGACTTTTTAATAGAAATGAAATAAAATTATTTTATTATTTTATTTTCTCCCATATCCTCCAACAGACAAGTGGTGTGTGGGGCCAGCGATTTGTCAAGACAATAAATGGATTGACCTGCCAACCCTAAGTGATGAAATCATTGGGTAATTAGAAAGGTTTCTGATTTATAAGCCCCCATTAATTCCCCACATCGTTACTTACCCTTCCCCTCTCCTATATATATGGAGCTTGGTAGGAGGTACCGGCACAGCTTCGCGAAGAAATGAAGTGATGAAGGAGTGCCGTAACGCCAGACCCTTAGAGAACAGATTCAATCCTAGTAGGAGGTGACGAGTGACACCAAACCATGAACCATAGGGTGACATACGAGCAGCGTCGTTGGGAACCTATTGCGGGAATGATGAACCTGACCCACCTTCAAGAACAGACATTCTCCAATGGGTTTAATAGGTAGGGGTTTATTCGTTTATGCATTTCAAATGATTTACTTTTCCCCCTTCATGAATAATTAGAAGAACGCAGACCAACTGACTAATGGGTTGATCCATGATTCATTCATTTTTACATGAGGTGTTTGCAGGTATCATTGTAGGGTTTTGATTGTTGTTAATTTAATTGATTATTAAAAACTTAACCCTCTTCATTTTTATGAGCTAACGTGGGGGGAGCAGGCCTAATGAACCTGGATTGAACCCTCAGCTATCTTGGAATCCTTGCACCTCCACGGAAAACCACTAACACAGCGACACCGACTGGTTATGTTGGGAATAGTGCGTCGACACACATCGCAAGGGGAGGTAATAAAAAAATCTGTAGTGGTTATCAGAGCGGCCGAAACCAGCCGGGTGCGGAAGAGTTTTGTCCTGCTGTCATGTGCCGTTGGTGTGGAGAGGGTTGCGGCTAGTCACCCGCGATGGATGGAGGAGGAGGCCAACGCTTCGGCCGGCCATGGAAGGAGGGGAAATGTGACCAATGCACCACTGGAGAGCAGTAGGAAGCATGACCAGTGTACCACCAGAGAAGAATAAGTCACAACTGAAGCTGCGACGGAGGCCGAACCGACGCCTCTAGTCGGTTCTGCAGTGACCGAGCGGCCCCCAAGTGTCGCCGCTGCTTCACAAAACCAAACGACATCCTAGCCGTTCGAGAGTTCATAAGACCGGGGGGGGGGGGTCACACCCACCTCACCGGATATGGTGGACCCCATACCGATCCTGCACCCTATCAGGATAGCCCCTTGTGGGTCACACCCTATGTGGGCTAGGACGCCCCCTTACGAGCCGCGCCCTACACGAGTCGGGCCACCCCCTTGCATGTCACCCCCAATGCGGGTCGGGATGCCCTTACAGGCCGCCTCTTGATCCTCCCCCTTGCATGTCGGGCTGGACCTCGGCCTAGAGGGCCGAGCCCGCCGTGACCCAGCCAATACCAGGTAGAGTCTAGTCGGTCCGACTGGGTCGGACCGGACCCGGGCCCAATCGAGCCCAGAAACACTTAAAACACCATATCTTTGGAATCAGACGTCAGTTTGACAAACCGTTTATGGTGTTGGGATCCTTAGGACAATGCGGTACATTTTTGATACTCCATGAGATTTTTGGAGAATGTTGGAGTATGGATGGGTTGGATCATACCTGAATCCAACAGGGCCCTCAAAACTAAAATGCCTATAACATACAGAACAGACGTCCATTTGACGCGCTATCTGTTGATTTGAAACCCTTATGAGGTGACATATCATTGGGTTATTTCTTTATGGATCTCCATACTGGTTGAAATATGAATGAAGGCTTGAGGAACTATTCTCCCAAGCACACTATATATGGAACCCTATAGTTGGCTGAGACCTGAAGACTGATTGACGATAGCCCACTAGGAAGAGGCTATGTGTAACCTTGTAGGAAAATGGTGGGGAGTGGCTCTGTGTGACCTGGTAGACCCACGGTACTCAACAGCAGGATTATATCAGTTCACCTTATGTGGGAAGCAGATCTATGTGACCCGACAGGCCCACGGTGGGAAGTGGCTCTGTGTGACCAAACATGCCCATGATACCCATTAAGGATGAGTACCACTTCAGTTCAAGGTTCGTGGGATGTGGATCTATATGACTTGACAAACCCACTATACCTGATAGAAGATGAGTCCTCCACTAATTGTGGAGTTGCACATTTGTGACTGATGAGGCGACAGTTACTACCCTAGAATATACCTAGTGTTACCTGAGTCTTATATATTGGTGGTGATGCATGTGTGGTATGTTTACCTTCATGGTGTTACCTTTATGATATTCTTCCCTCATTTATGAGATGAGTATATATGGATAACTTAGGTATATGTGTGGGCCTATACCTAAGTAGAGTTGTTGACTACTTCTTGCTTTGTGATTGAGGTCTTTCTTTGTGGTCTTTCCTTTGTGGAACTCTGGGAGACCTTTGGGGGTCTCGGGGTCCCTACTGAGTATTGTTATACTCACCCCTGCATGGGCTTCTCCTGTACCTTGTTGTGTCTTGTACAGATGACGAGCAGCTAGGCTGAGACTTAAGGGATCCCGGACTAGGTTGTACATGGAGGTGACAGGCTGATGTGGAGTGGTGTGGAGATTATCATACCTACCCTTCGGGTAGGATCCTCGGTGGACATTCCATGAGATTTTTTTTACATTTGAGTTGTATTTTTGCCTTTCAGTTGTACTTGTACTTTACAGTTGGGATTGTATTTTCAGCCCCATTACATTCAGTACTCTTTTCACTACAGCGGTTACTTTTTGGTTACATCCTTAATATATTCTAGTCTATGTGGTTACTTGTTGTTGTTTTCTTGGACTATGTGTCTGTACTAGTTAATAAGGCAATGCCTTCCCATTTTAGGGTTATGCCTTTCCAATTCTAGTCGCTAGACCCTGGAATATGGAATGTGGGCTTGGGGTAGTCACGACATGGGCCCCGAGGGACAGATGATGACAAAGTGGTATCAGAGGGAGGTTCGACTGATTGAGCTACAGCTGATTACAACACTATTCTCAAAAAATTTCATGAAAGATCTTTTGGGAAGTTATACTTTTCATTAAAATACTACGAAATCCCTTGTTAGATTCATCCTTACAATTCACTTAGAATTTCATGCAACATGGGGTTTCCTCTTCTACCTGATAAGAACATGTTCTATCTTTTCTTGCTTGTGGTAGATAGTTGAAAGAAAAATACAACTTCCCAAAAGCTCTGTAAAAAAACTAAATAATTATTTGATAAAAATGATGAGATAATTAAATTATAAATAGTAGTTCAAATTATGACAAAATTAATTAATTACATTGGTAGTTGACATTCAATTTTATATATTCGGGACCCATTTTATTATATTCATTATCTCTATTTTAGCCTTGAAGCCCAATATATCACAATCATGATCAGTTTTGAACTAAATAACCAAAATTTAACAAATTAATCCACCTATATAAGAAAAAAAAATTAATGTGAGTGATACTAAAAATAAATAAATAAAAAATAAATATGAAATAAATCACTACTTTTATAAAAGTCACATCTTCATGTTATTTGTGTACATTCTTACATCAGGTATGTTTCTCATTCATTTCTAAGCACATCTATTTTATATTTTGAATATGATTATTTTTGAAAGTCATAATAGTACTAGAAAAATTTAAATACACAAAGGATTATTAAATATATTAAATCAAATAGTAACTATCTTTGAAAGTACCACATATAGGATACTAGTTTGTTCATGGAATATGATATCTATCATAAATTTAAAAACATAATAACCAAAATATTTTCCATTGGTTTGTTTCAGACACTATAGAAAAATCACGTAGAAGTAATTTATTTTGATATGTGTTTGGATAGTGAAATTTTATTATATATAACCTGATACTTGTCGAGTCGTAGAACTTTTCTTGGTCATTGTTCTTAGTCCATATCCATATTCCTTGTTTTTCATGATATTGATGCACTACTCTATAATAACGAAATCCTAGTTAAAAGATAATATAGATATATAACCTGATGTTTTGTTCTAAAATATTGGATTTAGTGTATTAAAAATTGACAAAAACTATCATGTATGAAATATATTTTGGATATCCATGCATTGAATTGAGGAAATAAATCTTTAGATTATCCAAATTTACCACAATGAGAATCTAATGATGCCTAAAAACACAAGGAGGAATAATTGAGAAAAGAAATAAAAATTAGAAGGCATTTCCTTTTTAACCTGTACAGACACACAATCCAAGAGAACAATAAAAAGCAACCACACAGACTAGAACACAATAAGGATGTAACCAAAAAGTAACTATTGTTGTGAAAAATGTGTTGAACGTAAAGGGGACGAAAATACAATCCCAACTGTAAATTACAAGTACAACTAAAAAGTACAAATGCAAACTAAAAAGTAAAAAATAGCTCCTAGATCATCCACCGAGGATCCTACCTAAAGGGTAGGTATAGTTCGTCTCCAAAACACTCCACGTCAGCCCTTCTCCTCCTTGTACCACATGGTCTTGGCTCCCTCAAGTCTCATTCTAGTTGCTCATCATCTATAAAATACACAATAAGGTGCGGGTGAAGCCCGTGAATGGGTGAGTATAACAATACTCAATAGGGACCCCGATACCCTAAAGGTCTCCTAGGGTTCCACAAAAGAAGGACCACAATGCAAGACCACAATCAAAAAGAAAGATGCAGTCAACAACTCTACTTAGGTATATGCCCATACATATACCTAACATATCAAGATATAATCATCTCATAAATGAGTAAAGAATATCATAGAGGTAACACCATGAAGGTAACACCAAAAAGGTAAAAATACCACACATGGATCACCACAATGATACCACTAAGAAGGTAAAAGCACCACACAGGTATCATCATGAAGATAAAGGACTCATCTCACATCAGGTATATTCTAGTGTAGTAATTATAGCATCATTAGTCACAAATGTCGAACTCATCATCTGCAGGAGAACTCCTCCTCTATCAAGTACAGTGGGAATGTCGGGTCACACAGAGCTACTTCCCACTAACCTTGAACTATTGTAATACTTATCCTAGATAAGTACTGTGGGTATGCAGGGTCACACAGAGCCGCTCCCCACTGTGGGCTTGTCGGGTCACATAGAGCCACTTACCACTTTGGCCGAACTGAGGTACACCCCCTGTCAAGTACCATGGTTTTTCCAAGTCACACCGAACTTCTCCCCACCATGGGCCTATAGGGTCACATAGAGACACTTCCTACTGTTCCATCATCAAGCAGTCTTCAGGTCTCATCCAACCATAGGGTTCAATATGTAGTGTTCTTGGGAAAACCTCTCCTAAAGCCATCAGTCATATTTCAACTGGAATGGAGCTCAATAAAGAAGTAACCTGATGATCTGTCACGTCATAAGGGTTCCAACTCAACAGATGGTGCATCAACTAGACACTTGGTTTGAATGTTACAGGCATTTTAGTGTTGAGGGCCCAATTGGATTCAGGTAAAATTCAACCTGGAAAAACTCAAACTTTCCCCAAAACACTCTTATAGTATCTAAAAAGGACCACCTTGACACTAGGGCCCTTACACCACAGATGATGTGTCAATCAGATTCCCAGTCTATTACTTACACCCGTTTTTTGTGAAATGGGGTGATCACACCTCCGTCGAGCCTAGCTCGGTCGAGCCCACCAGAATATTCCCAATAGACCACTTCTCAAAAGCGGTCCCAACGCTACTGACGACGTGTCAAATGAACACTTGGTTTTTCTGCTAGAGGCATTTCTTAATTTAGGGACCAGTTGGGTCAGGGCTCGGAACGACTTGGCAAGGCTAGCCCGACGCAACGGGTCCCGTGTTCTACCTGACCTCGCTCAGGTCCGACCTGCAAAGGGTCAACCCAGTTTACTGGGTCCTACCCATCAGGATGAGCCTGGTTCGGTTTGCGAGCTCGGGCCGTGGTTGGCCCAACCCGTCAGGGGGGTGGGGGTTCTTGAACCACCCATATTTCCCCACTGGGTTGTGATTCCTACACGAAACACTGGCAAGTCCCACCCGTTGGGTCGTGGGTTCGGCCTGGTGGGCGGGTCTAGACTGCTAAGCCAGCCCGCATCCAGCCCGGTCCGCCAGAAGGCCGACCAATTTCTCCTGCTGGCCTCATGTGTGCTTGGTCATTTCATCCATCTGGTGGGAGAATGTAACCCATGAGGCCTAGGTATAACAAAATACTACTATATGTACCATCGAGGCCCATGTTGTGACTACCCCAAGCCCAACTTCCATAGGACAGGGGCTCATGACTAGCACCGGAAATGTGTTTCCCTACAATGGGAAGGCATTTCCTTTTTAACTTGTACAGACACACAGTCCAAGAGAAAAACAAGAAGCAACCACACAGACAGGAACACAACTAGGATGTAACCACAAAGTAACTGCAGTAGTGAAAAGAGTGCTGAAAGTAAATGGGATAGAAATACATGTCCAACTGTAAAGTACAAGTACAACTGAAAGGTACAAATAAAATTGAAAAGTACTAAACAAGTCTTGTATCATCCACCGAGGACGCTACCCAAAGGGTAGGTACATACCATCTCCATACCACTCCACGTCAGCCAAACTCCTTTGTGTACAGCCTAATCCTGGCTCCCTCAAGTCTCAGCCTAGTTACTCGTCGTCTGCAAAAGACACTACAGGGTGTGGGAAAAGCTCGTGCAGGGATGAGTATAACAATACTCAATAAGGATCCTGAGACCCGCAATGGTCTCCCAAAGTTCCATAAAGGAAAGACCATAATGAAGGTCCATACTCCCAATGAAAGAAGCTATCAAAAACTCTAATTATGTATATGACCATACATATACCTAATTTCTCAAGATATACTCATCTCATAAATGAGGGAAGAATATCACATTGGTAACACCATGAAGGAAAAAGTACCACACAGGTATCACCAAAAAGATATCACCACGTAGGTAAAAGAACCACATAGGTATCACCACGAAGATAAAGGACTCATCTCACACTAGGTATCACTTTAGGTCAATGATAGAAGGATCATCAAATCATTGAAATCTTCGCATACTGGAAAATTCTTCCTCTATCAAGTACAGTGGGTCTTCCTGGTTACACAGAGCCACTTCCCACTAACCTTGAACTGATGTGGTACTCATCCCTAATGGGTACTGTGGGCATGTCGGGTCACACAGAGTTGCTTCCCACCTTGGACAAACTAAGTAACTCCTCCTGTCGAGTACCGTGGGTCTGCAAGTTCACAAAAATATTCTCCCCACTGTGCGTCTGCTAGGTCACACAGAATCGCTTCCCATAGGGCCATCATCAAGAAGTCTTCAGGTCTCAGCCAACGGCAGGGTCCCGTACGTAGTATGCTAGGGAGAAAAAGTCCTCAATCCACTCTCCCCATCTTTATATCCATGTAGGTCACCAAAAATTATTCCAAAATATTTGTCTCCTCAATAGAGTCTTAGATCCCCAAACAGCTTGTCAATCGGATGTATGGTTTGTAAGATACGGGTGTTTTAGTGTCGAGGGCCTGGTAAGATTCATGTTTGATACAACCCGGACATACCACAACATTATCTAAAAGTCATGTGGAGTATAAAAAAATTAATGAATTTTCATAAGGATCCCAACACCATATACGGTTCATCAAATGGACGTCTGGTTCTCAAGATATGACCCTTTAGGTGTTTCTCGTCCCGGGTCTGGTCCGGCACGGGCGAACCGACCAGTCCCAACCCAGTCTAGGATGGGCCGCGGTGGGATTTTCCCGCTAGGCCGAGGTCTGGCCCGGCCCACAAGGGGGGATTCCTACAAAGGCTGCCCGTAAGGGCAGCCTTGCCTATAATGGGGTGGCCCAAAAAGGCGGCCCGTGAGGGCAGACCAGCCCGCAAAGGGGAAGCCTGCAAAAGGTAGCCTGCAATGTGGGGGCAGCCCGTTAGGGCAGGAACTCACTAGGGAGGTGGTCAGAATGGGGTCCGTTCTAGACGGAGTGGGGGGTGTGACCCCCAGGTCTCTTGAACTCTCAAACATCCTGGAGGCTGTTCGGTTTGAGAAGCACTGACGCCGCCGCATGGGCATCACTCGGTCACTGCGAAACCCGCCGAAGTCACGGGTTCGGCCTCCTTTGTGGCTTCGGCTACATATTCTTATCTGCCAGTGGTGCGCTATTCTGGGGCATAAAGCTCTAAGGTGGGTAGAATGTAATGTCCCAAATTTTTTTGTATTTTTTTCTAATTATATGAAATTATTTTGAGACTGGGAAATTTTTCAACAGATCATTTCAGGCACTTGGGACCTCAGAATCAAACGCCGTTAGATTTCTCAGTCTAAAAATAATTCAATATAATTAAAATATATATATAGAAATTCCGGGACATTACATTCTCCCCACCTTAGGTATTTACGTCCCCAAAAACCAAAACATAGGAAAATCAAACAAGTGATGCATCATGATACAAACTCTGCCCCTGATTCCCTCATCACTGGCCACCAGTACTGACATCGGAGGTCCTGGTACATCTTTTCCATTCTAGGATGTACTGTTAAATGGTATTTTTGGATCTCCCTCAACACCTAATCCCAAAGAATCACTGGTACCGTGGTGCATCCTCTAAAGAGGACGACATGCTCCCCTCCTTTAGAAAATACTTCAGGAGACCGTCCTAAGGATATCTGAGCATGTCAAGATTCATAATTAAAGTCCTAAGCTGTGCCTCCAGAATTCACAGAGGAATTGTGGTAGTGATAGTCATAGATTGGAGGTATTATAGTCCATCTTTATCCTTGAAGGACATACGAAGCATGACCAGCTGCTCTGATGCCTCACTCAGCAGCTGTAGACCATACCTCCTGCTGAGTTTGTATACCACCATGTTCCCCTTCCCAAGTGTATAGACTTTCTCAAAGTCATAGCACTAGATGATTTTTATCCATCAACATTGTCTCATCTCCTGAAAGCTCAGCTAACACTTATCCATCCACAGGAAATCCTTCCCCCTTCTTCTTTAAAGCTAACAATGGTGCCGCTACCCTAGAGAAGTCTGGTACAAATCTCCAGTAGTACCCATCCAGGGAATAAACCCCTCTCACTTTGGTGAGGTAATCCTAGAAATATATTTCAAAAAGATGTCCTCATAATCTTCCACTACTATTGGGAACTAAAAACTCAAACCTCCTGCTTCCACGAGTGTAGCGTTGTACGACTCAAGAGTGATCAGCTACACAATTCTATGCATGAGTTTATCATGTGCTTCCTAGTTTTTCTTCTTCACCAACCAAGGAAAACCCCATTCCAACATAGTAGATAAACCAACACCTTTTTTCCTGATACAGTCAATATGAGTATGAACTTTGGATGCTTTGTCCATACCCAAACTAATTTCATAAGGCCTCGACATTTCCACCAAGAGGTTTCAACAGAAACTCTCACATCAAGGGTCAAATCACACCATCAGCATAAGTGTGATTATCATGTCTCCTACCAAATGTATATTCAAACATAAGGGTCAATTATTAGGTTTAATTAGAAACTCTAGGTCTTGAACAAGATTCATGGTAAGAAGGAATGATTGGTACCTATGTATATTAATATGGAAGATAGTAGTACACACACCATACCAAGAATCATTTCTAAATCCCTTGGGTCACACTCCTTGACCACATATTTCTACTCCCTTCCCCTTTCCTCTAGATCCTTGAGCCTGGTGGAAACAAAAATAAGGTGGTGGTTGTAACATGTCAAAATGTATACCACCCCATACTACTCTCCTAGATCCACTTCCACATCTTCTGCCTAGAAGATTCATCTGTCACTATCACTTCATCTTACCAAAACATTTTACACACCCAGGTCTCGGAGACTGGCATCAGTTTCCAGCTTTCCCACTGTTAACATCCACTACCTACATCTGCTCATCCAAATAACTTTCAACCACAATGGTTCTCTATAGCACCCAAACATAAGTATAAATGCATAGAGGAATAGTGCTGGCTTGGATGTTCTTAAAAAACCTCTCTTGGCTGAGTCCTGAAGCATTTTCAATACTATTTTCATTGAGTACCTTGGATAGTTGGTACACCTGGATGAATACTCAGCTACCGACATGTCGTCTTGCCAAAGATATAAAGTCTCTCTACCAGGACTTCCATATGATTGAATGGTGCCCTAGATAGATGGAAACTCAGCCACCTCCTCAATCCATTCCTTGGACACCGATGAGTCAGACTCACCTCAGAACCTGAGGTGTATCTGATACTGAAACATGGGTATGGAACTAATCCTACATGTGTCCTCTACTGGTATCGCCAGTTTTAACAGCTTACCAACAGGAAATGATATTGCTAGAACACTACCCGAAGGTACATTCTCAAGAAACAATACATCTACCAAGGCCTCATTACCATGTGGACCATCATCATGGTCACACAATGACAAAACTAGAAGCTAAGATCATCATAAGATCTTCTAGTGTCTCAACTAGGTGGAAAACACTAGCCACAACCTCCAGCCAGTTCTCAACTACCTGGGGATCTGTCTTGCCTCAGAACCTCGGAGGCCTATGCCACTGAAACTCGTGCATCATGATTAGTCAACATGCACCCTCTACTAGTGGGTCTGGTGGCATCTACTACCCAATGGGTGGTGGTGCTACTGGTGCACCACCTGAAGGTGATAACATAGTAAGAGGGCCCTTCACCGAAGCCTCTTCGTTCGGTGGGCTGTTTTCATGTACCATCTAGGGAATCCTAGATGGTTGTCTATGCAGCGGCATCCTGATAAGGAATAGGTGCTCCATGGTCAATAAGTTATACCTGGTGAGATGACTCAAAGAGTTCACAAGAAATTCATTTCAGAAACATAGACAATCAGTGATTTCGTACACTGAGTTGGAAATCAGAATTCAGGGTCCTAGTGTGTGGATAAGTCGACCACCACACCAAAACTGGATTCCCAAAACTGAAAACCACACACATAACACTTCACAGTATTTCCATAGAGAATAAATCTGAGTCATATTTCTTCGGTAAAACGAACTCCTATGATACCAATTTTCATAATCCATCCCTCAAGGCTTGTGCAATGACTACCCCAAGCCCACCTTTTATAGGCTAGTGGATGGAGACTAACACTGAAAAGGCCTATCCCTAAAACGGGAAGGCATTTTATTTTAAACATGTACAAACACATAGTCCAAGATAACAATAAGAACCAACCACACAGACTAGAACACAACAAGGATGTAACCTCAATGTAACTGCAGTAGTGAAAAGAGGGCTGAATGTAACGGGGCCGAAAAAATAAGCCCAATTGTAAAGTAAAAGTAAAACTAAAATGTACAAATACAAATAAGTAGTAAAAAAATATCCTGGATCATCCATTGAGGATCCTACCTGAAGGGTAGGTACATATCATCTCCACAACACTTCACATCAGCCCATCTCCGCCATGTACCGCCTGGTCTTGGCTCCCTCAATCTTAGCCCAAATGATCATAATCTACACAAGACACAACATGGTGTGGGTGTATCCCACACAGGGGTGAGTATAATAGTACTCACTAGGGACCTCGAGACCCCCGAAGGTCTCCCAGGGTTCCACAAAGGAAAGACCACAATGAAATACCTCAGTCACAAATCAATAAGCAGTCAACAACTCAACTAAGGTATATTCTCATACATATACCTAATTTATCAAGATAAACTCATCTAATAAATGACAGAAGAATATTACAAAGGTAACAACACGAAGGTAAAATAACCACATAGGTATCACCAAAAAGATATCACTATGAAGGTAAAAGCACTACACTTGTATCACCGCGAAGATAAAGGACGCATCTCACACCAGGTGTATTTGAAGGTAGTAACTGTAAAATCATCAGTCACAAACATTCAACTCCTCATCCACTGAAGAATTAATACTCTATCGAGTATATTGGACTTATCGGGTCACGCATAACCACTTCCCACTAACCTTGAATTTTTTTAGTACTTATCCTTGATATGTTCGATGGGTGTGTTGGGTCACATAGAGTCGCTCCCCACCATGGGTCGGCCGGGTCACACAGAGCCACTTCCCACCTTGGCCGAAGTGAGGTACTCTTCCTATCATGTATCATGGGTCTATCGGGTCACATAAAGCCGCTCGCCACCTTGGTCCAACTGGGTCACACAGAGCCGCTTCCCACTGAGCCATTGTTAATCAGTCTTCAGGTCTCAGCCATCCATAGGGTTTTGTATGTAGTGCACATGGGAGAATGATTCCTCAATCCATCAGTCGTATTTCAACCAGAATGGAGCTACCTGAAGAAGTAACCCGATGATATGTCATGTCATAAGGGTTATAACGCAACATGCGGCATGTAAACCATACGCCTAGTTTGTAATTTATTGGCATTTTAGTGTCAAGGGCCCAGTTCGATTCGGGTACAATCCAACCCAGCCAAACTCCAACTTTCTTCAAAACTCTCTTGGAGTAAATCCCTAAGGTGGGAAGAATGTAATGTCCAAAAATTTTTGTATAGTATTTTTTAATTATATGGAATTATTTCGAGACCTCGAAATCTGACGATGGATCATCCCTGGCACTCCGGGCCTTAGAATCACGCATCGTCAGATTTCGTGGTCTGATTTATATGAAAATCCTTGGACATTACATTCTCTCCACCTTAGGGATTTACGTACCTCAGGTCCCATGCTGTGACTACCCCAATCCTACCTTTCATATGTGAAGAGCTGACGACTAGCACCAGAAAGGCATATCCCTAAAATGGTAAGGCATTTCCTTTTTAACTTGTACAGACACACTGTCCAAGAGAACAACAAGAAGAAACCAAACTGACTAGAACACAAAAAAGATGTAACCTTAAAGTAACTTCTATTGTGAACAGGTTTTTGAAAGAAATGGGGCTAGAAATACATGCCCAAATGTAAATTTCTAGTACAATTGAAAGGTAAAAATACAACTAAAAAGTAAAAAAAAGCTTCTGGATCATCCATCGAGGATCATACCTGAAGGGTAGGTACAGATCATCTCTATAGCACTCCATGTCAGCCCATCTCCTCCATGAACCACCCGTTCCTAGCTCCCTCATGTCTCAGCCCAGCATATCATTGTCTACACATGACACAAAAAGGTGTGGTCATAGCCCTTATAGGGGTGAGTATAAAAATACTCTGTAGGGACCCTGAGACCCCTAAAGGTCTCTGAGGGTTCCACAAAGGAAATACCACAAAGCAAGATCTCAATAAAAAAGCAAGAAGTAGTCAACAACTCTACATTGGTATATACCCATACATATACCTAAGTTATGAAGATATACTGATCTCATAAATGAGTGGAGAATATCACAATGGTAACACCACGAAAGTAACACCATGAAGGTAAAAGTACCACACAATTATCACCAGGAAGATAACATCATGAAGGTAAATGCACCACACAGTTATCACCGTGAAGATAAAGGACTCAGATTACACTAGTTATACTCTAGGGTAGTAACCGTAGCATCGTCAGTCACAAACATCGAACTTCTCATCTGTTAGATAACTCCTCCTCTATCGAGTATAGTGGGAATGTTGGGTCGCACAGAGATACTTCACACTAACCTTGAACTACAGTATTACTTATCCTTGATAAGTACCATGGGTATGGTGGGTCACATAGAGCCACTCCCCCACCATGGGCCAACCGGGTCACATAGAGATGCTTCCCACCATGGTCGAATAGAGGTACTCCTACTGTCGAGTACTGTGGGTTTGTTGGGTCACACAGTGATACTCCCAAACATTGGCCTACTAGGTCACACAGAGCCGCTTCCAGTTGGGTCATCGTCAATCAGTCCTCAAGTCTAATCCAACCACAGGGTTCTGTACATAGTACGCTTGGGAGAACCCCTACTCAAGACATCAGTCATATTTCAACTGGCATGGAGATCCAGGAAGAGGTAACCCAATGAGCTGTCACATCATAAGGGTTCCAATGCAATAGATGGTGCATCAACCAGACGCCTGGTTTGTAAGTCATAGGCATTTTAGTGCCGCGGGCCTAGTTGGATATAGGTACGATCTAACCTGGACAAACACTAAATTTATCCAAAACTCACTTGGAGTATCTCAAAAGGACCAACTCATCACTAGGGTACTTATGCCATTGATGGAATGTTGATCGGACACCGGGTCTGTTAGTTACACCTCTTTCCGTGAAACGGGGAGATCACACCTCCATTGGGCCTGACTTGGTGGATTCCACTGGAATATGCCCAATAGACTCCTTCTCAAATGGGGTCACAAAACTAATGATGACGTGTCAAACGGACAAACGGTTTGTCTGCTATGGGAATTTCTTTATTCAGGGACAGGGTGGGTTTGGGCCCGGTCCGACTCGGTCAGGCCGGCCTGACACAATGTGTCCTAGGGTCTACCTGACCCCGCTCGGGTCTGGACTACCAAGGTTCGCACTAATTTACTAGGTCCAGACCATCGGTGTCAGCCCAGTTCAGTTCACGGGCCCGGGCAACGGTTGGCCCAGCACGTTGGGCGGGGCTCGACCCACCCACGTTGGCCCACTGGGTCACAGGTCCGGCCTGACCCACAGGGTCGCGGGTCCAGCCTACTGGGAGAGTTCGGTCTGCTACTTGGGTCTAGTCCACTCAACAGGCCAGCGCCCAACCTGATCCTCCAGAAGGCGGACCATTCTCTCCAGCTGGCCCAGCGGGTGAGGGGCTGTTTCGGTCAACTGGTGGGCCGCTACCCCACCGCGTAACGGTCGGCCGTTTATACTGATCAGTGGTATGTCGACACGACACGACATGAAATTTGTGCCTCTCTCCACCCGTCAAGGCCTCATGTCGTGGCCTCCTCTAGGGGAGCGCGACGGCGCGCCACTCCGCTTTTCTTCATGGCTGGTCGGGGCTAGCTGCCATTGCCTTCCGCAACAACATGTCATGGCCCCCTTGTCCGGTGGCACGCACTGGAATGTCGCTTCCTCCTTCGAAGCTGGCTGAGCCGATTTTTGTCTCCACCCTCCATGGCTACAGCCTCATCCGTCTTCATCGGCGGTGTGTGACGGCGCGAAGGACATGTCAACTTCTTACAAAAAAAGGCGGAGGGTCCGAGCATTGTTTATTTAGCCCATGACCTCCGCGTTATCTTGATAGAAATAGGGTGGTAAAAGATTTATCAACTCTTTCAATTAAACCATAATAAACCCTACAAAGATACCCCACAACAACCTCCCACTAGAACAAATGATTCATGGATCAACTCGTTAGTCTGTAGATTCGCGTTCTTCGTATTATTCAAGAACGGGGAAAAGGAAAATCATTTAAAATGCATAAAAAATTAAAACCCCAACCTCAGGTTTGCTGGGGAACTCCCACCATTGAGGAAGTGTCGGTAATCGTCACCCCCGTAACAAGACACCAACGATGCCACTCAGACGCTGATCTTCGGTTCGGGGTTTCGATTCGATCATCACCACTCTATGGAATCGGCACCGTCCTCTAAGTGTTTGATGTCGTGGAACCCCTTTATCACTTTATTTCTTGGAAAATTTATTCCAATACCTCCTCCCTAGCTCCATATATATAGGAGAGCGAGAGGGTACATAACGACATGGGGAATTAATGGGGGATCATAAATTAGGAACCCTCCTAATTCCCAAACAACATCATTAATTAGGGTTTGCTGGTCCAATTATTTATTGTCTTGACACATTGTCATCGCCACACACCTCTTTTCCATTAGAGGATATGAGAGAAAATAAAATAATAAATTTTTTCATTTAATTTATATTAAAAAGTCACGAAACTTATATTTTTCTCTAGACCTACTGTGGTCGAAGTAAAGTCTACCTTAAGTGAATCTCGGCACACCAAATTCAATGGTGCCCTCAGATTTTTAATCTGAGCACCAGTTCAAAAGATAGAAAATTCCAATCACGTGTTTAATATACTTTACATTTGGGCTTGTATTTCCGGACCCTTTACTTTCAACACTCTTTTCACAACAACTGTTACTTTGTGGTTACATCCTTGTTGTGTTCTAGTCTATGTGGTTGCTTCTTGTTGTTCTCTTGGACTGTGTGTCTGTAAAGACTTACTATGGTCAAAGTAAAGTTTTCCTTAAGATACTCATGACACTGCAGATTCAATGGTTCCCTTATATTTTTAATCCGATCACCGGTTCAAAAGTTATAAAATTTCACTCATGTGTTTTATAACATTACTTTGACTGCAGTAGGTCTGGATAAAAAGAATTGTTTTGTGAATTTTTAGATGAAATGAAATAAAGAAATTTATTATTTTATTTTATTTTATATCCTCCAATGGAAAATTGGTGTGTGGGGCCAGCAATGTTTTAATCCAATAAATGGGTTGACCTACCAACCCTATGTAACGATGTCGTTGGGGAATTAAGAAGGTTCATAATTTATTATCGCCCATTAATTCCCTACGTCATTACTTACCCTCCCCCTATCCTATATATATGGATCTTGGGGGTGGTACTGGAACAGCTTCTCCAAGCAACAATGAGCCGAAGGATCGCAACAGCGCTGGACCCTTAGAGGACGGTGCCTATTCCGGTGAGCGGTGATGAGTGACACAGAAACCACGAATTGGAGATTGGCGTTTGAGCGGTATCAGTGGTGGATTGTTTTGGGGGTGAATAATACCAACACTTCCTTAATGGGGGGGGTGTTCTCCAGTGAACTTGAGGTAGGGGGTTTATTCATTTAAACATTTTAAATGATTTTCTACTTCCTCATTCTTGAATAATATGTAGAACATGGATCAACCAACCAACATGTTGATTCACAATTCATTTTTTTTACGGGAGGTTGTTGCGGGGTATCTTTGTAGGGTTTATTCTTGTTTAATATTAAGTGTTGATAAATCTATTACAACTCTTTTTCTTTCATGCTAATGCTGAGGGCGTGGGCCAAATAAACGAAGCTCGGACCCTCCGCACTTTCTTGTTGTAAGTTGGCATGTCCTTCACGAGAAATGTTTGGGTTGGATGATAACCCTAGATGGTGGGTGACGGTGGCGACTGACAATGACCTAACATAGAGGGAATAGAGGCGAGCTGTCATGCACTGCCATTGAAGAAGGTTGTGGTTGTACACGTGGAGGGTGGATATGACCGTTGTCTTGGCCAACTCCGAAGGAGGTAGCGACATGTCGTCGTGCTCTTCCGGACAAGGGGGCCACAACATGTATCCGCGAAAGAGAGTGGCGGCCGGCACCATCCATCTATGGAGGAATGTGGAGCAGTGTGTTGTCACACACTACTGGAGGAAGGTGTGGCTCAAGGCTTCCATACATGGATAACAGTGCGTCCCTCGTGCCGTGATGGGTCGATGGACCCCCGGTCAGCACAAAAGGACGACTGTTTGGTAATTGCGCATCACCCCACTGGTTGTCTGAAATGACCCTGCACACGCGAGGCCAGCTGGAGAAATGAGTCCGCCTTATGGTGGATCAGGCCGAACACAGGCCGACCGAGCGGGATAGACCCTCCCAGCAGACCAGACCTACCCAGAAGGCCAAACCTGTAGCCCTGTGGGCCAAACCCACCAGCAGGCTATGCTGGACGCGTGACCCAGTGGGCCAACACTAGTGCGCCTAGCCCCACCCGACCTTCCAAGCCAACCGTGACCCGGGCCCTCGAACCGAACCAAGATGACCCTGATGGTCCAGACCCAGTAAACTGGGCCAACTTTAGCTGGCCGGAACCGAGTGGTGTCAGGTAGACCCTAAGACCCATTATGTTAAGCCGACCTAACCGAGTCAGACCGGGCCCAGACCCAACTGGTCCCTGAATAAAGAAACGCCCGTAGTAGACAAACCGGGTGTCCTTTTGACACACCATAAGTAGTGTTGGGACCCCTTTTGATAATAGATCAATTGGGCATGTTACGATGGGATCAACAGAGTCGGGCCCAACAGAGGTGCGATCACTCCGTTTCATGGAAAGGTGTGTAACTAACAGACCAGGCGTCTAATCGATGTACCATTGGTGGAGTAAGGACCCTAGTGACAAGGTGGTCCTTTTGAGATACTCCATGAGAGGTTAGGATAAAGTTGGAGTTTGTCCAGGTTGGATTGTACCCGAATCTATCCAGGCCCTCAGCACTAAAATTCCTATAACTTACAAACTTAGAGTTCGGTTGACGTGTCGTCTATTGCGTTGGAACCCTTATGACATAACGGATCATTAGGTTACTTCTTCATGGAGTTCCATGCCGGTTGAAATACAACTGATTGCTTGAGGATCTGTTCTCCCAAGTGAACTACATATGGAACCCTATGGTTGGATAATACCTAAAGACCACTTGACAATGGCCCAATGTGAAGTGGCTCTATGTGACCCAGAATTACCACGGTGGGGAGCGACTCTGTGTGACCTGATAGACCCACGATATTCGACTAGAAGAGTACCTTAGTTCAGCCAAGGTGGGAATCAACTTTGTGTGACCCGACAAGCCCATGGTGGGGATCAGCTCTGTGTGACCTAACATACACACAATAATTATTATGGATAAGTATTACAACTGTTCAAGGTTAGTGGGAAGCAGATCTGTGTGAACCAGTAGTCCCACTATACTCAATAGAGGAGGATTTCTCCAGCAGCTGAGGAGTTTAACATTTTTGACCAACGATGTTATAGTTACTACCCAAGAATATACCTGGTGTGAGCTGAGTCCTTTATCTTCGTGGTGATACATGTGTGGTGCTTTTACCTTCATGGTGTTGTCTTCATGGTGATACATGTGTGGTACTTTTTCTTATGTGGTGTTATCTTCGTGATATTATTCCTTCGTTTACGAGACAAGTATATCTTGATAAAATAGGTATATGTCTGGGTATATACCTAAGTAGATCTGTTGACTGCTTCTTGCTTTGTAATTGAGGTATTTCTTTTTGATCTTTACTTTTTGGAACCCTAGGAGACCATCAGGGGTTTCAGGGTCCCTACTTAGTATTGTTATACTCACCCCTACATGGTATTTTCCCAAACCTTGTTGTGTTTTGTGCAGACGATGAGTAATTGGGATGAGACTTATGGGAGCCAAGACCAGGTGATACACAGAGGAAACCGGCTAATGTGGAGTGTTATGGAGACGATCTATACCTACCCATCATCTATGATCCTCAATGGATGATCCAGAAGATATTTTGTACTTTTCTATTGTATTTGTCCCTTTCAGTTGTAATTGTACTTTACAGTTGGGCTTCTATTTCCTACCACTTTACATTCTGCATTCTTTCCACTATAGCAGTTACTTTGTGGTTACATCCTTGTTGTGTTCTAGTTTCTACGGTTGCTTCTTGTAGTTCTCTTGGATTGTGTGTCTGTACTGGTTAAAAAGGAAATGCATTATCATTTTATGGATACGCATTTCCAGAGCTAGTCGCTATCCCCTATACTAAGAAAGGTGGGATTTAGGTAGTCACGACATGGGCCCCAAGGGATGGGTCGTGACATGTAACAAATAACATAAGTTTTATTAGCTAATTTTAAGTCATAATTATCAAAAACTCGAAACCTAAAAGGATTTTGTAATTTTTTATATTGAAATATTTATTTGTAAGTTATCTATATGAGATTTTCAAATCTAAGGGATGATATATTCTATAGCATGGAGGTGAAAATTCTCTATGGGTAGTTGAGTTGGAATAGTCTTTATTGTGGCGTGATAAGTTATGATATAGAAATATATAGAGATTATCCTTCTAGGTTAAATATACAAACTATCCTTGGTTATATTCCATGATGAATTATGGGCCAAGATACCTTTTCTCTACTATAATAGGGACCCCTACAATGTGTAAATTTAGTTATTCTAGGGTAAGATCATGAATTTTGATGGGATAAGAGGAAGGCTGCAAGGTATAGAGTTATTATGAACCAAAATTTTCATAAAATATTTCACTTCTTAAGAGACGAATATTCATTTAATTCTACAAAAACATGAATGAAGATCATAATTTTTTAGTGTTTTGGGAGCTGGGATACATAAGAAACTATTTTTATGTAAACTACATCATCTCCCACAATGTTTCCCGTAACTAGAACTATTATTATACATAACATACAAAACAATATTCTTCCCAAAATAGGGAAATGAAACTTAAGAAATGGTGCGATCATATGATTATTAATGGTAATAATGGGATATAGCTATGATAACATAAAAATCACCTGATATTAGGGGTATAAGAACACAAGCACGACATTTGAAAACCATAACTTGTATAACATTGACCATAATCATGCATCAAGGAATAAATCATGGTAGTTCCTAAGACATGAATCATACAGGAATCAAATAACATGATCTTTGGGAGCATAACATTGGGCATATGAGTCTCAACCTAGTTGGTGAGGTATCCTTAAGTGCATCCACGAGACCCAAGTTCAAAACCAGGTAGTGGCATATTTTCCTGGTACTGTAGCAGGTACTATAGTAGTCACTGTAATAAAACTGTACATTGTATGGGTACTATAGCAGATTGTATAATGTACAGGTACTGTAGCAGAACTGTACACTATGCAGGTACTGTAGCAGGCACTATAGCAGGTAATGTTTGGTACTGTAGCAGCTAGAACTATTCACCTTGGGCCATTGGTTTGGGCTTGGAGTCCTTAAGGCTTATGAGACACCCATGCCTTCGGGTCAGTAGGGCTTTTGGGCCACCATTAAGGCCTTCGGGCCACATCAAGGCCTTTAGGACACATGCTGTTTCCCCAGATAGACTCTACAAAAAATGACCAGCCCAAGAAGAGGATTCAGAGCAAGTGAACTCACCAGAACAGAGCCAAATGGATTTTTCAGAATGATAGGGTATGGCTATGCCATTGGGACCAGACTATACTTTCATGGAAAGCCTAGCCAGATGGCCATGTGAAGGAAGATATCTACTATCATGATGCAGATGTTGGGGAGGGGTAGTTCTTTGTAAATAGTCTAGTTGAATTCCCTTAGATCTTCGGGTCATATAATCTCCTAAGCATACAGGCCATGTAATCTCTAAGCCTACAGGCCTTGTAAGGGTTCCCCCTTATCTCTTGAAGGGGGGGGGGGGTTATCAAAAATCAATAAAAATGAAGGCCTTCGGGCTATTTGGGTTCGAGATCATAACATTGGCATAAATATTAGATTTTTGGCATACATATAAGTATAGAGGATAATTTCTGTAGTTTTCAAAGATCATTTTCAAGACTATGATTATGGATTTGATTCACTCCCTTAAAAATCTTAGCAGTCAAGGTTCACACCCAAAACTATCATATAGGATTAGTTTCATTCATCAAACTATCATAGTAGTGAATGTTCACTCCCAATACTAGTATAGTGGGAAAACATTCTTACTATGTTGTGTTCACTCCTCATTCCTAACCTATTTATATTAGATGATATCCTTATTTGCCTAATTCATTTTAGAGATATATAATTATGGGCCCAATCATATCATAATGAAAACCATATATATGTGTTCCATAAGATCATAAAACATTAACCATATTATAAACCATGGAATGGAAATGTTTTTCAAAAACATTTTATCATAGCATAACCAGTGTAAAAGAATTGGGATTCATAATCATTCCATCAATTCATCATAGCATAATCTATGGAAAATGAATGAGTTTCATAAAAATATTTTCATCATAATCATTTCTCATCCAGAGAAAGAATATGTATGGAATACTCAAATCATATACCCAATAAATAATAAGTATAATCAAGGGTTTTTGTTGTTTATTGATAGAAATACTATTAAAATATCATTAAAAATATTTTTAAGGAAAATAACCCATACAACTTTAAAAATAACTCTTTAAAATATAAAATATTCCCAAAAATAAAATAAAAAAATTTTATTTTAAAATAACCTTGGAAATGATTAAATTAAACTTTATATTATTGAGTTCTTGTGATGGTAGGAAATATAAATCATGTTGTATATGTTAAAACAATGATTCCTTTCTTAATTTTAGTAAAAGTAAAAAAGAACATTATTCAAAAAATATCAAGAATATTAATTTATTGATTTTTTAAAAAAAATTTAAACATGATTAAAAATTATTTTAAACAATAATTATAGAATATTTAAATAATTATTTAATGTTTCTAGAAAACATGGACATGTAAGAGTAAGGATTTTAACCAGAAGAGAGATAAAATCAGATTTTTTTCTTCAAAATGTTCTTTTAGACCCCTGAGTACAAAAAGAGTGGAAAATTAATGGAAAAATTGAAATTTAGAGAAATCACTAGAATATAATAAATTAATTTTTTATTGAGAGATATATCATAATATTTCATCATCATAATCATAATTAAAAATGATGAAAAATAATGAGATTATAACACAAAACCCATGTTACTTTGGAAACTTTTGAATGACAATCCCCATGATCGAATAAAATAAATTAAAAATTCATATATAATGAAATTAGATATATGAAATGCTAAGTTATGAGTATATAAACAACAAAAAATAAATTAGTGGTGAATATAGCATATGTCTCCCAGAAGTAAATGTGAGATGAAAATATTTTACCTCAATAGTCGACTTCATTCGTAAATGTTTGAAACTCCTATATAAAAAAATATAGGTTTATTAAACATCTATTCTAGAACAATAATAAAATAAATCATACCATATTTTATTTAATTAAAACCCTATATCACCTGTTTATTAAAAAAACTTTATAAAAATCACTATTTTTGGTGATAACTGCCTCATTTTTCATGTATGTTTTGGTTCTGTATCTTTTGTCCTTATAAATTGATCATGGTACCATAATAATTAGAACTTTAATAATTTTTTAAATAATATATATATATATAAACATATTTAATTTTATCAATAAAAGTTAGAGAAATAAAAATTAATTACACTGTTTTTAGATATGGTAAGACTTACGTACACGTGAATACTATTTTCATTGTTTGAATGGAAGGATAAAAAGAAAGAGAAAAAATATTTAAACTTAATAGAAGAATTTTTATATCATATATATCACATATATTCATTAAAGTAATCTTTATTTCTATCCATGCCAAAATAAAAATAAAAACAAATAATATCACTTTGGGTAGGCAGTAATCCACATGTACACAAGAGCGACATTATCATTTTACAAAAAATTGAAAGGTAAGAATGTATATGTGATATTTTAATTCTATAAATATAAATATTTTTTAAATATCCTATATAAAAATGAAATTAATCATTTTATATTGTTGTGAGAGGTGGTGATGGAAAACGAATTACATCGGTTAATGAGAAGGTAGTCCACTATAAACAGAATTAACAGTTTCATTTCCCATTGATCGAATATGGGATGGATAGAAGTTATTCAATTTATATAATAAAATAACACTATATAAGAGCTATTCTATTTTTTATTTTATCATATTTGGATAATATTTGTAGGGGTATAGGATGAAATAAAATGAAGATGCATGGTTAAGAACTATACATAGTCATTAGGGACATTCATTAGGATAGCATGTAAAGTCTAAATAGGAGGGTTTACATATGAAAAAAGACACTAATATGTGGGGAGGTTAGTAAGGAATAGGTTTTTGAAGGGGTTTACTGATGAGTATTTTTTTAATTTTTAATAAAAGAGGAGCGAAGTTCCCCTTTTATATGTGAGAAAGAGCATGTTTTTTGTAAATAAAAAATTCCATTCAATAATGGTGGGTCACTCTCAAAGCATGTTCCTAAAAAATTGATAAATAATGGATTTTAGGAAATATAAGGTCAATATAAACCTTCCCCACTAATAAAAGGAATTTTTTTAAATATTTTATTCTCTTCAAATCAAAGTTTTGTATTACTTTTATCATTTTAGTTTTCATCATGTTAAATAATATTTTTACCTAGGTAATTTATCTATTATGTATAAAAAAATGTTACTTATTAGATATTTTTTACAGAAAGATATCAAATATTAATTCCAATTTATCATTTTATGAAAATTATGTGTTAGGAAAATTAATATTAACACATGCACACAAAACATGAAAAATCCCATTTTAAGACTAACAACGATAATTAACTTTTACTGATTATTCTAGTCACTATGAAAAAATTAATATTAGAATTTGTTACCTAATATAAATTATTATTATTCCAAATATTAAATTAGTTTTATAAAATTGAAATATTTTCTCGGGTGGAATTTAATTTAAAATTAAACCCTCAATCACGATGAAAAACGATTTTCCAAAGAAAAGCTTTCTTAAGTACACAATGTTATTATATATAATATAAATATAAAATTTATTAAAAAATAATAAATTACATTAATAATAATATTATTGATCTAATTATTGTATTAAAAATTATTCAAAATAATATTTATCTTTTTAAAAGCTTTAAATGTAAATAATTGTTTAAATAAATATAAATATTTTTCACTATTCTTTAAAAAATTAATCTTTTAAAAAAATATCAATAAATAATCCTAAGATAATTTTGACATGAATTTTTTTTAAAATTATGATCATTCTCTCAAAAATAATTTTTAAATTTTTAAATAATTGATTTTAAAATATGTTCACAAAATTCAATCAAACAAATTTTAATGAAAATATTATTTTTGAGCGTAAAACTAGATATTTTTTTTATCACATTACTAAAAAATTATTTAATAACTGATAAATAATTTGAATAAATACATATTATATAATTTACATTATGATATTTCATAAATATTGACTAATTTAATTTATTATTGTAAAAACACATTTTGAGCATAAAAATCGTTTTTTTGAAAAATATTTATTTTATTTTCAAACGATTTTTATTTCAATTTATAATAAATTTTTACATATTGAATTTATTTTATACATTTTTATACTTTATAATTATCATAATTTAGTTAAAACTATTCATACCTTGTAATTTAACACCTATGTTATAATGATAAAATATAATAAAGTTCATTAAAAATTATTGTTTCAAGTAATGAAAGATGTCAAAGAAATTAAATTTATTAGAATTTTTTTTTCATAAAATATAATTTTGATATATTATAACCTATTAAAAATAATTTCTCTATAATTTTATTACTCATTTAAAAAACCGAGGATATATATTAGTTATCAAATCTAATGGTTCCCATGTAACACAGTGAATTCAGTACAAAAATTTGACCACATGAGTGGTCTAATTTTGTAGCACTATATCTATATGATCTAGAATCTCCACCAATTTTTAATAATAGGGTATATAATCTTCTAGTGGTATGACCTATGAGTTAATTAAATTTGAAGTGTCAATTATATATATCCTTAAGAGATATTGATGGAACACACCATCTAATTAATAGAGGTTTTGGTGGAAGCGCCATGCAATAAGATACTGTCCCTACTCAATAAAGAATATCATAAGGGACAATATACCCAGGGATAAATTTCCTTTCATTATGAATCTCATAAAATTATTTTACGTATAAATTTATAGAAAAAACACTCACTAACATCAAATTCTTGATCACATCGATGGTTTTAATCATAAATTTTCTATTGACTCTGAGCTGCCTTGATGCAATATTGAATATATCTAATTGCACTTCCATTTCCTAATAATGATAATGTCTTAATATATTTATTTGACCAACTTCATCCCATATCATTGGTCTTATACACTTCATTCCTATGATGTATTCAAAAAGATACATCCGAATGATCGAGTGAAAAAAAAATTATTTTAGGAAAACATTACTAGAGGAAGGTGTTGATAACAAACCGCTTTCAAATTCATCTAATAAGATCTTATAAATCCTATATTACTTAAATGTTTCTCTCACACTAACCATCTATATAAGGATGAAATTCTTTGCCAAAACTCAACTCTTTATGAAGAACATTCTAAATACTTTTTCTATAACATCATGGTAAACCTAAAATCCTAATATGATATAATAGGATGTGTTACTCTATACAATATTACCAGTTACATAATGTATATTTTAGAAATTTTATCAAGAGATGAATTCTATTTTATATAAAGTAAGAGTGCTGATTTTGTAAGAAGATCAACTTTAACCCAAATAGTATTATGGCATTTAGACAATTTTTGGATCCCAATGACAAGATTCATGGGGATGTTTTCCAATTTCCACTATGGTATGCATAATTTTCACAACAACTCCTTAGAAATATTCCTTCTATCCTTAAATTTATAACATAACAAGCATTAGAATACATACTCAATAATATATCTCTTCATATTTTTGAACCAAAAATACTATTTCAGATCTCTATATATCTTCATAATTCTTTTAGGAATAGAGAATAAATAACATTATGCCTCCAAAAAAATCTCATTCTTCAAATATAGTATTGAAAAAACATATACATGGTGCCTGAATATTATCATTTCATCATAATCTCAGTTAAACTCTGGAACATTCATAAAAGTCTTCTGTAGATCTATATCTTTTTTATGTTCCCCTTTAATTTTCAATTGGATATTTGTTTGAACACTCATTTTATAAATTTAAGATCTACCCTTTTCCTTCAATATTTCATGTTCCATTATTTTTAAATCCATATGGTTTGGATATTTTGTGATATTCATCATAGATAAGATAATATAATCCTTTCAACTGAAAGAATCATCAACCTTATTTTCTTTCCTAGGGTGGTAATGTATTATGAATTAATTATCATTAATCATCTCTGACTATCTTCTATAGCGCTTATTCATCTCTTTCTAGGTGAAAATATACTTTAAACATTTATGATAATTAAATAAACCAAACCATTCTATATAATGATAATTCCTTTATAACATTAATAAAAAAATTACCACATCTAATAGCTAAATCATGATTTTGGAAATTATTCTCAATAACCCTGAATTGGAATGAGGCATAATATATAACCATGACATTATGCCTGAGAACAAATCCCATCCACTTCTTTGATGCATCTATATAGATTACAAACCCTTATATACTTTAGGATAATTTAATAACTTATGTTTTGACTAATGATTTATTCATTTGCTTAAACTTTTCTTCACATTAATTTGTCCAAAGTAACTTCACTCCCTTTTGAGTAAACATGATGAGTGGATTAGAAGGTTGTGAGAAATTATTCCCAAGCCTCTGATAATATCCAACCATATCAAGAAAACATAGGATATTAGTCAGAATGGTTGGCCTAAGAAAACATTTAATAACATACTTCTTTAATGGATATAGAGACATACCCACTGAGGAAATTATATATACCAAAAATGAATCCTTTTTTATGAAAAAACCCACACTTTGTAAATTTTTCATACTATTTCTCCTTATCATATATTGTACAATTATAATGTGATTTTCATGTTCTTCCTTCCACATTGAATATGTAATAATGTTTTTTATAAAGACTACAAAAAATTGATCAAGGTAATATCTAAAGACTCTATTCATTAAATTCACGAATATAGAGGGGGATTAGTAAGGCCAAATGGAATAAATATATATTTATAGTTTTCATACCTTTTATGGAATTCTATCATGATAATATCCTCCTAGACACTCAATTGTTGATATCTAAAATTGAGGTCAATGTGGGAAAAGTATTGAGCTATGTGAAGTCAAGTCATTTGTATGAGTTTGAGGGTACATGTTCATTACTATGATCTTGTTACTTTCTGAATAATAAATAATGTGTGGAATCAATCCACATTTCTTCATAGAAAATAATATATTCACTCTATCGAGACATATATGGAAGAAACAATATCGTATCAAGATTCTTCTGGATTTGTCTCATCAATCACTATAACTAAATCACGGTTATTCTACAGGAATTCATTGAAATGGGATTAGAAAGAGGTATGAGATTTATTAAAAACTCATCTTCAAATTTTCATGGATCACTATTAAAATATTCAAAAAATAAATAGAATACTACCTCACAATAAGAATATATTAGATATTGTATTTCTGCCCAACCATCTAGGAGAAAAAACCACTTGTGAATTAGAATCTTGAACTATACAATGGATGTGATTTCCATAAAAATTTTGTATTTATCATTACCATAATATATTTCAATATATTGGTTAGTAATATAAAACATGACTTCCTTTATATAAAAAATGGTTAAATATTTATGTAGAAAAATCCAATCCATGCCCAAGATAAAATAAAATTCAACCAGAGGGTGAATAATGATATTTACAGGAAGAAAATTTCCACAAACATATACTAGAAAAGAATCATAGAAATAATATGAGATGAGAACATAATTAGGGGTTTTAATTACAAATTCAACATTTAATTATTTGGGTCACATTTTCAAACCATTAAAAAAATTCTTTAGATAGTAAAAGAGTTTCTAGATCATGATCATATAAGACATTAATTATTCTAGAGTGGATTATGTGTGTACCCTTCCAAACATCATTATAATACCACTCATCATTAATAGTGATAATATGAGATTTTAATTTCTTTATGGTTATAAGATGTTTCTGACATCAACCATCATCATTAGCCTTTATATTTTAGAATTAGTTAACATAATTTCCATACTTCTTAGTTTTGAAACATTGGAGTATGGGTGGTGAATTATATAGGGATTTCTTCCTATTTACATCATTAGATAACTACTTACCATCACATTAGAATTATTATACTCAATGAAGTTCCCTTACAACATTATAATATTTTTTATTCCTATTACTAAAACTTACTCAATATATGCTTCCACACATAAGGCATGAAGGAATGTTCACATTCTCCTCTCAATAGTTTTTTGAGTTTCATTTTAATTCCATATTTCTTTTATTATCAAAACCATGACATTGATGGGTAACTCCAATATCTATTTCCACCCTGATTGTACATCAAGAAAGTTCTTCAATTCTAATGAAGACCCTTATGGATATAAATCTTTATATAATTTGTTTTTTTTCTACTGATGAATCAATCAACATTACTTTGATGTTGGATGATAATTCTAGAATCATACCTCACATGTTGTGAATTGTTTTTCTCATAGGTTCCAATAGATTCATCATCCTTCTATTTTAGCTTAAGTAATTCATTCACCATTTTTATATAAAATAATACAAGGAATGAACTTATTTAAAAAATAATATCTTAAACTCATCCCAATCCATAGAGTTAGTTTATTAATGTTTCCTCATATTCATGGTAAGATTCCACTATTGATATACTTATCCATTTCAAAAGATAGAGATACAATATACCTTTTTCATGTTCTGAACACTAGAGAATGGAAATTATCTTTTCAGTGGTACTTATCCATTGATCTGCGACTAGTGGATTAGTAGACCCACTAAAAGAAGCTGTATGTTGTCTATTAAAGGATGGTACAAAATATTTTTCCCTTACTTTCCCATTTGGATGTTTAGAAAGATTATTAGATATAGAATTTTTTTAAGCATAACTAATAGAATTTTCATTCCATATCCCATAATTTTTTTATAATAGGAGTAATGTCATTTCATTTTCCATTTTATTTAGAATTATGATGATTCCTTTGGGTTCTATTTTTTAACTAAAACAATTATTATGTAAGAACCAATAATAGTTGTGAGAACCACATAATCATGAAAATTAGATTATAGGATATATAAATCATGGAAACTTATTTCAATCAATGGAACCTTAGTTTTACCATAGGATATTAATAGTCAAAATATATTAAAATAATTTATATTGGTTTGTAATAAAATTGTGAATTAATCCTAGTATATATCCTCAGAGCATCAAACATGTTTTTTAGTAAGGGCACACTCACCATTCACTAGAATTATGGAAGAGGTATACTTGACCAACTCTTTTATAGGTCATTACCCATAAATAATTCTATTAAGAAACACATCCACTTGTAGTATCAACACATAAATGTTTTAATTATATAAACACATTCATTTATTTACAACAAAATTTTATATTCTTCTATACTTTGGATTATCCTACGGTTTATAACAAAAGTTTTCACATCCTATCTCCATAGGTTAACTAAAACTCTCCCATGATAAAAAATTTAGAAACCCACAATTTTAATACATAGATATCAAATTCTAATATAGGAATATTAATTTCATAATACAAAAATATGCATGAGAACCATAAAGGTTCTGGGTCATTCGAAACTAGGATATATAAAGATATGGTTCATAAGTGTACTAAATCATCTCCCACAATGTTTTTCATAATTTTATAATTTCTTATACATATCATACATAATTTTTTAATCAAAAAATGGGGAAATGAAACAAAATAATGGGTGATATAATAATATTATTAAGGAAAAAATGGATATTTAAATCATCACATAAACATAACATAAGAATAATGGTATGTCTACTTGAGAAGAAAATTTGAAACCCATACCCTTTATAACATACATCATAATCATAATTCTTGGAATAATTCTTGGGTGTTCATAAAAAATTAATCATAAATGAATCAAAGAACATGATCCATGAGATCATAATAATTGCATGAAACATAGTTTTTTTAAGACACATAAGAATAGAAAATCATTTCCTTTATAGTCAAGGATCCTTACCAAGACTATCATAGTGGATTGGGTTCCCTCCACTAACCATTATAGTAGTCATATATTACACCCAAGATAATAATAGTGGATTTATTTCACTCCAAAAACCACAATATTATTCAAGGTTAACTCCGAGTACAATCATATTGAATAATTTCCCTTATTTAGCTCGATTCCAAGTTCTTTAGTCTTATTTATCCCATGAGATATACATATTTAGCGTTTGAATTAGATGAATGTATATTTCAGGGACCTACATTCACATAGAAAAAATCATATAAATTTGGGGCACAAGAACATAAAACATTCATCATGTAATTAAATGGAATAAAGTTTCATAAAGATTTCATTAAAGCATAACACATGGAAAAGAGATGGTTTTTATGATCATCTCATTAATTCATCATCACATAACTCATCTAAAATGAATTTTATTCATAAAAATACTTTCATCATAATCATATAACATTAAGATAAATAATAAAGATCATATCTAGGGATCGTATCCACGATGGAGCATAAGTATAATCAAGGATTTTTGACATTCATGAAATGAAATAATGTTAAAAGATCACAAAAATGTTAATGAGGAAAATATCCTTTACAATTTGAAATTAAAATTTTAATGTATAATAATTTAACCAATATTATATAAATAAAATTATCTTAAAATAACCTTGGATGCTTATAAAAAAATCTGTAAAATCATTGACCATTCATGGTAGTGAGAAATATCATTCACGCTATAAACAATATAACAACGACCCTTATCACATTTTCCATAAAAATAATGTGTACCACATTCATAAAATATAAATAATAATAATTTTAAACCATTTTTTTAAAATGTAGAACAATGGAAAAAATTATATTAAAAATTCACTATACAATAGTAAAATCATTATCTAAATAATGTTATAAAATATGTACATGGAAGAGAAAATATTTTCAACCGAAGAATGATAATTTCATTTTTCCAGAGAAACATTATTTTGTAATCTTGAGTGTTAGGTATAAATACACAAAGTAATATAAGAGGGGGAGGGGTGAATTGTGTCTTTTTAAAAATATTCCATAATTATATATTTTGACCCCCACTGTTATTTTTACTAATATGCAGTGTTTTTATTCTTTATGAAAATATGTAACAGATAAATATAAATAAAGAACACAAATTTTTATAGTAGTTTTGGGAAAAAATATTCCTTAATCCACTCTAATAATTACTCTATCTACGAGGTTGATAAATTTCACTAGAATGTCCTCTCATCACAATACCAGTAATCTAAAACTGTGTGCAGGGAGTTGAAACATTTAAAAAATGACTAAAAATAATGTCTTCTGATTTATTAATAAAGAACCAGTAATCTATTTCTTATATTGAGATGCTAATACTCTAATAAATCCAAATATTTCAATTTAAAAGGTTCAGGTTGATCTTTACAGTTCCAACAACTAGAAACTGACAATTAATGGTTATTCATTTTCAAAAAATAATATCTTAAGGAATAAGATAGTCTAATTCTATCCTTTTTGTAAAAATATATTCAATAAGGTAGGAACATAAATAGAAGTAGTAATCTTATAGCAGTACAAGATTGAACATGCATATCTCTAATGTGTAGCTTTTTTCAACATTTATTTTTCATTATAGTCATACCATAAAAGATAATTTTAATAATATAGTCACATATGTGAATATCTTATCACACACACATATATAATTTGGAAGAGGTTCTTTGAAAGAATGTATAAAACATATAACATTCTTCGGTATTCTATATCAAATTGAATAGCCTGATTGATCAGAGAAATTCAAATTACAAATAACATGGGGAGTTGTATATTCTTATAAGAAATATGAGTGATTTTCTACGATGAACACGATTCTTTGAAACAATGAAAATGATCCTTGAATCATCATTTAATTATAAATTTACTATTGTAGTAATCTTGTATTGAAACAAAATGAAAGAATGACTTGAAAAACTTGGTCATTGAGAACACAACATAGGGTTGATATGCAGAGTGTAGGGTTCCATTGCATAGTGAAGGGTTCCATGTCATAGCATAGGGTCCCTTTGTGTAGTGTAGGGTTACTCGGAGAAGATTAGGGTTCCTTTCAACATATAGTTTCTTAGCCATAATTTCATATCCATGCAATGTCGGGGAAGAAGTTGCATATGTATGATAATCCATACATTTATCATTGCCATCATAAAATCTTGAGCATAGCATTGATTAACCATGTGTTCAACTTTTATGCATATAGGTTTTGAAAAGTAATTCCAGACTCCCAGGTAGGGTTTCTGATCCATACATTTGAAAATTCTCCAAACGTAAGGATTTTGATCCAAAAGCAAACTATTTTAGTTTAATGTAGGGTTAAAACCATACACCATCATTTCATTTCATAGCATAACATAGGGTTAAAAATTGTGTTTCCAAATTCATTCCTATAATGCTAAATTCCATAATATATAATATAAATTCCTATAAAACCTACTCATCATAACTTCATTTAAATACCAATATAGGTATTTATGAACATCAAAAAAATCATAGATTATAGAGTATTGTTGAGACAATACATGATAAACAATCTCCCCCATTTTGATGGTCAGAAAACCCAAAACCTAATCCATAACAAAATTTAATGTGAATGTAGTATTTGTGAACATAAAAAAATAGATATATAAAATATTTGGACATTTAGATTTCATAGTATTATTTCAACAATGAAAAAAATAATTGTAAATTAATTTTTTTCTCTAATGAAATGTTTTAGTTTGGAAAGACTCTGCCCAGAGGGTATTAAAATATATTATTCTATTATTCCCCTTCTCCCATTAAAAATTGTGTCCCCCTTTTTGTGATACTGAAATAATGGTTTGAAATACTAAAAAAAATAAACCACATTTAATATAGTATTAAACTATTATGAATAGTTATAAGTACATGCATAAGAAAAAAATCTAGGATTGGGAGTTTAAACATTGAACTAGAATAAAAGTTTCCAAAAAAGATATTAATAAAGTAAATTAAAATTAAAATTAATTCCAATGATTGAAAAGATAGAGTATAATAATCATTAAATAAAAGAGTCTTCAAAAAGAAGATTATTGGCCTAAAATGATAGGGAAATAGGGTTATTTAGGATAAGGAATATATAGAACTATACTAATAATATCAGGAAGCTTAAAATAAAGTCTCTTGAAATGGGTTTTCAATACTTATAACCGGACAAAATATTTCAAATGGACCTTGACTTGATAAAGCACTGGTCCCAACTAGGATTCATTTAAATTCAGTTGACTAATCAGATGCCTCTAATTGTCCAACATAACATTTAATGGAATTCCATCACACTGGATAGTTTGTATCCTATCATTGAACTTAAATAATATATAAGTAATAAATTCAAATATTCTATGCAGTTCTGGTGGTGTTTGTTAAGAAGGGGTGGATATTATATTTCTTTCCTTAAGAGACAGAAATTATCTCCCAATCATCGGCTTAAACTCCTAAAACTCTATCTTCTTGACATACTCATGCTTTCACAAACACAATTATATTTTTATTTTTTCTATAAGATCATTATGATTTCCAACATAAATCATATTTTCTTTGAATTCTATTAAATAAAGATTATGTGCTTCAAACTCAGATCTAGGAAGTGAAAAAACTCTGTATTCTTATAACGTTTTCTTAGCAACTTCAAACTATTACCTAAGAAACGATATATGATCCTATAATATCTTTTGTTTAATAATAAATGATTTGGTAGGGGAATTAGAAGATTCATAAGAAAGAGTTTCTGGGTCAGGAAGAGCTTCCCTATGATTAACTTATACCAGGGCCAACCATGGCTCTTTTTTATCAGCTAGTCAGTCTCTTAAGGCAAAACTTCCAACTACTTCAGAATCGGGAATATTAAGAGTTCGGGTATTAGAGGAATATTATTTGATAAGTTCGTGACCTTGAGTCTGTTTCTCAACTTTCTCATCCACTGTATTCTCATGATCACCTCCAACAACCACATTAAGTACAGTCTTTGTAACATCAACTGGAATTTATATTCTTTTATAGAATAAGAGATTCTTCTATCCTTTAAGTTGATTCATCATTAGGTCTTTCTCAAATAGAGACAAATAAAAAATTCCCTTTTCTTCCCCTGATCATCTTACAAAAACTTCTGTAATTGTTCTGCACTAACTGGTGGAATAATGTTGAAAACATTTCTCCAAATAAAATGATGCTTCTTCACAGTACCAACATTAAACGTGTTGTTGTGGTGACAAGATCAACCAAAAATCATGTTGACAATATTTAATTTCCTTGAAAAAAATATAAATAATTCTTCCATAGGGATAATATCCTATATTCACATCTAGGAGGAAGTGGCTTAGATATCTTATCATAAAAAAAAAATTAATCTGATCATTGTTCAGAAGAAAAAAATGATATACATGTCTTGGAAAATTACATTCTCAAGCTCAGAAGTCTGAGGAAAAATCCCATATTGAATAAACTTCAACAAATGATTTCAGGTCATCTTATTTACAACTAGAGAGGCATCCCTATTACTGAGGTTGAGACTAAATCTCTATCAATTTACAATGTTTTATCATGTAAGAATCGTGTTCTTTATTCTTTTAAATATACAATTAGAAGATGCAAGCATCTTATGAACAATGACATGGGGTTTATTCACACTTGGCCCAAGGGAAATGTTATGGTGGACTTTCTTTCTTCGAAAGAATCTTTGAATATTGTGGCCATGATTTATTCCTGCCTTAGGTCTTTTCCTCCTATGGACATTGAGTTTGTTCAGGAGAATCCCCTCGGGTTGTGTTTTTTCAGACCCCCTTAATTTCTTCTTATTGTCACTTTTTACAAGTTTATTTTAATAAAATAAAAGAGTAATAATATAAAAATAATAATAAACTTCAACATTATTTGGTTATTGAGGGAAATTTATTTTGACATTTCCTTCAGGACAGTTCGTGTTCCAATCAAAGAAAAAATAATATCCTCATAATTATTCCTTCTATTACTAATATTCAATAAATTAAATTGAATCTCCCCCTCATGGGGGACAATGTAGCATCTCTTTTATTTCCCTAAAATACAAGGAAAATGCAAAATAATTAATCTTAGTTACACTATTTTCCTACTAGAATCTAGAAAAAAATAATCATTTTTGTAAAACAACTTTACTTCTATTTCATAAACCATTACTTTGTTATCTTCTGTAAATGCATAAACTAAAACTTGAAATCACATATCTTCCTTAAGATAAATATTTTTAGAATATAAACATAAAAAATCAATTACCTTTCCCTTTAAAACCTTATGAGATTTATTTTAAGCATAGATATTTTTGTCCAACTAAATATCTATGGATCATTGTGAGGTTTCCATCTTTGAAGATTTAGATACTGAATGGATTGAAGGTTTAGTGTTTGAAACATGGGAATCGAGAGAGAGATAGATATTTAGTAAGCTGAGAGGTCGTGTAGGAGAGGAGAAAAAGAGCAGGAGAATGCAAAAAAAATTCATGCTGATTGAGGATGTACTCATGAAGTTTATAATTTTGAAAAGAAAAATAAAATAAAATCAAATTGAAATTATTTTCAGAACAAATTAAAACAGAAACGAATAAAAATATATTTAATAAATCATTATAAAATAAAAAAGAGAGACTGTAAATAAATTAATAAACTCACTTAAACTCAAGAATTCCAAACACACCTAAATAAAATCCAAACTAACACTAGGAAGTGGTTTAGTAACAATTCTAGCTAATTTCTATTTGGTATTAAAAAATTATAAGGAAATATCCTTTTTTAAGGATATGATCACATAGAAAATGATTTCGTATATAAATGTTCTTAGTCCTAGAATAACATATATGATTTTTTGAAATATTTTTTCCACTATTATTATCACATAAAATAGGTATACTATTAAAGTTTTGTCCAATGTCCAATATAGTGTTTATCATCCTAAATAAATGTGTAGATAAACTTCAAGTAGACACATATTATACCTCAACAGATGATAGGGTAATAGAGTGTTGTTTCTCATGGGACCATGAAACTAATGATTTTCCAAAAAAAGTGATAGGTTCTTGATGTTATTTTTCTATCTAATATACAACCTCCAATTTAAACATCTACATATGAAATAATATTAAAATTAGATGTTATATGGGGAAGAATTGATTGAAAAACAATTCCTTTGAAATATCTAAAAATTATTTTAACATCATTAAGATGAGACTATTTTGGATTTTTTAAAAATCTAGCATAAAGACATACCAAAAACATAAATTTTGGACTTACAGCAGTAAGATATGACAAACTACGAATCATACCTCTATATAACTTTGTTTCAACTAGTTTTCTAGCTTCATCCAACTAATTTTTTATATTTGTACACATTAGAGTTGTATTGGTTTTTCAATTTTCAAGTCCAATTTTTTTCAATAAATCTATAATATACTTTGATTTAAAACATTTTAGTAATATTATTGATAAATATGAAATTCTAAAAATAAATTCAGTTCTCCCATCATATTAATTCCAATTTGTTTACATTAAATTATAAAAATAATGGAATTTTTTTTAATTTACCAAAAATAACATCATAAACATAAATTTGAACTAATAAAATGTTAGAATGAATTGTTTTCAAGACAAGTGTTAGATCTTCCAATCCAATAGTAAATCCATTTATCAAAATAAAATAACTTAATCTTTCATACCATGTTATAGGTTCCTCTTTAAGGCCATAGAGATCTTTAGTAATTTAAAAAAATGTGTTTTTTATAATTTTCAATGCCATGGGGTTGTTCAACATAAAATTCCTCCATTAAAAAAGTATTTAAAAGTTCAAAGTTAACATCCATCTGATATAATTTAAAATTCAAATGAAATGTATAATCTAAATGGATTCTAATGGATTCTAATATAGCTATAAGGATAAAGGTCTTATCATAATATATACCTTATTCCTAATAATATCCTTTAGTTACTAATTTGGATTTATTTCAGGTTATGATACCTTGAGCATCTTATTTATTTTTAAATACCTATGTGGTTCCTGCAATTGGATAATTGGTCAGCCTCTCTATAAGTTCCTAAACATCATTCCCTTTGAATTTGTTTAGCTAGTATTTCATTTCTAATATCTAATAGTAATCTTAAAAGGATTCTTCTATTGTGTTATGTTATAATTGAGATAAAAAGTCATAGAATTCAGCAAGGTATCCTACATTTCATCATGTTCTAATTCTTATTTCTAGGTCTCCTATAATAATATCTAAATTATAGTTCTTTAGAGTTCTAGAATCTATAGGAAAGACACTTTAAGGTTCATTAGTATCATGTTCTTTTAAATAAGACTAGATTTTATTAATATCATTTTCAAAATCATTTTAATTGTTTCATGTCTAATGTTATCAAAATAGTTAGGAACTTCATTAGTTTGATCTTTTTTGAATAAAAGGATCAGTTTCATAAAACATTATATAAACTAATTCTTCAACTGTCCTTGAATTTTTATTAAACACTCTATAAAATATAGAGGTAGTAGGATATCCAAAAAAATATTCCATTATCTGATTATGGATCAAACTTACAAAGGAAGC
The DNA here is from genome assembly GCA_963277665.1 of Viscum album. Classification (NCBI taxonomy): domain Eukaryota; kingdom Viridiplantae; phylum Streptophyta; class Magnoliopsida; order Santalales; family Viscaceae; genus Viscum; species Viscum album. Next base: position 1,360,935,689 of record OY728141.1, on the reverse strand, counting down.
ACATAGTCTTCAAGATATACCCCATGCATCCCAAAACATTAAAGTACATTACTTTGGGTTTTCTGTAATTCCATAGTTCATAAGGTTTCTTTTTGAAAATAGGTCATATTAAAACTCTATTAATGATATAACCAGATGTGATTATAGATTATTCCAAACGATAGGTAGAAAGATTATATTCATTTAGCACATTCCTTTTCATTTCTTTTAAATTCATATTTCTCCATTCAAAAATTCCATTCTGTTGAGGAGTTCTTGGTGTAGGGAAGGTGTCTTTAATACCCATTTTGGGAAAAAATAATTGAATTCTTGATTCCCAAATTCTCCACCTTGAACACTTCTTAATGAAATTATTTTTTAAAAAATTTCATTTTGAATAATTTTACAAAACCTTCAAAAACAATGAAAACATTACTTTTGAGTTTTTGAAAATAAACACAAGTAAATCTAGAATAATAATTCACTAAGAAATAAACAGATAATTTACCAGCAAAACATTATATCCTTTATGGTCTAAATAAATCTATATACATAATTTTTAAAGGATTAGGTTGAGAAATTTTGTTAATTGATTTGAAATAATATTTGTGATGCTTACCAATTTAGTATACATCAAATAATCTGTCTTTTTCAAACTTAAAACTAGGAAAATAAGAAACAATTTAAATATTGGATAATTTATGTAAAGAATATATATTAAAATTTATAAATATTCTATTCCAAATTTATGATTCATTTGTCTTATTATTTCAAAAAATCAATTTTTTTACATAATAAATTTTAATCCAAAGTATAGACATTTTCATTTCTAGGTTCTCAAAATTTAATTAACATATTTTTAAACATATAGATTGAATTATAAGAAAACCCAACATAAAAACCATCATCACAATGTCAAGATATACTTATTAGATTGTGCTTTAAACGTTGCACATATAATACTTTATTGATTGAGATAATTTTTTTTTCCTTTGGAATTTTCACCAAAAGTGGAAAGACCTCCATCCATTTGTTTTATCGTATAAAAGTTTGATGTATATCCAAACATATACCTAAAACAACCACTTCCCATGAATATTACAACATTTTTTTCCTGTGGCATGTTTCCTACAAAAGTATTTAAATAGATGTTTGTTTTGGTACCAAAATTTTATTGGGTCCAATAGTGTTAGCATTCAATGATATGGGAATAATGATTTTCTTTATCTTTCCAAAAAATTATCACTTAATTCAGAAATGTTTTAGAAATAAAGGCTCTATTAATACCGTGAATTTGAGGATTTTTCAAAAATAAATTTTTAGTGAGATGTCCTCTTATTCCATAATTATAACATGTTGCATTTTTAGAATTGGGTATTATATAGTTTTTATATTATTTTGATTTCTCACCAAGACATATTTTTTCAAATATTTCCTATTTAATGAATATATTTCCAATAATTTCATTTAAATTATTTTTCTTTATTAGAAAAAATAAGAGCATAACTATTATAGGATTCTAATTCATCCTAAAATATTTTTATCCTTTTTTCATGATCAACACAGTTTGTATTATATGAGTTTAATTTTTCAATCAACTCTTGATGTTGTTTTAATAGTGTGTCTTTTCAGATAAAATAGTATTATTAATTCATTTCAAGGATTTTTTTTCTTTAATAGGGAATCATATTTTTCTTCTAGCATAGAACAGTAGGTTGCATATTTATCATCTAAAAACTACTAGTATAATAATTAAAAGAGCAATATGTTTGTACCTTTTCCTCTTTATACATAAATCACATATTGGATTTTAGATTTTATTTTCCCTTCTCTGAATCAGACTTTGAAGGAATGATGGAGTCTTTAGATAAACTATATGTATCTTTTATTTATCTTATTCTTTTTCCCCATAATCAGAATTCTTATGAAATTTCATTTCATTCTTTTTTCATTAATCTTTCATCTAATGACAATTAGGTCTGATATGACCTAATTCATATATTTTTAACATTTTAATTATCTTGTATAGTTGAATCAATTCCATTTCTGAATCTATAGAATCTGAATTTTTCTCTTCTTTTACTCATTGCTTTGATTTTCTATTATGCTTCTACGATGTCACATTAAAAGTTGTATTTTTCTATATTAAATTGAATTTTATGACATGGATCTTAATCATACATTTCTTCTTCATATATCATTTGTTTTCCAATTATTTCTTTCATTGTTTGATCTTTGACAGGTGATGATTTACTAATTGCATCAGACATGCCCTTCTCTTTAAAAGGTAATACTCTTAGTATTTTTAAATTGTGATAAGATTTTTTGATGGGGTAACCTATGTCTATAATATTTTTGACAATTTATATAATCATTACATTTATATGTTTGATATTTTCACCATCAAACATTCCAAATGAGTCTAATTTTAGCTTAGTTGTAGCATATCTCATCTGTTTGACATTATCTTTTCGTTCATAAGCAACTACAATAGTTTTCCACATTTATGAGGCAATTCGAAATTGTGATACATGATTGAATTTATCTAGTCCATGACCGATAATAATATCTTTCAACGCATTTGAATTCATATCATATTTTTCCTCTATTGCTAAATCCCAAGTGTCTGGTTTTTTAGGAATCTTATAGGGAGTAATAATTTTTTATTAGTCTATGAATCCAAGAATCTTCAGAGAGATAATCATTCAACATTTCTAGCATCCATAATTTTCCCCATTAAAATATGAAGCACATACCATTGAAATTCCTTCTCTTGTATCATCCATTTAAAACATTGTGTAGACCTTGTACTTTTTAACTTGTTATAGCTTTATCCAAAATCTCTCATCTGATAAAAAATTTTAGGTTGGAATATATAAAGTAACACAAGAGGGGGGGGGGTGTGAATTTTGTCTTTTAAAAAATTGACCACAATTCTAGATTTTGACACCCACTGTAATTTATGTATATATGCAGTGTTTTTCTTCTATATGAAAATATGTAGAAGATAAATAGAAATAAAGAACATATATTTTTATAGTGTTTTAGTGCACAAATATCATCTATTCTACTACCAATCACTCTCACTGAAATCTTTGAAAATTTCACCAGAATGGTCCTCCTATCACAAGACCAAGAATCCAAAACTATGTCCAAGAAGTGACACAATTACAAATTGAATAAAAACAAAGTCTTCGATTTCTTTAAAAAATAACCAATTATCCACAACTTAGATCGATAAGTTGATACTACAATAAATCAAAATAGTTTTATTATAATGGTTTTGGTTGATCTTCATAGTTGTAGTAGAAAGAAAATGAAAATTACTAGATATTCTTCTTCAAAAAATAATATCTTCAAGAATGAGATATTTTAACGTGATCTCTATTGAAAAAGATCTTCAATAATGTAGAAACTTAAAAAATAGTAGAAGTATTACAATAGTAAAATATTGAACATGTATATCTCCAAAGTGTAGTTTCATTCAGAATCGATCATTCATTGAAACAACACTATAAAAGATAATTTCAATAATACATTCGCATATTTTAGTCTCTTATCACACACACATATATTTTTTGGGAAAAACTATGAAAGAATATACACAACAGAAAACTTGTTTTCATATTCTAGATCTAAAAGAATTGCCTGATAGATCACATAAATTCAAAATCCAAAGGACCAGCGGATTCGTAAATTCCCATAAAAAATAAGAGTAATTTTATTAGAAGAAAATGCTTCATTGAAACAATCAAAATGATCCTAGATTAAATCTTTAATTAGGACTTTACCATTTTAGTAATCTTGGATTGAAATAGATTGAAAACATGGATTGAAAAACATTGCCATTGAGAGTACAACATAGTGATTATATGCATAGTAGAGTTCCTTTACGTAGAATAAGGTTCCTTTTCCTAGAATATGTTTCCTTTTTATATAATAGGATACCTTTCAACATATGGTTTCATAACCATACTTTCATCTTCACAAAACTTAGGGAACATAATTAGTGTAGAGATGATAATCCTTACGTTTATCCTTTTATGTATAAAATCCCGAATGTAGAATTGATTAACTATACATTAAAATTTCCCATATATAGTGTATGAGGTATAAATCCAGACTCCAATATAGGGTTGTGGATCCATACATTTGATAATTATCCGAACGTAAGTATGTCGATCCAAACACAAGCTGTTTTAGTGTATCATTGGGTTGATACCATACACAAGAATTTCAATTATCAAAGTAATGTAGGGTTGAAAATAGTGTTTCTAGATTCAGTCACATAATTATAAATTCTTTAAAACATAATACAAATTCTTATAGAACTCACTCAACAAATCTTTATTATAAAAAAACAAGGGTTTTTTTGAACACCAAAATCATCATAAGTTATAGATTATTGTTGAGACAATCAATACCCAACATTGAGTACACAAGGTGTGTAAAATGAATAGAAAGCATGTAGTTTATAAAAATAACCATATAAGAATAAATTTTATGAGTTTATTGAGAGATATATCATAATATTTCATTATCAGGCATCATCAAAAACAATCCCAATACACAATGTAATTATAACATAAAAAATATTAGTACTTTGGTGAAATTAGAATCATAAGCCTCATAAAAAAATAATTTCAATTGAAAATTTTAATATCATGAAAATAATTATATTGATGATATAAAAATTATTTTGGTTAGTATATACACCATAAAATATAAATTAGTGTTGGATATGATATATGTCTCCCAGAAGTAAAATTGAGAAGAAAATCCACTACCTCAAGTACTGAATTTCTTTTTACACATAAAAAATCCTATATAAAAATATATATTTTTATTATAAATCTATTATATATACATAATAATATAAATATATCATACCATTTATTATTCACTTTTATCACCTATTTATTGCTAATGTTTGTTTAAAATCACTATTGTTGGATATAACTGCATTGTTTTACATGTATGTTTTGTTTTGGTAGTTTTTGTCATTGTACATTGATCATGGTTGAATATTCACTAGAATATTAATAATTATATAAATATCATACATAGTTATTATATAATTTTTTTGAGTCATCCATAAAAATTAGAGAGAGAAAATTAATTACATAGTTCATAGAGACAGTAAGTCATACATTCGCATGAACAATATTTCCATTTTTTAAGAGATGGAAATAATGAAATGTATATAATATTAAAAAGTTAAAAAATAATTATTATATAATTTATATCATATTTATTCATTATTTTTTTCATTATTTCATATCATTTCAAAATGAAATGTAAAATGAATATCATCACTTTGCGGTGGTGGAAGTGCACAAGTATGAACGAGTGACACTATTGTTTTCCAATGTATTGGAATGTAATAAATTATATGTTATATAATAATTACAAGAGTATAATAATTTAATAAATATCACATAAAAATTGTAAATACATCATTATATATATCAATGAGAGGTGGTGAAGGAAAAAAAATTAAATCGGTTCACGAGAAGAAAATTTGATGTATAAACGATCGTTTATTTTGTTTCCCAATTGAAGGAAGTGGATATGTATGTATGTTATTAAATTAACATAATAAAATCATTGTATAATAAATATATATGTGTAATTATTTCTGTATAGATGAATTATATTTGATGGAGGTGGAAGTGGAAATAAAACAAAAACTCCCAGTTAAGAACGGTACACTTTCTTTAGACAACATCATTATATTAGAATTAAAAAAATATTAGAAGAGTTTAATAACAAAATAATCATCTAGTACATTAAAGGGTTTTTATATTTATTTTATAAAATAAAATACTTTCTATGTGTGTGTGAAATAGAGGATGAGGTGCTCATTTATCAATGAGAAAGGGTCATGTTTTTGTAAATACCAAAAACTATTCAGTAATGGGAAGTCACTCACAAGACATGTGAATAAAAAATTCATAAAAAATTTATTAGATAGAACAAATGTTTCAGATACACCTAAAAAATAAAAAGTAACATGTTGTTAACATGTAACTCCTTTAACCACTATGTTTACTTACTTTTACCATTTAAGTATTCACCTCGGTTGCTAGATTTTTTAACTAGGAAATTTTTTATTTGAGTATAAAAATGATATAATCCTTATAAGTTATATTAAAACCAATGAATCTAAATATAAAATTAAATTTAACAATTAAAAAAAATTATGTGTGTGTAAAATTAATTTTAATAAATGAACATGTGATGCGCAAAACCCTATTTAACCTTACCCGTGTTAATTAATTTTTCCTTTTTTTACTATTAATTATAACAAATAATTATGTTGAATTTATGAACTAATAATAATTATGGTTATTATAAATTTTGATCCTATTTTATCAAATTAAACACATACTAGAGTTCTAAATTAATTTAAAATAAAACATGTAATTGCGATGAAAAAACTCTTTTTATTGAAAAACGTTTTCTTATGTACAAATATGTTTTATATCAAAAAAACATAAACTGATTAAAATATACTAAATTGTATTTTTAATTATATAATTCATCTAATTTTACATTCAAAATTATCAAAATTTTAAATGGAACATTATAAATTATGTAAATGAAGAAAATATCTTGTAAAAATCAATATTTTCAATATTTATCAAAAAGATTAAAATTTTATAAAAATAAAAAAATTCACCCTAAGATAATTTGTTATGGAGATGTAAAAATTTAAGTTAATTTTTTTTAAAATTAATCTAAAATTTTAAATAAGTACACAAAACACAATGAAACTACTTTTTATAAAAATACATTTTTAGCCTAAAAAATGATTTATCCTTATCCCATGCTGTGAAAAAAGTTTAGATAAATGAAAAAATGGGTTGAATTTATAAAATATAAATTTAATTATTATAATTCACCAATAGTAGCTAATTTTATTTATTAATATTAAAACCCCTTATGATCATAAAAAGACGTTTCTAGAAAATTAATTCTTTTACTTTAAAATGATTTTTATATTCATTTTAATAAATTGATAACCAATGAATGTATTTTATTCATGTTAAAACCATATCAATTTTATAATTTAGTTATTACTATTCATACATACTAATTTAACGGATATGTTATAACTTGATATTATACTATAGTTCGATAAAATATGGTGTTGTGTGTAATGCAAGATTTTAAAACAATTTATTTTTTTTCGAAAAATAAATTCATAAAATCCTAAAATTGTGTTATTTAAATGCTTGGTTTCTAATTTTTCTTCTCTGTTAGGTTCAATTTTTCCCATGATCCATGTTTATACCATGGTAATTCCATATATTTGTAGGATGTGTAGGTTTGATTAAGTTTACATGGGGGTCTACTGTGATATTTGGGGGTTGGTATGATCAAGAAACTTTCTGATATAGTTTATCAGTATTCACCATGATTTTTCGTTTTATCCTAACCATTGTACCATGGTAAGTATCATTGTTTTTGGTATTTTAATTTATATATTGGGTATAAATTCAACACCCCCTTTGAAAGCCATCTTATTTCCATTCATTTCTGTGACTCTAGGGAAACTAAAGGGAATTATTTAGAGTCACTTCAAAACCCTTCCTTATAGTATTGTAAATTGTATTTTGTAGGTATATTACATGAAATGTGAGGTTATATTCATCCTTGTTTTATTTATTCTCTCTTTTTTCTTCTATTATAAAGGTGTTCTGTTATGGTTTATCTTTAGTTTTTATGGGGTATCATTTTAGGTTTGGTTTTATTGATTTTCCTTTCACATTGTTAGGATCGTTCAGCCTAAATAATCTTTTTCTTCTTGATAATGCATTTAGTTGTGGATTTTTAGCTGAGGAAGGGGATTTCTAGAGTTTTTTTATATATTATGGAATAAAATTATCTTGATATGCTTGATTTGGTTAGTTCAAAATATGTTATTATTTTACCCTAATATATTTTTGATATGGTCAATATTGGATTATATAGAAGGTTATAATATATAGGAATCAGTCTTTTGTATGATTATATTAAAATAATATGTTTAATTGGTTTTTATTTAATTGAAATGGGGAATTTCTATTAATGATTTTTGGATTTCATTCTATTTTCTATGTGTTGATGATTAATTATTGATCCTTTTGGATGTGGTTTTATTATTATTGTAATATTTGGAGAAAATATTGACTATCATAATTAGGTATTCACTTAAATATTTCATGAAAAATGGTTTTTTGGAAACTATAATTTGGAATATGATAGTTTTTTGGTGTTTGAGGTTGTGTTCACTACTATTACATATTTTCCATAAAGTAGGTGTGGTGATGTTAGAATTTATTATGTTTTACAGACTATGGATAAACTAGGTTATGGAATAGTAATTTAAATTGTTAATTAAAGTGGAAATTGGAATTTTAAATGAATTATGAATATATGGTAACTATATATGTCTTTTAGGGAATGAATTTAATATATTTGTCTTGATGTATATGGTAAAAGGTATTAGGATAAGAATACACTATTAATTAATTAACTGAATCAAAATGGGTGGAATTATTTGTCAGTCATAGATGATGATGATAAAGAAAAATGGAAGGTATGAAATGTGTCCTTTTACAAATTCTAACAAATTTATATTTTCTTTCCTGAAATAGAGTGATATTTTACTTTTTTATTAATATTGAGTCATGCAGTGGAAAAAAAAGAAAGAGAAGGAAGAGGGGATGTATAGTTGTCTAGGGCATCGAGAACCCCAAGTCCACTCCACTAATGATCTATATATGAGATTAGAGATTTTCCATAAGGAATACCTTCTATCTAAAGACATTGAAAAATGAGTTTTGGAAGATGAAACATTACAAAAATCTATTTTCTTTTATAGGTAACCATGACATATTTTTCCGAGAATCTAATACTCCACTAATAACTACGTATTGGAAGTAAGAACATCATGAATTTAGATTATATAAAAAATTATCAAATAACTATACCTAGTAGTATCTTTTGAAATTGAAATATATTTTGACTCTTAAAAAACTACAACAGTAGGCAATAGATCACGAAAGAGTGTTAGATTCCTTCTTCAAATGACAACAATAGTAAAAAAGGGAAAAAATATTATTTTTTAGTGTCAAACATTTTTTCATTGGTTCATATTTCTATAAAATAACCACTATCTTCATAATTAATTTATCACAATATTTTTAAGCCATTATATATTATGTATTAATCTTTAATAATTTGAAATTTTAATTAAGTCAATGATCATTCATAATTTTATCCATATGTTTAGCTCTTTCATTAAATAATTCCAGAATTAAAGTTCAAAGATAATAGGTCAAGTCAATAATAATAATTTTTTATAATTAAAATATTCTATTTGGGCTTAAAATTAATATTCAAAATAATCTCCATGATAATTTCAACAAATCATGTCACAATTAATAGCCTTTAAAAAATTCAAATATATTTGATTTTAAATTTTCATAAATATATCATATAAAAATTCTCAAATATTTCAATAACTAATCCTCAAAAAAAATATGTATATTTAAATTTTAAATTTCAATATATTTTTACAAAAAATATATATTCACTTATATTTTTGCAATTTATTTCTTTATAATGACACACATATTGAATCCAAAAAAAATAATCTAAATAAATTCCTCATATAAAAACAATAAGGAATTAAAATTAAAAAATTTAATATGAATTTAGAGTTTTAACATCCCCCAAATATCGACATGGGTTTTAAACTGATTTTTTATAATTTCACTAATAGTTATGGTCTTTAAAATTCAAATATTGAAGTTTGAATTCTGAAAATAGTCTTCCAAAATTGTCTCTATAGAAATCACTATAAAAATATAACATGAAATCACTATCACAAATTCGGAATATATCCATTAAAAATTTTAATTTTAATTTCAAAGAACTTATAAATAATCCCGTAATTATCTCTCTTGAAATTTTTAGAAAATTCCTAGCAAACTAATATAATAAGATTTGATCATTTTTAAGACCTCCAAACATTTGATTCAGTATTAGGTCTAGAAAACATATATTTAGAAATTTTTTCAATACATACAAAAAATTAATAAACATATAAGATATACTTTTTTATTTGGACATATCATCATAAAATTTAGCCAATAAAATATAGAAACTATAGAATTTTGCAGTGACTTCTGTCAATTTTTATGAGGACCTAAATGATATTTTCAACCATCAATGAAGTCTAATTAAATGAAGATAAAAATATCATCTATCCAGCACAAAAAAACAAATCAATAATAACTGCTTCAAGTATCATTACGACCAAAATACCAAGAGAAAATAAAACTAAAAACACTTAAGATAATAAGATAAATATTTGAGGGAAAAATATATTTAAATGCTGAAATATACTAAATAATTATTCATTGTGAGATTCTAAAAGAGTTAATAAAATATTTCAGAAAATATAATCTTCATTAAACTTTATTTATGACTCGATTGATGTCTAAAAACATATTATTTCCACAAAATTCATATAAATATTCCCTATTAATTAAGGTATATCACTAATGTAAGGATCTCGAACATTAGGTATATTCCAAAAGTATGGTTCCAAACTTGCACTTCATTATAAATGTGAGGTTCAAAAAATAAGGTTCATTCCAAACATGAGGATCCTAAATGTGAGGATCCTTCCAAAAATGAGGTTCTTTAATGTGAGGATTATTCCAAATGTGAGGTCCTAAACATGAGGATCATACCAAGCTTGGGGGCCAAAATGTGGGGTTCAATTCAAATGTAGGGATCATTTCCTTTGTGATGAAGAAAATTTCTGTCTAAAAACTGAATAATATGATATATGTACGTTGAAAATTTTTCAACATAAATGTTATAGTAACACTATTAAAAAAATAAACAATAAAAAAAATAAATTTTAATAATGAATAATTAAAATTGAATAATATCATAAATAATAATAAATAAAATAATTTATAGGGTTTTATTAATTATCAATAATATAAACTAGGTGAGTTTTTGTAATTACAAAATATAAAAAATGTAGAAAGGAACCACTCAACTATATGTCCATTTTTGATAATTTTTGAAAATGATCATATAAAATTAATTATCTCTCCTTGTTTAATTTTTTCCAAAACTCTCTATTCGGGCTGCACATCGTCTTTTTTTAGTGGCGATGCATTGCTCATTTCATCACATTCTTTCTCTCCAATGGTCGGATTCTTCCATTACATTAATTGGTGATGTGGTCTCCTTGATCAAAATAGGATGACTAGATGTATGTTCCACTTTGAACTCATCGCATAGTCTAGGTCTCTATCACAGATTTAATTCATGTATGTGAAACTCATTCTCGGTGATATCTCGAGGAGGATGCATGTAAATTATACTAATTCTATGTCAACAGGGTTGCAACATTTAGTTGTATAAGACAGTAACATTGGGTATTTATGGGAATTTATGTTTTTTAGGATGGTCAGGAATATGAAAATTCTTATCCTTTGGAAGTTGGAGGCATCTTAGGCATTATAACTAAGGCATAATGTGTCATCTATGAGGTAGTTGACCCCAGAGGTGTAAGTTTTCTAATACATTTTTTATCCGATATCTAATGCTTATTGTATGGGGTATATATTTTCAATCTAGTTATAGGTTTAATATCTTGTGAGTATAGGTATGTCATATGTTTAAAGTCTTTTGGGGGTAATTATTTTTTATGTTTGATGTCTTTTGGGGGAATATAGGTGGTAAAGAGTGTCCCCATGGGGGGAGGATATTTCACACTTAATATTTGGTTGGGTGTGTCCCTAAAGGGGAATATTACACATGGAATTTTTTGGTAGTTTTAGGGTGATAGCATATAACCTCATAGAGGTTTCCTATATAATCTATTGGAAAAAATGATTCAAAACACACATACGTTGATGCCACAATTTAATGTCATGGGAAAAGATAGTTCCATGTAGTTTAATGTCACATGGTAAAGATGCATTTTTTCATGAATGGAATATCAATGAGAGATAGTGTGGAGGAATATGTTTGTGGTATTCCTAGAGGAGGAATAAATCCAATGGAGGGGTAGGAGTGGAATCCCATGATGGTTATACGTAGGAAATTCCATACTCATCACATGAGGTATGGATACATTATTACTTTTTGTGGTGAGGAAGTTGTTTTTTAGCTTAATTTCATACAAATAAAAGGTGGGTCTAGGAATGTTTATGTCATGTATGTCAGACGTGGTGGGGCCCTAAACCCTGGGATACCATTTCAATGTGGGGGAGAAAGATCCTACGAATGATCTCTTTACGCTGAAATGTAGTCATTTTTCCATGATTTCTTCACATTTAAGGATTACGTTTCTATAAATGAAGAACCTCTAGTAGGGTCATGACATAAGAACTATCACAATAGTGTGGAAATAAGGGGTCCCAAATGTTTGGATACCTATGATTCATGTTAAAAGTAATTATTGTACCTATTATTATGTGAAAAAGGTAAGGTAATGTTGTAAGAAGAATTGAAGTAAAGGGGGAAGACACGAGGGTTGACTAAAGAGGCCGAATGGTAATTTTGGGTTCGGTTAAACTGAATTTTTATTTTTATAGGGACCTTGGACCCTCAACTATCATGAGAGGGTATTGGTATAAATGAGGCATACTAGAAAAGCCTAATGGATAGATTTCATGATAATTGGGGTTTATAAAAGTTTAGAGTTTTGTAAAGAATATAGGTCCCACAAAAGAGAATGTTTTTCAAACCCAGGTGAACCTACCTTAGAGATAAGTCTTAGATCCCATGGGGTTGGTTTCAAGAAAAATAATTATCTTGGAAAACCTCAAGATCTACAATGGAATTTCTGCTTATATGAAGTCCATTGACCTTTGTGAAAAGAATCTCCAACATGGGTTGAGGTTCTCAAGAACCCATGGGTAGTGGTTTATAAATGGTGGTTACATTTAGAAATCCATATACTCTTCTTCTCATGTATGTCTTGAGGTTCGCGAATTTATATCATTCCACTAATGTTAAACGGTCATGTCCCATTAAAAGGAAGACATGGGGTTGTATTTATTGGCCTAGGGGGGTTTAGTCTATTTATTTTATGTAAAATGAATGATTTTATGGAATATTGTGATTTTATAAAAGGACGGGGTGTTCTGTGAATAGATATATGTTGCGTGAAGGTTATTTCCTCCACCTCCATATGGCCAATTGACTTTCAAAAACTATTGTTAAACTTGGTGGAGGTCACTGTGTCATGCATCATGTGGTTGGTGAATTCTATGCGATATAACAAGTCTGGATGGATTCGACCTTCATGAACTAATTCTATTACGTTTATGTTTGAACCATTTTGGCCCATTTTTTCATATCATTAATTCCTTTCTCAACCTCTCCCATGATACATGTATTTTTGTTTCAACCCCCCCTAGAAATAGATATGATAATGGAGAGGAGGTCCATATTATACCAGGAAACAGCTGGAAATTGTTGATTCAGAAAATATTTTAAGGAAACTTGGTCAAACCCTATTCCTATAAACATGGTTTTGGGTCCATGTGGGGACCATGATCTTTCCATTAATGATAGGATTATGCTATTTTTTCATGAATCTAAAGTCTTTTGAAATATATTTGTGACCACAATCCACACTACTCATGAATAATTCCTCTTCTATTAACTATATATTCATGAACATATTTCCACATGTTTGTGAAATTTCATGAACATTACATTCATGAACCAGTTTTTTATATTTTCCCAATCTTGTACAAAATGTCCTCGTATGGTGATAAATATTTCATTAGTAATCAGTTGGACATGGATGGGAATATCATTATTTGTGATATATTCAAAAGTTATTCCAATCATGATACACCCACTTCATTTTTAATAGCGGCTCAACAACAATAATCGTTATGAAAGAGACTTTCAATGCATGGTTTTGGCTAGATGGACGATGTGCTTATCCTCAGTTCCAATCAAGATGATACTGCCTACTAGTTCAGTAGTATGGATGGGAAATAATATAGGCACATGGTTGTTATAAGTCACATTATGAAGGGCCACACATCATTCACATCTCAAACCATGTGAAACCATGTGAAAAAATGGAGAGGTTCTAGATGAAGAGGCATCTCTTATATAGTGTGATATGATTCTCAAAGAAGGTTTGTGGGACCTATTGAAGGTGTGGAATGAGGACTGGGACTTGCATAAGGGTGGAAAATTTATATATTAATGGGACTAGGCATACATGGTTTACCGGTATTTCTAAAAGTTCAAGGTGTAGTAGAAGTGAGTTGGTCTTTATGATGTGGAATGGTGCTCACAGTTCCCCATCTACTTTCATCAAGAGATCATGGCAGAGATGCTGAGCTGGTGGTTACTGGGGACCAACAAGTTTCACCTATATCATGGGGAGGTAAATATCTTTTATTGGTACCTCTACCACAACACGGGGAACCCCATACATGGAGAGATTTATGATGAGTTTATCCCGATTGTGGATGTCTTGGATGACCTGGAATAGAAGTCATCAATCGCAAGGGTGTTGTTTCACATGGTACTGGAGAAGAGTGACCATAAATAGGGGATGAGTTATATCCCTGTCGAACAATGGTTTAGTTATTTCCAAAAGAAATATATAGTCCTGTTTATTGGGAGACCATGCTAGTGTGCTGAGGAGTTTTATTGAGGAAACGAGCACTCATATTGAATAATCCTGGAGGTGATCCATTTGAAATAGTGGGAAAATAGTGTAAAGCATGAGGCTCCTATTATCTGGCTAGTATGATATACCACCATGATGATTTCTGGGTATATTCTCATAGTTTGGGATGTACACATGGGGGTGCTAATGAGAAACCACATTATTGAAGCAAAGATAATGATGAGGGAAGTACATTACCTTCGAGTCCAGCTCTTACCAATATAATACAAAGTGTTTACCCATGTAAACTAATAGAAAATTCCCATTTGTGTGTATGAGACCTTCCATTTTCTATATGGATGTATTTTTCCACACATGGGGGGTTAAATGTATCTAAACCCCATATAAAATCTAGTATCATAGTTCCATCTGTGAAACCTCAACATTGTGGGGATTTGACCTCTTGAATTGTGTTTGGATGATGTAAAACTGAGGGTCAAACTAGTAGAACACTCTTCTGTCCACCCATTTTACCTCCCAATGTAAATTATAACTAATTATGGCATGAGGACCATCAAGTAGAAATCATACCACTTGGCCTTTTAAAGTAGTTTAATGGTGGCTTGATTAGATTCCATGGATATTTTTTTAGCTATACGGTCTAAATCAGTTCATGGGTAGTTTTGGTGCCTCAAGAAACCTGTATTGAAGGAACACACATGGGTACATAGTGAATAAACACCCCTAGATTCATAGGAATATGTCGTTCATGTTCCTTTATGAAGATGGAATGGGGTGAAATTAGCTATCTGTACTCACTAATTCTTATGGTATCATCCCAAAATATGTGATAAGTTGAGGGAGCATGTTCCCTAGGGATATGTTGAGGTGGGGAACCACTTGGACTAAAAAGGAAGGAGGGTCCCCATAATTTTGGGGTCAACAGGGGAAGGGTGTAGGGAACGTCATGGAGGAAGATTCAAACTAGTGTGTAGAGTAGCGAGTACATATCAAGAAATTTATACTCATTAATAGGTGGAATCCATAGGAATTGGAACAACAACAAGCTCAACAATACCAAGAAATTGGCTATAGGAGGAAGGTTTACCCTCTGGAAGAATTATATGGATACATTTATATAACATGGGGAAGAGACCCTTTCACCCCTACATCTGCAAGAAGGGTATCTTTCCCAACACTTGCGAGAGATATAAAATTATGAGACAACTCTACTCTCTCTATGATGTATGGAAATTTTCCTAATATGAGGGAATAAAATTTTCAGGATTTGGTCATCCAGGAGAGGAATTCCTTGTTTCTCAGGCTGAAGTTATGAAATATATTAAGGATCTAGAATAACTAATTCATTCTCATAGTGTTGTGCCTCCTTAGAGTAGATGAGTGAATGTTATATTGGGCATGTCATATCCTCTTGATATTCTTATGAACCAAATATTTTCCAATTTTTTAGGGGTGTGGTATAATAAACATATAAATATTTGGGAAGTGATGCCTACTTTGATTCCCCATGGAATGGATACCCTGATATTGATGGGTAAAATTTCCAAATATGGTGTGATTTGATCATTTTCACCGTTCATGCTCATTGTTATAAACCTTTTTCATTTAAAGGAAATAGTGAACAACACATAATGGGTGGTTTGTGATGGACATCAAGTTTAGGATGTGGGAACCCCAACCCTTGAGAGGGTAGGAGCATGGTCTCTTCCTTTGAACCTTTTTGAGTTACTAGATAGAAGATACCACTTTTTAATCCTTATCCCCTATTCACCTTGTCTCTCTTAAGTCATGTTCAGATAAAAAATACTTCAAATGATAGTTTACACCATGTTTTGAGATCTTCCACCTATGGTGATGCTCAAGTTAGTGAATCCGGCAACCGAGGTTGTTACAGTAAAAAGTTCTCTCCAGAAAGAGATGACCATGGAGCTTGTTCCTTTAACGCGTGTTTTTGACGAGATTGTGGTGGTTGGGTCTACCATAGTGGTGTTATAAGAAATGGATACAAGGAAAAAGTCCTAAATGATGAGGGTTGAAATCAATCCATTTACATAGATGGTTTAGGAGGCTAGGATGACCATACCCACATTCTAAGTATTGCATGCAGTGGTTCTTGGAGATGAGGTCTTGACAAAGGCGGTCATGTTCATGACATTGATGGAGGATGTCACAAAAACTATCTTTGTTGGTCCTATTTTGTATTTTCCATATGATTTTGATGGGGATCCCACATTAGATGAAAGACTTGGAGATTATGTGTTTCGGTTGGTCTTGGGTCTTAGTGTAACAAAGGAATTTATTGATGATGATCATTCCATTGATGTGTTGGAGATCTAACCTAAGTATGAGCCTATTCCCCTAAATGAATTTAAATATTTTTAATCATATGAAGAGGAGGATAATCGAGTCTTCTGACATAAGGCATTGGTGTGTGTGTGTAATTACATCACTCACACTCAACTAGTTAACATTCCAATGATGGGTGGGATCTCTCCACCATTGGTTATTCAGACTGGGAACTGGTTGAGTATATTATATAAGACAACATGTACTATATTGGGACATTATAATTGAGAAGGAATGTGTTGGATGGTATGAGTTTGATGTTTTCCATCACAAGAAGAAGGTTGAGGGAACCAAATCACTCTAGGTAGCTCAAGAGGAGATCACTCGCCTAAAATAGAAAGCGCAAGAGAATGTGGACATCATACCTAATCAGGATGGAATCATTGAATAATTCAAGGCTCAGTTGGTGGATTGTATGGTTAATTAAGCGTAGGTGGAATCATTAGTGGATAAGTTTGAGGATGAATAGAATATGGTGATAAGTAGGGTGGAAGATATTCCCCCTACTATCAAGGAGGAGGAGGAAGATATTGTGAAGTGGTAACGAAATTTAGAGGATCCTCAATTGAGGTTTGTTAAACATGAACTCTAAATCATAAATGTTGAGCCTTATAGAGTTTTATCATACCATTAAATGAAATAGAGGGTCCAATATGTGGATGAAACTCCCAAATATTAGAAGTATTATTTAAATTCCATATCGGAAAAGATCTATTTTTTTGATGTATCTCAATAATATCAACAAGGAAACCAAAAATGAATCCTGAATCCCATGTGAGTAAATCTTGGTGTGGTAACAAAGGAAAAAATAAAAGAATTCTCATTTATTTGAGAACACAATACAAGGTGGGAACACTTTGGGTCTGAACTTGTTTGTTGGCCAACAAGAGTGTCCTGACCAACAAATGTTTTTCAAGATAACGAGACTAACTCGAAATAAAAATTTATTTTTTCCAACGTTCCCCAGTTCACGAATTTTTAATTCCACGGGCGTTAAATTCCATCCAAACTAAGGGGAGTGAAAATGATGAACATGGAAACCTAGGATCTAGAACATGAATGGGGTGACAAGGAGATGTGGGATTACAACTGAACGTGTTTCAAACACATATCCCATGATTTTTTTTCTGGTGATGTGGAAAAAATGGGGGTCTACCACTAAAAATGTACAAAATACAGGATCTGTCAATTTTTTTGGAAGTATTCCATCCATGAAACCTCATTATCATGGGGATTCGACCTCTTAACCTATGTTTCATTGACATAAAACTGAGGTTTGGATTGGTAGAAAACTTTACTATCCACCCATATCACCTCCAAATGGGAATGATAACTAATGATGGCATGAGTACAATAGAGTAGAAATCAATCCAATTGGATTTTTAAGGAAGGGTATTAATGGATAGATAAGATTCCAAGGTTATTTTCTATATGTACCCCCTAAATCAGTTCATGGGTAGTTTCGGGGCCTCAAGAAACTCATATTTAAGTAACACGCATGGGTACATATTGAACAACACCCCTAGATTCTTAAAAAGACGTGGTTCATGTTTCTGTATGAATATGGAATGTGGTGAAATTAGATACCGCTACTCACTAATTCTTATGGTATCAGCTAAAAATATGTGATGAGTTGTAAGAGCCTGTATCCCAGGGTTATGCTAAGGTGGGGAATGACTTGAAATAATAAGGAAGTAGGGTCCCCATAATTTTTGGGTCAAGGTGGGAAGCGTGTATGCAATGTCATGGAGGAAGATTCGAACCAGTGGGCAGAGTAGTGAGTACAGATTAGGATATTTCTACTCATTCATAGGTGGAATACATAAGGATGGTAACAACAACAAGCTCAAAACTCTTAATAAATTGGTTATAGGAGGAAGGTAGACCCTCTGGAGGAATTCTATGAAAACCAGTCTAGGACATGGGGAAGAGACTATGTCACCCTTATATCCCCAACATGGCTATATTTACCGACACTAGTGAGATATATGAAATAATGATACAACTCTACACTCTCTATGACCTATGAAAATTTACCCAATATGAGGGAATAAAATTTTCAGGATTGGGTCAAACATAAAAGGAATTCCTTGTTTCTCAAGATAAGGATATGAAATCTCTTAAGGAACTAGAAGAAATGATTCATTCTCATAGTCTCGTTCCTCCCTATGTAAGCCTATTGAAGGTTATATTGGGAATTTATTCTCCTGTATGTCTTCCTATGAACCAAATATATATTAGGTTTTCCATGGGTGAGGTATCAGAAAAATAGGAATATTGGGGAAGTGATACCTACTTTGATTCCCCATGGAAATGAGACCTATATACTAATTAGTGAAATTTCCAAACGTGGTGTGATTTGATCAGTTTTACCCTTCAAGGTCATTTACATACTCATTTTGCATTTATAGAAAATAGAGATTATAACATAAGGGGTGGTTTGTGATGAACCTCAAGTGCAAGATGAGGGAACCTCTACCCTTGAGGGTGTTAGAGCATGGTCTCTTCTATTGAAATTTTTTTAGTTACTGACTAGTAGATACCAATCATAAAATAATTCGCCCCTAGTCATCTTAACCATTGTGTTTTGTCTCTCTTAATTCATGTTCAGATAAAAAATACTTTAAATGATAGTTCAAACCATGTTTTGAGATATTCCACATACGGTGATGCTCTAGTTTGTGAAGCCTGCAACCAAGGTTGTTATAGTGGACATTGCTTTCCAAAAAGAGATGACCAATGAGGTTGTTACTTTGATGTGGGTTTTTAAGAGGTTGTAATGGTTGTGTATACAATAGAGGTTTCATAAGAAGTGGCTACATTGACCATGGCCTAAATTATGAGTGTTGAAATGAATCCATCATTATAGATGGTTGGGGAGGCAATGATGACTGTACCAACCTCATAAGTTTTGAAGGTAGAGTTTGATGGAGAAGAGGTCTTGAAGAAGGTGGTCAAGTGCATGCCATTGATGGAGGAGGTCATGAAAACTATGTTTTTTTCCTAATTTGGTAGTTCCATAGGATGTGGATGGGGCTTCCACTTTGTGTGAAGGATTTGGAGAGGATGTGTTTCTATTGGTCTTGGGTATTAGTGTAACAAAGAAATTTCTTATAGATGATCATTCCATTGATGTGCTAGAGATCATCCCTAAGTATGGGTCTATTACACAAAATGAATTTAAATATTTCTACTCATATGTTGATGAGGAGAACCGAGTCTTCTGACATAATGCATGGATGCGTGTGTATAATTAAATCACCCACAGTCCACGAATAACATTACAAACGTGGGCGGGATCTCTCCACAATTGGTTATTTAGAATGGGGACGAGTGGAGTAGATTATAGAAACCTCCCTGCACTATATTGGGACATTATAATTGAGA
Source organism: Viscum album (assembly GCA_963277665.1). Classification (NCBI taxonomy): domain Eukaryota; kingdom Viridiplantae; phylum Streptophyta; class Magnoliopsida; order Santalales; family Viscaceae; genus Viscum; species Viscum album. The sequence continues at coordinate 1,360,915,294 of OY728141.1, read as the reverse complement.
AGGAATGTGTTTTATGGGAGGATTATGATGTTTTATAGCACAGGAAGAAGGTTGAGGGATCCCAAGTACTCCACGTAGCTCAAGAGGAGATCACTCACCTATACGAGAAAGCACAAGAGAATGTGGACCTCATCACTGATCAAGAAGGGATCATTGGATAATTTAGGGCTCAGTTGATGGATTTTAAGGATATGGAAGGAGAGGTGGAATATTTAGTGGCTAATTATGAGGATGAATAGAATAAGGTGAAAAGTAGATTTGAATATATTCTCCATACTATCAAGGAGGAGGGGGATGATCTAGTGAGATGGAAACTAAATTTGAAGGATCCTCAATTGAGGTTTGTTAAACATGAACCCCAAATTATCTATGTTATGTATTAGGGAGTGTTACCATACCTTTAAATAAAGTAGAGGCTCCAATATGTGGATGACCCCCTGAACATTAAGATTTTTTTAATTAAACTCCATATCAGAACAAATCATTCATTTTTCAGCATCTCAAAAACATCAACAAGACAACCAACAATTAATATGGAATCCCATGTGAGTAATTCTTTGTGTGGTAAAAAAAGGAAAAAATAGAATAATTCTCATTTATATGAGATCACTATACAAGGGGAGAACACTCTAGGTCTAAACATGTATATTGACCACTAAGAGTGTCATAACCAACAAAATTTTGTCTATATAATGACACTAACTCCAAATAAGAATTGATTTTCTAATGTTACCCAGTTCACAAATTGAAAATTCTAAGGGTGTTAAATTCCATCCAGACCAAGGGTAGTGAAAATAATGAACATGGACACCTAGGATCTAGAACATGAAAGGGGTGACAAGGAGATGTGGTATTACAAGTAGACATGTTTTTAACACATATCCACTGATTTATTTTCTGGGGATGTGAAATATTGGGGGTCTACCACCGAACATGTAAAAATATAGGAACTATAAAAATATTTTTTGAAGTATTTCACTGTGTGTGCTTATGATGGTAGATGAGCCACTTTGTTCAATCACTGTTTTTGTTAGGGGAAATATTTTTTAGATTTGATTATTGACAGGGATCAAAATACAAGTAGGTGAAAAAATCAGCATCAATTTGGGTATGGTTTGGATGGCATTAAATACTCACAAAATTACAACACAGAGACTCTGAGAACATTTGGTACATGTGTTGGTATAGAAAGAATTTATACTCATATTCCAATTGAAGGTCATATTTAGTTCTTGTAAATGGTCATAGAACTCAAATGGTGTAGTAGATGATCAGAACATAAAGTTGAAAAGGTATCCATAATGAAATTGTTAAATTTTTTTATAGATTAATGTCATGATTATGAGTATGAATAGAATACACTTTTATATATTGAGGAAAGGACATTGAAATATTAATTTAAAATCTTATGTTGAGGATGGTGAATCACATAGTTTAGCATCATCTGATTATGAAATTATTTGCACAATTTAGATTCTTGTGACTAGGAAATTTGAACTCTTGTGAATAGTTCACATATAGTCTAGGTATTTGGACTCATAAAATTGAAACACATGGGTGGAACCTTATAGAGGATCTCTTGAAGAAAATAGATATTATATTTGGATATAACTTCTTCCTTAAACTTTGGGTTCATTGAAATTAGAGATGTTTTTAACAGGGCCAAAGGTGTGTCTCGAGAGTTATACACCTTTTTATTAAATACCATACTTTTTTATAGGCCACGAATGTCATATAGTGGGTGGGTTTCTGACTTTTTCATTGGTTTCTTCTAGAGGTTTTCAATCTGAAAGGTATATGTGCCTATTTTATTGGGATTTATAGGGGAATACTAGTAGGAACAAAATTTTATATAGTTCAAGGCCATAATGATTAGGCCATCGGTGGGAGAGTATCTAGGGAGTGTTATTTAAATGGAAGAGAGGTCACATGATGTGTAGAATGAGAAAATAAGTCCATGCCACAAGGAACATCCTTTATACAATATCTACATATTTTATGGTCATGATTCTTGTACTCATACTCCGAGTTTAAGGTCATAGAGTTTAGATGATAAGGTAACCTGTGCATCTCAACATTTCTCAATGAAATTCCTCCTATCTTAAAATCCCATGTGATCCATGATTGATGTGATATAAAAGGAACTATAAAAATTATCAATTGTTTTTAGGGGTTTTACAGAATAAAAAGAAAATGTTACCAAATTGGGGAAGTCTCGAAAGGGTAAGTTTTAAATTCCATGATTAATATAGTAAAAGGGTAATTACCGGAGGGTGGGGAACAATTATTGAACATGTTTGAAAGGAATTTTAGACAATAAAAATTGTAAAGTGTTAGGAAAATAAACGGATGATTGATTATTGACATTGTTCAAAACATAAGAACCACCATCTTTTACTGAGGATCCTTTAAAGAGTGTTCCAAGTATGGTTGGTGAGTCAGTGTTGCTAGGCACCAATTTCACAAGGGAGCCTTTTTAGATTAGGTGGATGATTCCTATCCAAATCAAAGAAACCGTGGAGTGTATAAATGGAAGTGGGTAATTTCTTATATGGAATATTGAGTTCTGTAGGATCTATCACACCGAAACTCAAAAAAATTAGATGAAATTGTGGCCTAGAAAAAATCAATACAGGCCTTGAGAGAAGAGAACCTGAAATGTGTTAATTGTGGGGTTGTACCCAGGTAATGATATCCATGTATAACCACATATCCCATGGGAATAGGAATCATGTGACACATATTTTTGGAACATGAAATAATAGGTGACAAATGTCGTAAGGATAGGTTCCTCTTTGAGAGGACATCAAGTCATCTCTTACATGATATATGAGGAATCCTATGTTCATTACATAGGGTTTGGATATAATTTAACATCTTGTACTAAGGATTTTAGTTTTGGTTATCCAATATTTTTCAAATGAGACATCCTATGTTCATTACATAGGGTAAGGATATAGTTTAACATCATTTGATGAAGACATTGTTTTTGGTCATCCCATATTTTTTAGAAGGAGAATATTGAGTTTATATAGTGTAACATTTTAGTTTAACCTCATATTATGATGAAATTGATGTTTTTTATTTACACACTTATCATATGAGGAATCCTATACTCATCAATTAGGGTACACATAGAGTTTAACATCATGTATTGAAAAAATTGGTTTTTGTCATCTCATATTTCTCATGTGTGTAATCAGGGGTTTAAAAGGGCGAAGGAAAAATTTTAATGACATATTTTGGTGATTCTGATGTTTTTTATTCTAAAACATGTCTTTTTAGGATTCATAGGTTCATCACAAAGGTTAACACTCTAGTTAACATAATGTAACGAGGAAATTTGTTTTGGTCATCTCATATTTGTAATATGAGGCATCCCATGTTTATATAGGGTAAGGATATTGTTTAAAATTATGTGAAGAGGAAATTGACATTCATTGTTCTCACGCATATCATATGAGGTCTCCTTTATTAATCATATAGTGAAAGGATATAATTTAACATCATGTGTTAAAGATGTGGGTTTTGATAATATCATATTTTTCAAAGGAGGAATCCCATGTTTATATGGGGTACTGCTACAATATGAAATATTTAATTGAGGATGTTGGACATTATAGTTTATATTCAAACATCCCAGACTATGGATACTGCTAGTTTATGGCCATGGAGCTCATAAAAATGGGGTAACTACTAGTTTAATCTCTATATCATGTACCAAGGTTGAAAATAATTTAATTTAGTAATTATTGGATGCTGATTTTTGTAGATTAAGGACACATAGATTTGACCAAAGTGGGTTTGGTTGTATTGAATAGGCTCTTATGGTAAAAAATAGTGTTAAACCTATATAAAATAATTGTTTGGGTGTATTTAATAGGCTCTTATGGTAAGAAATAGTGACAAACCTATATAAAATAATTTTTAAGGATACCCTTTTCCAAATAAAATTTGAAGGCACACCCCTCACAAGTTAAAATAATGATTCAATGGGAGAAATGACTCCACAATGAATTGATTATTGGGGATAGACCATGGATAAATGATCTGAGGACCTAAATATATCCCATAGTTTTGGGAATCCACCCATATACAATTCTAGAACATGATTTAATGGGAGACCAATTCTGGTTGTGGGTTTTACACTTGATTATGGATTCTATGAAAAAGACAGATTTGTATTTGTTTGTAAAAATAAGAAGAATGAATGAAACTACTTGAGGAAGGGTCCATGGTCAGGTTAGTGACCACATTTAAAAGTCTTAATTCTTTGAATTTAAGTGGAGTAGGTACTTCAATGTTTTTATTGTAGTGAAAAATAGTTGAGACCTGATGTTAAGAAGTATGCAAGGGGTCCTTGAACCTCATAAAGAAGCCATAAAATGAATTTCATGCAACTCAAGGGCATTAGGTTTTTAAAAGTTTGAGGTCATGAAAATAGGCTAGTACTGATGTTGGGCCCAAGATGTTGGATCCAGATATCCCTTTGTGACCCATAAGTCATCAGAATCATTGCACGCATAGTTCTAGAACATGACGTGGTAGAAAACCAACATTTAAGGGGTGATGTCCTGTCATGTGAAGAAATAGAATCATGTTATATTTTTTATACGGGAATAATATAATTATAAAATTGGTTAAATATAAAACATAAATAAATGTGTTGAGGATATTTGTTTTGGTTAATCTCAGATTTTTCATATGAGGCATTCAATGTTTATACAGGGTAAGGGTTAAATTTAATGTCATGTTCTGGGGACACTGATGCTCATTATTCTCATACTTATCATATGAGGTATCCTATTTTCATCACATAGGGTAATGATATAGTTGAATCCATGTTCTAAAAACCATTATTTTTTCCATCTCTTATTTTTTATTTGAGGTATCTCGGTTATACATGGGGAAATACAATAGTTTAAAATTGAGTTATGAGGATGTTGTGCTTCATAGTTTAGATTCATACAACATAAAATATAAATGCTTCTAGTTTAAGGTCATGGATCTCTGACTAAAGAGGTAGTTTCTAGATTAAAGACATATATATTAGATAGAAGATAAGAATAGTTTTTAAGGTCAAAATTCTAGGACACTAGTAGATAGAGTAAAAGGAATTATAGATTTGAACATCATTTTCATTTGAAGAACTACTTGTGGAAAATGGAATTAGTGGGAGGTGTTAAAATCTATACATCAATAGTTATTAAAGATTATGATCCATTAGAACAGACCGTACAAAAATTTTAATGTGATTCCCATTTTGGATCTAACTTTGGTGGATTTTTATTGGGTATTATCATCATTATGAGCATGAATACCACATAACCCTAGAGGAAGGAGAGGAGGAAAACCTTCTTGATGAATTCTCTTAATACCATATGGTGGTTCCTCTCTATGTTATGAAATTCTTGAAGACTATTTTATTCAATAGCATAAAATTTATCTAGATGGGCTTCCACCACTATGTTTTGCATATTTTGGTCATAAAGAACCATTATTAGAAATGGAAACTAAACCTCAATATGTAAAACTACATCTATTTCATATACCGAGGAGTATGGGGTCACGTGGGTGTAATTCTATGTTTTCATATGTTATGACCATAGGTTATTAAGGAATTTATCAAGATAAATCTTTTTTTCTAGCCTACTAAAATCCATAGGATTTTAGAGAGGGTCTTGTTGAATTCCTCAATGTTTAATTTTTCTTGCACATGGTAGTAGGAAGTATGCTTAGATGGAATTTTTTACTTATCATATAGTTTATTTAACTCATCATACAATAAGTTAGTTCTATTGTTTTTGAGAATAGTATAAAAACCCAAAAATGATGAATAAAGTTAGAGATCATAAACTTAATCGTAGACTAGGTTTTTACATATTTGATGGGAAATTAATCTAACCACTTTTAGATTAAATCTATTGTTTTAAAATCAACCTCCCATGTCGATCCATTTCTAGATGTTATCATCCCACAATATCGACTCTACAAACCACAATGGGATAATAATATTTTGTAGTGTGGTGAATATTTGGTAGTTTATGCACAATTTATGAATTAATCTGGAAATAATGATTTTTATTGGTTATTTAAATTTTATTATATACTATGGTGGGAAAATAGTTTCATTAACTATGAATTTTGTGGGAGATCTTTAATCCTACGAGATGGGCACCATAGAATCAGGGATGGACCTTCTGCATGACATGAAGTGTCTCATCTCCTTAGACTAAATAGTTGACAATTCAACCTTACATGTTGTATTATGGGGTCATATCTAGGATGGGGTCCCTTTAGAGGGTAAATTTCATAGCACATTAGTGTGATTTATTACAATCAACTCATCATTGAGAGAAAATTACATGTTGTAGGTATTTAAAAAAAGATTCATCTAATAAGGCATCTTCTCAATCATGGGGTATTTTGAGGTCCCCGACATAGAAGTATGAGTAGATAGATAATATAAGTGTTTATTTCCATAAATTTATTTGGAAGGGGAAAAAACCCATGGTGTACCACATGAATGGAAAGGTCATCCTAATTGGGCCACGAAATTAATAAACCAATCTTTCCATAGCATCAATTGAACCATTTTATAAATGAATGACATGGGTTGCCTTCAATTGGAAGGGAATTGGGCTATAAAATGATGAGTAAAATATAAAAGGTAAAAATATCAATATCTAAGAAGTCATAATCACCATTTATCCATTTGATGAGTATCTCATAGTATCCCTTCACATTTAACTATTGTACATTAATATTGAGGTCCAAATAGAAACTGACAATAATAGTTTTATATTCAACCACATATTAGTGAGACCTTATAATAATAGGAAAAGGAATGGTAGAATGGCCTATGAAAAAGTGATGAAAATCATCAATTGGCCTAACTAGTTGAGCCTGAGGTCATCTTACTTTCTTCTAGTTGAACTTCAATAATCTTCATCAAAATTCATCTTCCAACATAGTTCAACCAGATCCACTAAGAGAATATCTTGATTTGGGAAAATGAAACAAGGGGTAGTTTTTTAGGGGATGTATGTGAGGCTATGATGTCTTATAGTACTTTTAATTTAATGGCCTTATATGAGACAATCCAAGTGTCAAACTTATAGAGGGTTATTGTGTAATATACCAATCATCCCATTACACAAGGTGACTGAGAATGTATTTTTGTGGGTCAACTACAGAAATAAACTGTATCACATAGTGTAGAAAATAATTTTAAAAATTATACACTATAAAGACTAGTGTGGGTAAACTAATTTCGATGGGGGAATATCCAATCTTCACATATAGGAATATGTGACTGGTATATTATTTCCATTTTCCCTACTCTCTTTATTTTTCAGGCTATGAGGGCACTAAGGGATCATTTTTGGGGGGTCAGATGGAGGACCATAGGTTTTTCTAATATAGGTGGAATCAAAACTAGAGGATATAGAAGATGATTATTAATATTCTCAAAAGTGGTTTTTCATTCCTCATCCCCTGTTAAATGACACCATTTTTTCGGATCCTTGAAAAGGTAGTATGCTTTATTGATAGATTTTTCATATATTAGGGAATATAAGAAAAGTGTACTTTGGGGCCTAAAAAATATAAAATTTTTCATGGTGAGGTAATTTGGTTTATAGCCTCTATTTACTCAGGATCAATTTAAATTTCTCATTAATTAATAATTAATCTTGAAAATTTTCTGAAGGTACCCCTGAATGCACACTTCCAAAGGTTCGTATTCTATTGGTTGGAATGGAAGAAGCTGAAACTTTTTTCAAGATCATTGAGATGGTCCCAAAATTGATGTGATTTAGCCACAAGATCATCCACATAACACTCCATCAATTTTTCAAGAACCAACTTTAATATTTGGTACAATAACCAATAATAAGTTGCTCCAACATTCATCAAGTTAAAAGGAATGACTAAATTGAAAAAAAATTACATGCGGATACTTTAAGGTAGTATCCTACTCATCCTTGGGGACCATCAGGATATGATTATACCTAGAGTATATATCCATGAAGTAGTGGTCATAGAGCATAGACATAGTGATGATCAATAACTATGTCACTAGAAGGAGAAAATCCTTCTTCACAAAATGACAGTTGTGTTGAGAATGTGTTGATTCAACAATTTCCATATTTTTTTTGGTTTTGATTCTCACAAATTCCCACACTTGTTTTACTAATGAGTTTATTTTTATATTAATTAGGACAATTTATTATTCATGGAAATATTTTCTCTAGACTTATAATCAAGAAATTTATCTGTTAGGAATATTCATTGAAGCATTCAGAACATGTTTTCATATATTTTGGAGACATTGTTCATACCCAACATTAGTAATCATAAAATAATAAATAATACCTACATTCAGAATAGCATGTATGGATCGTGAACCCTATGTGACTTGGAACATATGGTTAAAGAACCCTATTTTTGGAAGGAACCTTATGTTTCTACGAAAGGAATGTATGGTTGAGGAACCATACATATGTAAGGAACCCTATGTATGAGGAAACAAAAATATGGTATGTCATCCTTGATTTTGTGAACAACCCAATGATTTCAAACCATACATTTGAATTTTTTTTCGTTACATGAAGTAACCCTACATTTTACTATTCAACGTCAAATATTTTAAATCTGTGATATTATTTGTGAATTATGAAATGGTGTTGATGGTATTTAAAACTCAGTTATAACCCATTAAAAAGCTCATTATTATCAAATTAAAGAATCATAGTCAATAGTGTAAATCATTACTATTCTCATGGGATGTTATTCCTCTATTGAATATCTTCTAAATTCAAATATTCAAGATTAAATTCGGAGATATTACTAGAGATATTTCGGGTGTGAATCTACTCAATAAATAATATAAATATTGAGGTAATATTCATCAATATATGTGTGTGTGTGTGTAAAAAAATTATACATAAGTGATGATTATACAAAAAAAGATATTTACATACAGAATCGTGTGTCAATTCTTTCATAGATAAACATTGGAGATGTATGTGTTTTGATTTATCATATCTTTGTTGTTTCTACTATTGCTATTATTTTTGTCACTACGACTAGACTTCATCATTATATGTTCATTTTCATGTATGTTGAATCATCTATTGGAAATTCACTTTGGTGAAAAATATGTTTAACTATCTTTCTGGTGTTTTCTCGATCGCTGTTTAGAGAAATCCTACTCGAAGTTAAAGATCTATTTACTATCAAAACTCAATATCTGACAATTATCTAATGAAGAATTGAAAAAATATTTTTTTCTGTTACAATAAAAATAATTTTTTTTAAAGAATTATCATATAGAAATTGTTATGTCTTATGATTCTATTATTTTTGATAATGAGGATTATTCAGAATAAATTTAAGATTTAATGTCTAATTCCTATAAATCTAGTGATCTACATGATATAAAAATAATGAACAGTGGGATGAGATTGATGATCTAAAAAAGCCTCTAGTATGCTAATAAACTGGACAAATATTAATCAAATCCTTGGTAAAAATAAAATACCAAAAGAAATTTTTTGAATATAAAGTAATGCAAAAAAGACCAAAAATATGTAAAAATCACCTTGTTTATGGTTTAAAGATAAAAAACATGTCTACTATTAAATTTTTATATTGTGTTATTAATATTAATTTAAAAAATTATTATTGTTTTAGAAAATGTAACATTACATGTATTAAAAATATATATTGTTCTGAAGAACTGTTAGATTTAAATAGTAAAATTACTACTCAAAATAAAATCTTTTGGTTACCTATAAATTTAATTGCAAACACTGATGGACCCAAAAGTGTATGGGTACCAAAAATAATTTGTATTTTATGTTACTGAGGATTCTACCACAAAGGTACATCTGTAAATTTTTAAGTGTTTGATCGATGGAAATATGTTAAATTATCCAGAGAAGAAATGCATAGCTCTAAAGTTGTTCATTGTCAAATAATAAAAAATACTAAGGAGACATACATAGGAAGTATTTGTATTTAAATACTAATATACCTATGGTACATTAAATATTTTTTAAAAAATATATTTTAAAACATAATTCTATTAATTACTCTTTTTAAAATAACTATAGTTTTTATTATAAATTTTTTTTCATGTTCTTAAAATTATTTATGAAAACTGGAATATTCTTCTTATGAAATATATAATTATTGGTCTTTATTTTTTGACTAATGAAAATGAAGTGTTGTTTATTATATGATATACTAAATAATCATCTTCTTCTTTAAAATAATTTAAATAATGGGATCATTTTCTTAAACATATATTCTTCAAAATTTTCTAATAAATTAGACACAACAAGATGAATTGTTAAAGCTCTTCATGTTTATAAGAAAATCATTCTTACCATATTATGAAAGGTAATACTTCATGTTTATTTATTTAATTTTTTGAATATTCTCCGGAAATTCCATCTGAAAAAAATAAGGAATATTAATGTAATGATAAATAAGAAGTATTCTCTTCATAATTATCTTATGAAAATCATATGATCAATGTCGGCACTCTTAATAAAGAAAAAAGAAAAGCGTTGAGTTGAGATGTAAGAGATTTAAAAGTCATATGATGACCTATAGAAATATTCTATATCGAAAGTGTATTTTAATTTCTTAAAAAAATAATATTTGAATATGAGAAATATTTTGATCTTAAAATAATATTTTAGAAAATTCAAAGGAGAAATTCTAAGAGAAATGAAATTTTTCAGAAAATAAGATCCTACAATGCTAGATGTTTATAAGTTGACTTTTCTTTGGTGAAAAGTGATTTTCTTCTTCATATCAAATTATAACTGATGTTCAAAGAAAAAATGGAAGGACTATCAAGAGTCGTAGATTCTCTAAGTGATAAACATAGAAGTTTGGATAGATCAAAATAATTTTTCACTTATCTCTAACTCATCCAATTTTATATTTAATTAAAATTATTTCACCCTTTGAAAATATATACTGTTTTAAAAAATTATGTACTAATATTTAGTTCTTATTTTATTTTTGTAAATAATCCTAAATGTATTCAAATATTTATTTATTCTCATAAACATTAGTCGTTTTATATAATTTAATAATTAGTAAAAACATTTAATATCATCCATGATAAAATACACGGAGAGTTTTTAGAAAATAGAAAATTTACTATGCTCCTTTATTTCTTATCTATAACATTTTTTCAGAGGTATATTATTTTAAAATACACTATTCTTTTTAATTTCCCAAAAAGGGGATAGTTAGTATGGTAAGAGTTTATAATAATTTCAAAAAGTGGAAGATTATAAGAACTTTTTTTCTTAAAAACTATTAATTTATTTCAACATAATTTTTGTCATGGGTTTTATGACCATAAAAATGGAGGAGATTGTTGTGAATCTGTTGATTTAGAAATTTTGATAATTTATTTTTGGTTTTTATTCTCACAAATACTTACAATTTTTTTACCAATTAGTTTATTTGTAAGTTAATTTGAGGAATTTATTATTCGTTGAATTTTTTTAGACATACCATCAAGACATTGATCCCCAAATAATATTCATTAAAGAATTAAAAATTTTATTTAATATATTCTGGAAACACATTTCATACCCTACATTGTGTATTGTATCTTATGGAATAAACCCTAGGTTTAAAACATCGCATATAGATCATTAACGCTACATATACATGAATATATGTTAAAGAACCCTACGTTTGGAAGTAACATTAAAATTTTAAGAATGGAAAGTATGGTAAAGGAACCCTAAGTATGTATGGAACCCTATGTATGAGGGAAAAAATGAATGGTATATCTACATTAATTTTGTGAAAAACCATACGTTGTTAAACCCTATGTTTGATTTTTTTTTCATTACTTGAAGGAACCCTACGTTTGACGGTTCAACGTCAATGATTTTAATTCCATGATATTAACCTTGATTTATGAAATGGCCTTGACAATATTTAAATATTATTAAATATTGATTCAATGGATCATTATTATCAAATTAATGACTCGTATTCATTTGAGTAAATTGTTACTATTCTTATAGGAATTTATGAGTCACTTTAATGTCTTTTGAATTCAATTATTCATGATTAATGTTTGTGATATTACTGGAGATATTTTTGACCTAGGCATACTTGAAAAACATTTCAAATATCTTGGTGACCTTCATTGATATATATATCTGTGTGTGTGTGCGTGTGTGTGAAATATATACATAGTAGTGGTGATTATTCCAAAAATGTGATTTACATATAGAACCATGTGTCGTTTCTTTCGAAGATACAATTTGGAGATATAAATTTTTAGATCTTTTGTTTCTCTATTCTTACTACAACTATGGTTATTTTATCATTTCTACTGAAGATCATCATTATATATTCATTTTCAAGAATGTCAAATATGCAGTTAAAGATACACTTTGGTGAAAATTATGTTTTTACATCTGTCTGGTGTTTTCTCAATCACTATTTATATAAATCCAATATGAAGTATATGATCTTTTTATTATTGTTCTATATTGAGGATTTCAATCCATATGTTTATAGTTACTACAACTATGAAGTGAAACCCAAATTTTTTACGAAATAAATCACTATTTATTTGGTGTAGTTTTGACTACTTAGAGTCGATCATGGTTATGTTTATGCATCTTGTACAAAGCTCTAGATAATCAGCTCCCTTTTAAATGAACCAGAAGTATTTTATAATTATTTTTTTAAAATTTTCAAGTTTCCATACTCAGTTGAGGATTAATTGTATTAGGATAAGAGGGCCTAGTAAAGATCACAATGCTCAGGGATTTAATCAATGGTGGAGTGGACTAGAGGATTTTTGTTCCATGAACAACTATACATCACTCTGTTCATTGACATTATTTATTTATATTTCTCACTCATATTTGAGAGAAAAGGAAAGGTTTTCTTCTAAAATATATTGGAATTTTTATTGTTTAATATTATTTAAGTACACAATTCCCCCCTCTCGTGTCTTTATCCTCTTCATCACCATCCTAACCACACAATTATTATCAAAGTGAGGTCTCTACTGTTATATTTTCTTCTTAAAATCTTTCCCACTATTTAAATTTATGGAAGTGATATTTTTTATATTATTTTTTTTGATCTATTGAATAAATTTGTAGTTTAATATTATTCTAATAATTCTGAGTTAAATATTCTGACAAAGAAATATATAAATGACTAATTAGAGAGAAGGTATATATATGATCTATGATCTACATATTAATGGTGATAAATATGCATTCCATAAAATAAGTATGATCATATACATGAAAAATATTTGAATAAGGGTTTAATTTATGGTAGTTAAACCTTATAAAATTTATTTTAAAGATCTAAAAAATGGATCAATGATCAATAAAAGGAATATAATCTGGATTCAAATTCTATGAATGTTATTTTGTGTGGTTTAGGAACTAATGAATTAAATCGAGTATCTCAACTTCTTACAGAACACGGGATGTGGAAAACTTTTTTTCCTTTGAAGGAACTAATGACATCAGAAAATTAAGGTACAAAACTATGAAATTAATGTTTGATACATTTAAAATATGAAATGTTGAAACCATCACCTATATAAATGGATTATTGATATAAATAGTCAATGATATTGCTGATTTGGGAAATCCAATTTCACAATTAGAACAAGAATTAAATGAACTCAGAGTACTAGACCTGAAATGAAATGAAATATCTATTTCTTTATGTTAATCAACACTTGTAAAAAAATTATCTATAAATGAGTTGATTGGAACATTAATGATGTATAAAGATGAGATGCATGATGAATCTGAAAATCATTTCAAACATGAAGAAACTTATCTAAAAGATTATATGAATAAATCAATTAATTAAAATCGTCTATAAATGGATAGAAATATATCATATATTTCTGAGAAGTTTCAAAAACTCTAAAAAATAAGAAGAAAGGGACTAATAAAAATTGATGATGTGAATGCATGGGAAAAGGTCATTCAAAGAAAAAAAATGAGGTTTACAAAAAGAAAAAAAAGAAATGATTACTAAAAAAGAAATGCAATGAGAAATATAAAGGGTATATAGATTAATAATTCTAAATCAAATACCGAATCTTCTTTAGATTCTAATTTTATGTTTAAAAATAAAATGGTATTTCTAATGGTATATACAGATCATGAGCTACAATCTTCTTACTCTCAAAACTCTAGTTGTGAAGAATTTAGTTTTGATTAATTGAGAAAATATTTCTTTATATAGTAATTCAAATATGAATCATTAAGGAATGATCATAGAGGAATTAATATATTATATTATTCTATTCTTTTAGATAAAGGGTATTTGTCAAAATAAATTTTAGATTTAAAGTCTAATTCTTATAAATCAATTAATCTACATGATATAAAAATTAATGAACTATAGGATGAGATTGATGATCTAAAACACATCTCTAATATTAAGATAAAAGGATTGAAATACTTAAATAAAATCATTTGTAAAGATAAAATACAAAAATAAATTTTTGGAATAGGAAATAATGGTAAAGACCAAAATTAAATACAAATTATTGTTTTCCTAGTTTAAATGGACAAACATGTCTACTTTTAATTTTTTTATTGTGTTATTAATGGTCATTACACAAATTATTATTGTTTTAGAAAACCTCAAATTTTTGTTATTAAGAATCTATATTGTTTAGATGAACTATTCGATTTAAATATTAAAATTACTACTAAAAAAGAAAAAGTTTGGTTACCAAGATATTTTATTGTTAACATTACTAGTCCCAAAAGTTTACGGGTACAAAAAATCATTTTTATTTTGATTTTATTCATAATTAAACCAAAAATATTGGTTGGTAAATCATTTAGTGGTTGATGGATAGAAATAAGTTAAATTATCTATAGAAGGAATGGGAAACTCTAATGGAGTTAGTTATCAAAAAATCCACAATACTAAAGAGACCTACTCAATAATTATTTGTTTTTAAATAATCATATACCTTTGGTACATTAAATTTTTTATAAAAATTTCATTTCAAATATACTTATATCTAAAATGTTTAAAAAAAAATAGTATTTATTATAAAATATTTTTTATTTTTTTTAAAATTATTAATGCAAACTAGAATACTCTTCTTACATAATATGTTTTTTTTTGTTCTTTTTTTTCTGCTAAATATAATGAGGCATTGTTTGCACTATCAGAACATAAAAATTCTTCTTACACTTAAAAATATTTTAAATAATGAATTCATATTCTTCAAAACATATTGTTCAAAAATTACTAAAAAAAATACATGGCTAAATAAAGCCTTCAAACTCTTCATGTTTAGAATAAAATAGTTCTTATCAAAAGATGAATAAAAATCCATTTAGTTTATCTTTTTCATTTGTACAATATTTTCCTGAGAATTATTATAAAATAAATAAGGATGCTAAAATCCATGATTAACTAGTAGTACCATATTCTCAATTATCTTATTAAAATATTCTAATCAAAGTTACCATTCTTAATGAAGAAGAAGCACAACTATGATTAAAGATGGAAGTGTTTAAAAGGTCTTATGATGACTAGAAAAAATATTATGTATCAAAAGTGTATTTTCATTATTTAAAAAATTATTATTGTAATATAATAAATTATTCAATCTCAAAAGATGATTTTTAATCTTTTGAAGCAGAAATTTTAAGCCAAATGTAATTGTTCGTAAAAGAAGTTACTACAAATTTGAATCTTGATAAGTTAAATATTTTTTTGGTTGAAAAGTGTTCTTCTTATTCATCTCATTGAATAATAGATGTTCAATGTAGAATAGAATTAATATCAAGGGATATATTTTCTCCGAGTGATAAAGTTAAAATTTTGGAATGATCAGATGAACCATCCACTTCTCTTTAACATTTCATATTTTTTTTATTTAAAATTATTATACTCATTGCAAATATATATTATCTTGAAAAATTATGTGCTTACAGTTAGTTATTAATTTATTTATTTTTAATCATCTTAAAAGTATTCAAATATTTATTTATTATCATAAAAATTAAAAGTTTTATCTTTTTCAAAAACTAGTCAAAATTATAAATATCCAAAATGATAAGATTCCATAAGAGATTTTAGAAAATAAATAATTTATTATGATTGATTATTTTTTATCTATAGTAGAATTTTAGGTGGATTTTGTTTTAAAATAATCTTATACATTTAATATCAGAAAAATGGTTAGGTCGTAATGGGTTAGTTTGTAATAATTTCAAAAATGGAGAGATAGTAAGAATTTTATTTCTTAATAAATTTTTATATATTTCAACATAACATATGACAAGGGGTTTTTGACCATCAAAAAGTATGAGATTGTTGAGCATGTGTCAATTAAATAATTTCACTAATTTTATTTGGGTTTTTATGCTCTAAAACTCCCACACTTGTTTAAAGAATATATTTATTTTTGGTTAATATTAGGAATTTAATATATGTTTAAATATTAAATCATGTCATATATTCAAGGAATTTATCCATGGTAAATATTCATAATGAATTCTGAACACATATTAATATATTCTAGAAACACTATTCTTAGTTTATGTTTGTAAACGTAGCATAAGGAATAAACCCAAAATTCAGAATATCATGTATGGATCATGAAAACTGTGCTTACAGGAATTTTTGGTTAAAGAACCATATGTTTGGAAGGAGCCTTTCATTTGTAAGAATGTAAAGTATGGTAAAGGAACCCTATGAAATTAAGGAACAATATTTCTTATGAAACAAATGTATGGTATATCAGACCCACTTTTTTGAACAACCCTATGCTGTGATGCCCTACATTTGAAGTTTTGTCATTATTTAATGGAACCCTAAGTTTGATTATTCAACGAAAATGATTTTAAATACAAAATATTGTGCATGATTTAAGAAATTATCTTGTTGGCATTTAAATCTCATTTATGAATGACTAAAAAGGTTTGTTATTATCAAATTAAAGAATCATATTCAGTGGATTAAATCATTATTATTCTTAAAATATGTTATAACTATCTAGAATATATTTTGAATTCAAATATTCAAGATAAATCTATACGAAATTACTAGAGATACTTTCGACCTGAAGCTACTCGACCAAAAGTATAAATATTGAGGTTATATTGATATATATATATATATATATATTTTTTTTTGTATGTGTGTGAAAAATATGTAAACAAGCATTGATTATATAGATAAAATTATTTCCATATATAACTATGTGTAATTGTTTTTAGAGAAATGCTTTTGAGTTATAAATGATTTGATCTATTGTATCTTTTTTATTACTACTTATGTAGTTATTTTTATCACTGATACTGCACCTCATAGTTATATCTTTATTTTCAAGATTGTCAAAGCATCTTTGAGAGATAACTTTTTGTTAAGATACAGGTTTAAACATCTGGGTGTTTTCTCATAATCTTTTTAAAGAAATCCTATGTGAGGTTGATGATCTATTTTCCACAATGCTATATTAAATATCTGAATACATCTGTTAGTTGTTACTACAACTGTGAAGGTCAACCCTAATTTTCACCAAAATTAATCACTATTGACTTGGTGGAGTTTTGAATTCATCGAACCATTTGTGGATAAGTGTTAGCTTTTTTCACTAAGGTGTGGATAACTTGTTCCCTATAAAAGAACGATAAGGCTTTGTTAAGTATTTTTATAAAGGTTTCAACTTTTTGTACTCAGCTGAAGATCAAAGGCATTAGTATAAGAGGACCTAGTGAAAATAACCAAGCTCTTGGATTAGATCATTGATGTAGTGTACTAGGAGATATTTATTCCCTAAACCATAACACATCACTGTGTTCATTTTCTTTATTTATTTCTATCGCTCTCTCATCTTTGAGAAAAACATTAATGGTTCACTACTAAAAAAGAGAGGCATTATAAATTGTTTAAAATTATTTTTATACACAATCCCACCTCTTGTGCATTTATCTTCCTCATCCCCATCTAGGATCAACAAGTCGTGGTCTCGGATGTCTATATATATTATTCTACAGTAATTATTCTTTCTAGAAATTAACATATGTTCTAGACATTTGGGGTAATGGACCTCTATAATGATGTCATTTTTAATAAGCATGCCAATTTCATCCTTGAATATGGAACCATTATAGGGGTTCATCTTTTTTGGATACAATAGGAACCATCAGTGACACACTAGGAGGCCAAGTTTATTAATAGAATACTAGGAATCGAGTCTGGGTATCTCATCATAGTTATAGGAAAACTTGTCCCAATGCTAATTTTAGAAGGTCACATATTATTATTGATACTATTGGGACATGGATGCATAGACCAATTTCAACCTAATATCTTCTTCAGTTCCAAGATTTACTTGATTCTAAATGTCAAGAATGATGGAAACACCCAATTCTCATCTAATATAGTGTATTCTATATCCTATTAATCATTTAAAATTTGGGGATGAGAGGGAGGAGGTGTTTCTTTATGGATTGCTACCTGAGGGGGGAAATAATGTCTAGTATGATAGATAAAGAATACATGATGAGATTTTCTTATTCAATAGAGATTATGGAAATAGATTCTATTGTGCCAATTTCATTTAGTTTCTAGCTGCGAGGTCGACTTTTGAATGAGAATCGATGATGATGGGTTGATTCTGTTAAGTCAAACATACTTTTCGAAACGCATGGGAATTCATTGGATCAATATCCATGAGTAAAACCTATCAATACATCACATGAGTAGGGTTTTCAAGTATTATTCCATCCTATCTTATGTAGAATTATTAGGAAATCCATGTAATTACCATCTACATTGGGAATTTGAAACAACATCCTAGGTATGGTGTTGTGGGTTCCAACCGTTGAATTGGGAGAAAAAATATACATTTAATGTCTTCCCATGGATATTTTGTAGTATCCATTAGAGTTTTATGGGAGTTGATATACATAACTCCATTGGTATATACATACATTCTTTCCCTTTTTTATAACTAGAATTCAGATAGTGGAGCTTATAAGAATCCAAGGGGGATGAATCACCCTTCAGTACCCCTAATCAACAACATTGAGATTATTTAAGGAACTTGTGATACGAATAGGGGACCACTACATGCAAATGAAAATATAAGATTCCAAATAACACATTTTATATAGTTTTATATGAGACTACCATAAATTTTGTTCTCGATCTCAGTCTATAAAATTGAGTATTTAGTAAAATATTTCTATACTTTATCTTCTCACTACTATCATACCCTTGAATTTTTAGGTTTGAGGGATTGATATATTATTCTATAAGTCCCTAACTATGGAGTGTTTGTGTTAAGATGAGGTTGATCATGGAGCTAGTATTCACTTGGAAATGGTGTATGTTTATTCCATTGAACTAGCATCTGATATACAGTGGGCGTATGTGACTCTAAATGTTTACACCCTCATATTCTATAGAAAATGAGATTATGGCTATACATTCCTCTCATTTATCCCCTTTGATATAGTAGAAATAAGTTATCGCTACCAAATTCTATAATAGAATGGGGATTTCCAGTATTCAAAAAGGGCCTCACATATCTTCTTTGAAAGGTGGAGTTCCTCAATAATGGAGAGCTCAATGGGTATGATGAATAGGTTCCTTAAAATAAGTTATTTATTTGACATGGTAATTTTTTTCTCTAGTGGTTTGTTCTTTAGAAGGGGGATGAGGGGATGTCACTGGTTAAGGCACTGGGGAATGGCTAGTGTTATCGATATTCAACCACTAGTTAGTTGGTTTTATATAAGCATTTAAGATATGGGCACCATATGGATACATTTTGGACATTGTAGGACATGGAAAATCAGGGCATGCTAATGATAGAGTCACAAGGTTAACCAACATAGTTTGATGTGGGGGTGTACCTGATAGAGTGGGATGAGAGGGTTGTGTATATTGAGAACTATGAGATGTTTTTTGTATAGTTTTAGTGGAATAAAAATATTGGTTTAGAGTGCTAGCCTGAGTATTATTCCATCTCAAATATCCCCTACATTTGATTCACTAATGTTAGTTATTTTTTTATGAGGTTTTTTCATGGAGTTCTTCATTATGTAGTATCAAATATTGGTCGACTAGTTTAATGGAATTAATAGAGGTGTACATTGAATATTCATCAGTCTAAGACTTCAAATATTTATATACTCTGGGTGCATCTACCAACTCATGAGGATTGATTTATCTAAGGATAACAACTTGATTTGGAAAAGATATGGGAATCTAATTTTCCTTATACCATCAATGTCTTCTCTTAAAATACATGGAATACTGTATTACATTTGTGGAGGCACAAACAAATGAGTCTCAATAGTCATAGTTTGTTTTGGAATATTCAAATAGAAAAAATAATAACATAGGCATGATAGACACTCTTATGAGCCTACCAATCATTCTACCCCAATTTTCCATTTCATGGAAATTTCTACCACTCATTGGAGACTTCACTATCACTATCAAGGTTAGTGGAGAAATGTGCCACATGTTCTTGTACATCTCCCTATTTGATAATTCCAAGTTCCACTTACTCCTAAAACCAACCATTTATGAAAAATCATTCATTTATGTTCTGTCTAATGATCCTAGTATACTTGAAGTGGTCATAATGAAATGTAAGTTTTACCTCTTGGGTTCTCTTGTATTAATGGAATTCAATAATAACTTTTATAATGAATCTTATTAAATAACATGGTAATTTTGCATCATTGATGGATTGATTTATGTTCCCTTTTTATATGAAAGGATATCTTGGTGAATAGCCTTGGTGAGGTTCTAGGGTAGTGTTATCAATTTTAGGTTATACCTATTCTTGAATTGAATGTACTAGGAGAGGATTTATTTATTTAGAATCATATGGTAAAGGGGATAATATGTGTACTAGATGAGGAGCCTCTTCACGTATATTATTAGGTGACTCTAATGTCATAGGCCTCTATACAGAAGTTGGAATAGGTAATGGGAATGAAAATATCTTAGTCTATTGTAAGGCCTCTTTTAGAAAATGTCCATTTTTGGATAACTCTCGAAATCCCCCATATATTTTTTGGAGATGAGGGTAGTAATCTTATCAACTTTGAAATTATCCATGAACATCATGTGTGGATATTTTTTAGAAAGTAGTATGTTAAGAGAGTACATGAGTCCCTTCCACTAGGGAATGAAGTCAATAACTCACACATTAGTCATCTATTTTCATTTGAAGAGGTCATAGATGCAGGCATTGGGTGATGTGGTGCTAAACTGGTAGAGGAAATGTATATAGAGATACAACCATCCTATAATAATTATCAGAACTATCTGGTGAAACCACATGAATGTAGGTACTTGTGGGGTTTGAACATAACATTAGAGCTTGAAATCCTCCAATCATTCTAGAGTTCCAACATGGGGTTTCATAGTGAGGTGAAGAGGGCCATATGTTTCAATGGGTCAACCATATTATTTATTGGGGTGAAACATGAGTTTTTAAATTCTGGTGGTAGATGAATCTGTTCTACCCATGTTGGGTACAACTTTACCTCATGTATAATTGACACTTCTCTCATTTCTAGAACTGGATGGAATGCTGAGAGAATAGTTATCATGTTGACCTAATGATAATTTTTTGTCACAATAGTTCTGATCATCTCATCGAACCAGAAGGAATGATGATCCCAATCTTCATGGGGATAGAAACACTTCTTAGATTGAGCAGGTGACTCATATCTCAACCATTTACCATATCCCCAAGATTCTGCTCAAATCAGATGTACGAGACAGTGAGATTCAAACATAGGTTCCTGGCCTAGGAGGACCGGTTCTCCAATTAGAGGAGAAACAAGGAATGTTTTATCATTTTCACGACCCGAGTTCTATTTCGACATAATCTTAGTAGTATGCTTCTTTAGCCCACTAGATAATGGAGAAAATCATCCATTATGTCATTTGAATTAGTCTCTGACATAGTCTTAGTTATACTAGTGATCACAACATGCCCCTTTACATTGTCTATATATTAGCAAGCAAGAGGAAATTTCTCAATGCATTGAATCCCAAGACACAGTGCCAGACTCCTCTAATTAGTGTGGGAACCTATTATAGGATCTTCTTGTTATTGTGTCACCCCTTAGGGTGGGTTCTCCCTATCATTACCAGTATTGAAATCACAATTTATATGATCTTTTATAGGGTTAATAGTCACCATATTCACTAAGGCAGTGATCAGTGAGGGACCTTAACTATTAGTCAACACTACAGAATGATGATCCCATTATTTCCATGGGATATTGATATAACAGAGGGTAGTATAATACCCCCAGCCTATGATATACCCATGCTATGTTGAATCTAAAAAGACTAATTTGAGTACAATGATCCTCATAACATAGGTCCCCTATATATTATAGTTGTATCCATATGAGTCACGAAGTTGAGCTACTAGGAGACCTATGGTCTAACCCCTACTTCACTAATGATGAATGGAATTGTGGTGCTAGTGAATTCTCGAGTAGGTCATATAATTATCTAACAGGTGGTTAAATTTCACAAAAATATATTTGAACAAATAGACCATATGATCCTTAGGGGGGAATATGGGATTAACATTTTCATGGTTTTAGGTTTTCAAAATGAAACTGATATGTAGTCAATGGAAATAGTCCATAAAATTCCACTTGTTCATTTTTAGGGGGATGATCATATTCTTGGTCATCCCAAGCCCCAATTGGTCTAGGATGAGAAATTGGCTGCATCAATGATGTAGATATTCATTTCTACTAATTTTATAAGACGGAGGGACATGTGTGGGTCAAACATCCACTGCATATTATAATGCATATTGGTGGTAGGTCCATCTTCAAGATCATATCCATATATGTTAGGGTGTTTACCACCCCCTAGTGGATGATAGTGGAAGCATAAAATTTAGGTCCAATATTGTACCCATTATAAATAGAGGGTATAAACCTAGACAACAACATTTCTACAACTTATTTTATGGAGGTAGATAGGTATGAAAATGATGGTGATGAAGATCGTTTCACATTGAGTCCTTGGAAAGAGTCTAGAGTTCATTCAACATACATGTACCTATAGAGAGATTTTGGAATCTTTTGGATCTCATCTTACATGATATAAAGAATCTATAGAATGTATTCTTCCCCAAGCTCTAGTGGAAGTGATGATGGTTCCCTAATCATGTAATCCATTACGTCAGAGTTTGGGAGTGCAATAGTGACATGACATTTACTTGGGTTCTTCCTCTAGCATCACATTTATTCTTCAATCATATGTGGTTGAGAGTAACATGTGTTCCCTCTTGGTGTTTTGAGAACTACACCACATGCTTGACCCTCAGAGAAATTTTCTTCCCACATGACCCATGGAATACCCTTAATGTAATTTCTTAGAAATGGGGAGGACCTCCATGCTAGTTGGTTGTGGCATGGGGAGTGTCACCACATTAGTATTTTTCATCACAGGATGACCTATAATGGTATTAAATGGAACTAAAAACTTGAGAATCAACCCAACATTATAAAGTGACTGTTGAGGTCTTAATCCCATGTGGGATAAAACAGATCTCCACTCACCCATAATATGAATTTGATGAGATATAATGGAAGTGGTAGGGGCTATTAGAGTCGAAAAATATTCCTCCTCTTAAGAAATGTTCTATAAATACCACTGATTTCAAGACTAGGTGTTCTCGACCAGGGATTTAAACGTGTGGATGTTTTCAATCTCCTCATAGACCTGTGATATTGATTAGTGTTGGTGCTAATGTGGCTTGGTGGGAACCATTTTGAGAATCTCTTGATAAGTGGACATGATGAGTATGGATTGAAAATTGCATATATCCTTTGAATACATGAGTGGGATATCAGAGTACACTTGGGAGGGGCTTCCAATTTTTTTTCCATTAGAATAGGGAGTGGATCCCTGTGCATTGATTTTAAGGGTTGTGGTGTCAATGAGTTGTCGATTCCTCATGATCTTGGTGGGACATATCCCTAGTGGGATTTACTTCATATTTTTCATATCGACAAACAATGGTGTCAATAACACTCTTCAAGATGATTTCAGAGGCTAATATGTGGAATTTGTTCTGCATAGCCGAATACCCAGTGGCTATCATAATACACACATTGTAATGCTATATTTTTGCAGTAACATTCCCCCTTCACCTGTGATCAATGACGTTATATTTTCAGTCCCCTATATCTTGAGTCCTATGAATTATAAATAATTAGACTTCAATATATATCTAATTAAGTTAATGAACAATGGACCAATATTATTCATTCATTTTGATGTAAATAAAGGATCTACACTAGGGAATTTTTAGAATGAGGGTTCCGGATATTATCTTCCACAAGTTGCAGAAGAGTTTCATATTGGACCCAATTATTTTTTAGAAGGAACAGGCTATGAATATCAAGATCTAATGACATTAAAATAGTATGGTACCCCTATGCTATTATCCCCCATAATTGATGCATGTTGTTTTAATGTTGGGTTCTCTATTTTGTTTCTGATTCTTTTTTTTCTGGGACATTCATCACCTATTCATCTGGTAGTGAAGTGCTACTTGTTTCCCCATATTACAGCTTTCCAAAGATGGGCCTATTCCATGAATTTAATTGGGGATGTGATCTCCTTGATCAAAACAGTATGATGGGTTGTCAGTTCCTCTATCCATGGATTCCTCATTAGAGCCATTTTCATATTCCATTTCTCCCTCATAGATTTTTTTCAAGTTTATGGACCTCATTTTCAATGTAATTTCATGTTGGAAACCACTGAGTTACACTGTATATATCTCGAAAAGGTAGTAACCTTCATTTATATTATATAATAACATTTTTCATGTCTGGGAATTTTTGAATGTTGGGTAGGTTGGGATCTAAAAAATATTCTTCTTTTTATGTGGGAGGTATTATAGATTAGGATCAAAAGTAATCGTGTTTTGTCCATGACTTAATTAATGCCAAATTTGTAAGTATTCCAATGATTTTTACCTCTAGAATCTAATGTTTATTGTATGTGGTATATATTCTAGATCAGGTCATTAGTTTATAATCTTATGAAAATGTGTACTTCATAGGATCAAAATATTGTGGGGCTAGGAAGGTCACATTATTATAGTATTAAAGGGATAAGTAAGGGATAAGTTTAATGCCCTGTGGGGATAGGTTTTTGGTTAAATGTGTCCCTTAAACAGAGGGGGATTCACACATGTAATTTGGTGAGCGTTTACTGAAGGGGAATGATTTTACACTGGGGTATTTGTGGTATTGTTGGGGGTTTAGGAATGAACCTCATTGGGGGGGGGGGTGCTACATTCCATTCTTAGTAATTGGAATCAAAACACACTTAGTTTGATTCACTATATTATGATCACATTATAGGACGATTCCATGAAATTTAACATCATGTGGTATGGACGATAAAGTTGTGAAAGAAGTATAAATGAGGGACATTTTAGGGGATTACACATATGAGATTTCCAAGGGTTTTCACTATACGGTGATGTCCCACGTAGTGGGAGGAGTGACATCTTGTGATGATCATAAATAGGAAATACCATTATCATCACACAAGGAAAGGATATAGTTTCACAACGTGTTTGGAGGGTGTTGTCATGTTGTTTAATG
This sequence comes from Viscum album, assembly GCA_963277665.1. Taxonomy (NCBI): domain Eukaryota; kingdom Viridiplantae; phylum Streptophyta; class Magnoliopsida; order Santalales; family Viscaceae; genus Viscum; species Viscum album. The sequence goes on along the minus strand of OY728141.1, from coordinate 1,360,889,597 downwards.
TGACATGATTATGATGTGGTGGTAGATAGATTTACATTATGTATCAAAGACATTGAGGAGGCCTATACCTAGAGAGTAAATTTCATATTGGGATAAGAAAATACAAAAAAAATGCCTCTATAATATGAAAGGACATAAATCTTCCTTAATGATTCCACCTTTAGGGATTCCAGGTATAATGCTCATGTTCATCTGATTGTTTCATGGAATAAACAACACTTTGGAGGTGTCGAAGTCATGGGACCATGTTTTAGGGTTCCAATATATAGGATAAAAATGTATTAGGTTACCTATAAATAATTGAAAAAGGAAAGGTAATGGATAGATACATTCTTAAAGAACATGTGGTGGAAATAAGGTTCAATGAAACATAAAAAATGAGAATTTGGGGTGTGGGTGAACAGGTTTATGATGGGTATAGGGGACGTAGGAACTCAAATATTGTGAAATTTTATTGGCTGAAATGTGGAACCATATAAATTAATAGTTGATGGGTTTTGTGATTGTTGTGTCATTGTGAAAATTGACTACTTCACAAAGGATATGAGTCTTCGGAAAAAACATTTTTTACAAAACACAGGGACCTCGCCTTAATGTGATGTCTTGTTTCCCTTGATGATGGTTTCAAGTAAGAAAATTATCTCATAAAACCCCATGATCCATAATGTTATTTCATCTTATGGGAAGATAATTCTATGTCATGATAGGAATATCATCCATGGATTGAGGTTCTCAAGAACCAATGGAAGGTGGTTTCATGAAAGTTGGTTACCTTAAGAAATCCTCATCCTCTCCTTCTCATGAAGGTCTTGATTGTTGAGAATTAAATGCTTTTCCTAGAAGCTGAAAGGTCAGGTCCCATTAAAAGTTGGACATGGGTAGATATTTATAGACCCAGTAGGGATGAAGCTTTCAATTTCATGAAATATATTGGATTTCAAGGATTATTATGTGTTTTGTGGTGGAAGGGGTGTTTCCTCAATAGACATAGGCTGCACAGAGGCTACCACCTCTAGGTATTCATGGATAGATAGATTTCACAAACCAAAGTAACACTGCATGAAGTTTACAACCCTTAGATCCACATTGATGGTGAGTTTCATTGACTATATCTATTTTTTAAGGTTCTGACCTTCATGATGATAAATTGTTAAGTGTATTTTGAGTCATTTTGGGCCGAATTTTCTTTGAACTGGATATTTCTTACTCGGGAACTCCCAGGAAATTTGTATTTTACCATTAACAGTAATGATAAAATAAGATAAATTCTGGTTCAAAATAATAATAATACAATGATATCAAATTTGAACACATGATAAAATCTGACAGCATAACATTTTCATTTCAAATATATACTAATCCACCACATTAAAATGAGAATCTTTATATAAATAATTAACTTCAATGAGACACCAACCATGAAAAATAATTTTCAATCAATAATAAAGTATTTTCAATGAATTAAATTAAATGGTTATCAATTTAAATATATTTTTTTAAAAATAAAAAATTTGATCACATGGAAAATGTATAAAATAATCTCTCTGTTAATTTACGCATCAATATTAATGATATTCAAGGAAATTAAACAAAATTAATATTTATAGAATAAAAAATTCAAAAAATATAAATATATATAATTTTTTCACATGGTAGAAATATTGAAAAAAATAACAATATATAAAAATATAGGCCTTTGAAACAAAAAATAAAAAACATACTATTAATGAAAATAATAAAAATTTTCGGATATGGTTTCTAGGAAAAAGTAAAAAATTAAAAATATTAAATAAATAAATAATATTGTAATGAAAATATTTACTAGAGTTTTAAATACACACACACACACACATATATATATAATAAACATGCTTTAAAAAATTAAACTATTGACAAAATATGTATTGAGAAAAATAATTTCAAAATTAACAAAAAATTTAAATCTACCAAAAAAATATAAATTAGTAAATTGATTTACCCTTAAAATGTATTTATCAATTTTAAAAAATATGAAAGTTAAAAATGATAAATATTTCAAATATGTGAACATTACCTGTACAAATAATTTAAATACAAGGATCCATGAAACTATTAAAAAATTATTTTCATGAATAAAAAATGAATTTTAAAAAATTGAGATAATATTTTAATCCATGACGAGATATAATATATTTAAGTACATGCTACAAAGTAAACTAAAAATAGTTGGTGCTGAAAAATAGGGGTAAAAAATTTAAAGAAAACACATGGTGGCCATAAATGATTATAATATTAAAGTTAAAATAGAAATAAAGTACTTCCTGAATTTTGACATTTTCAACTCCATGTATATTTTATTTTAAATTATTTCTATAAATTTTACTAAGAGAGTAATGAATATTATTGTAAATAGTACCCATATATTCCAACTATCCACATAATTATATAACAATGATTTACAGTAAAAAACCAACAAAATATCAAATAAATTTGGTTTTTTGAAATCATTTTCTTTTGGGTCTGACAATGTTATAAATTAAAGGATTAGGTAACCAATGTTAATTATTTTTACAAAAGTTACATATTTAAATTTATATAATTATTTTAAAAAATAAACATTATTGAAACCAAAAAATTGATGAATTTTAAAGTAGCAGTTAATAGTAGAATTTCGAAAAATTCCATAATGAGAACATTTAACAATAGACATGATTTTGATTTTAGAACTAGGGAAACATAATTCCTATAAAATTTCTGTATTTCACCCTTAATATTAGTACCAAAATTTTCTTTATTAATTTTATTCTTACTAGGAATTTGATTTAGATTATTTTCTCCCATGGTAAGCATTCAAGAAACATTTTATATTGAATCAATGTCAACTAATAATTACTAAATTTTATTTTCATTAAAAGAAAATTAATTTTTGTAAAATATAGATCCTAAATCCACAATCGTCATGGTAAAACTCTCTTTTTTTGAAAAAATAGAATCACACAATTTGAAAACATTACTATATAATTACTTTATGCATTCAAATTTATATTTAACCATATAAAAATATTCACTATGTTCATTGAATGAAATATTTTCAGATTTATAACTAAGATAGTAATATAATTGAACCACATCAATGTGTACCATAAGATATATATTTTCCATGTTCATTTCATTATTAATTATAGAGTTTTAAGTAGATTAATCACTTAAATATTCAGATTCACTCTACATATCCTTCATGAAATTATTTCATTTTCTTTTATAAATTAGTTTCCATTGATCTTTATGTAGATGGACAGTAGATATTACATGACCTTTATTCTTAAATCAATATTATCTTTCCTTCTTCTCTTTAGTCTTCATTAATTTACCATTTCTCTTTTTATCTAGGTTTCAGAATTATATAGAATGATATTATAACTCATCACTTAAACCCATGTTATTGGAATCATTATTGGAAAATTCATTCTTAGAAACATTGAGTGAATCATTTTCATTTTAATAGAAATGTAATTTTTTTGTTATATTTAATCTTATCTACATACATCACTAAGGTTCTAATCAATTCCTTCGAATTTAAATCATTAATCGGTGTGGATTTTTTAATATTAATAGATATTCCATTTAAATAAGACAGTAAAAATCTAAATACATTTTATGTCATTTGGGATTTTTGATTTGGAGTTTCTAAGACAACATTATTGTAACATATCGACCTGAACAACTAAGTCTGATCCATAGTGCTATGTGAAATCATGAATTCATCCCCATAAGTAATAGTCTAATGACTAGTAGGGAGGGTTTAAGTCCATCAATTGGGATACTATATCATTTATATAATGTCATTTGATTGATAATAAAAATAAATAAATTAATATAAAAATTGAATAATGATATATAACTATGTAAATAGAATACAAGTAATTATAGAAAAACATCCCACAATGTGGAAAGCTTGTCTATAGTAATAAAAGTATATAATGATACAAAATTACTAAGAGATCCACCGAAGTCTCTCCTCATCTACTGCTAGCTCAATCCTTATCTACTTAGGTGTCTATAGTAGGGTCCTTCATGTTCCCCAGACCCCTCACAAAATCTATAGGAACATCGAAATTACCGAGTAGGTGTGAGTTAAAAAATTAGTAGGACATAGACAATGTATCCTCAACTTAATTTTCTCATGTATAACTATCTAATGAAATAGTTTTAATAAATAAATAACTGGTAATAGCATAAAATTTGAAACTATGAAGTCACATGCTAACCAAGTCACCATAAACCCTAAACCACACCTAATTTGGATCTATAAAAGAATATAATTGAATAATTTAGTGGTAACCAAACTAGCTCCTATATGGAATCCTCAGGATATTTTCTAAACATGTAACCCAAACTCATATATCCATCAAAAGGTCCTTGAAACATGATGTCCTCTAGTCTAGAATAAATGGAACTCACATTGACATCCTACCTTATAGTGAGTATCACTTAGAATATACGATCTACCTGGTGTTAATCCTCAAGATGACTCTATGGATACCTCATACCTCCTGCCTGAGCTCAAGTACCACTTCACTATATTCACAACCTAGAGAGTTCCCCCCAAAAAAGTTGAATATGATAGGAATGTATAAATATCTCAAGTATGACTCACAATCACCACAGAATGGTAACACATATACTGGGTGGGAACACAAGTAAGAATAAAATATCATCATGAGTATATAGTAGTATAAATAGAATAATGTAATTAAATAAAACATGGAATGGATACACTAATATCAATAATTGAATGTCAACAGGTCTCATGGGATACACGTACCCACACGAAATTAAAATCAAGCCCAATATCAATAATACTATATATAAATAAATATATGAAAACTTTTGTAAGAGAGATCCCCAGAGGTAATGAAATTTATACCTCATGGTTCCCTATGTGGATGTCAAAATCTATTGAATATTCCTTCACTCGAACCTTGATCACAAACCAAATGTCAATGATCACAATTGAAATAACCCTATATTCTCCAAAACACCACATCAAGTCTTCTATAACAAGAAAAGGTTAAAGATTAAACAGGGAAACAAAATATCACCTTGGATAAGGATTCTATAGAAAACCTAATAGGGCTCCATGGTGTAATGCTAAAAGCATCAGCATGGAGGTGTTGTGGAACCAACCACCACAACACAAAGTAACACCATACAACATAGTGATGTTCATGAAAAAGGAATCCATGATATATGGGATGACACCACAATGTAGAGGGAGGGATGAAACCTATAATTTGGATGAAACATTCTCCTCCTTTTCATAATTGTGTTTTATTCTGAGTGGAGGTGCATTTGGATCCCCATGTGTGTTCCAGGAACTATTTCAAATAATGAGGAGGGGTTCTATTTTCATGGGAACCACTATAGGTTCCATACACATGAATACCATCATTTAAGGTACATATATTTTTCTCCATTAATATCCAAACTTCTTCCTCATTTTAAAACAAAAACTACCTATATAGGAATAAACGACAATATACCATAATGCTTCAAAATATTCTAGCTATTATAATCGACATGGAAAATGACACTATGGCATAGACCATTTTCCCATGATGTATCCCCCAATGAGCTATCCCTCCATCTACTAGTATATGATATAGAGTCATTTGGTCACCCCCACACTATTACACAATCCATGAAACTATGGAATGGACTCAATTCCATAGTACCCTGGAGGTGTAATCAAAACCGTAATGGTTTAGTGTATCCTATTATAGTTTGTGTCCCATTACTTTGTTAAAACCATCACTATTTTTGCTGTAAAAATTAAAAAACATGCTTATATCTTCAAAAGTAATTTATAAGTCCACAATATAAAAAATTCGATCATTATAAGGACAAGGTGATAGAAAAACCCTTCATTTTTGAACAAGGAAATTCACAACACTATAATTATACCCCACTAAAGACATGCCACACTTCAGAGTCACTTCTTAGGATCAGGTTCAAAAATGTATTACCACTGATCTTGAATGTTAGTCCCTCTCTCACAAGACTCCTCTTGGATCCACCCATTCTTCCAATGAATCTAAAAATGTTGTAACATCATGCATCAAATAACATTCCCACTATGGTCTATAATATGCACTAGTCACTTACCATCGGATGAATTGTTATCTTGCACAATATCCTCACAAACGATAACATTGGAATGGAAGGGATTGTACGTCCTAAGATGTGACATAATAAACATGTTGTGAACGCATTAGTAGAGAGAATGAAGGTCTATATGATATTTCAATTCCTCTATCCACTCATAGACATGTTAGGTTCCAAAAGAACATGTTGTTAGCATTACCAGTTTTTTTAGTGGTCTATACCATAATCATGAGTCACTCTTAAACCTGATCACCTATAATAAACACTAAGGGTATCATTCTATAGTAGGAAAAAGATCTTAGTATACTCAGAGTGGTGATAAACCTCTTCTATATCATATTAACTCTCTTGGAGGTCTCTTAAACCCTAATTGGCCAAAAAACTATCATTTCACCCTAGAGTTACTAATAGATTAGTGAACAACATTTACTCACATAGAGATCCTCATAAGGCTCCATATGGATCAACATCTAGAACCAATTATTTTATAAAAACTCAACCATTATTTAGTGATAATTCACTCTCCACCAAATTCTAGGAATAAATCATGATGCATATCATCCAATATGCATATAGTCCTCTCATATTATTCACCTTTCTGAGGCTGGTATACTATTCTCAACCTCAAGTTATTTCCTATGAGTTTTTTAAGGCCTTACAGAGACCATGATATAAAACATGTATCTCTATCAAAAAATTTCTCAAGGGAATCGCATAAAATTATACAATATCACATGCTTATTGTTTTCGTTGCTCCTCCATAGAGTGAGTCCCCATGATTGGTAAGATGTATGTAGTATTCTTTATCCAATCAATACTCACATAAACTACATCATGATTTTTTTGTGTCTTGGGTAGCCATGTTAAAAATTCCATAATGACATATTCCAACTTCCACATAGGTATTGGAAGTGGATGGATCAACCCACCATGGAACTGATTCTCGATCGTCACCATCTTATAGGTAAGGAATCGATAGATGGACCCTAAAATGTATCTCTTCCTCCCTTGACAACATTACTTTTTCCTGAATTTGTGGAACATCCTCATTACTCCAGGATGTAATACCCATCTAGAGGTATGGTAATTATGTATCTGCTACTCTTTTATGGATACAATAACTACAAAAATCTCTAATTCGATGTTCACATTACCACCACTCAAGTACCACATAGAATTCTTATCACTGCTAACTAGATATTCCTTCACCATCAAACACTGTATATTAGACTCATCCCTATCCTTCCCCTAGTCCACATGATAATATGTGGCTACTAATGGAGAAGAAATATTATAAACATATCCATCTAAGGAATCTATCCTTTAATCATAAAAAAATGGTCCTTAAGAATTACTACAACTTGGATGGCTTCTCACCAGGACCTTTCTTACCTTGAATCTTATATCTAATAGAATATGAAATGATTTTAACATTCCAATGTGAATACACTATCTCATCGTTAAAAGTTTTTTGATACTCAATCCAGTACATCTACCTCAAGTTTATGTAACTATGTGTGAAGATATAGTGATGTATATTGAGGTATCTATAGATAAAATATATTTCATTGAAGAGATATTTTTTCCAAAACATCAAATATTGGACCACATATTTCATAAATAAATAATTTTTAGGATGAGTTTTCTTTTAGGGTAGCAGCTGACAATATCCAAAAGCTTCTACATGCACTTTCTATATGAAAATTTCTCTTAGGCCCATACCATCATAGTACACTTCAAAACCAATCCATGGACTAGGGAGTATCAATATAAAAGATATTTTAAAACTTTTATTTTGGTTAATGAAATCATCTTTACAGTATTACAATCATTGTCCCTTCACTCTCTTATTCTTTACTATTTTCATGGGCGATGATCATATAGAGAAGTCTTGAATACAAAACTAGAAATATCCTACAAAAATAATAAAATTAATCAACTTAAAAACTTTCTAGGGATGTTTCTAGTATATAACTACCTCAACTTTATATGGGTGCATGAATATAACCAACTAAAACACCACATATCTGAGGAACTTCAAATCCTGAATATAGATTTCACACTTTGACAACTTGGCATTAATTCAATGTGATCATGGAATATAGAGAAATTTATCTAGGTTATAAGTATGTAGATCTGGTGTCAGTGAATAGATTATGAAAAGTCCTAACCAAGATCAATGTATCACTAATATGGGGAGGGGTTCAATCAGGGGTATCTTTTTTCATTTATGATCTCTTTATTTTATAACAACCTTACCTCCATATTAAATTGTATCACTTTTTTAAATACAAAACAATCCCATATCCATTGGAAAAAAGTATTTACATGCATCACTACTCAATAGGAGTATCTAGTCATTGGCATGATTTGGAAATAATCTAGTACCACAAAATAAACTAGGAAAATAGTCTTTTTGTATGGATCAAACATGTAGTAAATCCCTTTATACCTATGTAGAACAATAATCAATACACATAGTGAATGTTCTTATTCTAGTACTAATGTTGTTAATTTTTTTTAAGAGTTCATAAAACATCAAAAATTGGTTCCAAACAAGTCATTTTGATACTTCAACAACTTCCACTTCATAGTTCTTCAAAACAAAATTCTTCACTTTCCTACCCAGCAGCGGGTAGAAAAAAATATTCAGGACTATGTATGAAAACATAGTCTGATGGATAGGTTCAATTTCTTCAGTAGGAAAACTATATTTTTGAATAAATACTCTTTAAATTATGTTGAATTTTTTTATTTTCTTTAATATCTCAGTTTACATTCATTTTACATCTGAAAACCTCTTTATTACACTTATTCTGTTTGGAAAGATTCCTCATAAGAACTATGTCCTGAAACATTGCTGTTCAAAAAAAAAATCAATTATATCACTCTCTAATCATGTGAAAAATTTCCCAGTAGTTATAAATTAAATTTTACTTCCTTATCTTTAAAGGTGATTCAAATTTTGAATGTGTTGGAATCTGGAAAAAAATTCTGCTCAATTTTTTTTACAAAAACTCAAATTTTTCATACATTTTGAATTCACCTTTAACTATTTAAACACTTTTTAACTCTTATTTATTCATATCTAAAATTATCAAATATTATCTCAAACACTATCAGGATTTTTACTTTCAAACTATTTTTTAGTTCAAGACATAGTTCATTCAAATACCACTTTTTATTATAATGAAACATATAAAAAAATGAATACTCTCATTAAATTTCTCCTCACCAACTAATAATTTGTAAAATGAGTGAAATTTCATTTAAAATATCCATAACAATTTAAAATACATAATTCATATACATTGTTTCAAATTTTTTATGCATAAACTAATTATTATAAACATCTTTGTAACATTTAAAAATTCCTACAACCTTTCATACAGTTTAGAAGCATAATTAAATATATCATTTTCATAAATGGATTATGACATTCTTAGAACATATCCAATAAAGTCTATTAGTAGATGAATTTTTGGTGTCAGCACATGTCTGATGAATTCATCTCTAATTCACACTGACGGATTGATGACACTCCTTTTCTAATGAATCTTGTCCCAAATAAAAACAATCATTATTTTTTTCTATGACAATGGTGTATTACATTTCTTATCATCATCATCCATTTGATCGATTCCAAAAAAATCTAACATTATTAAAAATTATAATTCTTCTAGAACTCTATATCTTATGCCCTTTTGATATAAAAACATGGATTAATGGATCAGTGTCAGAACTCCCCTAATTGATCGGTAACACACCACATATGATGGAAAACTATCAACATCAACTTTTTTCTTGTATATTCTATCCAAATGATGATTGATCATTTGGATTTATTCATTTTTTGGATTTTTTAGTCCTATGGATCATTCTATCATCACTTTTACAGCTTAAAAACATCTCAGTCTTTAGAAAAAATATACATCCAGTGATACTTACATCGATGATCTCTGATCATAATATATTGACTTCATAGACATTATTCCTCCCCAAAATCATTCTTATATCATGGATTTCTCATGAAATTGAGAAAATTAGTATCATCATAACATTATCTAACTCAATATGGAATTATTTTTGACTTTCTATCATTCCAACACCATCTATCTTTCTATAAAAACCTCAATACTATTGAAATCACTTATTATATCCGAACACATTTACTCCACCTCTATTTAACAAAGAATAGATTACATGCTTATCAGAAAACTTATGTTATTAGAAACATAAAAAAATAGAAAATAATTTTCAAATTTTTTATTGAGATATCCATAATCTAAAAAAATCTTTAAACTGATCAAAAAAATCAATCTAGAACAAATGTGTTTTCTGATGTAGGAACAACCTCTAACTTGAGTTCATTATTCTCTATATTATCTTTAATGAAGTTATATTTGATATCAATATGTTTTGGATATGAATATTGTACTAGATTTTGTTTTGGTTTATGAAACTTAGGTTATCGCAACCCAAGAGAAGAGGTGACTTCACTTCCACAAATAAGTCTTCTAACCAAGTCTTCATCCACATAAGGTTTGCTACAGATGGAGTAGTAAAAAAATAATCAGATTCATCCATGCTAAGAGTTGTTGAATTATATTTCACAGTATTCCAACATACATATCATTCCCCTGGAAAGAAAAAACCATAGATTTCATTCGTCTATTATCTAATCTTCTTTCTCAATCAGCATCAGTATAAAAAAACAAATCAAATCTTTCTGAGTTATCATTTGAGATTCTGAATTATTCTATGACGTTGTTATATTCTAGAATTATTTTTCTATCCAATATATGCAATTATTTTTGAGTAATTTGGAATATATCATAAAAGGTAACACTATATAATATCTCCAGTCTTGAGGTAATAATATTTAAAAAACATTTAATCATCATTAGAAACTCTTTATATTCAACCTCCTTACCTTCAACATCATTAATTAACATGGTTTTCACTTAAATTAGTGTGTAAATAAGTTTTTAAATTTTCATTCCAAACATCATAAGAAGTTCCATAACATACATTATAAAAAAATATGTATTTCTTCATTTCTAAAATTTGTAACCCAAGAAAGTATTTCATTTCACCAATCAGGGATATCTCAAACAAATTCTTCATTTCTTTAAAAAAATCCTTCACATGTTTTTTCATCATTTATAGAAGAGATGTTGTCATTAACATAAACAATAATAATGATGGATGTTTCATAAATTTATTTTTTGTATATATTACTATCAACTCTTCATTTATTAAAATTAAATGTTATTAAGTTGTTATCAAATTTTTTAATACCATTCCCTCAGAGATTTATATAACCAATACTTTGCTTTCTTCAACTTGCATAAAAAACTTTCATCCTGGCCAATCAAAAAACCACATATTTGTTCAATATAATCCTCTTAATAAAGTTCTATGTTCATAAATTATAACTTTACATATATATAAAAAATTATAACTTCATTTTCCAATAATTGAATGAAATATTTTAATTATTTATAACCTTGAGATTGAAAAAATTATCTCACCAAAAAAAATTCTTGTAATCTATGTGTAAATTTTTTAAAAAAATCTTCGTTTTTTTCTTTTCTATTAACTCTCTTCATTGTACATGTTCTAGAACACTGATTTTTTACAAAACAACATTTTTTTTATTTTGTTTAGGTCTAAGTTCATAAGTATCCCTCTTCTCAATCTGATTCAACTCTCCAATCAAAGAATGAATCTATTATGGATGCTCAAAAGCATCATGAACATATTTAGGATGAAATTTTGAATAAAAAGGATTATGTGAAACATATTTTTATGTTCTTCTTATTATTTTATTTTGATGTTGATCACCAATTATTATTTGAGATTGCAATTGATTTATAATCCTAATATGTGATGTATAAAATTATCCTTTATCACAAGAAATAGTTGAGTCTAATTATTCCACATGTTTTTCATTACAATTTTGGAATCCTTCTAATTTTACTTAACAGAAATTATATCATCATGTTCTTATTCCTCATCTACATATCTTTTTGACACATGTTCCTCATATTTTTCAGAAACTTTTACTTAAAATGAATCAAATAATCTTCATGTATCTTTAATGAAACATCTATATCCTTTTCCACCTAATAAATAACCAAGAGATATTCTATCTTTAACTATATTATAAAACTTCTCATTGTTTCCACCTCTTTTCTTTATGATGCCAGGAATCCAAAAAATACTTAAGTGTTTTAAACATAGAGTTTTATAAAATAAAATTTCATTACGTGTCATATCAAAACGTGGCCTATAGAAACACTGATTCTGAATATATACTAATATTCTCAAAGATTTTCTTCATAGGTAGTGAGAAATACCATGTTCAAGTAACATACTACTCCCCGTTTCAACCAAAATTTTGTTCTTCCTTTCAGAAACACCATTTTGGTGTATTTTGTATAATGTTCGGAACCCATACTGAATTCCTTGATTTCCAAATAACATTAAGAATATTAATTATTGTACTTAACGCCATTATGAACTATTAAATTCTTCAAAAAATACACAAACTACTCATATATTTTCCTAAAAGTTTTAAAAATATTTAGAATATATTAATTTTGTTTCAAACACATGATACAAGTAATATGAGTAAAATCATCAGTGAGTGAAATAAATTACTTATCAATAAAAGTTTATTTTTTTCAAAATGTACCATATATATAAGAATAAATAAGTTAATGGGGTAGAGTTGAATGGATATCAACTTTATTATGCACAAATTTTGTAATATTTTGTTTTTGAAAATTTTTGTAACACCAATATCTTCTTCTTGACATCTCAAGAATTCCACAAATATTGTATTTCTTTGAAAACCTGATCATGTTATCTAAAAAATATGAACAAACATTTTATACCACAACTGATTTTATGTCATCATGAATAAGTTACATGACTTCTAAACTTCACCAATTTGAAACATGTTTCCATTTCCACGTTGACCTATGGCGACAATGTTTCTATCTTTTACTCTTTTGAAAACAAAATCATATTTTCAAAAATGTTTTATTAACATCATAAAAAAGTTATAAAACAATCATAATTTTTTTCTAACAATCAACAAAACAAAACCTTCTTAGATTTAAACTTTTATAAAATAATAATTTCATATAGATACTCTTGGTTTTAAGGAATTTTTCATTATCAAATATCATTGTTCCTTCTTTGAAATCGTTCACATTCAAAAATCAATTTCAAATATCTTGTCATATGAGAGGAAATACCACTATTTAACATCCTTGGTCATTCTCTTTTTTTTTTTGAATTTAAGAGCGGTCAATACAATAATAAATCTTTCATTCCTAATAATAGTCATCTAATTTTGTTTTTAGAATTTTTTTAATCATTTTGTTGGGCTCGTAACAAAACAAGGCACCCTTTTTCAAGATTTCACGTTTTTCACATTTTCAAATATACTTTCCATATGATGGAACCTATTTTCAACTTCATAAACATTTTTATTATATTTTAACCATCGAGAGGATTGAATCCCTCTTGAGCTTCACCTTATATAACTCATGGAAAAATTGAAGTGTTGTTGATTGAACAAACACATATTTTTTTATTCCCAAATCAACCACAATACTAGAAGTATGATTAAAAAGAATTCTTTACTCTAAAAATTTTACACTATCCGTAATTTAAAACATGTTTCTCATTAAATTTTATATTTTTCACATCTGAACTTTATTTATACCAAAAAATTCTATTTTATATGGAATCCTCTTCATAAATTCATCTTTCTTCCTAACATTATCAGAACCAGAATTAAAAACAACTTTTATTTTGGAGTCAAAATTTATAGAAACTTATAAATCCTTAACATTATTGGTTTTTCTCACATAAACAATTTTACATGAAATATTATTCATAGGAAAACTTCAACTTTAATTTCAACATTTTAATATAACATTTTTAGATCATTATTAGGTTCAACCTTTCCAAAATATTCCCCAAATTTTGAGATAGAGTTCTTGAAACTTATAGATCCTTGATATCTTTTACAAATCTTTTGTTAGAGTTTAGAACTATTCATCATTTTCTTTTAACTTTATATCAATATTTTTATTGAAATATTTTTCCTTCTCAAGTTAATTCTTCATAAAATCAACCTCTTAATGTAACATATCTCTCTCTTCAAGAATACTTTCTTGATTGTTTTTTTAGACATTCCTTATTCAATTTTTTATTTTACTTTAAAGTATTAAAATACTTTTGAGTTATTATTTAAAATATATTTTTATATGAAATGGAAAATATATCACATCTTATTCTGATCTACTAATTCCAAACTCTTCATTTTTAAAATTCACAATAAAAGTGTTTTCTCCAGCAACCTTAGTAAACTTTTCAGCTTCGGCTACAATATCTTCATCTTAATCATCGTTAGACAAAAAATTCCTCCTTCAAAATTTCGAGAACATTTTATCTTTTCTTTTGGAATAAGATTTTAAATTTTTATCTTTTTTCTTCCAAGATCATATTGACCTTATATCTTATTCAGCATTATCTTATTTATTACTTTCTTGAGGGAAATTTTCAGCAAAGTTACCAAAACCTCCACATTAAAAATATTTTAACGGAAGTTTTCCTTTATAATTTCATATAACTATTATCTGATTTATAGAAAAAATGTATAAAAAATCGTTAAGAGTTTCATTAAATTCATTTTTGGATTTAGAGTCACCACCTTCTTCTTCATTAATAATATTCTTATAATTTCCTTTCATGGAATACTTGAAATAAATTTCTTGGTAAACTTTTTCTTTTCCTTTCATAAATTTTCCCCTTATAATTTCATAAGTAATGAGAGTATTATGAGGTCACCTAAATATAGAATTCTAATATCTATATCCTCTAAATTTAAATCATTGAAATCAAATTTCTTTGGAAAAATTATCAATATATTTTCAACAATAATTGAATCATTTATTTTCAAACCAAGACATATTATTGTTTTATCTATATCATTCAATCTTATAGAGAAGTCACAAAAAATTTCATTCTCATATGTTTTATGATATTCATTAATTATTTTCCAAATGTTTATCATTTATTTCTTCACATTCATATTTACTTCATAAATGTTTTAACATTTTCATGATTCCATTAGCCGTAGTAACTCCATTAAATCAAAGGAATTCACTTTTAGAGTGAGATGTGATTAAATCATTATTATCTCTTTCAGCATTTTCAAGATTCTTCTTATCCATAGGTGTAAGACGATCATTTTCAATATGTGGAGGAAATCCATTTATAGTATCTTCAAAAACATCATACTCTAGATATGCAAAATTATGAAAAATTATATCATTATAGTTATGATAGTTTTTTCCATAAAAATAGTAATCTTTTTAGTGTCTATAGAATTAAAATTTTCTATAACAAATGATCATCAAAGAAACATAAAAAAAGACAAAGAAAACCATGGATATAATACCAATTGAAAAAGACATCTCATTATCATTGTACCACTAGGATGGGGAGGGGGAGAATTATTGATATATTTTTCCTTTTATGTTAAATTATATTTTAAACAACCTTCACCTCCAGTATAATTGTGTTCAATTTTCCAAAAAATAAATCCACACATCCAAAAGATTATAAGTATTTACATGGTTCACTACTTAATAAGATAATATAGTGACTGTAATGGTTTGGAAGGAATAGAATATGACAAAATCCACAAGAAAAAATCCTTTTGTGTGCATAAAATAAGTAGGTAATACCCTTACACCTTTGTATCACTATGATCAATACAACAGTCCATGTGATTCTTATAGAAAAATGATGTAAAAGATGTTGGCGTAACAATTAAAAAACCATCACCAATTGGTTCCAAACATGTAATTGTGTTTCTTAAAAAAATTATTTAATGTAGTTATTCAGAATAGAGTATTCACTTTATTATATATGAGAATGTAGAAAAACACTTCTGAAATTTTTAGGAAGACTCGTCCATCTGAATTAGTCTAATTTCTTCAATCAAGAATCAACAATTCTAAATAGATACTTCAGAAAAAATTCTCAAGACACTTATTTATTTCACCAAAAATATCAGTCTAATATCATGGTTGGATTTAATAAACTCTTCCTTACACTTCCTCTATCTGGGAAGATTCTTCAAGAAATCTCCATTTGTAAGCTTTCACCTTCCAAAACTTGTACCACACACTCACTCTCCCCACATTTGAAATGTGTATCAGTAGTTAGTTTGTAAATTTTACTCTATTCATTGTATTGGTGACCCAAAGTTGGAATGATAAAGAATATAAATATGTGTTTCCTCTAAAAACATGTAACTAAACTTGAATTTGATAGAAATTTCAACATAATCATTGAATCTATCAGTTCTTTATAACTCTTCTTGATACTTCTCAAAAAGTTTGAATCTTATCACAAACAATATCTTTATTTGGACATCCAAACAATTTTTCATCATGATAATTATGCATTTTCAATACTATTATATATTATAATAAAACATGTGAAACAATGAAGAATACCATTTGGTTGTTCCATACAAACTGAAAATTTGGATAACCATTTATTTTTCATTTTACAGCACTATACCAACTGAATTAGATCTATAATAAATATTTTGTAAACATTTTAAGGTATAAAATTCTTCTCATAAATGTCATCATAAATTTTAATGATTCATAAACCCCATGAAAACCCTTAAAAATATTCAAGACAAATATCCCTTTCTTTAATTGTTGAAAACATTCTCAGACTGTGTATGATGAATTCCAGTAGCTGATGAATTATTAGTGGCATACTTCTTCGGATGAACCAATATATGATTACATCTTATGGATCAACATCAATCATTTTTTGATGAATCTTGAACCAAATAAAGACAACCATTGTTTTGTTCTATAAAAATGGTTGACTACATTGTTCATCATCATCCCGTTGATCAGTCACAAAAATAATAAAATAAATATCCATTCTAACTCTAATAGAACTTTTTATCTAATTCCTCTTATATACCAGCACTGTGATAGATGGATTGGGGTTATAACTCCTCTGATTGATCGGTATCACACTGCATCTAATGAACTAGTCTCATCATCAACTTCTTTCTTCCAGATTCTTTGCAACTAATTTTTGATCCTTTATATTTGTTTCTCTAGTAGATCTAATATTAAAATGGATTGATCAATTAGTACATCGTAAACATAAAAATTTCTCATCCTTTACCGAAAATCAATATCTGGTGATACATACACCAATGATTTGTGACCAAAATACTTTGAAATCATATATGTTTTCTTCCATATTGTCTTGCCTGTTTCATGACTTTATCACGATATTGAGAACATTAGGATCAATATAGCATCATCTGAATTAATTTGTAAATTTTTATAAATTCCCATCATTCTGTATCCTTATGTATTTCCATCCAAACCTCAATCTGATTATAAATGCTTACAATAGAAGAACACCTTTACTCTCTCTCTTTTCACAAATCATGGATCAAATGTGTTTCAGAAATTTTTTTATATAGGAATCTTAAAAAATAAAAAATAATCTTCTAATTTTTTATCATGACATCCATAACTTGATACATTTCTTCATACCAATCAAAAACATAATTCTAAACCCAATGTGCACCTACAATCTACTTCACCCTAAAAAAGTTTCCAAAACTGAAAACCTAAAACAATAAATTTAATTATCAAATATGAGTAAAATATTCTAGTTTTGATAAAACTTTTTTCTCTTATAAAAACATACAAAGTTAATTGATTTATCATTATGGAAAAAATATAAAACAATCAACACAAACTTCTTCCACCATCTGAAAACCATCTTCCATCCAACATGGTCCAAACAGATGAGGATTTCATCAAAAAATAATATGATGAATGGGTATAGATATGGGTGGAATATCCTATCCATTAGGGCCATGAACACTACTGGTGTTTTCATTTTCTCTAAAAACAACACCTTGTAATCATGAAACCCATACATGCCTCAAATTGTTTTATTTAGAATGTATTACTCTCTAACACAAAGATGATGATATCCAAATCAAATATCAAACCTCGGGAACCATTGGGATCCCTGTAGTTGACAAAATATATCACCAATCCTCAGAAAGGTATATCATTTATTCAAAGTCACCTGCTACACCATTTTATAGTCAATACTGAGTCGAAGATTACAATCCTACTTCCTAGAGAACAACTCTTCTGCAACCCAATATGAAGAAATTGGATTTATAAGGCCCTTATGATCTAAGTGATCCAAATGTACCATGTGTTCCCTCATCTCAGTTGGAATCATATTGTATGGGGGTATCAAAATGGGTTGTGCACTCAACATAAAATCAATCATGAATTCCAATTCTTTTTACAGTGGAAATCCTATAATGTCATGTGAAAAGAGGTCTTGATAGAGCTCCGTAACCAGTGGAAAATAAGAGTGGGATGTGGTAAATCCTATTGAGGTTTAAAATTCTACCATATATTATGTGATCATTTTGAGACAGATCATGTATAGCCCAACTCTACCTACTCATAGTTCCTACTCTCCATTCATAAAAAACATAACAAATTTTTTTAAATGGAATGGTACACACCTTTGATAGTAGTCTATGTGATATCAGAATCTAGTCTTCCAATCCACAATGAGAATCACATATAAGGTCATAATCTAAAAAATCATGAACTTCAAAAGATATATAAATATGGTGATAAATATAGGAACCTTTTGGAATCAATAGAGACAATCCACTTTTGTTCTAAATGATATATTAAGAGAGACTAGATTAGAGGATAGATGGATTGGTTGGTCATGTTGAATAACTACTTATATAGCTATGATAGAATGGGATGAATGTGTATCGAAAAAATAATTAGAAAGAGTGGATGTGATCAAGATTGGGCATCAAATTATATATGGACCCTCTCCACCATTTGCTGGAGTGTGATCCACGATGTAAAGTTGATCTGTATCATCCCTACAACCCTTTCCTTACTGTTCATAACCAGTACAGGTCTACTACAGAGAACCTGGGCTAGACCTATAGTTCTTAGTTTGTGGAATTATCTATCTTCTAGATGAAATTATGGAAAAAAAATACTATATATCAAAGGTTCTTACATGTTACGGACACTGACTATGGGGTTCCCGACAAACCCAATTGTAATTCCCAATCTTTCCATAGTTAGAACAATGTGGGTATCCTACCTATAGAATTTATAAAAAAGAACTATGTTGAAAATTTATTCCATAGGTACGCTATATTTCCTTGGCCTTCATCTACCATACATCATAAGAGGCACTAATAATAGAAGTAGGAGGTCCACCTATTTGAGTAGTGAAGGGTTGGAAAAATTCTAGTTACTCATTCATCCCCAAGAATCCTCTCAATAGTTAGGAAATTCCTCAGAACACTTTAGAATTATGTTAGGTAAAATCTCATAACATGTAGACTAATGTTTGAACGAAGTATGAATTTTGACTTTCTAGACTTCTAGGATACATTACCATATTGAAGCGCTGTGAAATTATGTAACACAGTAAAGAGAGAAGAGTATGGTAATACCTCTATAAATCATTGGTTCAATTCCATGAATTCCAATGGTCAGTCAATCTTCATAATTTTTGGGAATAAATATAAAAAAAATCATTAAATTCCAACCAAAGGAGTCCTTCTCACCAATTATCCGAAATCATAATTCCCCACAAATACATAGTGAGTCCATGCAACATGAATACTCCCAACTTCACATTTCTATCTGATGGTGTCTCAAGAGGGAGAATTATTCTATCTATGGTTTCTATCCATTCCTCAACATATTGGGGTCCACCCATGCTATAAAAGGCCAGGAGATATAGGATATAAATATCTTTAGCATTTTCTACCATGCTAATCAGTAAAATATGTAAAGGAACCACTTCCTGCACCACCGGGGTAGGTACTATAATAGTCACTGGAGCATACTACTTAACTATTGGGCCTCCAAATGTCAATGAGGAACAATATTCTACATCCGAATGAATATTGGATATAAAAATCATTTTCAATTTTTCTATGTGATCCCAAAAGGTTCTCATTAGAGTCTAACCACATCTAAAGGTATAAACCTCCAAGAACTAATCCTAGTTTCTATTCCTACATGTTAGTAATACTCATAATATATATATACCAACAAAATGACATGCTCATTTCTACTAATAAATTCCAATATATATATATATATCCCAACAACAAGAAAACAAATATAAATCACACAATCAAGGAAACTATCCTGTAAAGATAGAAAAAATCAAGGAATTTAATTAAAGAGTTATTATGTATCATAAAAAGGTATATATACTTTCATATAGACCAACATGCCTAGTCATGATGAATGAACACTGCCAAATCTCATGAATCACATATCAAAATCATGTATAACACCTGTGGCGAATGTAAAAATTATTACCACAAATCTTAATTTCCACAACTTTATGGAAACATGGAGGAGATTATACAGTGATTTTCAAGAAATAAAAAAGTTCAACTTGCCACCTCCCTACCATCTTATCTCACATATACCACGTCCAACAACAATGAAAAGGGATGACTAATTTAGTGAATCATGTTTCTTTGATCCCACTTTGTAAAATCCAGGCCCAAACCACTAGGTCTGATCTATAGTGCTATGTGAACTCATTCATGAATCCCAATAAAAACTAGGCTACTGACTAGTAGAGAGGGTCAATTTACATCAATGGAGAGACTATACCTTGTGTATCATGTCACATGATCAATAAAAATAATAATGAAATTAATAAACTATCATAGTAATCATGAAGTAATTAATAAATGAAAAACAATTTATAATGGAAAGTCTCCCACAATCTAGAAAACCTATCCATAATAACAAAAGAATACAATAAAACATAAGAACTATGGGGTTCATCAGATTCCATTCAAGTCCACTACAATCTCTATCCTCTTCTACTTATCTATCCACCATAGGGACCTTATTATTCACCAAACCCATCATTAAATCAATATATACATAGAAATTACTGAGTATAGTGTGAGTACAAGACTCAATAGGACACCACCGATGTATCCTCAACCTAATTTGATTATGTATAGGATGTCAATCCATAGTAGTATTAACCACATAACAATCAAGATAGTAAAATTAAAAACTAAGTGGTCATTGCCTAACCAAGCCACCATAAACCCCCAACCATAAATTCTTTAGATTCAGTCTAGAAGATAATTGAATAATTTGGTAGTAAACAAGATAGTCCCAACACAACATCCCCATGATGACACATGAACATGTAACATGGAATCATCTACCCATTAGGAGGACCATGTAACTCAGTGTCCTCTATTAGAAAATATCTTGTACTCATATCAATAGGATACCTATTAGTGAGTGGAACTTGTAAAATCAAGGCTTACTCAAGTGGATCCTTGACACAAAACCATGAGTACCTCATACCTCCACCATTTACTCATGTCGATGATCACCATTGATGGAACCTAGTGATCTCCTCAAATTGATAAACATTTAATGATGGTCCACCTCTCTCAAGAACCACTCACAACCACAAAAAAATGGTGAAACACATACATGATGGTCACATAAGTAGGAATAACATATAATCATGTGAATATAGTGGAATATATAATAGTATGTGAAGAAATGAAACATGGAAAGGCTACACTACTTTCACTAATGTAATCCAAATGAGTCTCATAGATACACACAAATCCACATGTGATCTGAATCAAGAACTGTTTCAATAAGACAAACCATCCATCATATTATGGTATCATGTGTAAAAGAGATCTCCAGTGGTGAGGAAATTTTAACCCATAGATTCCTTACTTGATGTTAAGTTCCATTGAAGATGTCATCACATAAACCTCACTCACACACATAATATAAACCATCAATTTCCAAATACTCCATGAACATTCAAAAAATCACAACAAGGTTTCTTGAGAATGTTGACGATTAAAAATATAAGGGGAACCAAAATATCATCATGGAGTAGGCTGTTGGAGATAACATAAAAGGAACCCATGGATAAATTATGAATGATTATGTGTGGAGGACTATTGGAATTGACCACCATGAAAAAAATAAATAAACAATGTGTTGTTGGTGTTTAGGAACAATTCCTCCATGGTTCGAGAGAGGACACCACAGTGATAAGAGATATTTGTGTCATTTAACATGCATGATTCATGTTCTTTTCTGGCATAAAGGGGTTTTATAAATTATTAAGGTGAATCTGTAGCCCTGTGGGTGTTCCTGGAAGTCATTCAAATGAGGAGGACTGAAGGTATTTACTTGGGGAACCACCATCGGTTGCATCAATGTGATGACCTTTATTTAAGGAACATAAACACCAGTAAATTATTAAAAAAACATATACCTCATTTTAAAAATAAAACTCCATTTAAAATGAAAAATTTCTCAAAGAGAACAACTCAATGAACTACACTTCAAGATATAGTTACTGATGCATAAAAAGAAAATATAGTGTTGTCCAAGGAACTATGAAGTAGCCTCGAATGATCCATCAACTTACGATCTATGCTACAACACAATATCACAAATACATACCATGTTATTGTATATTCCTTACTTCAATAGTGTGGCCTTAAGTACCAGCACCCTTGTGGTGCATCCAAAATCAATACAGTGAAACACCTCTTCTTGTGGGGTGGATCATAATACTATGGAACAACCACAACTACATTGGTAGTAAACTTAAAAAAATGTGCCAAATTCTTTCCAGTACATTCCAATCCCACATGATCATCACAAACACGGATCATCATAATAAAAATGAGGCAAACATGACTATTATTTAATAATAAGAAAATATTGGGGTTTGTAAACATCATTGACAATTTTTGTCAATATCTCATTCATTGTAGTGATAATTTCATCTTCCTACATACTAAATATATCAGATTTATTTTTAGAAGTATTTTACCACAATTTTCTAACATTTTATGTTCCTTAATATGAAAATTTAATTGTATCCCACATCACATAAGATGCAGTACACTGATATAGTCAATTAAATTTATCTGTTCATAATCCATAAATAATATCACACAAAACACTGGAATAAAAGTATTAATTGACTACATGAATATAACTCCATATTTCTGTTTCACCTAAAAGAATGTTATATGGTATTATATCATTCAAATTAATTGTAAATCAATGATTCATTAAATAGAAAATCATGTGATCTTTCAAGAAAGAATAATGTCAACCACTGTTGTAAGGAGAACTGGTCATAGACATACCTTCTCTAAGATGACCCATTTAAATTAATCTTTATATATATCTTTAACCCATTATTTTAATGGAAAAAATAAATCTTCAATATTCATTATATGATCCCTTCCTATGATATAACTTGTTGTTATTAGGTAAAATGAATGATATATCTTCAAATAATTCAATTAATAGAACTATCCCTCTGATACCACATGTTTTTAATAGAAAATGATGCCAAAGACACAAGAGGGATGAAAGGATTGTTTCCTAATAAAAATTCTAAAAAATTAAATTATACCTCTTGAAATAAAGTGATATTATCTTTCTCTCTTAGTATCAAGTAATGTAGAAGATAATAAATAAAATAATGACTAGGAAAAGGTTATGTATAGTAGTTTGGGTAATAGGGATTCCTTAGTGCACTCCACCAACTCTATCTCTCTATGATCCTATATATTTTCACTATGAATGTCATTTTATCCGGATTCCATGAAAATTTAGTGCATGTAGTTGAAACATTACAACAAGTTAGTATATTCCATATGAAACCTCAATAACTTAGTATAAGAATCAAACACTCTGCCATTGACTTGTATAATTAGTTGACACATCAAGAGAATATATGTTATATAAAAATATGAAACAACATTATCTCATAGTTTCCTCTTGAACAGAAATATGGTTTGATTTTCAAAAAACAACAACAATAGAAAATAAATCATATATGATTATAGGTTTCCATATTTCAATGATAGAAGTTTCAATAAAATAATAATACAATTATTTTTTTGTCAAGAGTTTCATCATTGAAACATATTTCTATAACACCACCACTATCTTCATTTTGAATTTATTATATAACCTTCCAATCCATTATAGACTATATATCACTCTTTAATAATTCAGAATCAAAATTGAGCCAAGAGGTTTCTATAGTTTTAATTATAATTGTAGAAACTCTAGTGAAGAAAATTCTTCAGATAATAAATTAAATCAATAATAACAATTTTTTATAATTCATATATTTAATTTACACATAAGAATTTTCATCTAAATAATCTTCATGATAATTTTCAGAAACCATAAAACAATAAATAGCCTTTTATTTTTATAATGTTTCTATATTATAGTTTCAATAAATTTCAACATGAATAATTCTATGATAATTCTATAATTAATCCTTGAAAAATAGTGTAGATATTAAAATTTAGAATTAGAATATATTTTCAAAAATTATATCTATATATAATTTATTTAAGTAATTAATTTATTCACAATTATCTTCCAATTGAATCTTCTAAAAAATAATCTCCATAAATTTATTCTATAAAAATGAAAATTAATTAAAATATGAATGTAAAACATTAACTTCCCTGAAATATCTAGAATATCTTTGAAACTATATTCTTCAATAATTTATAAAATAAACTTGGTCTTCAAAATTAAAATATTCAAATTCAAAATTTGAATATAGTTATCAAAAATTTCATTATAAAAATATTCTTGAAAATTTTCCATGATAATATTTTGATTAATTTCGAATATCTACAGTAAAATATTTTTATTCTATTTTCAAACACCTTCCAAATAATCACATAACTATTCCTCTTGAAAATTTTGGATAATTCGTTTCATGATGATATCACAGTATTCATCAATTTTCTTACAACCCCAAAACATCTAATTTAGAATTTGGTTCCACAGAACTAAATTTAGATAATTTTAAAATCTTTCCAATTGATCAAAAAACATTTAAATCAAATTTTTGTATCTTAATATATCTTCAAAATACATTAGCCAAAATATTAATGAAACTATAGACTGTTTCAATCAATATTTTGAGAACCTAAATGAATTTTTTAACAATTCTCGTAGTTTAATTATTTTAAGAAAAACACTTTATCTATCAATATAAATATAAACAAATAAAATATGATGATTTTTTTTGTCATTTTATGAAAAAAAATACCAAGAGCTAATAAAACATTAAATTATTTAGATGATTTGAGAAATACTTGAGTCTTCAGTCTATTTAAATGCGGAAAGATAATAGTGAATTCCTTAGTGATATATTATTTAAGAGATAATAAAATATTAAATATAATATAATATTCACAAAAAATTAATCATGAATGAAATAATACCTGATAATATCTTGAGTTTGAGAAATGAATAGAAATATTCTTGATAACATGTTGTATGTTAGTCTCATGTGTGTTTTGGTCACATTGGTTGTCAATATGTAAATATATTTTTGGTGTAAATATTAATTAAGAAATATAGAGATGTTTGTGAGTATAGAAAATTACAAATAAAATTTTCATAATTATGTTTCTTAAGAAAGTTATAGGAACCTTTTGTATGAAGGGGTATAAGAATTTTTCATAACCCAATCAGATGATGCTATGTTGTTCATCAATGTCCCAAACATCAGGAAATTTTTCATGATTTTATAAATGTGTGTACAATTATTTATAATATGATAAATTTCCATGATAAATTAAAAAATAATATTTGGCAATTTTTGGATGATGTTTTTGTATGAAATTTTTGATAATGCTACCTAAAAAACATTTTTGGACAGTGCAGCGGAAGAAACCAGACAAACATTTTTCAAAAAGAAGTATAAATAAACTGAACGAACTTTTTTGAGAATAATTTTTAGTTGAGTTTGTATGAATTTTTTAAAAATGGTGATTTTGATCCCTCTTCATGAGTTGTTTCAATTCCCTGAAAGATTCCAAATGAAAAATCCCAAAAAATAATTCTATGAATTCCATGGTGCTAGATAGAGAACTTTTAATTAGACTGAATTTATTAGAAGTTACAATATTATAGAAAAAAATTTTAAATTAGTTGAGATAAATAGAAGGTTGTATATGGAGTATCAAAAAATAGAGTCTGTATTAATATTTAATTGTAAATGTAATTTCATTGAAAAGGATGTATAATTTTCAAGGTTGTATGGTTATGAAATGTGCTTGTGAAGAATTGTTGTTAGAAATACTTCCATAAGAGGTACATCCATTTTATGTAGATTTCCATGGAGATAATATGACATATTTCATATCAATAAAACACTCAAATGATCCAATGTAAATATATTTTCTTCTGAAATAAAATGGTGAAAGATAAGGGTGCTTTATGTAGTGAAAGGAATAAAAATTTTGAGATGACATTTAGTTTCAAAACTGTTGACTGATAAAGAACTAATGGGTATAGTTATAGATATTCATAGAACAAATATATATTTAGTAATTTATGTGAAGGTTTCCTAGAAAAATATAAACTTAACGAAGGCTCATAATATAAATAAAATATTTTAACTCCATTGTATGAAGGAAATTTCTTTCATAAAACAAACCATTACAGATGAATTTTTTTTCAATATTTACAAACACTTTGTGAATTAAAACTTATATTTTAATGATATGGGTATTCATTTAATGTTTTTTATATTTATGACGTTAATGAAACTATAAAAATTTCTTTAACACCATGGTTATGGAAGTTTTAGTAAAGGGGAATCTTTCAATATACTTCATGAATATTGAAGAATGTTTTTGAAGTGTTGAGAAGCACTCTAATGAAATCAAAATAAGAAATATATTCATTTTTAGAATATTAGTGATTGGAAAATTGAAATTGGAATCCCTCTATTCTTATATTTTTTATCACCTATTTAATGGGGTGAACACCTATTAGACAAATAAGAAATTCAAAGTGGTGAATTAAATTTTTACTAAGTTTAATAAGAGCTCAATGGATAAGTGATTTTTGATCATAGAGCTAATTTATTGAGACACAAAGTATGGGGAATAGTTAAAACAAGAGACACTGAAAAAGTTTATCATATCAAAGAATAATATGAAGAAATGGATAAAAAAATGGATGAATCCATCAGAAAGAGGAAAAGAGATGAAGGTTGGATGAAGGGACATTGACTAATGTTTCTTTTCAGAAAAATTATGGAAATTTCATATTAATAGTATCAATGTCTAACAATCATCACAAGGAAGATTAAATTCCAATAGTCTCTTAAGAGTTTTATTAATGATCTTGAATAATATTCATAGGTGAAGTAGATCCATATAGCTTATGGAAGAAGGGAATATAATTTTACAATGGATCAGAAAATAAGATGTAAATAGCTTGTAGATGGGGGTATATCTAGTCACTAAAACTCATTATTGTTTAGGTGGTATAACTAGTGGTGACTAAATTGAATATAGTTATGAAATTTAGAAGGTATAACCAAATATGTGAAGAAGGGTAAATTATTAGAGTATAACCAAATTTTTCTAGAGGATGAATAATATGGTGTAGAACCAGTGGTTTTTTTGACTTTGTATTTTAGGAAGATATTATTATAATAATAACTATTAGGAGGAATAACCAATATGGCAAGGAATGAGTCTTTTTAGATAACATTTTAATTATCACATATTGATCTCAATTTACTTTTTTCATAATTAATGAATTTATGATATTTATATTATATTGAATTGTAACTCTAAAAATTGTTTAGAGGTTAAGAAGGTTTCCTTAATTAGTTAAGAGACTTAATTTTAAAATAAAAGTGCTAACTAATTCAAACCTCCCCTTATCAATGATCTCATTAATCAATCCATGGGAACTACAAGTGGTATTAGAGGTTTGGTGTCCTATGAAAGAGCAAAATATGAGAATGGATAATTATTATTAAGTGCAAAACCAGGGGGTGGGGGTTTCATTTTATGATGAAAAAAATTTCATAGTTTTAAAAATAAGATGATTCACTAGCTTCTTTTCCTTGTACGAGAAGTTAGATATGTTTAAACAATGGTATTTCCCCTATTAATGTAGTTTTTAAGATAAATTCGGATAAGATAAATTTATAAGTTGATTGAAAATCTCAGAATTCCATGATTATGGCACCCATAGATAATTTTTATACAAGTAATATGGGGTTTCCAATAGTTATGAAAATGTGGGATAATTATAGATGAAGCTATGATAGAAATAAGAATGTTAGAGAATATAAGTTACAAATATAGGCACATAGAATTGAAGATCATAATATGGATAATAAAGAAATTTTTGATGATTACTTTACAAGGAAAAATGATATCTTCAACAAAATCAGCGGTTTTACTAAGAAGCATGAATATTCTAGTATCATTAGGAAACCGATGAGAGACATTCCTGATAGATGTAATATACAAGTTTCAACTTTATAAGATAATAAATATTTATCTTTTAATGAATTTAAGATTATTTTCTTGGCATATGAGATATGGGAAAAAAATTAAAGAAAAAGGATACAAATAAAATGCCATTAGAAGATTTGTTAAAATGTAATATAAGTGAAAAAGAAGCTAAATAATAACAATGTAATTTAGATTTCTGTGAAGAAGAAAAAAATTTCAAAAAAATCATTTATCATCATTCCAAATGATTTATCCAGTGAAATTAGAAAGGTAAAGGTAATTTGTTTCTAAAATGCTATAATTGTAATGACTATGTCCATTTTCTAAAAAATTATCCTAAAAAAATGTATGAAGAATCTGAGTCAAAAGAAAAAAGATAAGATGTCTTGTAAATTGGACTGGAAGAATAATATGACAATTATACTATCTATAAGAAGAGATTTTTTAAAAGTAGACTAGAGAAGGATAAGTCTTCCTCAAAAAAGAAATCTAACCGTCATTAGAACTTCTATTCATATATTGAAAAATTAGGTTCTCAATTGAGTAGTGATGATAATGGTGAAGAGAGAAAAGAACATGAATGGATTCTAAAATAAAAAATTGGAATATTTTAAAAAAATACCCAACTCAAGAAGGAAATAAATAAGTTGAAGAAAAATGAGAAGGAAAACGACTTGGGGAATGTGGAGAAAATAAACAAGGATGATATAAACCTCAATGTGATTATATCATAGAAAATTAAAGTTAGTGAGGTATAAAGGAAAATAAAACATTATATAAAAAAATTATCTAGTGAATATAATCCCAATATTTTAGAACGTTCACTTATTAGAGAAATTATATATAATATGTTGAAGTTAGAAGTATTCTAGTAGATGGTAAATAATCAAAAATAATGTTGTTCTGATAAAGAAAATGTGTTTTGGGATCACAATAAATGATTATTAAAAAAAATAGAGTTAGGAAATATGAGGGAATACTTCACATAAGTATTTTAGGTTAAAGGTGAATCATCACAAGCTGATATAAATAAGGGTTTATAGAAGAATATTGTTTATATTCCTAAAAAATTCCAGTATACACCTACTTCTAAAAACATTACATGTACAAAATCCAAGATTTGTGATAAATCATTATATACTAATAAATAGTATGATTCTTTCAAAATGTATATTCCAAAAGAAATTTTCCCATATATTTTTTAAATAAAGCATTAATAAATAGTATAAAAGTAATTTTAATAATAGAAATTATCAAGATTTATAGTTCATGCTGGTGTGGTGGATTTTTTCACCAAAAATCATATTCATGGTAGTGAAACATGTCACTAATAAGAAATAAGTATGAATCAACATAGAGTTACAATAATAAAAGAATAATTTTTTTAATAATTCATGTTGTGTAACATAATAATATTAAGAAAATTAAGAATGTTAGAAACTCAATAGATACCAATTAAAATATTATAAAAGTTGAGAAGAGAATTAAATTTAGGAAATTTGAGAATGTTTATAAAGTTTAGAAGAGTAAGTAAGTTAACTATGGACAGAAATAATTTTTAGTTATTTGGGATGAAAAATGGATATGGATAGAAAGATATCAAAAGAACTAAATTTTTCTAAATAATAACGAAATAAACAAGTATCTAAAGATGAGTGAAAATTTTATAAAAAATCATCAATAAGAAGAAAGTAAAAAAATATTTAAAAGTTCAAGAGATTTGAGAAATATGGGCATGTTAAAAAATATATGTTACTATATTACCCATATTAGAAGAAATCATTAAAATGTTATTACAATCTCATGGTAACAAAAGTGTTACTGAAGTTGAATAAAAGTTGATAGATTCATCTAATGATTTAATTAATGAGAGTAAATATACTAGAAATCAAAGAATGAAAAATATAAATAATAAAGAACATCTATTGAAATATCCATAAAGGATAAGAAGAATCCAATATCAAGAGAATATTCTCTATTCAACCATTACTTCTATTTAAAACACTTTTTCTCAAATATTCAAGAAAATATTTTTCCCTATACTAACTTATAGGTAATTAAAGGAGTTGATGTAATATATATTGTTTAGTGTTGTATAAGTTTTATAGAAATATTGAGATATCCTACATGGTAACTTGTTACCACCATTATGAAGAATTTAGATCTACCATTGAGGTGGAGAAAATATAAATATTCTAAGGTATTATCTTCAAACCTTCAAAAAAAATGTTAAGAAAGATGAGATGTTGGGTAAGTGTTTTTTACACACTTGGAAATTTTGGATATGTTTATTGAGATTTATGTAGGATCTCTCTTACTAAAATAACCTTGATTGATCCAAAAATAATGATTTTATAAGAATATTTAGGAAATTACATTCATGAATAACGTGTAATAGGCATCATTGATCACCTTGATTATACAATATTGTTTTCGACATCACGTTCACCCACATAGTCATTGAGTTGTTTAGTTAAGGGATATTTCATAAAAAAATCATGTGATGTAACTTCTCTCCAAATAATGTTTTCAAGACTCAAAATTAAAGTAGGACAAGCTCAGATAAACACTTTTAATTTTAATTACAAAAAGGGGGATTATTAAAGTAGGGTGATTAAGAATATTCCAATATATTATTGTGATAAATAATTGAGTACACCTATTGATGATAAATATGTTTTATGATTTGTGTGGTTATTGAAACAAAACACAAAATGGGGTATTTTTACAGACAAGGGTGTTTTGGTTAAATTTTTTTAAATATATAAATACATGTTTTGAGTAAATGTTACATAATAAAGATAGAAAAATTTAAGATAAGAGAATTTTACTTAAGAAATTATCTTTATTATGTTAATTTATGGAAGTTTTGGGAACATTCCTTATAGAGTATTATATGAAAATTCCTTAACAAAATTAGATGATTATAATCACTTCATCATTGTTCCTAATATCATGAATTTTTACTTGATGCACAAAATGTTTTTACACATTTTTTAAAATTTAGAAATTCACAATAAAGAGTATAAAATATTGGATTTATATTTGCGAATTGTGTTTCTATAAGATATTTTTTACAACATAACTAGAATAATTTTTTTGAACAGAAGAGATAATTAAAATGGTTGAACATTTTTGAAAGTTAGGGATGAGTAAATAAAATAGAAATTGGTTATATGAATGTGTTTTCAAGTTTATTTACATTAATATAAATGTGTTGTTGAAATACCTTGAAATAATTACAGTAATTCCAAGAAAGGTTCTAGAAAAACACTCATGAAAAATAATTTCAATAATTCCAAGGAACCAGAAAGAGGAAGTTACATGAAACAAAAGTATTTAGAAGTTGAAGCATGTTATTCAACCATCATAAATGAGTTAATAGAAGATGGAATAGGAAGATGGAGTTTCCAAAAATAGAGTTTCTTTGATGTTTCAATTGACTGAGAGTTTTCATTTAAAAAA
Source organism: Viscum album (assembly GCA_963277665.1). Taxonomy (NCBI): domain Eukaryota; kingdom Viridiplantae; phylum Streptophyta; class Magnoliopsida; order Santalales; family Viscaceae; genus Viscum; species Viscum album. Next base: position 1,360,857,484 of record OY728141.1, on the reverse strand, counting down.
TTATTTGAATTTTAATATTGTATAGTTTTTAAATGTATTGTTGAATGAATGTTTTCATTCCAATATCCTTCAATCATAAACTCATTAGACGTAGAGTCCTTTGGAGCTTAAATGATAGAAGTTCGATCCTAAAAAAATGGAAAAATCCTATTGATATAGATTTTACACTAGCATAGAATGGAAAAATTTAATGGAGCCCTAATAAGTGAATGGAATATAAATTTTGAGGTGAATTTGAGTTTCCAAAATGATGATAAAAATATATATAATGGATAAAATCTTGGATATTAATCATATAAACATAAATTGAGTACATTATACAGAGGTTTCCTAATAAAAGGGAAACTGAATAGAGGTGCATCAAATGAATAAATTCAAGGATGTTCATCGGTCGGAGGAATGTTGTTTCATCCAAAAAACCTTTTCAAATTAATCTTTTGAGCATCTTTAAAAAAATTAAAATTATTTATAATATTTTAACGCATTATAAAGTCATTAAATGTTTGATAACTTGTTGATGTTATGGAACATTGAAAAGGGTACATAACACTAAGTATATGAATGTTAAATGAATGTGGAACCACTGTAGTAACTTCATGATTATTCAATAATGTTCTAGAATATTTGAGAAGCATTCAAATGGAATTCAAATAATAGAAATATTTATTTTTTTAATTTCTGTGAACAATAATGTTAAATTGGTTTCGCAACATTTATATTTTTGGAGGATATATATAAGGTGGTGAAATTATGATTGTACTAAACATTGGTCACGCATAAAAAATAATAATACATTGAAGTTTAATATAATGGGAAGAAATTCTATTATAATTTTATTTTCTAGTTGATCTAAAGATATTATCTGAATTACCATTGGATAATAATTTGAGATTGGTTGATTTATTTTTTTACTTTGTTTAAGAATAGTGATACTGATGGAGGTGATTTGATCAAAAATGAAATAGAAATAGTCTCAAATAATATATACCCATTAAGAATAAGGATACTAAATGAATTAACTAGAACAATATATAATGAGAATCAATGGATGGAGAAAAATTAGAATATCCATTAAAATGAAGAAAAAAGATTAAGGAATCACATATAAATATATTCTAAGGAAGTTATTTATAGAAATTATGGAAAACATAGATTGAGAATATCAATGTCTAAAAACCCTCAGTAGGATGTTTAATTCCTAAAAAGTATTTTGATAGTAATTAATGATATTGGATATTGTACATATGTGAATTTCATCTAGAATTATTTTGGTGTAATTTAATAACTTTCTACAATGGATTAGAAAATTAAATGATAGATCTTGTATTTGGAGTGAATAACTAGTAAAAAAAAGTCTTTTCAACTGGGGGTATAATCTGTTGTGAATTTAGTTGAAATTATTAGCATAGTTGGGGGTATAAACCAATTTGGCATAAGGGATAACAAATGGGGGTAGAACTATGTTTGGATTAAGGATGATTAATGGGGTTTAAAACTTGTTTTTTCATGTGCCATTGTATTTTAATAAGAATATAATAAAATAATCCATGTTAGGGAGAATAACTATCATGGAAAGGATTATGCCTTCGTATTGAACCATGAAAAAATCATTTTCTGATCTATTATAATATTTATTGCATATAAAAGGTTAGTTTGTGATTTATATTTGAGTGGTTCATAACTCTAATAAGGTTTTAAAATATATGAATTTTTCATAACAAGTTATTAAAGATTCCTATAAAATAAAATTGATCCATGATTCACCCCTACCACTCTCAGTGACATCATACATCTATCTAAGTAAAATAAAATTCATATCACAAAATTTAGGATCTCAAATTTTATTTTTATTCCAAATGAAAGATTTATTCCAAACATGATGTTCCAAATGTGTGTTACATTCTAACCATGAAATTTTCAAATGTGAGGATCATTATAAATATGAGATTTCTAAATGTCAGGAAAATTTTGAATGTGATGTCCCAAACATGTAGACGTCGCCCCATGTGGGGTCACAAACCTATGGTTTCCATATTCTATATGTGGGTTTTAATTCAAACATATGGATCATTTGATTTTCAAATAATATATTTTTTATTCAATCAAATGATTAGGATTCAATATACACATTGAAAATTGTTCATCATAAAAATGTGACTAACAATAAAATATTACACAAATAAATTAATATAAGGAATGAAAATAAAAAAAATAAAAAATAAAAAATATTAACAATGAATAATTATAAATTAATAATACCGTAAAGAATAATAAATAAAAATATGGAGTGGGTTTTATTCATTATCAAAATTATAAAAAAAACCTATTTTTAGTAATTTTAAAAATATAAATAATGTGTTACAGATCCACACAATATAAATAACATGGTATATGAGTGAACAATTTTAAATGGGTAGTGGGTTAATGGATGGAATAATAAATATATATATATTCCAGCAATTGTTAAATTACTGGATTGATAATAATGTTGAAATATAAAATAAACACTTATATAGTTACCCATTCTATGAAAATTGGTTGTTCTATTTTTGATGTTGTAATAATTTGAAAGTGTTTCTTGTGTGTTGGTGTTTTGTTGTTAATGACCATTATAGAAGTGGTTTTGGATAATAAATGAGGATAATGTGGATGTTACAGTGAAACCTTATCTGATTTGATGGATTAAAGTAGGTGTGATAATACTATTATAATATGTTCTATACTATTACACCCTATAAGATGTTGGGGGAATTAAAGGTGCATATGATTTTGCAGGACATTACGTGGTGTGGATGAGATGATGAGTCATGGTGGGGTTTCTTTATGGTTGGAGGAAGGCATGAGGCTGAAGTCATATAAATTAATTATACCCTAATGTGATGGTAATATAATTGTGGGTGGTAAGTGGTGATGATGGAATGATTATGGGTTTTATGAAGAGGATGATGGGTGGGGGATGTACACATAAAGGGTATATAAAGAGGTTAATTACCTTTTGGTTTATTTAACCATACCATGGTGTGGTTGAGAGGGTTTTTATGAGATGTCGAACTGGAAAAATGGTTATGGGAAGGTGTTTTGTTGATATGTGGTTTTGGATATGAGATATGACGGTTAATTGTTGAATGAGGTGATGGTTCATGAAATATTATTGTTTTAGCTTCTTTATCTAATTTCTGATCAGATTTAGAGAGTGTTCATCCTACTTAATCACTACTAGTTAGTAGTGTAATGATTTTAGAGGTAAGTTAGTGTGGCAGAAGCTTTAAGGCCCATGATACATGGAGATTGATGATGGTTTTGGAATTTATGGCTATTCCCATTTGGGATACGGAATTGATTTTTTAAACTGGATTTGAAAGTGATATGAGATGTTTTTGGAATGATTTAAACGGTGTTAAATTATGTGGGATGTGGAGTTATATGATTTTATTCATATGATTGTTTTGATTATATTTATTATTGGTATGTTTTGTTTTTTTAAAATCACCATTACATACTCATGAATATTTATTATGCATAGTTTTTGGTTTTTTGGAAGGTTTATCAAATTGAGTACCCTCAATGATCACCACACAACTATTTGAAATGTTTTTTTGGATAAACTGAAATTGATTTGAGCTCTTATTTTTGTGTCTCGTATAGAGTTAATGGATGGTTTTTGTGTTCTAGAGATCATTATTTCATGTATCCATAAACTATAGTGTATTGAACATCTAAGTATTATATGGGTAGTTAGAATCTATTTTTTAGAGTGTAATAATTTTTATTTTTATTAGTGGTCAGTTAATTATTCTTAGGAACTTATGGTGGTAATTTATTTCTTAATCATATTTTACACCCTCGTTACTAGTAAACCAATTTGGCCCTATTAGAGGAGGAAATAAATGGTGTCACTTTCCATTATTGTAGGATCGAGGGGGATTTTAGTATGGGTGGGTCATGAAATAGTAGTATCAGAGCATTTAATTGAGTGTTAATATGGAATTTAGAGTGAAGGGAAAGTGATAATTTTATGTGATTTGTAGGTAATACAATAAAATTAAGTATAACATGTGATATAGACCAAGGAAATTGATTAGTACACATATATTTATTGCCTCCTCTTATCAATCACAAGGACTTTGAGAACCCAATAAAATATTTTCTTGAATTTTTAACTATTGTGGGGTATAAATCATATAGAGGTAAATTTATTTTCATCATTAAGTGTTTTATAATTCACATTATGGGTCTTAAATTATTTTATATTATTCTTTTATGTTGTGGTTGTTTTTCATTTTTCATCTATTTTGATAATATTACCTATATTTAATGAAAATATTAAAATGGTAATTAACCAGAATATGTTATTTCACTAAAACCATATTGAAACATGTATTTAATTCCACCATGTTCCCTATAAAATTATTCCACAAGAATTTATTTCTCCTTTGGTTTTTAAAATGTGTCGCTCATTTAAAATTTTCCACTACACTAAAATTGTAGTTTATAAATAGCTTAAAAAACCATTGATAAATATAATGTAACTAGTTTAATGGATTTTTTTTATGGTTTAGATAAATATTTCACCAAAAAAATCTATTTTCATATCCCTTGAATTAATTTCCCCAGATCCCACCCTTATCTCCACTCACCACCCCCAATACGTCTCTCAATCCCTCTCTAGCCTCGAGCTGTCACCATTGAGACCTCATTGATGATACGCCTCCATTGAACCAATGAGACATTGATACCAGCCCCTCCCCCCATGCCTTGATATGATGGTGTTCCTTTCTCCCCTTTCCCCTCCACAAACTATGTTCCCTACCATCATGTTACTTTGTCATCCCCCTTTCCCCATGTCATCTCAATTTTCAGGGTATATTTTTATAATCTCTCCATTTGTGTTTATTATCTTTTACCTCCAGTGTTTTTTGTTTTTGATTAATCTCAAATTTAAATTTTTTATTGGAAAATTATTATTATCGGTAATTCTAGTATTTATTGATATTATTCAAAAATGTATTGAAATTGAAGGTGGGTATTATCCAAAACTAGACTTATTTTATTATTATACTTTATCAGAGGTTTGTTATGATTATACCTAAAAAGTTTTTCATTCATAATAGAAAATAAAGGATTTGAACATTAAAAAAATAGAGACATGGAGAATTAATATTCACATGAACCTGTATTGATCTCACTAGTTATTACACATCCTGTTCGAAAGAGAGGATAAGAAAATTCAAAAAATGTACCCCAAAAAACACTTTATCACGGATTGTATGGTTATTGAGCTATTTTTTAGTTTTTGAAATCACAATATCATATCCATTTTTCATTTTATACTCATTAAATATGATTATATGACATATTTAATTTTATGATGATTTATATAAATTTGAATTCAAATCTATGAAAAATAATATTATTCAAAAACATAATCGAATTAATCTGTATGATAGATTAAATTTTAATATTGTTAGTAAAAAAATAATTAAATCAAATGTGTAAAATAATAAAAAATTATTCGGAAGATAGTTTGAAATAAAATAATTGAATATGATTTTATGACTATGAATAAGGTGGCTGAGTCTTTTGCATTAGAATTTATTTTTATCTTCATCAGTAAACTAACGAGAATTTTTAATATTTTTGATTTTAAATAAATTAGTAATTTTTATTTAAATGACATAAAATTTATTATGTTTTCTCAATTTTCAATAATTAAATGTAATAAATTTATATATATGGATAAATGCTTAATCACATTGCTAAGGAACGCATCTCAATATGGTAAGAGTTTGTAGATGTTTTTAGATTCTTAAATATCAAATTGATCCATTGATGGGTAAAAAAATCATTCCCTAAATGTAAATTTAGAAGATGGTTGAAGATTCATGAAGTTTATGAATACTTTATGTTGATGTAACTCTCTAATCAATATTGTTTTAGGATTTTTTATAGAGATTTGAATGTCTAAGAATGTTTTCCCACTCATTTCAGTTAACAGAGTGATCTACCAAATTTTTCGACAATGGATAAAAAAAATTAACCTTGCAAATGATTCTTTCAGCATTATAGGGAAACATAATCAGTATAAAAACATACCCAAACAACTAGTTGAGGGTGCTATAAATAGTAACTTGGAAAATTTTACTTTTTGGTAATATTGGATAATGAGATCAAGATTTTAAAATATCATTGGATTATCCTCTTATTGGTTTGGATACTAATGTAGGAGGTAACTACACTATGTAGAAAACTGTGTTTCATGATTCAATTAATGATAGAAATCAAGATATGTACAGAGAATTTCTAAAATATTCAAAATATTATTTTTTGATGAGGGTTTATCACATAAAATTATTATGTGGAATTACAAAAAAAAATATGTAGATGATATTGTTATTGTTTCATGACACATTACCTAAAGCTAATATCCCTAATAATTTTTTGAGAAATGAAAAAATTATTATTATTATTAGTCTAAACTATAAAAAAATTCACTCTTGGCCCCATGATTGTATGCTTTATTAGGGAGAGGATTCATGTATATGGGACTGTAAAATATGTTCATCCTATAAATGGTATTCTATGGGTAGTGATTTATGTTTTAGTAATCATAAAACTATGATGAATAAGACAAATAACACACTTGTAATGGTTTTTTGTTACCTCTCATAACACATGAATTGAAATGATTATTCATCTAATAGAAAACTACCAATCACCTGTAGTGGAAATCTATAGATAATTAAAATCATGGGTTAATGATACATCAAAGTGATTCAAAATCATCGAATAAATTTGATCGATTAAATCTATAAATCTCTCAAATTATAGGAATGTGCAATTGGGATTGGCAGCTGATGTATTTAACCCATTTGGGACTTTCATTGCTATTTTTATCATTTGATCTATTGTTTTGTACCCTTATAGTCAACCATTATGGAAGTTTATGAAAAAAATATATTTTATCAAAATGAATGATACTCTAATGTGGATCAGTAGTGAATTATATTAACATGGTATATTTTCTAGTTAGAACAGTTAAATAGGTTTGTATTGCCTTTTTCTTATCATTTATTTTAATCTTGAATGACATAAATATAGTAATAAATGGTGATTCTTGTGTCATTCTAGATTTCTTGAGGAATCTAATTGATTTTGGTTAAACAAGTCAAAGTTAAATGGGTCTATAGGTCATAGAACACATACAAAGTTTTTGAAGGGTTTGGAAATATTTTCACAATTAGTAAATATTAAAAGATAATCTGGGAACATGAATCATTTTAATGATATTTGGAAATGAGTTCAAAGTGAATCATAAGTAGAAATCAGAACAAAACAATGGAATAAATAAAATATATGTTTCAAACTCCAATGTTGGGAATTTAATTTATTGTGTCATAATATTTATGTTTTGCATATTGAGAATAATCATTATTACCATTTTATCTTCACATTAATTAATGAGAGTATAAATTTGAAGGACCATCTTAAAGATTATAAAGATTTAAATATAATTAATGTAAAGCATGGTCTATGATTAGATGAGACTGGAAGGTTTGATCCTACAAGTTTTCAAATAGAATATACGAATAAATATATATTCCTTGAAATAATGATACACATGAGAGTATATGAGGGTTATTCAAGTAACATATCAAGGTTAGCCAACATAAAAAATCCTAGGTTAAATGGATTTAAATGCCTTGATTCACATATTATATTATATCAGTTACTACCATTGGAATTATGTACATTGTTACCTAAAACTTTTTATGTATTTGTACTCAATTATATACATTCATCAGAAAACTAAATATGAAAAAACTTCAACTAGATAAGATTTAAAATATTTATGATATATTTATACGAACCCTTTTTGAAAAAGATATTATCTTTCTCCCAACACTTTATACTATCTTGATTTTTTTAACATTAAATGTCATCGTGGGAACTAAATTAAGATATCCCATAAATTATCGATGCATATATCTAATTGATAGGTAGTCTATTTATATGTTTTTAATCTTAATTAAACAACTATTTACACCTCATTAATTACAAAACAATGATATATTCATTTTATTTGACAGAAACCTTGGTTATTGGAAATCATATGGTAAATATAAAGGTGAATATAAGGATTATTTTTAATGGCTATTTAACATATTAGTGTCTTACCTTTTATTCTAGATACTTGGATAATATTGAAAAAATATTCAATTGATTTTTACGTTTTAATGCCATAATGACTCAATATCAACTACATAAAAGTGGAAAACCCCTTCCTTATATTTTTCAATCGGTTAGGAGGATCTTAAATATTAAACTAATATAAATAAAATAATTTAAATAAAACTTCTATGTTATATTTAATAGTGAAATTGTAGATTATCTTATCAAAGAGTTTAGGATATAGAAAATTAGATGCATGAGAAGGAAAGAAATAAATGATAAAGATATAAGAAAAATGACAATAAATAGAGCTTTCACATCTTCTACATATGTAAATAATTCAATAAACTATAATATTAGGTTTACATATATGGTTTAAAAATATAATAATTTATTTTTATTTTTTTTAGATCATTAAAATTTATACTCAGGAAGGGAATTTATAATTTTTTAAGATTTAGATTTAGGTCCTCTAAAATATGTTATAAAGTTTGACACGTACAGAGTGAATGCTATAAAATTTTATATAGTTGATCGAGAAAAGGGTTAAAAACCACAATAGTGGTATATTTGTAGTTGCAATATTGGGATGCTATGGAAAATTGACTTATATTATAAAATTAAATTAGCATGGTCATTTTTCTTGTTTTTTTCTTCAAATATATGTGGCTTAATATTACAATAGTTATTTAAATTTATACCATTCAATTTAATTTTGTGAAACACCATCTCTTGGTGGTTGTTGGTGACCGTGATGTACAAGATCTGAATATCTTCTCACATCTAGAGAAAATGGTATATTATGTATAATATTTCATTGATGAAGGGTGGAGTGTATTTCTTCACATAAGAAATATACTTTTATGATATGGTTAATGAAGTGAAATATTTTATCTATGGACATGAAACCCTTCAATAGATAAAAATTGACCTATTTTTCTATCATGATATTGAAAAAATTATTCTTAAAAGAGTGGATTAAGTTGAATAAGTAATGATGGGGAAGGATAAAAACATTATCGATGGAAGACAAATTGGGTGTAGTCATACATGAATTTTTCAAATACATATTTTATATGTTATTCAATGCTATTAATTTATATTTATTATTATATTTAAATTTATTTTTATCCATGAGTTATCTGATTTAGAAAAATAAAAATGTTATCTTATTGTATGTGTAATAATTCAATAACATACATATGTATATTATGTTTTTCAGTACAATTAGTCTTTTATCATTTATAGATTCATTTTTTATAAGAATATTATAAAATATATGTTATAAATTTGTTTTTACCTGTTATAATGACATAAATTCCAAAGAAGAGTAGATTAACATATAACAATAAAATCCTATTTGAAATTACACAAATATAAAAGAATCATTCGTATTACATGATGATCCCTTCCTTTCACTCCCAATATTGTCTACGATTCCCTCCATTTCCCTCCCATTAGAATCTTACACACCCTCCATCTCCCTCCCACCACCATCTAGAAAAGTACATCCTGATTAAGTTGGATCATCACGTGATGACTCGAAAATATGTAAACAATGTTACTGCTATGAAAAAAATTAACAGCTCTAATGTATGGAAGCTAAATGGATTAAAGATTGTTTTACCCTTTATATTTTATAGATTCCCCAATATTCAGTAATAATGGAATAAAATACCAAAAAATTTATTCAAATACATATACATGAAGAGAAGGTTGTTGGACCACAAAAATAATTGGTTGAATTTTATTAGAAAGTGAATGGGTGTGTCCCTAGTTACATTATGTCAAAGGATGTTTTGGGTAAATATTCCAATAAAAAATTTCCAAATATTTTAGTGAAAAACATCTATTGGTTTTAAGTTAAAATTTAATAATACTTCATAGTTTAATTTTGAAACTATTTTTCATAGAGGATTCAAGCGTGGAAGTGAAGATGAAGATGGAAATAGGGATAATGATGATCATAGTTCATCAGTTCAGGATAATACATGAGTTTGGATTTAGTGGTAGTGTTTTGTAACTAACATTATGAAATAATATCAAAATTATATGGTGATATAGAAACGATTTTGTGGCTTGTTTTTATTTTTGTGTTTTCACAACATATTTTATTCATTGTTATTAGATCATTATTTATTACATTTCTAATCCATTGGTTTTAGATTACATTAATCTTTATTATTAATTTATTTAGTTTCACTTATTGTCTGAGAATTATTTGTTATATAATATTTCATTTATAGTTGATGTGGTTAAGTCATAGGTGTAAGTTTCATTGATGGTTTTATGGTTAAGGATTGGTATTTTTCTGATTTTTTATCTTTTTTATTATTATTTTTGATTTTGTAGCGTTCTAAATTATTTTTAATTGAGATATATAGGGGTTGTTTTAAAAAATATTTTATAAGTTAATTAAATTAGTAATAGTTTAATCATATGCTATATATTATTAAATATTGTGGTGGTTCATACCACTACCAAACATTTGACACTTTTGAGTCATAAAATTTCTTCTAAAAATTGAAATTATCAATGTTAAGTATTTTTTCATGAATATTTTTAAGAAACTATAATAAATTTGTGATATTGATGAAATTTAAATCCCAACATAACATTTAGTGGTTGTTTTAAAAAACTATCATAGATACATTTTTTGGTGGTGTAAATTATCGCCAAACCAAAAAAATTGCAGCTATCCCACTGATTTGTTATATTATTCCATGATTAATAGGAAAATTAGATAATAATGTATAAAATGTTCTTATTTTTTCTAATTAATTATTTTTAGGTCCTTTATAATGAATGTCTCCATCAATAAATGTCTTTTTGGTCGAAAAAATGAATAGTTTTAGAAGTATTCATAAGATAACCAAAATTTTTGTACGTTTGATGTTATTCCATCTATTAAATTTCATTCAAAAAATATTATAATAATGTGCTAGAGATTTATTAAAAGATATAGTTTTTGTATTTTATTTTTAATAATTGGAATATTATATGATTTCTTAGTGACAACCTTTTAAAATTTAAATACATTTAAATCAAAAAATGTTTCACGGTTTTTCTCATGAATGGATAAACTCTTATGATCTGTAAATATTATGTGATATACATAGAATCCCACTTTCCATGCCAATTATAGTTTATATATATATGATAATATGTAAGGGTAATATGTGGATCGTTTTTATGTGAAAATATGATAACGATGAATAAATTTTGTGTGATTTGGCATGGAAACCCTGGTCATTATTTTCCAAAGTACATTGAGTTTAAAGAATGTTTTCTTTAATTAAGGTAGTAAAACAATGTATCCATTCATATAATAGGAAACCATGTTTCTTGGGGATAAGTATTGTTTAATAATTCTTACACTATACATGTAAATCATGATACATATTAACCCACGATTTTTATTTTTCAATTTTAATTTAAAAGCATGTGAGTGTATTTAAAGTTAAAAGTATGATGATTCAATTAAATATTACTTAAACCATTTTGGTGTTTTTATGATATTATTTTCAATAATTAATTTCATGAATGTATTTATATGTATTTCTAAAAATCAATTCTATGAACCATAAATTTTATTTATAAAGTGGATGGTTATGATGAAGGGTATCCCTAATGTTTTGTCTTCTTAGATGTTTTTTGTTTTTTGTTAAAAATAAGGGTGAATAAACAATTTTTATGACAATCTGTGTCATTATTGTATGTGTTGTTGTGATTTTTCTGAAAAAATTTACATCCTATAAAAGGCTAATTATTTAATGTTTTTCATTAAAATGTTATTTGGAAGTCTAAAATATTTTGTTAATTTTATTAGTGTCCACACTTAATTCATAGTAAAATATGAAAATTAGTTGATTTAAATTTATTTATTGTTCTTGTTTGTGTTGTCTATGTTTCCCTTGGTGAGTCCTATGTGGATGAAGATGGAAGTTGATATGGATGGTTTGGGAATTGAAATGTGTGGGGTTGGGGTGCTACATCTAGTTTCCATGGTTGTTATAAAATATTTTGTTTACTGATGAGACTAAGATGGTATAGCTTGTTTTTTGGGGTGAGAAAGATTCATGTGGCTATTATAGTAGTTATTATGTTACTTAAGGATGGGATATAGTATGGTTGGTTATTTTGAAGGTTGATATTATTGGTTGTTGTCGTGGGGTGATTTAAGTGGTAATTTATTCCTACCATTATAGTTATTTCCTTATTTTCCATTTGGTGATGTGATAGAGAAGGTATGATGTTATAATTGATTAATAATGGGGATGTGGGTGTGTGGAATGTTTTACATAATTTTTTGTTTAGAAAAGTAATGCATGGGTTGGTGTGTTCACTTAAGAATATTTTTTTTCTATATGATTATGATATTAATTGTGGGGTTTTTCCTAACCTTGTTTTTGTTTTAAAAAAATATATTATATCATAATTCCATTGAGAAATTAGCAACTAAAATATATAAGACAAATTATGTAATTAAGTGATGATAATATTTTAATGGAATAAAATTCTAATGTTCTTTTGTGGATCCTTTATTCTCAATACCAAAGATTTTTTTAAATAATTTGATGTTATATTTTGTTTGGTTAAGAGTCATGATAAATTTTGAGTTGGGTTAAGGGTTAAATTTTTTCAGAACATTACTCAATGATTTACATTGATAAAGTTGAGTGACTCAATATATAATCCATAAGAAAAATTTCTTAAGTTATCTACTAATTATTTCATTGTCTAAGTTGAGAAGCGTGATTATAAAAATGAGAGATAATATCATTTATAGTGAGATGAGAGTGTGAAAAACATTGGTGGTGGGATTTCATGGATATGGATAGGTTTTTTACACACTTAATGATTTATTGGAGATAGTGGGTGAAAAATTTCAAGTATCCCATGATGTCATAGATTTAGTGGTTGATCATGACTCATTAATTGATGCAACTGGAGGCAGTGAGAGATCTAGATGATATCATGTAAATAATTTTTTTTGATAGAGGGTTATGATTAAGGACTCTCCTAGGTAGTTGGGAAATTAAAATAGAATGATATGAGTTTCAGGACTCTGATTTCACAAAATTGGATATTGAGTAAATCTATGTGATCTAGAATGTTTCGTCATGCCTTGGGGACAAGTAGTTTGAACTATCTAGTGAGTGGCGATTAGATCTATTTCTGATGTAATGTTATGAGGCATTGTTATTATCACTATGTCATGATTTATCATGTTTATTAGTCTCTAGTGGTTAGTTATCCATGTCATGTTTTAGTTAAATATAATCTTCCCACTAAGACTAGTTAGTGGATTTCGAAACATTTTAATGACAGTGATGATTAATAATTGAAAGTAAAATTTCTTGTGTTTTTAGAAAAATTACAAAACCTATTTTTCTTAAATTTTATAATTAGTATAGTAGTTTTGGAAAGTGTATTTTATTTAAATAAAATCGTGAAAAAATAAGTAGATGATGGGGATTTGGTGGTGATTTGGGGTTGTTATATCTATTCTTATAATCTATCAATGGTGAGGTCATCATTTTAGAGGTGTCACCAATTGTAATGAGGCTTTATAGGTTTCATTCTTATCATAAATAAGTTAGTTTCTTGGTTCTTCCTTTTACTCAAGGTTTTTAGTATGGTATTATTCTAATTTTTATGTATCATCTAAGGGAGTTTTTTATCAGAAATTTTTATTTTCTTTTTATGTTTGGGTTTTGATTCTCTGGGATGAGAATCATTTGAGAGGTATCCAATATAATGATTTAGAATTTTACAATATATTACTTGGGAGTTTTAGTTTTCAGAAGTATTAATGGGATTTTTGGGGGTTTAAAGGTAGATTTTATGTTGAAATTTTACATTGGGACAAGCTCTATGATGTATAGGTTCACATAGAGTGATTTATAGTTGTGTTTGGATAGAAATTAGGGTTTTTATTGGTTTTAGAATAAAATAGTTTGTTTCATATCCTTATGGGTTATATTTATGGAGTTTACTCGGTGCTAGGGCTTTGAGACCTAGAGGTTGGGATCCCATTGGTCTAACATATTTGAGGCCCATATGGTGTTTACCTTTGGTTATACACTAGTGAGTTCTAGAGGGTTTTAGGGTAAGGGGATGGGTACATGATATAGTGTTGTGATCTCCACTATAACATGGACTTATGAAGGGTTGTTTTAGGTTGTTCAATCCTATTTGATGTTATTTCACTATGGACATTGATTACGTTGAGTTCCTTGCATGATGTTATGGGATATGGAAATTTGAGAATGGTTATGGGGGGATATTTTGGGAGTTACCATTAATAGTTTGTTTGACTGTGATTTGTTGTAACATATATTATTATGTTGTGATGTGGTTTTATATTTTACCCTAACTATTTAATAGTGGTAAGTACTATTATGCCACTATTTTCTAATTTCTAGTATGTATATAAATTATAAAGCCCTTTTGAAACCATTATTATTTCCTTTACATCCAATCAATATTCGTTATTTATTGATAATTTTTTGGAATCCCTTCATCATGTTTTCATGTAGTATTATTCTTTTTATTTAAGATATTCAATTCTTGGAAGTTTGTTACTTATTTTCATTATTTTGTCATTTTTGTTAATTATGGAGTGGCTATGAATTGGTATGGATTTAATTTGGATAGGGGATCACTATGGGTAAGGCTTTATTTGGGTTCCAATCATATGCCGGGAATATTGAGTTAATAATATCTTCTTCCCGTTGATTATGTTATGGGTTATAGAGAATTTATTAAGTAAGGGGATTTATTGACTCATCTACTATGTTATGGAAAATAGCTTGCTTGACTTGCTTGATGTGATTACCTTATAATATTTCATTGTGTCCAATTATATATTATTGGCATGGTTGATATTATCTTATAGAGGAGGTAATATTATATGGGAAACAATCTAAGGAATAATTAAATTAAAATATGTTTCTAAATTTTATAAAATCTAATTTAAAGGGGAAAGTTTTTTAGTTTTTTTAGTTTTAATACTATTTTTTCAGTGTAGTTTCTTATTGATTGATAGTTACTGATGTGATTTTATTGTTGTTGAAACCATTATATATCTTTTCCACCTATATATTTATATAATAATAAAAAAGATCATAAAAAATTGAATATTTGAATAGAATTTGGAAGCATATATTATTATTAGTGATTGATGTTGTGTTTTCTATTATTTTTCTGTTGTACTTAACTGGTGTTTTATGATGTTTGTTCATTTAGAATTCCCTTGAATATAGGTAAACTAGGTTATAAAATAATAATTGTAATGTGTAATTAAAATGTAAAGGGGAATCTAAAATAAATCATGATAGTGTGGAAATTAAATAAAAATAGACAAGAATGGATAAAATATGGTTAGAATGATGAATATGATAAAAAAGGAGTTGGATATGTATAAACTATTATTGAATGAATTTGACGAACATGTATTGAATATATAATATGGTGGGAGAGTGATAAATTTTAAATAGGTTGTTTTTTTAATGAATAAAATAAAAAATATATGGGTAAAGTAAATGGGGTAATGGAGGGAATGGGAATGATTTGGAAGTGTAATATTGATTCATATATGGTTTCCCTTCTTTATGAGTCTTGGTTGTGATATCTAATATTTTGTTCTATTTTAAAAGTGATGATTGTGTTTGAATATTATGTTTTTGACATATATTGTGGATGTGGTTTTGTGTAATGATGATGGGAAATAAGATGATGCCATAAAATGATCTTTGATATAATTCCTCAAAGTTGGTACAAAAATAATACAATAGTATGTGCTTAACTTATAGAACCAAGGGTGTATTGGTAAGATGATAGTTACAATGGGAATTAAAAGACCATACAAGGTATGAATAATATGATGATAATTTATAAGTGTCTTGCATGGTAGGAGGATAGTACGAGTTTGGTGTCCTTCATGTTTAGAATAAATTGATGTGATGGAAATTTGATTTCGTATTAGTTTGTGGTGATGATAGTGTGGATTTAAATGTGATGGGTAGGATAAGGATATGCATTTATGGTTGGTGGACGAACATGGAAGGTGGAGGGAATGATGTTCATTCCATTCATGTTTATATTTTCATATTGTTGTGTGGTTTTCAAGGTGGTTATATGGTGTTGTAGTGGAATGGTGGATATGGATGGCTCTTATGTGGATATATTTTTAGTTATTTTTTTATGAATATGTGATTTATTGAATAGTTGTGTAATGGTTTGATAATTGATGATATGTTATTGTTGAGGATTGTTTCTCACATTACTAATCTGATTTGTATACTGATCATCCTTGGGGATTGCTACCGGTTATATGTATAACGGATTTTCAAGTAGGTGGGGGAGATGGATTTTTATGGTCCTAGGATACATGAGGATTAATGATGATTTTTTAAATGATGTATATTCCTGGTTGGGATATAGAATTATTTTTTCTTTATTCTTGTGAAAATTATAGGAGATATTTTCTATAATGGATAAAATGATGGTAAATATTGTGGGATATGGAGTTTTGGGGCTTTTTTTATGGAACTTGTTTATCTTATTTCTAGGATTTATATGTATTTTTGATTTTTATCACTCACATGTACTGTTTCATATTTTTTGCACACGAATATTGATTTTTATTCATAATGGTAATCCTACTGAGTACTCCCAAGTTCTCACCCCACAATAGTTGGCGATTGTTTTTAGGATAGACCGATAGTGATTGGAGTTGTGTTCGGGTATCCTGGATGGAGTTGGTTGATGATTTTTAGTTATGGATCTCATTGTTTCATGTATCCATTAAATATTTTTCATTTCACATATAAGTATCAATTGGGTTATGAGAATTTATTTTGTGGAATGGAATTATTTGATGTTTATTGATGGTTTTCTTTTTTTTACCTTGGATCTTATAAGGGTAATGAATCCCATATTCACATTTTATACCCTCAAAGATATTCTCCAACCCTATTTTGACTGGTTGTGGGCTTCAATGTTATTTTAACATTTTCTATTGTCTAAGGTGGGGTTCAAGGGAGATAAGATCATGGAAATATTTAATATATTCTCTTACACCAAAATTAAAACAACTATTTAGAAAAAAATATTACATAATGAATCTTGAATAGAGCTCAAATAAAATGGAAGATTACATTATTTCTTATTCCTTATCTTAGAAAAAAATCATTAAACCGCTTTTAAATTATCCAAATTCGATTAGGAACTATGTGAAATAAATAGATTAATATATATCTCTAGAAAGAATTTAGAGTTGATTTGAGAAGATTAAAATGATGGAATATGTATTTATAGGTGGAGTGGTAACATTTTTAGAAAAAATGAATAAAATAAAATTCAAATAGAATAAAATATAATTTTGATTATTGATTATTAAAATATGTATTTCATTATTTATGAAATTTTATAGATCATTAAACATACCAAATTAAGATATCTTAATTCGAATTTTACATTAAATTTTTTAAAAAATATTAAACTATGTTAAATTCAGTTATTAAATAAAAATGTAAGTTTGGTAGTTATTTTTTATTCTAAGA
Source organism: Viscum album (assembly GCA_963277665.1). Classification (NCBI taxonomy): domain Eukaryota; kingdom Viridiplantae; phylum Streptophyta; class Magnoliopsida; order Santalales; family Viscaceae; genus Viscum; species Viscum album. The sequence continues at coordinate 1,360,839,746 of OY728141.1, read as the reverse complement.
ATGTGATAATGTCAAATAATAATAATAATAATTTTTTTGTAGATGTATATATATAATTTTATTATAATATATTTATTCATAGACCATATTTATATATACTTAATACCTGATTTTCATGGGATATTGTATAATTATATTCATTGAAAACACTTTCCACAACTATTTATCATACCATTTTAGTCAACCTTTTAACAGTCATATTACATCATCCACATCCTTCAAATTCCTATAAAATATAATTCCTAAACTACACATATCATTGCTTTGGTATTATATAAAAAATTAGTTTATATTATAAAATATATAACAAAATTTTATGGACTTTCATTCTCACTTCCATGATTCATATATTTGTAAAAAAAATACAAAATTTAGTATAAAATTAAAATTTTAATGGAGTTTATTAAAATGTTTTACTTCAATAATTTTGTAAATTGTGGTTGAAGGAATTCATGTGAATGTTTTTTAAAGGTATGTGAGAAGGAACTTAATGGTAAGTTGAATGAAACTATGGTTTGATCAGTCATATTTGGACCAATAGTGTATCTAATGCACTAAATTTTGAAAAAATGGAGCTTGTATCATATTAATCAATACAACATTGCACGAAAAGTAAAATTTATTTATACCGAAATAGATTTGATGAATTTGTAGTTTTGAAATTAAATTGGAAAAATAGATTATTTTTCTTCTATCTATTTTCTAATTTAACACAATAATTTTTGAATAAATTGTTATGATTATTATGTGGTTATTAATAGATGAATGAGGTTATTATATTATTATTAAAATATGAATTCCAAGAGAATAATGATAAAAAAAATGTATGACATTATGTGACTCGATTTATTGAATAGATGTATTTTATATAATGAATGATGTTTATATATAGTAAAAAAATTAAAGAGTATGCGTAAGAAAAATTTAGGTTGTTAATCATTATATTTGTAATGTGACTTAATGATCATATCTTGAGATTCATGGTGTGATACGTTGTACATGATACATGATTCATGATACATGATACATGATACATGATACATGATACATGATACATGATACATGATACATGATACAGGATACATGATACATGATACATGATACATGATAAATGATACATGATACATGATACATGATACATGATACATGATACACGATACATGATACATGATACATGATACATGATACATGATACATGATACATGATACATGATACATGATACATGATACATGATACATGATACATGATACATGATACATGATACATGATACATGATACATGATACATGATACATGATACATCATACATGATAAATGATACAAGATACATGATACATGATACATGATACATGATACATGATACATGATACATGATACATGATACATGATACATGATACATGATACATGATACATGATACATGATACATGATACATGATACATGATTCAAGATACATGATAAATAATACAAGATACATGATATATGATACATGATACAAGATACATGATAAATATACATGATACATGATACATGATACATGATAAACGATACAGGATACACGATACATGATACATGATACACGATACATGATACATGATACACTATAAAGGATACAGGATACATGATACATGATACATGATGCATGATGCATGATACATGATACAGGAGACATGATACATGATACATGATACATGATACATGATACATGATACATGATACATGATACATGATACATGATACATGATACATGATACATGATACATGATACATGATACATGATACATGATACATGATACATGATACATGATACATGATACATGATACATGATACATGATACAAGATACATGATCCATGATACATGATACATGATGCATGATACACGATACATGATACTTTACACATGATACATGATATAGGATACATGACACATGACACATGATATATGATAGATGATACATCATACATGATGCATGATACATGATACATGATGCAAGATGCATGATACATGATACATGATACAAGATACATGATACATGATACACGATACATGATACACGATACACGATACACGATACATTATTTTAGGGGATTTTATGCTAATGAATTTTCAGAATTATATATACCCATGATACATGTTTCTCTATATACGTGAAAGTTGTTTTACATTTTGGAAAGATGATTTTCATGTAATGGAATTTTCTAGGAAATATCTATATTTAATCACAACTCATATATTATTTAGATATGAAAAAAATATTGATGTCATGTATTATTGATTTTGATAATGTTTAAGTAAGGACCATTGAATTATATAGTATGTAAACTTATCTAAAATTACACTTAGGGATAATGATTAGATGCATGATTTAAGATTTTTCACTAGGGTATGACCAATGGACCATATCATAACCCTCAATTATTTTGAATAAATGTGTATTATATATGTCTCTCTTCAGGTAAGGTTAGTGGGATTATTTAAATTATCTTGTGCTACACTTGACCATTTCCCTCTATGTATGGTTTACAAGGATAATGAACAAAATAAAGTAAAATCATTCTTTATATTAGGTTTTCATAATGAGGATGTTGTCTGTGGTATTTTCAATCTATGTTGGGATCATGTGGATTCTCACATAAACCTGATATTTGATCTTGGACTGAAATAGGTAAATGGTTTCTCTTTTTCTTTTAGGTTACCATAAAATTTGGTTAATGAAATTATTAATTTTTCTTCTGAATGTATCATAGTTGATATTAAACAAGGCTTTATATAACTTATTTTCAGAGTGTATTTTATCATTTTCTATTAGTAAGGAGGTAACCCCTTTAGAATGTCTATGTAGTTTCTAATAGGTTCTCCAACTTCATGATATTTATTATTTGATGGGGGGGATTTGTTATCATTCTAGTCATTATTTTAAATTTATAGAGGAATAGGTATCTATTTTTTTATAAGGTGTTACAATAATCAATTGTCTCATATATGATAGTGAATGATATAAATAGGGACTGAATTTGAGGGTTTTTGTTGAACTAGTTCAAACACTTAAGTAATTATGATTTTTTGAATTAATGAATGTTGGGAATATATTGTGATGTGTGAAGGAGGAAGGGAAAGAATTCAAGTGGAATAAATTATGAATCAAACCTTGTGTATGACTATCTATGAATGGATAGATCATTTGATTCATATTATAATGAAGAAAAATATATTGATCTGGTATATGGATATTCAGATATTGTGGTAGATGTTCAGAGAGATGTTTAGTAACATTTATGAGTGAGTAATTGGAAGAAAATTGAATTCTATATGGGGGAGTACTCAACAAAAAAAGGTTAATAAATTAAGAAAATGAAGATACTACACCATATTACATAAAATAAAGGAAATTTTATGATAAGATAATGAAATTTTTCCTATTTTTCAAGGAATTGAACACAAGGGGATGTAAGAGACTATAGAGAAAAAGGTATTAGACTTGGATTGGTTAATGAAATATATAATATATCAAAATTATATAAAATAAATAAATATGTGTTCAATATTGAGAGTTTCCATATTCAATTCCTAGAAGAGTTTAAAATGGTGGAGTTCAAGGCTATTGAAAAATAATTTCATCTAGGGAATTATGTTTGTAACAAATGTGATGATAGAAGGGAAAATTACTCAGAATCCACAATGAACATTCCTATACAATCTATAGATATGGTTGAAGTTGAATATAAAATCTATGCACTGGATTAATAGTGAAACAATATTTTTGAATGAAATATCTATGTCACAATAAAAAATCTTATTGGATTGACAACTCATGTATAATTCTTCTTCATGTCTTTAATGAAGGGAATCTAAATTAGGAGGAGTAAATTATGACATGTGAAAAAGTGGTCACCCTTTATGGGGATCTTATTCATGATGATTTTGAATTGTACAAGTTTCGCATTGATTAGAAGATTATAAGGAGACATGGTTATAATATTTTAAGGATTATCCCTATTGGTTCAGGGTCTTATATTATGTTTTAACTACATTTTATAGGTTCATGATTTCTTTCTGTGGGTTGACACTAAACCCATAAAAATTTAAAATAATAAAAAAATAATTTTGACAGGGAAATTGAATATTTAATGGTATATCTACAATTGATATATGTCTTGGTAAATTAGGGTAAGAATTTTCTTATTACCCATAAAACAATAAAATTTATTCAATAGAACATTGTGATAGAATGTTGAAGTCAGGCTGTGACACATTATTGAGCATTTCTTTCTCCCACCTTGTAGTTTCAATTTTGTGAAAAAACAATTCTTTAATAATATATTGTTTTAGGGGTCTAATAATGGCATATAATGATCAAATCATTGATTTATAGTAGATAATAGTGGAATAATTCAACCCTATTACATTATTTTATTGTTTCTTACATTACTATATATTCTCATATGAGTTTTTTGGACATCAACCACTTATTTATTTATGATATTCCATGATGTAACATATGATACTATGTACAATGTCATGGGAAGTCCAAGGATTAATCATGTGGTTATTTTTTGTTAAATTATTTATTCATGGTCTTATTAACAGATTTCTTCATTTGCTTATTATTTTATTTAAATTGATTACATTCTAGTTTATTATCCATATTGGATTTATTCATATACCTTCATTGTTAGTTGCTTTCTTTTGATCATTGGGTGATTCAGCTGAGGTCATGTGGTGGTGTGGATCAGGTGACATGGTCATGCATGGACCTATTAATTATAATATATATACTAGTTATTGTTGACTTCTCACTATGAAAATTTAATCATATAATATTTTTGTTTGTTTATATTTATTTCCTTCATTTGTATTCATCAATATTATTAAATTATATTTTCAATCACACTCTTTTATAATGAATTAATAATTGTTATTAATTTTTCTTCTAAACGGGTAAAAGAATTCATTGAATTTTTTTATTTATAAAAAATGAATATTATTTCTCTTCACTAACACCAGTGGATCATATCAATATTTCTGTATTTTTTGATTAAATAAACACATTTAATTCTTAATGATAAATTAAAATACCAGTAATGAAATGGATTAAAAAAATTTCTTCACAGATAACCAAACTCATTCAAATGCATTGGATTAAATTTTCAATAAGTTATAATTTTTTCACTGATAAATTCACCCTCTCATGATAACTCATTTAATATCAAGATATATCCATAAAATTTATACATAATAATGCTTTTTTGTAACACCCCAAGATTTTATAGTATGTTATCTCTTCAAAGTATTTCAATAACTTGCACTATATGCAACACCGAGTTCGAGCGCACCACGACTTAACAAACTATCCATTCAAAAAAGTGGTTATGAATAGTATTATCCACATTTTAAATTTTATATATCCTATATAATTTTAACATTAATATTTTGTTTTTATTAGATATAATATGAGAAAAATTCAATTTTTACGATAAAAGAGGTATTTTTCAATAAATGCAGTTCTTCCACCTTTTAATGGAAAACCCTTTTTAATTCCAATATTTTAAACTTTTATATATTAAATTTAGGGAAATTAAATTCTTATTTATAATAGGGTTATAAAAATTTATTTTGGAAAATTTTTTGGTTATTTTATGATAACTTTCATATTTTGATGAATAGTGAAAAATACTACTTTTTTAAATTAAAAACAACTTTTTTTTAATAAAAGTATTATATAGTGTTAAATTATGAATATGAATGTTTTGAAGTATAATTAGATTATATTTTTTATCATTTAATATAATTTATGACATTATAAGTAATTTCACATTAAAATTTGACATAAACACATGTCAATCTTTTGATAGTTTTTAATTTTTTAAAAAACTGCATTTTGGTTTTGAGAACCGGAATTAATATTAAATTAATAAATTAAACTTCTATATTTTAAATTTTGTAAAATGGAATTCATTTTTTAATTCGAAATATCAAAATTATCTTAGGGTAAATTTTTGGTATTTTTCTGAGAACTTTCAATTTCTGATGAATAGTGAAAAACATTGTGTTATTATTTCAAATGGACTTTTTATTTAAATAATTATTTATTTAATTTAATTTTGTTTTAATTCAAAATATATTTATAATACCTATATAATTTCAATGTAATTTATTGGATTCATTTTATAATAAGTTTAGATATGTAAAATGTTTTTGAACTTTTTACCGTCTTTTACCACCATCTAAGAGCATTTTAAAATTTGCACAAAACATAATTTTACCAATTATTTGAGTTGAATTTAAAAAATCCTAGAGACACGGTTAATATCAGTAAGTAAAATTTGATTTAATAAGATTTTTTTTGGTGAATAGTAAATTTTTACTTTTTTTACCGCGGTTAAAAGTAAATAGGGTAATTAAGGATAAAAGTGATATTATAATTACCCAAAAACATGTTCTAATTATATTGGATAAGTGTAATTATACTAAAAACAACCTTAGGAATAATATATTATCCTCTTTGGTTTACTTGTATTAGATTAGGACATTTATTATTATTTTATTTAAAGAAGAGTTAAAAGTGTTAAATTCAAAGTTTAATAACTAAAAAATTTTTTTATATAGGGTTACACAAAATATAAATTCTACTATAAATATTAATTAGAAAGATAAAAATATTTAATACATAAATTTATTTTATTTATAAATTTACACATTAAATAATTTAATTTATTTATGACACAATGATGATGCAGTAATTATCTTATTAATGAAATATTATAAATAATTGATATTATAAATATCCGAATAAATGTAAATTAAGAGCTATAATGAATTAAAATAATTTTATATGTTAATATGAAATTATAGGGTTGATTAGATAATTTTTTTGAAGTGATAATATTTTCATGACTTTAACAAAAAACATTATACCAAATAGTGTCAAAATTAACATAAATTAGTTTTTAAAGAAATACTATATTATTGGGTGATATAATATTCCGTAAAATCTAAGGATTAGAAAAAGGTCTTAAATAATATTATATATGTCATTAATTAACCACTTGAGGTTATATTGGAAGTTTATATTATGTTTATTAATCATATAGTGTAAGAATACAAGAAGACACGGTAAAAGTTAAACTATTTAACTAAGAGTTAAATCTAAAAGATAAGGTTAAAATGGTCATCTAAACTTTTCTAAATCCTATTGGTCGAGATTATTTAGACCCATTACCACTTATTTATTGATAATAATTAATTTGGATCCATTATGAACCATATATTATTATATAATAAATTAATATTATAATCTTTTCCTAAAGTGACACTCACTCCTATTATAAAAGGGTACTTCCCATTCTCTCAAAATCACTCCTCCAATGCCATTTTTCTCAGCCAAACCCTGACCAAATATCCTCCAAACTACCCTCAAATCAACTAAGAGTTCTTACTTTTATCACAAAGCCAACCGAAGGATCTATTTTTATCAACTCAAAAAGAAACACCTGAAGAAGAGGTAATAATTTCACCACTCTCATTCAGGTTCTTTTTATCTTCCACTTCCTCTTTCTTAGATGTTTCCATACCAAAATAATAACTCCAATACCTCCTACATATTGTGATGTTATTATAAATATGTTATAACCAATATTCATTATTCTATCCATCCTATAAATGACAATGTCACCACACATGCATACGAACGGCTTACCATCTCCACGTCATGGTGTAGTTTGTTATTCAAACACTTAATTTTTTGGATTAGTATAATAATGTGTATAACTGATGTAAATAATAAAAATAACAAGTTAATAATTATTTATATATTATATATCATCCAATTACATATGATTTGACAATCAATATAATGATATTTTCACTCGTGCGTATGTACGGATTATCGTCTCCACGACACAATGAGATTCATTCCCACTTTCACCATTCAACGATGATTATAAAAATATATATTATGAATAAGTATGTAATATATGAAATAATAATTCTACTTGATATATATATATTTATGTATATATGTATGTAATTAAATATATTTTTTTCACTTACTTTCGTTCAATACAATATGAAAACAGAAACAACGTTTATGCATACATATGGCATATCGTCTCCATAAACGGTGCCTTCCATTTCATATTACTATATATTATAAATATTTATATTCTAAATATATTTTATATATAAATCAGGTTTTATATTCTATAAGTATTTAAATCATGATCTAAATGATACAATCAAGAATAATAAGTTAAAACACATCCGATAAAGCGATTATTACCAAAAATGTTAATTTAACAAGGAAATCATTATTAAATGGGTTGTATACATTTATAAATGATTCTTGTATGATATAATAAATATGAATATGGTTCTGTTATAATTTAATAACATAATATGGTTATTATACAGGAGGTTAAATGTACCCTAGACCAAAGGAAAGTGAAGGTAAGGGTTAATTACTCAATATCATTATTATTTGATATTGTTTATGGGTAAGTTTTTTACCGGGACATATTTATTATCCATGTCCATGTTTCATAATAGAGTTTTCAAAGGGATTAATTTTAAGGGAATATGTTTTTTAAAATATCATTTTATATGTTTTAAATATTTATTCTTCTAAATCATTCTAATTAATTTCCATGTTTTCTAAAGGTATTTTTAAGGATTTATTTATATGGACCTGAATATTTTTAAAATGTTAATTCCAAAAAAAGTTTCAAATTTTTATGGGACACTTTGATTCAAAAATGTCTCTAAATTTATTCCTTTCTAAATTGTGTGTCTTTTAAATGTTTTCATGAAAAAGTGATATTTCTCTCAAATAGTTTTACAAATAATTTTCATCTATGTCAACATACTCTGATAGATTTTAAACTTGTTTGAAGTTGATTTATTATGATAAAAATATTCTATATTTTATTGAAGGTTTTGTGATTGTTTGTCTGTGGATGTGTTATTTTTTTTACCATTCATGGTTTATGGATAAATTATTAACAGTTTGTATGCTAGTTTTAATACGAATGTTTATGTTATATTTCAACCTTTTCATATGACTAATGTATTGGACATAGTAAGTGATGGGTGGATCCTACTATAGCTCCTCAATGCATCGGTAGGTCTCATGAGATAATTAGACTTGGAATTAGTCGAGGCCTTTCCCAATTTGATATATGGTTTTGTTTGGGGCTTTAATCATTTTTAGATATCTTGGTTGAGGCCTTGACAAAATGTTTCAAAATGTCTCGCATTATACATTTACTCATTATGAAAATAATATAGATGGATCATGTGGTTATTCAAATAGTATAATACCCATGAATATGTTTTATTATGACATTATATACTCAACTCATATTTATGCCATAAAGTGTTCGTGTTTATCATTTTTAAAGGAATCTGTTTTCAATTATTCACCATGCTTATTGTTTATGTTATATTCCGCTAAAATTTTTACCATTACTCAGCATCTGAGATCACCCCTTTCTTATGTTTTATTTTCCCACGATTTTCAAGAAGTGTATTATGATTGATATGTAGGGTTAAGCTGAAAAGGAAAAATGGTATTCTCAAAGAACTATCTATGCTGTATCTTAGGTTTGAAATTGTAATGTGAAGTTGATGTATGTAATATATTTCCAAGACTTCTAAACAGATAGGTCTGTTAGGACATTATTTTCTTGTATCTTGCCAATTTTATGTAATAAAGAACTGACTCGGGGTAACTAGGTTTGGGGCATTATAGTTGGTATCAGAGGAAGTTTATCAATAACCTTGGAAACTAGATTTAGAAAAACTCTAATTATAGAACAGTACCCTAATATAGAATTTGAGGATTAGAATAAAATAACTTCCTAGAATTTTGGTAGTTTATAGACTTTGTGTATTTTCTATGTAATACATCCCTATCTGGATACGAGCAGGTAGAGGTAACTCTAGCATAGATGTAAATAGGATTGAAAACTCTGACAAGGAGATTTAGGCTTGACCCGGGATATCCTGTTACATGGTAACGAGTCTTATTGTACTCTTGGTTACGACACTCCCAAGGGATATGTTTAGAATAATTCACATTTTCATTAAAATCCATTATGAAGGATTTAAGAGTAAAAACTTCCTCAAAGAAAACATTTTACAATTATATATTATATGCATATTGTTTTCAATTTACATTAGGTATTTTAAAAGTTTTGAATTATGCATTACGATTCATTAACTATCCTAGTGTATACCATTGTTTAGAAATGTAACCTAGTAGAAGGAATGAGAATTCCAGAAATACACTTGATCAAAAGATTAAGTAGGATCATATCATTCCTGGTATTAATCCAACCTTTAAAAGGGAAATAGTCTCCCATGTATTCTCATCATATGAGAAAATAGTATAACGTCTCAATAAGATAAGTAAAGAATTCTTTGCGTCCTATGGATTTGAAGGGAAGTAAGAGAAGAAAATGATGAAAGATATAATGATGGATAAAAGGAAGAGGGGAAAGAAGGATTTTCCCATATGTGATAACTGTGGAAATAATCACTTTGGTAAATTCTTGAACGGAATGGAAATTTTTTATAAGTGCGGAGAAAAAGGACACCAAGTATGTGATTGCAAGGGTAAGAAAAAGTTTTCAAACATACATTACTTCATCTTCAAGGAGTTGGGACACTACTCGAACCAATGTCCAAATCATCCGAGTATACCCCAAATGATGCTATTAGATAATAATGAAGTTATGATACTACTGAAGATGAAGAGGAATCATTAGAGTTGTTATGTTTTTATTATTGTGTCATTTGAGTATTTCATTAATGATGTTAATGTTATAATAATTATTGAGTATATAAAGATTGTATTGTAGTACTATTTTATTAAGGACATGAGATTGTGTGGAACCAAGAAAAGTGACTCAATAGCGGGTCAGATTTTTTGGAATATATACAGTTGAGAGAAAGATAAACTACAATATGGTTCTGAGTATATCCAATATTCTATAAGTAATAAGGGAGAATGAATTAAATCAATAAGTTTTTATGGTAATTCAGGGTGTTAACAGGTTTTAAAAGAATACACGATGAAGGTATTCACATGTTATTACGTGGCAAAAGGGTATTCATTGTGTTTACCTTTCTTATATATTTTGGACTGTGAGTTTGGACAGAAGTATTTTGGATAAGTCTAAAGGGTGGAATCTATTAGGTTTGATATTGGATACTAATGTTAAGGTTAAAAATTTCTTATCATTGTTTTTAGATTGTTATAAATAGGATAACCCATAGACCAGGCAACAACCTGTCACGTCTGGAAAGGCCGCAAGACTTAAAATTGTAACCGAAGGGTGATAAGGGTGCATCACCCAACACTGGACTAATTGACGTCCTGGTTTGAATAATGTAGTTTTTTAAACAGTTTGAAAAATGAATTATAAATTAATTATTTTTGGAACCCTATGTGATTGGGATTAATAGAATATTTTTTAATTCTATTATCTTTCGGAGCGAAAGATGAGTTTGTGGTAGGAATTAGCTAAAGGATGAACCTCTACTTTTCAAGTATATATATATTTTTTCCCTCTTATTCTATGAATAAATTAATTCCTAAAATTTAGGTAAGGGATCTTAAAATAAAAAATGTGTTAACCTAATACCATATGTTCTGTTGAACCGATGATATTTTACATCATCTTAGATTTATGGCTTTGAGGCCCTAAATTTTACACTTATTTGTGATTTATGACCTCAATCACTCCTTATAAATATTTTCATTTTTCTCAAAGTTGTGTGTCTCTAATTTCCACCAATTTTCTCTTAATTGAGATCATAATTTGGTGGTGACTTTTTCATTCCTCTTTATCTCTTATTAAGACAAAATTTTGTTAACCCAATTTCCTATGTGGGTTTTCCACAAAGGAATGTTTCTATTTAAACCATTTATAAAAAAAAAACAATTTCAAATTGAGAGGAAAAAATTTATTGATGGAGGCGATAATTTAAAACCCCAAGATTTCATAATATGTTATCTCTTCAAATTATTTCAATAACCTGCGCTACATGCAACACTGAGTTCGAGTGCACCATGACTTACCAAACTAGCCATTCAAAAAAGAGGTTATGAATAGTATTAACCAAATTTTGAATTTTATATATCCTATATAATTTTAACATTAAACTTTTTTTTATGAGACATAATATTAGAAAAAGTCAATTTTTATGATAAACAAGGAATTTTTTAAAAAATGCAGTTTTTCAGCCTTTTAATGGAGAACCTTTTTTAAATCCAATATTTGACAATTTTATATATTCAATTTAGTTAATTTAAATTCTTCTTTATAATAGGTACTTAAAAATTATAGTTTGGATAAATATTTGGTACTTTTCTAATAACTTTCATATTTTGAAGAATAGTGAAAAATACTATTTTTTTAATTGAAAACAACATTTTTAATCGAAATAATTTATAGTGTTAAATTATGAATTTTAATGGTGTTGAAGTATAATTAGATTATATTTTTATAATTTAATACTATTTAGGTCATTATAAGTAATTTCACATTTAAAGTTTACAAAAACAAATGTTAATCTTTTGATAGTTTTTAATTTTTTAAAAACCTGATTTTTGGTTTTGACAATGGGAATTAATTTTAAATTAATAAATGCAACTCTCTGTTTTGAATTTGGTAAAATGGGCTTCATTTTCGAAATTAGGAATATCAAAATTATCTTAGGGTAAATGTTTGGTATTTTTTTGAAAACATCCAATTTTTGATGAATAGTGAAAAACACTCTGTTATTATATAAAACTGACTTTTTGTTTAAATAAATATTTATTTTATTTAAATTTATTTTAAGTCAAAATAAATATATAATACTTATATAAGTTCAATGTAATTAATTGGAGTCATTTTATAATATTTTTAGATATATAAAATATTATTGAACTTTTTATCATCTTTTACCCACCTTCTAGGAGCATTTGAAAATTTGCAAAAAACATAATTTTCCCCCTTCTGTGAGTTGAATTTCAAAAATCCAAGAGACGCGATTAATATCACTAAGTAAAATGTGATTCAATAAGATGAAAACACTTTTTGGTGAATAGTAACTTTTGACTTTTTTACCGTAGTTAAAAGTAAATAGGGCAATTAAGGGGAAAATGATATTATAATTACCCTAACACTTTTCATAATTCTATTGGATAAGTGTAATTCAATTAAAAAAACCTTAGGAATAAAATATGATCCTCTTTGGTCAACATGGATTAGATTAGGACATTTATTATTTATTTAATTAAAGGAGAGTGAAAAGTGTTAAATTCAAAGTTTAATTACTAAACTATTCATTATATAGGGATAAAAAAATATAAATTTGACTATAAATATTAATTAGAAATATAAAATCATTTTCTACATATTGGAATTTTATTTATAAATTTTAAACATTAAATAATTTAATTTATTTATGACACAATGATGATGTAGTAATTACCTTATTAATGAAATATTAAAATAATTGATACTATAAATATCCAAATAAATTTCAATTGAGACCTATGATGAATTCTACTAATTTTTTAGGTTAATATAACATTTAGGGTTTATTAGATTTTTTTTTTGAATTGATAAGGTTGTTATGACTTTCATAAAAAACAATATACCAAATAGTGTCAAAATTGACATAAATTAGTTTTTAAAACAAATACTATATTATTAGGTGATATAATATTTCTAAAAATATAAGGTTAGTACAATGGGCTTAAATAATATTATATATGGCATTAATGAACCACTTGAGTTTATCTTGGAAGATTAGAATAAGTTTATTAGCCATATAGTGTAAGAATACAAGAAGACACGGTAAAAGTTAAACTATTTAACTAAGAGTTATATATGAAATATAAGGTTAAAATTGTAACATAAAATTGTTTGAAACCAATTGGCTGCTATATTTTGACCCATAACCACCTAAGGATCGAAATAAATTAATTTTGATCCATTATTAATTTAATATGATTGTATAATAATTTAATATTTTAATATTTTCCTAAAGTGACCCTCACCCTCTTATAAAAGGGAACTTCCCCTTCTCTCAAAATCACACCTCCAAAGCCATTTGGATCGGCCAAACCCTGCCCAAATATCCTCCCAACATCACTCACATCAACCAAGAGTCATTAATCTGATCAGAAAGACAACCTATGGATCCCTTTTGACCAACTCAATAGGAAACACTCGAAGAAGAGGTAATAATTTCACCAACCTCTTTCAAGTTCTTTTTATCTTCCACTTCCTATTAATTTGTTGTTTCCATACCAAAAAAATAACTTCAGTACCTCCTACATACTATGATGTTATTATAAATATGTTACAACCATATTTTTTATTATATCCATCTTATAAATGACAAAGTCACCATACATGCATAAGTACGGCTTACTGTCTCCACGTCGTGGTGTAGTTTGTTATTCGAACACTTCATTATTTGGATTGGTATAATAATGAGTATAACTAATTTAAATAATAAATATAACATTTTAATTATTTTTTATATATGATATACCATCCAATTACATATTATTTCACCATTAATATAATGATATTTTCGCTCATGCGTACGTACGGATTACCATCTCCACGACGCGATGAGATTCATTCCCACGTTCACCATGGAATGATGATTATAAAGATGTATATTATTAATAAGTATGTAATATATGAAATAATAATTATACTGTAGATATATATATTTATTTATTTATTCATGTACTTACATATATGTTATTCACTTACTTCTATTCAATAAGACATGAAAACGGAAACAATGTTTATGCGTACATACGGACTACCGTCTCCATAAACGGTGCCATTCATTTCATATATCTATCTATTATAAATATTCATATTATAAATATATTTGATATATAAATTTTTTTATATTCTGTAAGTATTTAAATCATTATCTAAATGATACAATCAAGAATAATATGTTAAAACATGTACAATAAAGAAAGCAATTATTACCCAAAATGTTAATTTAATGTGGAAATCATTATTAAATGTGTAGTATAAGGTCATAAATGAAATTTTTTTGATATAATAAATATTAATATGGTTCTGGTATAATTTAATAATATACGATGATTATTATAAAGGAGGTTAAATGTACCCTGTACCAAAGGACAATGCAATGTAAGGGTTAATTCCTCAATCTCATTATTATTCGAGATTGTTTATGGGTAAGTTTTTACTAGGAAATATTTATTATCCATTTCCATGTTTCATAACAGGGTTTTCAAAGGGATTTCATTTAACGGAATCTTTTATTAAAACATAATTTTAAATGGTTTAAATATTTATTAATCTAAATCATTCTCATTAATGTCCATGTTTTCCAATTGGATTTTTAAGGATTTATTTATATGGACATGAATTTATTTTAAATGTTAATTCCATTAAAAAGTTTCAAAGTGGTATGGGAAACTTTGATTTAAAAAGATATTTAAATTTCTTCATTTTTAAATTGTGTGACTATTAAATGTTTTCATGAAAATGTTATATTTATTTCAAAGAGTTTTACAAATCATTTTCATCTATGTCAACATCCTTTGATAGATTTTAAACTTGTTTGAAGATGATTTATTATCAAACAAATCTTCCATATTCTATTGAAGGTTTTGTGATATGTTTGACTGTGGATGTATTTTTTATACCATTCATGGTTTATGGATAATGTATTGACATTTTGTATGCTAGTTTTAATACAAATGTTTATGATATATTTTAAAATTTTCTTATGAGGAATGTATTGGACATAGTAAGCGATTGGTGGAGCCTACTATATCTCCTCGATGCATCTATTGGTATCATGGGATAATTAGATGTGGAATTGGATGAGGCCTTTCCCAATTTGATATATGGTTTTGGCCGAGGTCTTAATTATTTTTAGATGTCTTGGCTAAGTCCTTGAAAAAATGTTTCAGAATGTCTGGCATTATACATTCCCTTATTATAAAAATAATATTGATGGTTCATGTGGTTATTAGAGTATTAGAATACCCATGACTATGCTTCATTATAAAATTATTTACTCAAATCATATTTCTTCCATAATGTGTTCGTGTTTATTATTTGTAAAGGAATGTTTTTTCAATTATTCACCATTCCTATTGTTTATGTTATCTTATGTTAAATTGTTTACCCTTAATGAGCTTCTGAGCTCACCCCTTTCTTAGGTTTTATTTTTCTTGGATTTCCAAGAAGTGTATTATGATTGATATGTAGGGTTAAGCTAAAATAGAACAATGGAATTCTCAAAGAACTATCTATGTGGTATTTTATGTTGAAATTGTAATCTAAAGTTGATGTATGTAATCTATTTCTAAGTCTGTTAAACCGATCTATCTTTCAGGACTTGATTTCTCTGTATCATGCCAATTCTATGTAATCCCTGACTATGGGTAACTGGGGTCGGGCATTACATTTTTAGAAAATGTTATTTTTTGGTTGATCATGGTACCATTTTCTCAATATGATCATGTTGATCTGTGGTATTAATATAAATGACATCATTGATAAAAACTCATATCTCAACATATATTAATGTATTCTAAAAAAATTTATGATGAATCAAATAAAAAAATTATCTCCTAAAGTTTTCTACATGCACCTCAAAACAGAAACTATCATGTATTTGAATTATGTGGTAAAATACACTCCATGTTTTAGGTAACGTGACGTGTTTAATTTTATTTATATATAGAAACAATGTCCCCACTTAGAACCATGTTTCACTAAAACTCTCAAATTTAAATAATTTTTCAAACAACATAATCGATATCATCTTTACTATCAAATTACGTAACCCAAAAGAATCAAAAATAAAATGTGTTGTTTAAATTTATATGTTAGTTATTAAATAGAATTATAGTAAAATCCATATAAATGTTTTGAAATGTCGAGTCACATTCCATGATCCATAATTTTTTGATATATTTAACACATAATTTTATTTGATAAGTTATTATATAAATATATTATTAGATTCATATCAATTTGAATGTTATAAAATAACTAAATATATATATATATATTTAAATGAAAATTATATTATTTTTAACTATTTTTTTGGAAATTGTAAACATAATATTTTAATCCATGTGGATGTAGGTTATGACTTTTTTTCTCAGCGGTTTTGTGAATTTTATGATTATTTATAGCATCAAAGAATTTTAATTTATTTTAATTAATTTTTATATACCCTTGTTCTTATACCATGAAATTTTCACCAATACGAATATTTCTATTTGGTTAAAAAATGAATAACTTTAGCATTGGACTTTCACATTCAATGATAACACTGTCAAAGAAAGTAATATTTTTTAATTTTTATCCCTCTCTAAAGAATTTTCCACTTGATCAATGATATTTTTAAATAATTACCTTTCAATAATTAATTGATGGGGATTTGAGATTGTCCCTCTCTCACACACTATGTTCTATTTATGATTATCCTAGTAAACATTTAATAATCATTGAGGATGATCAATGGTGTTTCGTTATTTTTAGGCATATAGATATTTTCTCACTCTACTCAAGACCCAAAAGATCTTCCCCACCATAGAGAGTATTTGATAAAAGTGATAATAATTTTTTGATCATTCAATGAGTTAGGATGATAAAACTAAATAGATGATGATACCCATGGTTTAAAATAATTAAGAACCCATGTAGAGGATTTCTTGGCAGAAGAACGATCGGTTCCATGGGATCCACCATCTATCGGGGATGGAGTGCATGCCGATGAGACTCGAGTTGTGATGTGTGTCATCAATAGAATGACACTCGGTGTTAAGAACATGATGAACATGCGGGTGGTGCTGAAGTAGGATGGGTTTTGGATGGATTTCTAATTGTGTTATAGAGAATAGGCTATGATGGTGGGATACTGGTCGGTGGTCAGGATTGGTTGGATCGAAAAACTTCAAGAGAGATCATTGGTGAATCACATTGGTGTCTGCGGCGACCTCAGTGTAGTGTCGAAAACGTCTTTGAGTCTACCTTGGGTGATGGAACTATTGATATGTGTTTTATTCTCATGATGTGGGGGGAATTACAATATGTTTGGGATCTTGGTATAGTGAAAAATATTGGTGGTGATGGGGAACACACAAAATCATTATTGAGTTTTGGATATGTTGGTTCTTGGTGGAGCAGTGGTGTTTCCATCACGATGACCTGACCCTTGGAGGATGAGCTTGATAACTAGTTGATGGTTGGTGTCAGCACTTAAGTCTAGTGGTGATTAGATCTTTGGTCTGTGTCTGTGATTAGTATGTCTTTGAATACATTTTTGGGTGTGTACTGGGATCATTTTGTAATGCTGGTGATGACTTGGGAGGTTGTAATAGGCTGTATTGTCAGAAATTTGTTTAGGGATTTATTTTTGGGATATTATATTTTGGACAATTAGGATTATCATGTTGGATGTGGATTTTATTGAGATGATTATTAATCATAGTTTCATAATGTATATTGGATTAATTTCAGTTGAAGGAAGACTATCAGCAGCATGGGACGCCAATGGTGCGATGTTCTAGGGTACCACAAGCTTTTGGTGGTATGGGACATTGACGATGAGTTTTTCCCGCGAATGACAAGAAAACCTACATCTCTATTGATGGGAATTGGGGACAAGCATGATTTTGAAAGTGATAATGTTTCTTGGAATGAGATCCTATACTGATTGAAATTTCATTTGTGATGATGGCCTAAGTGGTGCTTTTTCGATTAGCACCATCAATGCGGTTAGGTGCACAAGGTCATCATGGTCGGCAATTTTTGACTGTCATCATGGTCACACGATATTGTTCTTTTGGAATCTAGGCCTTTATGTTTTTGGATTTTTTGTATTAAAAGAAGGTGGGTCTATAGGCCATGTGGAATGTGTATTTTTACCTTTAATTTTTTAATAAAATTTATGGGGTCACAGATTTGGGTTCCCAAATCCCTAATCAGATCTACCCTCTTACCTTTGAATAATTCATTCTTAAAATATTCACTTCATATACCATATATTTATGTGAAATTAATGTCTAATGATAATGAAATTCAATGTATTCCACATTATTTTAGATGTCTAATCCCTAATATAATGCAAAAAACGAGGTTCCCTTTTATTTTGAAATATTTAGAGGAAAAAGAAAATAATATTTTTGAGGTCAATAGAATCCCATTGATTAATAAATTTTAGTAAAATAATGAGACTGTGGATTCCAATACTTTAAAAAAACATTAATCTTTGTTTTTGTAAAATTATACATTTTATTAAATGAAATTTTAAATGAAAAAAATATAACGGAAAAAGGGTTATGTAAGTACATAAATTAAGGAATGAATTGAAGATTGAAATAGAAAAATTGATTTTTTGTATAATGGTAATTAATAAGGAATCAAAATAAATACTTATAATTGATAATATTTTTATATAAATATATCATGAAACATCCCACACATTAACGTACAAATATAATGTAAAAAAATATATATTTATTTACATAATATGGAATAATTATAAACTATATCATTGAAAAAATCATAAGTAATTTTATATAGGGGGATTAAATTCGTTATAAATTATAACTAAAAAAATAGTTTTCCCAAACATTGTTTTTATCATGGACTTGGTCCATCATTATTATATATACCTTCTAAATATTTTAGCAACTGAGAATTTTCAAATATGATAAATTTCATTATATAAGTATATTTGTGTCATAATTATGTATAATATAAATTAAAAAAAACATACATGACATAAAAAACATCATTTTATTCCATCAATACAAAACATTACATATAAAGTATAAATATACTCCATAAAATGTTAAAAAATACAACGGGATAATAAAAATAAAAAAAATACAAGTAGAATATGAAAACCCATATCATCATGGTTAATTAAAAATGTAATGGCCATAAAAAACAATATAAATAGAAATAAATGTTTAGAATGATTTATTTTTCAAAATTGAATGTGTAGAAATTTGATAAAATTTGAGTGAATTAATATTAATAGAAATGAATGTTATTTATTAGATTTATAGTGATTATATGACTGTTAGAGTAATAAATATCCATTCAAATTGTATCATGTCTATTAAAAGTAATAAAATACTTAATAATTAATATTTATAATGGATAAATAAATTAAAATATTATAATATAATAAAATAATTTATTAAACCATGTAACTGAAATTATATATATATATAAATTTTTTAATAAAGTATACTTTAACTTATCTTGTAAGATATTATATTTTATGCTAAAATTTAAATATTACAATTAAATAAAATTTAAAATTAGTTTTTATCAAAATACCTATTATAATTAACTTTTAGTCATTTAATACTTAAGAAATAATGATTAATAGATATGTAATCACTCATCGCTCCTATAAAATGTACAATATAACAAGATAGCCATTTTCAGTGCCAGATAATATCACTAATAATTGTGTCATTTATCAGTGCTAAAAAAGCTCCGTTAAAAGGTGGTCTCTATTAGTGCTTAAAAAAAGCACTGATAAAGGGTGTCCTTTATCAATGGTTTTTTATGAGCTTATAATGGTTACCATTTTTCAATGGTTTTTCAAGTACTATTAAATACCACCCTTTAACATTGGTTTTTTAGCACTGATAAATGCAATATTATATTAAAAATAATTTATATGACTAAAAAGAATTTATTAATATATAAATACAATTATATTCATAAAAAATATAAAATATTATATTAAATATGATTTTTATATGAATATAAATACTTTCACTGGATATATATGTTATTTAGTTAAAAAATTCATATAATATATATAAATATATATATATATATAATTTTCTTAAATATTTATTATTTAATAAAAAATAAGTATTATAAACCATGTAAATTAAATTTCATTTATTTAGGGAAAATGATTTATTAAATTAATTAAAAGTATTTTGTATTAATTGAAAATCATTAATACATTTTTTATAAATTTCATTTTTATCAATTTAATATATATAACAAAAATAAATATTTAATTATTAATTTAAAAATTGACTAAAATACTACACATAATATGTCATATAATAATTTTACACAAATAAATATATGAAACTAATTCAATTTTTTAGAGATAAACATATACAAATAAGATAAATTGTTAATATTATCATTTTATTTTTTTTATTTATTTGTATTTAATATTTAATATAATATATTTTTTATTATTCTATTTTATTCATTTTCTATATTTATATTTGATATATAATTGAACTCTTTATAATATATATCTATATATATGTGTGTTATATTTATTCATTTTTATTGTTAATTATTTATTAAAATAAATGTTTTATCATATTTTTAATTGTATAATTTTTTATTTTTATATATTTAGTATTTTTTTATTTTTATTCATTTTTAGTATTTATTTATATTTATTGATTAAAATGTAATTATTTTAATAAAATTTATATTTAAATAATTAATATATATTCAATTTCATTTAAACATATAATCATTTGTAATTTTTATTAAATTCACATAGTTCATCTCTTATTCATTTTTTAAATATTTTTTCAACCTATTCATATTTCAATTAAATTTATCTCATTTTAACAGGTAGTCATCTAACATTATTTGTACCCTAATAATGTAATGTTGTTTTTACTTTTTTTTAAAAAAAATTAATGTTTTTAAAATTTTAATAATTTGATATTTTCTCAATTTATTTATTTTTTTAATGGATATTTATATAATTTTATATTTTTTTCGTTTTTTATATTTTATATTCTATTTTTTATCTTTATATGTTTTAGTATTTACTTCAATTTATTTTTTAACAATTAATTTTTTTAATACTAGTTTTAATTTACATATATCAAACCTTTGTTACTTTAATTTGACACATAGATATACTATTTTTTAATTTTTAAAACATTATTTGAAATTTATTTAATTTTAATATC
This sequence comes from Viscum album, assembly GCA_963277665.1. Classification (NCBI taxonomy): domain Eukaryota; kingdom Viridiplantae; phylum Streptophyta; class Magnoliopsida; order Santalales; family Viscaceae; genus Viscum; species Viscum album. The sequence continues at coordinate 1,360,817,741 of OY728141.1, read as the reverse complement.
ATTTATTCATTAATAATCATGTTTTTTAGAAAAAATATTTATTTAGTATTTAACTTCCTCTATTTAACATTTCTAATTTTTCCATTTTTAATATTTAATTTTACATATTTATTAAATAAATCAATTCTTTTTAATATAGTTGTAATCTATAATTAATATGTAATCAATCTCATTAACATATATTCAATTTCAATTTTTTTAATAATCTATATAATTAATAAGACTTATTCATTATTTCAATTTATTTAATCTTTTTGTTATTTGTTTCAATAACAGACATTACATATTTTATATTGTCATTGTTAAATTTAACATATATCAAACTTGTATTGTATATATAGACACACACACAGAGAGAGACATTAATTGTAAACACACATTTACCTTATTAATGGTATAATGACCCATATATTACATATATTGTTATTGCTTCAAAATTTAAGCACACTTATTACAACATATAACAAAACCATGAATGGACCGTATAGGTATAGTGTCATTAGAAACTGGGAAACATAAGCAATTGGTTCATGAATCATCTACACTGTCTCCCTTTTATTTTATCATATCTAGAGTCCCTTTTGGAATATCTTACTTAATATCCTTCTTCCTGACCTGGGGAAAAGAAAACATAAAAAAGGGTGTGCTCAAATGCATCATAAGGGTAATCAAAAGAAATATTAATCACATGATATTAATAAGAACATATCAATTTGGAAATCATAACCTGCAAAAGAGATCATAATTTCATAACATGGGATAAATCATAGTAGTGAAATGTAATCCCAATAATCATAAATTAAAACATGAAACTTTGTGTAATACACACATAATCATAGATAATCATTTCTTAGTAGTCAAGACTCATTTCCAAGACTATCTTAGCGGACACAGTCCATTTCTGAACCGAGTTCACTACTCGTTTCTGTCCTGTATCACTGAAGCCGGATTAACCTGTTGTTCCAGCAATGTCTATCTCATGAGATATAAATCTTACCCAAGGCATTGTAGGGAGATATAGGTCCCACCCATCTCATAATTAAACCATTATTATGTGTGCCACAAAATCATAAATCATACATCATAGCATAACCCATGTATTAAAAATGGGACTCTTAAACATCGTGACATCATAAAAAAATTCATATAAGATAAAGGTCTTCATAAAAATAATTCCATCACAACATAATCAATTTAAAGTAAAAATAGTGATAGAAACAGAACCCTGTATTATCTTAGATGGAAAATAATTTTGATAAATATATTGAACTCCATTCTTGAAGAAAATATCATGTCTACATCAAAAACATTTTTCATTTCTTAAAATGTCATATAATTTTTAACTAAAAGAAGTTTATTGAAAATAAACATGAAAAATTTTAAAGGTAGCTTCATGTAAATAATATTCTAAAAATCCATTCATGCCGTATAAGTTAAAGAAAAACATTCTTCTCATACTTTGGATGGAAAAGTCAAAAAAGTACCTCGTACTAAAAATGACAAAAGATTCTTTTCATATCATTACTAAAAACAAACCAATGGGTAAAATTGGATTTAAAAAAATTGTAGGAGGATAGAAATAATATTACATATTGACGAAACATGGATGTGGATGAAAAATATGCCCCAGTAATTACCGAAGTATAAACAATCTCGGATAAAAATTGAGATTTGTGAGATATTCCCTTACATAAGGTCTAATTTTCTTCGTACGTGTCTGAAACTCCTTTATAATGATTTAAATAATGTTATTGACTTATTCCAGAATCATAATAATTGTTATGATATCATATGTGGTCACATTCTTAGCTTCTTATTATTAATATTTCATTGTTACTTGTTATTCGGGTGTTTATTGCTTTTTGTTCTTATGCGTGTTTTGTTGAATAAATTCTGATTCTTCTTTTAGGTTATAGATAACTCATTTCCAGAATATTATTAGTGTAATATATATCATATTTATTCATTCAATTCATTTATCTAACCATTATGCAATGAAGATCATGTAGAACGAGTCACATCACATCGTGGAGACAGTAGGCCTTACGTACGCACGAGCGATGATATCATTCCCATGATCGTGGAATTGTATTGAAGTGTATGTATACTTTTTAATAATAAATATCACTTCAAAATAATCATATATAGTTATTATTTACACCATTATTCCCATCCAAGTAAGGTGGTGGTCGAAAATATATTACACCACGGCGTGGAGACAGTATTCCGTACGTACACATGCGCTGTGATTTCGTTTTCCATAGGATGGATAGATGGTGAAATAGGGTTTTTTGATAATTATAATAACATATCAGTATATGAGTGATACTGTTGTTATTACTTCATAATTAAACAACTAAAGAAGAATAAGAAGAAGAAGAAATATAGTTGAAAGAATCGGTAACGGACATTACCTCTTCTTTGAAGCGCCTATTCTTAACGTTTTCTTAGGGCACTAAAGATGGTCTTTGAAAAATACCAGGACCTCTAAGATGTTTCTAGGGAAGTGGGAAGAGAAACTGGAAGGGGTTGGCCGATATTGAAGTCTCAAAGTGGTGTGAGGAAGAGAGGGAGGAGGTGCCCTTTTATAAGGGAGGAGAGGGGCACGTTTGGAAAAACTAAAAATATTATTTTATTATAAAGTCATATTCGGTTTTTAATAGCTTCAAATTGATTTATTTCGAATCTAAGCTGGTAATGGGTCTAAATACTCTAATGAAATATAATTTAGACAAGTTTAGGTTTCTATTTTAACCATATCATTTATATTTAACTTTAAGTTAAATTAGTTTACTCTTAGAGTGTCTTCTTGTTTACTTACACTAAAAGGTTAATAAACTGACTATAGCAAGTCAAACGAACCACAAGTTGTTTATTATTAATATATATAACCTTATCTAAGTCATTTGGCCGAACATTAGATTCTTAAGAGTAAAATAACAATTAATAATATAATATATTTTTTAAAAACTATTTTATGTCAATTTTGACACTATTTGGTAATTGATTTTTTTAAAAATTATAATAGCATGATTAGTTCGAAAAATGTTAATTAAATAAATAATAACATGTCATATTGACCTATAAAATTCTTTGAATTCATAAAAAGTCTAAAATTACATGTATTTGGGTATTTATAACATCAATTATGTTAACATTTCCTTAATAAGGTAATTACTGCATCATCATTGTGTCATAAATAAATTAAAATATTTAAAGTCTAAAAATTATAAATAAAATACCATTATGTAGAAAATATTTTTAGATTTCTAATGAATATTTATAGTCTAACTTATCTTATTCATAACCCTATATTGAAAATGATATAGTTATTAAACTTTGATTTTAACTATTTTAACTATTCTTTAAATAAAATAATATTTAATGTCCTAATCTAATCCAAGTGGACCTATATGGTCATATTATATTCCTAAGGTTGTTTTTGGTTGAATTAATCTTATCAAATATAATTAGGACATGTGTTAGGGTAATAATAATATCATTTTACCCTTAATTTCCATATTTACTTTTAACCGTGGTAAAAAAAGTAAAAAGTTACTATTCACCAAAAAAATATTTTTATCTTATTGAACCACATATTACACCATGATATTAACTGTGTCCCTCAGATTTTCGAAATTCGACTCACAGAAGCGATAAAATTAAGTTTTATGTAAATTTTCATATTCTCCTAGGAGGTGGGTAAAAGACGGTGAAAAGTTCAATAAAATTTTTATATGTCTAAAATTATTATAAAATGACTCCAATGAATTACATTGAACTTATATATGTATTATGTATCAATTTTTACATAAAATAAATTTAAATAAAACAAATAGTTATTTAAATAAAAAGTCGGTTTTTAAATAGTAACGTAGTGTTTTGACTATTCATCAAAAATTGAATGTTTTCAGAAAAATACCAAAATTTCACCCAAGGATAATTTCGATATTCCGAATCCAAAAATGAAGTCCTTTTTGAAAGATAAAAATTACCAAATTTCAAAAAGTGGGCATTACAATTCATAACGGCTATTTTTAATAATATTTTAATAGCATATCATTGTTTAGTGAAACTCGGTATTGCGTACGACGAAAGCTATCGAAATAGGTCACGATTGCGTGTAAAGCTAGACAAGCTATTTTTGTGTGTAGTGAAAGATTCCTTTGATGATGTATATAACATAAAACAAAAAAATTCTCATAAAAATCTCGGGTGTTACATTCTTCACCCATTAAAATGAATTTCGCCCTCGAAATTTATCACTTTGTAACAAACAGATGATGATACCTCTCCCTCATAATATCCTCAAGCTCCCATGTAGCTTCTTCTAATTGGTGTTTCCTCAATAAAACTTTTTCCAAGCGAGTGGTCTTGTTCTGTAGGACTTTTTCCCTATGATCCAGAATCTCTATCGGTTGTTCTTCATAAGAAAGATCTTGCTCTAGTGGTACAACTTTTGAGCTAAGTACATGTGAAGGATCAGGTATGTACTTTCTTAGGAGAGATTCATGGAACACATCATGAACTTGAGAGAGATTCGGTGGAAGCGCCAATCGGTAAGCTACCTTCCCAACACGATCCAGTATTTTGAAAGGATCGATATACCAAGGGATTAGCTTTCCCTTCTTTTCAAATCTCATTACTCTCTCCCAAGGAGATATTCGTCAGAAAAACTTATCACCCACTTCAAACTCTAGGTATTTTCTTTGGTTATCAGCATAACTTTTTTGTTGACTCTGAGATTCTCTAATGTGTTGTTGAATAGATAGGACCTTTTCTGCCATATAATCAACAAGATCCGGTCCTAATATCTTTCTTTCCCCAACTTCATCCCAGCAAGTTGGAGTTCATAATTTCTTTCCATAGAGAGCTTCATAAGGAGCCATCTGAATACTGGAGTGAAAGCTATTATTATAAAAAAATTCCACCAAAGGTAGGTGTTTATCCCAACCACCTTTGAAATTAATAGAGCAAGCTCTTAACATATCTTCTAGAGTTTGAATTGTTCTCTCAGACTGACCGTCTGTCTGAGGATGATAAGAAGTGCTGAAACTCAACTCTGTATCCAGAGTATGATGAAGACTTCGCCAGAACTTTGTGGTAAAACTCGGATCCCGATTAGATATAATGAAAATTGGTACTCCATGAAATCTTACCACTTCCTTTACATATATCCTAGAAATCTGATCCAGATAGAAATACTCTCTAATAGTAATGAAGTGTGCAAACATTGTAAGATGACCAACTATGACCCAGATAGCATTATTGCCTTTGGATGTTTTAGGTAGTCCAGTGACAAAGTCCACAGTGATGTTTTCTCATTTCTATTCAGGTATTGGTAATGGTTGTAACATCCCCTTATACTTCTGTCTCTTAGCTTTAACTTGCTGAAAAACCAAGCATCGAGAGACATATTCAGCAACATATCTTTTTTTTCCATCCCATGAGAAGTACTCTCTCAGGTCCCAATACATCATCGTGCTTCCAGGATAAATAGATAATGAAGAACTATGAGCCTCATCTAGCAGCTGCTTCTTTAATTCTAGGATGGGAGGAACACAAACTCTGTAAAGACCCGTATCCTGACGTACATGGACATTACATTACTTTTGCGGAATACTTAGTACATAACAAAAACACACACACAAGGATCGTAATAGTTTAGTGTCTTTGGAAACTCGCAACGTAATCTTCTAATCGTGGTGAAAGATCTTCAATATCTCCCATAAAGATCATCCCTTTTTTTACCTAAAAACCTTTCTTTATATCCTGGGGAAAATAAAACATAAAAGGGTGAGCTCAAATGCTCAGTAAGGGTAAACAAAAGAAATATCAATCACATCATATACATAAGAACATTGCCTTTGGAAATCTTAACCTGCAAAAGAGCTCATAATATCATAACATGGGATAAATGATAGAAGTGAAAATGAGATCACAATAATCATAACACGAAACTTAAAACTTTGTGGCATGCACACATAATCATGGAAAATCATTTCTTGTTAGTCATGACTCATTGCCAAGACTATCTTAGTGGACAAAGTCCCTTTCTGAACCGAGTTCACTCCTCGTTTCAGTCCTGTATCACTGAACCGAAATAACCTTCCGTTCCAGCCATGTCTATCTCATGAGATATAAAATCTTTACCCAATGCATTGGAGGGAGATATAGGTCCCACCCATCTTATAATGAATCCTTTCTTATGTGTGCCACATAATCATAAATCATACATCATCGCATAACCCATGTAATAAAAATGGGATTATTAAACAACATGACATCATAAAACAATTCATATAAGATAAAGGAATTCATAAACATAATTCCATCACAAAATAGTCAAATCAATGTAAAAATATGGATAGAAACAGAACCCTTTATTATCTTAGATGGAAAATAATTTTGATAAAACACTTGAATTGAATTCCTGAGGAAAATATCCTTTCTTCTTCAAAATCAATTTCTTTTCACAAAACATCATGAAATTTTAAAAGAAAGAGGTTTTATTGAAAATAGTCATGAAATATTTTATAGGAAGATTCATGAAAATAAGTCTTTATAAAACAGTAGAAATCCGTTCGTTCCGTATAAGTTAAAAAAAACATTCTTCGTACTTTTGTCGGAAAAAGTCAAAAAGTACCTCGTACGAAAAAACGACAAAAGATTCCTTTCATACATATTACTATAAACTCACCGAAGGGTAAAAATGGATTTAAATAATTGTAGGTGGATGGAAATAATATTACATATTGATGAAACATGGACGTGGATGATAAAATACACCCCAATAAATACTTACGAATAAACAATCTCGGATAAAAATGAGATTGTGATATTTCCCTTACCTTAGGTCCAATTTGCCTTGTATGTGTCCGAAGCTCCTGTATAATGGTTTAAATAATGTTATTGACTTATTCCAGAATCATACATATTGATATGATATCATATATGGTCATATTCTTAGCTTCTTGTTAGTAATATTTCATTGTTACTTGTTACTCGGGTCTTTATTGCCTTTTGTTCTTACGCGTGTTTTGCCGAATAAATTCTTATTATTATTTCAAGGTTATAGATACCTTATATCCAGAATGGTATTAGTGTAACATATATCATATTTATTCATTCAATTCATTTATATAATTACTATGTAATGATGATCATGTAGAACGAGTCGCATCACATCGTGGAGACGGTATTCCGTACGTACGCACGAGTGATGATATCGTTCCTATGATCGTGGAAATGTATTGGAGTATATATATATTATTTCAGTATCAATATTACTTTATAATAATCATAAATAGTTACTCATTACACCATTATACCCATCCTTGTATAGTGATGGTGGAAAAATAGATTACACCACGGCGTGGAGACGGTATTCCGTACGTACGCACGCGCGGTGATTTAATTTTTCCGTAGGATGGATAGAAGGTGAATTAGGGTTTTTTAATATTTATAATAACATATCATTATGTAAGTAATACTGATGTTATTACTTCATCATGAAACAACTAAAGAAGAAGAAGTTGAAGAAGAAAGAAATTGAAAAGATCAGTAATGGATATTAACTCTTCTTTGGAACGCCTCTTTGAATCCTCCACTTAAAGAACTAAGAGTGGTCTTTGGAGAAGAACAGGACCTCTAAGACTATTCTAGGGAAGTGGAGAGGAGAAAATGGCAGGGGTTGTCCGAGCTTGAGTGCTCAATTTGGTGTGAGGAGGAGGGGGAGGAGGTGCCCTTTTATAAGGGAGGAGAGGGGCACCTTAGGAATATCTCAAAATATTATTTTATATTAAAGTCAAAATCGGTTTATAATGGTTCCAAAGGGTCTTATTTAGAAGCTAAAGTGGGGAAGGGTCGAAATACTATCAACCAATAAGATTTAGACAAGTTTAGGGTATTATTTTAACCTTATCAATTAGATTTAACTCTAAGTTAAATAATTTAACTTTTACCATGTCTTTTTGTTTTCTTTCACTATATGGTTAGTAAACTTACTATAACATGCCAAACGAACCCCAAATTGTTTATTATTAATATATATATCCTTATCTAATTCATTTGGCCGAACCTTAGATTTTTAGGAATAAAATAACAATTAATAATATAATATTTCATTTAAAAACTATTTTGTGTCAATTTTGACACTATTTGATATATGATTTTTGTGAAAGTCATAACAGAATTAAATGTTCGAACCAAGTTGATTAAATCAACATTAATATATCATATTAACCTATAAAATTAGTGGAATTCATAAAAAATCTCAAATTACATTTATTTTGGTGTTTATAACATCAATTATGTCAATATTTCCTTAATAAGATAATTACTGCATCATCGTTGTGTCATATATAAATTAACTTATTTTATGTCTAAAAATTACAAATAAACTACCATCATGTAGGAAATCCTTTTATCTTTCTAATGAATATTTATAATATAAAATCCAACATATATAACCCTATGTAAAAATTGTTTTTCTAAAAGATATATGCTTGTGTCATTTTTGTATCCATTTTAACTTAATTAAAATAAAGTGTCATTATCACTTACAAGTGGATCAATGGGGTCCCAAAATCGACCCAAAGATTCCCATGGTCGACCATGTATCAACCAATGGGGTTAAGACACGTTTTAGGGTAATTTAATATTATTATAATATAATTTTTTAACCCTTATTTACCGGATTTACCCTTAACCATGGTAAATAAAATATTTAACGCAGTAATTATTCAAAATGTCTAAAAATAAAAGTTATCTATTTACACAATTTGAACATCCTGATTCCAAATATTGAATCCATTTTTCTGAATTCAAAACATAGAAGTGGCAGAAATTAATTTAAAATTAATCCCGTTGTCGAATAAAAACGGGTTTTTGTTTAAAACATTGCAAAAGATTGAATTGATTTAACCTACGAATTCAAGGTAAAATCAATGCTAATGACATACATTATATTAAATGGTAAAAATATATTCTATTTATACTTTAAAACCATTCAATATTATAATTTAACCACATAAGATATTACGATGAAAAAAGTTGTTTTTAATTAAAATATAGCGTGTTTTTACTATTCATTAAAATATGAAAGTTATCGAAAAAATATAAAAACATTATCTAATGTAAATTTTTACATCCTGATTCAAGAGAAGAATTTTATTTTGTCAAATTGAACATATAAACATGTCAAAAACTAGATTTAAGGTGGGTGCGCCATCAAAAGGCGGCAAAACTGCATTTTTTTGAAAAATACTTATTTTACCTGAAAATTTTATTTTGTTCTTATAACATGTTCTAGAAAATGTGTAAGATGAATAATAATGTTATAAAATTCAAAATTTAGTTAATACTATTCATAACGGCTAGTTCATGACAATATTATAAAATATCATTGTTTATTAAAACCCGGTATTGCGTACAACACACGCTATCGAGGAAGGTCGCGATTGCGTGTAATGCAAGACAAGTCAGGGTTGCGTGTTGTGAAAGAATCCTTCCTTGTTTCTTATAACAGAATCCCACCATATTCCATTTATACATTTAATATATATATATATATACTCAATGTTGCATTGAATAACTATTATCAAAATTGTGTGTAACACGGTCCAAGAATAGTGTTGCATATACTGCAAGCTAATACAGTGTTGCGTATAGCACAAGGTAATATTGGTGTAGAATAAAACACAAGACATTAATTAAATTAAAAGAATATTTTTCATAAAATCTCGGGGTGTTACATTCTACCCCCCTTAAAATGAATTTCAGCCTCGAAATTCGTCTGGGTTTCAAAAGTTTCTTTAATAGAAATCCACATCGTAAAAAGGAATACCAAAACTTGTCTTTAAAAACAAATGTATGAAACGTAACGGTTACCCAAATAAACTAATCATTGGGTTTCCACATAGGTGAAAATATGGATATGGAAGAGAAATCTAACCATCATGTTCTGATGGAGAGTGGTAGAGAACATGGCTATGGAAAAGCCAGTAATTACAAATCCATAGATTTGTGATGATATAAGGTACCATCTGATTCCTCGGGTATAAGATCACTAGGACAACATTTTTGGTTTTCAAGATCATTTCCCTAAAGTTTAAAATTTGAATTAGAATAAATACTTACTTTATTTTGGTACAATCTCACTGTTGTTCGTGCCTTGAACAATTTCCACTTCATCTCTTAAATAAATGAAGTTGAATTTGTTATTCGTGAAGTGTTAGAAGATAATGTGATAGAATGACGGGTCATTCCATCTGTCTCAAACAAAAGGTTAGCAAAAATTATATACATAAGTCGATCTATAGTGAGATTAATCATATATGGTTCCTAAAAAGAACTTATACTTCATATATCATACCGCTTAATAAAATAAAACTAATTTCTACTAAACAGGGACTTCCTGTAGGTCAGTGGTAGGCGATAAAGGCCAGTCGCACTTCGGTTGTGGGTTCGATTCCTACAGCCTTGTCCGAAGCGATGGGCTGTCGCCCGTCCTGCGGGTTGTCCTTTTTCTAAAACTACGTTACTATAACATCCCATCAATAATATCAAAAATCTTTTATCCTTAAACAATACTAACTTATGTCCAACATAATCCAGTCTAATCTTTAGGCTTATACATAATACTGCAGTCCACTCTCATAATATAGTGAAAATGATTACCAGAGATTTAATACCATCGTTGATCCCCATATATCATAAGATATGTCTTGTTGGTTACATTCCAAACATTCAAAGGCCTTAATCATGTATTCTCTTGAATACCTTAGTGAAAACATGAATGCAGTTAAAAGTTAACTCTTTCCACATACAAAAATCCAAAAATTCTATATACTCAAACCATGATATAACCTTCTCCTTATATCAGTCATGAGCTCATGAATAAAATCAAACACCTCATTATCTTATTATTCCTTCGTTATGCTCATATCATCTGTTTACCAAAAATGTCTCAATCACTTTTCATGGTTACCGGTACCATAAAATTATTGAAAACCACAATAGATCAAAACATAAATATTTCAGTACACCATAAAAGTACCTCGACAACATTATTCTTGAATACCAATACATAAACACTTCAGTCCATCCACTTCAATGACTGTCCTGGAATTAGTCCTTCCTTGATTTAGAAGTATCTTTTTAGGTCAGGGCATTGAGTTGGGTAATGCCCATGTTCTCCACAAATAAGACATTGAACTCCATAACAATCTGTCACTCTATGACCCTTTTCTCCACACAGATAACATCGGTCCCTCCATTTGAGGTATTCCTCAAGGTTCTTCTTCCCTTCTTTAGAAATCTCAATCTTCCTTTCTTTATACTCCTCAACATGCGAACATGCATAATAGTCTATCTTCCTCTTCTTTGATGAATTAGGCATACCAATAAATTTCACCTTGTTAATCATATATCGTGATGACTGATTCGGCATAATCCCAACATCTTTCTCTTTAGGCATTACACAATTTTGTTGCTCATAGTCACCAATTTGTCCATTGGATTCAATGTTAACCGAATTCCTTTTGGTTCCCTCCATTAACTAAAACACAAAAAGAATCTTGTGAGAGGCAAAAATCATGCTAGGGAAAACAACATAATAAAGGGGGAGTACCTTCAATATCTAACATCTTAGGTTTAATTCTATGATCGTTAGCGTAGTTCTAGTACTATAACCTATACGTATACTTAACCTTAGGGACATCCCTAGACACACCGTAGAAATATCTCTAGGGATCTCACTAACGTTTTCGCATCCTAGTTTCCAAAGGTTGACTAAACCTTTCCTCTGATACCAACTGTAAAGACCCGTATCCTGACGTACATGGACATTACATTACTTTTGCGGAATACTTAGTACATAACAAAAACACACACACAAGGATCGTAATAGTTTAGTTTCTTTGGAAACTCGGAACGTAATCTTCTAATCGTGGTGAAAGATCTTCAATATCTCCCATAAAGATCATCCCTTTTTTTTACCTAAAAACCTTTCTTTATATCCTGGGGAAAAGAAAACATAAAAGGGTGAGCTCAAATGCTCAGTAAGGGTAAACAAAAGAAATATCAATCACATCATATACATAAGAACATTGCCTTTGGAAATCTTAACCTGCAAAAGAGATCATAATATCATAACATGGGATAAATCATAGAAGTGAAAATGAGATCACAATAATCATAACACGAAACTTAAAACTTTTTGGCATGCACACATAATCATGGAAAATCATTTCTTGTTAGTCATGACTCGTTTCCAAGACTATCTTAGTGGACAAAGTCCCTTTCTGAACCGAGTTCACTCCTCGTTTCAGTCCTGTATCACTGAACCGAAATAACCTTCCGTTCCAGCCATGTCTATCTCATGAGATATAAAATCTTTACCCAATGCATTGGAGGGAGATATAGGTCCCACCCATCTTATAATGAATCCTTTCTTATGTGTGCCACATAATCATAAATCATACATCATCGCATAACCCATGTAATAAAAATGGGATTATTAAACAACATGACATCATAAAACAATTCATATAAGATAAAGGAATTCATAAACATAATTCCATCACAAAATAGTCAAATCAATGTAAAAATATGGATAAAAACAGAACCCTTTATTATCTTAGATGGAAAATAATTTTGATAAAACACTTGAATTGAATTCCTGAGGAAAATATCCTTTCTTCTTCAAAATCAATTTCTTTTCACAAAACATCATGCAATTTTAAAAGAAAGAGATTTTATTGAAAATAGTCATGAAATATTTTAGAGGAAGATTCATGAAAATAATGCTTTATAAAACAGTAGAAATCCGTTCGTGCCATATAAGTTAAAAAAAACATTCTTCGTACTTTTGTCGGAAAAAGTCAAAAAGTACCTCGTACGAAAAAACGACAAAAGATTCCTTTCATACATATTACTATAAACTCACCGAAGGGTAAAAATGGATTTAAATAATTGTAGGTGGATGGAAATAATATTACATATTGATGAAACATGGACGTGGATGATAAAATACACCCCAGTAAATACTTACGAATAAACAATCTCGGATAAAAATGAGATTGTGATATTTCCCTTACCTTAGGTCCAATTTGCCTTGTATGTGTCCGAAGCTCCTGTATAATGGTTTAAATAATGTTATTGACTTATTCCAGAATCATACATATTGATATGATATCATATATGGTCATATTCTTAGCTTCTTGTTAGTAATATTTCATTGTTACTTGTTACTCGGGTCTTTATTGCCTTTTGTTCTTACGCGTGTTTTGCCGAATAAATTCTTATTCTTCTTTCAAGGTTATAGATACCTTATATCCAGAATGGTATTAGTGTAACATATATCATATTTATTCATTCAATTCATTTATATAATTACTATGTAATGATGATCATGTAGAACGAGTCACATCACATCGTGGAGACGGTATTCCGTACGTACGCACGAGTGATGATATCGTTCCTATGATCGTGGAAATGTATTGGAGTATATATATATTATTTCAGTATCAATATTACTTTATAATAATCATAAATAGTTACTCATTACACCATTATACCCATCCTTGTAAAGTGATGGTGGAAAAATAGATTACACCACGGCGTGGAGACGGTATTCCGTACGTACGCACGCGCGGTGATTTCATTTTTCCGTAGGATGGATAGAAGGTGAATTAGGGTTGTTTCATATTTATAATAACATATCAGTATGTAAGTAATACTGATGTTATTACTTCATCATGAAACAACTAAAGAAGAAGAAGTTGAATAAGAAAGAAATTGAAAAGATCGGTAATGGATATTACCTCTTCTTTGGAACGCCTCTTTGAATCCTCCACTTAAGGAACTAAGAGTGGTCTTTGGAGAAGAACAGGACCTCTAGGACTATTCTAGGGAAGTGTATAGGAGAAAATGGCAGGGGTTGGCCGAGCTTGAGTGCTCAATTTGGTGTGAGGAGGAGGGGGAGGAGGTGCCCTTTTATAAGGGAGGAGAGGGGCACCTTAGGAATATCTCAAAATATTATTTTATATTAAAGTCAAAATCGGTTTATAATGGTTCCAAAGGGTCTTATTTCGAAGCTAATGTGGGTAAGGGTCGAAATCCTATCAACCAATAAGATTTAGACAAGTTTAGGGTATTATTTTAACCTTATCAATTAGATTTAACTCTAAGTTAAATAATTTAACTTTTACCATGTCTTTTTGTTTTCTTTCACTATATGGTTAATAAACTTACTATAACATGCCAAACGAACCCCAAATTGTTTATTATTAATATATATATCCTTATCTAAGTCATTTGGCCGAACCGTAGATTTTTAGGAATAAAATAACAATTAATAATATAATATTTGATTTAAAAACTATTTTGTGTCAATTTTGACACTATTTGATATATGATTTTTTGTGAAAGTCATAACAGAATTAAATGTTCGAACCAAGTTGATTAAATAAACATTAATATATCATAGTAACCTAGAAAATTAGTGGAATTCATAAAAAATCTCAAATTACATTTATTTTGGTGCTTATAACATCAATTATGTCAATATTTCATTAACAAGATAATTACTGCATCATCGTTGTGTCATAAATAAATTAACTTATTTTATGTCTAAAAATTACAAATAAAATACCATCATGTAGGAAATCTTTTTATATTTCTAATTAATATTTATAATCTAAAATCCAGCATATATAACTCTATGTAACAATTGTTTTGCTAAAAGATATATGCTTGTGTCATTTTTGTATTCATTTTAACTTAATTAAAATAAAGTGTCATTATCACTTAAAAGTGGATCAATGGGGTCCCAAAATCGACCCAAAGATACCCATGGTCGACCATGTATCAACCAATGGGGTTAAGACACGTTTTAGGGTAATTTAATATTATTATAATATAATTTTTTAACCCTTATTTACCGGATTTACCCTTAACCATGGTAAATAAAATATTTACCGCAGTAATTATTCAAAATGTCTAAAAATAAAAGTTATCTATTTACACAATTTGAACATCCTGATTCCAAATATGGAATCCATTTTTTTAAATTCAAAACACAGAAGTGGCAGAAATTAATTTAAAATTAATCCCGTTGTCGAATAAAAACGGGTTTTTGTTTAAAACATTGCAAAAGATTGAATTGATTTAACCTACGAATTCAAGGTAAAATCAATGCTAATGACATACATTATATTAAATGGTAAAAATATATTCTATTTATACTTTAAAACCATTCAATATTATAATTTAACCACATAAGATGTTACGATGAAAAAAGTTGTTTTTAATTAAAATATAGCGTGTTTTTACTATTCATTAAAATATGAAAGTTATCGAAAAAATATCAAAACATTATCTAATGTAAATTTTTACATCCTGATTCTAGAGAAGAATTTTATTTTGTCAAATTGAACATATAAACATGTCAAAAACTAGATTTAAGGTGGGTGCGCCATCAAAAGGCGGCAAAACTGCATTTTTTGAAAAATACTTATTTTACCTGAAAAATTTATTTTGTTCTTATAACATGTTCTAGAAAATGTGTAAGATGAATAATAATGTTATAAAATTCAAAATTTAGTTAATAATATTCATAACGGCTAGTTCATGACAATATTATAAAATATCATTGTTTATTAAAACCCGGTATTGCGTACAACACACGCTATCGAGGAAGGTCGCGATTGCGTGTAATGCAAGACAAGTCAGGGTTGCGTGTTGTGAAAGAATCCTTCCTTGTTTCGTATAACAGAATCCAACCATATTCCATTTATACATTTAATATATATATATATATATATATATATACTCAATGTTGCATTGAATAACTATTATCAAAATTGTGTGTAACACGGTCCAAGAATAGTGTTGCATATACTGCAAGCTAATACGGTATTGCGTATAGCACAAGGTAATCTTGGTGTAGAATACAACACAAGACATTAATTAAATTAAAAGAATATTTTTCATAAAATCTAGGGGTGTTACAAACTCGATTCCTAAACATTATTATCCCATCGTAATCAAGGTTGAATTCAGGAACATTTCTCACCTTCTTTTGTAAATCTTCATCTTCTTTCTATGCCTCTTTAATCTTCACATGTATAGATGGTTGAACATTCATTTGAGAAAGATAAGAATTTTCCCCTTCCATTATAATTCCAAGATCTATCCTTTGAAAATCCATAAATATTGGATCTTTTGTGATCCTCTTCATGGATAAGAAAGCACGGTCTTGTTGACTTAATGCGTCTGCCACCTTGTTTGCTTTCCCTGGGTGGTAATGAATTGAGCAGTCATTATCCTTAATCAACTCCAAACATCTTCTCTAGCACATATTCAGCTCCTTTTTTGTGAAATTATACTTTAAACTTTTATGATCAGTATAAATATCACACCTTTCACCATAAAGATAATACCTCCAAATATTTAATGCAATGATTACCACAGCTAACTCCAAATCATTAGTTGGGTAATTTTTCTCATGGATTTTCAACTTTCGTGAGGCATAAGCTATCACCATATCATTTTGCATAATAACACACCCCATCCCCTTCTTGGATGCATCATTGTAGATTAAAAACCGTTCTCCACTACAAGGAAGTGTGAGTATAGGTGCACTGGATAACCTTCTTTTTAACTCCTTGAAATTCTCTTCACATTCCTCCATCCACATGAACATAACTCGTTTTCAAGTCAACCTGGTGAGTGGATTAGATAATCATGAAAAACTTTCACAAAACGTCGATAATATCCAGCCAAACCAAGAAAACTTCGGATCTCAGTTTCTTTTGTTGGTCTCGACCATCTTTCAATAACCTCTATTTTTGCTGGACCCACAGATATCCCCTCTTTTGAGATTATGTGACCCAACAATGCAACATGTTGAAGCCAAAATTCACATTTGGTAAATTTGGCATAAAGCTTCTCCTTTCTCAAGGTCTTCAATACAATTCTCAAGTGATCTTCATGTTGTTCCTTTCTCTTTGAAAGAATATCGTCTATAATGACTACCAAAAACTGATCAATATAGTCTCTAAAGACTCTATTCATTAGATCCATGAAGATATCAGGGGAATTAGTAAGACCAAATGGCATCACTATAAATTCATAGTGTCCATACCTTGTACGGAAAGTCGTCTTTGGTATATCCTCCCTTTTGACCATTAATTGATGATACCCTGAATGATGATCAATCTTGGAAAAGTATTTAGCTCCGTGTATTTGGTCAAATAAGTCATCAATGCGTCAAGAGGATATTTGTTCTTGATAGTTTTGTTGTTAAGTTCTCGATAATCAATGCAGAGTATCATTGATCCATCTTTCTTCTTAACAAAAAGAACAGGTGCTCCACAAGGTGATGCACTAGGGTGTATGAATCCCTTATCAATATTCTCTTGGATTTGCTTCTTCAATTCCTGCAACTGAATTGGGGCCATTCTATAAGGTGTCTTTGAAATAGGCATAGCACCCGGTACGAGTTCTATTGAAATCTCAACTTAACGATTTGGTGTAAAACCTGACAATTCCTCCAGAAAGACATCATCAAACTCTCGTACAATGGGAATATTCTTAATCGTGACTTTCTCACCAACAATTTAAGATAAATAACCTTTATTTAGTGGAATCAAGACCCATAAGATTGAAGAAATTTCCACTCAAAGGTTATGTTCATCCTTGCATCGATAGACGATCATAGATTGATATGGATTATGAAATGTGACTTCCCTTCGTTGGAAATTGATATGAGCTCCATATGAAGAAAGCCAATCCATGCCAAGAATCACATAAAATTTCACTATAGGTAGGATCACATGATTTGCAGGAAGCACTTTCCCACAAACTTCAATCGGAGAAGAATTGTAAACTTTTTATGAGACTGTTGTTCCATTAGTTTAGAGACCTGTAAATTTTAATGAATTTTTTTTCTTAATTTATTTTGGATTTTACGAGTATGCAGTTTCTGACGGCACCTAATTCCGGGGCCTGGTGTTCCCGAAACCAATTTCTGAAGTTTAGCTCGGGTACATTCAGTGAAAGAACGAGCGGGTTTTCCTAACTTTTGAACCGATGCTCGGAATCAAAATCCGAGGGCACCAATGAAACAACAGCGCCAGTAATTGCTTAATGTGACCTTTACTGGAGTTTCATTTATGGAATCCCTCATTTTTATAACATAAATTTTCATTACATTTTACAAAACCGAGGATCTTTAAGGTTTAGTGTCTTGGAAACCAGTATCATAAAACATGAATACATAAAACCTTCTTCTTAAACACTTCAAAGGCTTCTCCTTATGTTCATCCTAGGTTCATTACTGCATCTCATAACCTGGGGATATACATTAAAAGAAAAGGTGAGCAGAAGGCCCAGTAAGGGAAACAAGGGGAAACATTTAACATGTGATCTTGAGATACATCAACAATGTCATGAAAAAGAACTTTAAGGAATGAGAAAGAAATCATGAGGCATGTCATAATAAAAATAATGTATTTCATAACTTGAAGATGTGGCAACAACATTTAATATTGAAAATCATTTCCATTTCACCAAGGTCCATCCCCAAGGTGTCATTAAAAATTACCAAGGTTATTCACCAAGGCATCGTTAAATATGGTCATCTCTAGAGATTAAGTCTTTACCCAATGCATTGAAGCGCTATCAGGGCAAACCCTTAATTTGTCTTTATTATCATGTGATCCACATATATCATCATCAATCATTTCATAAACAAACCATATAGAATAAAATAAATGGGTTTCATTTCATAATCATAACATTTTAAAAACTGCTTTAAAGACATGATATTTATGTCACATTAAACCCACAGAAAGGAAAAGCGGGTCTCATGTATGTAAATCCTAGAATTTAAAATAGAACATTTTGTTATATATGTGAATACCCATTTAGAAGATAGAGCTTTGAGTAGTCACTTAATAAAATAAATGAATTGAAGAGATAAAATAGGGTCTATGGTCATATGAAAAAAGATCAGTATGGTAGATATAGAGATCATACCCCAAAATAATAAAAAGGAACTTGAAAGACTTGTCATGAAAGTAGAACATTGAAAAATGAGAATGGTGAACGAATCCCATAAAAATTCAGCACCCTAACGGAGTCACCCAAACTTCCACAAAAATGAATTGACGAGATCAAATAGGGTCTCTCATCATATGAACATAAAAGATCAGTATGATAGATATAGAGAACATGCCCCAACATAATAAAAATAACTTGAAAGACGTGACATGAAAGTAGAACTTTGAAAAATGAGAAAGGTGAACGAATCCCTTAAAAATTCGGTAGCCTAAAGGCGTCACCCAAACTTCAACAAAAATGAATTGAAGAGATAAAATATGATCTCTCTTAATATGAAAATAAAATATCTGTATGATAGATATATAGATAATACCCAACAAAATAAAACGGAACTTTAAATACTTGACATTAAAGTAGAACTTTGAAAAATGAGAAAGGTGAAAGAATCCCTTAAAAATTAGGCAGCCTAACGGCGCCACTTAAACATTCTTAAAATGAATTGATGAGATCAATAGGGGGCATCTCATCATATGAACATGAAAAGGGCAGTAAGAGGAATATAAAAGAACATCCTCCAACATGAGAGCATGGAGCATAAAAGAAATGACATAAAAGAGATTACTTGAAAAGAAAGAGAGGTAGGACCCCTTACCTTAAACGTAACTCTTAAAACTCATAGGTTGGGACCTTGAGGGATTGGGGGAACCTTGGAAGGACTCCATGGGATGTAAGGAGACCATAACTTCGTTTAGGATGATTTTGGAGTCGAATGGATGAGATGATGGCTTGGTATTTATAGGGAAAGTGATGGGACAAGGCATTAATGGCCAAAGGACACCTCATTGGTGGTTTTGGAAAAACCATGGGCTTTCCCATGGTATTTACCATGGTATTGGCCACTTGGTACACCTCATACCTTATATTACTATTCATAAGTCGAACATATTGATTACATATTTAATAAATCATTTAATGATGTCATTAAACACCTGTAACTTAAAAACTGTATTTTCACTATTCATCGAAAATTCAATTTTCTCAGAAAAATCCCAAAATTTCACCTTAACCAAATATCGATGCTCTGATTTCAAAAATGAACTCCATTTTATAAAAATAATTTTCTAAATATTTTTAATTTAATTTTTAAATAAATACACTATTCACTGAAAATTCATTTTTATGCAGAAAAATCCCCAAAAATTACCTTAGCATAATATTGATGTTCTGAAATAAAAAATAAAGTCCATTTTATGAAAATATTTTTCAATATATTTTTAATTAAATTTTTAATTAAAAAACACTATTCACCTGAAAAAACTAATACCTGACTAATAATTTATGAAATTGTTATTTAACCATTTTATTGAATCACATTACTTAATCAAGGTGCCTAGATTATATAAAAAATTTCTTTAAGTGAGATTACTAATCCATTTGGTCACATTACTAATCCTAATCATAAAATCACTATTCATAATTTATTATTCATCAAAAATTAAGTTGATCTTATTATACTCAAAATTTCATACTGAACATAATTGTAGAAGACCATTTTTTGAAAATCATTACACATTTTTAATTATTTAAGGTTTACATAAACATTTTTAAAATATCCTCTCTCTAAAATTCATCAAAAATATGCATACTATATTCATTCGGACGCTTGAAAATTCATAAGCTTCAACATAAGAAGAAATCAAAATTTTTATTTAAAACAAAGGATTACACAAGGAAGTTACGCTCTCCTTGCATATCCCCTTATAACAGCAGTATAGGACATAAGAGTAAGGTGTTCTAAGGTGAGAGAATCTTGGGGTGGCTCGGCCAACATTACATGAGTAGTAATTTCTATCAGTTTGAACTTCTTGTGAAGGCGATTTCGTTCTAGCTTCACACGATGAAGTTCGGCTTGGGTTTGGTCCAGAGCAAAGCCCAGTGGTGCTACCTATTTCCCAAGTTCTGTTAGATGGGATTCAATTGGCCCGAGACTACAGGATGGGGCCATCGAATCTTTTTTCTATATTAATTCACCAAGATCACTTCTATTTATTCAAAATTTCGGGTCATTACAATCTTCCCCCTTAAGAAATTGCATCCTCGCAATTTTTGACAATAGGTTTTGAAATTTGATTCAAAGTCCCACATCGGAAAAGGAGTCAGTAAAACTATTACTTTAAAAGAAATAAAGAGAAGTACAAAGGTCACCCGAGTTAACCCACACTAGTATTCCATGTAGGAAAACATGGACATGGATGAGAAAGCAAAGGTTCAAGTTCTGAGGGAGAGTGATATAAAACATGATTAGGAGAAAATTAACTACATGAAAATCACAAACTTATAATGCGTGTAAAAAGTCTTTGATTACCTAGTAGGAAAAGTAAACCAACAATGTTTTTGTTTTACGTTCCTTTTCATAATTTTGAGGAATTAATTTACTACATAGAACAAAAACATAAGGGAATATACCTAACTTCAAGTAGAGTTTCATCCTTTAATAAGTTTCTACCAAAAATAATCTTTTCTCCAAATGATGAGCATTCAAAAATACTTGGTCTCATCAAAACACAAGAATCATCTTCTTGAGAGTCACGTAATCCACAAAAGATTAACTATCAGTTTCTTATATCTTTAAACATTATCCCAAAAAAAGGGTAAGACAAAACAACTCTTCAAAAAGAAAGAATCCCATAGGAAGGGAAACTACTTTTAAATCTTCAAAGATCCATGGTACTACCCAAAGTTCATCATAGACCATTCCATAAATAACTGTCCTTAAAATACCTGAAAATAAACCAAACTAAGATTGAAACCCAATTATAAGAATGATCTCATAACATAGTCTTCCAAGATAGACTTTATCGTTCATCTCCAAACAACATCAACCACTCTTATCATCTTATAACAAAAGTAACTAACCTAATCACATTTTCCACATGATAGGTTAATCATTTCCATATGTAGCCTAAATTACTATAAGTTCGCCTTAAATTCATCGATTCTTCAAAATATAATTCAACTTTTACTCCTGAAAGAAAATACCATAGTAATCTATTTACCTCGATCAAATAGGGTTCCCAAAATAGTGAACGTCTTCCAAAATAATAATCATCTTTTAATCCCCTAATCACCCTTTTTTTAAGAAGAACATCTTCACTACATAAACATGTGGTACATAATAATAGATTTTTTACTTAATGATATAAAATCTTCTTAGGTAGTGACTCGATGATCTTAGAAACATAAAAGATATGTCCATAGAGCATGAACTAAAATACAACATGACATAGACAATTATTGTGAAGAAGGTACATGTACTTCAGTCATCATGATCCATCTCAACATAGGAATTGCATTGTTCCCTTGTCCTAGAAGATTTTTTATGCTCATCATGCTTCTCACCCATTACAAGAGAGCATTACCTTGGATAATTTCTAACTTCTCCACATTCACGACACCGAAATGTATAAGGTACATTAGATTGATCCTTATCTCCATTCATCACATTATCCATTTTTTGAAGCAATTGGCTACTTTATGCCCTATCTTCCCACACTTAAAACATCTCTCGGTTCCTTTCTGACATTCTCCTTAGTGATTCTTCCCAAACTTTTGGCAAAAAAGAAATTCGGTCTTCTTTCCCTCATCAACTTTATCAGATGAACATCCTTGAGACTTTGTCTTCTTCTTCCTTGATGAATTTGGGCATTCAACTAGGTACTAATTATTAATTGTGATTTTTGATAGCTGGTTTGGCATAATCACAATATGTTCAACTTGATCTTTCGTTATCTCTGTCACATTAAGAGGGAAATTTTCACATTTCCTTTCACATTGGTTTTTGGGACATGCTCTTCAATTTCCCTCCATTAACTAAGAAAATAACGTGTAATTAGGGGGGCTTAAATACTTACCCAATAATCATTAAAAGGAAACTTTAATCATAGAAGGATAAACATGTAGAAGGAAAGTATGCCCTAACTTATGATCCCCTAGGTTCCATTCTAGGTTATCCATGATCATATATTCTTATGTGAATATTTATTTTTTTTATCTTTGTTCCTTTAATAATGGTTCTTACTAAGCTTATGAATTTACCAAAGCATATCTCCCAGGAGTGTCATAACCAAGAGTGCAACAAGGCTCGTTGTCGTGTACCAATTTCCGTTCGATTCTCACCCAAAGCGGTGTTTTCGGGATTTACCTCTATGTACATCTGTGCTAAAGCCACCTCTACCTGCTCGTATCCAGACAGGGATGTAATTTCTTGGCAATCCCTTACTCAATACTCACCAAAATACCAGGAAGATTTCCTATATTTAAAATTTTCTATATGGGTTTTCCTAGAGTTTTCATATCCTAATTTGCACAAATAACTAAACCATTCTTTGATACCAACTATGGAATCCCGCCTTTTTATAACATAACTTTTCATTACATTTTACAAAAATGAGGATCTTTAAGGTTTAGTGTCTTGGAAACCAGGAACAAAAAACATGAAAACATAAAACATTCTTCTTAAAAACTTGAAAGGCTTCTCCTTTTTTTCATCCTAGGTTCATTACTGCATCTCATAACCTGGGGACATACATCAAAATAAAGGATGAGCAGAAGGCCCAGTTAGGGAAACAAGGGGAAACATTTAACATGTGATCTTGAGATACATCAACAATGTCATGAAAAAGAACTTTAAGGCATGAGAAAGAAATCATGAGTCATGTCATAATAAAAATAACGTATTTCATAACATGAAGATGTGGCTACAACATTTTATATTGACAATCATTTCCATTTCACCAAGGTCCATCCTTATGGTGTCATTAAAAATTACCATGGTTATTCACCAAGGCGTCGTTAAAAATGGTCATCTCTAGAGATTAAGTCTTTACCCAATGCATTGGAGCGCTATCAGGGTGCACCCTTAATTTGTCTTTATTATCTTTTGATCCACATATATCATCATCAATCATTTCATAAACAACCCATATAGCCTAAAAGAAATGGGTTTATTTTCATAATCATAACATTTTAAAAACTGCTTTGTAGACGTGATCTTTATGTCACTTTAAACCCACAGAAAGGGAAAGCGGGTCTCATGTATGTAAATCCCAGAATTTAAAATATAACATTTTGGTATATATGTGAATACCCCTTTAGATGAAAGATCTTTGAGTATTCACTTAATAAAATAAAAGAATTGATGAAGTAAAATAGGGTCTCTCATCATATGAACATAAAAGATCAGCATGATAGATATAGATATCATACCCCAACATAATAAAAAGGAACTTGAAGGACTTGACATGAAAGTAGAACTTTGAAAAATGAGAAAGGTGAACGAATCCCTTAAAAATTCAGCAGCCTAACGACGTCACCCAAAATTCAACAAAAATGAATTGAAATATCAAATAGGGTCTCTCATCATATGAACATAATAGATAAGTATGATAGATATAGTGATCATACCCCAACATAACAAAAAGAAACTTGAAAGACTTGACATGAAAGTAGAACTTTGAAAAATGAGAAAGGTGAACGAATCCCCTAAAAATTCGGCAGCCTAACAGCGTCACCCAAACTTCAACAAAAATGAATTGACGAGATCAAATAGGGTTTCTCATCATATGAACATAAAATATCAGTATGATAGATATAGAGATCATACCCCAAAAAAATAAAAAGGAACTTGAAAGACTTGACATGAAAGTAGAACTTTGAAAAATGAGAAAGGTGAAAGAATCTCTTAAAACTTTGGCATCCTAACGGCGCCACTTAAACTTTCCTAAAATAAATTGATGAGAGAAATAGGGGGTCTCTAATCATATGAACATGAAAATGGATGTAAGAGGAATTTAAAAAAACATCCTCCAACATAAGAGCATGGATAATAAAAGAAATGACATAAAAGAGATTACTTGAAAAGAAAGAGAAAGGTATGATCTCTTAAATTAAACGTAACTCTTAAAACTCAAAGGTTGGGACCTTGAGGGATTGGGAGCACCTTCGGAGGACTCCTTGGGAGGTAAGGAGACCATAAATTAGTTGAGGATGATATTTGAGTCGAATGGATGAGAGGATGTCTTGGTATTTTAAGGGAAAGTGAGGTTACATGGCATTAATGGCCAAGGGACACCTCATTGGTGGTTTTGGCAAAACCATGGGCTTGCCCATGGTATTTGCCCATGGTATTGGCCACTTGGTACACCTCATACCTTATATTACTATTCATAAGTCGATCATATTGATTACATACTTAATACATCATTTCATGATGTCATTAAACACCCATACACTACTGGAAAACTAACCTTTACCAACGGTTTGGAACCGTTGGTATAGGCCTCCAAACCGTTGGTATAGCCTATACCAACGGTTTAGAGAACCATAGCCAAGTAAGCCGTTGGGATAGGTTTATACCAACGGTTTTCCAGAAACCGTGGGTATAGACCTATGCCAACAGTTTTGGAAACCATTGGTATAGGTAATATGAAATCTATACCAACGGTAATGGAACCGTTGGTATATAAATTCCAAAAATAAAACATCCACTGGGATTTGATCCTAGGACCCCTCGTTTATAATTGAACGACTCAACCACTAACCTAACATGACTTTTTTTATCATAATTACATAAATATATATATGTATTCTCATAAATATTTTAAATTTCGATTTATATAATGTTCTCGGTACGAAGGTCCGAAAAAAATGAAAGTACCTATACCAACGGTTGTTAAAACCATTGGTATAGACCTATACCAATGGTTTTAACAACCCTTGGTATAGGTCATTGGTTGTGATTTTCATTCTGTTTTGGATGTTGAATTTTGGCCCACTTTTCCCAAAGGTTTGGACAAACCGTTGGGAAAGGTGGACCTATCCCAACGGTTTGGCCAAACCATTGGGAAAAGTGGCATATTTGGGGACCTTTCCCAACGGCCAAACCGTTAGGATAGGTCCACCTTTCCCAACGGTTTGTCCAAACCGTTGGGAAAAGTGCCATATTTGGGGACCTTTCCCAACGGTTTGGCCAAACCATTGGGATAGGCCCACCTTTCCCAACGGTTTGTCCAAACCGTTGGTAAAAGTGGCCAATTTGGGGGCCTTTCCCAACGGTTTTTCCAAACCGTTGGGATAGGTCCACCTTTTCCAACGGTTTGTCCAAACCGTTGGGAAAAGTGGCCAATTTGGGGGCCTTTCCCAATGGTTTGGCCAAACCGTTGGGAAAAGGGGACCTATACCAACGGTTTTTGAAAACCGTTGGAATAGAAGCGTTGGGAAAGATCTAATTTCGAGTAGTGATAACATAAAAACTGTATTTTCACTTTTCATCGAAAATTCAACATTCTCTGAAAAATACCAAAATTTCACCTTAACCAAATATCGATGCTCTGATTTCAAAAATGAACTCCATTTTATAAAAATAATTTTTTTAAAATTTTTAAGTTAATTTATAAATAAATACACTATTCACCGAAAATTCATTTTTTTCAGAAAAATCCCCAAAAATTACCTTAATATAATATCGATGTTCTGAAATCAAAAATAAAGTCCATTTTATAAAAATAATTTTCTTAATATTTTTAATTTAATTTTTAATTAAAAACACTATTCACCTGAAAAAACTAATACTTGACTAAAAATTTATGAAACCGTTATTTAACCATTTTATTAAATCACATTACTTAATCATGGTACCTAGATTATATTAATAATTTCTTTAAGTGAGATTACTAATCTATTTGGTCACATTACTAATACTAAGCATAAAATCACTATTCATAATTTACTATTCATAAAAAATTAATTTGATCTTATTAGACTCTAAATTTCGTACTGAATATAATTTTAGAAGACCATTTTTTGAAAATCATTACACATTTTTAATTATTTAAGGTTTACATAAACATTTTTAAAATATCCTTTCTCTAAAATTCATCAAAAATATGCATACTATATTTATCTGGACATTTGAAAATTCATAAGCTTCATCATAAGAAGAAATCAAAATTTTTATTTAAAATAAAGGATTACACAAGGAAGTTATGCTCTCGTTACATATCCCCTTATAACACCAGCAAAAGACCTAAGAGTAAGGTGTGCTAAGGTGAGAGAATCTTGGGGCGGCTCAACCAACGTTGCACGTGTAGTAATTTCTATCAGTTTGAACTTCTCGTGAAGGTGATTCTATTATAGCTTCACATGATGAAGTTTGGATTGGGTTTGGTTGAGAGTAAAGCCCAGTGGTGCTACCTCCTTCCCATGTTCCATTAGATGGGCTTCGATTGGCCTGAGACTACTGGATGAGGCCATCAAATCTTCTTTCTGTATTAATTAACCAAGATCAATTGTATTTAGAGACAATAATTGAACCGTTTAGTTTCCAGTGGTCATATTGACCAATGGTCATATAACAGTCAAAACCCAACGGTCTCATTTTAATTATACTCATGTTGTCAAATGTAATAGTTTTGTTGCGTATAAAAATTAAATAACACATAGAATTAGGAGACAAGATTTATTCAAAATATCAAGTCGTTAAAGCGTTTTCTCGAGAAGGAGTTGTTAAATTTTTTGGATTAAGAGTAGAGAGAAATAAAATTGTGCTACTAATTTTATTTCACATAAGTCGTTAAACCCATGTGTGGGAGTTGGGGTGGGACCCACTAAAATTCTATTTCCTCTTGATAGGATTTAGTGAGGTTGGGGGCCGCACGATCCCCACCCCTTCAAAATCTCTAACGCCCTCCACATGAGTTATAACTCTTCCACATTTATGATGACAACTTAACTCTCCATTAAATTTTGTCAACTGTAGTTTTATTTAATTAAATGAATGCCAACAGACCTTTTATTCAATTAAATGAAACCCTTTAATTAATTGAATTAGGTGTTTTTAATTTTGAAAATGTTGGCATGAGTAAATAAAATAATAAAAAGCCTTATTTAATTTTAGTTTGGTTTTTGATATGGATAATTGAGAGAGGGAGAGTTCTATACTCTGAAGAACTTCTTCTTCTTCACAAAGAATGCCAAGACTTCGACGAAGAGCGACATCACCGCAAGTAGAGAATGACGTGTTGTCTCTTCTCATCTCCACAGCCGGTGTGTGACACCTTTCCCGAAGAATGATGACATTCCTTCTTTAGTTCTTCTTCCCATGTCAAAGGAAGGAAGACGCCGCTCCTCCTCAGACGTTCTCTGTCAACATATACGAGGCTTCACCTCGCGACGCCATTTTCCTGCGACAATCATCATTCGGCAACTTCTTCGAGGTAGGGGTTTGTTTTTACATTCGTGATTATTTCTGGCGTTCATCATTAAATAATTAGCCGCTTGTTTTCGAATTAATGGGAGGAGGACGGACCATACAAACACGAACGACCCTCCTCTCCTTTGTTGTTGTACTTCGTTATTGATTGGAAGGGAGGAGAGGCGGTGTCATCGCACCACGTGGAAATGAAGGAACGGTGGCCGGTGCGGGCCGCGGCGAAGGGGCACGGTGCCGTCGCGCCGCGCCGTTGAGACCGAAAGATGCCGCGGCCGAAGTCGGGTCACGGTGGAGGGGCACGACACCGTTGCGCCACGCCGGACAACAATAGTCGCGGCCAAGGACCGCGGCGGTTCAGTAGGGACGCGGGACCGGCTGGTCCCGCGGCAGCAACACCGGCCGACCTTTATGGCCGGTCATTACCTGAAGAAACCGGGGGTTTGAACCCCCGGCTAGCGCAACATGGGCAGACCCCTGCGGGTCCGCCGTTTCGTCAATCAAGGGGGGTAGCGCCCCCCTCGTAATTTCACTCAACCGAAGGCCGACCCGCTGGCCACGCTCGGTCCGCGCCGCACCGCCGGGCCGGGCCGCACCGCTGGGCCGGGCCCCGCCGTTGGGACATGCCCCGCTGCTGGGCCGGGATCGCCAACTGGTCTGGGCCATGCCCAAATGGTCCGGACTTGGACCCGGGTCGGTCGACCTGGTTCGGGCCGACCTAGGGGCTTTTTGGGCCTGGTCAATCCGGGCCCAAACCCCATAATTTCAGACAAATCCGTTCAAACACCCATAACATGGGCTACAGACCTCTGATCGATGCACCGTCAGTTACGTAGCGATCCTTGGATCGACACAGTAGTTTCGGTATATTACACTCAAGGTTTCTGAGGACCATGGGTACTTCCAGGTTGGTTCGAACACAAAACCAACCGGGCCCTCGTAGCAGAAACACTTATAACTTGAGCTCCGGACGTCCGATTGACGTGACATCGACTTTGTTGGTTTCCTCATAGTGATATGATCCTTTTGTCATACTCCGATTGAGGTTTGGACGTAGCTGGAGTTCGGTCGGGTTGGTTTTAGCATAAAAACCAACCGGGCCCCTGGGACGAAAAGGCCAATAACTCTCAGGTCGGGCGTCCGATTAATGCACCGTCTGTCGCGTTGTGTTCCTATTGACGAGAAAGAACTTTGGGCTACATCAAATCCTGACTATGTGCTAGTTTATGTATCGAACCCCTTTGATCATGGAGCATACCCTCCAAAATCGAGCATGTTGTGTACGGAAACCCTAGAGCTGGCTGCGACTGCGACAACGATGACGATTGTATTGGGATCCTCCGTGGGTTTGACATCGACGACGACCGTACTGGAATCCTCCATGGGTTCGATTGCGATGACTACTATTCTGGTATCCTATGTGGGTCCGGCAGTACTTGACTACTGTTCTTGTATCCTATGTGGGTCCGACAGTACTTGACTCTGTACTTGTATCCTACGTGGGTCTGGCAGAGTAGCTGGTCTTGTATCCTTTGTGGGTCCGACCGCTTCTCTGGTCTTGTATCCTATGTGGTTATGAAATATTAGATGAATAAGTGGCTACATCTGATCATCTCTATCATCTTACGAAGAAGTATACCTGTGTGAGCCGAGTCTTGACATTCAAACACTATCTTCGATATGATTGTTTTTCTATCCTATGTGGATTGGGTTGTGTTATACTGTGTGGATTGGATTGTTCTTTCCTGTGTGGACTAGATTGAATTTGGTCTCAGATGTTGGAGTCAAACTTGAATTGATGACCTAGGTATATGTATGGGCATATACCTAAGTAGAGTTGGTTGTTAATTCGTGATTGTAACTTTTCTTTGTGGTTTATCCTTCGTGGATTCCGGGAGACCTTCGGGGGTCTCGGGGACCCTAACAAGTAGTGTATACTCACCCCTGCATGGGCTATGCCCGCCCTACATTGTGTTGGATGCAGACGATGGACAACGTTGATCGAGGTAGGAGCTCGTGGAGCTAGACAGTACTTGGAGGTGGATCACTAGATAGGACGTACACGGAGCGTATGGCTGGAGCTGAGGAGCAGTGGAGACTATCTGTACCCACCATTTAGGTGGGATTTCTAGAGGATGGCTTTGTGTTGCTGCTTTACTTTTCTGCTGTTGTACTCTCTTTTCAGTTGTACTTTACTTTTAGTTGGGTTGGTATTCTAGCCCATTTACTTTCCATCACTTACTTTTGTACTCATTTTACTTAGTGTTTACTCACTTGTGTACTATGTGGTGTTTGTTTACTTTATAAAGGCAATGCCTTCCCTTTTTACCGGGATTTACGCCTTTGGTGCTAGTCGCCATCCCCTGGCCTATGGAAAGCGGGCATGGGGTAGTCACAGCACGGGCCCCGAGGATGGGTCGTGACAAATTGGTATCAGAGATGTTCGGTTCTACCGCAGAACTCAGGACTCTGATCTTTCTTCTTTGTGAAGCAATAATGTTAAGGGTATTGAGTGTGGTTATCAGTCCAAGGAGTCCAATGTTGGTGTGGCGGCTGACTTATCCATACACCAGGACCATGACTTCTGATTTCTGACTCAGTGCACGAAAACATTGATTGCATGTGTGTTTCAAAAGTTTTCATTGTGATTAATTTGTGTCAGCTCACTAGGTATACTGTATTGACCATGGCGCACCTGTTTCTTTTCAGGATGGCCTCACGATAGTATCCAGCTAGGGTTCCGAGCTTTGTGCGAGACGACATCCCACCAAGCGACGAGGCCTCAGTGCAGGGCCCTATTACAGTGGGGGCACCGGCGGTACCTCTACCCGCTGAGCCACTGATGCCACCAGCCCTATCCACTGAGAGTGCACATCGCCTTAGTGAACTGCACGTGTTTCAGCGTCAGAGACCTCCCAGGTTCCGCGAGGAGATGGACCCTCAGGCAGCCGAGGATTGGCTGGAGGCTATTGTACGAGTTTTCAGGTTATTAGGGACAGAATCTGACCTAATGGTGATCCTTGCAGTGAGTCTCCTGCACGTGGCAGCGGGAAGATGGTGGAGCCTGACATTCCAGGTGCATGACGAGGCATCTCTTCTTTGGTCAGACTTCGAGAGACTCTTCTGCTCGGAGTTCGTACCATCCACCCTCCATGCGGAACGCATTCAGGAGCTACTATAGCTGTGGCAGGGCAGCATGATGGTAACCCAGTACCCGAAAAGATTTACCGATCTCTCACGCTATTCCATGGACATGGTACAAGACCCATTCTTCTGGGCCCAGACCTTCGATCACGGACTGAGGCATGAGGTCAGGGCATCGATGATATCCCTCAGCATTCTGACACAGGCAAGAGTACTGGAGTGAGCCCTTCTCATAGAGAGCTTTCTTGTTGAGCCTACACCAGCAGTGAGACCTACTACAGGGTGGCATGTAGCTGAGTCTTCTGCAGCATGAAGTCTACAGATGTCACAGGGGTCCAAGCGGACTAGACCATCCGGCAGATGACCTCAGGACACTGGCTCAAAGGTGCGGGGCACATGGCACAGAACCAGCCTTACGAGGAGCAGACAATTCTATGTATGTGGCGGGTATGGCCACATGGCTCGTGACTGCCCGAACCACCATGCATAGGAGCAGCAGACTATTGAGGGACCACCCAGGTAGAGGTAGAGGTTCAACTGTGGTAGTCCGCAGGGAGCAGGTGGACGAGGCAGAGGAGCTGGCCGAGCAACATGTGGTGGGAGACGCTTTGAGACTCTACCACCACCACCACCACCAGGAGGTCCACCCCGACCAAAGGGAGCTGGCGGACAGAGGCAGGCTCAACTTCAGGCAGTAGAGGCCTATGACCATGATGCACCAGAGATGATTCGAGGTACTATATGTGTCTACTTTACCCTTGATACAGTTTTTATAGACACAGGAGTGAGTCATTCATTCATTGTTTCTGCCCTTGTTCGGATCTCGGAGACTCTGATGGAGCCGTTGGCTCGATCCTTATAGCTAGAGACTCCTACGAGAGCAAACTCGATGATTACACACTAGTGCCGATAGTGTGAGCTTACTCTAGGAGGCTAGAGCTTCGGCAGGGATCTTCTTTCAGTGGCATTGAGGCCTTACAACGCCATCTTGGGCATTGATTGGTTATCTAGAATTCATGATCAGATAGACTGTATTAGGCGCAAGGTGCGGTGTGTTCGCACCGATGGGAAAAGGTTCACCTTCACTGGTGAGAAGGGAACCTTTTCAGTGCAGGATGGACTCCTACAGAGGATAGGACAGCCGATCACTCATTGTTGGCTGCCTCATCCTAGGATCAGTTGACATGCGGAGTCTGAGTTTTCCTATAGTGGTGGATCAGTATGTGGACGTTTTTCCTGACGATGTTCCAGGACTACCTCCTCACAGAGAGGTAGACTTATACATTGAACTATACCCCAGGACAACCCTGATATCTACTCTAGCATATCGTATGTCTCTCGCTGAGCTTCGAGAGCTAAGGGTACATGTGGAAGACTTGCAGGGCAAAGGATTCATTCGACCCAGTGTTTCACCCTGGGCTTCCCCGATATTGTTCGCCCAGAAGGAGGATGAGATTTTGCAATTGTGTGTCGATTACCATCGCCTGAATCAGGTGACTGTGAAGGAAAAGTATCCACTTCCTAGGATTGACGAACTCTTTGATTATCTCAAGGGAGCACGATGGTTCTCGAAGATAGACCTCAAGTCCGGCTATCATCAGCTCAGAGTTCGAGACGAGGATGTGTAGAAGACGACCTTCAGATGTTAGTATGGCCACTATGAGTTCTTAATTATGCCTTTCGATATAACCAATGCTCCAACAGTGTTCATGAGTCTCATAAACAGGATCTTTCAGCCTTACCTCGATCAATTTGTCGTAGTCTTCATCGACGACATATTGATATAGTCGACCACTGAGGAGAGCACTCCTACCACTATCGGGTTTTACTAGACACACTCCGAGAGCACCAGATGTATGGTAAACTCTTGATTTTTAGTTCTGGATACGTGCGGTCCACTTCTTGGGACACGTCATCTCTGAGGAGGGAGTTGTGGCGGATCCTAAGAATATCGAGGCAGTTCTAGCTTAGGCGCCACCCAGGAGCGTGATGGAGGTACAGAGTATCTTAGGTCTGGCTGGGTCTTATCGGAGATTTGTACCAGACTTCTCCAGAGTTGCAGCATCACTTTCTGCTTTGACAAAGAAGGGGAGACGCTTCGTGTGGTCAGATAGATGTCAGCAGAGCTTCCAGGAGCTGAGACAGAGATTGACCAACGCACCTATCTTGAGGCTACCGCAAGAGGGAGTAGGGTATGTAGTATACTGCGATTCATCAGGGACCAGACATGGGTGTGTCCTGATGTAAGAGTGAGCATTGATCGCCTATAGATCATGACAGTTGAGGTAGAATGAGCAGAACTACACTAACCATAACCTGGATTTAGCAGCAGTGGTCTTTGCTCTGAAGATGTGGCGATACAATCTGATGGATGAGCGCTTTACAGTCTACTCTAACCACCAGAGTCTTATGTGTATATTCTCACAGAAGGACCTAAACCTAAGATAGCGACGATGGCTCGAGTTCTTCCAGGACTATCACTTTGAGATAGTCTATACTCCTAGGAAGGGGAACATAGTAGCTGATGCTCTCAGTAGGAGGACGGGCATTCAGCTTCTTGGAGAGGCGACATAGCAGTTATCCACGTTGCAGATATCCTTCGTGGATAGAGATGGGGCAGCTTTTCTTCAGTTGCACATAGTCACACCCTCACTTATTCTGTGGGTCAGAGAGGCATAGTGTGGGGACATTGACTTTGAGACGCGGCATGCACAAATTTCCACAGGACATGCACCTGATGGATTCTCTATAGGAGGAGAGCACTTCGTCCTTTTCAGATGACGTACCATGGTACCAGATGCTTTGTAGGAGGAGGTGCTGAGAGAGTTTCACACTTCCCCTTTAGCAGTACATCCAGGAGTGGTGAAGATGTACCAGGATCTCAGACGACAAAACTGGTGGCCGGGTATGAAGAAGGTTGTATCAGAGTTCGTTTCTCGATGCCTCACCTGCCAGTAGGTGAAGGCGGAACACCAGGTACCAGTATACTTGGTACAACCCTTGGAGGTCCCAGAGTGGAAGTGTGAGGGGATATCTATGGATTTCATGACTGGACTTCCATGAACTTCTAGAGGTCACGACTCCATTTGGGTGATTATCGACCGACTCACCATGTCGGCCCACTTTTTACCCATCAGATAGTAGGGCTCAGTGGAGAGGTTGGGACACCTCTACGCTCATGAGATTTTATGGCTTCATGGTGTGCCATCATCTATAATCTCCGATCGAGATGCTCGCTTTACTTCCCATCTTTGGAAGGGGTGAAGGAGGCATTCATGACGCAGCTACGTCTGAGCACCGCCTTTCACCCTCAGACGGATGGTCAGATGGAGAGGACCATTCAGAATCTCAAGGACATGCTCTGTGCATGTGTCCTTGACTTTGGTCATAGTTGGGAGGATCACCTACCCTTGTTGGAGTTTGCGTACAACAACAGCTACCACTCCACCATTGGGATGGCACCATATGAGGCATTGTACGACCGACATTGCATATCACCTCTATGCTGGACAGACCATAGGGAGTCAGCACTTGTGGGACCAGAGATGGTCCAGGCCATGACAGAGAAGGTCCAGTTCATCCAAGAGCGGATGAGGACAGCTCAGAGCTGACAGAAGTCTTATTATGACAGGAGGTGGAGACCACTATAGTTCAAGGATGGCGACCACCTTTTCTTATGGGTCACACCTCGACATGGATTATGGAGATTTGGTCAGGGCGGCTAGTTATCTCCACACTTCATTGGACCATTACAGTTTCTCAGTAGGATAGGTGAGGTGGCTTATCGCATGGATCTACCACCTTAGTTGCATTGGGTTCACGATGTCTTCCACGTATCTCAGTTGAGGAGATACATGCACGACCCGATGCATATCATCGACCATGGGGAGATAGACATTGATGATGAGACGACTTTTGAAGAGGTCCCAGTGGAGATTGAGGATCGACAAGAGTGGGTCCTATGTGGGTGGTCGATTCCTCTAGTTCGCATCAGGTGGGAGCACGGGAACATCCAGGAGAGCACTTGGGAGCGGGAGGCTCAGATGTGTGCTCAGTACCCTCATTTTTTCCCCTAGTTTGTGATGTATCTTTACGGGGACATAATGCCATGAGGTGGGAGTAATTTAAAGACCCTTAAATTTCAAATAATATTTTTTCTTAATTTATTTGGGATTTTACGAGTACACAGTTTCTGACGGCACCTGATTCTGAGGCCTGGTGTGCCCGGAATCAATTTCCAATGTTTTGCTCGGGTACGTTCAGTGAATGAATGATCTGGTTTTCCTAACTTTTGAACCGGTGCTCGGAATAGAAATCTGAGGGCACCAATGAAACTATAGCGCCGGTAATTACCTGAGGTGACCTTTACTAAAGTTTCATTTTCTCGGGAAGGATTTTTAAAAATTTGTGGATTAAGAGTAAAGGGAAATAAAAATATGCTACGATGAAATGAATGGGAGCTCTCGCATCGCGCTCCAACGGGAGACTCCAAACCCTAACCCTCGCCACTGATTCTTGTTCTTTCTGATGGCTGGATTTGATCTAGAGTGGGAACTTTCTTCCACTATGGGTCCTGCTTCTATTGATCTAGTTTCTTCTAGTATCGAAGTAGGAAACTTTCAAATTCCTCTTCGCAATATTTATGTCTCCTTTCGCGAGGCACTAAAAGGTACTGATCTCAGTAGCGAGAAGGATCACATGCAACCTCTTTTCAGAAAACCGGATGATGGCGGGTTTTTGGTTGATGATGATCCGGAAGAACTGAAACAAAGGGAACAACTATTCAGATATTCGGTCTTTGGTTGAATTTCTTACAACTCAGGAGATAAACCTTGGCCTATCTTCTAATTAAAGAAGAGGATTGCTCATTGTTGGAGCTCTCCAAAATGGAAGATGGTCCCCTTAGGTAAAGGATACTATCACATTCTCTTTAGCTCTCAAAGTGAGCTCGAGAAGGTATGGAAGATTGGTAATTTACATCTTAAGCCTGGTTTTTTTAGAATCTCAGATTGGGATACCACTTTTAATCCATACACACATAAAAATCATTTGGCACATGTGTGGGTTAGAATTCATAGACTTAATTGGTTTTTTTGGCATCCAAAGATCTTAAAGGATATTGCTTCTTGTTTGGTATCCCCTATTAAAATTGACCATAGAACCTTGAATGGGGATCTAGGCTTATATGCTAGAGTTATGGTGGAGGTTAACTTAGCTAGTGACTTACCAACTACCATATTTTTTAATGCCCTTGATCACAAAGTGGAGCTTAGTATTGAGTATGAAAAGAAACCACCCTTCTGTGAAGTTTGAAAAAAGATTGGGCATAATTTTTCCACTTGTAGGGTTGCTAGGAAGCAGCTGGACCCTCCAGTTAAAAGTGACTGGCAAGAGGTTAAAAATTCATGAAAAAGGGGAAAATTTCATTGAAAAATCTGATCCTACCACAAAAAAAGATTGATATATGGGTCAAAAAATAATGTCTTCCCTCAACCTTAGAAGGAAAATCTTGGGCTGTTTTGGTTGAGGAAGAGGAAGACTTACAAAACAATGATAAAGCCACCGATTTATAAGGATCTGTTGATGAATGTAACATAGATTGTTCTAATAAAAGTGTCCCTAATCCTCTTTCAAATTCTGTTAATAATGCCACTTCCTCTGGTTATTCATGTTTAAATGAGAATATTTGTAGGGACTTGGAGGACTCAGTACCTTCTCCTAAGGAGAATGTTGTTTCTTCCAACATGATACATTGTGTTAATGTTAATACTGCATATCTAGGTAACACTATGCTTTTTAATTCTGATGTTAAAAGTGTTCCTATTGGTACTGCAATTCATATACATAAGACTCAATCTGATATTGAAACTCCTGGAATCACTAATGACCACATTTTATCACACTCTCTTGATCCTAACCTGACTTTACACATTGAATCTCTCACTGTTCAGAAGAAGGAGTCTAACCCCCTGACTAACATGCATATTCCTACTCCTTTGCAGAAACAGTTGGACAATTCTAGTTCTGCTTTTGTTTTAAATTCTGATAGTATTGCTAATAACCCTGTCACACATGCTGTTAATGTTGTTATTGATCATACTAAATTGGATTGTAATTATCCACATTCCCCATTGCATATTCCTGATTCTGTCCAGGATTCTGATCACTGCTTGGGTAACAGGATGGTTTCTAACCCATCTTCGGATAATCAAAACAATGAACATAACCCTATTTATGTATCTGATCACTAAAATCCTGCTGAAATTGAAACTATCCAGAATGTGAATGAGCCTCATTCTCAGTCTGAGCAATTTCCTGCTCATGATGATTTTCTTGTGACCCTTCAGACCAGCCCTATTCTGCATCCTATCTTGGAAAAGGATTCTGCTCATGGTGCTGAACAGCTTCACAAATTGTACAGTACTGTTTCAATGTATACTTCAGATCCTGTTTCTATACAACATGCTAATTTGAAATCTGATTCCACTCAAAGTTCTGAAACTGATGGCAGTCAACATAATTCATCTTCTTTCTCAATTGTTACGAGATCCCAAAAAAAGAAGGATTCTGGTAAATCAAAAAAGAAGAAGGGTTCTAACCCAAGACATAAACGAAAATGAATATCCTCTTTTGGAACTGTCAAGGGGTTGCCAACAATGACACCTCCACTACACTTAAGAGGTTTTTAACTACTCATAAGACACATATCTTTGCAATTGCTGAACCTAAAGTCAACTTTAAAATGAACTTTATGATATTTGGAGCTCTTAATTATAGTTTTTAGGTTCTTGTAATAACAGTTCTCATGTTGACTCAATGTGGATTTTTTCCATAATACTTTAAGAAATATTAACATTTTTAGAATTTCTGACCAGCAATTTACTTGTGACTTCATATGGAATGGCTAGCATACTTATTGTACTATGGTTTATGCCAAAAATAGATATCAGGATAGGAGGATATTATGGCTTGAACTTCTTGATATTTCTAAGAATATCTAAGATTCTTGGATTGTTTTAGGTGATTTCAATTCCATTCATTCCCCTTCTGAAAAAATTGGTCCCTCTCATCTATCCATTTCTACTAGAGAGTTTAAATATACTATTGATGACTGTAACATCTTTGAGATTAATCTTATTGGTGCAAAATATACCTGGTATAGAAAACATTATAACAAGAACGTTGCTAGTAAACTTGATAGAGCCTTTGTGAATATGAAGGCCCTTGATATTTGGGACAAAATATCTAGTGTTAATCTCCCCAGAATCAATTCTGATCATCATCCTATCCTCATTAATCTTCTCATGAATGATCAAAAACCTTTCTTTCCCTTAAAATTTAATAATGTCAGGTCATCGAATCCTGATTGTGTTACTTTTATTAACAATACTTGGAACTCCATGAAGCATCATAAGGATTCTTTCACCTGTTTACATAAATTGAAAGTTCTTAAGTAGGCTCTCAAAGGTTGGTGTAAAAATTAAAACTCCCAAATAGATCTAGACATCTCCTACCTTGAAGATAAACTCAGTCACTTCCAAACTCCAAACACTAACTCTGATTTCATTTTGGATCCTCAGATGGAAGCTAATATCTCTTCCAAACTTAATTCCTTACTCACTTTTAAGGATAATATTCATAAACAGATGTTTAGAACTAAATGGATTACTGATGGTGATCGTAATACTAAATTCTATAATTATCTTCAATGAATTAGAAAGGCCATTCGTCCTCTTTCTATGCTTATTCATAATGACTTGGTCATTGAATCTGAATAAGCCATTACGGATCATGTTACCTCGTATTTTTATAATATTTTAAATGGTCCAGACAGGAATATTGATCTTAAACCTGACATCATTCCTTTATTGGTTGATGAAGGTAAAAATAAGTCCCAATTAAGCACTCCTCTCGATCATGAAATTAAATACATTGTTCTTGGTCTAAACCCAGAGAGTGCTCCTTGCCCGGATGGATTCAATAATGGTTTTTTTCAAAATCATTGGGATATAATACGAAATGATGTTTGTAACCTTGTTAATATCTTCTTAACTCATGGATCTATTCCTCATGATATCAATTCTCAATTCCTAACAATAATACCTAAAGTGGAGAATGTTGCTGAGATTCATCAATTCAGACCTAGAGCTCTGATTAACTCTATCTATAAAATTATCACAAAAATTATTGCAAATAGACTTGCACCTATCTGTAATAGGATTATCTCTTGGAATCAATTTGGCTTTATCAAAGGACGATCCATCTAGGACTGCATTTGTATTGATTCTTAATGAACGAATACTTTAAACAAAAAAACTAGAGGTGGTTGTGTGGCCATCAAACTGGATATTAGAATAGATTTTGACACCATTTATTGGAATTTTATTTACAAAGTTCTTAAAATTTTTGGCTTTAATGATTCCTTCATTGGTAGAATCAGGATTCTCTTTCACTCAGGCCATATCTCTATCCTGATTAATGGTACCCATCGTGGTTTCTTTAAATGCACTAAAGGTGTAAGGCAGGGTGATCCCCTTTCTTCCATCCTCATTGTCATTGCTAAAGATTACCTTAGCAGACTCATAAACCACCAGGTTGAGCAAAACATGATTAATCCTATTCAGGTGGCCAGGAACTTAAATTCCCCCACCCATCTTTTATATGCTGATGATATTATCTTATTCATTAAAGGGGATCAAAGAAATCTACATGCTCTCAATCAAATTATATAACACTATGAGGATGTCTCTAGTCAAGCAATTTCCTAGGACAAATCTTATATCTATTTTGGCAAGAATTTTCCTGTAAGAAGGAAATCTAGTATTATAAATTACCTAGGTATTAAAGAGGGCCTTTTACCCTTCACTTATTTGGGTGTTCCTCTATTATGGGGTCATCCCAAAGCTACCTATTTTTCTAATATCATTTCTCATATTACAAATCAACTAGCTAATTGGAAAGGGAAGTCTCTCTCCATGGTTGGGAGAATCTGTTTGGTCAATTCGACCATCGTTTCTAAAATAGTCTATTCCCTTATTGTCTATAAATGGCTCGTCAGTATATATAAGAAAATTAATACTTATATTAAAAACATCATATGGTCTGGAAGCATTTTTGAAAAGAAGCTTGTTACAATTCCTTGGAATTCTTGTTGTAAACCCATTGCTAATGCTGAAATTGGAATTAAAAATTTAACGTTGTTCAATGATGCTCTCCAGGCCTACCTACTTGGCGCATCATTAACTCCACTTCTAAAGCTACTGAATTTTTAAAATATAGATTTTTCTCTAAGCTTATAAAAGGAAATCTTAATTTCATTAACTCTTCCATCTGTCCTTCCGTCCGGGACTCTTATCACAAAATCATGCAAAATTCTATATGAATTGTCAGTGCTGATTCTTCCGTCAATTTTTGGTGTGGCAATTGTTGTGGTAGCCCTCTGACTTCATTGTTACCCTTTTGTAATCCTCCCGAAGATACTAATCAATCTATAAAAGAGGTCTTACAATCTCCTGATTGTGATCTCCCTAATATTATAATGCAAGCCATTGAGAATTATACTTTCTCTTCTGCTGGTGACTTCCTTGTTTGGGAACCTTATCCTAATGGCATTCTAGATTCTAAAAGCTACTATAATTATAATTTCTATGATCATGAATCTAATTTTTCCTAGGTGAATCAATTCAAAAAACCCTTGATTAAACCTTCCAGACTCACCCTTATATGGCTCATTGCACACAATAGATTACCTATGGAAACTTGTCTTCAAACCTTTGGTGTTTCTCTTTGTTCTAAATTTCGTCTATGTAACCAGCATAGGGAAGATTCCAACCATCTATTTCTATCTTGTGTGATGGCCTATGCACTTTGGAATTACATCTTTTATCTTTTTAATTATAGAAATCCCTTTAATGACTCAATATATTTGTTTCTTAGTAATTGCACCAGACATGATGCCTCTCTCCAGGTCAAAAATCTGTTTCTTGCAGTAGTGGAGGAACTCCTGTATGAACTCCGGTATGTTAGAAATGATCTCGTTCATAATAATAAATCTTTCAATCTTAATGCAGGGAAGTCCCGAATTATTCTTGCGATTCATGAAGCATCCTCAACTCAAAAGGACTATTGCAACAACTTCGTTGGTGACTTTATGGTCCTCCGTCATCTTAATATTCCAGGCATTTTCCCAAAGCTGAAACGCTCCTTTGAGGTATTATGGCAATCTCCAATGCCAGGATAGATCAAAGTGAACGTTGACGGCGCTTCCAATGGCAACCCTGGTCCTGCCAGTTGTGGTGCTATCTTCAGAGACTCAGCTGGTCAATGTCAGGGTTGTTTCTTTGTTGGATGTGGTCACTCTTCATCTCTGGATGCAGAAATGCTCGGCGTCATTCATGCAGTTGATTTTTCTCTTCAATGAGGTTGGAGAAAACTATGGATCTAAATTGAATCAACCACTATCATACATGCCATATAGAATGGAAACATCCATCTAGCCTGGTCACTCACCGCTCGTTGGATGAACTGCCTTAATTTTCTCCATGGGATTGATTATATAGCTACTCATGCCTACCATGAAGCTAATGCCATTGTTGATGCTCTAGCCAACAAAGGAGTCCATCAAAGCATGACATGGCTGGACTCTATTCCTCCTGACTTATTATATCTTTTTTATAGAGATTGTAAAAAAATCCCTTCCTTTCAAATTTTGTAATCCTTTTTTGCTTATCAATAAATTGTGCTTTGGTCTTTGACCAAAGCACTACCTTTAAAAAAATAAAATAAAACTATGCTACTAATTTTATTTCACTTAAGTCGTTAAGCCCATGTGTGGGAGTTGGGGTGGGACCCACTAAAATTATATTTCCTCTTGATAGGATTTAGTGATGTGGGGCCCACATGTGCCCCACCCCTTCAAATTCTCTACCCCCTTCACATGAGTTATAACTCTTCCACATTTATGATGACAACTTAACTCTCCTTTAAATTTTGTCAACTATAGTTTTATTTAATTAAATGAATTCCAACACACCTTTTATTCAATTAATTGAAACCCTTTAATTAATTGAATTATGTGTTTTGAATTTTGAAAAGGTTGGCATGAGTAAATAAAACAAGGAAAAGACTTATTTTATTTTAGTTTTGTTTTTTCTATAGAGAATTGAGAGAGGCATAGTTCTATACTCTGAAGAACTTCTTCTTCTTCGTGAAGAACGGCAAGAATTCGACAAAGAGCGTCGTCACCGCAAGGAGAGAGTGGTGTGCCATCTCTTCTCTTCTCCATAGCTGGTGTGTGACGCCTTTCCTGAAGAATGATGACGCGCCTTCCTTCATTCTTCTTACCGCGTTAAAGGAAGGAAGACACCGCTCCTCCTCGGATGTTCTCCGTCAACATATACGGAGCATCACCCCGCGACGCCATTTTCCCGCGACGATCATCGTTCGAAAACTTCTTCGAGGTAGGGGTTTGTTTTTATGTTCGTGATTATTTCTAGCGTTCATCGTTAAACAATTATCCGCTTGTAATCGAACTAACGGGAGGAGGTCGGACCACACAAAGACGGATGAAACTCCTCTCCTTTGTTGTTGTACATCATTATGGATTGGAACGGAGGCGACGCGGTGCCATTGCACTGCATGGAAATGAAGGAACTGCGGTCGGTGTGGGCCATGGCAAAGGAGCGCGGCGCAATCGCGTCGCACCATTGAGACCGAAAGAGGCCGCGACCGGAGTCGGGCCGCGGCGGAGCGGCGCGGCGCCGTCACTCCATGCCAGACAGCAAGATCCACGGCGGTTCAGCAGGGTGGTGGGACCGGCTGGTCCCATGGCAGCAACATTGGCCGCCCTTAATGGTCTGCCGTTACCTGAAAAACTGGGGGTTTGAGCCCCCGGCGAGCGCAGCAAGGGCGGACCCCCGCGGGTCTGCCATTTCATCAATCAAAGGGGGCAGCGTCCCCCTCCAAATTCCACTCAGCCGAAGGCCGAGCTACTGGCCACGCGCGGGCCGCGCCGCACTGCTGGGCCGTGCCGCGCTGCTGGGCCGTGCCGCGCCGCTGGGCTGGGCCGCGCTGCTGGGCCGGGCCGTACCGCTGGGCCCGGCCGCGTTGCTGGGCCAGGCCGCGCCGCTGGGTCGGGCCGCACCAACCTGGCCGCGCCCAAATGTGCCAGACCCGGA
Organism: Viscum album; assembly: GCA_963277665.1. Classification (NCBI taxonomy): domain Eukaryota; kingdom Viridiplantae; phylum Streptophyta; class Magnoliopsida; order Santalales; family Viscaceae; genus Viscum; species Viscum album. Next base: position 1,360,774,088 of record OY728141.1, on the reverse strand, counting down.
CCTGGGTCGGGTCCACCCGGTTCGGGACCCAGGGGGTTTTTGGGTCGTGTCGGTCCGGGCCCAAACCCCCTAATTTCAGACAAATCCGTTCAAACACCCATAACATGGGCTACAAAGCCTCGGTCGATGCACCATTAGTTGTGTAGCAATCCATGGATCAGTACGGTCATTTAGGTATATTACAATCAAGTTTTCGGAGGACTTTGGGTATGGCTGGGTTGGTTCGAACACGAAATCAACTGGGCCCACGGAGCGGAAATGCTTATAACTTGAGCTCTAGACGTCTGATTGATGTGTCTTCGACTTTGTTGGTTTCATCTTAGTGATATGGTTCTTTTGGCTTACTTTTCTCGAGGTTTGGATGTAGATGGAGTATGGTCGGGTTGGTTTTATCTTAGAAACCAAACGGGTCCCTGGGACAAAAAACCAATAACTCTCAGACCGGGCATCTGATTGACGCGTCGTCTGTCGCGTTGAGTTCCTATTGATGAGACAGAACTTTGGGATACATCAGCTCCAGAATACATGTCAGTTGATGTATCGACCCCTTGCCTCGTGGAGCAAACCCTCCTGAAATCAAGCATGCTGTGTGCGGGAACCCTAGAGCTGGCTGCGACTGTGACGATGATGACGACTGTACTGGGATACTCCGTGGGTTCGGCAGCGACGACGACCATACTGGAATCCTCCGTGGTTTTGATGGAGATGACTAATGTTCTTGTATCCTATTTGGGTCTAGCAGTACTTGACTATTGTTCTTGTATCCTACGTGGGTCCGGCAGTACTTGACTCTGTACTTGTATCCTACGTGGGTTCAGTAGAGTAGCTGGTCTTGTATCCTTTGTGGGTCCAACAGCTTAGCTGGTCTTGTATCCTATGTGGGTCCGATATCATAGATGAATCAGTTGCTACATCTGATCATCTCTATCATCTTATGAATAAGTATACCTGTTTGAGCTGAGTCTTGACTTTCAAACACTATCTTCGATATCATTGTTTTGCTATCCTATGTGGATTGGGTTGTGTTATCCTATGTGGATTGGATTGTGCTTTCCTGTGTGGACTAGATTGAATTTGGGCTTGGATGTTTGAGATGATCTGGAATTGATGACCTAGGTATATGTATGTGAATATACCTAAGTAGAGTTGGTTGTTACTTTGTGATTGTAACTTTCCTTAGTTGTTTATCCTTTGTGGATTATGGGAGTCCTTCGGGGGTCTCGGGGTCCCTACTGAGTAGCATATTCTCACCCCTCCACGGGTTGTGCCCGCACTATGTTGTGTTCGATGCAGACTACGGATAGCGCTGATCGAGGTAGGAGCTCGTGGATATGGACAGTACCTGGAGATGGTTCACTAGACGGGACGTACATGGAGCAGACGACTGGATCCGAGGAGCAGTAGAGACTATATATACCCCCCCTTCCGGTGGGATTTCCAGAGGACGACTTGGTGTTGCTGCTTTACATTTCTGCTGCTGTACTCTCTTTTCAGTTGTACTTTACTTTCAGTTGGGTTTGTATTCTGGCCCATTTACTTTCGAGCACTAACTTTTGTACTCAGTTTAATTAGTGTTTACTCAGCTTGCATACTCTGTGGTGTTTGTTTATATTATAAAGGCAATGCCTTCTCTTTTTTATCGGGATTTATGCCTTTAGTTCTAGTTTCCAGCCCCTGGACAATGGAAGGCGGGCATGGGGTAGTCACGGCACGGGCCCTGAGGATGGGTCATGACAATTAGGGGTTGTCACAACGAACTAAATATCTAACTGCTGAGGTAATACAGTAATACCCTTAGAAAATTCTTCATAAATAAAAGAGTGGGTGGATCTAGAATCAAATAAAACATTTTCTACTTTAGAGTTGATGGTAACTATACCTTTCACCACTTCGTTATCGTACTCCACATCGCTGATAGAAATTGCATGTGACATTCATTTGCCTTTATCCTTAAGATTTTGTTGACGTCGGTCATCATCATCAACCCCTGATTTGGGCATTGATTAGCATAATTCCTCATTTCCTTGCACTTGTAACATTGAAGTGTTGGATGTGCACTATATGTAGCCTTTTCTTTGTTCGAATCACTAGAAATATTCTTCCTATCATTGTGGCATTCAGATGCCCGATGACCTTCTTTTCCACATTTGAAACATTTACTTGTCCCTTTAAGACAACACCATCCATGTTTCTTTCCACACATTGAGTATAAGGGAAAACTCATCTTATTTTCAGTGTGCTCTTTAGATTTCCCTTTGAATTCCATTTTCCTCTTCTTATCAAACACATATGACTGATGGGTTACTCCAATCTCCATCTCAACTTTGAGATCACATCAAACGATTTCCTCGTAGCTATTGAAGTACCTTATTGCTAAAGCCCTTCGAAGACTTGGTTTTAAGCCACTAAATAATCGATCGATCTTACTCTCAGGTTGGATAATAATACCAGAAGCGTAACTTCCATGTCTTGTAAAATTTACTTCGTAGGTACCAACAGATTCATAATCCTTTTGATTTAGTTCAAGAAACTCCTTCTCCGTCTTTGTTTGAAGAATACGAGGGAAGTAATTATTGAAAAATAAGTTCTTGAACTCTTCCCATTCCATGGACTCAATTTCATCTCTTGGCCTCGTATTCTTGATAAGATTCCACGATTTATCAGCTTCACCTTCCAAATGATATACTGCTAAGAAAACTTTATCATGTTCAAAACATTGAAGAACTGAAAATATCTTTTCAGTGGTACTGATCCGTTGTTCAGCCACTAATGGGTCTATAGACCCGCTGAATGAGGGGGGACGCTGCCTCATGAAGGATTCAACAGAATGTTGCTCCTTTTTTTGCTCGTTTGGAAGTCCTGCATGATTGATAGATTTAGAAAATTGTGTGATCATGGCTACAAGATTGTGCATTCCAGCTCCCATAACGTTTGGTTTCTCAGGGGTACAATCATTGCATTGCCCGTCGCATTCAGCATTAACACGGTTCCTTCTCATTCCAGCCATTAACTATAACCAAGAAGAATAGTGTGAGAAACAGTAATTATAATTGGAAAACCACATAATCATGAATAAAATTTCACACTTAAGGTCTTATCGTAGGTCACTCATGGCCATTTCTAAAACACTAAGATTTTGTTCTATGCTTAGACTTATCCTTGGGGTTCTTACTAAGGCTTTCACATCCTAGTTTCTAAAGGATGACTATACCTTCCCTCTGATACCAACTATAACGACCCATGCTTTACGTACATTTTTATTGCTTCAAAATTGAAGCACACTTATTACAACATATACCAAAACCATGAAAGGATCATATAGGTATAGTGTCTTTAGAAACTGGGAAACATAAACAACTGGTTAATAAATCATCTCCATTGTCTCCCTTTTATTTTATCATTTCTAGAGTCCCTTTTGGCACATCTTACTTAATATCCTTCTTCCTGACCTGGGGAAAACAAAATATAAAAAATGGTGAGCTCAAATGCTCAGTAAGGGTAAACAAAAGAAATATCAATCACATCATATTCATAAGAAAATATCATTTTGGAAGTCTTAACCTGCAAAAGAGATCATAATTTCATAACATGGGATAAATCATAGTAGCGAAATGCAATCCCAATAATCAAAACATAAAACATGAAACTTTTTGGAATACACACATAATCATAGAAAATCATTTCTTAGTAGTCAAGACTCATTGTCATGACTTTCTTAGTGGACAAAGTCCATTTCTGAACCGAGTTCACTCCTCATTTCAATTCTGTATCACTGAACCGGATTAACCTTCCGTTCTAGCCATGTCTATCTCATGAGATATAAATCTTTACCCAATGCATTGGAGGGAGATATAGGTCCAACCCATCTCATAACGCAACCATTATTATGTGTTCCACAAAATCATAAATCATACATCATAGCATAACCCATGTATTAAAAATGGGACTCTTAAACATAATGACATCATAAAACAATTCATATAAGATAAAGGACTTCATAAAAATAGTTCCATCACAACATAATCAATTCAAAGTAATAATTGGGATAGAAACAGAACCCTATATTATCTTAGATGGAAAATAATTTTTATAAAACTCTTGAACTCCATTCTTGAGTAAAATATCCTTTCTACTTTAAAAACATTTTTCCTTTCTTAAAATCTCATATAATTTTAAACTAAAAGAAGTTTATTGAAAATAAATGTGAAAACTTGTAAATAAAGCTTCATGGAAATAATGTACTAAAAATCCATTCATGCCGTATAAGTTAATGAAAAACATTCTTCTCGTACTTTGGCCGGAAAAGTCAAAAAGTACTTCGTACTAAAAACGACAAAAGATTCCTTTCATATATTTTACTAAAAACATACCAATTGGTAAAATTGGATTTAAAAAAATTGTATGAGGATAGAAATAATATTACATATTGACAAAACATGGATGTGGATGATAAATATTCCCTAGTAATAACCGAAGTATAAACAATCTCGGATAAAAATTGAGATTTGTGAGAATTTCCCTTACCTTAGGTCTGATTTGCTTCGTACGTGTACGAACCGCTTGTATAATGTATTAAATAATGTTATTGACTTATTCCAGAATTGTACTCATTGTTATGATATCATATTTGGTCATATTATTTGCTCTTATTAGTAATATTTCATTGTTACTTGATATTCTGGTGTTTATTACTTTTTGTTATTATGCGTGTTTTGTCGAATAAATTCTTATTCTTCTTTTAGGTTATCAATACCCCATTTAAAGAATGGTATTAGTGTAATATATATCATATTTATTCATTCAACTCATTTATATAATCATTATGCAATGAAGATCATGTAGAACAAGTCACATCAGATCATGGAGATGGTAGGCCGTACGTACGCACGAGCGATGATATCATTCCCATGATCATGGAATTGTATTGAAGTGTATGTATACTATTTCAGAATTAATATCACTTTACAATAATCATATATAGTTATTATTTACACCATTATACCCATCCATGTAAGGTGGTGGTGGAAAATAGATTACACCATGACGTGGAGACGGTATTCCATACGTACGCACGCGCGGTGATTTCATTTTCCGTAGGATGGATAGGTGGTGAAATAGGGTTGTTTTATACATATAATAACATATCATTATATGAGTGATACTTATGTGATTACTTCATAATGAAACAACTAAAGAAGAAGAAGAAGAAGATAGAAGGAATCGGTAACGGACATTACCTCTTCATTGAAGCGCCTCTTCTTATCATCCTCTTAGGGCACTAAAGATGGTCTTTGAAGAAGACCAGAACCACTAGGATGTTTATAGGGAAGTGGAGAAGAGAAATTGGTAGGGTTTTGCCGAACATGAAGGCTTAAAGTGGTGTGAGGAATAGAGGGAGGAGGTTCCCTTTTATAAGGGAGGAGAGGGGCACCTTTGGAAAAACAAAACATATTATTTTATTATAAAGTCATATTCAGTTTTTAATAGCTACAAATTGATTTATTTAGAAGATTAGGTGGGGATGGGTCGAAATCCTCTAATAAAATAGAATTTATACAAGTTTATGTTTCTATTTTAACATAATCATTTAGATTTAACTTTAAGTTAAATAATTTTACTTTTATCGTGTCTTCTTGTTTTCTTACATTATAATGTTAATAATCTGACTATAACAATACAAATGAACCCAAAGTTGTTTATTATTAATATATATAACCTTCTTTAAGTCATTTGGACGAACCTTATATTCTTAAGAATATAATAACAATTAATAAAATAATATTTGTTTTAAAAACTATTTTATGTCTATTTTGACACTATTTGGTAATTGATTTTTGTGAAAATCATTACAACATGATTAGTTCGAACAACATTAATTAAATCAATACTAACATGTCATATTAACCTATAAAAATAGTTTATTTCATCAAATTTCTAAAATTACATTTATTTGGGTATTTATAACATCAATTATGTTAATATTTCCTTAATAAGGTAATTACTGCATCATCATTGTGTCATAAATAAATTAAATTATTTAAAGTATAAAAATTATAAATAAAATACCATTATGTTTGAAATATTTTTATATTTCTAATTAATATTTATAGTCGAATTTATCTTATGTATAACCCCATATTAAAAATCTTTTAGTTATTAAAATTTTATTTTAACTATTATAACTATTCTTTAAATAAAATAATATTAAATGTCCTAATCTAATCCAAGTGGACCTAAATGGTAATATTTTATTCCTAAGGTTGTTTTTTATAGAATTAAGCTTATAAAATATAATTAGGACATGTTTTAGTGTAATATTAATATCATTTTTACCCTTAATTAACCTAATTACTTTTAACTGTTGTAAAAAAAGTAAAAAGTTTCTATTCAACAAAAAAAAAATTTATCTTATTGAACCAAATTTTACTCCTTGATATTAACCATGTCTCTTGGATTTTCGAAATTCCACTCACAGAAGCGGTAAAATTAAGTTTTATGTAAATTTTCCAATTCTCCTAGGACGATGGTAAAAGACGGTGAAAAGTTCAATAAACTTTTTATATGTCTAAAATTATTATAAAATGACTCCAATGAATTAAATTGAACTTATATTGGTATTATGTATTAATTTTCACATAAAATAAATTTAAATAAAAAAATAATTATTTAAATAAAAAAGTCGGTTTTTAAATAGTAACCTAGTGTTTTCACTATTCATAAAAAATTGAATGTTTTCTGAAAAATAACAAAATTTCACCCTAGGATAATTTCAATATTCTGAATCCAAAAATGAAGTGCATTTTGAATGATAAAATTTAAAAAATTTCAAAAAGTGGGTATTACTATTCATAACGGCTAGTTTTAATAATATTTTAATAGCATATCGTTGTTTAGTGAAACTCGGTATTGTATACGACGCAAGATATCGAGGAAGGTCGCGGTTGCATGTAAATCATGCCAAGATAGTGCTGTGTGTAGTGAAAGATTCTTTTGATGATGTATATAACATAAAAACAAAACATTTCTCATAAAAATATCGGGTGTTACAAATGGAAATATTATATTGAAACACAATCACATAATATATATATAATTTATTCATATGTGAATATTCATTTTAGAATTTTATTTAGTAATATAATATATTAAATATATTATATTTTTAATATGTAAATTTTATTTATTAATTTTTAATACCATTAGAGTTATTATTATTTATTCTTTTTTTAATATTTATTAATATAAATAGTTTTTTGGAATTCAATAATGCTCTAAAATTTATTTAGACATATTAATTTACTATGTTTTAGTATTTTCAATATGTATTCAACAAAATTTTAATATATATCAACGTTTATTTTTAAAAAAAAATTATAATTAATAAAACTTATCCATTTTTTAAATATTTTTAAAGTTTATTTCTTTTTAATTATTTAATATAACTCATTTTAACATTCATCTATTGAAGATTATATATTCATTAATAATGTTAAAAATATATTTCTAAAAATATTTTTTTAAATATATTTTTATAAGTATGAATAATTATATTTTTAAAAAATTAATGATAGAATAAATAATAAATAATTTTAATAAATAATTATGAAATTACAATAAATTTATTTAAATAGTAAATATATGTTTTATTTTCATAATTATATATGTTTATATAATTATAAATATATAGAGAATTATTGAATTATATTTACTATTATTGTTACGACCCGTCCTAATGGGGCCCACGCCGTGACTTCCCAAGCCCGCCTCCAATAGGCCAGGGGCTAGTGGCTAGCACCGAGTAGGCTTATTAGTAACATGCGAGGCATTGCCTAAGAAACTGTACACATGCGCACATCTCTAAGCCCACAAATGATGAAATGTAGAAACCACTATGGAACAAAATCAATTCAAACAACTAAACCAAACCAACAGAATACGATAGAAAGTTAAGTGCTGAAAGTAAACTGGGCAAGAATACAATCCCATCAAAAAAAAGTGACTGAAAACTGCAAAGTCCAACTTGTAAACAAAACGAGGTACTAGGATTGCTGCTTATAGCCGTAGGAATGCCTCGGCCTGTAGGGAACTCAGAAATCTCGGTCCTGTCCTGGTCCACCCTGGACTCTATCAAAAGGGTGCTCGTCTGCACAAGACATGACACGTGCGGGAAAAGCCCGTGCAAGGGTGAGTATAACAATACTCAGTAGAGGACCCCTAAAAACAAAAAGAAAATACCCAAAGGAAAGGCACAATCATCTCTACATAGTTTATTCCTAGTGAACATATAATAGGAGAGCACAATCTTGATATACTCAAAACACAGACCCATAGTCTAGAGACAAGTCACACAACTGCACACCCCCACTAAGGATTCAGTTCAAAGATTCCATGAAGTACTCATTCTAGGAGAACACACTCCACGAGTCTGAAATCTCTGATGACGTCCGTCTAAGAAGCACTATTTGTTTGGAAAAGCCACGAGAGAAAGATACACTCATTACGGGAGAACACACTCATGAGTGGGGAAGATCACGATAGATAGATACACTCATTACGAGAGAACACACTTCTGAGTGGGGAACGATCACGATACACAGATGAGGATCACTCTCAAGGTCTTGGCGGATACCATGACTCATTCGGATTCACCTGCTAGGTAGAGGATCAATGCCCAGTAGAGCTGGTCACGTCGATGCCTGACTCTACCTAAGGTCAAGAATGGATAGAGGATCTCACTCAAAGCCTCTTGGAAGGATACTGACTCTATCATAGAAAGTCCTGCTAAAGGGATCATACTCCTGTAGAAGGAATTGATGCTTGACCTTCAGGGGAACAAGAAGAAGGGGAACTAACCCAAACAAAACATGCCCATGATATGGTGGACAAGAGAACCAAGACATTTTCCAAAAAGTACACGGTGTCTAGAAAACTCACACATCGTGTCTTCTGGCCCCAGGTACTGCCCGTGTACATCGGCCCATGTCGTAAGGATGGTTTTGTAGAAAAAAGATAGTATACGTCGTGTAGTAAATAGTACATGCTGTGTCTGAGTGACTGCGGTCGGTTCTATGTACGCTGGCCATGTTCCCATACACGGCCTCAACCCATGTGTGCTAACCCGTGAAATCAGTACATGGGATGACCTGCGTTACTGGCCTCTCCTAGTCGTGTGGTAGAGTACACAGTCGTGTACTGCATCCTGTGTCCGTGTATCCCCTGGACAGACACCGATTCCTATGTAAACTTCTCTGCCATGCTGCGTAGAGAGTACACGCCATGTTCAGAATCTGTGTAGTCCATCCTGCGTATTTCCCATAATACATGTCGAGTCCTACATAGCCACCTCTGCCATGCTGCATAGAGAGTACACGCCATGTTCTGAAGCCATGTATCTCTCCCTGTGTTCGTGTATTTCCAAGAATACACGCTGAGATTTGTGGAAAGTCCAACACACCGTGTGATACTTATCAGATCCTCGAAACACTAACCGTCGCTACCAGTACAACATGGCGTGTTCTTCGAAAGTACACGCCGTGTATTCTTGAATTTTCCAAAATCGACGCTTCTCACTGGAGAACCTCCCATTATTCCCCATTCTTTTATCCAGCCATCCGATCACCATGAAACTCACGGGTTTTGGTCACCCCGATACCAAGAAGCTGATTCTGTTGTTTTCGGGCCTTCGATCAGACTCAAAAACTTGTAACAATCCTCATGCATGATGAATGCTCGAAGAAAGGCCTTTCCGGAAATGGTCCAATTCATCGTCCACTATCATCGTCACACCTATGCTAGGTCATCATAATGTCAGATCTTCAATTTTTTATCGTTTCGTCACAAAACGAATGCGCAATGATCTGTTGTTCATTTTCCCATGAATAACGCGAAGAACGCACAAAAAGAAAAGGGTAAGGAAATCCAAAAAAAATTGAGAAACGAACATCCACATTTATTTTTCACGGCATTGATCTACTCCTGTTAGAAGGATCAAATAGAGAAAGATCAAAATAATAATCAACATGGATTAATTCCCCACAATCAAGCCAATAAAATCCTCCCACAAGAACATATGAATCCGCGGATCAACATGTCTGGGGTTGATCCGCGTTCATCGTTCAAATTCAAAAACGGGGAAATAAGAATCAAAATAAAAACCCCTACCTCAAAAGGAATCAATCACTAAATAAGAGGTCAGGTTGCCATCATTGTCAAGAATTATCAACTTGTTGGTGCAGTGATTTTTAGCTTTGATTCGTCATCATTCGTCAATGAGATTTCTCTCCCAAGATCCACCGATTCTCCAATGTTTTCTCTCAACCTTTTCCAATGAGCAACATTCGATTAACCCATTAATAAAGGGATATGTGTTTCAGAATAACATCATGTTGTGGTATTAATAAGTCAGTTTTTCTGTTTCAGAGTAATTATGGCATGACATTAATTAAAGAAAAAATTTCCCTGTTGTTGTGCTGTAGTGGATGTTTCCAAATAAAATAAAATAAACTTGGTGAATTTATTTTATTTTATTTTACTAAAAAAATACTAAAACTAACTTTTTCCCTCGACCCACGCCAATCAAGGTTAGACCCATTCTTAGGTAAATTCATCATCCTACATGCAAGAGTTCCCTCAAATTTTTAATCCAGACATCCATTTAGAAACTTCTATAACCGCGCACAAGATGACTCACTTGACTTAAAAAAAGTTCAAACCGCCATTCTGAGATCCCCAGGCCTCTGGATGATGTGCCGTCTCTGTGCCAGGTCTCATAATAATTCCATATAATATTTAAAAATAATACACGGAAAAATATGAGACTTTACATTCTCCCAACATTGGGTCTTTGCATCCGCAAAAATACCAAACAATACTACTCAAAAAGATGTGGTTATTAGGCACAGATTTGAGCCTCCTACTCCCACATACTCTCTTGAAGATTCACTTGATTCCACTGAATGTGCACCAAGCGAATAAATTGCCCATGAGGGATCATCTCCTACTGATGCTTGATCTCCACTAGGTACTCAGGAAAGGTCACGCCATCCTCGATGTCAATATCGCCCCAGTCGATTATGTGTGATGGGTAATGCACGTATCTCATAAACTACGACACGTGGAAGACATCATGTACCTGATGCAACTGTGGCGGTAGATCTTGGTGGTAGGACGACTCGCCAACTCTTCACAGTATTAAGAAAGGTCTGATGAATCTCAGAGATATATTTCTGCCTCGGCCAGATCTCTGTAATCCTCAACGAGGTGAGACCCGAAGAAAGACATGGTATCCCTCCTCAAACTTCAGAGCTCTATGTCATGTGTCAGCATTAGTCTTCTTCTAACTCTATGCAGTCTTCATCCACTCCCAGAAGACCTGCGCCTTCACAGTGGTAGCTCGCACCAACTCTGGATTGATGAGTGCTGACTCTCCGGGGTCGGTCCAGCAAAGCGGTGACCAGTAGGGTCTACCATACAAGGCCTCGAATAGATCGATACCAATGGTAGAGTGGTATCTATTATTATACTCAAGCTCCACCAGTGGTAGGTGATCTTACCAACTACGACCGAAGTCCAAGATATAGGCCTACAACATGTCTTCCAGAACCTGAATGGTCCTCTCCATCTGACCATTGGTCTGGGGATGGAACGTTGTGCTCAAGCGTAGCTGAGTCCCAAAATCCTCATTCAATCCCTTCCACAACCGAGATATGAAGCGGGTGTCTTGATCCGAGATTATTTTCAAGGGGACGCCATGAAACCGAACAATCACCTGCATATAAAGGCATCCCAAGCTCTCTACGGAACTCTGCTCCCTGATTTCTAGGAAGTGGTCCTACTTGGTGAGTCGGTAATTGATCACCCAAATGGAATCATGACCCTTGGACGTCTGTGGTAATCCTGTCATGAAGTCCATATATATTCCATCCCACTTCCACTCTAGAACTTCCAGGGGTGAGTTAATCCCACTGGAACCTGGTGCTCAGCCTTGACCTGCTGGCATGTGAGGCATAGGGAAAAGAACTCTGCTACTTCCTTCTTCATGCCTGACCACCAGAACTATTTTTGGATATATTAGTACATCTTTGCCACTCTAGGATGTACCACCAAGTTGGATGTATGAAACTCCCTCAGGACCTCTTCCTGTAATGATACTGGTACAACAGTGCATCCTCTAAAAATAAGTATGTGCTCCCCACCTTGCGAATATCCATCAAGAAAATGTTTTTGGATAACTAAGAACATAAAGCCTCACAGTCAACATCCCCAAGCTACGCCTCCCTAACTCGTTTTTAGAGTTGTGGGTGACACCCATCCACTGTAGGTAAGATTTATCCTCTCCATACATGAAGGATAACTATAACATGGCTAACTGCTCTATCGCCTCACATAATAGTTGTGAGCACGAACTTTAGCTAAGAGAATCTGCCACCTTGTTTTCCTTCCCAGGAGTATACATGATTTTGAAATCATAGTCCTAGAGGAACCCTAGCCAATGCATCTGCCTTAGATTCAGATCCTTCTATGATAAGATGTACATGATTCTCTTGTGGTCAGAGTAGACGATGAACTGCTCATCCATAAAGTAGTGTCACCACATCTTCAATGCGAAGACTACCGAAGACAACTCAAGACCATGGGTCACATAGTTCTGATCATTTGTCCTATTCTAGTGTGAACCATAAGAAATCACTTCCTGCCTTTGCATCAATACACAACCAAGGCCGGTCCCTGATGCATCGTAGAAAACTATGTACTTGACACCCTCCTCCGGCAATCTCAAGATTGGGGCACTCGTCAAACTCTATCTCAATTACTCGAAAGATTACTGGCACTTCTCTATCCATATAATGGGTTTCCTCTTCCAATTCAAGGCTATCATCAATGATTATTTCTAGGATAAGTCAAGAATGAATCTATGGTAATATCCTACCAACCCAAGGAAGCTCTGCACATCCATCACACTCCGAGGTGGCTCCCATACTAACAATGCCTCCACCTTGGACGAGTCCACATCCACTCCATCTGTTGAGATGACATTCTCCAAAAAGTGGACCTCTTGAATCTAGAACTGGCACTTCGAGAGCTTCCCATAAAGCAGGTGCTCTCAGAGTACATCCAGAACCATCTACAGGTGTTTCACGTGTTCCTCCTCTAACATCGAGTACACAAGGATGTCATCAATGAAGACTACTACGAACCGGTCCAAGTACGGAATGAAGATATGGTTAATCAGTCTCATGAACACTGTTGGGGTGTTCTTCATGCTGAAATAAGTCACCAAGTACTCATAGTGACCGTAGCAGCATCAGAATGTCGTGTTCGGTATATCCTCATTCAGTACTCATAACTGGTGATAACCTGATCGAAGGTCAACCTTCAAGAACCAATGTTCCCCTTTCAGTTGCTCCAAGAGGTCGTCAATTCTCGGTAGTGGATACTTATTCTTCACCATTACCTAATTCAGGTGCTGGTAATCCACGGACAACCTCAAACTCTTGTCTGCCTTCTTGGAAAACAAGCCTCGGGCCACCCAGGGTGAAACACTAGGTCTCACGAAACCCTTACTCTGCAAATCTTCCAATAGCACCCTCATCTCGTGAAGATGTATAGGAGCCATATGATATGCTGATGAAGAAATCGTTGTTTTCCCGAGGTGTAAGTAGATGCAGAAGTCGATTTCCTAGCGGGGAGGTAGTCCTGGAATATCTTTTGGGAAAGAATTCCTCATAATTGACCACTACTTCTAGGAACTCGGAGCTCGTCACATCTACTACTCCGAGGGAAAGGCTAGCCAAATCATGAGTGATCGGCTGCACCATCCCATGCATGAGCTCATTATGTGATTCATGGGTCTCCTTTTCTCCGAAAAAAGAAAACCCCGTCCCATCACTACGGACACACCACACTCTTTGCCTAAAACTGTCAATCTGGGAATGGACTGGAGATAACCAATCCATACAGAGAATGATGTCATAAGGCCACGACGCTACCACCAAGAGGTTCCAGCCGAAAATCACGCCACCAAGGGTAAGATCACACTATCTACAAAGGTGCATGATCATCGAGTCTCCTCCCGTAGGTGTCTCTAAGTGTAAGGTTTGGGTCAATGGCTCTTCCAGAATCTCAAAGTTTCGCACAAGACATGTGGCGATGAAGGAATGACCAGAACCCGTTTCTATAATATAGAAGCTAAGGTAGAGAAGACACAGATCGTACCTTGTATTATCCCTTGAACCCCTAGGTCATATTCCTCAACTGCATGCAACTATCCCCGCCCCTATCCACCAGCTCCCTAAGCCTGGTGTGGACCTCCTGGGGGTGGTGGTGGAAGTAAGTCAAAGCGTCTGCCACCACCTGCAGCTCACCCTGCTCCTCTACCAAATTTTCAACTTGGCGAGTCTATCTGCTCCACTCTCTGCCTCTACCTCGGTGGTCCATCCACCAATACCCAATTAGTAGTACGACGTGTCAAATATTCCCTAGTGAGATACCCCCTTTCGCCGCATGAGTAGAAATGCTTCTCCCAAGGATCACTGGATCCGGTCTGAGAGCCCTGGATAGTAAAATCCCTATCCTGGTTCCCCCTCTGACATCTCCCACATCTTGATCCCTATGTATGACGTCGGCTCTCTGCTGCCAAGGTCTCCAGATCAATTTTCTAGCTACTGGCTATTGTCAAATGTATCTTCTCTTCCAAGAATCTCTCGATCACCAAGTCCCTCTCGACCACTCCAGCATAAGTCGAGATGAATAGAGGTACGAAACTAGATCAGATGTCCCATCGTATGCCTTGATCGAAGGTCCGAGCTCTGAAGTACTAATTCCTGGCTATATCCATCGAGTACATGGAGAGGTTGGTGAACCTCGATTAAAAGTTGGCTTCCGTCATAATGCCCTACTAGAGCTCAAAAAGCTCTTGGATGCGTACTATTCTTAGCATAACCGGAGAGAAATCCTCCAAGAAAATTCACTCAAACATCATCCATGAAAGAGTTTCCTCATCGTGAGTATGTGTGGTTAGACTCCACCATCGTCCCACCGAACCCTGAAGAAGGCTCGCTCCTAGGATCACCATCTGGTCTGCTAGTGTTCTCACAAGATGGAAAACTCTAGTCACCACCTCAAGCCAGTCCTCAGCCACCTGAGGGTCGGGATCGACTTGGAACCTAAGGGGTATCTATCTCTGGAACTCAGGGAGCACGCTAAGCCTGTGCTCCTCGTCGATCGGTACTACAGATACCATGGGCTGCTCCAATGGTGGTGGCATAGCAGCTTCACCACCTGGTGGAAACACCGGGGGAACTAGTACATGTATCGAAACCCCGTCACTGAGGGGTCATCCTCATGATCATGATGCTGAATCCTTGTGGGTATGTGTCACGGAGGCATCCTGTATGGAAACAAGATGTACCTTGGTTAATGAGTATATCTGGATAGCTGACACAAAGGATATGGAAAACACAACCCATTCCTATATGATGCATGTATAATTATTTTATTTCCCCACAACTAGTTTTCTCATGTACTAAGTCGAAAAGCAGGTTATCAGAGTCCTGGTGTATGGATACTTCGGTCGCCCCCACCAACACTGGAGTCTCTGGCCTAAAATATGAACTCGAATCACTTAATAATGTTTCCCCAAACCAAACTCATATACTATTGGTCTTAAAGTAGAACCAACCACCTTTGATACCACTATGTCATGACCCGTCCCAATGGGGCCCACGCCACAAATCCCCAGGCCCACCTTCAATAGGCCAGGGGCTGGTGACTGGCACCGAGTAGGCATATTACTAAAATCAGAGGCATTTCTCAAGAACCTGTACACACACAGACATCTCCAAGCCCAAAAATCATGAAATGTAAAAACCACTAAGGAACAAAATGCATGTATACAACTAAACCAAACCAACAGAATACGATGAACAGTAAAGTGCTGAATATAAACTGGGCCAGAATATAAGCCTAACAAAAACAAGAGTCTAAAAATTACAAAGTCCAACCTATAAAAACAAAGAGGTACTGGGACTGCTGCTCGTAGCCGTAGGAACGCCTCCGCCTGTAGGGAACTCAGAAAGCTCGGTCTTGTCCAGGTCCACCCTAGACTCTTTCAAAAGGCTGCTCGTCTGCACAAGACACAACACGTACAGGTAAAGCCCGTGCATGGGTGAGTATAACAATAATCAGTATAGGACCCCAAAAAACACAAAGCAAATATACAATGGAAAGGCACAGTCAGGTCTACATAGTATATGTTTACTGAACATATAATAGGTGTAGGACCCCGAGACACCCTGAGAGGGGAGGGGTGAATCAGGGTGTCGAATTTTCTTTTAAATTTGATAGATCTTATTTCCACGTTGGTAGGAACTGATCAAAACAATATGATGGATATGATTAGAAATCAAACATTCACATGGAAAGAGATGAGACAACACATTTTCCTTGGTTCACCACTAAGGGCTATGTCCATGGATCATACGCCGATAGGTTTTCAGTCATACCTAATTCCACTATTTTTAACGAGTTGTGGATTACAGAGGTTCGAGAACAGTCACTATGTCCCAGGATCACTGCCTTTTCAAATGTTCATGGATATCCCACTACGTCCCTCGGGTCAATCCTGTTGACTCCCCCTGGCTCACTGCCTTTGGTGAAGTCCCATTCAGTTTATAGACGTGAAGGTCACTTCAATAGATTTGCATTGAAGACTTTACCTCTACTTAGAACAAGACTCTGATTTCATCGAAGACCGGTAATGATGCACTTGAACGCACTGACCCAATGGACCAGATAATCAGAAACATGCAAATAGGTTGTACTGAAGATTTGGCACAACACCATCCCTTTGCATGAAATATCAGACTTTTGCGTGAAATACTTAATTTTTGTGAAGAAAATATTTTTCACAATAACCTCCTTTACGCACAGATTTACGCGCAACACCTTTTTCACATAGCATGGTATTTTCTACAATGTTCGGATTTTTTCGCGCAACCTCATATTTTTCACGCAATCTCTGTGTTTTTCACTTCACTCCAGATTTTTCGAGCAATGATAACATTTTTCATGCAAATCCCTTTATGCGAACATTTTTTGCGCATCAAACCTCGGATATTCTCTAAGTCTTTAATCATCCAAAATGAGGGGGTAACCTCTTATTTATAGGCATCTCAGAACCCTAAACGCAAAACCCATCTTGGTGCGAAAAACCTCTCATTCGGCATGCAATACATTACACACATGAATCATTTTTCGCGCACTTCGTCCGATTTTTCACGTAGCCCATGAATTTTCCATTTTTTCGATGTTATGATTCCGAAAAACTATTTGCGCGAAAAAACTTGCTCCACAATTTTTAACAACACACTATTTTTCACACACAACCCAAAAATTTTGTGCAAAACCCATAATTTTCATGCACGCCACTATTTTTCCGCGCACGCCGCTTTGTGATCACTTTACTGGCACACATTCTGAAATTCAACTAATGGTTGACAACAAAACCAATCCATAATCTAATTCCAGACAAGAACCACCATGGTTCCAACAATCTTCCCCTTTGGGTTTGTTGGCAATCCGTAAATAAATTCAATAGAGCACCAGCCACATAAAAACAAAAAAAACAGAAGAATCAACATATCCAACACTCTAAGTCTACGTGAGCAATGCTTAGTGTAGAAAACAAGATAGGATGATTGAATTGGGTTCCCGTGTTTTGGAATACCCAATGATGCCCAAGAAATCCTCTTACAGTGTCACAAAATCATTACATGTCCAATTTATTCCTTATCATCCTATCACCAACACTGAATTCTCAATGTGTCATAGAAGCATTACATGCCTGAGTTGATTCTTGTGTTTTGGAATTCTCAATGATGCCCAATAAATCCTCTTACAGTGTCACATAAGCATTACATGTCCAATGTATTCCTTCTCATCCTATCACTGACACTGAATTCTCAATGTTTCACAGAAGCATTACATACCTGGATTTATTCAGTTTTCCCCATTGACAATGAACCCAAATATTGGTATTTTTTAATTGAACATCTCAGTAAACCCCCTGGATAGTATCTCCCATATAAACCTGCATCATATCTAGAAAAAGTTTAAAAACAATTAACCGAACTGGGAGAGGGGTATAGCGTAACCTCATTATGCACTGGGAGGTTCCTGAACACCGAGGTTCAACCGATGCTTCTCAAACACAGCTGCTAATAGTGGCTTGGTCAGGATATCATCCACTTGATCATCAGTTACCACATGATCCATTCTAGTCATGCCTTGCTCAACTTTTTCTTTGATAAAGTGATACCTAATTTCAATATGTTTTATACAAGAATGTTGAACATGATTCTTTGAAAGATCAATTGGGCTCTTGTTATCACAGTAATTTAACATTGGTTGCTTCACCTCATCACCAATATCTGTTAGTTGTTGCTTCATCCATAGTAGTTGAGTGCATGCATTTGTGGCAGAGATATACTCAGATTCACCAGTACTAAGAAAATTACATTCTTGTTTCTTCCTCAACCAGCCAACACATTTATTCCCAATATAGAATGCTCCAACAATAGTGGACTTTATGTCCACTAGATTGATAGCCCATTCAGCATCAGAAAATGTTGATAATTCATTGTCCCTTCCTGCAGCAAAGTATAAGGCACAATTGTGAGTACCTTGGATATAAATCATGATTCATTTTAATGCTGTCATATATTACTCTTTTGTATTACTTAGAAAATAGGCCGCTAGAAAGGTTGCAAAGACAATATCTGGCCGTGTCGCTATCAGGTACAATAGGCTCCAAATTATCTTCTTGTAAATGGTGGGGTCTACCGATTCCCCATCCTCATGTTTTCCAAGTTTGGTTGGAACTTCAATCATAGTTGATATTGGTTTGGAGTCTTGCATGTTAAACTTTTTCAGCAGCTCTCTTGCATACTTTTCCTAAGAAATGAATGTGTAATCATTATTTTGAATCACCTACCGCCCTAAGAAATATGTGATCTCCCCAATCAAAGACATTTCAAATTCTAATTTCATGTGATTGGAAAATTCATCTTCTGATTTCTTCCTACTTCCACCGAATATAATGTCATCAACATAGACTAGAACCATGAACTGATCTTTTGGAGAATTCTTCACATATAGATTGTGATCTACTCATCCTCTTTTCAATTCTAGCTTCATGAGAGAAGAGTCCAGCTGAGAATTCAATGCTCATGGTGCCTGATTCAAACCATATTGAGCAGTCTTTAGTTTGCAGACCTTTGTTTCATCAGTACCAAGAACAAACCCCCCTGGTCGTTCAATGTAGACTTCTTCTTTGAGTACACCATTCAATAATCCTGTCATGGCATCCATTTGATATACTTTATATCCTCATTGGAGTGCCATGGCAAGGAAAAGCATGATTGACTCCAGTCTAGCCACTAAAACAAAGGTTTTTTCAAAATCAATGCCTTCAATATGGGAGTATCCTTTACTAACCATTCGTACCTTGTTTATAATAACACTTCCATGCTCATAAAACTTATTCTTGAAGATCCATTTTTACCAATCACATTGTGACCTTCGGGTCTATGGACAAGATCCCATGTCTGATTCTTGTCAATCTGATCTAACTCTTCATTCATGGAATTAACCCATGATTCACCCTTTATTGCTTCTTCAAATGAGGATGGCTCCACAACTGACAGAAATACAGATTGCATGTTATTCCTTATCCTCTTTGTTTGTGTGGGTTCACTTCTATCCCCAATTATGTTAGATTGATCAATCTCAGCTCTTCGATTTCTCCGATGAGGTTTAGTTGCATTCTCTCTAGCAAAGGGTTCCTCTTCTGATTCTTCTTCTCAGTCAACATCATGATGTGACAGGTGATTGTTTTTTCCATCTTCCTCTATTCCTGTATTTATATTTACTCCATGTCTATTTTCTTCCTCACTTTCTATCACATTAGCATATGAAATCCGTGAAGAATTTGTGGTGTTTTCTTCAATGAACTTAACATCACTTCTTTCCACAATCCTTCCTAATAGCTTATTGAAACTCTTGTAGGCTTTGTTGTTCATTGAGTATCCGAGGAAAATTACTTCATCTGTATTGTCACTATACTTCCCATTATTTCCTTCTATGTTCCTGATGAAGCATTTACATCCAAAAATAAGAAAGTATTTCAAAGAGGGCTTCCTTCCATGCCAGAATTCATATGATGTCTTCGTCTCACCCATATAAAGTCCTGTTTGATTTTGAATATACACTATATCTTGAACAGACCCTTTCCAGTAATGTCCTTGAATGCGACTCTCAATCAACATAGTTCGTACCATGTTGTTCACCTATTGATTCCTACGCTCAACAACTCCATTTTGTTGTGGAGTTCACATAGCAACTACCTCATGTTGTATCTCATGATTTTCTAGGTAATTTTCAAATTCAATGGATGTTTATTTCCCTCTATTTTCAGATTTCAACACTTTTATTGTTTGTCCAATATAATTCTTAGAAATTCGCCGATATGATTTCATGCAGTCAAGCACTTTTCATTTCCTGTAAATAACCATTACACATTCCATTATACTGTAATCATTTATGAAAAGGAAAAAATACCTTTCTCCATTAGTTCCAACAACATTTATCAGCCCGCATACATCAGTATGAATTAGATCAAGAAGATGAGATTCCCCTTTCTTCTTAGGACGATATGAGCTGTAGACCAGCTTCCCATGAATGCAAGCATCACAATAATTTTCATGCTCATGCTTCAGGTTGGGAATGTCCATGACAATCCATAGTTTTGATATTTTCTCCATGTCTTGTTGATTGATGTGTCCCAATCTCCAATGCCACAAATTGTTTTCTTCTTTAAGAGTCATAAAACAAACATTTTCTTTACTATCAACCTGATACAAGTAGCCTACTGTTCTACATCCCTTCACAAGTGAATTACTTGTATTTCCCTTGATAGTGCAGCCTTTCTGATTAAAAGTAACTATAAATTCCAAGTCATAGAGTTGACTCACGCTGAGTAGATTATGACATAGGCCATCCACAGAAAGTACTTCAGTCCTCTTTATCTCTCCATTAGCTAATTCAGTACTTCCACTGCCTTTGATTTTCATAGCTCCATCATTAACAAATCGTAATATACCATCAACCTTGCTTTTGATATCCATTAATAGGCCATCATTACCGATCATATGAGACGAACAACCACTATCCAAAATCTGGGTACTATTTCTTGTTGTAGCTTTAAGGGCCACCTCTGCAAGGTTGGATTTCTCGATCTTCTTCTTTTATTTCCTTGATATATTGAATTGAGTATAAGATATTGATGGCCTTAAAATTATTTCTTCCACATAATCAGATTCTTCATACCCATAATCTTCTTCTAGAGGAGAAAACCTACTTGTGAGATCAACACCTTCCGAAGGGTGGATATTGACCTGTCACTGAGAGTTTTATGAATCTCTCCTATCGAATATCTACCTGAAATACATAGCCTTTATTTCCAATGTTAGAACAATGAAAAAAATATCCATAGAAACTATTTCTTCTATAAGATTGAGGATATGATGTCAGTCTCTTTTGTTGATCTCCCAGATCTTCCTCATTCAAGTAGCTCCTTCCCACTTCGCAATATGACATGGTATGACCCAGATAGGTATAGAATTGATACTTCATGAGAGGAAATATATTATCACTTGAATTTCTCATCATTCCTTCTTCCTTGGGAGAATAGTTGGACTACCAATCATTTTTGAAAGTTTGAGGATAATTTTCAGTTCTTCTTTTAGTTTGGATTGAGGGTTTCTTTTTCAGCACATTAGGCAATGTCGCAACATGTCCAACTTTTATCTTGTCTTTCTTTTGGATCTCTTCACTTCCAGAAGTTGATTTCTCAACTTCACATCCAATTCCACTGTTTCACGTGTTAGCAGGTCTTTGATCACTCAAGATTTTTACAACCCCATCTGAACTAAACTTGGATCCTTCCAGTAATTTTGCATTTTAGAATATTCCAAAATGAATTTTCTTCATACCCTCATTTGTGGTTGATTCACATTCAATATTTATCTTAAGAGTAACAAATTCTTCATTAAGACCCTCAAATGTCTTGGACTTCTCTTCCAGTATTAATGAAAGGTCATTTATGACCATCTCTTATTATTCAATTCTAAGATTTAGTTCCACAACTTTATCTGTGTTTTCAAGGATTTAAGACTGAACTGTAACTAGTTCTTCTAGTCATTCAATTTCTGCTTCAAGCTCATCAACATATTCTGATGATTCATCCACCATTTCCTTCCACTTATTGCATCTCTTACATTTATTCTCAAGCTTGGAAAATGAATCCTTAATTTTAATCTTGGGATCACCATTAAGAGATATCTGATTATCTCTACCTTTATTGATCGAGGGTTTTGACTTTTTAATGGTATCCATCATGGAAGCATGGTTTATTGTTTTAAATTTTGGTTCTTCTTTTTCACAAAATTCAATATCATCATCTTCTTCTTCATAGACAAAACTCTTCTTCTATACATTCTTTCCAGATTTGATGTCTACCTTATTGAAAAACATTTTCTGAGGCTTCTCGATGTCTTCTGATTCTCTCTCATTATCATCAAACATTATTTGTCACTGAGAGTCAATGTTCCCAACTCTACCACAACAAAAACATGCAAGGGGAAGATTACCTTTAAATTTACCATTTCCCTTATTCATCTTCTTGGAATTGAGAGAAATAATTTCTTTTTACTCATCATCTTCACCACTACCATATTCTGAAATTTTCAGTTTTTCCATGGCATTGAATGCCATTTCCTTTCTAAAAGGAGTCATGGAATCTTTCGGTTTGATTATCATATAATATGAAACTAGACTACCTATCAGATCATCCAGAGAGAGTTTAGAAAGATCTATTTCTTCACGGACTGACACCTTTGCATTGTACATAGGAGGAAGTCTTCTCAAGATTTTCATTACGATATCATTGTATTTGATTTCCTATCCAAGACCTCAAATTGCTCATACAACTTCAGTAATTCAATTGAAGAATGAATCTGCATTCTCATTAGGATGCATCATTCGATTGTCAAACATGTTGTGTAAGACTTGAAGTTTTTCCTCCTTCACGTTGTTGGCTCCTTCATAATTTTTTTCATGTTTATCCCATATAGACTCTACTGAGGATAAAATCATCACCTTTAGATAGGGCTGATCTGAAAGAGTCACAGGGAAAGCATTCTGAGCTTTAGTATCTGCGTCAAAAACGTTTCTGTATGTATCATTCATCGAAAGCCCTGTTGGATCAGTAACATATATTCCTTGGAAGGTAGAAAAGAGGACTTCCATACAAAGGGATATTAAATGAGATTTCATTCTGTTCTCAAAAATCTGAAAATTACTTCCATCGAAGAGAGATATTCCCCTAGAATTGACTGCATTCTCCATGACGACAAAGGAAAAGTCTAACTCCATCAACCATTAGCCTCTAATACCACTTGTAGGACCCAGGACACCCTGAGAGGGGAGGGGTGAATTAGGGTGTAAAATTTTCTTTGATGGATCTTGTTCCCACTTTGGTAGGAACTGGTCAAACCTGTATGATGTATATGATCAGAAATCAAACATTCACATGCAGAGAGATGACACAACACATTTTACTTAGTTCACCACTAAGGGCTACGTCCAAAGAGCATACGCCGACAGGTTATTGGTCGTACCTAATTCTACTATTTTTCATGAGTTGTGGATTATAGAGGTTCAGTAACAGTCACTCTGTCCCAGGCTCACTACCTTTTCAAATTTTCTGGGATAAGCCACTGTGTCCCTCAGGTCACTCCCGTTGACTACCCCTGGCTCACTTCCATTGGTGAAGTCCCAGTCTGTTTATAGATGTGATGGTCTCTTCAATAGATTTGCATTGAAGTATTTACCTCTGCTTAGCACGAGACTCTTATTTCATCGAAGACTGGTAATGATGCACTTGAATACTATAAACCAATGAACCAGATAATCAGAAATATGCAAATAGGTTATACTGAGGATTTCACGCAACACCAACCCTTTGCGTAAAATACCTCACCTTTGCGTGAAATACATAATTTTTGCATGGAAAATATTTCACGCAACAACCTACTATACATGAAACTTTACACGCATCACCTTTTTCACGCAGCTTGGGATTTTATGCAAAGTTAGGAGTTTTTTGCGCAACCTCAAATTTTTCATGCAATCTCTGTGTCTTTCACACAAATCCATATTTTTCACGCAATGATATCGTTTTTCGCGCAAATCCATTTATGTGAACATTTTATGTGCATCAGAACTTGGATATTCTATAAGTCTTCAACTATCCGGAATGAAAGGGGTCACCTCTTATTTATAGGCATCTCATACCCCCACATGAAAAACCAATCATGGCTTGAAAAACCTCTCATTCGGCGTGCAATACTTTTCACGCCGGAATCGTTTTTCGCGCACATATCCCGATTTTTCACGCAGCCCATGCCTTTGCCATTTTTGGACGTTCTAATTCATAAAAAATATTTGGGCGAAAAACCCTGCTCCACAATTTCGTGCACCACACTGTTTTTCATGAACGACCCAAATATTTCACACAAAGCCAATACTTTTCACACACGCCAATATTTTTCCATGCACGCCACTATTTTTCATGCAAGCGTCCTTTATTTTGTGCAATCCTCCTTTATTTCGCACACCAATTACTTTTTGCACAAACCTCCTCTGGCCAACAACCTATATCTTCATTTTCCAATTTTCAGGTCAAAAAATTTGGAAAACATTGGAGAACAACACCACCTTCAATACTGTTGTCCTCTTGAACAATATGATCAATTTACTAGAACACATTCTGAATTTCCACTGATGATTGAAACCAAACACAAACCATACTCCAATTCATGTAAAGAACGAACATGGTTCCAACAATAGGAGAACACAATCCAGATATAATCAAAACCTAGACCCATAGACTATAAAAAAATTCACACAACCGCACACCCCCTCTAGGGATTCAGTTCGAAGAATCCATGATGCACTCATTCCGGGAGAACACACTCCACGAGTCTGATAGATCTGATGACGTCAATCCGACAAGCACTGTTCATTGAGAAAATCCATGAGAGATAGATACACTCATTATGGGAGAACACACACCTAAGTGGGGAAGATCATGATAGATAGATACACTCATTACGGGAGAACACACTTCTAAGTGGGGAAAGATCACGATACACAAATACTCTCATTACAAGAGAACACACTCCTGAGTGGGGAAAGATCACGATACACATATGATGATCACTGTTAGTGCCACGGAGGATACCATGACTCATACATATTCACATTCTTGGTAGAGGATCAATTCCTAGTAGAGTTTGTCACTTCGATGCCTGACTCTACCTAGGTTCAATAATAGAAAGAAGATCTCGCTCTTAGCCTATCAGAGGGATATCAACTCAATCACAGAATGTCCTGCTGAAGGGATCATACTTCTGTAGAAGGAAACGATGCCTGACCTTTAGGGGATCAATAATAAGGGGCACTAACCCAAACAAAACATGTCCTAGATACGGTGGATAAGAGGACCGATCCATTTTACAAAAAGTACATGGCGTGTAGAAAATTCACATGCTGCGTCTTCTAACC
Source organism: Viscum album (assembly GCA_963277665.1). Taxonomy (NCBI): domain Eukaryota; kingdom Viridiplantae; phylum Streptophyta; class Magnoliopsida; order Santalales; family Viscaceae; genus Viscum; species Viscum album. The sequence goes on along the minus strand of OY728141.1, from coordinate 1,360,748,405 downwards.
ACAGGTACTGCTTGTGTACAACGGCCCCTATCGTAAGGGTGGTCGTGTAGAGAAAAGTTAGTACAAGTTGTGTAGTAAAAAGTACACGCCATGTCCGAGTGACTATGGTCGGCTCCTTGTACGCTATCCATATGTCCGTACATGGCCTCAACCCACATGTGTTAACCCGTGTAATTGGTATACGAGGGGACCTGTGTTACTAGCCTCGCTTGGACGTGTGGTGGAGTAAATGGTCATGTACTCCGTCCCTTGTCCGGGTATCCCCTAGACACATGCCGAGTCTTGCGTAGCCACCTCTTCCATGGCACGTAGAGAGTACACGCTATGTTTCATAGTCGTGTAGTCCTTCTCATGTATTTCCCCGGATACACGCTGAGTCTTACGTAGCCGTCTCTGCCATGCTGTATAGAGAGTACACTCCGTGTTCCAAAACCTTGTAGTTCTACATGTGTTCGTGTATTTCCCAGAATACACATTGAGCTTCGGGGAAGGTCCAACACGCCCTGTGACCGGGGTCGCACGTTGTATGATACCTATCTAACCCCTGAAACCCTAGTATCCACCTCTGGTACTACACGGAATGTTCTTCGGAAGTACACACCATGTATTCTATAATTTTCCAGAATTGATACTTCTCACCAGTGCACCTCTCGTGCTTCCATGTTCATCGATCGGGCTATACGATCTCCATGAAATTCATGGGTTTTGGTCACCGCGATACCATGAAGCTAATTCCATTATTATCGGGCCTTAGATCGGTCCCAAAAACACGTAACGATCCTCCCGTGTGAAGAACGCTCGAGGAACGGTCTTTCCCGATCTAGTCTGATTCTTCGTCCTCTATCGTCATTACACCTCCTCTAGGTCATTGGGATGTCAGATCTTCAATTTTGCATCGTTGTATCGCAAAACGAACGTGCAACCATACATTGTTCATCGCCCCATGAATAACATGAAGAACACATTATAGGAAAATGGGAAGGAAATCCAAAAAAAAAGAAATTGAGGAATGAACCTACACCATCGTTTGTCACAGCATTGATCCGCTCCCATTAGTAGGATCAAACAGATCAGGATCAAAATAACAATCAACATGGATTAATTCACTAAAATCAATCCAATAAAATCCCCCTGTAAGAACATACAAATCCGTGAATCAACATGTTTGTGGTTGATCTGAATTCGTCATTTAAATTAAAAAATGGGGAAAGGAGAATCAAAATAACAACCCCTAACTCAAAAGGAATCGATCACTGACTAAGATTTTTGGCTGTCGTCGTCGTCGAGATCCTTCAACTCGTTGCCATAGGGATTCTCTTCTTTGATTCATCACCAAGAGTTCTCTCTAAATCTCCACGGATTCGCCAGGGTTTTCTCTCATCCTTTTCCAATAAGAAACATTCAATTAACCCATTAAAAAAGGGAAACACGTTTCATAATACCATCAAGTTGTGGTATTAATGAGTCAGCATTTCTATTTCAGAGTAATTATGGAATGAAATTAATTAAAGAAACAGTTTCCCCATCACTGTGTTGTAGCGGTTGTTTTCAAATAAAATAAAATAAACATGGAGAATTTATTTTATTTTATTTTAATAAAAACATCTGAAGATTGACTTTTTCCTTCGACCCATGCCGGTCGTGGTTAGACCCGTTCTTAGGTAAAGTCATTGTCCCGGACACAACGGTGCCCTCATATTTTTAATTCAGGCATCCATTTGAAAACTTCCACAATCGTGCTCAAGCCGACTCACTTAAGTTAAAAAAGGTCAAACCACCATTATGGGATCACCGGGCCTTGGTATGATGTGTAGTCTCTACGCCTAGTTTCATAATAATTCAATATAATTTTTAAAAATAATACACGAAAAAATACAAGACATTACAATTATTTTCAAATATTTATAAATTTATTTAAAAATATATTTATTTATAATAATAACTACACATATATATCTAAAATCATATTTATAAATACATTATTACAATTCATTTATTATATTTATCGGTATATAATTTTTTAAACAAAGTGGGGTACCCACTCTTGTTAAATAGAAAAGATAAACTTTATATTTTGTTAGAGGGATCCCATTATATAGCATTTGATTGTGCATGATCTGTTGGACCAAGATACTAAACTGAAGACCTTTCCTTGTAGGTCAAAAAATTATCCAATAAAACTTCCCAAGACGGGGCCAACATGCTTCATGCTTCCGAAACCATCAACATTTCCATGGTCGTATATTTGCTGAAAGATGAAACTTTTCCTACAAATCCCCTGTCGTCTGTCTCACTGTGCACCAGGGAATAGTTCCAGCCACTGCCCTCTATTCCCATTTCCCTACTGACCACTAACCCAGGGTCCAATCACCCTCATCTTTACTATTCACTGGTGACGATATTCCACTACCACCTACCATTCCTGTCACCCCTATCTCCGGTCAGCTTTATCCTCATTGTGCACCAATGAAGAGTAGCCACCACTACTTACTCGCCCACATAATTCTTCAATGAATCATGCCTCTCAAATCCAAATGTACTTTTATTATTTTTACTCAATTATCATTTATCAGTGGATTTATAATGTCCACGATGAGCATCACCTCTCTCAGACATACTCTATAAAATTGTGTGTAGCCACATGTGATATTCGTTTCTTATAATACATTTGGTGGGGATGATATCATTGAATATGAGTTGATTTTGAGTGATTTTAATATACTCCCTTTATCAAGGTATTTTATTTTCAATATGGTGTGGTGTTTTCTTCTTCCCTTATCATGTTCCCTAACATAAAGGATACACAAACCATACCGAATATATATAAATTTATTTTTAAAATCAATTTGATTTTTTGAAACACTCAACATCAATACCTATGCAGGGTTTCAATAATTATTCATTCCAATATGGAATCCTAATATATTGATATCATTTATTTCAAATATGGAATCATAAATACATTTTTTTGGATTTTTCCTCCTCCGTAGTTACTCCCTCCCATCCTCCGGCGTTTTTCGGACAGCTTGGCACTGGATTCTGCCATCTCGGGGTTGGCTAGATTTGTGGTTATGTCTTCTGGCCATGTCTACATAAGAGAGGAATCTTCTTCATTATCCGGTGACACTCAGAGGGCCTGTTTTGGATCTGGGTGGGTAGAGGAGTTTGGTGGGAAATGGCATCTCAGATCTGTGGGTGTGTCTTCAGCTTGGTTTTTGGGTTCTTATACTTTGGCACGATGTCATCTTATCACGCTCGGCGTGCGAACGTTTCAGTGGGCATGTATTCAAATCATGGTGGGTGGAAAATTTTCAGTGAGAGAAGGTGTATCTGTTCTTGTCTCGGCATCGAGAGGTGTGGCTCAGCGTTGACCTCAGAGTGGCACAGATGGGGGAGGGCCACTTGGTTCAGGATTTTGGAAGTCCTACGGTCTACTTGTAGGTTTTCTCTTGGGGAATTCTTCATTTTTTGTTGATTGTAGTGATTTGGTGGATCCTCAGGTGTGTGATGATTGCATCTGTTAGAGGTTGTCTCATGAAGCTTCAAGGTGAATGAGTGTATTGAAGGATTGTGATGTTTGAATGTATGGAATTGTGATATTATTTTTGTGGTGGTGATTTCCTTGTGGCCCTGCGATTTGTGGTTTGAGGGTCATTGCAACTGTTCTCTTACAAGGGGTTGTTCTAGATGGGGTTCAGAGCTATTGGTTTTCTCATAGTTCATACTATCTGTAATTGGATGTTTCAGAGTGTATGGTGTTGCCATCAGTACCAGGCTCATGAATTCCTGCACGGTATAACTAACTGAATAGTGAGTAATATGGGGAATCTAATCAAAATGTTTTTGATGATGGGCTGGGATATTCCATGTATGCTTGAATGAGTTGTTTTGACTAAAACATGTGTACTGTGGTGGTTTGGTTGTTTTTAAGTCCATGATGTAATGTTTGGTTTCTCACCTTTTCCTCAAAAGTGTTGTAATAATAAAAAAATATCATTCAGTAGAGATTCTCTTGATGGTAGCTTAATTATTTTCACATATACTGGGTGGAATTTTCCTATTCACTAAGTTAATTAACAGATTAAATTATGATAAGGAATTTTTCAACAACTACTCAATGATAAATATTTAATTTTAACAATTTATTTAAAGTATTTATGACCATAGTAGAAGTATCCATCTATTTTTAGTTGATTTAATTTTTGGAAAGGTTTAAAGATGATCCAAGAAGATGATATAGTGATTGGGATCTTATAATATAAAGATATAAATAAAACACTGCACTAAAGATAATACAGATACGTATTTGGGGAACCTAAATAAATGAAAATATGGTTCAAGGATATATTTAGAGAATACCCACACACTCAATGAATTATTCTTATCTGGATTCATTAAATTAGCTATGAATTATCATTTTCCTTAAAATAAAATTTTATAATGATTGTTCTTTTTAAATTTCAAATCACTATTAATACTTTATATAATTATTTACATTCTTTTTGAAACCTATTATAAAAATATTGCTGTATTTCAATTCAATTATTTTATTAAATATAACATCTTTTATATATAGTTATAGGGAATATATTTATAACATTATACTATCTCTATTCATTTCAAACTCAATTTCAATTATTAAGTGTTCTTTGTATTCAGTGTTTTCATTCTCTTTTCCCCACTTGCATTCATTTAGACCATTATTTTATTTCATTTAGTCATAAATATTTTTATATTTTTCTCTATTTGAATTTATTTTTCCATTCCATTGATACAGACCCATACATTTATTTGAACCATGTTCCAAGTTATGGGGACTCCAAGAACTCTATTTAAATCTCCACTCTGACATCCCTTTACTCTTTAAATTGGAATCATGAATTGTATTAAAAACATCCATATCTGCATACGCATTGTTTAAATCTAACTCCTAGTTTCCACTTTGAAATTTTCTAGATTTTATTTTATTTTTTGGTTCCACTGCGGTTCTGTTTTATTTTTTATTTGATCCTAGGTAGTTCAGATTATACTCCAATCATTAGTTATAGATGATGATTTTTTATGATCTCACTGGGAAACTACTGCAACATGTGTTGATGTTGATTGTTTCATCCTTTGATTTAATATCACCAACTTGTGTTCTAAGGAAAACTCTCAATGAAGCACCATATAACTCCATAAATACAAAGTGATGAAATGAATAAGCATCAAATTCCCAGTTTTATTGGATTCCAACCAAGAAAATTTTCAAAAACTGACCATGAATTACACCTATTTTTCCAACAAAACATCAAATCGAGAGTCCATACTAAAATCCACATGTTTACCCTTGGTTTTTTCTTTTCATGACACCCGTTTTTATATTATAACTTGTCAAAAATCATTCCCCATAACATTTAAATATTTAGATCCCCTTATTATAATTATCTATAAATTTATTTTTTGATTATGGACATCAAATGTGTATTTATTTATTTCTTTATATGAAATGAATATTTTATGAAACTACTTGGATTAATATTAATTGAAAATGGATGCACACAAATAGTATAAAAAAAGTATATGAATATTGAGGTAAAGTGTTCATCAAGTTTGCAATAAAGCATTCATACGACCATTCTCAAATCCTTTTTTTCATGTTTATTTTATTGTTATTAAATAAAAAATAGTATAGAAGTGTTGTCAAAATGTATGATCTTTCATGTAATAAATATGAGCTATAAATTGAAGACAATTATTAGGAATAAAAAGAATGTACACTTTTATTGGGACAATAATCTTTGTATGTATCATTTGATATTAATACATGTAAAAATTTTGAGGGAGATAGTTGGAAAGTAATGAAAATTTCAATTGGAGATGACCTTCATGATTATATAAATTTGTATGAGAAATTAAATAGTTTTTCTATGAGACCATTATATACTTATTATATGAAATATATAATAGTTTCACCATTACTAAAATTATATAAATTGAATGCGGGAATTGGATCGAGTGACACCATTATGATGAAATGATACCAGAATAAAATGCTAAATGAATTCTTTGTTCAATGGGAAAGATCCTTGAAAAAATATATTCTTGTAAAAAAAATTACATATTTTATTGCAAGGAATATAAATCACTCAGAAAATTCAAAACGTATAGTGAGAATTGGTACAAGAAATATGAAATGGGTCCTTCCCAAGTTGTATTGTACTTTCCTATCATTCAACGGTTTAAAAGACTATATGGATGTTAGGAAATTAGGTGAAAATTTAAATGAAATGAAAATATTATAATTAAAAACTGAAAACTATGTTATTGAACTGAATCTCCTTAGTAGAAGAAAACTGATTATATGTATTATGAATTTGGAAATAAGATAAAAATATAAATCTTTAATTATTTTTAGTTAGAATAAATTCTTTTGTTGTTCAGAGTTCTACTCATAGCACATGGCACGATTTTTTGGTAAATCATAACATTATAACTTTTTTATACATTAAGTACAAATAAATTATGTTTAATCTACACATCTCTAGACCAAAACAACCATGTAATGATATTTATTTATATATGTCTCCTTAGAATAAATATTTTTAATTGATGTGGGATACATGTGTTACATTTTATGATGTTCATATAAGTGAATAATTTACATAGAAAGCCATATTTTATGCGAAAATAAATGACTTTCCTAGTTATGAGAATTTATTAGTCTATAAAATAAAAAAATTGTTGGGGTGTCCCATTTTAGAATAAAGAACACGTTCATTTTGGTTAAAATATAATTTTAAGACTATATTTTTTGAAATCATTAATTTTTTCCTTGATAGAATAAATACCGATCATAGATGACAAAAATCAATAACAATATAGAAAAAGGTTAGACACCATCCACATTAATAGGTGACAGACTATTCAATAATGTAATATATACTAAAATTTTCCATTGGTAATTTTTTTTAAAAAATTAATAAAATTAGGTTGGGAAAATAGATCAATTTTCTTTTAATTACCACATTGGAATTTTTTTATTCCAGACATATTCTTGATTTCATGAATGTAGACAAAAAAATTATTTTATATTATTATTAGAATCTAAATTAATGTTTCTTTCCAAAATAAGATTTCATAAAGGCTAGGTTTAACATGATTGACATAGGGATGATAGAATAATTATCACTGATTAAGGGTAAGCCAATGAATTTTACTTCTCCAATAGTTTATACTCTGTCGAGAAAAGAAAACATTTTAATTTTTAAAATTCATCAATGGTGTAAAACTTCCAGAGGGGTATTAATCAAATAACAATAAAGTTGATTCAATGGATAATTTAGGGTTACAAGTCCTAAATTAAATTTTTTTTCATGTTTTAATGAGTTATTTTATATTTTTCTCATTACATTGAATTTTAAGGAAAATTTATGACATAAATCAACCTTTTCCTTCTTCTTTTTTAAATCCATATGCTGTAAATTTTTAGACTATATTCTATTTATAATCATTAATATAGATATTTATGTTATATTATATGAATTAGTGATGTTATTCCCAAACATAATTATTTGATATAATGATCCACCTGATGGTTCAATTAGATAGAGTGGTTCAACTATGTCGTCTTGTCCATTATATATGGTTGCATGCCATATAAGGATATATGTAGATTTTATAAGGGTGCATCGAGAATCAAAGTAGGATGGAAGGTTGTATTGAAGAAGAATATATTGCTGAATAAGTTGATGAATAATATACTCTTAATATATGAGATATTTATAGCATCATTCTCCTAACATCTCATCACTATGTACATCATATGAGAAAAAATATTTCTAAAATATATATCATTACAATTACAATAAAAAATCTTTACCAAAATCACATTTACATTTTACATAATAGTACACTGGTTTCTTCCTATTTTTAATCCCACAAAGTAATTCTTAAAATTTGTAACCCATCAAGGGATAGAGTTTGGATATTAAATATATATGAAAATAGTTTACATGATGGTTTTGAGATCACATTTTTTGGGAGTTATCTAAAATTTTGAATTTAATTATTGAGAAACTTTTATTGTTAGACAGGGGACCAAATGTAAATGTTATATCTTACAATGGATTTTTAATTACTTTTTATGTGATAAAAAAGGTAGAAGATAAAAATTTTATGATCCAAAATATTAGAGTTACACTTATGGAATAATAAATGCACATATCTAGTTCCAATGACAGAAATTAAAATTATGTGAATATGTAATATGTTGGAATCATTGAATAGATATATGAATTTTATTATACATCATTTAAATAGAATAGTTTCCATTTAAAATGGTTTCTCAATTGGAGTGTAGTGAAATTTGATGACTTGGGATTTGTGAAGGAAAATATTAGTATTGAAGGATGAGCCATTCATAATGATATTAAAGGAAGTGCATGTAGTTTATGTCATAGTTCCAACAAACAAGAATTTTTCAAATTTCATTTTGGTTTCTAAAACAACTGTAGGGTCATACAAAAAATTAAATTGAGGATTACCCTATCATTGGGATATCACAATTATTTCAAAATGGACCCAATGAAGAAAATTTATTACAAGTTATAGGGGACCATAAAAAGTGGATTTTTAATCTAAATAGATTTGAAAAATCCCTTGATCGATTAATGAATAAAAACAAAGTTCAATGAGAAGGCTAAAATGTGTGTTAATATACTATGATGTTTCTTCATAATATTATGTGTTATCTATTTAATTTACATAATCTAAATTAAATGTTAAACTACACAAGTAGAAAATGAAATTTGAACATGATGATGTTACCAATCTCAAGGAAAAAACAGCTGATTATGAAAAATCTGAATTAATAGGGGATAATGAAAAAATTGATGAATAAAACAATAATGAAATAACATCACTATGTTAAATAAAATTATCAATGTAAGGAGAAAGGGTATAAAACATCATATTGGTTCAAATCAACATGGACACCATGTTGACCCCAAAATGTTAATACCCATTATTTGTTTTGGGCTCATAGTGAGAATGCATGTGCCTATTGATATAGATGTATAAAACCAAATGGTGATTATATTAATTTAAACCCTTTGGGAAGATATTAATGTATTATTATGATATAATTTATTTATTTTAATAAAAAATTATATAATAAAACATTTATTTAGTTATTTTTATCCCTTTTAGAGTTATGTATATTAAATTATTTATATAAGAAATTTGTCGAAATGGATACTAGAAAAGCTTATAGAGAATTCCTTACACTTCTTACAAAGAAATGATTTTAAGGATAGTGAGGGGAATGTAAAGACACAACCACTCATTATGTATTCACACACTATAAAATTAGATACAAGGAAAACATTCATTAGGCATCATGAGGAGAAATCATTTTATGTGAATTATAGTGATAATATTTATTTTTAAATTATTTATTATACCCATGTGGATTCTAAAAATTTGAAATAAAAAATTGAAATGGAGTGATGAAAATAAAAACATGCTGAAAAAACCATGTCCCCCTATATGAAAACAAGGAAAGGGCATGTTTATCTATAAAGAAAAATAGTTTGTATTTTAAATATACAATTTTTTTATATAATATGAAACAATATATCTTCCTTTGTTTAAATGGATAATTATGAATCAAAATTTGAATCCACTTCTAACCCACAACATGTGGTATGGATGGAGTCTCATGTAAATAAATAGGGTAAACAAGTTGATGAAAACACACAAGAAGTATGGGAAGAATTAGTATAAATGAAATAATAGTAATTGAATATGACTTGTAATTGTGATATATAAAAATAACTATTTGTGTTTCCATTATTCTTATTTGGTTTGGACATTAGAATTAAAATTTTCTCTACCTGATGAAAAACTAATTTTAGTTTCCTTGAAGTAGCCAAAAAAATATGTCCAAATTAGAGGTTATAGTTTTAGAGTGTCACCTAAAACATATTTCAGGAATACAAAAGGTATAAGGATAAGAATTTGAGATGATAAAAGGAATACAAGTGAAGACATATTCTCTAAATGTTGTTTTTGTCTAATCTAGTTATCCAAAACAATATATGTGATAGGATCAATGAAAAATGGTAGTGAACCAAAGAATAATACCTGAAGATAAAAATTAAAGAACAATATTTTAGGATATCCATATTTCTTAACCACATAACTTACCTAAAGTAATCACTTTTTTCATTAATCATCCTCTTAAATTATAATTAATCAACTTATGATAACTTTAAATTAATAAACTTATATAGGGTGAAGTTGTATATGATTTATATTTATCAAGACCCACACATTACCATGTTTTTTAGAGTATGATGTATAATATACCTGCATATATGGTACACAACAACCAACTCCAAAAATATCACATGAGAGTGGGGAATGAAGAAGATCTGGAAATGAGTGTTGAGTTTCCTATTAAACTTGATGATCTAGGTATTACCATGGGAAATGATGCTATTGGAACATTAATAACGTGGACATCTAGTAAAATAAAGCCACATGAGGTATGAAATTAACAATGTTTTTAAAATATAAAACATTTAACATTTATTGAAATAAGGATTTAAATTAGGTATGGTATTACAAATGGATAAAATATTTGGGAATCATAAGGTCAGATACAGAGAATCCACAATATACTAAAATGTCCTTCTGAGAGTACCTTCACCCTTCTAGTTACATTGTCTCATATATTAACATTACATGTCATTGCATACAACATTAAAAAATGTAGATTTGTAATGCATTCAATATGGAGAATAAATATTTGTAAATGTTATTATAGACATGGTTGGTATAGAGAGTACAAATGAGCTTATCATGTTTGAATGGTTGGGATACTTAGTTGTGAATATACATGAGATGCATTTTCATAACCCGTATTTTCAAAAAATATTCAGAAATTTTCATTAAATTTTATAACTAATCATATTTTCTACAAGTGTTAGTATTACTAAAATATAAATCTAAAAACTAAAAAGTATGATTTAGACTCATTAATCTCTATATAAATTCTCTGCAAGAAATTTTCTTGTCTTGAATGTAATAAATAATAACAAATATGAACTAAGAGATGCATTTGAGAATAAAATAACAAACGTCAGACTCTTCATGATTCATATAATGAAGGGGTACTAGTCTTCACTCTAATCATATAAAATAAATTTTTCTTTTGATAACTTATTTTTTTTTGGATTTTTTAAGAAGCATTGGATTTTGATGATAATCAATATGGGTACCAAAAATGATAGTTTTGTTTGGATCCAAAGCATATATTTCTATCAGACAAACCCCACATAAAGACTATTATAAATTTTTAATGCACCAGTATAAGAAATTTGTAATGATAGTGAGATATCAAAATATATGCTAAATCATGTTATGATGTTAGTGAATAAAAATGTGAATCCTATGGATTTGTTAAAATTAAAATATAATAAGGTATACATAGTAATATTTAATTAAAAAAATATAATTCAAAAAAATTTAATTATTTTGGACAATGATTATGAAGTGCTTTAAGTAGGATAATGGAAAGGATTATGTATATTAACTTTGAAATTTCATTAAATATATTATACACTATCAAAAGTATAGAATCCCTGAAAAGGTAATTTCCAAAGGTATTTAAAAGTTTATTAAAAATATTTCTTAAAATATTTTTTTTCTATATTTTCTCAGTTCTACCCAGATTTCAAAAAATATATATAATCAAAAGAATAAGTAAATCTATTAATAGATGAGGGGGGAAGTGTAGGTTGTTTCAGAATGTTTCCCAAAATCAAATTTTGGTTGTTACTTATTATTTTTTTGATCTAGTATGGTCTATAACATTAGAGACAGATTTATTATTTGAAGCATTAGTATCATAATATTGGAATATTATTTTTAAAATTTTTCTCAAGGAGATGTATAATGGAGGGTTACTCATTCCAGATTCTGGAAGATCTTGTAATATGTTTGAATCTACTCATGTTCATAATAGATTGGAATTTAACCCTACATCTAAGATAATAATTATTGGTAAATGGGGCAATAATGTATACATGAATCATGAAAAAGTTAATTCCAACTACTTATTTAGTTAAATTTTTCATCATTTTATTTAATATTTTTAATTTAATATCATTATCATTTTCACCTAATACAAATTTAGTTATTCCCATAGATCTTTTGGTACGTCATACTTTTCTTTCAACTATATACTACAAGATTGAAAATAGAGGATATGTTCCTTTAGAATGGGATTGGAAACCACATGTTTCCCAAAACATTATGTGAATCAGACGTATTCATCCTTAAAATCTATGATCCCACTAAATTTATTCAATTAATTTTTAAAATATACTATGTAGTTCAAATAGAATCCATCATCAACCAAGGTATTTTTAAAAAGTTTAAGGAAAAGTATGAATTCCCCAAATATCAATCACGAACACTATCTTGAACAGTGTAGGAATCAACTACACCTCAATTTTCCACACCTCAAGATGATACATTGTGTTTTAGGTATTACTTGATGTGTATGATTTTAGTTTATAATTTACCTTTTAGTTCAAAACACACATCACATACTCAAAATCTAAAAAATTCATCTATAATATTTTGATATTTTTGTAAAATGTTCCACAATTCATTTATGGCATGTATCAACCATCCTCACCTAAATCTGATAGATGGTAAGTCCAATGTTACTCAAAGTGCATGTTTTTTATTCAGAATTGTCATTATAATTAACAATAAAAGTGACATACTCAAAATTGATAAATAAAATTAATATTTATTGGATACATTATAAAAATTATCAACAAGTAATTTTTTATTTTTAGGAATCAACCACACCTGAATCCAAACACAGTGTTCCAAGTATGACTCAAAGTGTAATTTTTTAATATAAAATTCACTATTTAGTTCAAAAAACATCCCATATAATTGAAAATGAAAAAATAAATTATGATTAATTTGATACCTTTTTATGAATGATCTATAACGCAATAGTTGCATGTAGAAATCAAGTACACCACAATATGATACATTATGTGCTTGTTATGAATCAAAATGTATGTTTTAGATTAAAAAAAGAAAATTTAGTTAAAATAACATGTTCTATTATCAAAACTTATTAAACACATTTATATTTTTTTGTTACTTTATTAAAATTATCCACAATTAATTTTTGATGTGTAATAATTCCCCACACATTAATTTGACACATGATGTTTCCGGTAAGACATGAAGAGTTTGTTTTAAATATAGATGTTCCATTTATGTTTACAACATGAATAAAATATAAAAAAAGTTCTCATATTGTTTAAAAATGTTAGGAAAATAATTCATAATTCATCAAATATTTGTAACAATTGACTAGAATCAATACAACCCATGATGTGGTCGATATGATTTGAAGTTTTTGTTTTCAATATAAATGTGTCATTTTAGTGTAAAAAACATAACATATCCAAAACATGTCAATATATATATCTAATTATTTTAAAACATTGAGACAATGAATCATATTTTTTATGTGTTGGAATTAAACGTACATCAATTTGATTTAAGAGGTGGTAGGAATGACTTGGATTGCATGTTTTTAATAAAAAAGTTCCATTTTAGTGGAAAACACACAAAACATCGTCAAAATGAGAAAAAAGATCATTTTTTTATAATTTAGGAAAATGGTCCATAATAAATTTTTAATATTTATAAATTGACCACACATTAATCTGAAATAATATGTCTTCGACATGAATTGTAGTTCCTATTTGCAATAAAAAGGGCATTTTATTTTAAAACATGCATTACATCGAAAAAACATATAAAAGGATATCATATTATGTTGGATATTCTGGAAAAATATCGATTGTTTATTTGTGATGAGTAAGGATCGTCCTCACATGAATCATATATATTATCTAGTTAGTATGACTCGATGTTCTTGACTTAAATTTAATAGTTTCATTTTAGTTTAAAATGTGTATCACATAATTGAAGCTGAGGAAACAAGATCCAATTATTTTCAAACATTAAGAAAAATATTCATAATTAATTTATTATGTATAGTAATTGATCATTCATAAATATTATAAATGACATGGTACGTATGATTCAAAGTGAGTTTTTTCAGTATATTATTGTTATTTTAGTCTAAAACATGTGTCACATGTCCAAAATTGAGAAACCATTTTTACATTGTTCTTAGACATTACTATAGTGATCCATAATTAATTTATGATGTGTAAGAATCATCTACACATCAATATGATTTAAAATATGGTCAGTATAACATGAAAATGCATTATTTCAACATAAAACTATCATTTTTGTTTATAATGAACATCACAGATCTATAAATGGGTAAATAATCTCATATTATTTTCAAAATATAGGCCATCAATTTGTAATTAATTTGTGATGTGTATGAATCTACCACATGTTAATTTCACACATGATTTGTTCAATATAAATCAAAGTGCATTTTCTCTAGATAAAAGCATCATTTTTGTTTAAAAGACATAATTCATATCCAAAACTAATAAAACAAGATTATATTGTTTTAAAAAAATTGAAAAAATATCCATAATTAATTTTCGATGTCCTAGAATTGACGATACATCAATCCTACGGAATATGTAGAAGTTTTGAATTGATGTTCATGATTTCAATATAGAATTCCCATTTTAGTTTAAACCAATTGTTATATAACCCAAACCAATTAAAAATCCAAAACTATTTATAGAAGAGGAAGATGATATGTTATTTCTTTTTGACATGTAGGAATCAACGAAATATCAATCTGAGGCATTATGTGGTTGGTATGACTCGAAGTGTGCATTTTCAATATAAAAGTGTTGTTTTAGATAAAAATATGGATCAAAGATCCAAAACTAATTAAATAAGAATATATTATTTTCTATCATTAGGAAAACAATACAATATTCATTTGTGACATTTTTGAATCACCACCACATCAATAGGACATGCAATGTGGTTGGTATGACTCAAAGTTCATGATTTCAATATAAAAATGTCTTATATATTAAAATTCACACAAGATAGAAAAAACTAGCGAAAAATATCTGATTATTTTCAAACATTTAAAACTAATCCATAATTCATTTTTGAATTTTAGGAGTCAACAATACATCAATCCGAAATATGATGTGGTGGGTATGACTAGAAATTCATTTATTGAATATAAAAGTTCAATTTTAGTTTAAAACATGTGTAACATATCCGATACAATGAAAATGATATCATATTTTATTCAAAAAATATTACAATGATCAATAATCGATTTATAACATATATGAATTGACGATATGACAATCTGACACACTGTAACATCCCAGGTAAATGAAGAATAAGATATTTTCATACTTATTAAATTTTTTGAATTAAATATTAATTTTACTTTAAAGGGGTTTCTATGTTCGATAGCGTACCTGATACGCAACAACAGGTTTCTTTGGAATCTTACGTTGCACACTAGTAATATAATATTATTATTTTAAAAGGTAGTTAACTCCAAGCCTTTGTAGTGGCGGGAATGAATTAAACTAACTACAATATGATTATACATGTTTGTTAGATGTATTTACTTTTATCTGATAGAAGTTAGAGGCTTAAAATGTGAATGAATCTAATTTTAAGCATAATTTACATTAAAAGGCCGATTTACCGCCTTTTGATGGAGAACCCTATTTAATTCTAGTTTTTTTTCACTTTTATATGTTATATTTGACAAAATAATATTATTATTTAGAATGGGGACATCAAAATTTACTTTGTGCAATTTTTTTAAATTTTTCCAATAAAGTTCATTTTTTAATGAATAGTGAAGAATATTGTATTTTAATTCAAAAGTGCCTTTTAATATAATTTTTTTAAATGGTTAGATTATCCTTTTAATTGGTTTTAAAGTGGAATTAAAATATATTTTTACCATTTAATCCAATTTTGGTCATTGGAATTAATTTCACTTTGAAATTGGACATAAACAAGTTTCAATCTTTTGATAGTTATTGTTTCTTAAAAACACGCTATTTGTTTTAACAGTAGGAATTAATTTTTAAATAAATTAATGCCACTTCAATGTTTTGAATTTGGAAAAATAGATATCAATTTTGAACTCGGAATATAAAATATTTCTTAGGCTGAATTTTTGGAATTTTTCTGAAAAACATCAATTTGTGATGAATAGTGAAACCACTTAGTGTTAGTTAAAAAACTGATTTTTTCATTTAAATGGAATTTTACCACTTCTGTGAATTGATTTTAAAAAATCTAACATACATGGTTGTTATCAATAAGTAAAATGTGGTTCATTAAGATAAAAACAATTTTTGGTGAATAGTAACTTTTGACTTTTATTTACCGCGGTTAAATGTAAATTGAGTAATTCATGGTTAAAAGAGTATTATAGTAATTCAAAATGACCTTAACACTTGTCCAAACCTTATTGGTTGAGTCATTCACGACCATGGTCATCTTTTTGTCGATTTTGGGACCCCATTGATCCACATGGGAGTGAAAATGACAATTTAGATTAATTAATTTAATGTAAAGGAAAAATTGACATTAACAAAAATTGTTTAGTAATTAATTTTCATATGGTTATATATAAGTCTTATTTTAGACTATAAATATTAATTGGAAATCTAACAAGATTTCCTACATGATACTATTTTTTTATAATTTTTAGACATCTAATAAATTAAATTATTTATGACACAATAATGATGCAGTATTTGCCTTATTAATAAAAGATTAAAATAAATAAGATTATAATGACTACAATATTAACCAAAACATGTCAAATTCTGATTGGATGATTTTATTTCGGTAATGAGTCATCTTATCTTAGACATTAATGTGTTTTTAACCTTTTTAAACCGAAGATAAGTTTATAATAAAATAATTTTTTCACACTTTTTTAAAGAGCCCCTCTTCTCCCTTATAAAAGGAGACCACTTCTATGCAATTCCTCACACCTCTCAAGCCATTTGGCTCGTCCAAAATCTGCCAAATTAGGCTCTGTACATCCCTCTCCTCCTCCTAAAAGCCTTACCTTAGACAGAAAGAAGTTCAAGGAGTCCTTTTGGTTCAAACCAAAGGAAGTTACCAAATTAAAGGTAACAGTTTCTCTTAAATTGTTTTCTTTTATTTTACTTCTCCAACCCCTAAACACTTTTTATTTACTATCTTTTTTAACAAAAACAGTATCCTAAATATACTAGGATGTTTTTATAAGAAGTATTCGAACTACACTTACACACACCTCCATCTAATGGATGAAGAACATAATATTTCCATGGATGGAAAACTAACGCCTCACGAAATGGTGATTGTTCAGTTACATCTTACTGCCTCTCATGGAGGACATTATGATGTAACTGTATTTATATATCATATATATATTGTTTATTATTTCTTTATGATTATGTACTTCACTTTTTATATCACACCATTATGGTTTCCATAGTGGGTAAATACGATAATCTCATTTGAGGAAGTGCGGACTACCGCCCCTCAAAGTGATGTGATTCGTTAATGCATTATGTGGGATGTATAAATGATGGAGTTAATGATATTATATATATATTTTTTATACTGGAATTATAATAACCCTATGTATCATTATGTTTTATTTCAATTAAAATAAAAAATATAAATGAAAGTAGCGTTCATGCGTACGTACGGCTTACCGTCTCCATGAACGGTGCATTTCATTTCTTACCTTCGAATGTTATGTACTATTATATATACATGTATATATTAGATATATATGATATATATGATATCTAAATGATGAATGTATTCTGGATATAACAAACTATTGACCACATGGACAACTTGTAAATATAAGGTGTTCATTTTTGACTCAAGTACCAAATATCAACAAAATGAACGTTATTAACTTAAATGATTACATAATATATATAACATGGTAATATGTGATATAAAAGGAATAATAAACTTTAAAAAGGTTCTTTATCAAGTAGAAATTAACATTAGTTTATTATTCAGGATATTAAAGAATGAAGGGGTCAAGTCGGACATGAGGTAAGGGACTTCGTCTAAATCTCCTTTCATTGAGGCATATTTTGTTTTAGTACACAACTTTCATTTATACACTTTATAAAAACCTTTACTTTTCAAAGGGAATATTTTTCTACCAAGAGTTTTACTAAATGAAAAAAAGGAATGTTTCTTTTAACGTACGTGGTGACAACGACCTTTTCCACCAACACGAGTTTTATTTGATCTTTGGCTTCCTCAACAAGCCGTAATGTTTTTAAAAGAAAATTAATACCTTATACTCTTTTACGTATTTTTGGTATTGAAAATGGTTTTGAAAATGGTTTTTTATGTCAATATATTTAAGTGATATATTGTGATTGAAATGTGGAAATGTTTTCTTTCCTTTATATTTGTTGTATATGTTATGATTTTTGTTGGTACATAGACATTTGACGGGTTGTTACGTGATAAACCAAATGATGGGTGGTGTCGTGAATACCAGGTTGAGTGGTTACATTATAACCTCCAATGCATTGGGTATGGAAGTCGGCCGTATGGCTATTCCATTTAGTGATATGTGTGGAAGTCGACCGTATTGTTATTCCATTTAAGTATTTTATGTCCCAAGTTACCTTTATATGTTATGTATTCTTTATATGGGTTTTATGGTAATATTTTGGGTACAAAAGGGTATGTAATGATCTTTTATTCAGCAAAGAGTATTTACTACTTCACAAAGGTAAAAAGTAATACTTATGTTAAAGTATTCATGGTTTAATTGTAGTTTCGAAAAACTAACATTTTTCCTTCTTTTTGTGTCCCTTACTGATCTTTTTATGCTCATCCCATGTTTTTGAAATGTTTTTCACAGGACATAATGTAGAATAGGGTCAAGGATGGGATCAAGGAAAATTCGTGTTGTCTTAAACATGGAACTTGACATGACTTTTTTTTCAAGTGTTCATGTTTTGTAAAAACAATGGAAACTGTGTAGAAGTGTCTAATTTTTAATATTTTGAGATGTAATAGTTATGGCCTAAATCTCTCAAACTCTAAACCTGAATGGATCCTCAATGTTAATTATTCAATTACTTCAATACTAAGCAAGGTTTAAGGTCGGGTCCTTATAGTTGGTATCAGAGCTCAGTTTAGATAACTTTTGGAGTTAGGGTATTGATAAATTAATATCCATAAAGTAATTTATGATAATACCGATATCATATAGAATTTATAGATTAATATGTTGCTTCGCCTAAGATATTTATATGTTCAGAATGGTTTTCTGCAGAGGAAACAAGGTAGCTATGTTGGGACGACATCAGGAGGAATACAACCTTCCAAATCAGAAACCTCGGATGGTCAGAATTGGAACTGAATAGTTTGTTGCAGTGATGGCACATTTGACTCAGGTGATAAATGGTGGTGGTATCCATGTACGATATCAGCCAGATCACCCACAGAGGAACATGTCAGTAGTGGAACATTTCATGAGGCAACATCCCCCATCATTCAGAGGATCATTTGATCCGGTGCTAGAAGAAGGGTGGATTAAAGCACTAGAAAAGATTTTTGATGTCATGGGTTGTTCAGAACATCAAAAGGATAGTCTTGTTGTTTACCATTTTGAAGGTGAAGATGATCAGTGGTGGTCGATGGTGAAAAATATCAGGGATAGTGAGGAGATTGATGCACTTGATTGGGATTAATTCAAAGGTTTGTTTCTTGAGAAATATTTTTCTAAGGTGGATCGTCTTAGAATGGAAAAACAATTCCTGGAATTGAGGTAGGAGGATGAATCAGTGGACGCTTATAAAGCAATGTTCACTTGACTGGCAAGGTATGCACCATATTTCATTTGAGATCTTGATAGTAAGATAAATGGATTTTACTCAGGACTGAAGCCACGATATCTAAGAGCATTAGCCTCTCGCGAGTTCAAAAGTTATGAAAAACTTGTTCGATGTGCGGAGAAGGTGGAAATGGAGTTTACCGATGAATAAGTGTTCTTTGACAAACAACAGAATAAGAGGTCCAGTTGGTAGGAAAAGGGGAAGAATTCATCAAAGAATTCTGGAGGTAAGAAAACTAAATATCCAACTTGTGAGAAGTGTGGTCAAAAGCATCCCGGATAATGTTTATCAAAGACTGGAAAGTTCTTTCGATGTGGAAAGTCTGGTCATATTTTTCGTAACTATAAGGAAGATGAACAAGTAGGAAATGAAAAGCCATCAGTAAGATGTTTTAAGTGTAATGAAATGGGTCACAATGCAAATGAGTGTCCAGAGAAGAACTCAACTGAGGGAAAGCATCCAGAATACAAGCTGAAAGGGGTGGTGAAATCCTTTGCAACCACTTCAGTAGATGTTGGTCCATCAAATGAAGTTGTATCAGGTACACTGTTTGTTTGTTCAGATTAGGCCAATGTGTTGTTTGATTTAGGGTCTACACACTCTTTCATTTATGAGAAGTTTTCTAGAAAATTGAAAATTACATCTCAAGATATGAATACTGAACTTATGGTAAAAAAACCTGGAGGAAATGTAGAAACAAAAAAGAAAACATAAGAACATTCATGTCCTTATGTGTGGAAATAATATACTTGCAGACCTTATTGTTTTGCCTCTAGTAGGTTTTGATGTTATTTTGGGCATGGATTGGATTTCTGTTTATCAAGATAAGATTGACTGTAGAGCTAAAGTGGTTTCTTTTCAGAAAGATTTTTAGTTTGTGTACAAGAATGAACCCTTGTTTTTTATAACATATCAAAAAGCTGAGAAACTAGTAAAATATGGAAATGAATGTTACCTTGAACATATTTTTTAAAACAAAGGAACCGTTCAGATTAATGATGTTCCGGTGGTAAATGAGTACCTTGATGTTTTTCCTGATGAGTTTTCTGGTATTATACCTAATTGGGAAGTTAAATTTACTGTGGACTTAGTTCCTGATTCTAATCCAATTTCAAAACCCCCTTATCGAATGGCTCAAATTGAACTTTTAGCGTTAAAGAAGCAATTTCAGGAGTTATTAGATAAAGGTTTCATTTGACCTAGCACATCACCATGGGGTGATCCTATCTCGTTTGTTAAAAAGAAAGATGGTTCAATGAGACTTTGCATTGATTATAGAGCATTGAATAACATCACTATTAAGAATAAGTATCCTTTGCCTCATATCGATGATTTGTTTGATCATCTCCCGGGAGCTCAGTATTTTTCGAAGATTGACTTGAGATCGGGGTACCATCATTTGAATGTAAAGGAAGCAGGCGTTCCAAAGACCGTGTTTCGTACTAGATATGGCCATTATGAATTTGTAGTTATGCCTTTTGGGTTAACCAATTCACCTGCTGTATTCATGGATCTTGTGAATAGAATTTTCCGTGAGTTCATGGATAATTTTGTGGTTGTGTTCATTGATGATATTTTGGTTTATTCAAAAATTAAGGAGGAACATGAAATTCATTTAAGGGTTGTCTTGCAAACCTAAAAATAAAAGAAAATTTATGGGAAATTCAGAAAGTGTGAATTTTAGTGACAACAAATTTCATTCCTTGGACACATTGTTTCAAAAAATGGAAAACTTGTTGATCCTGCTAAAATGAAAGTCGTTGAAGAATATACAAGACCCACAAATATAACTGAGATTCCTAGTTTTCTTGGTTTGGTAGGTTATTACCGGAGGTTTGTTGAAAATGTTTCACGGTTATCTAGTCCAATGACTAATTTAACTCGAACAGGTGTTAAGTTCATCTGGAAAAAAGAATGTGATAATTGTTTTCCAAAATTAAAAATATTGGTGACTGCTCCAGTTTTGGCACTGCCTTCCAGAAATGGTGAGTTTGTTATCTACAATGATGATTTGTTGAAACAACTGGGTTGTGTCCTAATGCATAATGATCAGGTAATTGATTATGCTTCACGTCAGTTGAAACCAAATGAGTTAAATTAACCTACACATGATTTGAAATTAGCTGCAGTTGTTTATTCTTTAAAAATTTGGAGGCATCATTTTTATGGAGTGAAGTGTGAAATATATACTGATCAAAAAATTTTGAAGTATATATTCACTCAGAAAGAATTGAACTTGAGACAGAAGATATGGTTGTAATTAATCAAGGATTATGATTGCATGATCCTTTACCATCCTGGAAAAGAAAATAAAGTGGCTGATGCTTTGAGTCGAAAAAGTAACGCTTCATTAACCATGCTATGTTTGGAATAATATCCTTTGGTTTTTGATTTGATGAATTATGGAATAGAATCCGTTGGTGTAGGAAATTCTTCTTTTGTGTTTCAGGTGTCAGTTAGATCATCTCTATCAGACAGAATAAAGCAAGCGCAGAAGGAAGAAAATGAGTTGCAGAAAAATGTAGAGTTAGCTCATAAGGGTAAGTTGCCTGATTATAACGTTGATAATGATTGTGTTTTGAGATTTGGAAAGAGATTATGTGTGCCTTGTGATTCATCGTTGAAGAATGAGTTGTTATGTGAAGCTGATAGTTCTCAGTTTTCAGTTCATCCTGGAAGTACTAAGATATCCATAGATCTTCGGGAGTATTACTGGTGGGATGGAAGGAAAAGAGATATTGCTGATTTTACTGTGAAGTGTTTGAATTTTTAGTAGGTTAAAGCAGAGTGACAGTTACAGAAAGGAATGCTTCAGCCTCTACCAGTTCCAAAGTGGAAATGGAAAGAATATATCCATGGACATTGTTGTGGGATTACCAAAGGCATCTCGAGGTAATAATGCAATCTGGGTTATAGTTGATCGATTGACTAAATCTTCTCATTTACTTCCTATTAGAGATACTTTGTCTCTAGATCAACTTGCTCAGTTGTATGTTAAAGAGATAGTCAGGTTGCATGGACTTCCCCTCTCCATTGTGTCTGATCATGATCCTAGGTTCACTTCTATCATTTGGAAAGACCTTCAGAAGTCATTGGGTACTGAATTAAATTTTAGTACATATTTTCATCCTCAATCAGATGGGCAGTCATAACGAACAATTCAGACCTTGGAGGATATGGTACATGCTTGTTTGATGGATTATCAGGGAAGTTGGGACCAACACCTTTCCTTGGTTAAATTTTCATATAATAACAGTTTTCATTCTAGTATACAGATGGCTCTATTTGAGGCATTATATGGAAAGCGTTGTCGAACACCATCTTTTTGGGATGAAGTAGGTGAAAGAAAGCTTATGAGACCAGAATTGGTAGAAGAGATGGCATAGAAAGTTCAGTTGATTCCGAAGCACATGAGAATAGCTCAAGTCAGACAGAAAAGTTATGTAGATAGCTGGAGGAAGGATCTTTCTTTTGAGGTAGGTGACCATGTCTTTCTCAACGTTTCTCCATGGAAAAGTGTGATGCGTTTTGGTAAGAAGGGAATGTTGAGTACAAGGTTAATTGGACCTTATGAAATTGTAGAGAAAGTTGGATCAGTTGTGTATAGAGTGGCTTTACCTCCATGTTTATCCCAGGTACACAATATTTTTCATGTTTCGATGTTGAGAAAGTATATGCCAGATCCATCTCATGTTTTGAGCCCAGAGGTAGTTCAGTTGGAAGAGAATCTATCTTATGAAGAACAACCTGTCCAGATTATTGACCGTAGAGAGCAAGTGTTGCAGAATATGGTAATTCACTAGGTGAAGGTTTTGTGGAAGAACCATATGGTTGAAGAGGCAACGTGGGAATCTGAAAATGCTATGAGGGATAAATACCCTTACTTATTTTGATAATTGAATAAAAATTGCGAGGACGTAATTCCCAATAGGGGGGAAGGATTTAACATCCCAGGTAAATGAAGAATAAGATATTTTCATACTTATTAATATTTTTGAATGAAATATTAATTTTACTTTAAAGGGGTTGCTATGTTTGATAGCGTACCCGATATGCAACAACGAGTTTCTTTGGAATCTTACGTCGCACACTAGTAATATAATATTATTATTTTAAAAGGTAGTTAACTCCTAGCCGTTGTAGTAGCGGGAATGAACAAAACTAACTAAAATATGACTATACATGTTTGTTAGATGTATTTAATTTTATCTGATAGAAGTTAGAGGCTTAAAATTTGAATGAATCTAATTTTAAGCATAATTTATATTAAAAGGCCGATTTACCACCTTTTGATGGAGAACCCTCTTTAAATATAGTTTTTGTCACTTTTATATGTTATATTTGACAAAATAATATTATTCTTTAGAATGGGGACATGAAAATATACTTTGTGCAATTTTTTGGAATTTTTCTGATAAAGTACATTTTCTAATGAATAGTGAATAGTATTGTATTTTAATTCAAAAGTGCCTTTTAATATAATTTATTTATATGGATAGATTATCTTTTTAATTGGTTTTAAAGTGAAATTAAAATATGTTTTTACCATTTAATCCAATGTTGGTCATTGGAATTAATGTCACTTTGAAATTGTACATAAACAAGTATCAATCTTTTGATAGTTATTGTTTTTTAAAAGCACGCTATTTTTTTAACAAAGGGAATTAATTTTTAAATTAATTCATTCCACTTCTATTTTTTGAATTTGGAAAAATAGACATCAATTTTTAATTTGGAATATCAAATAATGCTTAGGCTAAATTTTTGGTATTTTTCTGAAAAACTACAATTTTTGAGGAATAGTGAAACGACTTAGTGGTAGTTAAAAAATTGACTTTTTCATTTAAATGGAATTTTACCACTTCTGTGAATTGAATTTCAAAAATCTGACATACATGGTTGTTATCAAGATGAAAAATGTGGTTCATTAAGATGAAAATAATTTTTGGTGAATAGTAACTTTTGACTTTTATTTACCACGGTTAAAGGTAAATAGGGTAATTCATGGTTAAAAGAGTATTATAATAATTCCAAATTACTTTAAAACTAGTCCAATCCTTATTTTTTGAGTCATTAACAACCATGTAAATCTTTGGGTCGATTTTGGGACCCCATTGATCCACTTGGGAGTGAAAATGTCAATTTAGATTAATTAATTTAATGTAAAGGCAAAATTGACATTAACAAAAATCATTTCGTAATTAATTTTTATATGGTGATATAGAAGTCCTATTTTAGACTATAAATATTCCTTGGAAAGCTAAAACTATTTACTACATGATAGTATTTTTTCTATAATTTTAGACATCGAATAAATTAAATTATTTATGACACAATAATGATGTAGTATTTACCTCATTAATAAATTATTAAAATAAATAAGATTATAATGACTAAAATATTATCCAAAACATGTCCAATTCTTATTGGATGATTTTATTTCGGTTACCAGTCATCGTATCTTTGACATTAATGTGTTTTGGACCTTTTTAAACCAAAGAGAAGTTTATAATAAAATAATGTTTTCACACTTTCCTAAAGAGCCCCTCCTCTCCCTTATAAAAGGAGACCACTTCTATGCAATTACTTACACCTCTAAAGCCATTTGGAACGTCCAAAATATGAACAATTAGGCTCCCTACATCCATCGACTCCTCCTAAAATCATTACTTTAGGCAGAAGTAACTTCAAGGAGTCCTTTTGGTTCAAACCAAAGGAAGTTACCAAATTAAAGGTAACATTTTCTCTTAAATTGTTTCCTTTTATTTTACTTCTCCAACCCCTAAAATCTTTTTATTTACATTTTTTTTAATAACACCAGTATACTAAATATACTAGGATGTTGTTATAAGAAGTTTTAGAACTACACTTACACACACCTCCATCTAATGGATGAAGAACAAAATGTTTCCGTGGATGGAAAACTAACATCTCACGAAATAATGATTGTTCAATTACATCTTACCACCTCTCATGGTGGCCATTATGATGGAACTATATTTATATATGATATATATTATGTTTATTATTTCTTTATGCTTCTGTACTTCCCTTTTTATAGCATGCCTTTATGGTTTCCATTGTGGGTAAATACGATAATCTCATCTGAGGAAGTGCGGACTACCACCCCCTCAAAGTGAGGTGATTCGTTAATGCCTTATGTGGGATGTATAAAGGATGGATTTAATGATATTATATATGATATTATACTGTCATTATAATAAACCTATGTATCATTATTTTTTATTTCAATTAAAATATGAAATATAAATGAAACTAGCGTTCATGCGTACATACGGCTTACCGTCTCCATGAACAATGCATTTCATTTCTTATCTACGAATGTTGTGTACTGTTATATATACATGTATATACTGGATATATATGATATCTAAATGATGAAATTATTCTGGATATAAAGAACTATTGACCACATGGACAACTTATAAATATAAGGTGTTCATTTTTGACTCAAGTACCAAATATCAACAAAATGAACGTTATTAACTTAAATGATTAAATAATATATATAACATGGTAATAAGTGATATTAAAGGAATAATAATCTTGAAAAAGGTTCTTAATCAAGTAGAAATTATCTTTAGTTTATTATTCCGGATATTAAGGAACGAACGGGTCAAGTAGGACACGAGGTAAGGGACTTCGTCTCAATCTCATTTCATTGAGGCGTATTTTATTTTAATACACGACTTTATTTTATACACTGTATAAATACCCTTGACTTTTCAAAGGGGTTATTTTTATACTAAGCATTTTAATAAATGACAAAAATGAATGTTTCTTTTAACATACGCGGTGACAATGACCTTTTCTGCCACCGCGAGTGTTATTTGATCTTTGGCTTCCTCAACAAGCCGTAATGTTTTTAAAAGAAAATAAATACCTTATAATCTTTTACGTATTTTTGGTATTGAAAATGGTTTTGAAAATGGATTTTTTATGTAAATATATCTAAGTGATATATTGTGATTGAAATGTGTAAATGTTTTCTTTCCTTTATATTTATTGTATGTGTTATGATTTTTGTTAGTACTTGGACATTTAACGAGTGGTTACGTGATACACCAAATGACGGGTGGTGTCATGAATACCAGGATGGGTGGTTACATTATAACCTCCAATGCATTGGGTATGGAAGTCGGCCGTATGGACATTCCATTTAGTGATATATGTGGAAGTCGACCATATGGTTATTCCATTTAAGTATGTTTATGTCGCAAGTTACCTTTATATGTTATGTGTTCTTTATATGGGTTTTATGGTAATATTTTGGTTACAAAAGGGTAATTAATGACCTTTTATTCAGAAAAGAGTATTTAATACTTCATAAAGGTGAAAATTATTACTTATGTTAAAGTATTCATGGTTTAATTGTTGTTTTGAAAAACAAATAGTTTTCCTTCATTGTGTATCCCTTACTGAGCTTTTTATGCTCATCCCAAGTTTTTGAAATGTTTTTCACAGGAGATAATGTGGAATAGGGTCAAGGATGGGATCAAGGAAAAGTCATGATGTCTTAAACATGGTACTAGACATGACACTTTTTTTTCAAGAGTTCATGTATTGTAAAAAAATGGAAACTGTGTACAAGTGTTTACTTTGTAATATTTTGAGATGTAATAGTTGTCACCTAACTCTCTAAAACTATAAACATGAAAAGATCCTCAATGTGAATTATTCATTTAGTTCAACATTACGTAAGTTTTAAGGCTGGGGCCTTATACACATGATGTGTCTAATATGACTCAAATTATGTGATTTCAATATAAAAGTGTCATTTTGGAAAGTAATGCTTTGTCCCGTCACTTCTCCTATAAATACCAAGACTTTTCCTCATTCATTTCACTCCCAACTCCCCCTAATCTAATATCTGGTCTAATTAACTCCCAATGAGTTCTTCCAAGGTGCCCCCAATCCCCCAAGGTCCCGACCTTCGGGTTTTAAGAGTTACGCTTTATGTTATGGGATCCTACCTCTCTCTTTCTTTTCAAGTACTCTCTCTTATGTAATTTCATTTATGATCCATGTTATTATATTGAAGGATGTTCTTTTATATCCACCTTACTATAATTTTTATGTTCATATAACGGGATACTCCCTTTTACTCTCATCATTTCATTTTCTAAATTTTTAAGTGGTGTCGTTAGGCTGTCGAATTTTTGTAAGGGATTCTTTCACCCTTCTAATTTTAAAAGTTCTATTTTCATGTAATGTCTTTCAAGAAAATATTTTCTTATGTTGGGGTATGATCTCTATATCCATCATAATTTTCATTCATGTTCATATGTTGAGATAACCTATTTTATCTCATCAACTCGTTTTTTAGAAGTTTTAAGTGATGTCGATAGGCTGCCGAATTTTCATAAGAGAAATCTTATTTTTGTCTTCCTTTCATGTTTTTCATTTCATATGGTATATCATTAAAATTTCATTACCATGTACTTATATCTTTTATATTATGTTCCTCTACTGTTTTATGTTTCATTTATTAATGGGTGACCATTACCCCTCTCTTTTCAATGTTTTCTAAAACCTTGCAACATAGCCATTATGCTGCCGAATTTTCGTCTCAAAATGTCTCTCTCTTTTTCTCAAATTCCTATATTTTATTAAGTGTATACTCAAAGGTATTTCTTCTATAGGGGTATTCACATATATATCAAAATATTCTCTTTTAAATTCTAGGATTTACATACATGACACTCTCTTTCCTTTTTCGTGGGTTT
Source organism: Viscum album (assembly GCA_963277665.1). NCBI lineage: Eukaryota > Viridiplantae > Streptophyta > Magnoliopsida > Santalales > Viscaceae > Viscum > Viscum album. The sequence goes on along the minus strand of OY728141.1, from coordinate 1,360,719,763 downwards.
AAAGTGACATAAAGATCATGTCTTAAAAGAAGTTTTTAAAATGTTATGATTATGAAATGAAACCCATTTCTTTTATGCTATATGGGTTATTTATTAAATTTCTTATGATGATATATGTGGATCAAATGATAATAAAGAAAAATTAAGGGTGTTCCCTGATAGCACTCTAATGCATTGGGAAAAGACTTAATCTCTAGAGATGACTATTTTAACGATACCTTGGTGAATAACCTTGGTAATTTTTTTAATGACACACTAGGGATGGACCTTGGTGAAATGGAAATGATTTTATAATTTAAATGTTTTATCCACATCTTCATGTTATTAAACATGTTATTTTTATTATGATATGTCGCATGATCTCTTTCTCATGCCTTAATGTTATTTATCATGACATTATTGATGTATCTCAAGTTCACATGTAAAATGATTCTCTTGTTTCCCTTACTAGGCCTTCTGTTCAACATTTCATTTGATGTATGCTCCCAGGTTATGAGATGTTGTAATGAAATTAGGAAAAACAATGAATAATCCTTACACGTGGTTTAGAAGAATTTTTTTATGTTGTTCTCATGTTTTATGTTCCTAATTTCGAAGACACTAGACTTTAAAGATCCTCTATTTGTAAAATGTAATGAAATGTTATGTAATAAAAAGGAGGGATTCTATATATACAAGAATGATCCAATATAATTGATAACTTATCAAGATTCTAAGAAACTATTGAAATATGGAAGTGGAAGTTATCTTCCTCATATGATTGAAAATAAGGAAACTGTTCAGTTTAATGATGTGTTATTGTTAAATGAATACATTGATATTTTTCATGATGAGTAACCTGGTATCATACCTAATCAGGAATTCAAATTCACAATTGACTTAGTTTCTGATGTTAAGCCAATTTCAGAACCCACATATTGTATAGATCAAAAATAACTTCTTGAATTGAAAAATTAGTTGTAGTATTCTCTTGATAAAAGAATTATTTGTCCTAGAACTTCACCATGGAGTGACCCTATAAGGCCCCAGCCTTAAACATTACTTAATCATCAGTTATTTCAAGAATACACATTGAGGATCTTTTTAGGTTTATATTTTTAGAGAAATAGATCATAAATCATGCATTACATTCCACATTTAAACAAAGTGGTTATATAAAAGATATTACTCATTTTTTCCATCAATGGAAACAAATTTAAAATAAAACATGGATTCTTTATTGACACTTCATTGACACTATCATCATATCATGTACCTTTCCCTTGACCTGTGAAAAACATTTCAAGAACTTGGGATGAGCATAAAAAGCTCAGCAAGGGATATAAAAATACTGAACAGAAACATTAATACATATATACATAAGAATCAATGAAATCATACTTTACTCATAAAACATAAGCACCTTAACATGCCTCATGAAATAATAAGATTTACGAATAACTCATAGAAATCATAAGACATAAAGGCAACTTGAGGCATTCATAACATTCTTACGTAGGGAGTAACCCTCATGGTTACGTTTGGAATACCCATCACAGTATATTCCCTAAATCTCTTCGGATAATCATTAACGTTTAACCCCTTCACGTTACCCAATGCATTGGAGAGATATATTGGGCTCACCCGCCCTTAGTTTATCACGGAACCACCCGTTTTCATAACAATTCCCAAGAACTGTAACAAAATCATATCACATAAAAAATGCATAAAGCAAACATAACATTTCCACATTTCAATCACACGATATCAATACAACACATTGATATAATAAAAACATTATGAAAACCATTTTTAATACCAAAATAATAGAAAAGTAAAACATTGTATTTATTTTTCATTTTAAAAAAATTTATGGCTTGTAGAGGAAGCCGAAACACAAATAATGGTCACGGCGGCGGAGAAGTCATTGTCGCTGCATACGAACGACAAAAAAACATTCCTTTGTCGTTTAGTAAATTGCTTCATATAAAAAATATTCCTAATGAACAGACATAAATGTCAAAGTGGTTTATACACCGTATAAAAGAAATTTGTGTATAAAACAAAATGTGCATCAATGAAAGGATATTGAGACGAAGTCCCTTACCTCGGGTCCGACTTGACTCGATCGTTCTTTAACATCATGAATAATAAACTTGAGTTGATTTCTACTTTCTTAAGAACCATATTCAAGTTCATTATTTCTTTTATATCACTTATTACCATGTTATGAACACTATGTAATTATTTAAGTTAGTAATGGTCGTTTTATCGATCATTGGTACTTGAGTCAAAAATAAACTCTTTATAATTACAAGTTGTTCAGGTGGTAAAATATCCATTATATCCAGAATTATATTCATGATGTAGATATCATATATATCATATATATCCAGTATATACATGAATTTATAATATTACATAACATTTAGAGGTAGAAAATGAAATGCACCGTTCATGGAGACAGTAAGCCGTACGTATGCATGAACGCTACTTTCATTTATATTTCGTATTTTATGGAATGGAATCATAATGATATAAAGGTATATTATAATTCCAATATAATATCATATATAATAACATTAACTCCATCCTTTATACGTCCCACATATGGCATTAACGAAGCAAATCACTTTGAGGGGGCGGTAGTCTGCACTTCCTAAAATGAAGATATCACGTTTACCCATAATAAAAACCATAAAGGTATGCCATAAAAGTAAAATACAGAAGCTCAAGGAAAACATAAACATATTATATATCATATATAAATATAGTTACACCTCAATGTCCACCTTTTAAGGTGTTAGAAGAATATTGAACAATCATCGTTTCGTGAGGAAGAAATTCTCCATCCACAGAAACAGTATGCTTTTTAACCATTAGATGTAGGTGTGTGAAAGTGTAGATCTAATAATTATTTTAACAACATCCTATTATATTTAAGATACTGGTGTTGTTACAAAATAAATCAATAAAAAGAGTTTAGGGGGTTGGAGAATAAAAATAAAACAAAAGAACATTAGATAAGACTTTACCTTTAAATCTTGTAACTCCTCTTGGATTGTACCAAAAGGGTTTATTTAAGAGCTTTATGCCTAATGTAAGGATTATAGGATTAAGAGAGGGATGTGGAGAGATAAAATGAGAAGAACATGTCCAAGACAATGGCTTGAGAGGTGTGTGTAAAGATGTAGAGGTGGGGGCCTTTTATAAGAGGAGATGAGGGGCACTCTTGGAAAGTCATAAAATGTTACATTATACTAAAATGATTTTCGGATTTTAAAGGTCCCAAATTGATATATTTCGAGGATAAGGTGATAAGGGTTCGAAATATACTCATCCAATAGGCCTTTTACAAGTATAATTCTTATATTTTACATTATCTTTTCATTTTATTTAAATCGTTCATTAATGAGGTAATCGCTGCATCATCAAAATGTCATAAATAATTTAATTTATATAATATCTAAAAATTATAAAACAAATACTATGATAAAGGAAATATTTTTAGATTTAAAATTACTATTTATAGTCAAACATATCATTTATTTAGAGAAAACTAAAAATGTTTTACTCAGGTGATATATTCATTAGTGATATTATCCTTTCATTAAAAATAAAAAGATAAAGTGTCACATTTACCCAAAAGTGATTACATGGGGTACCAAAGTTTGGTACAAGGCATACCATGGTTTCAAATGACACATCCAGTAGAATTAGGACACATTTTGGGGTCATTTTTTATTATTATGATATTATTTTATTATCCTTAACTACCCGATTACAAATTAATCAACATAATTAAAGATAATTACCACTGTTACTATTCATAATGTCCAAAAACAAGAGTCTTAATTACATAATTTTGACCATATGATTAAAAATATGGAATCAATTTTACCAAATTCCAAACATAAAAATTGTAATAATTAATTTAAAAATAATTCCCGTTGTCAAAACAAATAGCGGTTTGTTTGAAATAATATCTATGAAAAGTTTGGCACTTGTTTATGCTCAATGCCTAGGTGAAATTAATTATAATGACCACAATTGGATTAAATGGTAAAAATTTATTCTAATTAAACTTTAAAACCAATTAAAAAATTAATCTATCAATATAATTAAATTATATGAAAAAACACTTTTGATGTAAAATGCAGTATTTTTCACTATTCATTAAAAAAATTAAAACTGTTAGAAAAATACCAAAAATTAATCCAAAGTAAATTTCAATGTCCCAATAATAAATAATAAGTTTATTTTGATAAATAGAGCTTATAAAATTGTCAAAATATATATTTAAAAATGGTTCTCCCTCAAAATGCGGTAAAATAATCTTTTAAAAAATATTATAGAATTCTATGCTTAAGATTGGATTTATTCTCATTTTAATATTTAAAACACTATCTAATTCATAAATAAATATAGATAAGAAACTATATTATTCATTACTTACTTGAGATGATACATCCTTCCCCCCTTTAGAAAATTGCGTCCCCGCAATTTATTTTCTTATCGAATAAGTGGGGGTATTTATCCCTCATTGCATTTTCAGATTCCCATGTTGCCTCTTCAATCATGTGGTTTTTTCACAAAACCTTTACATGATGAATCACCTTATTCCACAAAACATTCTCCCTGTGGTCAAGAATATGGATTGGTTGTTCCTCATATGATAGATTCTCTTCCAGCTGAATTACCTCTGGACTCAAAACATGAGATGGATCTGGCATGTACTTCTTTAACATTGAAACATTAAAAAATTGTGTACCTAAGATAAACGTAGAGGTAAAGACACTCGGTATGAAACTGATCCAAATCTCTCCAAAATTTCATATGGTCCAATTAACCTTGTATCCATCTTTCCTTTCTTACCAAATCACATCACACTTTTCTATGGTGAAACTTTGAGAAAAACATGATCATCTACCTCAAAAGAGAGATCCTTCCTACTGTTGTCTGTATAACTCTTCTGCCTACTCTGAGCTGTTCTCATGTGTTTCTGTATCAGTTGAACTTTTTCTGCCAACTCTTCTACCAATTCTGGTTCCATAAACGTCCTTTCACCCACTTCATCCCAAAAATCTGGAGTTCGACACCGCTTCTCATATAATGCCTCAAATGGTGCCATCTTTATACTGTAATGAAAACTATTATTATAAGAAAACTCAACCAAGGAAATAGGTTGGTCCCAAATTCCCTGATAATCCATCAAACAAGCACGTAGCATATCCTCCAATGTCTGAATTGTTCGTTCTGACTGCCCATCCGATTGAGGATGAAAAGCTGTGCTAAAAAATAATTTAGTACCCAACGACTTCTGAAGGCCATTCCAAACGTTAGTAGTGAACCTGGGATCACATTCAAATACAATGAATAGAGTAACTCCATGTAACCTAAATATCTCTTTAAGATACAAACCGGAAAGTTGATCTAGGGAAAAAGTATCTCGTATAACAAGGAAATGAGCAGATTTAGTCAAGCGATCAGCAATAACACAGATTGCATTATTACCTCGAGGTGTCTTCGGAAATCCCACAACGATGTCAATGGATATATTCTCCCATTTCAACTCTGGAAATGGTAAAGGCTGAAGCATCCCTTTCGGTAACTGCCGCTCTGCTTTAACCTGTTGACAAGTCAAACACTTCACAGTAAAATCAGCAATGTCACTTTTCATTCCGTCTCACCAGTAATACTCCCGAAGATCTCTATACATCTTAGTACTTCCTGGATGAACTGAAAATGGAGAACTATGAGCTTCACATAACAACTCTCTCTTCAACTGTGAATCACATGGCACACACAATCTTTTCCCAAATCTCAAAACACAATCAATATCAATGTTTAATTCCGGAAACTTACCGTTCTGAACCAGCTCTACCTTTTTCTGCAACTCACTGGCTTGCTTCTATGCTTGATTAATTCTGTCTGATAGAGAAGATTTCACTGATACCTGAAACAAAACATAAGAACATCCTGCACCAACAACTTCTATGAAAAATTTCATCAAATCCTTCACCAATGGATCACGTTTCAAACACAACATTGTTTATAAAGCATTACTTTTTCGACTCAAAGCATCAGCCACTTTATTTGAATTTTTCGGATGGTAATGAATGGTAAAATCATAATCCTTGATTAATTCTAGCCATATCCTTTGTCTCATGTACAATTCATTATGAGTGAATATATACTATAAACTTTTGTGATCAGTATATATTTCACACTTGACACCCTACAAATGATGTCTCCAAATTTTTAAAGTGAAAACAACAGCAGCTAATTAAAAATCATGTGTAGGGTAATTTACCTCATGAGTTTTCAACATACATGAAGCATAAGCAATTACCTGATCATTTTTCATTAGGACGCAACCAAGTACTTTCAATGAAGCATCACTGTAGATAACAAACTCACCATTCCTGGAAGGTAGTTCCAAAACTGGATCATTCACCAATCTTATTTTTAATTCCTGAAAACAGTCATCACATTCTTTTGTCCAGATAGAATTAACACCCTTCAGAGTTAGCTTAGTCATTGGACTAGATAACGGGGAAAAAATTTCTAACAATCCTTCGGTAATATCCTGCCAAACCAAGGAATCTACGAATCTCAGTAACATTTGTGGGTCTTGGCCATTGATCAAGAACCTTTGTTTTTGCAGGATCAACAGTTATTCCATATTTAGAAACAATATGACCAAGGAAAGTTGTTGCACCCAAAACTCACACTTTCTAAATTTACCATACAAATTCTTTTCTTTAAAGGTTTTCAAAATAACCCTTAAATGTCATTCATGCTCCACTTTTCTTTTAGAAAACACTAAAATATCATCAATAAAAACAACCACAAACATATCCAAGAACTCATTGAAAATTCTATCCATAAGGTCCATGAATACAGCAGGTGCATTGGTTATCCCAAAAGGAATAACTACAAATTCATAATGGACATATCTTGTATGAAATGAGGTCTTCAGAATATCTTCTTCCTTTACCTTCAACTAATGGTACCCCGAACTCAAATCAATCTTTAAAAAATACTGAGCTCTTTGGAGCTGATACCACTTCATTTGATGGCCCAACATCTATTGAAGTAGTTTCAATGGATTTCACCACACCTTTCTGCTTGTAGTCTGACTGCTTCCCATCACTCGAGCTCTTTGTCGGACACTTGTTTGCATAGTGACCCATCTCATTGCACTTAAAACATTTCACTAACGGTAAATAAAATTCTGTCTTACCGTCACCTTGAACCTTTTCAGTGCAATCACGAGCCTTATGTCCCATCTTACCACATCGGTAGCACATTCCACAATTCAGAAGACATTCCCCAGCATGCCATTTACCACATTTATCACAAACTGGAAACTTAGTTTTCTTACCATCAGACCTTTTTAGAGAATTTTTCCCTTTCTCCTACCACCTCAGTCTTTTCTTCTGTTGGTTGTTATAGAATAATTGATCATCGGTAAACTCCATTTCCACCTTCTCAGCACATAGAACAAGCTTTTCATTACTCTTGAACTCAGGAGAAGCTAAAACCCTTCGATATTTTGGCTTTAATCCTGAATAAAAACGATTGATTGTACTATCAAGGTCTCTGATAAAACTTGGAGCATACCTTGCCAATCGAGTGAACCACTCTTCATAAGCATCCACTGATTCGTCCTCTCACCTCAATTACAAGAATTGTTTTTCCATCCTAAGTCGAACATCCTTAGGAAAATACTTCTCAAGAAACATACCTTTGAATTCATCCCAGTCAAGAGCATCAATCTCCTCAGAATCCCTGATATTTGTAACCATCAACCACCACTAATCTACTTCACCCTCCAAGTGGTAAATTTCAAGACTAACTTTTTAATTGTCTGAACAACCCATGACATCGAAAATATTCTTCAGTGCTTTCATCCACCCTTCAGCTAGCACAGGGTCAGATGATCCTCTGAATGATGGGGGATGTTGCCTCATGAAATGTTTTACCACTGACATGTTCCTCTGCGGTTGATCTGGCTGATCACATGCGTGGATACCACCACCATTTATCACTTGAGTCAACTGCGTCATTACTGCAACAAACTATTCAGTTCCAATTTCAACCATCTCGGGATACTGATTCGGAAGGTCATTTCCTTCTGTATGCCTTCCTAGAACTGCTTCCCTAATTCCTCTACGGAAAACCATTCTGAACAAACATGTCTTAGATGAAGCAACATGGTAATCTTTAAATGCTATATCATTCCAATTAGAACATAAAAAAATATTTTTGGATAATCATTTAATAAATTCAAACTCCTAAAGTTATCTAAACCGACCTCTGATACCAACTATAAGGACCCAGCCTTAAACATTACTTAATATTGATTTATTTTAGGAATACATGTTAAGGATATTTTCAGTTTTAATGTTTTAGAGAATTAGATCATAAATCATGCATTTCATTCCACTTTTAAACAAAGTGGTTACATAAAAGATAGTACTAATTTTTCCAATCAATGGAAACATATTTAAAATAAAACATGGATTCTTTCTTGAAACTTTGTTGACACTATCATCATATCATGTACCTTTCCCTTGACCTGTGAAAGACATTTCAAAAACTCGGGATGAGAATAAAAAACTCAGTAAGGGATATAAAAATATGGAAAGGAAACATTAGTGCATGTATACATAAGAATCAATGAAGTCATACATTACTCATAAAACATAATCACATTATCATACCTCATGAAATCATAAAATTTATGAATAACTCATAGAAATCATAAGACATAATGTTATCTTGAGGAATTCATAACATTCTTACATAGTGATTAACCCTCAGGGTGACGTTTGGAATACCCATTACAGTATATTCCCTAAATATCTTCAGATAAACCTTAATGTTTAACCCCTTCACATTACCGAATGCATTGGAGAGCTATATCAGGCTCACCCGCCCATAGTTTATCACGGAACCACCCATTTTCATAACAATTCCCATGAACCATAACATAATAATATCACATAAAACATGCATAAAGGAAACATAACATTTCCACATTTCATTTACAAGATATCAATACAAAATATTGATATAAAAAAATTATGAAAACCATTTTTAATACCAATATAAAATAAAATTAAAACATGGTATTTATTTATCATTTTTTAAAAAATTTATGTTTTATAGAGGAAGCCGAAACTCAAATAATGGTCACGGCGGTGGAGAAGTCGTTGTTACCGCATACATACGACAAAAAACATTACTTTGTCATTTAGTAAAACGCTTTGTATAAAAAAGATTCCTTTTGAATAGACGTATAAATGAAAGGGGTTTACACACCGTATAAAATAAAGTTGAGTATAAAACAAAATGTGCCTCAATGAAAGGAGATTGAGATGAAGTCCCTTACCTCGGGTCCGACTTGACTCGATCGTTCTTTAACGTCCAAAATAATAAACTTGAGTTAATTTCTACCTGCTTAAGAACATTTTTCAAGTTAATTATTTCTTTTATATCCCTTATTACCATGTTATGAATACTATGTAATTATTTAAGTTAATAATGGTTGTTTTTTCAATCATTGGAACTTGAGTAAAAAATAAACTCTTTATAATTACTATTTGTTCATGTGGTAAAATATTCATTATATCCAGAATTATATTCATGATGTAGATATCATATATATCAAATATATTCAGTATATACATGCATTTATAATATTACATAACATTTATAGGTAAGAAATGAAATGCACCGTTCATGGAGACTGTAAGCTATACGTACGCATGAACGCTACTCTCATTTCTATTTCGTATTTTATGGAATGGAATCATAATGATATAAAGGTATTTTATAATTACAGTATAATATCATATATAATATCATTAAATCCATACTTTATATGTCCCACATATGGAATTAACGAATCAAATCACTTTGAGGGGGCGGTAGTCTACACTTCCCAAAATGAAGATATCGCGTTTACCCACAATGGAAACCATAAAGGTATTCCATAAATGTAAAAATACAGAGTATTAAGGAAAAAATAAACATATTATATATCATATATAAATATAGTGACATCTTAATGGCCACCTATGACAGTTTTAGAATAATATTGAACAATCAACGTTTCGTGAGACAGTAATTCACAATCCACAGAAACAGTATGCTCTTTTACCATTAGATGTAGGTGTTTGTAAGTGTATCTTGAATAATTATTAGAACAACATCCTAGTATATTTAAGATACTGGTTTTGTTACAAAATAAATTAATAAAAAGAGTTTAGGGGGTTGGAGAAACAAAATAATACAAAGGAAGATTAGAGAAGACTTTACCTTTAAATATTGTAACTCCTATTGGTTTGTACCAAAACGGTTTTTGAAGAGATTTATGCCTAAGGTAGGGCTTCTAGGATGAAGAGAGGGATTTGGAGAGATAAAATTAGTAGATCTTGGCCGAGCCAATGTCTTGAGAGGTGTGTGTAAAGAGGTAGAGGTGGGGGCCTTTTATAAGAGGAGAGGAGGGGCACTCTTGGAAAGTCATAAAATTTTACTTAATATTAAAATGAGTTTCGGATTTTAAAGGTCCCAAATTGATATATTTTGAGGATAAGGTGATATGGGTTCGAAATTTACTCATCCAATAGGTCTTTGACAAGTTTAAGTCTTATATTTTACATTATATTTTCATTTTATTTAAATCGTTCATTAATGAGGTAATCGCTGCATCATCAAGATGTCATAAATAATTTAATTTATATAATGTCTAAAAATTATAAAAAAATACTATGATGAATTAAATACTTCTAGGTTTCCAATGAATATTTATAGTCCAAAATATAATTTTTCTAGATAAAATTAAAAATGTTTTACTGGGGTGATACATTCTTTAGTGATATTCTCCTTTCTTTAAAAATAAAAAGGTAAAGTGTCACTTTCACCCAAAAGTAATTCCATGGGGTCCCAAAGTTTGGAACAAGCCATAACATGGTTGGACATGAAACGAAAAGTAGAATTAGGATACATGTTGGGGTCATTTGTTATTATTATGATATTATTTTATTATCCTTAACTACCCAATTACAAATTAATCAAGATAATTAAAGATAATTACCGTCGTTACTATTCGTAATGTCCAAAAAAAAGATTCTTAATTACATAATTTGGACCATATAATTACAAATATGTAATAAATTTTACCTAATTCCAAACATAGAAATTGCAATAATTAATTTAAAAATAATTTCTGTTTGTCAAAAAAATAGCGGTTTTTTTGAAACAATATCTATACAGAGTTTGGAACTTGTTTATGCCCAATTCCGAGGTGAAATTAATTCAAATGACCCAAATTGGATTAAATGGTAGAAATATATTCTAATTACACTTTAAAATCAATTAAAAAGATAATCTAACCATATAATTAAGTTATATGAAAAAGTAGTTTTGATGTAAAATGCAGTATTTTCACTATTCATTAAAAAATGAACATTGTCAGAAAAATACGAAAAATTAATCCAAAGTAAATTTCAATGTCCCAATCATATTGCATAAGTTTATTTTGAAAAATAGATCGTATAAAATTATCAAAAGTTATATTTAAAAATGGTTCGCCATCAAAAGGCGGTAAAATAATCTTTTAAAAAATATTAGTGAATTCTATACTTGTGATTGGATTTATTCCCATTTTAAATATTTAAAACACTATATAATTCATAAATATACCTAGATAAGAAAATATATTATTCATTACTTACTTGGGATGTTACAACCTTCCCCCTTTAGAAAAATGCGTCCCCACAATTTATTTTCTTATCGAATAAGTGGGGGTATTTATCCCCCATTGAATTTTCAGATTCCCTTGTTGCCTATTCAATAATGTGGTTTTTTCACAAAACCTTTACTTGATGAATCACCTTATTCCGTAACACTTTCTCCCTGTGGTCAAGATTCTGGACCGATTGTTCCTCATAAAATAGAATCTCTTCCAGCTGAACTACCTTCAGACTCAAAACATGAGATGGATCTGGCATGTACTTCTTCAACATTTAAACATGAATAACATTGTGTACATGAGATAAAATCATAGGTAAAGCTACTCGGTATGCAACAGATCCAACTCTCTCCAATATTTCATATGGTCAAATGAACCTTGGACTCAGCTTTACTTTCTTACCAAATCACATCACACTTTTCCATGGTTAAACTTTGAGAAAAACATGATCACCTACCTCAAAAGCGAGATCATTCCTTCTGTTGTCCGCATAAATCTTCTGCCTGCTCTGAGCTATTTTCATGTGTTTCTGTATCAGCTGAACTTTATCTGCCAACTCTTCTACCAATTCTGGTCCCATTAACTTCCTTTCACCCACTTTATCCCAAAATGATGGAGTTCGACACCGCTTCCCATATAATTCCTCAAATGGTGCCATCTGTATACTGGAATGAAAACTGTTATTATAAGAAAACTCAACCAAAGAAAGATGTTGGTCCAAACTTCCCTAATAATCCATAGAACAAGCACGTAGCATATCCTCCAAAGTCTGAATCATTCATTCTGACTACCCATCTGATTGAGGATGAAAAGCTGTACTAAAATTTAATTCAGTACCCAACGACTTCTGAAGGCCTTTCCAAAACATAGAAGTGAACCTGGGATCACGGTTAGATACAATGGAGAGAATAAATCCATGTAACATGACTATCTCTTTAACATACAAATAGGAAAGTTGATCTAGGGAAAAATTATCTCGTATAGCAATGAAATGAGAAGATTTAGTCAAACGATCAACAATAACCCAGATTGCATTATTACCTCGATGTGTCTTCGGAAATCCCACAACAAAGTCCATGGATATATTCTCAATTTACACTCTGGCACTGGTAAAGGCTGAATCATCCCTTTCGCTAACTATCACTCAGCTTTAACCTGTTGACAAGTCAAACACTTCACAGTAAAATCAGCAATGTCACTTTTCATTCCTTCCCACCAGTAATACTCCCGAATATCTCTATACATATTAGTACATCCTAGATGAACTGAAAATGAAGAACTATGAGCTTCACATAACAACTCTCTCTTCTACTATGAATCACACGACTCACACAATCTCTTCCCAAATCTCAAAACACAATCATTATCAATGTTGAATTCTGGAAACATACCCTTCTGAACCAGCTCTACCTTTTTCTGCAACTCATTGTCTTACTTCTGTGCTTGCTTAATTCTGTCTGATAGAGAATATATCACTGATACCTGAAACAAGCCAGAAGAAAATCCTGCACCAACAACATCTATGAAAAATTTCATCAAATCCATAACCAAAGGATCACGTTCCAAATGCAACATTGTTAATGAAGCATTACTTTCTTGACTCAATGCATCAGCCACTTTATTTTCTTTTCCCAGATGGTAATGAATTGTATAATCATAATACTTGATTAATTCTAGCCATCTCCTCTGTCTCATGATCAATACTTTGTGAGTGAATATATAATTTAAACTTTTGTGATCAGTATATATTTCACATTTGACACCATTCAAATGATACCTCCGAATTTTTAAATCGAAAACAATAGAAGCTAATTACAAATCATTTGTAGGGTAATTTACCTCATGAGTTTTCAATTGACGTGAAGTGTAGGCAATTACCTGATCATTCTGCATCAGGATGCAACCAAGTCCTTTCAATGAAGAATCATTGTATATAAAAAACTCACCATTCCTGGAAGGTAGTTCCAAAACTAGTGCATTCACTAATCTTCTTTTTAATTCTTGAAAACAATCATCACATTCTTTTGTCCAGATAAACTTAACACCCTTCTGAGTTAACTTAGTCATTGGACTAGATAACTGGGAAAAAGTTTCTAACAAACCTTCAGTAATAGGCTTCCAAATCATGGAAGCTATGAATCTCAGTTACATTTGTGGGACTTGGTCATTCTTATACAACCTTTGTTTTTACAGGATCAATAGTTATTCCATCTTTAGAAACAATATGACCAAGGAACGAATGTTGTTGCGACCAAACTCACACTTACTGAATTTTCCATACAATTTCTTTTATTTTAAGGTGTCCAAAATCACCCTAAAATGTATTTCATGCTCCTCTTTATGTTTAGAAAACACCAAAGTATAATCAATGACAACAACCACAAACTTATCCAAGAACTCATGGAAAATTCAATCCATAAGGTACCTGAATATAGCAGGTGAATTGTTTAGCCCAAAAGGAATAACTAAAAATCCATAATGGCCATATCTTGTACGAAACGCGGTATTCAAAATATCTTCTTCCTTTACCTTCAACTGATGGTACCCTAACCTCAAGTAAATCTTTGAAAAATAATGAGCTCCCTAGAGCTGATACCACTTCATTTGATGGCCCAACATCTGCTGAAGTAGTTGCAATGGATTTCACCACACCTTTCTGCTTGTAGTCTGACTACTTTCCATCACTCGATCTCTTTGTCAGACACTCGTTTGCATAGTGACCCATCTAATTGAACTTAAAACATTTCACTAACTGTAAATCAAATTTGGTCTTACCATCACCTTGACCTTTTTCAGTGCAATCACGAGCCTCATGTCCCATCTTATTACATCAGTAGCACTTTCTAGAATTCCGAAGACATTCCCCAGCATGCCTTTTACCACATTTATCACAAACTAGAAACTTAGTTTTCTTACCATCAGACCTTTTTGAATAATTATTCCCTTTATCATGCCCCCTCGGTCTCTTTATGTTTTGGTTGTTATAGAACAATTGATCACCGTAAAACTCCATTTCCACCTTCTCAACACATCGAACAAGCTTTTCATAACTCATGAACTCGCGAGAAGCCAAATCCCTTCGATATTTTGGCTTTGATCTTAAGTAAAAACCATTGATTTTACTATCATGGTCTAGGATAAAATTTTGAGCATACCTTGCAAATCGAGTTAACCACTCTTCATAAGCAACCTCTGAGTCGTCATCTTGCCTCAATTCCAAGAATTGTTTTTACATCCTTAGTCGAACAGCCTTAGGAAAATACTTCATAAGAAACATACCTTTGAATTCATACCAGTCGAAAGCATAAATCTCATCCGTGTCCCTGATATTTTTAACAATCGACCACCACTGATCAACTTCACCCTCCAAATGGTAAATTGCAAGACTAACCTTTTAATTTTCTGAACACCCCATGACATCGAAAATCTTCTCCAGTGCTTTAATCCACCCTTTAGCTAGACAGGGTCAGATGATCCTCTAAATGATGGGGGATGTTGCCTCATGAAATGTTCCACCACTGACATGTTCCTCTGTGGTTGATCTGGCTGATCTCGTGCATGGATACCACCACCATTTATCGCTTGAGTCCACTGCGCCATTACTGCAAGAAACTATTCAGTTCCAATTCCGACCATCTCAGGATGCTGATTCAGAAGGTCATTTCCTTCTGTATTCCTTCCTAGCACTGCTTCCCTGTTTCCTCTGTGGAAAACCATTCTGAACAAACATGTCTTAGATGAAGCAACATGGTAATCTTTAAATTCTATATCATTTCAATTTAACCATAAAAAAATATTTTTGGATAATCATTTAATAGAATTCTAACTCCCAAAGTTATCTAAACTATCCTATGATACCATATATAAGGCCCCAACCTTAAACATTAATTAATCTTGATTTATTTCAATAATAAACATTGAGGATCTTTTCAGGTTTATAGTTTTAGAGAATTAGATCATAAATCATGCATTACATTCCACATTTAAACAAAGTGGTTACATAAAAGATAGTACTCATATTTTACATCAATGAAAACATTTTTAAAATAAAACATGGATTCTTTCTTGACACTTCATTAACACTATCATCATATCATGTAACTTTCCCTTGACCTATAAAAAACATTTCAAAAACATGGGATGAGAAAAAAAAGCTCAGTAAGGGATATAAAAATACGGAAAGGAAACATTAGTACATGTATACATAAGAATCAATGAAATCATACTTTACTCATAAAACATAAGCACATTAACATAACTCATGAAATAATAAGATTTATGAATAACTAATAGAAATCATAAGACACAAAGTTATCTTGAGGCATTCATAACATTCATACGTAGGGAGTAACCCTCCTGGTTACGTTTACTATATCCATTACAATATATTCCCTAAATCTCTTAAGAGAAACCAAAACGTTTAACCCCTTCACGTTACCCAATGCATTGGAGAGCTATATCAGGCTCACCCACCCATAGTTTTCCATGGAACCACCTATCTTCATAATAATGCCCAAGAACCATAACAAAATCATATCACATAAAACATGCATAAAGGAAACATAACATTTCCACATTTCAATCACAAGATATCAATAAAACACATTGATATAATAAAAAAATAATGAAAACCATTCTTAATACCAAAATAAAAGAAAATTATAGCAGGGTATTTATTTTTCATTTTTAAAAAAAGTTATGGCTTGTAGAGGAAGTTGAAACTCAAATAATGGTCACGACGGCGAATAAGTCGTTGTCGCCGCATACGTACAAAAAAAACATTCTGTTGTCATTTAGTAAAATGTTTTGAATAAAAAAGATTATTTTTGAATAGAAGTAAAATTCAAAGGATTTTATACACCATATAAAATAAAGTTGGGTATAAAACAAATTGTGCCTTAATGAAAGGAGATTGAGACGAAGTCCCTTACCTCAGGTCCGAGTTGACTCGATTGTTCTTTAACGTCCTGAATAATAAACTTGAGTTAATTTCTGCTTTCTTAAAACCCTTTTTCAAGTTCATTATTTCTTTTATATCACTTATTACCATGTTATGAACACTATGTAATTATTTAAGTTAATAATGGTCGTTTTTTCGATCATTTCTACTTGAGTCAAAAATAAACTCTTTATAATTACAAGTTGTTCATGTGGTAAAATATCCATTATATCCAGAATGATATTCATGATGTAGATATCATATATATCATATATATCCAGTATATACGTGCATTTATAATATTACATAACATTTAGAGGTAAGAAATGAAATGCACCGTTCATGGATACGGTAAGCCGTACGTACGCATGAACGCTACTTTTATTTCTATTTCGTATTTTATGAAATGGAATTATAATGTTATAAAGGTATATTATAATTCCAGTATAATATAATATATAATGTCATTATCTCCATCCTTTATACATCCCACATATGGAATTAACAAATCAAATTACTTTGATGGGGCGGTAGTCCGCACGTCCTAAAATGAAGATATCGCATTTACCCATAATGGAAACCATAAAGGTATGACATAAATGTAAAAATATAGAAGGTTAAGGAAAACTTAAACATAATATATATCATATATAAATATAGTTACATCTTAATGGCCACCTTTGGAGGTTTTAGAATAATATTGAACAATCATCGTTTCGTGAGCCAGAAATTCGCCATCCACAGAAACAGTATTCTCTTTAACCATTAGATGTAGATGTGTGTAAGTGTAGATTGAATAATTGTTATAACAACATCCTAGTATATATAATATACTGGTTTTGTTACAAAATAAATCAATAAAAAGAGTTTAGGGGGTTGGAACGCAAAGTAAAACAAAAGAACATTAGAGAAGAATTTACCTTTAAATCGGGTTACTCCTCTTGGTTTGTACTAAAAGGGTTTCATGAAGAGCTTTATGAATATGGTAAGGATTATAGGATGAAGAGAGGGACGTGGAGAGATAAAATGAGTAGATCGTTTCCGATCCAATGGCTTGAGAGGTGTTTATAAAGAGGTAGAGGTGGGGGACTTCTATAAGAGGAGAGGAGGGGCACTCTTGGAAAGTCATAAAATGTTACATTATATTAAAATGAGTTTCAGATTTTAAAGGTCCCACATTGATATAATTTGAGGATAAGGTGATATGGGTTCGAAATATACTCATCCAATAGGTCTTTTACAAGTTTATGTTATAGATTTTACATTATCTTTTCATTTTATTTAAATCGTTCATTAATGAGATAATCACTGCATCATCAAGATGTCATAAATAATTTAATTTATATAATGTATAAAAATTATAAAAAAATACTATGATGAAGGAAATATTTTTAGCTTTCCAATTACTATTTATAGTATAACATATAATTTATGTAGACAAAATTAAATATGTTTTACTCGGGTGTTACATTCTTTAGTGATATTCTCCTTTCATTAAAAATAAAAAGATATCGTGTCACTTTCACCCAAAAGTGATTCCATGGGGTCCCAAAGTTTGGTACAATACATCCCATGGTCTGACATGACACAAAAAGTAGCATTAGGACACATGTTGGGGTCATTTGTTACTATTATGATATTATTTTATTATCCTTAACTACCCGATTACTAATTAATCAAGATAATTAAAGATAATTACCGTCGTTACTATTCATAATGTCCAAAAAACAAAAGAGTCTTAATTAAATAATTTCGACCTTATGATTCCAAATATGAAATAAATTTTACCAAATTCTAATCATAGAAATTTCAATAATTAATTTAAAAATAATTCCCGTTGTCAAAACAAATAGCGGTTTTTTAAAACAATATCTATGAAAAGTTTGTTACTTGTTTATGACCAATTCCAAGGTGAAATTAATTATAATGACTACCATTGGATTAAATGTTAAAAATATATTCTAATTAAACATTAAAACAAATTTAAAAGATAATCTATCTATATAATTAAATTAGATGATAAAGCAGTTTTGATGTAAAATGCAGTATTTTTCACTATTCATTAAAAAAAATGAACACTGTCATAAAAATAACAAAAATTAATACAAAGTAAATTTCAATGTCCCAATCATAAAAAATAATTTTATTTTGAAAAATATAGCTTATAAAATTTTCAAAATATAGATTTAAAAATGGTTCTCCATCAAAAGGCAGTAAAACAATCTTTTAAATAATATTAGAGAATTCTATGCTTAAGATTGGATTTATTCTCATTTTAATTCGTTAAAAAACTATATAATTAATAAATAGACATAGATAAGAAAAACTATTATTAATTAATTACTTGGTATGTTACAGACCCAATTCTGTTCGTTAAAAATATGATAGATCCATGAGACTTTTCGTTGATTATATAGATTTGAATAACATCACTCTTAAAATCAAGTATCCTTTTCCTCACAGAGATGACTTGTTTATTCTACTCTAGGGAGCTCATTACTTTTCCAATATTAACATAAGTTGGATACAATAATCTGAAGGTGAAGGAGGATGACATCCCGAAAATAGCCTTTTGTACTAGATATAGGCGTTATGAATTTGTTGTTATGCTATTTGGGTTAACTAATGCACCTATTGTATTCTTGATTATTATGAATAGAGTATTTAATGAGTTGTTGGATAATTTTTTGGATGTTTTTATTGATTAAATCCTGATATTTTCTATGACTAAGGAGAAGCATGAAAAACATCTAAGGGTTGTTTTACAAACCACAATGGAAAATAATCTATATGGTAAATTTAGTAAGTGTGATTTCTGGTTGAACCAAATTTCTTTTCTTGGGAACATTGTAAATAAGGATGGAATAACCATTGATCCTAACAAAATAAACGTTTTTTATGAATGGAAAATACCCACAAATGTTACAGATATTTATCACTTTATTGGATTTTCAAGTTATTACTAATAGTTTATTAAAAACTTTGCATGGTTATATACCCTCTAACAAAATTAACACGAAAAGGGGTTAAATTAA
Organism: Viscum album; assembly: GCA_963277665.1. Lineage (NCBI taxonomy): Eukaryota > Viridiplantae > Streptophyta > Magnoliopsida > Santalales > Viscaceae > Viscum > Viscum album. Next base: position 1,360,700,046 of record OY728141.1, on the reverse strand, counting down.
CTTAGAAAGAATAATGTGAAGTTTATTTTTTAGAACACAAGAATAGATTGGAGAATGCTACATTTTCTGGCCTTGCCTTCCCAAAATGGTGAGTTTTTCATCTATAGTGATGGTTCTTTGAAGAGACTTAGTTGTGTTTTCATGCAGAATGATTAGGTAATTTCTTATGATTCAGTACAACTCAAAAATCAAGAGTTAAATTATCCCACACATGACATATAATTGGATGTTGTGGTTTTTTCTTTTAAAATTTGGAGGCATCATTTATACAGAGCCAAATGTCAAATATATACTAACCATAAAAGTATAAATATATATTCCCTCATAAGGAATTAAACATGAGGAAGAAACGATGACTTGAACTGATAACGGATTTTGAATGCATGATCAATTAACATTTGGAAAAATTAAAAAAAAGTGGAAGATGCCCTGAGTCAAAAACATCATGCATCATTAACCATTTTACGTTTGGAACATGATCCCTTGATTATTGATTTGAAGAACTTTGGCCTAGAAGTTGTTGCTGTAGGAAATACCTTTGTTTTTGTTCAGGTTTCATTACAGTGATCATTATTAGATAGAATTAATTATGCACAAAATGAAGACCATTATATATATAAAAATGTGTAATTGGTTAAAATGGGTAAGTTTCCTGAATTTAAACATGATAAATATTGCATTTTCTTATTTGGAAAAAGGTTATGTGTGCCTTGTGATTCCTACTTGAAGAATTTTTTTGGGTGATGCTCATAGTTCACCATTTTTAGTCCATCCTAGAAGTAATAAGATGTATAGAGACCTTGGGGAGTATTACATGGGGGGTGGAATGAAAAGGGATATTACATGATTTACTATACAATGTTTGACTTTACAATAGGTTAAATATGAATGACAGTTTATTAAGGGGATGCTTCTGCCTTTCCCAGTTCCAGAGTGGAAATGAGAGAATATATCCATGGAATTCATGGTGGGCCTACCTAAGACTTCTCATGGTAACAATGTGATTTGGGTTTTAGTTAATCGAATGAAAAAATATACAAATTTTAATTCTATTCGAGATACAATGTATTTGGATCAGATTTCTCAACTGTACCTCAAAGTGATTATCAGGTTACAGGAAGTTCCTCTTTCCAATATATCCGATAGGGATCACAGGCTCACTTATAACTTTTGGAAGGGACTTCAATAGTAGTTGGGCATAAAATTAAATTTTAGTACAACTTTTCATCCTCAATCAGATGGGCAGTCAGAATGAAGGATTCTATCTTTGGATGATATTCTTAGAGTTTGTTCAATAGACTACTAGGGAATTTGGGATCAACATCTTTCTTTAGTTGAGTTTTCTTATAATAACAGGTTTAATTACATTAGATAGATGGAATATTTTGAGGCATGATATGGGAAGTGGTGTAAAACTCTATATTTTTGGTATGACATTGGGGAAATGAAGTTGATTGACCAGAATTAATAGAGGAAGTGACTGAGGAAATGAAGATGATCTAATCATACATGAGGATAGCTGAGAGCAGGCAGAAAATTCATGTAGATAATAGGGTGAAAGGCTTTTTCTTTGAGATAGGTGATCATGTTTTTCTCAGAATCTCACCATAGAAAAGTTTTATGAGTTTTGGTAAGAAAGGAATGATAAGTCCACGATTAATTGGACCTTATGAAATTCAGGAAAAGTTTGGACCAGTCGCCTACAGAGTATACTTTCCTCTTAATTTATCCCAGGTACATAATGTATCTCATGTTTATATGTTGATAAAATATGTTCATATTCAACTCTTGTTTTTATCCCAGAAGCAGCTCAGCTAAAAGAGAACCCTTCTTATGAAGAGAAACCAGTTTAGATTATTGATTGAAGGGACCTAGTATTTCGGAATAACGTAATCCACCATGTAAAGGTTTTGTGTAGAAACCATATGATTTAAGAAGCAACATGTGAGATTGAAAATTCTATGAGGGAAAGGTACCCTCACTCTCTTAATAAGTAAATAAAATTATGAGGACACAATTTCCAGAAGGTATTGATAATGTTACACCATATGGTTTAAAAAATAAATTGAAAGGGAACCTTGTTTTATATAGATATTTTATACCAACCTTTAACCATATTTTTTCCTCTTATATGTTTTGAATTATTAAAAACGGCCATCTAAAATTGTGTTCAGTAAGTTATTTGGATTTTGATGGAACCAACATGATTTTTGGTGAATAGTAACATTAACTTATGAATAGTAACATGAATAGTAATATGACCCAAATTAATAGTAAATTGTATTACTATTTTATTTTATTAAGTCTTTAAGATAATGACATCTTGATTAATTTTTAATGGTGATAAAAATGGATTTATAGTTTTATAATTGTTAATTTTTGAATACATTATTATTTTAGTTTAAAAATAAATTAATAACAATAATAAATTTATTTTCCAAAAATGAAGATTGTTTTTGAATTATATACATTGAAAAATAGTTAGGGAGAATTTTTTGGAATTTTCTAAAAGTCTATAATTTTTTATGTATAATAAAAGATGATAAATGCTAAAAACATTATTTACTGCATCATAGGTATCGCAAGGCTGATATATGAACACTTAGTTAGAAATGAAATTCTATTATTACTATTTGGGGTCACTTTAATTAAGAGTATTCATAGTCTTGGGCAAAATAATATAATAATGATTAAATTAATGTAAAATACCTCCTCTCCTCCACTATAAATACCACCCTCATTTACATCTTCCTCCCACACCTCTCAAGCCTTCATCCTTACCAAAGTTATTCCCAATACTACACCAAAGGATATTCCTCACTTCCTAGTGCTTCTGGTCTCACCAATAGTCCAAAACCAAAGTTCTTAAGAAGGATCTCAAGGAGAAGAGATCAAGAGGTAAAAATCTTCTTTTTTTCTTTTTTTTCATTTTATTTTATTTTATATTCTATTTCTTTACTCACATACCATTTTCGAAGAGGAATGAATGATCGAGTTTATTACATATTCTAGATTTCATCATGTTAATGGAAGACACACATTTATACTTTTTCTCCTCTCCCACTTATTCAAGAAATTAAAAAAATCATCTGTGATGTTTCAGTTTTCCGACATCATGGATGATGTGATTTATATTTCCTTTACATCCTTAAAGACTGGTCATGAATTTATTTTTATGGTTGAACCATATTGTAATTTAATTATTATATCTTATATATGGTTCTGGAATCAGTTTTTACACGTGTTATTAAATTATAAAAGGAAATGAGTTCTTTACGATCGAAGAATCTCCAAAATAACCTAAACAAATATGAATAATTTTTTAACTAATGAATCATCCTCATGATAGAATTACAAATGATGAATGGTATAATTTATGGTTCTATAAATATATAAATATCAATCCTTTCTAATTATGGAGTTCCACTTCCAATCGGTAAGACTATCCATTATGAATCCATAATGGAAATCATGTAAAGAACACATCCAAAACAATGCAATGGACAAAATACTAACAATTAAAGAGTAAAATGATATAAAGAAATGATCATATAAGGTATTATAAAGAAGTATATGTTTCTTTAAGATATTAATAACACTATTTTAACCATTATATATATATTTTTTAAATGATATTGAGGTAAGAAAAACCCGAGGTAAGGGAATTCTTAACTTGATTTCCATTCATTGGGTTAAACTTGTACTTCATTATTTATGTGGTACTAAAATTGTTTGTGTGATAGGGTTTTGTTTATATTGAATAGAATTATGTGTATTTATATTGTATATACATATTCCATTAACTTTGTTAAGTCTTTCTTCAATTATATTATTTATGTAAGCGGGTTTTCTTTTAAAATCCTCTTTTAAAATTCATTTTTACAAAATTCAAAAGCAATGTTTCTATGAAATTATTCATGTTTTATGATTGTGTTTTGGTTATTGGGAATTAATTATGACGAAGGGTGGGACCTATATCTACCTATAATGCATTGGGTATGTGTAGGTTGGAGGTCGGTTGTGTGGTTACGCCAAGTGTAACTATGATGGTTACACAAATTGTAAGGTAGTTGTGAGGGTTAAAAATTATATGGAAAACGAGAGGGTTAAAAGATTATGTATGTAATGCCATAACATACCTTAATGATTATATTTATGTTCTTATTTTTGTGGTAATAATGTGAAAATCTCATGTTTTACAATTTATGTACATATATGGGTGACAAGTATCTCTTTTGAAAAAGATTTTATACGTTATAAGTATTAATGGACTAATGCGTTCTTTTCTTCTTTTTATATCCATTAATGAGTTTTATTGTGCTCATCCCCAATTTTAAAATGATTTTCACAGGTTATAAGGATTTGTAAGAAAAATATGGAATCCAAGTTAAATGTTTGACGAATTTTCAAAGAAATCATGTTTTATTTAAAAGGTTTTATATTTTGGAAGAAATGAATACAGTTTTTATGGTATCAACTCTATATTAATGTTTAATGTAATGAATGTATTATGTCACAATTCTATGAATATCAAAACTTGAAAATATCATCAATGTGAAAGGAAGTGATATCTTAACTAAATTCAAGATTATGTGATGTAATAAGGTTTGTTACTTACAAACAGTTGGATAGAAATAGATTGTAAAACATTGTTTCATGTAAGAAAACATGAGAAACATTATCATGTGTAAGAAATAATAATATATAAGAAAAAATATATCAATATTAATAAACATTAAATGGAGTAGGATCTGACAAAATAAAATGTTACTTTAAGGAAATGAGGTTACTGTAAGAAAAAAATTTAATATAATTCATAAGAAAGTGAGAATCAGAGTCTAAACTCTGATGAATTCAAAATCTGATTTCTAAAGAAATTAGAGTATGATTTTAGAAGATATAAGGGTTTGATTTCAGAAGGAATCAAAGTCTGATTTCAGAATAAATCGGATTCTGATTTTAGAAGAAATCATAGTATGATATCAGAAGAAATCAGAGTCTGATTTCAGGAGAAATAGAAGTATGATTTTAGAATAAATCAGAGTTTTATTTTAGGATAAATTGTCATTTGATTTTAGGAGAAATCAGAGTTTGATTTCGGGAGAAATCAGAGTTTGATTTCAAAATAAATTTGAATCTAATTTTATGAGAAATTAGATTATGATTTTATAATAAATTAGAGTCTGATTTCAAAATAAATCAGAGTGAAATTTCATAAGAAATTGGAGTCAGGTTTCTGATGAAATCGGAGTCTTATTTGAAAAGAAATTGGAGTCTGATTTAGAAGAAATCGGAGTATGATTTCATGAGAAATCAGAGTTTGATTTCAGTGGAAATAAAAGATCAATTTCAAGAGAAATCATATTTTAATTTTAGTAGAAATCAGTGACTAATTTTAGCAGAAATCAAAGTCACAGTTCTATATAAATCAAATTTTAAGTAACTATAAGAGTCTTGGTCATATAAGGATCTGATTTTTTTACTGAAGAAAAAGATGGTAAGTCATGGATTAAGAAAACACAAGATAAAACAATGAAAACCAAAGGTAAAGCCAAAAACATTAATAGATAATGTAAATTTTCATTAAGAAAATATTTCTGAGAGAAAGAAAATTTTTCATAAGAAAAGGTTTTTTTGATTTTCAAAACATAAAGGAATGGAAAAGTAATAAGGGAACTTATTACTTCAACAATATCCCCTATTTTAGAAGGCACAAAAAACTTTTCATAAAAGAATATAAGGAATATAAAATTTCATTTTTGAACTAGAAAAATTGGTATCTCCCCATTACATTGTTTAAGGATTATGATAAATACAAAAAACTCCCCCTTAGGTTTTAAAATCTCTATGGATCATATTCTTGTATTTCATAAATAAATAACTCTTTCTTACTTAATATTTTCTTCTTTAAGTATTCTCCACCCTACTTATCCATTGTATTTAATAGTATTTATTTTGATCATTCCTTTATACCACCTTTTGATTTTCTTAAAGGAATGGAGGGAATGAAAAAAATGTACTTGGAATGTTAGGAATATATAAGGAAAAATAATGAAGAGATAACAAATTTCATTATGTTGACAAAAAATTATTACAAGGAAAGTACAACAAAAGATCATAGTTTAAGAAAAAAATCATTCATACTTCTTCTTCTCCTTTGGAATTATCTTTTTTAGAGTTTCCTTCAGCTTCATAAACTCGTTATAATCTTCTTCAAAAATTTTGATCAACGGATTCTAATTCTAATTTTTCTTTTGGAGATATTTTATCCTTTATTCCAAATATATAATAATTTCTACATGAGACCTTACCACATATTCATGATATTTTATTTTCTCTTACATTTTTATCGTGAGTTCCCCTTCGCTTTTCATATTGAAAGAAAAAAAATTCAGCTTTCCATTCAGGTCCTTATCTTCTTGGATCCGAGTAGTTTTTTCTTGATTCAAATTCTCTTAAAGACTTGTTGAAAGGTTATTTATTGTGTTATATGACTAATCAAAGGAATCCTTGACTGAATCATTGAACTCTCCCATAATTTTCAGATCAACAATCAGTAACTTAGACCACTTGGTTATCTCTTTAAAAGATCTTTTATGAGCATCGTTACAAATTTGAAAATTCTTGAACTCATCTTCATGTTTGTTAAACTTCTCTTTAAGAATCCCTGTTGAATCAAACTTCATATTTTTTGTTTGTTTAAGTATTTGTCTCCTAGAATTGATGCCTGGAAATAAGGGAATGGCATTCACAAGCTTATTTAAGGGCTGAACAACAAAATCATGTCCTAATGAAGATGAATATTCTGATGTAGATTCCTTTATAAGTGAAGTAATTTTATCTTTATCTTCTTATTTCCCCTTAGAATTTCCAAAAAAAAATCCTTCTTGGTTTTTCTACTTCAAATTTCATTGGTGAATCAACTAAAAATTTCTTACCTTTATCATCTTTAGAGATTTCAATATTAAATTTCTAAGTCTCATGCTCACTATCATAAATTTGGACTATTTTATCATTATCATAGAAATATTTTTCAACAAAATTTTCCCCAATTTTGATATCATCGTCAGGATGAATAAAATCATGTTTACAAATCTCATCCTCTGATGGTTTATCAACCTCATCCTAAGCATCATCATTTTTCTATACTGGTTATTCCTATAAAAGTACCAATGTTGATTCAGCATTGGAAGTTCTAATATAAAACATGTTATAAGGGCTCTCCTTATCCTGATATTATTCCACTATTTTGATTACATCATCACATTCCACGTCATTTTATTTATCGTATTGTTTTTTAACTTCTTGTTCTTCAATAATGGGTTCTATAATAGAAATAACTTTATTTGTATTATATGTACCTAGAGTTTCAAATTACATTGGTTCTTGCAAGAAGGATTTTGGAACCTAACCATGTTCAGTGTCCTTCTTTTTATCTCTAATAAAAACTTGAACAATATCATCTTTAGACATCTTCTTCATTAAAATCATCTCTTTAGTATGCTTCTCAATCTCTTTAGTTGCTTGAAACTTTAAAGACTTAGCCTCACCTAGTACTAACCAAAAAATTGCATCCCCCTCTTTCTTTTTATTCTTCTTCTCTCTCCATTTAGCAAAAAAATCATTAGAAAAGGTTTTTTCTTTTTTCATCTTGGGTGGAGAAGATGCTGACTCAGGTTTTAGAATTTTCTATTTTGGTTCCAGTTCTTATATTTTCTTTTATTTGGAATTTTCTTGGAATATTCTCCATCTTAACTTTATTTCTGACCATTTCATCATTGTTATCAAGAAGATAAAAAAACTCTCTAGTACTAATAATGAAACCAATTTTTATCCTTCTCAATTTATCATCACTCAAAAACATAATGTTGAAATCCTTTGCCTTTGAGTTGCATGAAATTTTAAAGGATTCTAGGCATAAGACAATAATCATCCACAAGATTAAAGGATACATTATGATCTGAGACATGATGGTTCCATTTAGGATATTGCTGATGGTTAAAAGGATGCACTTTATGTGGTTTATCATCCTTATATTTACCAAGAAATTTATCGTGAATATATCACATTTCATAAAGGAATCCTTGCCTTCCTTTATCAGAATGAGAAAACTTTGCATCCATATACCTAAAAATCTATAATTGGTTGAAAGATGGGAAATAATTGGTGACTTTACTCCTTTTTGTCTATGAAAATCAATTTTCTTAACCTTCTCAAAATATTCTTCCTTTTCTGACAATTTTTGTGAGTAAAATGTTTCTTTACCTTCATAAGGTATATCAAAGATGCTAGTGTCCTTGTTGAAATATAGAGAATAAGTTTTTCCATAACTCTTGAATGGAAACATCTCTCTTCCACCTTGTTCATAAAAAAGAACTGTATCATATAATTCTATAAGAAGATCAAGATATACATAATCCTGATTCTTTTCTTTTTCTACACATAGACTTTCCCAACTATTTTTCTTTAGGATTTTTTAAATCAGATAATCATAATTCACAACGAAATTTGGGCCCACCAAACTTTCTCAGTAAATTAACCAATCCTTGAGTTCTTTGTTAGAGGCCATAAAAGTTTTCAATTAAAATTCAAGATACATTAAGATCTTAAGGAAATAAAGATAATTTAATGGTATCTTTGAATAAAGGCAGATCTTTGGCAAATAATCACTAGGATAACCGATGTGAGATGAAAATAGGGGGGGTACTTTATATAGGATTCATGGTGATGGTTCATATTCAAAAATAAATTTAACGGTTAAGATTAACTTGAACTAATTTGATGGTTGATATCAATGCTGAATAAGGACATATAGGTTCTAATCTTTTGATGTTTTAAGGAAAAATCGGATTTAAGGATAGTGAATCAGATAAAGTTTTCTTAAAATAATATAGAAATACCAATAAGTAAACAAATAAAATTATTAATATTTTTGTTAGGAAACCTAACTTCTATATTTCAAAGAAATAATTTTAAATATTGGCAAGATTTTTCTTGGAGAATTTAGGTTTTAGAAATTTTTATTTGTGAAAGAAAAAACTTTTTATGTTCTGAAAATTTTAGGTTCTGAAAATATATTAAAATGAAAATATAAATGAGTAAACATAAATACCCGCCCTGTGAAAAAGAGTATCATAATGTTCTAATATGGTTTTTTAAAAAGTTAATTTGTAATATTACCTTACGGTTATTATTCATAATTTTTTATTGTATTCAAATCTATCAAAAGGTAAATATTGTGTAAATATTCCATAATGTTAGTCTTGAGTTCCGATAAATTGATGAATGGTATCTCTTTTAATTGTACGATCCCAAAGAAAGTGATGCATAATATCTATGTGTTTTTTAAGAGATTTATTTGTATGGTTTTTTCTGAAATAAATGGAAAAAGTATTATCACACATTATTTGTGTTTTGGTAAAACTCATGGCATAGTCTGTGAGTGTGTGTTGCATCCACAACACTTGAGAACAAACACTTTTAAATACTACATATTCTACTTCAACAGTGAAAAGTTATAATGAGTGTTATTTCATTCATGAATAAGAAACTAATGAATCGCTTATTAAATTAAAAGTTCTACATGTACTTTTCTATCCCTTCTACAACAACCTTTTTTAGCATTTGAATTTAAAAAAAAACCATTTCTAGAAGAATAGAAAATCCCTAAATACATGGTTCTCTTTAAATATAGAAAAAAAATTCACTTATTTTTAATGGTATTCTTTTGGATTAGATTGATATGTTTCACATAATCACACTAAAAACATTAATTTTGGACAACAATATTCTAAGTATAATAGACTTCCTATCATACCTATAAAATATGGCTGATCTACTGATTTTCCAGCTTCATCAATATCAAATACATTTGAGGTACCGATTGGAGTACTTATACTTTTATTTGTTTCATATCCATACACCTTAGGAAGATAATTAATATACTTATGTTGAGATATATATGTTCCATCTTGTTTTTCAAAAAATTTAAAACTATAGAAAAATGTTAACTAACCTATCATAATCATTTCCAACTGAGATTTCTAGAGATTCCCAAAATAATCAGTTAATGATTTCTGAGTTAATACGAATATATTGTCATCAAAATAAATTTGAAAAATAAAAACATTATTCTTATATTTATTTATTAAAAGGTTTTGATCAGCAGTTCCATTAACATATTTTTTTAACAAAAATCTTATAAGTCAATAATACCAGGCTATAGGGGCTTGTTTAAATCCATATGAAGCTTTGGTATGTTTGGAAACATGTTTTGGATGTTTTTTGTCTTTAAAATTAAGAGGTTGTTCAACATAAACATCCTCTTGAACATATCTATTAAAGAAAGAACACTTCACATCCATTTGTAAAATTTTAAAATTGAAAAATGTTGCAAAGGCTAGAATAATAAGAACAGATTAATGTATTTCTGCTGGAGTACAAGTTTCTTCATAGTCTATTCCTTCTTGTTGATTATGGACTATAGAAAATAATCTTTCTTTATTTCTTACAATTATTCCATTTTCATCACATTTATTTATGATGACCCACATAACACCAATAAAAGAAGTTTCCATATATCATTAAACCAAGGTATATACTTTGTTCATTGAGAATTCATTTAGTTCATAATGAATAGATTCAATCCAATATTCATCATATAAAGCTTCATTAATTTAATTTGGATCTAATTGGGAAAGAAATTATAGATGTTCTTATTTTTTTCTTAAATAACTTATAGTACTTACATGTAGATTTAATTCACCAATAATACAATCACTTTGATGATTCTTAAGAAACAACTGATTTAGATTTTGTAAAACATATTCATCAACATATGGTAAAATAATTTCAGTTGTAAATACATCATAATTTTATTATTATTTTACTTATTATAATAATATTCCAACAAAGGCTGATAATATGTTTTTGAAAACACATCTGAAGATATAGGTTGAGGTTGTTTAAAAAAAGGATCAGTTTCCTTAAATTTAACATGCACTATTTCTTTAATAGTACAAGATTTTTATAAAAGGATATAAGCCTTATAAGTAGTGGAATAACCTAAGATAATTCCTTCATCAGATTTAGGTGGGAGTTTATGTAACCTGTCTTTAGTATTCGAGTTAAATACATTGCATCCAAATAATTTGATAAAAAAAAATTAGGTTTTTGACTAGTACACAATTCAAAATGTGTTTTATGAAGAAAAGTTCTTATTAAAAATAGATTTATAGTATAACAAGAATTACTAATAGCTTCATCGTGAAAGTGTTTAACAATAGAATATTCACTCAACATTGTTCTAGATATCTTATGAAGAATTCAAATTCTTCTTTCAAAAGCACCACTTTGTTGAGTAGTTCTTGGATCTGAGAAGTTATGAGTAATGTCTTTCTTACTACAAAAAGTTACAAAATATGAATTTTCATATTCTTGACCATGATCGCTATGAATAGATATAAACATAAGTGTTTTCTCCTTTATAACTTTAGCAAAAAAGACATAAAATAAGAAATGGCATAATATATATTTTCTAGAAAATAGACCCTTGTAAATCATGTGAAATCATCAACTAAAAAAATTCACAATATTTTCCTCCAATACATCCATTTTGTGTTGGACCAAAAAAGATCCATATCCACTAGCTATAATGCATCAGAAGTTGAGAGTTGATTAAACGATTTAAAGCTTGACTTATGTTTCTTTACATATTGACAAGGATCAAAAACTTTTTAAGAATGAAATATAAGCTCTGGGAGATCCTTAACAACTATTTTCTTTGAGAGTTTCATAGGTTCCTATAGTAACAATGTCCTATTATTCTATAACATAACCAATATTGATCATTCATTTCACTAAGGCATGTTATGTCTTGGCTCGTATGGTCTTTTATGTTATGCATATATACATTCTCATGCATATGGGTAAATAGAATAAAATCTTCCTTGGAATTGTGTACTAGGCATTTTCATTCCTCAAATTCACAAGGTAACCTTCATTGCATAATTGGATTATGCTTATAAGGTTGTTCTTAAGACCTTTAACAAATAAAACATTTCAAATTAAATCTTTTCTAATAAGAACAATGATACATATAGCAACAATTTATTCCATATAATTATCTCCCAAGGTTACCTTTCCAACTTTCATATTAATAATCTTTTAAAATATTTATTTGGTACCAGTCACGTGCTGGTAACATCCACTATCCATGTACCATGTGTTTTTGTTGGTACTTCAATTTGTTTTCTAGAAAATAAAATAGTTAGACATTTGGAATCCAAACTTTCTTGGATCTATAATTATTAGAAAGTAAAATCTTAGGTATCAACATTTTCTTAGAAAAGTATGATTTATAAAAACCTAAGGATTTGGTTTTATTTAAAGAACAGTTTTCTCCCAATTTCCACCACATTGACATTTAGTAAAATAAGGAACACTTTATGGAACAAATTAGTTATGACTAAAAACAGGTTTTGAATGAGAATAACCAAATATATAAATATTACTAAGAGGATGATGTTTTGAATAAATTTTATCAAATTATGTCCTTATAAAAGTAAAATTTGATAATAGTTTCTTTAAGGAAAATATTTCAGACTTAATCTGATGACAAAATCCTTATCCTCATAGTCATTAGTTTTAAAATTTGTTTTTGTCTCTAAAATATTTTTTTGAGAAATAAAATTTTCAAGATCCTTAGAATATTTATCCTTCTCAGAATTAACTTTAGTAATGTTTTTAGAAATATTAACAACATCAAGAGATTTCTGATCAAGATCTTTTGAATGATATGATACTACTTATGATAAAACATGGATTCTATAATTTTTTTTCTATAAATTATTTTTTATCTTACAATTATCATTCTCATGAAATTTATAAAATCTAGAAACTTATTGAAATAAAGGTAAGGGATTATCTTCAGATAAAGAAGACTCTTCATTCAAATATTCATAAATTTCTTTACCCAGATAATTAGAATTTAAATAAATATTGGTTAAAGATTCAAAATTGTGTAACTTAGACATAAGACAATGATTTCCAATAGTTAATCTAGTTATAAGATTAATATTCTTATGAATTTATTATTCATATTCCAAGGATTCATCTGAAGAGTAACAACCACTGGCACTCCAGGTGTCATTTGACATCAAGAAATTCATAGCCTTATATTTGTAGTACTTATTTTTGTTCCTTTTATATTAATTATCCTTTATATCTTTTCTCCTGATCTTGGGACAATTGGATTTGATATGTACAACCTTTTTTCATTCATAAGAAGTTACTTATAAATATTTCTTGTCATTCCTGTCTTTCTTCTTAAATTTGGACTGAAAAAAAAATTCTCACAATCTTGTCTATCCTTAATGAAATATTGTCTACTTCATTATCAGACCGATCACTTTCTGTAGATTCCGATATTACAACACCTCTCTCAGCTTTATATCTAGTAACTCATTCTGGAGTCTTGGATTTAGATGTAATAGTGGAAGAAATTCTTATATTACCATCCTCAATCTTATTAAAGTATTCATCTCTCATCATTCTTGTTTCATGTTAAAGAATATTTCAAAATAACTCATCAAGAGTGATGGTAAATACTTTCCTATTTTCATAAATAGTTGTTTTTCTAGATTCCAACTCATTGGGAAAGATATCAATTATCTTGTCCACATGTATTTCATCATCAATTCCTTTTTTCCCATATATTAAAGACTGTTGAGGATAGTAATAAATCTTTGATGAGCTTTTCATACGGTTTCGCCATAATAAAATATAAATACATGATTTTGATCTCTTAACATAGCTCTTCTTATTTTTATTCATTTTGAAGTTCTAAAGTGGGTAATTTCATTTTTCCTCTCGATGATATTTGTAGCTTCACATGAAGAAATATTACTATAGTTATTCCTGGTCATAGAACATAATAATGTATTTCATACCTTATAATGAAGTTTATATTCATGTTTATCTTGATTTTTGAACTTTCAAACTTCCTTTTACAATATCTTTTAATCTCTGGTTAGCATTAAAAAGTTATCTAATCCAGTGTTAATAACAAAGAACATCATTTGGCCTCTCCAATATTAATAGTCTTTACCATCGAAGATTGGTGGTATGGTTGGATTTATACTGTCTATAAAAACCAATGTTCATTCTTTCCATTCTATTATAAAATACAAATGATCTTTTCTACAAAAAAAATAGTAGTAAAAGTTTATAGACAAAGAAAAATTTGAGAAAGTATTGATAAGAAAGAAATATTGGTAAACAAAACTTATATATAAGTATAATTATTTCTATGACATTCTCTGAAACCAATTTTAGGATCAAAATTTATATGTATATACTCAATTAGAAGAGGGGGGGGGGGTGAATTGTATGTTTATAAACATTTTTTTATATTTTACGAAAATATATGTTTATAAATGTTAAACAATATGGATTTGAAAACCCTCTTTACTTCATAACTAAGAAATTAAATTCCTAGGATCTGATAATATGGATCCGATAAAAAAATTTAAGACAAGTTTACTGAGAGAAAGATTCAACTTTACAACATTTAGAATCTTATTTATTAGAGTATACTATTATAATAAAGTAAAATAACGTTATAATTTCTTTCTTTAACAAAAATTCAGTATAATTAAAAGCTTTTATCCAAGACAAGTAAACAAGTAAGAAATATTTTATCCCAAAGATAATAGTATCCAACAACCTTGGATAAAAGTCCATTGATTTATAATTTCATGAAAATATGTCTTACCCACCCCAGGGTAGGCCCTTGATAAGAATATAGGAATCTGTCTTGATATCCCCGCAAGCCCTCAATCTCTATGGTGATCAGAACCTCTGTCTTTCTATCCTTGGAAGCCCTCAATTGATAGGCAATAATCAGAATCACACTAGCCAGGCTGAACAAGATGTTCACTACTTTAAGAAGTAGTTCTCAACATTCATACAAGGCAGGTTTGAGCTGAGCTCTCATATCAATAATTCTCTCTCTGGAATTTAGAAAGTAGGAGTTTGAGGTGAATGTCTTTCAAATGGATGGGTATTTATGGGAATGAATTCCAATGTTCTCCTTCCTCCTCCAGCGATTATATTTTTCATTAAATTTTGGAGGGACATGTACACATGTCACTCAACCAATGGTTAGTTACAAAAATATTTAAATACATCATTTCATTTAAGAAAACCTAAGAAACATTATCATATGTAGGAAACAATAATATTTAACAAAAATATTTTCAAGATTAAGAAATATTATCAATTTTAAGATCCAATAAAATGAAATTTTACTTTATGGAAATGATTTAACTATAATAAAATAATTTAATAATATTTTTATTAAATTGATAATAAGAGTCTAAATTATGGTGAATTCTGAATCTAATTTCAGAAGCAATCAGTGTAAAATATGAAAGAAAATTAGAGTCTGATTTTAAACGAAATCAGAGTATTAATTTAGAATACATCAGTGTTTGATTTCATAAAAACTTAGAGTCTGATTTTAGAAGAAATGGGATTCTGGTTTTAGAAGAAATCAGTGTCCAATTTCAAGAGAAATCATAGTTAGATTTTAGAAGAAATCGGAGTCTGGTTTCTGGAGAAATCCGAATCTGATTTCAGGAGAACTCAGAGTAAGATTTCTGGAGAAATTGGAGTCAGATTTGAGAAGAAACCAGAGTCTGATTTTAAAAGAAATGAGATTCTGATTTCATGAGAAATTGGAGTCTGATTTCTTAAGAAATCATAGTTTGATTTTAGAAGAAATCAGAGTCTGATTCTAGAAGAAATAAAAGTCTTATTTCAAAATAAATCAGTGTCTGATTTTAGATGAAATCAATGTTTGATTTTAGGAGAAATTGGAGACTGATTTCAAAAGAAATCATATTCTGATTTTAGGAGAAACCAGTGAATGACTTTATAAGAAATCGGAGTAAAAATATTGGGGAAATAAGATTTTAAGGAACTATAAGATTATAAGTTAGATAATGATTTGATTTTTTTACATAACATAATATATTATGTCTTGGGTTAGGAAAATAGTAGAGAAGATAATAAGAACTAAAGGTAAAGTCAAAATATTTACAGATAAATTAAATTTTCTTTATGAAAATATTTCTTAGAGAGCGATAATATTCTTTAATAAAATGTGTTTGTGATATTCACAATAAAATGGAATGTAAAATTAATAAGGTAAAATATTTACTCAACATTATAACCCCATTCATATACATATAGGTTCATTATTTAGGGAAACAACACATTCCCCAACCTGACAGTGGTCATTATTAGGAATGTTATGCACCCCACGGAGACAATAGTTGTTTTTCCTATGTGATGGTAAGTTCCACCAAACATTTTCAACAAAATTGGATAAAAATCCATCCTTTTATGAAATTCTCCCACATTATTTTGTAGCTAATAGATTCTCAATTACTCTACATTTTATATTTCATTTTCAACAAACATTGTTGTGATTCGACCCATACCATAAAATGAGCCTTATTTTTTATCCATCTTCATTTTATCATGCTCTCCCTCTAATATGTGATTAATCTGAAACTATGAAACCTGATAAAATTGAAACCAAATGGAAGGTTTCATAGTTTTTTCAACACCATAATAAATATTTATAAAATAAAGGAATAATAATAAATATAAAGAATAGTTCTCAAAAGGATAAAAACAAATCATATGATCATATATCAAGAATGGGTCTCAAATTCCTCTCACATGCCCACATAAAAACAAATATCAATCATGGGGTAAAAAGAATATACAACAAATCATTAAAACATAATATAAAAGGCATTATATGGTTTGAAAATTCCTACCTAAATATCATTGATAAATTAATCAAACACTCACCAAAGGATCAAATCCCAAACCACATTTCACAGTCATAGAAAACAATCGTACACGTCAAAGAAGGCTCGCCAAGTCCATTAATGCAATTTTTTCTAAGACATGTGAAAGAATAAGATGTCAATTAACTAGATCTATTTTTTATTAAAGAATGATTAATGAATTCTTCATTGATTCTATATTTCAAACTCATGTCTGGAAACATACACAATTCACATAGGATCTAGATCTAATCAATGGGATCTCATTGATATATCGAGTCCACCAATAATTGATAAGATTCTCGTAATCAATGAAAGATCATAATATGAAAAAGAGATATCTTTAAAATTATAGATCAATCACAGATCTATTAAAGAGGTAATAATTCAACATTGAATCTTTATAGAAACCAAGGATCAATTATATATCTATGCACATATCTCAAAAAAAAGTGTAATTTAGAATATATCTAGAGAGAACTCACTATTCTAGCATCACCATATTCATCGAACCATGAAGAACCAAATGGAGATGAAAAGGAGAGTTTAAATGACTATAGAGGTCTCAAATTTGAAATTTTCATTTTAGGGCCATATTAGGGTATTAAACTAGGTTAAAAAACAAGCACAATTGAAAAGAAATTGGCTATATTTAATGCACACCTGATTAGGCTGTATCGATGAGCTAGTTGGCCTCATTAGATGGATGGTTAAAAAAACTCTTGGGATGATGTTCTAGGAAGAATCACATGGATTTTTTTGTCCCCATGGACTGGCCACTGAGGTCAGCTGAAAACTGTAGACATGTTGGAACCCCATCTGCTGACCGGTGAGTACCACCGGGGTGCTGGTACCAGCTTTCTAGTAACCACTCAAACCAACCATAAAACAACATTCTAGAATTATATCCCTATGAATGTTTTACTATAAATAACCTCATGAACTCTATTAATAGTGACGAACAATAAAGGGAATGGATAATTTATTTAACTCAAAAAATTTGTACATCGATACAGGAAAGGTTGTTACAAGATTACTAATGAATATGGAACCTACCTATCATATGAATCTAGTAATGTAAATATATATACACCCAACTATATATATATATATATATATATTGTGATAGAAAATCACATTAGTAAACCCCCAATATTATATAACCATCATTTTATTATAAAAAATCATAATTAATGTTTGAGAATAATTTATAAAATTATATATTTTTTTCTTTAAATCATTTATAGGTAAAAAAATAAGTTACGTTTGAAAATATTTTTGGTATAATAAAAATATTTTTAAAAATATTTTTGAATACCTTGGAAATATCTTGGATAGAAAGGGTAAATTACTATTTATTTTAATATGCAAAATACTGAAAAATAACACCACTTTTTATTTTACATTCCAAATAGTTTCATTTTCAATAATTAAATTGAAAAAAATAATGGAACAAAAAAAATACTATAATAAATATATTTTTTATAACTATAAGTGAAATAAATAAAATATTATAAAAATGACTTACCATTATAATTTTAATAGAAAGAAATTAAATATCCATAATGTAAGATGAATCATATGAGTAAATTACGTTAAAATCCTGATCAAAATATAAATTAATAAACATCACATAATAATCATAAAAATATAAAAAAAATTAAAGTAACATTATGGGAAACTCCTTATTTAACAAGGAAACAATATCAAAAGTTCTATGGAGGAACCATCTACATACCAATTAAGAAATTATGTCAACATATACACTTGAATTTTTATCAACTGGGTTTATTAGTAATCTAATCCCTTAATCAGTTTATGATATTAATTGGGTAATATGAGGTGCTGTGTAAACTCAACCAGTATATCACTCTTCAAAAATATCCATCTTATTTACATAAGTATCTAATAAAGAAATGTAAATAGAGGTAACTAAATAATTCAAGACATAAAACTCAATATAATTTCAATAATTGAACTATAATAAACACACATATCACCTAAAAACACCCTTTAAAGAAAGAACCCTTTTCATATTGAGATTTGTTAATGATTAATTAAAATCGTACAAAATCCAAAATCATAAAATCCAAAAAAAAAGAAAAATAATCAAGAGTGTAAAACATGTAATGAAATCTCTTTATTCTATTCCAAAATGAGATTTTAGTTTTAATGAGTGTTGAAAATCACAAAAAAATCCTCTAAAAAGGAAATATATTTTAAATCATTAAGAAAAATATACCATATATCCTAACCAAGCCCAATGACTCTTTTTAATCTTTTAGGGGGCATTGAAAACAGATAATGTTTTCCTTATAATATCTGTCATGATTTTAATAAAATAATTTTAATGTAAACCCATGAAATTATTCTTTTAGAAACCAATTATGATTCATAACATAATTTATAAATTCTTTTTCATAATATTAAATCAAAATAAAATTTTATAAAACAACTAATATTCATTATATATATTATAGAAAATAATTTTCAAAGTTCCTTAAAAAACCATTTATTGTACACACAATGGTTAAAATAAATTAAAACCCATTAATAAATTCATAAAAAATCGATTTTTATGTGATTAAAATTAATAAGAAAACTTGTTAGAAATCCCATGTATAAAGAGTTATGATAAATAAAAATATGGGCATAGAAATAGATACCTTTAATAATGGAAAACAAGTCACTTGTTTCATCATAGATTCATTAGGGATCAAATAAGAATCCATACACACATAAAAACTAATGCCAAAAATTTTATACACCCTAACCTAATAAATATTCCCACATAGATATTTATGTTTAAGAGATGAGGAAGAAAGAATAATAAATTAGTGATGTGAGAATGGAGTGAAGAGATAAGTTATAACCCCTAATTAACAATATAAATCCTCATGCAGACATCATAGAGTCATCATGGAGGAAGAGGGGTGGTGTGGGAAAAATGATGGAAGTTTATGTATTGGGCTCCTAGGATAAATCGACCCATGTTACCCTTAAACATGGAACCCAATCCATTCAGTCACATACCTAAAGGGTGTTCTTGATCCCCATGGGCTGGTGAAAATCACCCATTCATTGAAAAAAAATCTAGATTGAATAATTTATCTATAATGAACAAAACCCAAGGCATATAAACATGTGAATAAATATGAAATTGAGTAATAATGATGAATATATTTCATAATGGTATAAAGACATTGGAAACAAAACAACTACAAAAGCAGTCAAAACTCCAGGTGAAAAGTTCAACTATAAAGGGATAAAACCAAATAGCTACTCCAAAAGATGGCATGGATGATCCCCCCACCATCTCACCACTACCTACCCAAACTAGCTTACATGAAACCTCACCACCTAACTATGGTGCCTTTCCTTTCCACGAAATGGAAGACATAAATAGGTCTATGCACCAATGAAGAGGTGTGCAGAGTGTGGGATCATAGGCTCAATAGGATGTCACCCAAGAGATCTATAATAAGACTCTATAAAGATTCCTATATTATCAATTTATAGAAAACATTGCATGATAAGTAGTAATAGAGATTTATAAAGAACATGGTTAACATTTCATCTTTATTACAATTCTAAAACAAAATCAAGTATATCAATTTCCATCAAGTTTTTATATATCATATTTCAGAAGAATCAACATGGATATCAAGGATAAAACTATCAAATTCCAAGAAATACCAGAAAATAGTAGCAGCACATGAATCACAATACGAAGGATTACAACAGGCCAAGAAGTAGACTACTCATACCCATAAATTTATGACTAGTGTATTGTTGTACCTGAAGTCAATGATATACACTCTTGGACCAAGGAGACACCCCAAAAAGTGAAACCCCAACATCATATATATACCTAGAACTAATAATATACACTCTTAGACAAGTGAAACACCCCCAAAAATTGAACCACCGTAAGGGAAAATAGCCTCAAGATGAACCTTTAACCTAGTACCCAAGGTTACCCATGTTCTCATTTTCAAAATTATTTCAATGTTTCAAAATTCATTTCAAAACCATTTAACAAAACCATTTTCAATCTTGGAAAGTACCCCTTTCCATTACATTAATCTAAAACCAATGAAAACCAATTCTATTCAAAATCTATTTCCAAACACATATGAAATCATGAAAATTTAATATCAATTTATTTTCAAACCAATTTATAAAAATGGAATAATACAGTTTATCCAACAAATTCTAGAGAAAGAACCACCTACCTCAAAAACTGGGCCACACATGCCTGTAAAGGGATCCACCAACAACAAAAACCCAATAACATCAATGAAGGCCCTAGAATCCAGTCCATACATATTAGTGTTGATAAAATTTAGATATATGGTTGGTGAGGAAGAGTAAATACCACATACGCTCACAATGAATTCTTGACGCACCAAAACCAATAAAAGAACAACCTCCAGAATGAGATCGCATAACAGATCATGGAAGAAGACAAGAAGAAACACCAATTTAGATCAACATATCCATTAACTCAACCCAAGGGTGCTTCCATAGTCTATGGAAATGAATAAGTTGATGAAGAGGTATTCTGGAGGGATGCACCACAATCGCAATGATGATCAAACGTTGATCAGATCGATCTGTAAGGAATGGTGTCTCCAAAAATTATTGGAGAGGAGATGATGTTTGAGAGAAAATGAAAAACGATGATCAAATGGGCAACGAAACCAGAGCAGTGCCCTAAAACATCCCTACATATGGATTTATATAACGTGTAATTCCATTACATAGTGTTAAATCCATGGTGTTTAGGTATGATGAGACTTATGTTTCCTTGGATTAAAAATATGTTATTCAAACATTAATGATGTGCAATGGACCATCACACCGTGTATCCTTTCATAGGGTGAAACCTTTCATGACTTGAACCTAGAAAAACCTACATGATTCGTATCCTAGTAACTCCGCATGAAACACTCCTACAACCTACAGAAAATAGTAGTTATATCCAATAGTCCATCAAATATCAGACTTCACCATCACAGGTATCCTCCCAATTCCTACTAAGCTCTATATAGAAAATGTGAAAAGGAAAATGACAATCAGGTTAATGAAATACCTAAGAAATCGGTAATGAGATGTTACAAGATCCCCAACATAAAGACGTTCTGTCCCCAAGAAGTCATGCCGAAGGTGTAATCCTTTGAAAAATATGAGACCACTACTCCCTTATCATCGACTCATATTCCCATGTGTCATGAGAATCTGATTCATGTTTCCATATAACCCTATCCAATAGAATTTAATTTTCATGAAAGACTTTCATTTCACTTTTAATGATCTCAATTTGTTTCTCTAAAATAGAATCATCTGGCTCTAAGAAAATTTCAACCAAACTCAGTACATGAGTGGAACTTGGATGGTAATTCATAATCTGAGATATGTAGAAAACATCCTGAATAAATGTGAATTAAATTGAAAATGGTAACCCATAAAAACGTCATCTAATCTCCTCCCTGACCTCAAACGATCCATCATATCTCAGAGCCTATTTTCCTTATTTTCCAAGTCGATGGTGAGCCAAACTAGGATAAAATTACAGGAAAACCTAGTCACCATGGGAAAACTCTAGAGGAAGACATCTCTAATAAACATATGTTTTCTACAATCGTCGGGATATAACCAGACATCAATGTACATCCTGAATATTTGCAGATGTCTCATTAACCATACTTAGAACAACCAAAGATACTTCTACCACCTTCTCCCAAAAAAGAGTTGACCTGCATGAGAGACTATGCAATGCCTCTAAAGGATCCATTCTTATATACTACTGATAACTATTGTTATAAAAAACTCAACAATTCACATATGGATATCTTATGATCAACTGACATCCAAGACATAGGAATAAAGCATATCCCCCAGGATTTTAATTACTCCATCTATCTGACCATCTGTCTTTGGATGGTTATTTGTGATAAACTTGACCTGAGTCCCCATTTCCAATCAGAGACTCCTTTAGAACCTCTTTTTAAACCTTGCATATCTATATATAACAATAGTATATAAAATCCCATAAAACATAAAAATATTTTCCACATATAGCCTACCTATATCTTCAACATTAGTGGTATCCTTGATTGGAATAAATGAGTATATTTCACAGACTGATCAACAACCTACTAGATATCTTGCCTCTCTTAGAGAGTACATGGAAGTACAAAAAAAAATACATGGTATTCTCATCCCATTTACAGATCATCAATATAAGTGGATAAAGAAAATGGAGGGTTTCTAGTGCTCTTCCATTTTCTGTTGGCTAGTGTAACATCAGGAAAAATAAACTACAATGTAACACATCATACCCAACTACTAGAATCATTATCTCGTGTCTTAATAAACATTCATATGACCAAGATGAATGACCTAAAAAGATATGTTATAGTTAAAAAAATACTAAACTCTTTAAGGATTCTTGGATTACAACTCAATTCCCAAAGTGAAGTATACCATATGAAGAAAGAGACCAACCAGAAACAACCTCCCCACTAGAAAGGCTATCTCAAACTCTACCAAACTCACCATCGAGCTAAAGATTTTAAAAAAATAGACTCCAAGAGAGATGATGATAACTGAAAGATGGTCAAAACCATACCTATAACATCCTCCTGGGCATCAAAGTGAAATAGAGAAAAAATTCTTATATGATTCCATTCCTCCTTCATTTCCAAAATATCCCAAGATGGTACTATCTTACTAAAAGTTTCTACAATGCCATTTCCCTTCCATGGTATATAGTTGATATAGAAGTAAAACATCTAGATGTATTATACCCATTGTAACAGCCCAAGATTTTATGAAAAATATTCTTTTTAATTTCACTAATGTCTTGTGTTGTACGCTACACCAAAAGGAGCTTGCACAACACGCATCCTTGACTTGCCTTGCATTACACGCAATCACAACCTTCCTCGATAGCGTGTGTAGTACACAATACTGAGTTTCACGAAACAACGATATGCTATTAAAATATTATTAAAACTAGCCATTATGAATAGTAATAACCACTTTTTAAAATTTTAGAAATTTTAGCTCTCAGAATGGACTTCATTTTTGGATTCGGAGTATCGAATTTAGCCTAAGGTGAAATTTTGGTACTTTTCGGATAACTTTCATATTTTGATGAATAGTGAAAATTACTAAATTATAATTAAAAAACAACTTTTTTAATCGAATTAATTAATAGTGATAAATTATTAATTTGAGTGGTTTTAAAGTATATTTAGAATATATTTTTACAATTTAATACAATTTTGGTCATTGGATGTAATTTCACATTTAAACCAGACATAATCAAGTGTCAATCTTTTGATAGATATTGTTTCTTAAAAAAAACACGCTATTTGTTTTGACAGCGGGATTTAATTATAAAATTAATTAATGCAACTTCTATGTTACGAATTTGGTAAAATAGACTTCATTTTTGAAATCGGAATATGAAATATAGCTTAGGATGATATTTTGGCATTGTTCTGAAAAACATCAATTTTTGATGAATAGTGAAACTACTAAGTGGTAGTTAAAAAAACTGAATTTTTCATAAAACTTAATTTTACCGCTTCTGTGAATGGAATTTCAAAAATCCGAGAGACACGGTTGATGTCAGTAAGTAAAATGTGGTTCAATGAGATGAAAATAATTTTTGGTGAATAGTAACTTTTTACTTTTATTTACCACGGTTAAAAGTAAATAGGGTAATTAATGGTAAAAATGATATTATTATTACCCTACACATTTCCTAATTCTATTGGACAAGTTTATCTCGACCAAAAACAACCTTAAGTGTAAAATATTATCATTTAGGCCCACTTGGATTAGATTAGGACATTTATTATTATTTAATTCAAAGAAGAGTTAAAAGAGTTAAAATCAAAGTTTATTTACTAAAACATTTTTCATATAGGGTTATACATAAGATAAATTAGATTGTAAATATTAATTAGAAATATAAAAAGATTTCCTACATAATGGTATTTTATTTGTAATTTTTAGACATCAAATAATCTAATTTATTTATGACACAAAGATGATGCAGTAATTATCTTATTAATGAAATATTGACATAATTGGTGTTATAAACACCAAAATAAATGTCATTTGATACTTTTTATGAATTTCACTAATTTTCTAGGTTACTATGATATATTAGTGTTGAATTAATCAACTTTATTCGAACATATAATTCTGTTATGACTTTCACAAAAATCATATATCAAATAGTGTCAAAATTGACACAAAATAGTTTTTAAATCAAATATTATATTATTAATTGTTATTTTATTCATAAAAATCTAATGTTCGGCCAAATGACTTAGATAAGTATATATATATTAATAATAAACAATTTGGGGTTTGTTTGGCATGTTATAGTAAGTGTATTAACCTTATAGTGAAAGAAAACAAAAAGACATGGTAAAAGTTAAATTATTTAACTTAGAGTTAAATCTAATTGATAAGGTTAAAATAATACCCTAAACTTGTATAAATCCTATTTTTTGATAGTATTTCGACCCATCCCAACTTTAGCTTCGAAATAAGTCCCTTTGGAACCATTATAAACCGATTTTCACTTTAATATAAAATAATATTTTGAGATATTCCAAAGGTGCCCCTGTCCTCCCTTATAAAAGGGCACCTCCTCCCCTCCTCCTCACACCAATTTGAGCACTCATGCACGGCCAACCCCTACCAAAATCCCTTATCCACTTCCCTAAAATAATCCTAGAGGTCCTGGTCTTCTTCAAAGACCAATCTTAGTACCCTAAGTGGAGGATTCAAAGAGGCGTTTCAAAGAAGAGGTAATAACCATTACCGATCTTTTCAATTTCTTTCTTCTTCAAATTCTTGTTCTTTAGTTGTTTCATAACAAAGTAATAACATCAGTATTACTTACATACTGATATGTTATTATAAATATGAAACAACCCTAATTCACCTTCTATCCATCCTACGGAAAAATGAAATCACCGCGCGTGCGTACGTACGGAATACCGTCTCCACGCCGTGGTGTAATCTATTTTTCCACCATCACTTTACAAGGATGGGTATAATGGTGTAATGAGTAACTATTTATGATTATTATAATGTATTATTGATACTTAAATAATATATATATACTCCAATACAGTTCCACGATCATAGGAACAATATCATCACTCGTGCGTATGTACGGAATACCGTCTCCACGATGTGATGCGACTCGTTCTACATGATCATCATTACATAGTAATTATATAAATGATTTGAATGAATAAATATGATATATGTTACACTAATACCATTCTGGATATAAGGTATCTATAACCTTAAAAGAAGAATAAGAATGTATTCGGCAAAACACGCATAAGAACAAAAGGCAATAAAGAACCGAGTAACAAGTAACAATGAAATATTACTAACAAGAAGCTAAGAATATGACCATATATGATATCATATCAATATGTATGATTCTGGAATAAGTCAATAACATTATTTAAACCATTATACAGGAGCTTCGGACACGTACAAAGCAAATCGGACCTAAGGTAAGGGAAATATCACAATCTCATTTTTATCCGAGATTGTTTATACTTTGGTATTTACTAGGGTGTATTTTATCATCCACATCCATGTTTCTTCAATATGTACTATTATTTCCATCCACCTACAATTGTTTAAATCCAACTTTACCCTTCGGTGAGATTTTAATAAAATATATGAAAGGAATCTTTTGTCGTTTTTCATACGAGGTACTTTTTGACTTTTCCGACAAAAGTACGAAGAATGTTTTTTTTTAAAATTATTTCCAAGAAGCTTCCTTTACAAGTATTCAAGTTTATTTTTAATCAACTTCTTTTAGTTTAAAATTGTATGACATGTTAAGAAAGGAAAAGTTTTTTTGAAGTAGAAAGGATATTTTCCTCAAGAATGAAGTTCAAGGATTTTATAAAAATTATTTTCCATATAAGATAATAAAAGGGTTATGTTTTTATCCCTATTATTACATGGATTTGATTATGTTGTGATGGAAAAATTTATATGAATTACTTTATCTTATATGAATTGTTTTATGATGTCATGTTGTTTAAGAATCCCATTTTTATTACATGGGTGATGCGGTGATGTATGATTTATGATTATTTGGTACACATAAGAAAGGATTAATTATAAGATGGGTGGGACCGATATCTCCCTCCAATGCATTGGGTAAAGATTTTATATCTAATGAGATAGATAGGGCTGGAACGGTAGGTTATACCTGTTCAGTGAAACAGGACTGAAACGAGGGTTACTCAATTCAGAAAGGGACTTTGTCCACTAAGATAGTCTTGGCAATGAGTCTTGACTAACAAGAAATGATTCTCTATGATTATGTGTGAATGCCACAAAGTTTCATGTTTTAAGTTATGATTATTGTGATTACATTTCACTGCCATGATTTATCCCATGTTATGAAATTATGATCTCTTTTGCAGGTTAAGATTTCCAAAAAGTTATGTGCTTGTGTATACGATGAGATTTATATTTCTTTTGTTTACCCTTACTGAGCATTTGAGCTCACCCTTTTATGTTTTCTTTTCCCCAGGATATAAAGAAAGGTTTTAGGTAAAAAAAAAGGGGAAGATCTTTATGGGAGATATTGGAGATCTTTCACCACGATTAGAAGATTACGTTCCGAGTTTCCAAAGACACTAAACTATTACGATCCTTGTGTGTGTATTTTTTGTTATGTACTAAGTATTCTGCAAATGTAATGTAATGTCAATGTACGTCAAGCTTCGGGTCTCTATAGTTGGTATCAGAGGAAAGGTTTAGTCAACCTTTGGAAACTAGGATGCAAGAACTTTAGTGAGATCCCTCGAGTTATTTCTAAGGTATGTCTAGGGATGTCCCTAAGGTTAAGTATACGTATAGGTTATAGTCCTAGAATTGCGCTAAAAATCTTAGAATTAAACCTAAGATGTTAGATATTGAAGGTACTCCCCCTTTATTATGTTGTTTTCCCTAGCATGATTTTTCCCTCTCACACTATTCTTTTTGGGTTTTAGATGATGGATGGAACCCGAAGGAACCGTGTTGATCAATGCAATCGACAATGCAATGATTTCCCTCCTGAACAAACAAATGTTATGGGAGATGGAGTGAAAAATATTATTGCTATACTTACACAAGTTACGAATCATTCTGGACTTCCAAATGAGCAGAGAAGGGAACAATATTCTATTGAGTCCTTCATGAGGCAACGTCCACCTTATTTCAGTGGGTCTTCTGATCCACTTGTGGCTGAACAATGGATCAGTACTACTGAAAAGATATTTTCAGTTCTTCAATGTTCTGAACATGATAAATTCATCTTAGCAGTATATTGTTTTGAATGTGAAGCTGATCAATGGTGGAATCTTATCAAGAATACGAGGCGAAGAGATGAAATTGAGTCCGTGGAATGGGACGAGTTCAAGAACTTGTTTTTCAGTAAGTACTTCCCTCGTATTCTTCGAACAAAGATGGAGAAAGAGTTTCTTGAACTGAAGCAAAGGGATGATGAATCTGTTGGTACCTATGAAGAAAATTTTACAAGACTTGCAAGGTACGCTTCTGGTATTATCATCCAACCTGAAAGTAAAGTTGATCGATTTTTCAGTGGCTTAAAACCAAGTCTTCTAAGGGCATTAACTATAAGAGACTTCAGTAGCTATGAAGAAATTGTGCGTTGTGCTATCAAGGTAGAAATGGAAGTTGGTGTTACATATCAATCTCATGGTTTTGACAAGAAACGAAAGATGGAGTTCAAGGAGAAATCTCAGAATAATGATGAAAAGAAGATGAATGTTTTCTTTATGCACAAAGTGTGGAAAGAAGCATGGTGGAGATTGTCTTAAAGGGACTAGAAAATGTTTTAAGTGTGGAAAAGAAGGTCATCGAGCAGCTGAGTGTCGAAGTAATGGAAAAAGGGTTTCTAATGATGTGAATAAAGAAAATACTGCAGAGAACGCACCACCAACAATTCAATGCTTCAAGTGGAAGGAAATGGGGCATTATGCTAATAAATGCCCTAATCCAAGGGTTAGTGATGATCAACATGAACAACCACTAAAGGCAAAGGACAAAGGGAAGTCACATGCGATCACTATTGGCGATGTTGAATATGACAACGATGTGGCGGAATGATTAAGTGTTTATGTAATGGGATTCCAAAATAATGTTGTATCATAAAGTATTGGAATATTTATGTATTGGTCTAATGTGGTATTCAAAGTGATTGAGATATATTTGGAAATAAGATGATATGCACATAATGAAGAGAAAACGAGAAAACGAAATGTTTAACAGTATTCATGAGCTCATGATTGATATAAGGACTAAGTGATATCAGGGTTTGAGTATATAGAATTTTGAGGATTTTGGTATGTGGAAAGTGTTAACTTTTAACTGCATTCAAGTTTTCACTAAGGTTCAATGGGTATTCAAGAGAATACATGATTAAGGACTTTGAATGTTTGTAATGTGACCAACAAAACATATCTTATGATATATGGGGTTCAACAATGGTATTAAATCTCTGGTAATCATTTTCACTATGTTATGAGAGTGGACTGCAGTATTATGGATAAGCCTAAAGATTTGAAATGGATTATGTTGGACATAAGTTAGTATTGTTTAAGGATAGAAGTTTTTTCGATATTATTGATGGGATGTTATAGTAATATAGTTTTAGAAAAAGGACAACCTGCAGGACGGGTGACAACCCATCGCGTCGGACAAGGCTGTGGGAATCGAACCCACAACCGAAGTGCGACTGGCCTTTATTGCCTACCACTGGCCTACAGGAAGTCCCTGTTTAGTAGAAACTAGTTTTATTTTATTAAGCAGTACGATATATGAAGTATAAGTCCATTTTAGGAACCATATATGATTAATCTCACTATAGAATGACTTATGTATATTTAATAACTTTTTCTAACCTTTTTGTTTGAGACAGATGGAATGACCCGTCATTCTATCACATGATCTGCTAACACTTCACGAATAATAAATTCAACTTCATTTATTTAATAGATGAAGTGAAAATTGTTAAAGGCACGAACAACAGTGATATTGTACCAAAATAAAGTAAGTAATTATTCTAATTCAAATTCTTTAACTTTAGGGAAATGATCTTGAAAACCAAAAATGTTGTCCTAGTGCTCTTATATCTGATAAATCAGATGGTACCTTAGATCGTCACAAATCTATGGCTTTGTGATTGTTGGCTATTTCATAGCCATGTTCTCTACCACTCTCCATCAGAACATGATGGTTAGATTTTTCTTCCATATCCATATTTTCACCTATGTGGAAACCCCAGTGATTAGTTTATTTGGGTAACCGTTAAGTTTCATACTTTTGTTTTTAAATATTGTTTTTGGTATTCCTTTTTACGATGTGGGTTTCTATTAAAGAAACTTTCTAATAGTAAACCATTTATAACCCCGACGAATTTCGAGGGCGAAATTCATTTTAAGGGGGGTAGAATGTAACAGCCCAAGATTTTATGAAAAATATTCTTTTTAATTTCACTAATGTCTTGTGTTGTACGCTACACCAAAAGGATCTTGCACAAAACGCATCCTTGACTTGCCTTGCATTACACGCAATCGCAACCTTCCTCGATAGCGTGTGTAGTACGCAATACTGAGTTTCACGAAACAACGATATGCTATTAAAATATTATTAAAACTAGCCGTTATGAATAGTAATAACCACTTTTTAAAATTTTAGAAATTTTAGCTCTCAAAATGGACTTCATTTTTGGATTCGGAGTATCGAATTTAGCCTAAGGTGAAATTTTGGTACTTTTCGGATAACTTTCATATTTTGATGAATAGTGAAAATTACTAAATTATAATTAAAAAACAACTTTTTTAATCGAAATAATTAATAGTGATAAATTATTAATTTGATTGGTTTTAAAGTATATTTAGAATATATTTTTACAATTTAATACAATGTTAGTCATTGGATGTAATTTCACATTTAAACCAGACATAATCAAGTGTCAATCTTTTGATAGATATTGTTTCTTAAAAAAAACACGCTATTTGTTTTAACAGCGGGATTTAATTATAAAATTAATTAATGCAACTTCTATGTTATGAATTTGGTAAAATAGACTTCATTTTTGAAATCAGAATATGAAATATAGCTTAGGATTAAATTTTGGCATTGTTCTGAAAAACATCAATTTTTGATGAATAGTGAAACTACTAAGTGGTAGTTAAAAAAACTATATTTTTCATAAAACTTAATTTTACCGCTTATGTGAATGGAATTTCAAAAATCTGAGAGACACGGTTGATGTCAGTAAGTAAAATGTGGTTCAATGAGATGAAAATAATTTTTGGTGAATAGTAACTTTTTACTTTTATTTACCACGGTTAAAAGTAAATAGGGTAATTAAGGGTAAAAATGATATTATTATTACCCTAACACATGTCCTAATTCTATTGTACAAGTGTATCTCGACCAAAAACAACCTTAAGTGTAAAATATTATCATTTAGGCCCACTTGGATTAGATTAGGACATTTATTATTATTTAATTCAAAGAAGAGTTAAAAGAGTTAAAATCAAAGTTTATTTACTAAAACATTTTTAATATAGGGTTATACATAAGCTAAATTAGATTGTAAATATTAATTAGAAAGATAAGAATATTTCCTACATAATGGTATTTTATTTGTAATTTTTAGACATCAAATAATCTAATTTATTTATGACACAAAGATGATGCAGTAATTATCTTATTAATGAAATATTGACATAATTGGTGTTATAAACACCAAAATAAATGTCATTTGAGACTTTTTATGAATTTCACTAATTTTCTAGGTTACTATGATATATTAGTGTTGATTTAATCAACTTTATTAGAACATATAATTCTGTTATGACTTTCACAAAAATAATATATCAAATAGTGTCAAAATTGACACAAAATAGTTTTTAAATCAAATATTATATTATTAATTGTTATTTTATTCATAAAAATCTAAGGTTCGGCAAAATGACTTAGATAAGGATATATATATTAATAATAAACAATTTGTGGTTCTTTTGGCATGTTATAGTAAGTGTATTAACCTTATAGTGAAAGAAAACAAAAAGACACGGTAAAAGTTAAATTATTTAACTTAGAGTTAAATCTAATTGATAAGGTTAATATAATACCATAAACTTGTCTAAATCCTATTGGTTGATAGTATTTCTACCCATACCCACTTTAGCTTCGACATAATACCCTTTGGAACCATTATAAACCGATTTTGACTTTAATATAAAATAATATTTTGAGATATTCCAAAGGTGCCCCTCTCCTCCCTTATAAAAGGCACCTCCTCCCCCTCCTCCTCACACCAATTTGAGAACTCATGCTCGGCCAAACCCTGCCAAAATCCCTTATACACTTCCCTAGAATAATCCTAGAGGTCCTGGTCTTCTTCAAAGACCAATCTTAGTTCCCTAAGTGGAGGATTCGAAGAGGCGTTTCAAATAAGAGGTAATAACCATTACCGATCTTTTCAATTTCTTTCTTCTTCAACTTCTTGTTCTTTAGTTGTTTCATAACAAAGTAATAACATCAGTATTACTTACATACTGATATGTTATTATAAATATGAAACAACCCTAATTCACCTTCTATCCATCCTACGGAAAAATGAAATCACCGCGCGTGCGTACGTACGGAATACCGTCTCCACGCCGTGGTGTAATCTATTTTTCCACCATCACATTACAAGGATGGGTATAATGGTGTAATGAGTAATTATTTATGATTATTATAAAGTAATATTGATACTTAAATAATATATATATACTCCAATACAGTTCCATGATCATAGGAACGATATCATCACTCGTGCGTACGTACGGAATACCGTCTCCACGATGTGATGCGACTCGTTCTACATGATCATCATTACATAGTAATTATATAAATGAATTGAATGAATAAATATGATATATTTTACACTAATACCATTCTGGATATAAGGTATCTATAACCTTAAAATAAGAATAAGAATGTATTCGGCAAAACACGCATAAGAACAAAAGGCAATAAAGACCCGAGTAACAAGTAACAATGAAATATTACTAACAAGAAGCTAAGAATATGACCATATATGATATCATATCAATATGTATGATTCTGGAATAAGTCAATAACATTATTTAAACCATTATACAGGAGCTTCGGACACGTACAATGAAAATCGGACCTAAGGTAAGGGAAATATCACAATCTCATTTTTATCCGAGATTGTTTATAGTTTGGTATTTACTGGGGTGTATTTTATCATCCACATCCATGTTTTTCAATATGTCATATTATTTCCATCCACCTACAATTGTTTAAATCC
Organism: Viscum album; assembly: GCA_963277665.1. Taxonomy (NCBI): domain Eukaryota; kingdom Viridiplantae; phylum Streptophyta; class Magnoliopsida; order Santalales; family Viscaceae; genus Viscum; species Viscum album. The sequence goes on along the minus strand of OY728141.1, from coordinate 1,360,666,770 downwards.
AATTTTACCCTTCGGTGAGTTTTTAGTAAAAGATTTGAAAGGAATCTTTTGTCGTTTTTCATACGAGGTACTTTTTGACATTTCTGACAAAAGTACGAAGAATGTTTTTTTTAAAAATTATTTCCAAGAAGCTTACTTTACAAGTATTCAAGTTTATTTTTAATCAACTTCTTTTAGTTTAAAATTGTATTACATGTTAAGAAAGGAAAATTGTTTTTGAAGTATAAAGGATATTTTCCTCAAGAATGAAGTTCAAGTATTTTATAAAAATTATTTTCCATCTAAGATAATAAAAGGGTTCTATTTTTATCCCTATTATTACATGGATTTGATTATGTTGTGATGGAAACATTTTTATGAATTCCTTTATCTTATATGAATTGTTTTATGATGACATGTTGTTTAAGAATCCCATTTTTATTACATGGGTGATGCGGTGATGTATGATTTATGATTATGTGGCACACATAAGAAAGGATTCATTATAAGATGGGTGGGACCGATATCTCCCTCAAATGCATTGGGTAAAGATTTTATATCTCATGAGATAGATAGGGCTGGAACGGTAGGTTATACCGGTTCAGTGAAACATGACTGAAATGAGGGTTACTCGATTCAGAAAGGGACTTTGTCCACTAAGATAGTCTTGGCAATGAGTCTTGACTAACAAGAAATGATTCTTTATGATTATGTGTGAATGACACAAAGTTTCATGTTTTAAGTTATGATTATTGTGATTACATTTTACTGCCATGATTTATCCCATGTTATGAAATTATGATCTCTTTTGCTGGTTAAGATTTCCAAAAGGTTATGTGCTTGTGTATACGATGAGATTTATATTTCTTTTGTTTACCCTTACTGAGCATTTGAGCTCACCCTTTTATGTTTTCTTTTCCCTAGGATATAAAGAAAGGTTTTAGGTAAAAAAAGGGGAAGATCTTTATGGGAGATATTGGAGATCTTTCACCATGATTAGAAGATTACGTTCCGAGTTTCCTAAGACACTAAACTATTACGATCCTCGTGTGTGTATTTTTTGTTATGTACTATGTATTCCGCAAATGTAATGTAATGTCAATGTACGTCAAGCTTTGGATCTCTACACCCATCCTATGTATTTGTGGTTTATGTCATTTTGAGAAAATATATAACTCACACTCTTGTGATCAGAGAAGACTGTGAACCTCTCACCAAAAAGATAGTGAGGCCAACACATAAGCGCATGCATAACTGAAACAAGTTATAAATCATGATTGGAGTAATTTTTCCCATGTGGCTGCAAGTGATGAGATATGTAAGCTACCACATGATCATCCTGCATAATCATGCATCCCAATCAATCACCAGAAGCATAAAAAAACACCACATACCCCTTACCAGGCTCGGGTAAGATCATAATAAGAGCTAATTTTAGAAGTCATTTCTGTTCATCAAAAGATGACTAGAACTTCACATCCCATGTGAATTACACTACTTTCTTAGTAAGAGAAGTCAAAGGTGACACAAACTTAGATAAATCATTAATAACCCCTTGGTAATATCCAGGAAGACCAAGGAAGCTTTATATCTCAAAGTCATTTCATGGTTCCTTCAATGAAAAACATCCTTCACATTCTCTAGACCCCCTGATAAGACGTGTTCAAAAATATCGTGCCTTAAGAACTTCATTTTTTGAATTCAGAAACTAATTTTCAAAAATGTTTCATGAAAATGGTGACTTCTCATTATTTTCAGCACCAAAGTAAGATGGTTCTCGTGATCACGCTCAAATTTAGAATAAACCAGAATATCATCCATGAACACTACCACACAAGTTTCAAGATATTGATGAAATATCAATTTCAACAAAGCCATAAAAACTACAGGAGCATTAGTCAGACCAAAATGCATAACAAGATATTCATAATGGCCATACCTCATCCTGAAAGTTGTTTTCAGTATATCAGACATCCAAATTCTAAGCTAATGATAACCTTGTCGAAGAACATTCTTCAAGAACTACATTTCCCCCTATAAATGATCAAAAAAACCCTCAACATGAGAGAAATGATATTTTTTATTGACAGTTACGCAGTTCGACATTCTATTGTTCACATACAACTGAAGTGAACCATCTAACTTCTTAGAAAAGAGCATAGGGTATGCCCAAGGAGAAATAATAGTGTCAAAAAAATATTTTTCCAATAGTTCTTACAATGGAGTCTTGAGCTCTTTCAGCTCAAAATTATGCATATGATAAGAGGGTATTGATTTAGGCTACATACTAGGGACAAGGTCAATCATAAACTCTACCCCTCTCTCTGGAGGAAGACCAAAGAATTCATCTGGGAAGATGCCAGAAAAGTCATGAACAATAATGGGAATGTCCAAAATAGAAGATACATCATCAAGCTCAAAAAAAATAATAAAATCTGGGTGTTAAGGCCCTACATGACCTGATCTTGGTTCCCAACCCCTGAAACACATAAGATCTCCCATCACTAGCAATAAAAAAAAACGATGATGATAAAAATCAACCTCAGTTAGATGATTACCAAGTAACTTCATATTGATGATCACATCAAAAAAATCCATATCAAGATTGAGAAAATACCAGGACAACTATATAACGACTATCGTTAATGAAAAATAAGGACGTAATAACCCTATATCATTCCTCTTGTATAAATTTATTGCTAACTTCATTACAAAGGTCATAAATTCTCTTGGATGTTTAATAAAATTATGAAAATGTGAAGATATAAATGAGTGGGAGGAACTAGTATCAAATAAATAAATTTCTATGGGGGATGAAATAAGGATAGTACTAGTCATGGTTGTTAGACCTAAATCGACTTCTTATGGACACTCATCTACTGCGTGAGGGTGATTCACTCCTGAGACCTATGGATGGAGTCCTATAGTCCTTGACGCTTCTATATGCACCTAAGTAGCCTTTGTAGTTTACAATCCTCGGCCATAACAAGGAATAGACATAGCCTAATAGAAAATATGTAAATGACCAATGTGTCCATAGATATTGAATGTATTCACAGGCATAGGACAAAAAAATTTGGTGTTCTAACCATGATGTAATGGTAGAAAGTCATATGCACACTGTTGGATGCATCAGACAGTATAGAGGTGGTGTGCTGTTGAGACCCACCACCACTAATTCTATGATGATCCTTCCACTTTATTTTCTTCCCATGTACACATGTGAAACTGCCACAAGATGGCAGAGAAGGGTTGGGAAAACCGTCATTTCCCAATGTAACCATATCTACCATCATCTCTATTTCTACCATCTCTACATAGGTAGAATGTTTCAAAATAAACACCTATGATCTAATATTTGGTCACAAGCCCTACAGGTACTTATGATCCGTCAACAGGTCATTATTCCCTACATCCAATGAAAAATGGAAAATCACAACAAACCAGTTGGTGTATGCCAACACCAAAATCCCTGCCTATTGTAAGGATTGAAACTCGATTGAATTTACGAGCATCAATGAATCTGGAAAAACAATACTAGAAGATCAGGGTTTTTAATCCCTTCCAATCCATGCCGACATGTCTGTCTTACTAGATCATAGAATCCCACCATTTCTTTCCAAAACCCTCATGCCTAATTGTTGCATACTTTACCATGACATTCTCAAGTGCCTAAAAAAAGTTAAAGATTTTTTTGATCCAATATAGGACGTACTTATCATCTTGAGGTTCATTCATTCCTTTGAAAGATGGTGGCTTCTCTTACAAGAAGTCCCGAAATCTCTCACTTTCTCTCTCCTCTATCTCTTATATGTACCTCACCAACTGTGTTATAAAGTCATGGTATATCCTGATGAACAACACTAAATTCATTTATGATAGTCTTGACGAAAATTTAGTATATAAGTGGATTCACTTGTAGATCATTAGCTAAACCTTCCTAAGGAACTCTTTTAATAAATTTTAGAGTAATAATACTACACAACAAAATAGAAGGAACGATCAGACAATAGAGAAAATCTATTATTAATTCAGAAAACCCATTAGGATAAACTAATATATAAAACCAAACCCAATGAAAGACACACATATGCCAACTGACTTTGGTAACTTGAGTATTGTCATGTCAAGAGATTCCAATGAACTCATCTCAACATACCACTTATGTCCCTATAATTCTATCACCTGTTTAACAGAAATCTTAAGAAAAGGATTCTTGGGGACATACCTGGCTCTGGTACAAAATTGTAATGAACTAACCTAGGTTACCCTCAAAACTAGAACCTGAACCATTCCGTCACATACATGAATGGAATTCCTGATCTCCATGGGCTGGAGAAAAGCACCCATGCATTGAGAAACAATCCATACGGAATGATTTCACCCATCTGGAATAAAAAAACTAGGCATATATACACATGAAGCAAAAAAAGAAACAACATAATACTAATGAATATATGGAATAACTGTAGAAAGACTGTAGAAAAAAAAACATTCAATGTAGTCAAAACTCTAAGACAAAAATTCCAACTTCAAAAGACTAAAACCAAACAGATACTCAAAAATATAGCGTGCATGAACTCCCACCAGCTCACCATCAGCTACCCAACTGAGTTAACACGAAGACTCGCCACCTCATTGCAGCACCTTTCCTTTCCCTAAAATAGAATACATACAAAGGTCTATGCACCACCAAATATTTTTATAGGGTGTGAGATAATAGGATCAATGGGATCTCATCCAGGTGTTCCATAACTAGTCTTAGTATAAAACATCATATATGCATAATTTAAATAAAACATGGCTTAATAGGAAGTAAAGTTGCATTATAGAAAACATGATAAACATTTCCTCTTTATGATAATTCTAAAACAAAAGTAGTTATATCAATTTCAAACACATATTTACATATCATATTTTATAATAATCCACATGTCTATCAAGTCTAAAAAACAAAAAGACAATAAATAAAAAACAACAGTAGCATCACATACATCATAATACCATGGAATACAATAGGACAGACACTAGACTACACGCACTAATACAATTATGAGTAGTGAACTATAGTACCTAAAACCATTGATTTACACTCCGGGACCAAGGAGACACCCCATAATGTGAATCCCCAATATCTTATCCATACTTAGAGCCAATAATCTTCAGTCTATGACAAGATTAACACCCCATAAAGTGAACCACCATAATGAATGCTGACCTTAAGTGAAACCTTCCACCTAGTATCTAAGGTAACCCATATTATAATTTTAAAAATCATTTTAATTTTTGAAAATTAATTTCGAAACAATTAGACAAAACCATTTTAAATTCTTCGAAAATACTCTTTTCACTTTGGATTTATAAAAAACCATGGAAAACCACTTTTATTCAAAATCTCTTTCCAACGCACACATGAAATCATGAGAATTTCCTACCAATTTTATTTTAAAAAATTAATAATAATTTAACAATATTTTTTATAAAAAAAATTCTAGAGAATGAACCACCTACCTATAAACTCAGGCCACACATGCCCGTAGTGGGATCCACCAACAATGAAAACTTGAAAATGTCAACGAAGGCCCTCGAATCCAATCCAAACATTTTAGGATGTATTACATTGAGAAAGAGGGTCTTTGGGGAAGGTAAATACCACATAACTTGACAATGAATGCCTGACACACCATTACCAACAAAGGAGCATCCTCCTGAATGAGATCAAACAACAAATCTTAGAAGAATAGAGGATGAAACACCAATTTAGACCAAATGATCAAATAATGAAACCCTAGGGATCAAACATGATCTATGGAAATGAATAAGAAAAATTATTACTCACCTGGAGAGATTCATTGTAGTCACAATGAAGATCGAATGCCGAGCAGATCGATCTATAAGGAAAGGTGTCTCCAAAAATTATCAGAGAATAGCTTCGGTTCGAGAGAAAAGGAAAATAGATGATCAAATGGGAAAAAATACCCAAGCGACACAGTAACACATATATTCTCACAGATTTATGTGACATGTAATTACATTATAGAACGTGAAATCCATAGTGTTTAGGTACGCTGAGAAATACATCACCTCATATTAAAAATCGATTATTTAAACCATTCACAATGGGTAACGACCCTTGACATTGTGTAACCTTTCACAACAATAAACATTTCATGAAATGTACCCTGGAACACATACATGATTTGTATCCTAGTTACACAAAATGAAACCCTCCAACAACATGTAGGAAAGAACAGTTAAATCCAAGAGTCCTACAAATATGCGCCTTCACCATTATAGGTATCCCCTAAATTCCCTCTTGACCCTCTATAGACAACAAGAAAAGGAAAACCCCAATGATGCTAAGTATATACCTGATAAATTGGTAACAAGATGTTAAAATCCCATAAATACCAATATAAAAATAAAATAAATAATCTATAAATACAAATACAAATATATAAAAATATCAATTTTATAAAACATTATTGGGTTATATATATACTTGGTAATCTATATGCCACATATGCACCTGATTCTATATTTTTAGATCATCCATTATATATTTTGATTGACTTATTTTCCAAACCTTACACTAGCCTTATATTTAACTATGGATAAATTTTTTACCCCATGGATCATTGGGAAACACAATTTTCAAAATAATGGAAAGACCATAACTAAAAGAAAAATATAATAAATTCAATGTTTTGTACCTAAATTCCCTAATACTCAAGGAAATGAATAACTATAAAATTTAATAAAGAAAAATTACATTAGCGTGTCATAGTTAAACATATAAAAAATATTATTTTTAAATTAAAATGGAACTTATTTATTATAGAATTCCAACATTGTTTTGGAAGGATCTTTTTTATCTTTTGAAGATATGTTAGTATCCCCTTAATTAGAAAAGTAATAAAAAAATAAAAGATAATTGAATATAATTTGATATATCATGATTATTTATCATAAGTAAAAAAAATATTTTTTAGGAAATAATATTTATTTAGGATCCTTCTTAAGATCAATTGTTTCTCAAATACTTGACCTTTTTTTGGGTTTTTACCTTATAATTTTATAATTCATACATCATTCATTTGACGGGGTCATTAAACAAAAAATTATCATAATAAATTATCTTCATAATAAGATAATTCATAACACATTTATAATTATAGATTTTTTTAAAAACATATTTATGTTACATGCTATATCATAGTGATATCTCTCCCTACTATTTCATATACCATGGGTTTCAATATAGTCCAATAAATTCATATAATATTATAATAATATGTAAATTATTATTTCTATGATCTTAATTATATAATGGGTTTTATCTACATCCACACACATTGACATACATTATTCACAAATAAGGATATTCAACTAATATAACCATCTACCTTCTTTCTCTATATGACCTATGTTATTTCTTTCCCTTTTGGAGGAATAATCCATCACGACCTTTTCCTTTCCTGATACTAAATTATATATGATCCGAACATCTCACATAATGCCTTTAATTTGGTAATAACCTATTTTTTATTCATTTAATTGAAGGATGTTCACCAAGATTCCCTATATTGAATGATTTAGGGAATAATTATACTTAACTATATACCCCTTTTATATACATTGTAAATACTATATTCTGCATTATCTTGGTTGAATGGTATTTTCCAATAAATTTAAATGATTTCATTGGTTAACCATTTATTTTATATGGGGTTATCATGTAATTACTATTAATGGAATTATAAGTCATTTCGTCATGTGAATCTATCTGAAAATGATAGGAAACTCATTTTCTTATCAAGGGTTATTTATGATGTGTTGAATGAAGCCAGTTCTCATTCCATGGAGTTCTGATGCAATAAATATTGAATGATTTTAATATTAATGTTTTATAGAACCCACATTATTTCCATGGGTTATTTATGATTTGAAACATTATTTATATTCATGTGGAAGATGTTTTTATGGATAAATGAGAGTTGGGGTCTTATATATCGCTTTAATTAATTGGTCAAAAGTTTATATATCATGATTGATTATTTAAAATGTAAATTTTAGTTTCTCATTCTCATTGGAACTGATGGTGTGGCTCATATAAGTAACAATTACCTATGATAATACTTGTGACCTAGTATAATGATGTCACAGTTTTATAATTGTTCTCACGACAGTATTATACTCTCATTGATCATTTTTATTGATTCACTATTTAGATTCATATCTTTTTTATACCAATATTTAGACTATGATTTGTGATCTATTATTTGTTAGGTAATATGTTATTATTCATATTTCTTATACCCATATGTTTATCTTATGTTCACTTATGATATTGAATTTTTATTACTTATGTTTACCCTTATGAATAATCTGAGCTCACCCTTCTCTTATGTTTTCATTTCCCCATGTTTTGAATGGAATTATTATGTATTATTTATCAAGAATAAAATCATGTGTAAAAATATTATCAGGGATATTAAGTAATCCTTATGTATTAATTATTTTCATATATAATGGGAATAAATTATCAAATTGATATAAATAAAATATATTTTGTTAGTAAATGTTTTTCAAATGTATCTAAAAATTTAAACTAAAAAGGTTTTGTGAATATAATTAAATTAAATGTTTTATATAATTTATTTGTATGAGACAACGATGTCTATGAGCTGTTATATTTGGTATCTGAACTAAGTTTACTTATTTTCAAAGATTGTGATTTTATCAGATAAAGAAATATTGGTAGTTAAAAATTTCATCAATGATTAATTAAAATTGTAAGGGTATAGATAACCCTTTAGGTTAGTTGAGGTAATATTGCATATTTTAGTGATTGGGATAAGAGAAAATTGGTAGAAACCCTATGGACAAGTTTATGTTATAATTATTTTTATAGGATAACATCCTAATGTCTTGAAAAACTATATATTTTTGGAATTTCCTATAAATTTCTTCTCTATTTACATATTACTAGTGGATGATGTCTCTAATATTCATGTTCCTGGAGGTAATAACATGAAAGGGTGTATTGGGTATTAACTCAATGATCACCTAGTGCATAAAAAAGAGGCTTATCTACACACCATGATTTAAATTCACGAGGGATATTACTTAATTAATCATATTATCCATAAAATAAATTTTAAAATATACATTATGTCATGTAATTTAGAAAAGATGTATTATAGAACCAAAACTAACAAAACCTATATTGAATTAATTGTGATTCATGTTAACCTAAATGACAATTTAATAGTTTTGGGAGGTAATAATTTTAATGTTCGTTTTTGTAATGTAATTTAGAATAATAATTATATTATAGTTTTAATAATTTAACACTCCCGATTAACCCCATTTTGTTTTAATAATGGTTTAATCCTAAAGAAAATAAGTTAAAACTTGATTTCATGAAAAATGAAGAAATTTTACTAATGAGAAACCTAATAGGTTAATAACATTAGTAAGAAATCATATGATTTTTCTATATTCACTATTAAGAATTATTATTAACAATTTAAACATAGTAGAGCTTCTAGAAACACCAAATAACATAAATATAGATTCTCATGGATGTTTTTCCTGTGAAGATGATGAATTAAAGGTATCTCAAATTCCATCATGTAAAAAATGTGGTAATAATAACCAAAGTGGATTTCTTAAGGAAGAGTGATATGTTTTATGTTAAGAAAATTACATAATAGAGAAAATATTTTCCATGAAAAGGTATAGATCTCAAAGGACTTGGTTTAAATAAAAATAGGTCATCCTAATGTAACATTAATTATTCACCTTCTTAAATGGGGGAATTTTGAAATTATCCAATTCAATACTATATTCCATTGGATAAAAAGGATGATAGAATCCAAAAACTTCTATGATGTGGAAATGAATATGAAACATAAAAAATATAATTGAGTTTGAAAGGAAATATGCAATGTGGAACATTGGACATATACTTAAGAAATACACGTGTTGTATTTTTATATTATTCAACCCAATTCATTAAACATATAATTTTTTTGAAGGGAATAAAATTTCCACCCTTATTTCTGGTAGATGAATTATTAATAAAAAATTAGTGTTCCCATGAATTTACCTCATCCATATTAAATTTTTATAGGAATTTCATTCCTATAAAATCCTATTATCAATTATTCAATAAATTTTTTTTTGTAATATTTTGCACAATTTTCCACTTATGAATATTATAAATTCTGATATTGAAAAATCACATATATGACACCAACCATAATAAATTATTAATTCAAGGACAACTATAAACTCCCATTTTTTTACTCCCATTTTATTGGGTTATTTATCATAACTGCTTTAAAAAATTCTTCATTATGTATATTTTACTATGAGGGTAAATATGATTTTACATTTCAAACCAAGGATATTAATGATGAAAACTAATTAGAAAATAAATACATAGTCATAGAAGATGATTACTTTTATGTGAGTAATAATTAAAATCCTTAGGAAAGAATTAGTTTAAAGGGGAGAATATAATGACTTGAGATTTCACTATGAATGTTCATTGAAGAAATATATTATGTTAATATCTTGTTCAACATGAAAAATCAAACTAAAAAATCTATTGTATATTAAAAAAATATAAATACAATAATAAATACATAAAATTATCTAGAATGAAAACAAAGAACCATATTATGAAATCTATGAAGGAATGAAATGGCATTGAGTAGGAGAAGTGTACATTTTAAAGAAAATCTTTCCAATCCTGTGGAAGAGGTAGCTTCCCTAAGGTTTTAACAAGATCAAGCATAAACCAAAATTGAATAACAACAATATATGGAAAATAACATTCAAGATAAATTCAATCTTGTGGAAATTTCTATGAGATCTATGCTAGAAAAATCACTACCCTTTACTGCCACCTGATTTTACCTTATACATAGTACTTAGACCAAGATCCTATGTTGTGATGTAAATAGAAATTAGGAAGATATAATTTGGTAATTATTAATCTAATAATTTATTGGTCACTTTTATTTTACAAATGTTTTATTTTTAATTATAAATATAAATAATATTCATTTACTAATGATTTGATACCATTAGTGAGATCATTAGATTCTTAAAAATGTTTTATTTTTCAAAAAAACTACTTTATTTGCCTTATATAAAAAAAGAAAACAAATTATATAATTTTTATATGAATAATATACATATAATCTAAAAACACTAATTTTATTAGTAATTGATAGGAAATCATATTAGCAATGGATTATATTTTGAAATTTTATTGTCCTATAAATACCGTTTCCAATTAAATTATTAGATTTTATTTGAAAGTTATAATAAAAAATTATGGAAATAATATATTAAAGAATAAATTATAATTATGGATATATAATTTTGATATAATTTGGAGATTAACTTTTTGTATTTTTATAAAAATAGTGTTTTTCAGTTTAATAGTTTTAAATAACATTTTTATAAATTTCATGACCATTATTACATTTTTAAAATAAATGTATATGTTATGAATTATTTAAACCCTTTTATATGAAAAATATGTATTGTATAATTGAATTTAGGATTTTAAAATAGGTTTTATCAATTTTTATACTCATATTTAAATTTTTTTAATTTAAGTTATCTTTCTCAAAAATATTATTTAATACAATATACATTTAGATTTTTAAATCTAATTTATAAAACATTAAGAACATTAAGATAACCAAATTGATTTTATTTTTTTATTAATTAGGTCTAAATTAAATAATAATATATATTTTATTTTCAATCATAAATTATAAACTTATTTTTTAAATCATGTTACTTTGGTAAAAATTAAAATGGGTAAAAAGAGTTTAAACAAGAGTGTTAGGCTGAAAACATGTTTAAAATATTTATAGGGATAGGTGGCTGAGATATTTCTGGAAATTATCCCTTAACATATCAATTATTTTCCAATTTTTGAGCTAGTTTCCTTGACTGTGATTTCTAAATATTAATGGTTTTGGGTATCTATAAAAATGCCAACCTGTTTAACTTATAAAAGGGGAACTCATCTCTTTAATACCATCAATAAAAAACCCACTTATCTAATTATAAAATCTTCCCTAAACTCTCCTACACATTACTATAAATCTTTAAGTGGGTTTTTTGTTCTTAAAATATGTTTCATTAAATGTTCAACCCCTTGTCGAATGAGATAATCCAAATAGTAAGGAATAAATTTCTTATCCCTCTTTCTCATTTAAATTTATTTATGCGAAATTATTCCTAAAATTCCATTAAAATATATGAAAATGGAAAATTAAAAAATATTAGTATTCATTTATGTTATTATAATGATGTTACAAGAATTAAACACCTTTCCTTTTTTTGTTAAGAAAAATGAATATCGTCTTTCATGCATTGTGTTGACTACCACCTCTACCACGCAACATGTTGAATTTTTATCCTTATATTGAATAGATAGTATTAATAGGGAATTTAATATATAAGAATAATATTTATGAAATATTATAGATTCTAAAATGATAAACCACATTAATCATTTTCATTATACTATGGAAAATGGTATCAACATCCATGTATATGTGTGGGCTCTCACCTTCATTAAACAATTGATTTAACATTTTATTTTCATAACCTCCTACATATTTAGTATAACAATGGGTTTAATGCATATATATGATTTTAAGAAATTAATAATTTTTAAAGACAAATGGCAAAACCTATTCATAATATTAGTTATAATCACCTATGGTAAATTCAACAAACCAAATGTGCATTCTAAGAGAAGAAATGATTTCATTTTACTATGAAATAACATTGAATAGATTATATTATAATTAGAATTATTTAAATTTATGATATATCACATTAATAAACACTAAATATGATCATTATTATTATTTTATAATGATATTACTTTTAAATTTATTCGTAATCATTTATTAATTTCTGTATCTTTGTGTTTATGTTGCTTTAACCAACTACTTCATAAATTCTTGGAATTTATATCATGTCTGACTAGGATAATTTAATTTCTATTAAAAAAATTTATAAATAATTATATAATCATTTTCCCTATAATTTTAATATATGAATTTAACTCGTTATTCAAGAAAACACTATGGATTCACTAAGAACCATCAAATCATGATCATCTCCAAATTGATATTATAAAATCATAAAAAAACCTACCATATAATGAAATTATAACATTATAAATAAGTATACAAATTAAATTAAATTACATTATAAGATATAGGAATTATGTAATTTGGTATAATAATTAATAACAACATTGCAACTAGGATACTAGTTCGAAACGATTACGATTAAACAAACTGGATATTTAAAATATATAGAAAAATAGAGAATATATATTGATGTAATAATTAAAATTAGTATAAAAGATTATAGTAATGAATAATATTACGAAAAAATTTAACAATATAGTTATTTTTTTATACAATAGGATAAATATCATTTCAATTAGTTAGGAATTGAGCTAAGGGGTTTTGTGTCTCTAATTTAATTTATTAAGAAACATTTATTAATAATCTCTAAGAGAATTTTAATATGGTGTGATATATATCAAATGAATTTATACTAACATGCTCTTGGGTTTTTATGATCTATATTACATACTTTATTTAAAATTCTTTTCATTCAACAGATAACAATCATTAAAAGGCATTTCGTTAAAATGTAACTCATACCATATAAATTTCCATTTAAAATATTGTTTTTAAATAATGATTTTATCATAAATATTATCAGTGTAGGGAATTTAAATTCCTAATAAAAAAATCAATGTTTTAATTAGATATTCATGTGGTTTTATATGTACTATCAAATTTTTATTTCCCCATGACTCATATTTTACATGAAGTGTTTCTTGTAAGTTAAATCGACACCCTATCATCTTATAAATCAAGAAAGTACCTTTTTACAGTATCCTTATTCATTTTATTCTTTTCAAATTGTCCTTAGATGTACTTTAATAATTTATTAAGATCATTTTCTTCTACTTGGACCACTTCAAAAATACTTAAATAAAAATTTTCATTTTCTGTATGGGTTATTTTCATCAATATGTGAAATGATTATATTTTTAATGTTTTTAAGTGAAAATATTATTCCAAAAACATTTTCATTTTATATTTAATTTTCTATAAATTTTTATAGTTTTTAAATAAATTTTTTTCCCTGTTTTATGAAATAATTTTTTGAAAAATATTTCAGAAGAGCAAGAATATTTCTTATTTCAAGATTGATTTTTTTAAAACCTCTAAAAAAATTTCATCAAATTAATTATGCTTTGATACATTATATTATTAATCAAATATATTACCCAAATGATATAATCCACCTTATATATCCATATTTCGGGAAAAATTTATTTTTAATCACTAAAAGGATACATAATTGCCTTTGCATTACTGAGTAATTGATGGTTTACATGCCTAATTTTTCATCCACTCACATTCATCTATGAATACACTATTTTTAATCCATTTCTGGATGGTTTTTAAATAATGTTATATTAATTTATTTATTGGGAAAATTATTATCTTAAATGTATACCCTTTGGGTATATGGGGTAAATACTATATTATTTATTGACTAGATTTAATGGTATTTTCCTAAAAAGATACTTCATTTCATTATATACCCATTTACATTCCATCTAGTATTCATGTTATGATCATTGGTGGATTTACTAATTATTTAATTATGTGAATACATCTACAAATTATATGAAACCTATATTATTTCAATTTTTTATTTATGATATGTTGAATAAAAACCATTTTATTTCCATGAGTTTTTTATGTGATAATAATTGAAATATTTTCGTTTAGTAGTTTTTTGAAATTTACCTTATTTCCATGGGTTATTTATAATGTGATAAATTAATGATTATAAATAGGCACACATAATTAAGGATGAATTATGAGTGGGGTTAAATATAACCCACTAATTAATTGGTTAACTATTTATATCTCAAGAGATAAGTACTGATGAAATAATTTTTGTTGCTCATAACTATTGTAACTGAATGTGTGTATCCTGAAAGTAATTTTTCCCCTTGATAATTTTCTTTCTGAGATTTAATGATATCATGGTGTTATTTTTATTCTTGTGAATATGTTATGCTTTCATGGATCATCTTAATTGAATCATCATTTTCATTTATGAATTATTTTAGAAAAATAATTACTCTATTATTTATGATTTTTTAAATTTTTGTGTATACATTTTCTTATATTTCTTTATTATACCCATATACTTAGTCATATTATGTTATTAGATTGTTAAAAAAATTTTGTAAGTTTACTGATCATCTAAGATTACACCTATCTTAAATTTCTATTTCCCCAGATTATGAAAATAAGTATTATGTTTATTTATTTAAAATATAATTCTATGTGTATAATAAATATGAGATTTTGAAGACTCATTATATATTAATTATTATTCAATATGAGATTTTGTGTCGCAACCTCCTCTTGTGGCGTACATCGATGCACTATTCCCAACGTAGCTGTTTGGTGGCGCCGCATTGGATGTCTTCCATGGAGGCGCAATGATAGTAAGACAGAGGATGGTATGGGCCAGGTTCGTTAGGCCCATGCCCTCTTTGTTAGATCGTAAAAATAAGGGGGATTAAGGGTTTAATAATCAATTGAATTAAAAATAATCAAACCCCAATAGAGATACCCTATAACAACCTTCCGCAAAAACGAATGAATCGCGGATCAACCCGTTAGACGTTTGCATGAGGTTCTTCATATTATTCAAGAACAGGGAAGATGAAATAATTTAAAATGTGTAAATGAATAAAACCCTACCTCATAAACCCTATTGGAGGATGTCTGCTCTTGAAGGTGGGTCGTCTTCTTCCTTCCCCCAATAGGTTCCCAACGATACTAATCGTACGTCATCCTTCAGTTCATGGTTCGGTGTCACCCCTCACCTCCCACTGGGATCAGCTCCGTCCCCTATGGTTTTGGCATCATGGCACTTCTTCCGCACATTGTTTCTTAGCGAATAAGTGCCGGTACCTCCCGCCAAGCTCCATATATATTGAAGAGGGGAGGGTAAGTAATGACATGTAGACTTAATGGGGGCTCATTAATTAAGAACAATCCTAATTCCCTAAAGATGTCATTACTTTGGGTAGGAAGGTCAAGACATTTATTGGATTGACCCATCGCTGGTCCCATACACCCCATTTACATTGGGGATATGGATGAAAATAAAATAATAAAATCATTTTATTTCATTTCTTAGGAAAAGTCACAAAACATAAATTGTTCTCCAGACATACTACATTCAATGTAATGTCTCCATTATGTGAATCCTGATGCTACGTATTCAACGGTTCAATCAGATTTTCTAATCCGAGCACTGGTTCAAAAGTTAGAAAACACAGCTCGCGCATTTACTGAATGTACCCGAAAAAAAGTTTGCTAAATTAATAACATTCACCCTTGACCAACGTCGGTTGAGGTCAGGCTTCAACTATGGAGAAAACAACCCAATGAACTCAACGGTACCCTCATATTTTCAATCCATGTTACTGTTCAGATGTTATGGATTTTATAATAAAATAATTATCACTTCATTATTTTATTTACAGCCAAAAACTAACTTTCACTCGTGGCCTGTGCCGGCCAATGTTAGTATCAGCCTAAGGAAAGCATACCCTTACAAGTTCAGTGGTGGTCTCATATTTTCAATCAGAATTATCATTTGTGAGTTATAATCATTTGAAAAATATAATAATTTTATTTAATTATTTTATTTACGGTTATGAAATTTTTGTGTTTCTCACAAGAGGCCCGCATCAACTAAACATAAGTCATGCCTAGGGTTAACCTACCATCTAAAATGCAACGGTGCCCTCAGATTTCTGATCTAGGAAAACTTTCAAGAGTTATTCCACTTTTACATCAAATCAATTCATGATGTGATCAATATGACTCATAATGCATGTTTCTAGTTTGAAATGACATTTTAGAAAAAAAATCAATTGAACTATTGAAAACTGAGAAAACACATTCAGATTATTTTGATACTCTAGGAAAATAATCCATCAATAATTTGTGACAGGTAGGAATCATCCACCCAAAATTGGACAAAGTAATCCACTTATATAAGAAAACAATTTTTATGTGAGTAATACTACAAATAAATAAATAAAACATAAATATGAAATAATAAAATACTTTTATGGAAGTCACATATTCATGCTATTTGAGTACATTCTTCCATTAGGTATGTTTCTCATTCTTTTCTAAGCACATCTATATCATCTTATGAATATGAGTATTTTAGACAGTCATAATAGTACTAGAAAAATAAAAATACACAAAGGATTAGTTAATATTTTAAATGAAATAATAATTATATTTGAAAATACCTCTTCTGGGATACTAGTTTGTTTATGGAATATGATATATAAAATTAATTTACAAATATAATAATCACAATCATTTCCATTGGTTTGCTTCGGACACTGTACAAAAATCAAGTAGAAGTAATATATTTTGATACATGTTTGGAATATATTCCTTGATACTTGTCTAGTTGTATAACTTGTCTTGGCCCTTGTGCTTAGTCCCTGGCCTCATTCTTTGTTTTTCATGATACTGATGAACCATCCTATCATAAAAAAATCCTAATTAAAAGATAATATAAATTATATAACTTGATGTTCAGTTCTAAAATATAGGATTTAGTGTATTAAAAATTGAAAAACACTATCATGTATGGAAAATATGTTAGATATCCATGCATTGAATCGAGGAAAAAAATATTTGGAGTATCCAAATTTACCACAATGAACATGAAATGCTGCCTAAAAACATGAAAATGAATAATTAACGAAAGAAATAAGAAAATATTTGATATGATTAAATTATAGAGTTTTACCCCTGTATCATTGGTATTAAATAGAGTTTTTCATTGAAATTTTTTTCTTCCAAACAATTTGACAAGACCTTCCACTAATACATCATTTTTTTGGTAACTATTTTTTTGTTATTCTATAGTGGTGATGTGAGGTCTAACGAGTAAAAACTATTTTCATGGGAAAATCCCTTAATTTTTATTTCATATATATGCCTACCAATAATATGAAATGTATTTAGTCAAAATTATCATATTATATTATCTATTTGGAAATAAAATCATGAAAACATAACTCAAGTACACATTTACAATTGAGCCACCTATCCAATCATAATTGAGGATTTCAATTACATTCTCAACACCAATGAAGTCTTTTTCTTCCTCCTTATATATATTTTCTTCAAAATCAAATATGTGAGTATAACCATCTTTATACTTTGTATCCACATGAAACATTAATTCCAGTAAATGCAAATATAGAATGGGAATGGTAATGGTGCTTTCGGTTGATCTTTTCGACCAGTTGGTTGATTCTTTAGATGGTTTTGAGTCTGTATTTAATTTCACCCCATTCCTTTTATCCATCTG
This sequence comes from Viscum album, assembly GCA_963277665.1. NCBI lineage: Eukaryota > Viridiplantae > Streptophyta > Magnoliopsida > Santalales > Viscaceae > Viscum > Viscum album. The sequence goes on along the minus strand of OY728141.1, from coordinate 1,360,648,278 downwards.
CAATAACATTCATCATTTTAGACATTTTTTCATTAATTGTTAATGGTTTATTGTAAAAAATTAATTGGAAATGAATACCTCCTTGCCAATATGATTTTCACAAGATGTAATAGCCATAAGATGACTGTTCCAACAGATTTTTCAACCATATGAATATCTTCCTCATCAATTAGAAGAGGTAGCTTAGTGCTTGGATCATGGGTTATACTAATCTACACTCTCACATGACTTGTTGGTGAATTTTTTATGGATATTATTGGAAAAATTTCAACGTAAAGCTATGGAAATATTTTCTTGAATCAAAACATGGAATTCATGTGATTTCAGAGCCTTTAACATTAAATCAGTCATTGAGATGATGTTCATGATATTTTATGAGTACTCCTCTAGAACCTAAACATTATTCAAAAAGATGAAAAACCGATATATCTCTTTCCTGGAAAGAGTGTAAGCAATTGGAGGAATAAATGTTTTTTTTCACCCCTCACTCGTACCAAATATTCGCATATTCCCATGTCAACCATGTCAAAACTAGCCTTAATTTAATACTTCGTTTTTCAATGTTCATGTAATATCCCATAATTTCCATATTTTTTTAATTATATGGAATTATTTTGATACCATGAAATCTGACGGCGCATGATTCCGAGGCCCGGCGTGCCAAGAATTATCCGTTGATGTTTTGTTGATCTTTAACTAGCATGTGTAAGTAGTTTCCCTAAAAAAGTGTAATAACTCTTAAATAGTTGCTTGGATCAGAAATATTAGGGCATTGTTTCATTTAGAATCGATGGTTTACCCTTGGCGCGACTTAAGTTTAGTCGGTGCATGCCTCCTATGAGAAAACCCAAAAAATCGCATAACTGTAAGTAAAGTAAATAAATAAATTTATTTTAATTTTTAAGTGCTTATAACTCATGAACGGTAACTCAGATTAAAAATATGAAACCACCAATAAACTCATGAGGGTATACGTTCTTTATTCACTTACTAACATTGGCCAGCGTGGGCCACCTGTGAAAGATAGTTTTTTTCCGTAAATAAAATAATTCAGGGACAATTATTTTATTTTAAAATCAATAACTTCTAAATGGTTAGTCGGATTGAAAATATGAGAGTACCGTTGATTTCATTGGGGTGTTTTCTCCTTAGTTGAATCATAAATTTGACCAGTGTGGGTTGAAGGTGATCATTATTAATTTATTGATCTTTTTTTAATGTACATTTAGTAAATGTGTGAGTGGCATTTTTTAACTTTTAAACTAGTGATCGGATTAAAAATAAGAGGGCATCATTGAATCCTTAGTACAAAGATTCTCTTAAGGAATACATTACTTTGACCACAGTAGGCCTAGAGAAAAATTTATGTTTTGTGAATTTTTAATAGAAATGAAATAAAATAATTTTATTATTTTATTTTCTTCCATATAATCTAATGGACAAGAGTTGTGTGGGGCCAACGATGTGTCAATCCAATAAATGGATTGAACTGCCAACCCTAAATAATGACATCATTGGGGAATTAATAAGGGTATTAATTTGAGATCCCCCATTAATTCCCCACGGTGTTAATTACCCTCCCCTCTCTTATATACATAGATCATGGGGGAGGTACCATCACAGCTTCGCCAAGAAACGATGTGTGGAAGGAGCACCGTGATGCCAGAACCTTAGAAAACGGAGTCAATCCCAGCAGAAGGTGACGAGAGACACTAAACTACAAACCGAAGGGTGACGTACGATAAGAATCATTGGGAACTTGTTGTGGGAACCAAGAACATGACCCACCTTCAAGCACAGATGTTCTCCAACATGTTTAAGAGGTTGGTGGTTTATTCATTTACACATTTTAAATGATTTCCTTTTCCCCATTCATGAATAATAAGTAGAATGTGGACCAACTAAAAAATGGGTTTGTAACACTCTAAGATTTTATGAGATATATTATTTTTAATTTCTTTGATGTCTTCTATTGTACACTACACCAAGATTATCTTGTACTATACGCAACACTGTATTAGTTTGCAGTATACGTGACACTATTCTTGGATTGTGTTACACAAAATTTCAAGTTCGTAAAATTAAGTATAGATTTTGTTTATTGCATAAATGAAATAATTTTTGATTATGTATTACAAAACACCAAATGGATATTACACTACACGTATCCCTGACTTGGATTGCATTACACACAATCGCGACCTTCCTCGATAGCGTGTGCAGTACGCAATACCGGGTTTCACTAAACAATGATATATTTTTACAATATTATTATGAACTAGACGTTATTAATATTATTAAATAAAATTTTAATTTTATAACATTATTCATCTTACAGATTTTCTAGAACATGGTATGAGAACAAAATAATTTTTTCAGGTAAAATACGTATTTCTAAAAAAATGCAGTTTTGCCACCTTTTGATGGCGCACACACATTAAATATATTTTTTTTGACATTTTTATAAGTTCAGTTCTACAAAATAAAATTATTCTTTGGAATCATGATATAAAAATTTACTTTGGATTAATTTTTCATATTATTCTGATAACTTTAATATTTTAAAAAATAGTAAAAACATGAAATATTTTAATTAAAAACAAATTTTTTCATCGTAATAATTTATATAGTTAAATTATAATATTTAATTGTTTTAAAATATAAATAGAATATATTTTTACCATTTAATGTAATTTATGTCATTATCATTGATTTTACATTGAATTCATAGGGAAAATCATATCAATCTTTTGCAATGTTTTAACTTTAAAAACTCGTTTTCTTAACAATGAGATTAATTTAAATTAATTTCTATAACTTATGTGATTTGAATATAGAATAATGGATTACATATTTGGAAATAATTATTTCCAAATTATGTTAATAGGGTACTTTTTATTTTTGGGCACTTTGAATAGTAACTGCGGTAAATTTTATTTACCATAGTTAAAGGTAAATCGAGTAATTAAGGGTAAATATAATGTTATAAAATTAGCCGAACACTTGACGTAATATAATTGGAAGGTTGTATTTCTTCCTAAGGCATATTTGGGTCAAAATGGAATCCATTGGAAGCTATTTGGATGTGATTAGGACCTTTAATTTATTTTATTTTAAAGAAAGTGAAATATGTCTCACTCAAACTCTAATAATTAAAGTACTTTTAATATAAGGATATACAGCTTATAAATTCGATTATAAATACTCATTTGAAAGATAAAATGTTTTATTTGTTATGGTAATTTATTTTTAATTTTTAAGGGATATGTAATTACATTAATAGCTTATACATTAATGATGCATAAATTATTTATCTAGTGAAAAAGAAGTAATATAGTTTTTATTAAAATAATAATACCCATTAAGAAGACCAAAACCTGAAAAAAAATTATTGGCCATATATATCTAAGCCATTACCATTCAATGGTCTAATTTTTGACCATTTGGATCCTTGTAAAAGAGATTATGACACTTATATTATTTTATTTTAAATGATGTCAGAGATGTCGCCTTCATAATTTAATAAATATTACAATTTAAATGATGTGATTTTAAGATGATAAATTTAAGTAAATGTATTATTTTTAAATATAATAGATTTAACATAATCATAGTATTTTTTTTTAATTTTTATTCAACTAATAAGTATATTAAATAATTATACAAAAATTATGTAGTAATTGTTTTATTAAGAGAAATATCAAATAAATGGTTTTATAAATATTAGAAAAAACATTATATGAACTAATTAATGTTCTCAAAAAAATTTCTAGATGAATATGACATGTTAGAAATATATTAAATTTTTTTTTTCAAATATAGCCTCTGTGTGGATTTTATTAAAATCAAAATAAACAAATACTGTCAAAATTAACACTATTGTTATTTTATAAAAATAATATATTATTAAATTGTTTAGAAATCACAAAAATATTTAAAAATTATAAATTGAAATTTATATGGTCTTAAATATCATAAAGTACCCATTTATGGATAATTCAAAACACACAAGTAATTATTTATAATAATTTAAAATTTAGAATATTATTACCACAAATAAAATTAAATAGATTAAATAAGGATAAATCATGTTGATATGGTTTATAATAAATTTACAACATGTATAAATTTTATTGGTTGATGAGATTACAACACTGTATCATCTAATCTTAGGATTTGAGTCATTATGGATGTTTTTTTGTCAGAGATGAATTTATATTAAATTAATATTTTTGAGGTTTACAAAGGTACCCCTCTCCTCTCTAATAAAATGGAACATCCTCCCTCTTCTATTAACACAAATTTGAGCATTCCATCTCATAAAAACCCTGAAAATTTTACTTATAATCATCCATAGAAACCTACAAGAGGTACTGGTTTTCTTCAAGGACCATCTTTAGTGCCCTAAGAGGAGGTTAAGAGGAGGCACATCGAAGAAGAGGTAATTTCTTCTACCGATTCTTTAAAGTTTATTTATTCTTATACATCCTCTTGTTTAGTTATTTAATTATAAAGTAATAACATTAGTATAAATAATATACTGATATGTCATGATAAATATGAAACAAACCCATTTCACCTTCTATCCATCCTACGGAAAATGAAATCACCGTGCGTGCGTACGTACAGAATACCGTCTCCACGTCGTGGTGTAATATGTTTTTCCAACACCACCTTACATGGATGGGTATAATGGTGTAAAGAATAACTATATATGGTTATTATAACATAATACTGTTTTTGAGATATTATATTATTCAGTTCAATTGATGTCAATAATTTGGGAATGATATCATCACTCGTGCGTATGTACGGATTACTGTCTCCACGACACGATGAGATTCTTTCTCCATGTTAACCATTCAAGAATGATTATAAAGTATATGTAATGATTAATAATGATATATATGACATAATAATGCTACTGTATTTGTATATATATATATATATATGTCATCTAATTACTTCCATTCAAGTCAATAAGGAAAGGAAAACATTGTTCATGTGTATGTACGACCTACTGTCTCCATAAATGGTGTGTTTCATTTCATTTATCTAACTCTTATATACATACATATACTAAATATATATGATATATAAATCATATTTTACCTTCTAGAATTATTTAAATCATGATATAAGTAATAATAATATCAAGAACCACAAGTCAAAACACGTATTATAAATGAAACGATTTTACCCAAAACGCTACTTTAACATTAAATTATCAAAAGAACGGGTATTATAAAGTCATAAGTGAATCACATATGATATCATAAATATTATTATGGTTCTTTTACAAGTTAATAAAATGTTTAAACCCACTATACAAAAGTTTCAGACACGTATGGAAGAAATTGGACCTAAGGCAATGGATAAATTTTCAATCTCATTTTTATCCGAGTTTTCTTATACGTAAGTATTTTCCGGGGTTATGTTTATCATCCATGTCCATGTTTTATAAAAATGTTTTCAAAAAATGTTCACTATTCTACCATGTATGTTTAAAGTCATTTTTAATCTTTTTTTACTTATAACACATTGTATGGAAGGAATCATACCTATGTTTACCATATAAAGTACTTTTTTACTTTTCCGGCAAAATTAAAAGAAAAATGTTTTTTTAACTTATATAGCATGAACAGATTTTTACGGTTTCATAATGCCTTTTCTTCATGAATCTTACTCTACAAGATTTCATGATTATTTTCAACAAAATTATTTTCTTTTAAGATCGCACGACATTTTGAGAAAATAAAATCGTTTTGAAAAAAAGGATATTTTCCTCAAGAATTCATTACAAGTGTTTATTCAAAACTATTTCATATCTAAGATGACATTATTTAGTATGACTATGTTTCAAGTATAATGTCTCTATTATTTTCATGGTTTTATTTTACTTATGATTAAATTATATCCATTTGTCTTATATAGGTTATGTTAAGATGGGATGATGTTTATGAAACCCATTTTATTCTTTGGGTTATGATGCATGATTTATGATTATGTTGTGGAACACGTAAGAATGATTTCAATATGAGATGGGTGGGACCTATATCTCCCTAAAATTTATTGGGTAAAGATTCATATGTCCTGAGATAAACTTGGATGAAATGGCAAGAAAAATCTGGTTCAGTAATACAGGGATGGAACGACAAATAAACTCGGTCCAGTAATGAACTTTGTCCACTATTATGTTCTTGGCTGCAATGCCTTGGCTGCTATGGAAATCATAACATGTGCTTAATGGATGCCATAATTACATGTTTTATTCCCATGCTAGTTTATCATGATTAATGTTCCTTTATGATCTATGCCTTATGTACTACCATGCTTTATGTCATTGCTCAATATTTTGATGTTTATATTTTATGCTCATGTTTTTACATTTAAATGTTTTTGGATTTTTTTATGTTCTCCATGTTTACCCTCACTGAGCATTTGAGCTCACCTTTTTACGTTTTCTTTTCCCCAGTATATAAATAATGGTTTTAGGTATAAAAAAGGGGAAAAACATTATGGGAGATATTGAAGACCATTCTCCATGATTTGAAGATTTTGTTCCGAGTTTCCAAAGACACTAAACTAATACAGTCTCGGGGCGTTATTTTTGTTATGTATTAAGTATTCCACAAAAGTAATGTAATATCCATTTATGTCAAGATTTGGGTCTCTATAGGGTTGATCCACAATTCATTCTTTTTAGGAGGCTTTTGTGGGTTATATTTGTAGGGTTTTTATTGTTGTTAATTCAATTGATTATTAAACCCTTAACCCCCATCATGTTTATTATTTAACGTAGAGGTAGTGGGCCTAATGAACCCAGCCTCATCCCTCAACTATCTTGCTATCCTTGCACCTCCATGGAAGACTGCTAGTGCAGAGACAACAAATAGCTACGTTTGGAATAGCGTGCCAACACACACCGTAAGAGGAGGCCACAACACAAAGTCACAGTGGGACATTACATTCTCCCCACCTTGGAGATTTACGTCCCCAAAAGCCAAAATAAAATAAAATCAAACAAATGAGGGTACTGAGCATGAATCTGATCCTCCCGCTCCAATTTACTCTCCTGGAGGTCCCCGAGCTACCCCCAAAATTGCACCATTGGGATTGAACGTCCATAAAGAACTCACTCATGTTAATCCTTTATCTCCACCGAGAACTCTATAAAAGTCACCCCATCATCGATGTTCAAATCTCCCTAGTCAATAACGTGTGATGGATCATGCATTAATCTCCTCATCTACGACACATGGAAAACATTATACACCTAGTGCGTCTACAGGAGAAGAGATAGAAAATATTATACCTCGCTCACTCTTCTGAGAATTTAGAAAGGTCTGATGATCCCCAGAAATGGCTAGTCACCTCGGCCAAACCTCCACAGTCTTAGTTGGGCTGAGACCCATATAAATACATGGTATCCCTCCTCAAACTTCATGGATATCTATCTCCTATCGCCATAAGACTTCTACTGTCTCTGTGCAGTCTTCACTTGTTGACAAGTGATGCATCATGATACAAAATCTGCCACTACTTCTCTCATCCCTGGCCACCAGTACTGACACTGTAGGTCCTGGTACATCTTCACCACTCCAATATGTACCGTTAAAAGGTATGTATTAATCTCCCTAAACACTTTCTCCCAAAGCGTCACTGGTACCATAGTGAATCCTCTAAAGAGGACGACATGATCCCCACCTTCAGAAAATTCTTCAGGAGACTGTAATGAGGATATATGAGAACATCGGGCTTCACAATCAACATCCCAATTTGTGCCTTTCAAATTCATTGAGGAATTAGGGGAGTGACAGTCATAGACTGTAGGTATGCTGGTCTATCTTTATCCTTTATGGACATTCGAAGCGCAACTACCTGCTCTGATGCCTCACTCAGCAGCTATAGACCAGACCTCCTAGGGAGTGTGTCTACCACCACGTTCCCATTCCCAAGAGTATAGACTATCTAAAAGTCATAGTCCTAGAAAAATTCTAGCCATCAACACTATCTCATCTCCAAAAATCTCCACTGATACTTCTTTATCCACAAGAAATCCTTCCCCCATCTCCGTCAATGGTGACAATGGTGCCGCTACACTAGAGAAGTTAGGAACAAATCTCCAGTAGTACCCATCCAAAGAAGAAGTCCCTCTTTATTTGGGGAGTTAATCCTACAAATATCTTTTGAAAAGATGTTCCCACACTCTTCCACTACTATTGGGAACAAGAAACTCAAAACTCATGCTGCCATGATGGTAAGGTTGGCCGACTCAAGAGTGATCAGCTACACCCTCTTATATATGATTTTATCATGTGTTGCCTAGGTTTTATTCTTCACTGACCAAGGAAAACCCCATTCCAACATTGTAGATAAAAAAAACCTTTTTTTCCTAATACAAAGAATCTGAGTATGAACTGTTGATGATTAGTCCATACCCAAACTAATGTCATAAAGCATCAATATTTCCACCAAGAGGTTTCAACCGAAACTCTTGCCTCAAGGGTTAGATCACAGCATCAGCGTAAGTGTGATTGTCCTATATCCTCACAAAGGTATCTCCAGACAGAAGGTGCATGTCTTTGTTTTAACCAGAAACATGAGGCATTGAACAAGATTCATGGTAAGAAGGAATGATTGGTACCTATGTCTATTAATATGAAAGCTAATAGTAGACACAGACCATACCTTGAATCAATCATAGAGCCCTTGGGTCACACTCCTTTACCACATCCAGCTACTCCCTTCTCCTTTCCTCCAGCTACCTGAGCATGGTGGGGAAAACATTGAGGTGGTGGTTGTAACATGTCAAAATGAATACCACCACATGATGCTCTCCTAGCTCCACTACCACGTCTGCTACCCTACAAATTCATTTTTTCCAATCACATCCTCTTCCCAAAATATTTTACATGCTCAGGTCCCTGATACTAGAGATAGTTTCTTAATTTCCCATTTTTAACATTCACTGGATGCATTCGCTCAGCCGAAGAACTTTCAACCACAAAGGTTCTCTCTAGCACCCAAACAGATATAGGAATTCATAGAGGAATAGTTCTGGCTTGGATGTTCCTAAACACACCTCGCTCATAAGTCTGAGCTCTAAAGAACTGACCATACTATATTCATCGAGTACATGGGATAGTTGGTATGCCTTGATGAAAACTCAACTACTGACATGTCGTCTTACTGAAGCTATAGAAGCTCTCTATGAGTACTGCCATATGACTGAATCGTGCCCTTGATAGATGGAAACTCAACCACCTCCTCAAGACATTCCTTGGCCTCCTATGAGTCGGGGTCTCCTCAGAACCTGAGGGGTATCTGATACTGAAACATGGGTAAGGAACTAAGCCTACATGTTTCATTTACCAGTACCTCCAATTGTAATTGCTGAACAACAGACAGTGATATAGCTAGCACACTACTTGAAGGTGCCTTCTCGGGAAACAATCCATGTACCAAATCCTCATCACCATGTGGACCATCCTCATGGTCACACAATGAAAAAACTAGCATCTAGGATCACCATATGATCTAGTGGTTCATCAACTAGGTGGAATACACTAGACACAACCTCATGATAGTTCTTAGCTGCCTGAGGAGCTATCTTGCCTCAGAACGTTGGAGGCCTCTGCCGCTTAAACTCGTGCAACATGATCTGTTGACATGCACCCTCTGTTGGTGGGGATGGTGGCATATGCTCCCTAATGGGTGTTGGTGCTACTGGTGCACCACCCGAAGGTGCTAACATAGTAAGAGGGTCCTACACCGAAGCCTCATCACTCGGTGGGCTGTTATCGTGTACTCTTTCAAGAATCCTTGATGGTTGTCTATGAAGCAACATCTTGATAAATAAAAAGTGATCCATGGTCACTATGTTATACTAGGTGATCCGACTCAAAGAATTCAGAAGAAATACATCTAAAAAACACAGGCAGTCAGTGTTTCCGTGCACTGAGTCAGAAATCAAAATTCAGGGTCTTTGTGTATTGACTCATCGGACGCCGCACCAACACTGGATTCCCCAATCTAAAAACCACACTCATAAAAATTCACACTATTATCACACAAAAAAGATCCAAGTCATAGTAATTCAGTAAAACCGACACCTCATATGCCACTTGCCACGATCTATCCCTCGGGGCTAGTGTCGTGAGTACCCCAAGCCCACCTTTTATAGGCCAGGGGCTGATGACTATCACCAGAAAAGAATATCCCTAAAATGGGAAGGCATTGCATTTTTAACCTGTATAGACACACAGTCCAAGAGAACAACAAGAAGCAACCACATAGACTAAAACACAACATGAATGTAACCAAAAAGTAACTATTGTAGTGAAAAGTGTGCTGAATGTAAAGGGGCTAGAAATACAATCCCAACTATGGATCCTATCTGAAGGGTAGGTACATATCGTCTCCAAAACACTTCATGTGAGCCTGTCTCTACTGTGTACCTCCTAGTCCTGGATCCCTCATGTCTCAGCCCAACTACTCGTCGTCTGCACAAGACATGACAAGGTCCAGGAGAAACACATGCATGGGTGAGTATAACAATACTCAGTAGGGACCCAGAGACCCCTGCAGTTCTACCAGGGATCCACAAAGGAAAGACCAACAAGAAAGACCTCAATCACAAAGCAATAATCATTCAACAACTCAACTAAGGTATATTCCCATATATATACCTAAGTTTTCAAGATATACTCATCCCGTAAATGAGGGAAGAATATCACAAAGGTAACACCATGAAGGTGACACCACAAAGGTAAAAATACCACACATGTATCGCCAAAAAGATATCACTATGAAGGTAAAATAATTACACATTAATTATCAAGGATAAGTACTAAAACTGTTCAAGGTTAGTGGGAAGTGGATCTATGTGACCTGATAGACCCACAGTACTCGATAGAGGATGAGCTCTCCAGCAGTTGAGGAGTTCGACATTTGTGACTAACAATTCTACGGTTACTAACCTAGAATATACATGGTGTGAGATGAGTCCTTTATCATCGTGGTGATACCTATGTGGTACTTTTACCTACATGGTATTACCTTTTTGGTGTTACCCTTGTGATATTCTTCCCTCATTTATGAGACGAGTATATCTTGATAACATATATATTTGTATGGGCATATACCTAAGTAGAGTTTTTTAATACTTATCGCTTTATAATTGAGGTCTTGATTTGTGTTCTTTACTTTGTGTAAACCTGGGAGACCTTTAGGGGTTTCATGGTCTCTACTGAGTATTGTTATACTCACCCCTGAATGGGCTTTGACTGCACCTTATTGTGTATTTCACAGATGATGAGGAACATGGTTGAGACTTGACGGAGCCAGGGCTAGGCAGTACACAGAAGAGATTGGATATTAATTTATGGTTACATACTTGTTGTTTTCTAGTCAGTGTGGTTTCTTCTTATTTTTCTCTTGGACGGTGTCTCTATACAAGTTAAAAGGGAAATGCCTTCCTATTTTAGGGATACGCCTTTCTGGTGATAGTCATTAGCCCCGGCCTATGAATGGTTGGCTTGGGGTAGTCACGACATGGTCCTCGAGGGACGTAAATCCCTAATGTGGGGAGAATTTAATGTCCTATAATTTCCATATAATCTTGACCATGAGATAAGACGACGCATGATTCCGAGGCCCGGAGTTCCTAGAATGATCAGTCGTCAGATTTCATGGTCTTGAAATAATTCCATATAATTAAAATAAATTATACTGAAATTCTTGGTCATTACATTCTCCCCACCTTGGGGCTTTACTATACGAGTGTTTTGATGAAATTTGGAGTTTTTCTGGGTCGGATCGTACCCAGATATTTCCAAGCCCTCAACACTAAAATGAATATAACTTACATACCAGGTGTCTGGTTGACACGATGTCTATTGAGTTGGAACCCTTAGGATGTAACAGATCTACATGATAGTTTTTTATGTAGATACATGGAATTTGAAATATGACCGATGGCTTGAGGAGATGTTCACCCAAGGGCACTATATACGAAACCCTGCGGTTGGTAGAGACTTGAAGACTGCTAGAAAATGGCCCAGTGGGAAGCTTCTCTGTGTGACCCAGCAAACCGACGGTTGGGAGTGGCTCTGTGTTACCCGACATACCCATGATACTCGACAGGAGGAGTACCTTAGTTCGTCCAAGGTGGGAAGCACTTTTTTGTGACCAAGAAGGCCCATGGTGGGGAGAGACTCTGTGTGACCCGACATACCCATGGTACTTATCATGGATATGTACTACAATAGTTCATGGTTAGTGGGAAGAAGCTATGTGTGACCCGACTGGACCCCAATACTCAATAGAGGAGGAGTTCTCCAGTGGCTGAGGAGTTTTCAATTTGTGACTGATGATGCTACAGTTACTACCCTAGAATATACCTGGTGTGATCTGAGTCCTTTATCTTCATGGTGATAAATGTGTAGTGCTTTTACCTTTATAGTGATATATTCATGGTGATACCTGTGTGGTAATTTTACCTTCGTGGTGTTACTTTCATGGTGTTAACTTTGTGATATTCTTCCCTCATTTATGAGATGAGTATATCTTAATAACTTTGGTATATGTATGGGAATATACCTAAGTTGATTTGTTGACTGCTTATTGCTTTTTGATTTAGGTCTTTCCCGGTGGTCTTTCCATTGTTTCACCTTGGGAGAACTTCAGGGGTCTCGGGGTCCCTGCTGAGTATTGTTATACTCACCTCTGCACGAACGTTTCCCAGACCTTGTCGTGTCTTGTGCAGATGCTGATCAGTTGGGCTAAGACTTAAGGAAGCCAGGACCAGGAGGTACACGGTAGAGACTGGCTGACATGAAGTGTTGTAGAGACGATATGTACCTACCCTTCAGGTAGGATCCTTGGTGGACGGTCTAGAAGTTGTTTTGTACTTTTCAATTGTATTTTTACAATTCATTTGTACCTGTAATTTACAGTTGGGCGTTTATTTCTGGACACTTTACACTCAGTAATCTTTTCACTACAGTAGTTACTTTGTGGTTACATACTTGTTGTGTTTTAGTCTGTGTGGTTGCTTCTTGTTGTTCTCTTGGACTATGCATCTGTATAGGTTAAAAAGTAAATGTATTCCCATTTTATGGATACACCTTTCTAGTGCACATTGCTCACCCATGGCCTATAAAAGGTGGGATTGGGGTTGTCACAAAATGGGGCCCGAGTGATGGGTCGGGACATGTTACAAATAACATAAGTTTTATTAGCTAATGTTATGTCATAATTAACAAAAACTCTAAACCTAAAATATCTTTTTAATTTTTTATATTGAAATACTTTTTGGTAATTTATCTATATAAAATGGTCACTTATAAGGTATTCTATATTTTATGTCCTGGAGGTGTGAATTCTCTATGGGTAGTTGAGTTGGGATAGTCTTAATTATAGTGTGATAAATTGTGATATAGAAATATTTAGATATTATCCTTCTAGGTTAAATATATGAACTATCCTTGGAGATATTTCATGATTCCTTAAGGACCAAGAAACCTTTTCTACACTATAATAGGGACCCCTACAATGTGGAAATTTATTTATTCTAGGGTAATATCATGAATTTTGATACGATAAGAGGAATGCTGCAAGGTATGGAGTTATAATGAACAAAAATTTTGATAAAATATTTCACATCTTTATAGATGAATATTCATTTAATTTTAAGAAAACATGCATGAAGATCATAATGTTTTAGTGTTTTGGGAGATGGGATATATAGAAAACTATTTTTTATGTGAACTACAACATCACCCACCAAGTTTTCAATAACCAGAACTATTCTTATACATAACATAAAAACTATTTTATTCAAAAACATGGGAAAGAAAATTTAATAATCATTGATCTCATAGGCTTATTAAAGTTAATATTGGGGGATAACTATGATAACTTAAACATTACATGATATTAGGGGTATAAGAACACAAGCACGACATTTGAAAACCGTAACTTGTATAACATAGATCATAATCTTGAGTCATATAATAAATCATAGTAGTTCATAAGACATAAATCATAAAGGAATCAAATAACATGATCCTTGAGAGCATAACACCGACATAAATCATATATTTTTGGAATACATATAAGTATAGAGAATAATTTCTATAGTTGTCAAGGATCATTTCTAATACTATGATTATGGATTTGATTAAATCCCCAAACCATCTTAGCGGTTAAGGTTCACACCCAAAACTATCATAGAGGACCAGTTTCATTCCTCAAACCATCATAGTAGTGAATGTTTACTTCTAATACTAGTATAGTGGGAAACTTTTCTTAATATGTTGTGTTCACTCCCCATTTCTATTCTATTTATTTCAGATGCTATCCTTATTTACCTAATGCATTATAGTGATATAAAATTATGGGCCCACCCATCTCATAATGAAAACTGTATAGATGTGTTCCACTAGATCATAAAACATTAACCACATCATAACCCATGGAATGGAAATTTTTTTCAAAAAAATTTCATCATCACATAACCAGTTGAAATGGAATGGGGTTCAAAATCATACTATCAATTCATCGTAGCATAATCTATGGAAAATGAATGAGTTTTTTAAAAATATTTTCCTCATAATCATTCCCCATATAGAGAAATAATATGTATGGAATCCTCAAATCATATCCCTAGTAAATAATATGTATAATCAAGGTCAGTTGTTGTTGATTGAGAGAAATACTACTAAAAGATCATAAAAAATATTATTAAGGAAAACAACCTATACAACTTTAAATATAACTCTTTAATATATAAAATATTTCTAAAATTTAAATAAAAAAATTTTATTTTAAAATAACCAAGGAAATTTACAAATTAATTTTTCAATCATTTCGTTCTTGGGATGGTAGGATATATCATTCAGGTTTTACACGTTAAAACAATTATTCCTTTCTTATTTTTGTAAAAATAAAAAAGAAACTTGTTCAAAAAATTTCAAGAATATTATTTTTTAAAAAAAATTAAACATGGTTAAAAATTATTTTAATAAATAATTTTAGAATATTTAAATCATTATTTAATTTTTTAAGGAAATCATGGACATGGATGACTAAGGATTTTCACCCGAAGAGAGCTAAAATCAATTTTTCTTCAAAATGTTCTTTTGGACACTTGAGTACAAAGAGAGATGAAAATTAATAGAAAAAATTGAAATTTATAAAAATCACTATAGTATAATAAATTAATTGTTTTCTTGAGAGATATATCATAATATTTCATCATTGGAATCATAATAAAAAATGATGAAAAACAATGAGATTATAACACAAAACCCCTGTTACTTTGGAATCTTTTAAAAGAAAAGCCCCGTGATCAAATAAAAATTATTTAAACATCAAATATAATGAAATTAATTATATGAAATGTTAAATTGGAAGTATATAAACTAAAAAATTAAATGATTGGTGAATATAGCATATGTCTCCCAAAAGTAAACATGAGATGAAATTATTTTACCTTAATAGTAGACTTTCTTATTAAATGTTTGAAACTCCTATATAAAAAATATAGGTTTATTAAAAATATATTCTAGAACCATAATCAAATAAATCATAACATATGTTATTTAATTAGAACCCTATATCATGTTTTTATTAAAAATACTTTATTAAAATCACTATTCCGGGTGATAACTGGCTCATTTTTCATGTATGTTTTGGATTGGTAATTTTGGTCCTTATACATTGATCATGGTACAATAATAATTAGAACATTAATAATTATTTAAATATAATATATATATAGTTTCATCCATAAAAGGTATAGAAATAAAAATGAATTACACTGTTTCAAGAGATGGTAAGACTACGTACCCATGAATACTATATTCATTATTTGAATAGAAGGATAACAACAAAGAGAAAAAATATTTAACCTTAATTGAATAATTTTTAAATCATATATATCACATATATTCATTAAAATTTTCCTTATTTCCATCCATAAAAAAATAAAAAGAAAAACAAATAATATCACTTTGTGTAGGTAGTAATTCACATATACAGAAGACCGAAATTATCAATTTAAAAAAAATTACAACGTAAGAATGTATATGTGATATTATAATTCAGAGAATATAAATATTTTATAAATATCATATATAAAAATGAAATACATCATTTTCTCTAGTGGTGATATGTGGTGACGGAAAACAAATTACATCGGTTCATGAGAAGGTAGTCAACTATACACACAATTGATAGTTTCATTTCCCATTGGTAAAATATGGTATGGATAGAGGTTATTAGATATATATAATAAAATAAAACTATATAAGAGCCATTTTATTTTTTATTTTATCATATTTGGATAATATTTGTAGTGGTAGAGGATGAAATAAAACGAAGATGCATGGTTAAGAACTATACATATTCTTTAGGGAACTTCATTAGGACAGCATGTAAAGACTGAACAGGAGGGTTTACTTATGAAGAAAGACACTAATATGTGGGGTGGTAAGTGAAGAATATGTTTTGGAAGTAGTTTACTGATCTAATAATTTTTTTAATTGTTAATAAAAAAGGATTGCAGTTCCCCTTTTATATGTGATAAAGAGCGTATTTTTTTTAAATAAAAAACATCCAACAATGGCGGGTCACTCTCAAGACATGTTCCTAAAAAAATTGATAAATAATTGATTTTATGGAATATAAGGTCAATATAAAGATTCACCACTAATAAAAGGAATTTTTTTAAATATTTTTCTCTCTTATCATCAAAGTTTTGTTTTTCTTTTGTCATTTTAGTTTTCACCATGATAAATAGTATTTTTACCTAGGTAATTTATCCTTCATATCTACAAATAAAATGTTACTTATTAGATAATTTTTACCCAATTATATTAAATATTAATTCTAATTTATCATTTTATTAAAATTATGTGTTAGGAAAATTAATTTTAACACATGCGCACAAAACCTTCAAAACCCTATTTTAAGATTAACCGTGATAATTAACTTTTATGGATTGTTCTAGTAACTATGAAAAAATTATTTTTTAAAATTATTACGGAATATCAATTATTATTATTCTAAATATTAAATTAATTTTATAAATTTTAAATATTTTATGTTGTAGAATTTAATTTAAAATTAAACCCTCAATCATGATGAAAGTCTTTTTTCCAAAGAAAACGTTTTTCTAAGTACACAATGTTATTATATATAATATAAAAATAAAATTTGTTAAAAAGTAATAAATTATATTAATTATAATATTACCGATCAAATTATTATATTAAAAATGATTCAAAATAAAATTTTACTTTTTAAAATCTTTAAATGAAAATTATTGTTTAAATAAATATAAATATTTTTCACTATTCTTCGAAAAATTAATCTTTTAAAAAAAATTCAATAAATATTACTAAGTTAATTTTGACATGATTATTTATAAAATTATTTTCATTTTCTAAAAAATAATTTTTAAAATTTTAATTTCTTTTAAAATAAGTGCACAAAATGAAATCAAATGACTTTTTAAGAAAATATTGTGTTTGAGCATAAAACTATATTTTTTCTTATCCCATTACTAAAAAATTGTTAAATAAATGATAAATTTTTTGAAAAAATATATAATATATTAATTTTATTAATTTTATTAATAAATACTAAATAATTTAATTTATTATTTTAAAAACACATTGTGCACTTAAAAATAGTTTTTTTCAGAAAATATTTATTTTGATTTCAAATGTTTTTGATTTAAATTTATAATCCATTTATACCTATTGAATTTATTTAATACATTTTTAAACCATATAATTTTCATAATTTAGTTAAAACTATGCATAACCTCTAATTTAACAGTTATGTTATAATAAAATAATATATTAAAGTTCATTAAAAATCGGTGATTCAAGTAATTGAAGCTATCAAAGAAATAAAATTTATTATAATTTTATTATAAAATATAATAGTGCTATGTTATACCCTATTAAAAAAAATTCTCTATAATTATTTTTATTCAGCTAAAAAAACTGAGGATACATATTCTTCATCAAATCCTTAGGTTCCCATGTAGCTTAGTGGTATCACTAAAAAACTTTGACCATGCAAATGGTCTCATTTTGTAGCATTGTATCTATATGATCTATAATATCCACCAATTTTTATTAAGAGGGTATATCATCCTCTAGTTGTATGTCCTACAAGTTCATTAAATTTTATGTGTCAATTATATTCAACCTTAGGAGATATTGATGAAACACGTCATCTAATTAATAGAGGTTTGGTGGAAGCGCCATGAGATAAGATATTTCCCCTACTTAATCAAGAATATCATAAGGGACAATATACACAGGGAATGAATTTCCTTTAGTTATGAATCTTATAAAATTATTTTATGTATAAATTTATAGAAAACACTGTCACTAAAATCAAATTTTTTATCACATCAATGGTTTAATAATAAATTTTCCATTGACACTGAGCTTCCTTGATGTGATATTGAATATATCTAATTTTACTTCCATTTACTTAGAAAGATAATGTCCTAACATATTTATTTATCCAACTGCATCCCATATCATTGGTCTTATATACTTCATTCCAATGATTTATTCAAAAAGATACATTTTAATGATCGAGTGAAAATAAATTATTATAGGAAAACTCGACTAGAGGGAGGTGTTGATCCCAACCCCCATTAAAATTCATCAAATAAGAGCTTATAAATCCTCTATTGTTTAAATGGTTCTCTCAAAATGACCATCTATCTAAGGATGAAATGTTATTCCCAAACTCAAATCTTTACGAAGAACTTTCTAATCACTTTTTATATAACATCATGGTAAACCTAAAATCCTAATCTGATATAATATAATGTGGCACTCCATTCCACAATACCACTTACTTAATGAAAATTTTATAAATTTTATCAAGAGATGAATACTTTTTAATATAAAAAAAGAGTTTTGATTTTTTAAGGAGATCAACTATAACCCAAATAGTATTATAAAATTTAGACAATTTGGGGATCCCGATGACAATATTCATGGTGATGTTTTCCAATTTCCACTATGGTATGGGTAATTTTCACAAAAACTCAATAGAAATTTACCTTCAATCTGTAAATTTCTAACATAACATGCATTGTGATACATACTCAATAATATATATCTTCATATTTTCTAACCAAAAATACTCTTTTAGATCTCGATATATCTCCATAATCCTTTTATGAATAGAGAATAAATAACATTATGTGTCCACAAACATATCATTATTTAAATATAGTATAGACAAAACATATACATGGTTCTTGAATATTATCATTCCATCATAATCTCAGTTAAACTCTATAACTTTCATAAACTTCTTATGTAGCTCTATATATATTTTTATGTTCCCCTTTAATCTTCAGTTGAATATTTATGTGAACACTCATTTTATAAATTTAATATCTATCCACTTCATTAAGTATTTCATGTTCCATCATTTTTTAATCCATATGGTTTTCATATTTTGTGATATTCATCATAGATAAGATAGTATAATCCTTTCAACTCAAAGAATCATAAACCTTATTTTATTTCCTAGGGTGGTACTGTATTATGAATTATTTATCATTAATCAACTCTGACTATCTTCTATAGTGCTTATTCATCTCATTCTATGTGAAAATATACTTTAAAAATTTATGATAATGAAATAAATAAATCCTTTTTCTATAAAGATAAATCTTTCATATCATTAATTATAAAATTACCACATCTAACAGCCAAATCATGATTTTGGAAATTATTCTCATATACCATGAATTGGAATGAGGCATAATATATAACCATGACATTATGCTTGAGAACACACATCATACCATTATTTGATGCATCTATATAGATTAAGAGCCCTTATATACTTTAGGGTAATTTAATAATTTCTGTGTTGACTAACCATTTATTCATTTCCTTAAACATTTGTTCACATTCATTTGTCCAAAGTAACTTCACTTCCTTTTGAGTAAACACAATGAGTGGATTATAAGGTTGTGATAAATTATTCACAAGCCTATTATAATATCTAACCATATCACAAAAACATATTATAATAGTCAGAATGGTTGGTATAGGAAAAAATTTAATAACTTACTTCGTTGATGAATATAAATACATACCCACTGATGATATTATATAAACTAGAAATGAAAACTTTTTAATGAAAAAATCACTCTTTGTAAATTTTTCAGAAAATTTATCCTTACAATATATTGTAAAATTATCATGTGATTATCATGTTCTTCCTTGCACGTTGTATATGTAAGAATTGTATCTATAATGACTACCACTAATTGATTAAGGTAATATCTAAAGACTCTGTTCATTAAATCCATGAATATATAGGGGGAATTACTAAGGCCAAATGGAATCAATATATATTTATAGTTTTCATACCTTGTTTGGAATCCTATCTTGGTTATATCCACCTTTACCCTCAATTCATGATACCTATAATAAAGTTCAATGTGGGAAAAGTATTGAGCTATGTGAAGTCAATTCATATATATAAGTTTGAGGATACATGTTCATTACTATGATCTTTTCAGGTTCTGAATAATAAATTATGAGTGGATTCAATCCACATTTATTCAAATAAAATAATATTTTAACTCTTTGGTGACACATTTGGAAGGAAAAATACCATATAAAAATTCTCCTGGTTTTTCTTCATCAATCACTGCAACTCAATCAGGGTTATTCTACATGAATTCATTGAAATGGTTGTAGAACCAGGTATGAGATTTATTAAAAACTCATCTTCAGAATTTAGTGGATGACTTGTAAAATTTTCCAATAAAGAAATAAAAAACTACCTCACAATAGGAATATTTTATATGTTGGATTTCTTCCCAACCATATAAGATAAAAACCCCTTTTGAATTGAAATCTTGAACGATACAATGGATGCGATTTCCATATAATTTTTTTATTTTTTATTACCCTAATATATGTCCATATATTGGATGGGAATATCAAACATGACATCCCTTATATAAAAATGATTCAATATTTATGTAGAAAAATCCAATCCATGCCGAATATTAAATAAAATTCAACCACTCGGGGAATAGTGATATTTGCAGGAAGAAAAATTACACAAACATATACTAGAGAAGAATGATAGAATTAATATGAGATGATCACACATTTATGGATTTAAATTAAAAAATCTACATCTAATTATTGGGGTCACATTTTGACACCCTTACAAAATTATTGAGATAGTAAAAGAGTTTGTAGATCTAGATCATATAAGATATTAGTTTTTCTAGAGTGGATTATAAGTGTGCCCTTCCAAACATAAGTATAATACCACTCATTAGTAATAGTTAAAATATGATATTTTAATTTCTCTTTGGTTATAATATGTTTCTGATGTCATCTATCTGCATTATCCTTCATATTTTAGCATTAGTTAACATAATTTCTATACTTCTGAAATTTGAAACATTGGAGTTTGGGTGGTGCATTATGAATAGATTTCTTCTTATTTAAATCATTAGATAACTTCTTGACATCACATTAAAATTATTATACTCAATGTCATTCCATTCCAAACATATACTATTTTTTATTCCTCTTAATAAAATTTACTCAATATTTACTTCCACACTTATGGAATGAAGGAATGTTCACATTCTTCTCTCTAAGGTTTTTTGAGTTTAATTTTAATACCATATTTCTTTTATTATCAAAACCATGACATTGATGGGTAACTCCAATTTCTATTTCCACCTTGTTTGTACATAAAACAATTTCTTCATTGAAAATAAAGCCTCTTATTGATATAAATCTTTATAGAATTTGTTTTTTATTCTGATGAATCAATAAACCTTAAATTGATGTTGGATGATAATTCTAGAATCATACCCCACATGTCTTAAATTTTTTCTTCATAGGTCCCAATAGATTCATCATACTTCTATTTTAGTTTACGTAATTCATTCACCATTTTCATATAAAATAATAAAAGGAAAGAACTTATTTAAAAAATAATCTCTTAAACTCATCCCACTCCATAGTGTTAGTTTCTTTTAGTTTCCTTATATCCTTGATAGGATTACAATATTGATATACTTATCCTTACAAAATATAGAGATCCAATATATATTTTTCATGTTCTGAACACTGGAGAATGGAAATTATCTTTTTAGTGGTACAGATCCATTGATACATGACTAGTGGATTAGTAAACCCACAAAAAGAATATTTATGATGTCTCTTGAAGGATAGTACAAAACATTGTTCCATTGTTTTACCATTTGAATGTTTACCAAGACTAATAGGGTTATAATTTTTTTAAGAATAACTAAGATATTTTTCATTCCATATCTCATAAATTTTTTATAATAGGAGTAAAGTAATTTCAAATTCCATTTTATTGAGACATAAGATGATTACTTTGGGTTCGATTTATTAACTAAAAACAATAATTATTGTGTAAGAAACAATAATAATTGTCAGAACCACATAATCATGAAAATTAATTTATAGGATGTCTAAATCATTACAACTTATTTCAATCAATGACACCTTAGTTTAAATATAGGATATTAATAGTCAAAATCTATTCAAATAATTTATAATGGTTTATAATAAAATTTTCCATTAATCCCAGCATATATCTTCAAAGTATCAAACCTGGGGCTTAGTAAGGGCATACATACAATTCAATAGAATTATATAAGAGGTATACTCCACCAATTCTATTATGGGTAATTATCTCTAAATGATTCTATTAAAACCCACATCCACTTATTGTATCAACTCATGAATGTTTCCATTATATAAACACATTAATTTCTTTACAGAAACATTGTATATCTTTCTATTGTTTGGATTATCCTAAGGTTTCTCACAAATGTTTTCTCATCCTGTCTTCATAGGTTAACTAAACCTCTCCTATAATACAAGCTATTGAAACCCACAAATTTAATACATAGATATAAAATCCTAATATATGAATATTAATTTCATATTACAAAAATATACATGAGCACCAAAAAGGTTTAGGGTCATTGGAAAATGGGATATATAAACATATGGTTCATAAGTGAACTACATCATCTCCCACAACATTTTTCATAATTTTATAAATTCTTATACATATCATACATAATTTATTTCATCAAAAAATGGGGAAAGGAAACAAAATAAAGTGTGGTATCATATTATTATTTAGGGAAAACAATAGATATTTCAATGATCACATAAACATAACATGAGAATAATGGCATGGATACTTGAGCAGAACATTTGAAACCCATAACCTTTAAAACATATATCATAATCTTATGTCATGGAATAATTCATGGATGTTAAAAAGATATGAATCATAAATTAATCCATGAACATGATCCATGAGATCATAATAACGGCATGAAGCTTAGTTTTTTTAAGACACATAATAATAGAAAATCATTTCCTTAGTAGTCAAGGATCCTTACCAAGACTATCATAGTGGATTGGGTTCTCTCCACTAACCATTGCAGTAGTCATAAATTACACTCAGGATAATAATACTGTATTGATTTCACTCCACATGCCACAATATTATTCAAGGTTAACTCCCAGTATAATCATATTGAATAATTTCCCTTAATAAGCTCGATTCCCTCCCTTTTTTATTCTTATTTATCCTGGGATATATACATCTTTACGAAATGAATTAGATGAATATATATTTCATGGCCCTAAATTCACATAACAAAAATCATATAAATTTGTGCCACAAGAACATAAAACATTCATCATATAATTAAAAGGAAAAAGAGTTTCATAAACATTTCATTAAATCATAACACATGGAAAAGAGATGGTTTTTATAATCATTTCATTAATTCATCATCAAATTACTTAACTAAAATGAAAGGTATTCATTAAAATATTTTCATCATAATCAGATAACATTACGATAAATAATAAGGATCATATCCATGGATCGTATCCACAATATAGCATAAGTATAATCAAGGGTTGTTGTCATTCATGAAATTAAATACCATTAAAAGATAAAAAACATTCATGAGGAAAATATCCTTTCCAATTTGAAAATAAATTTTTAATGTATAAAAATTTACCTAATATTATATAAAAATTGTATTTTCAAATAACCTTGGATGCTTATAAAGGAATCCTTAAATCATTGACCATTCATGGTAGTGAGAAATACCATTCATACTATACGCAATATAACATTGACTCTTATCACATTTTTCATAAAAAGTAATGTGTACCACATTCATAAATTATAAATAATAATAATTTTAAACCATTCTGTAGAATTTAGAAAAAAGGAAAAAAAATACATTAAAAATTCACTATACAATAGGAAAATCATTATTTAAATAATTTTATAAAATATGTACATGGAAGAGAACATATTTTCAACCCGAAGAAAGATAATTTCGATTTTCCATATAAACATTCATTGTGAATCTTTAGTGTTAGGTCGAAATATACATAGTAAAATAAGAGGGGGGAGGGGGTGAATTGTTTCATTTTAAAAATCCTCCATAATTCTAGATTTTGACACCCACTGGGATTTCTACTGATATGCAGTTTTTTCTTCTTTATGAAAATATGCAATAGATAAATAGAAATAAAGAAAACAACTTTTTATAGTTATTCGGGGCACAAAGATCCTCTAGTCCACTCTACTAATTAATCTCCCTACGGGATTGGTAAATTTCACTAGAATGGTCCTCTTATCACTATACCAATAATCTACAATTGAGTCTAGGAAGTTGAAACATTTAAAAAATGACTAAAAAATAAAATCATCCTATTCGTTAAGAGAGAACTAGTTATTAATAGCTTAGACCAAGAAGACAAATACTCCAATAAATCAAAACAGTTCGATTTAAAAGGTTCGGGTAGATCTTCACAGTTACGACAACTAGAAAATAACAATTGATGGTTTCCCTTTTTCGGAAAATAATATCTTAAACAATGTGATAGTCATATGCTATCCTTTTTTCAAAAATATCTTAAATAAGGTAGGAACTTAAATAGAATTAGTAATCTTACATTAGTAAAATATTGAACTTGTATATCTCCAAATTATATCTTCTTTCAAAATTGATTTTTCCTTGTAATCGCACCATAAAATATAATTTCAAAAATACAGTCACATATGTGAATCTCTTATCCCACACACATATATATTTTGGAAGATGTATTTTTAAAGAATGTAAAGTACCTAAAACATTATTTGGTATTCTAGATCAAATAGAATAACCTGATTGATCGTGGAAGTTCAAATTACAAATGACCAAGGGAGTCGTATATTCCTATAGAATATATGAGTGATTCTCTATGATGAACACAATTCATTGAAACAATCAAAATGGTCCTTGAATCAGCATTTAATTATAAATTTACCATTATAGTAACCTTGGAATGAAACAGATTGAAAGCAAGACTTGAAAAACATGGTCGTTGAGAACACAACATATGGTTGATATGCATAACATAGGGTTCCATTGCATAGTGTGAGGTTCCTATGCATAGAGTAGGGTTCCTTTTTATAGTTTAGAGTTCCTTTGGGTAGAGAAGGGTTCTTTTCAATGTGTAGTTTCTTAACCATACTTTCATCTTCATGTAACGTAGAAGAAAAAAGTAGCGTAGGGATGATAATCTATACATTTATCCTTGTCATCATAAAATACCAAACGTAGCATGGACTAACCATGCATTTAACTTTACCGCACATAGGTTTTGAACAATAATTCCAAACTCCCACGTAGTTTTTTTGATCCATACATTTAACGATTCTCCAAACATAAGGACGTTGATCCAAATGTAAACTATTTTAGTGAAATGTAGGGTTAAAACCCTACACAAGTATTTCCTTTCTTAGCGTAACGTAGGGTTGAAAACCGTGTTTCCAAATTCATTCCTATAAATCTAAATTCCTTAAAATATAATATAAATTCTTATAAAACTCACTCATCATAACTTCATTAAAATACAAACATAGGTATTTATGAACATCAAAAACATCATAAATTATTGAGTATTGTTGAGACAATACATGCCAAACAATCTCCCCCATTTTTATGGTCACAAAACCCACAACCTAATCCATAAAAAAATTTAATGTGAACTTTGGATTTGTGAAAAAACAAAAATAGATATAGAAAATATTTTGATATTTCTATTTCATAGTTTTATTTCAACAATGAGAAAAAAGTTAAATTAAATTTTTTTTGATGAAATGTTTTGGTTTGAAATTACTCATCCCAAAGGGTATTCAAAGATATTATTCCATTATTCCCCTTCTCCCCTTATAAATTTTCTCCCCCTTTTTGTGATATAAAAATAATGGTTTGAAATAATAAACAATATAAAACACATTTAAGATAGACTATTATGAATAGTTATAAATACATGAATAAAAAAATTCTAGTATTGGGAGTTTAAACATTGAAATTGAATAAAAGTTTCCAAAAAAATATATAAATAAAGTAAATTTAAATTAAAATGAATTCCAATGTTTGAAACGTTAGAGTACAATCCACAATCTATAAAAGAGTCTTCAAAATTAACATAATTGGTCTAACATGATAGGGACATAAGGGTTCTTCAGGATGAGGAATAGCTATAACAATACTTCTAAAATCAGGAATCTTAAAAGAGGATTTGGAAATGGTTTTTGAATACTTCTGACCTGATGATAGATGTCAACTGGTCCTTGACTTGATAAAGAACTGGTCCTAACTAGGATTCATTTGAAGTTAGTCGACTAATCATATGAATCTAATTGTACACCATAATATTTAAACGAATTATATTGCACTAGAGAGTGTGTATCCTATCATTGAACTCAGATAATATAGAGGTAATAGATTCATACATTCTGAGCAGTTCTGGTGATGTCTGTAGAGAAGGGGGGGATGTTCTATTTCTTTCTTTAAGAGATAGAAATTCTCTCCCAATCATCCACTTAAACTCCTAAAACTATATATCCTTGAAATAATAATAATTTTGAAAACAAAATTATATTTTTATTTTGGATAAAAGATCATTATGATTTCCAATATAAATTATATTTTCATTGAATTCTATTTAATGATTATTTTCTGCAATAAACTAAGATCTAGGAAGTGAAAAAACACTGTATTCATAAAACAGTTTCTTCTCAACTTCAAACTGTTCCATATGAAATGATATATGATCCTATAATATATTTAGTTTAATGACTAATGATTCAGTAGGGGAATTATATGATTCATAAGATGGAGTGCCATGGTCAGGAAGAGCTTCCCTATGATGAATTTCTACCAGGGCCAAACATAGGTCTTCATTATCTGTTGGTTTTGTTTCTTAAGGCAGAACATCCAACTACTTCAGAATTAGAAATATTGAGATTTCAGGTATTAGGGGAATATTATTTGATAAGCTCATGACTTTTATTCTCTTTCTCAACTTTATCATCCAATGTATTCACATGATCACCTCAAACAACCACTTCAAGTACAGTCTTTCGAACATTAAATTGAATTGTTCTTCATTTCTAAATAATAAATTATTTTATCCTTGAATATCCTTCCGCATTAAGACTTTTTCAAACATAGAAAAATGAAAAAATACCCTTTTCTTCCCTTGATCATCTTCCAACAACCTCTACTATTGTTCTGCACCAACTGGTAGAAGTTTCTTGCACAAATTTCTACAAATAAAACTAATCTTCTTCACAGTCTCAACATTCAACAGGTTGAGAGGAATCTCTATTGAATAAACTTCAACATATGATTCCAGGTCTTCTTATATACAATTACAGAGGAATCCCTATTACTGAGGTTGAGACTAACTCACTAGCAGTTTACAATGTGTTATCATTTAAGAATTGTGTTCCTTATTTTATTGAATATAACATTAGAAGATGAAAGCATCTTATGAACAATGACATGGGGTTTCTTCACACTTGTTCCAAGGGCAATTTTTTGGTGGACATTATTTCTCCAAAAGAAACATTGAATATTGTGATCATGATATATTCTAGCCTTGGAAATTTTTTTTAAGGAAATTTAGTTTGTTTGGGTTGATCCCCTCGGGTTGCGTTTTTCAGACCCCCTTAATTTCTTCTTGTTGGAAATTTTTACTAGTTTAGTTTAATAAAATAAAAAAGTAATAATATAAAAATAATAATAAACTTCAACATTATGTAGCGATGGAGGGAAATTTATTTTGAAATTTCCTTCTTGAATGTTCGTGTTCCAAACAAAGAAAACATAATATCTTCATAATAATGTCTTCTAATACTGATATTAAATAAATCAAATTGAAACTCCACCTCCTTGGGACGACGTAGCATATCTTTCATTTCTTTAAATGACCATGAAAATTAAAAATTATTAATCTTAGATACACTGGTGTCTTCCTTGAATCCAAAACAAAAATATTCATTTCTTTAAAATAAATTTACTTCTATTTCATATACTATCGTTGTGTTATCTTCTGAAGAAGCATAATCCAAACATTGAAATCTCATAGCTTCCTTAAGAGAAATATTTGTAGAATCTCTATATTAAAAATCAATTACATTTCCCTTTCAGACATTGTTAGATTTATTTGAATCATAGACATTATTGTCTAACTAAATATCTATGGATCATTGTGAGGTTTTCCTCTATAAAGATTTAGATACTGAAGGGATTGAAGCTTTAGGGGTTAGACACATGGGAATCTAGAGAGAGAGAGATATTCTGTAAGCCGAGAGGTCTTGTAGGTGAGGTGAAAAAGAGAAGAAGATGGAAAACAATTTTCCCATGTCGATTAAGGATGTACTCATGATGTTTTAAATTTTAAAAAGAAAAATATAATAAAACGAAAATGAAATTATTTTCAAAACAAATTAAAATTGAACCGAATAATAGAAATTAAACAAATCATTCTAAAATAAAAAATAGAGATAAGAAATAAATTAATAAACTCACTTAAACTCAAAAATTCCAAACACCCCTTAATAAAATCCAAACGATCACTAGGAAGTGGTTTAGTAACAATTCTAGCTAACTTCTATTTGTTATTAAAAAATTATAAGGAAATATCCTTTTAAGGACATGAACACTTAAAAAATGATTTCTTATATAATGTGATTAGTCTTAGAATAACTTATAGTATTTTTTTGAAATATTTGTTTCACTAGTGTTATAACATAAAATAATTATACTATTAAAGTTTAGTCCAAAGTTCAATAGAGTATTTTTCATCCTCAATACACGTGCAGATAATCTACTAGTAGGCACATATTATTCCCCAGTGGATGATAGGGTAATAGAGTGTTGTTTCTTATTAGACTATGAAACTAATGATTTTCCAAAAAAAGTGATAGGTTCCTGAAGTTATTTTTCAATATAATATACAACCTCCTATGTCAACATCTGAATTTGAAATAAAATTGAAATTAGATGTTCTAGGGTGAAGAATTGATTGAAAAACAATTCCTTTTAAATATCTAAAAATTATTTTAACTTCATTAAGATGGTACTATTTTAGATTTGTATAAAATCTGGCACACAGACATACCAAAAACATAATTTATGGTCTTCCAGTTGTTAGATATAAGAAACTACCAATCATACCTCTATATAACTTGTTTTCAACTGGTTTTCTAACTTCATCTAACTAATTTTTAATATTGGTACACATAAGAGTTGTATATGTTTCTCTATTTTCAAGTCAATTTTATTTCAATAAATATATAATATACTTTCTTTGATTTTAAACATTTTGTAATATTTTTGATAAATCTAAAATTCTAAAAATAAATTCAGTTATCTCATCATACTCATTCCAATGTTTTTGCATTAAATTTTAAAAATCAAGAAAAATATTTTTATTAGTTGAACCAAAAATAACATCATAAACATAAATTTTAACTAATAAAATATTAGAACAAATAGTTTTCATGACAAGTGTCGGATCTTACAATCCAACAATTAACCCATTTTTCAAAATAAAATAACATTATATTTAATACCAAGATATAGGTTATTGTTTAAGGCCATAGGGTGATTTAGTAATTTTAAAAACAAAATGTGTTATTTTAGAATTTTCAAAGCCATGGAGTTTTTCAACATAAAATTCCTCCATTAAAAATGTATTTGAAAAAAAAATAACATCCATCTAATATAATTTAAAATTAAAATGAGATGTATAATCTAAATGAATTTTAATGGATTCTAATCTAGATATAGGGATAATGGTATCATTATAATATATAACTTATTCTTAATTATGTCATTTAGCTACTAACCTGGCTTTATTTCATGTTATGATCCCTTGATCATCATATTTATTTCAAAAGTCTTATGTGGTTCTTTTAATTGGATAATTGGTTATCCTATCTACATGTTCCAAAACATCATTCCATTTGAATTAGTTTAGCTAGTCTTGCATTGATAATATCAAATAGTAATCATTAAGGTATTCTTCTACAGTGTTAGGTTATAATTGAGATATAAAGGAATCGAATTCATCACAGTTTCCTACATTTCTTCAAGTTCTAATTAGTATTTCTAGGTCTCCTATAAAAATTTCTAAAGTATGGTTCTTTAGAGTTCTATAATCTATAGGAAATAAAATTACATGGTCATAATTATCTTATTCTTCTAAATTGGACTTAATTTTATTAATATAATTTTCAAAATCATTTTAAATGTTTCAAGTCTCATATTATCAAAATAGTTAAGAAATTCATCAGTTTGATCTTTTTTTATAAAAGGATCAGTTTCATCAAATATCATATGAACTAATTCTTCCACAATCCTTAAATTTTTATTAAACACTCTATTAGATTGAGAGGTCGTAGGATATCCAAAAAAATATTCCACTATCAGCTTTTGGATCAAACATTCCAACGATGTACATAGTATTCAAGATATACCCCTTGCATCCAAAAACATTAATGTACTTCACTTTGGGTTTTCTGTCATTCCATAGTTCATAAGGGTTTTTTTGGAAAATTGGAATTATTAAAACTCTTTTCATGATATAACAGGATGTATATATATATTCTTTCCAAATATAGGTCGGAAGACTGTATTAATTATGCATAGTCATTTCCTTTTCTTTAATAGTAATATTTCTCCTACAAATAATTCTATTCTTTTGAGGTGTTCTTAGTGTATAGAAGGAGTCTTTAATACCTATTTTTGAGAAAAATGAATTGAATTCTTGATCCCAAATTCTCCACCATGAACAATTATTAATGAAATTATTTTAAAAACATTTTTATTTTGAATAATTTTACAAAACTTTAAAAAAAATGAAAACATTACTTTTGAGTTTTTGAAAATAAAAACAAGTAAATCCAGAATAATAATCCACTAAAAAATAAACACATAATTTACCAGCCAAACATTCTACACTTTATGGATAATTAAATCCATATGGATATGTTCAAATGTTTTTTATTAAGAAATTTTGTTAATATATTTGAAAAAATATTTGTGATGCTTACCAATTTGGTATGCATCACATAATCTATCTTTTTCAAACTTATGACTATGAAAAATAGAAACTAATTATATCATAGATAATTTATGTAAAGAATATATATTACAATGTCTCAATATTAAATTCCAAATCTATGATTCATTTGTCTTATCTGTTAAAAAATTCACTTTTTGTTTACAGGATAAATTTAAATCCAAAGAATAGACATTTTCTATTCTAGGTTCTATAAATTTAATTAAAATATCTTTAAACACAGAGTATGAAATGTAAGAAAACCCAAAAAAACCATCATCAAAACGTTAAGAGATACTTATTAGATTGTTCTTTAAAACTTTCACACACAGTACTTTTTTTTATTGAGATAGTTTTTGGATCTCAAACAGTTCGAACTCTAATTGTTTTTCCTCTTAATTTTTACCAAAAGTGAAAATACCTCCATCCATATGTTTTATCATATAAAATTTTGATGGATCTCCCCACATATTCCTAAAACAACCACTGCCCATGTATGTTACAACTTTTTCGTTCAAGTGGCATGTTTCCTACAAAAGTATTTAAATAGATGTTTGTTTTGGTACCCAAATTTTCTTGGGTCCAATAGTGTTAGCTAGCAATAATCTGGGAATCTAGGTTTGATTTATGTTTCTAGAAATATTTTCACTTACTTCAGAAAAAATTTAGATATAAAGGCTCTTTTAACAACACGAATTTGAGGATTTTTCAAATATAATTTTTTTGTGACATGTCCTTTTATTCTATAATGATAACATGTTTAATTTTTATAATTGGGAATTAAATAGTTTTTATATTATTTTGACTTCTCACCCTTACATATTTTTCCAAATATTTCCTATTTAATGAAATTATTTCCCAAAATTCCATTTAATGTATTTTCTCTATTAGATAAAATAAGAGCATAACTATTATAAAATTCTAATTCATCCTAACATATTTTATCCTTTTTTCATAATCAACATAGTTTGAATTATATGAGTTTAATTTTTCAATCAAATATTGATGTTGTTTTAATAGGTTTTATTTTTAGCTAAAATAGTATTATGAATTCTTTTCAATGATTTGTGTTTCTCTAATAAGGAATCATATTTTTCTTCTATCATAAAGAGTAGGCTGCAAATTTGTCATAAAAAACTACTAGTATAAGAATCAGAAGAGTAATTAGGTTGTACATTTTCCTATACATTCTTAAATCACATATTGGCTTTTAGATTTGATTATTTCTTATCTGAATCAGACTTTGATGGAATGATGGAGTCTTTAGATACACAATATGTAGCTTTAATTTATCTTTTTCTTTTTTCTCATAATTACAATTCTTCTAATATCTATTTTCTTGCCTTTCTCTTTTATCTTTCACCCGAGGACAATTAGGAATAATATGACCTAAATTCTTACGTTCATAACATATGAATTCTCTTTGTTCATTGTAATAAATCCTGAATGATTCTATGAATACCATTTTCTTTTTATAAAACATTACGATCTAATTGGATAGTTGAACCAATTACATTTCAGAATCTATGGAATCTAAATTTTTCTCTTCTTTGACTTATTGCTTTTATTTTTTGTTATGATTTTGAGTTGTTACATTCAAAGTTGGATTTTTATATATTTACTATACTTTTATGATATTGAACTTAATACTACATTTATTATTCATATATCATTAGTTTTTAATTAGTTATTTCATTGTTCAATCATTGACAGGTGGTGACTGACGAATTGCATCAGACATGCCTTTCCATTTAAAAGGTAGTACTCTTAGTATTTTTAAATCATTATTAGATTGTTTGATGGGGTCGGCTATGTCTATAATATTGTTGAAAATTTCTATAAGCCTTTCATTTATATGTGTGATTTTTTCACCATCAACCATTATAAATGTGTGAAATTTTAGCTTAGTTATAGCATATCTCATCTGTTTGCCATTATCTGTTCCTTCATAAGCAACTACAATAGTTTGCCACATTTATTAGGAAGTTAGAAATTGTGATACATGATTGAATTTATCTGATCCAAGACTAAAAATAATATCATTCAATGCCTTTGAATTCATATCATTTTGGCTTCTATTTCTACATCCCAAGTTTTTGGTTTTTTAGAAATATTATAGGGAGTAATAATTTTTTATTAGACTATGAATCCAAGATTCTTCAGATAGATAATATTTCAACATTTCCAGCATCCATAATTTTCCCCATTAAAATATGAAGCACATAACATTGAAATTACTTCTCTTGGATCATCCATTGCCAAGTTTGATTTGACCTTGTACTTTTCAACTTGTTATAGATTTATCCAAAATCTCTTCCATGATACGATTTTTAGGACTGAATATACAAAGAAACACAAGAGGGGGGGGGGGGGGGGGATGAATTTTGTTTTTATTTAAATCTTCCACAATTCTAGATTTTGACACCCACTATTATTTATGTAGATATGATATGTTTTTCTTATATATGAAAATATTTAGTAGATAAATAGAAATAAATACCACATATTTTTATAGTGGTTTTGTGCAAAAATATCCTATAGTCCACTCTATCAATCACTCTCACTGCGATCATGGGAAATTTCACTTAAATGGTCCTCATATCACAAGACCGGGAATCCAAAACTAAATGCAGGAAGTTGAAAGATTTACAAAAAGAATAAAAACAACGACTTTTAATTCATTAACAAATAACCATTTATCTACAACTTAGATACAGAAGAATATACTTCAATAAATCAAAAGTTTTTATTTGAAAGGTTTTGGTTGATATTCATTATTGTAGTAGAAAGAAAATGAAAATTAATGGATCTTCTTCTTCGAAAAATAGTGTCTTCAAGAATGATGTATTCTATAGTGATCCTTATTTTAAAAATATCTTTAATATGGTAGAAATATAAACAATACTAGTAATCTTACAGTATCAAAGTATTGGACATGTATATCTCCAAAGTGTAGTTTCATTCAGAATTGATCATTCATTGCAAAAACACTATAAAAGATAATTTCAATAATACATTCACTTTTGTTAATCTCTTATCACAAACATACATACATGTTTTAAGTGAAAGTCTAAATGAATGTACACAATAGAGAACTTGCTTCAGTATTCCTGAACCAAAAGAATAGCCTAATCGGTCACGTAAATTAAAAATCTAAATGACCAGAGGGATTTGTAAATTCCCATAGAAAATAGGGTTGATTTTCTTAGATAAAAATGGTTTATTAAAATAATAAAAATGATCCTTGATCCAATATTTAATTATTAATTTACCATTACAGTAATCTTGGATTGAAATAGATTGAAAACGTGGATTGAAAAACTTCTCCATTGAGAACACAACATTGTGATGATATGTATAGCGTAGAGTTCCTTTACATAGCCTAGGGTTCCTTTTCATATCATAGGTTTCCTTTTCATATCATAGGGTTCCTTTCAACATATGGTTTCATAACTAGAATTTCATCTTCACATAACTCGGGGAACAATAGTAGTTTAGAGATGATAATCCTTACATTTATCATTTTATGTATAAAATACCGAACATAGAATTGATTTACCATACATTCAAATTTTACATTTGTAGGGTATGAGTTGTAAATACTGACTCCAATGTAGGGTTTATGATCCATACATTTGACAATTATATAAAAATATGTATGTCAATCCAAACACAAGCTGTTTTAGCATAACATAGGGTTGACACTATACACAAGCATTCCATTTCTCAGGATAACATAGGGTAGAAAATAGTGTTTCTAGATTCATTCCCATAATTATAAATTTGTTAAAATAGAATATAAATTCTCATAGAACTCACTCAAAAAATATTTATTAGAAAACAAACATGTGTTTTTTTTTACACCAAAATCATCATAAATTTTTTAGTATTGTTAAGACAATCAATACCAAATATTGCGTACACAAGGAGTGGAAAATGAAAGGTAATAATATAATTTATAAAAATAACCATATAGGAATAAATTTTATGAGTTTATTGAGATATATATCATAATATTTCATTATCAGTCATCATTATAAACTATCCCAATAAACAATGTAATTATAACATAAAAACTCTTAATACTTTGGTTAAATTTGAATCATAATCCTCATAAAAGAATAAATTCAATTGAAAATTTTATTGTCACGAAAATAATTAGATTTATTTTACAAAAAATTTTGTGGTTAGTATGTACACCATAAAAAATAAACAAGTTTTGGATATGAAATATGTCTGCCAGAAGTAAAAGTGAGAAGAAAATACACTACCTCAAGTCTTTAATTTCATTATACACATAAAAATTCCTATATAATAAATATATATGTTTATTATAAATATATAATATATACATAATAATATAAATATATCATACCATATATTATTCACTTTTATCACATGTTTATTTCTAATGTTTTGTTAAAATCACAATTCTTGGTTATAACTACTTTATTTTCCATTTATGTTTTGGTTTGGTAGTTTTTGTCATTGTAGTTATATCATGGTTGAATAATATCTAAAATATTAATAATGATATAAATATATTATATAATCATTATATAAATTTTTTGATTCATCTATAAAAATTATAGAGACAAAATTAATTACGTGGTTGAAAGAGACAGCAAGTCATACATGTGCATGAACTCTATTTCCATTTTTTAAGAGATGAAAATTATGAAAGGTAAATAATATGAAACCTATTGAAAATAATTCTTATATAATTTATATCAAATTTATTCATTATATATTTCATTATTTCCTACCATTTCAAAATAAAATGTAAAATTAATAACATCACTTTGTGGAGGTGGTAGTGCACGAGTATGCATGAGTGGCACTATTATTTTCCAAAGTATTAGAAGGTAATAAGTTTGATGTTATATTATAATTACAGGAGTATTATAATTTCATAATTATATTATAAAAAGAGTAAATACATCATTATATATATCCATGAGAGGTGGTGAAGAAAAACAAATTAAATTGGTTCACGAGGTGGAAATTCTATGTATACACGATTAATAATTTTGTTTCCTAATTGACGAAAGTGGATATGTATGTCTGTTATTAAAATAACATAAGAAAATAAATTTATATTAAATATATTGGTGTTATTATTTCTGTATAGTTGAATTAAATTAGATGGAGGTGGAAGAGGGAAGAAAACAAAAACCCTCAATTAAGAATGGTACACTTTCTTTAGACAACATCTTTATATTAGAACCAAAAAACATATTAGAAGAGTTTCCTAATAAAAAAATCATCTAGTACATTAAAGGTATTTATATTTATTTTATAAAATGAAATACTTTGGATGTGTGTGTAAAATAGGGGAGGAGGTGCTCAATTATCAGTGGTAAAGAGTCATATTTTTGTAAGTACCAAAAAATATTCAGTAAGGGGAAGTCACTCGAAAGACATGTGAATCCAAAATTGATAATAATTAATTTTATAGAACATTTTTTTGAGACACAACTCAAAAAATAAAAAGGAACATATTGTTTACTTGTAACTCCTTTAACCAATATTTTTACTTTTACAATTTTATTTTTCACCTTGGTAGCTAGTTTTTTTAACTAGGTAATTTATGATTTGAATATAAAAATAAAATAATCCTTATATGTTAGTTGAAAACAAATGAATCTAAATATAAAATTAAATTTATCAATTAAAAAATTTATCTGTGTGTAAATTTAATTTTAATAAATGAACATGTGATGTGCAAAACCCTATTTTAATAATAACTTTGGTAATTAATTTTTTTTTTTAATATTAATTATCACTAATAATTATGTTGTACTTATAAACTAATAATAATTATGGTTATTATAAATTTGGATCCTATTTTATCAAATTAAATTTATACTAGGGTCATAAATTAATTTTAAATAAAACATTAAATCACGACGAACAAGTTGTTTTTACAGAATTTTTTCTTAAGTACAAATAGTTTTTTTATCTAGAAAACATAAAATTGAATAAATTGAACTAAATTGAATTTTTAATAATATAAGTTATCTAATTTATACTTTAAAATTATTTAAATTTGAAATGGATCTTTTTAAATTCTTTAAATAAAGATAATATTTTGTAAAAAGCAGTGTTTTCAATATTTATCAAAATGTCAATCATTTTATAAAAATAAAAAAATTCAACATAAAATATGTTTTTTATTAAGATTCAAACTTTTAAGTTGATTTTTTCAAAAAAAAATCTAAAATTGTATATAAGTACACAAAATGCAATGAAACTACTTTATAGAAAAATACATTTTTAGCCTAAAACATGATTTATCCTTATCCCATGTCATGAAAAATGATTAGATTAATGAAAACAATTGGTTGAATTTGTAAAATATATATTTCATCATTATAATACACCAATAGTGGCTAATTTTATTTTTTAATTTTAAAACCACTTACAAGCATAAAAAAACGTTTCGAGAAAATTATTTCTTTTCCATTAAAATGATTTTTATTTTAATTTTTATTAATTGATAACCAATGAATTTATTTTATTCATGTTAAAACCATATGATTTTCATAATTTAGTTAGTACTATTCATACATAATAATTTAATAGATATGTTATAACTTTATACTATATTACAATTCGTTAAAATATGGTGTTGTGTGTAATGAAAGTTTTTAAATCAATTAATTTTTCATGAAAAATAAATTAATAAAATCATAAATGTGTGTTATATAAATGGTTGGCTTCTCGTTTTTCTTCTATATTGGGTTCCATTTTTTCCTTTATCATTGATTATCCCATGGTAATTTCATATATTTATAGGATATGTATGTCTGATTGAGTTTACGGGGGGGGGGGGTGTAGTGTGATATTTATGGGTTGGTTTGATCATGACATTTTATGATATAGCTTATTAGTTTTCACCATGATTTTTTTGTTTTATCTTAAACATTTTACCATGGTAATAATCATTATTGTGCGGTATTTTAGTTTATAGATTGGGTATAAATTCAACACTTCCTTTAAAACCCATATTATTTCCACTATTTTCCTTGACTCTAGGGTGACTAAATGGATTTTTTTGGAATCACTTCAGAACCATTTTACGTAGTATTAGAAATTGTATTTAGTAGGTATATTACATGAAATGTGTGGTGGGATTATTCCTTGTTATATTTATTCTCTCCTTATTCTTCTATTATAGAGGTGTTGTGTTATGGTTTATCTTTAGTTTTGATGGGGTATCATTTTTGGTCTAGAATGATTGATTTTCTTTTAACATTTTTAGGATCATTCGTTCTAAATTATCTTCTTCTTCTTGATAATTCATTTATTTGTGGATTTCTAGTTGAGTAAGGGGATTTCTATAGTTTTCTTATATATTATGGAATATAATTTTCTTGATATTCTTGGTTTGGTTCCTTCAAAATATGTTATTATGTTACCCTAATATAATTTTGATATGTTTAATCTTGGATTATATGGAAGGTTGTAATATATGGGACTCAATATTAGGAATAATTATATTAAAATAATGTGGTAAATTGGTTTTTATTTAATTGAAATGGGGAATATCTATTAATGATTTTTTGTTTTCATTTTATTTTCTATGTCTTTATGATTAATTACTGATCCTTTTGGATGTGGTTTTGTTATTATTGTAATATTTGGAGAACATATTGACCATAATAATTATATATTGACTTAAATATTGCATAAAAAAAGATTTTTTGGAAACTATAATTTGGAATAAGATAGTGTTGTTGGTGTTTGAGATTGGGTTCACTACTATTACATCTTTTCTTGAAAGGAGGTGTGGTGATGTTATATATTATTATGTTTTATAGACAATGTATAAACTGGGTTATGAAATAGTATTTTAAATTGGTAATTGAAGTGGAAATTGGAATTTTAAATGAATTATGAATGTATGGTAATGATATATGTCTTGTATGGAATGAAGTTAATATAGTTGTCTTGATGTATATGGTAAAAGGTAGTATGATAAGAATAAACAATTAATTAATTAACTGAATCAAAATGGGTGGAATTATTTTTTAGTTAGAGATGATGATGATGAAAACAAAAGAAAGGTATCAATTGTGTCCTTTTATAAATTCAAAAAAATTTATATTTTCCTTCTTGAAATAGAGTGATATTTTACTTTTCTATTAATATTGAGTAATGCAGTGAAAATAAAAAAAAAGAAGAAAAAGGTGATGTATAGTTGTATATGGCACCGATAACCCCTACTCCACTCCACTAATTATCTCTCTTGAATATTAGAGACTTTCCCTAAGGAATACCTTCTATCTGGAGACATCGAGAATTGAGTTTAAGAAGTTTACACAATACAAAAATCTAAGTTCTTTTATAGGTAACCTCGATAGATTTTTCCGAGAATCAAACACTCCACCAATAACTAAGTATTGGAAGTAAGAATGTCATGAATTTATATTATATAAAAAATTATCAAATAACTATACCTAATAGTTTTCTCCAAAATTGAAATATATTATGACTATTAAAAAACTTCAATAGTAGCCAATAGATCATGAAAGAGTGCCGGTTTCCTTCATTCAATGACAAAAATTGTAAAAAAAGTAAAAATTTATTATTTTTTTGTGTCAATAATTTTTTCATTTAGTCATATTCCTATAAAATAACCACTACCTTTATTATTAATTTACCACAATATGTTCAAGATATTACATATTATGAATTCATCTTAAATAATTTGAAATTTTAATTAAGTCAATGAGCATTCATAATTTTATCCATAATTTTAGCTCGTTGATTAAATAATTGTAGATTTAAAGTTCAAAGATAATATTTCAAGACAATAATAATAATTTTTTATAATTCAAATATTCAATTTGGGCTTTAAATTAAGATTCAAAATACTCTCCATGATAATTTCAAAAAATCATGTCACAATTAACAGCCTTTCAAAAATTTAAATAAATTTGATTTTAAATTTCCATAAATATATCATTGAATGATTCTCAAATATTTCAATAACTAATACACCATAAAAAATATCTATATTGAAAATTTAAATTTTAATATAGTTATTAAAAAATATCTCTTAACTTATTTTTTTCAATTAATTTCTTTATAACGACACACATATTGTATCCAAAAAAATAATCTACATAAATTCCTCATATAAAAACAATAAGGAAATAAAATTAAAAATTTGAATTTGAATTTATAACTTTAAAATCCTTAAATATATCCCTGGTTTTTCAACTGATTTTATTTTATAAATTCACTAATAGTTATGGTCTTTTAAATTATATTTTTCAAGTTTGAATTTTGAATATAGTCTTCCAAAATTGTCTCTATAGCAATCACAATGAAAATATATTATTAAAAAACTATCACTAATTCTGAATATATCCATTAAATATTGTAATTTTAATTTCAAAGAACTTATAAATAATCTCATAATTATCTAACTTTAAAATTTTTGAAAATTCATAGCAAGATAATATAATAATATTTGGTCATTTTTAAGACCTCAAAACATCTGATTCAGTATTCAGTCTAGAAAACACATATTTATATATTTTTTTAATACATACAAAAAATTAATAACAAATAAGATAGACTTTATTATATTAATATATCGTCAAGAAATTTATCCAACATAATCTAGAAACGATAGAATGTTGCAGTGACTTCTATCAATTTTTTTGAGCACCTGAATGATATTTTCAACCATTAATGAAGTGTAATTAAATGAAGATAAACTACTTATCTATCTACCACCAAAAAATAAATCAATTATAAGTCCTTCAAGTATCATTATGATCAAAATACCAAGAGAAAATAAAACTAAAATCACATAATAAAATAAGATAAATACTTGAGTATTGAATGTATTTAAATTCTGAAATATACTAGATAATTATTCATTGTGAGATTCTAAAGGAGTTAATAAAATTATTCAAAAAATATAAAATTCGTTCAACTTTAATTACGACATGAGTGATGACTAAAATCATCATAGCTCCACAAAATAAATATAAATATTCCCTATGAATTAAGGTATATCCCAAATGTAAGGAACACGGACGTTAGGTGTATTCCAAAAGTGTGGTTCCAAACTTGTAGTTCATTCTAAATGTGAGGTTCCCAAAATAAGGTTCATTCCAAACACAAGGATCCTAAATGTGAGGATCATTCCAAACATGAGGTTCTATAATGTGATGATGATGCCAAATGTGAGGTCCTAAATGTAATGATCATGCCAATCCTGGGGTCTAAAAGGTGGGGTTCAATCCAAATGTAGGGATCATTTCCTTTGTGATGAATATAATTTTTGTCAAAAAAATTGAATAATATGATATATGTACATTGAAAATTTGTCAACATAAAATTTATAGAATCACTATAACATTAAAATAATAAAAAGATAAAAAAACAATAAATATTAATAAATATTAACAATGAATAATTAAATGTGAATAATATAATAAATAATATAATTTATAGGGTTTTATTAATTATCAATAATATAAACTATGCATGTTTTAGTAATTACAAAATATAAATAATGTGGAAAGGAACTAACCAACTATATCCCCCTTTTTAATAATTTTATAAAATTATCAAATAAAATTAATTATCTCCCCTTTTTAATTTTTTTCCAAAACTCTTTTTCAGGGCCGCACATCGTCTTTTTTTAGTGGTGATGAATTTATTATTTTACCACATCTCTTATCTCCAATGGTGGGATGATTCCATTACTTTAATTAGTGTTGTGGGATCCTTGATCAAAACATGATGACTGGATTAATTTTCTTCCTTCCATTGATTCCTCCTTTGATCTCATTGCGTAGTCTAGGTCTCCCCCATAGATTAAATTCATGTTTGTGAAACTCATTATCAGTGGTATCTCGAGGTGGATTCATGTTAATTATGCTAATTCTATGTCAATAGGGTTGAAAAATTTATTTGGATTATATAGTAACATTGGGTATTTATGGTCATTTAGGTTTTTCAAGACGGTCATAAATATGAAAATTCTTCTCTTTTGGAAGTTGGAGGCATCTTAGGCATTATAACTAAGGAATCATGTGTCACCCATGAGGTAGTTGACCCTAGAGGTGTAAGTATTCTGAGAAATTTTACATATTGATTCCAATGTTTATTGTATGGGTTAGAGATTTTCAATCAGGTCGTAGGTTTAATATCATGCAAGTAGAGGTATGTCATATGATTAATGACCTTTTGGGGTAAGTATTATATATGTTTGATGTCTTTTGGTGGAATATAGGTGGTAAAGACTTTCCCCATAGGGGAAGATATTTCACTCTTAAAATTTGGTTGAGTTAGTCCCTAAAGGGGAATATTTCACATGGTATTTTTTTTTGTAGTGTTGGGGGTGACAGGATTGAACCTCATGGAGGTTTCCTACAAAATATATTGGAAAAAATGATTCAAAACACACATATGTCGATGGCACAATTTAATGTCATGGGAAAATATTGTTCCATGTAGTTTAATGTAACATGGAAAAGATACATCTTTCATGAATGGAATGTAAATGGGGGATAGTGTAGAGGATTATTTTTATGTTATTCCTAGAGGAGAAATAAATCCCCTGGAGGGGGAGTAGTGTAATCCAATTATGTCTATACATTGGTAATTCCATACACATCACATGAGGTATGGATACATTTTCACTTTGTGTGCTGAAGATGTTGTTTTGTAGTTTAATGTCATAAAACCCGAATGTGGGGCAAGGAAGGTTTATTTCATGTGTGTTAGATGTGGTGGGGGCCTAAATCCTAGGATACCATTTCAATGTGGGGGAGAAAGATCCTGCAAATGATATCTTTACACAGAAAGTTAATCATTTTCCCCAAATTATTCCACAATTAAGGAATATGTTTCAACTAACGAAGAACATTTGGTTGGGGAATGACCTAAACACTAACATAGTGGTGAGGAAATTAGAGGTCCCAAATGTTTGGATGCCTATGATTCAAGTTAAAAGTAATTAGTGTACATGTTCTTAGGTGAAAAAGGTATGGTAACGGTGTAAGATGACTTGATGTAAAGGGGGAAGACACAAGGGTAGACTAAAGAGTCTTAATGGGAATTTTGGGTGCGGTTGAACAGATTTTATATTGTTATAATGGACTTGGACACTAAACTATCATGAGAGGGTGTTTTTAGAAATGAGGCATAATAAAAATGCCTAATGGAAGGATTTTATTATATTTTTGGTTTAGAAAAGTTGAGGGTTTTGAAAAGAATATGGGTCTCACAAAAGAGAATGTTTTTCAAAACTAGGTGAACCTACCTTAGAGAGAAGACTTAGTTCCCATGGGGTTGTTTTCAAGAAAAATAATTATCTTGGGAAACCCCAAGATCCACAATGGTATTTGTTTTTATTTGTAGGCCATTGACCTTTGTGAAATAATCTACACCATTGGTTGAGGTTCTCAAGAACCCATGGGTGGTGGTTCATGAATGGTGGTTACCTTTAAAATCCATATAATCTTATTCTCATGTAGGTCACGAGGTTCATGAATTTATATCATTTCACTAAAGTTAAAAGTTCATGTCCCATTAAAGGGATGACATGGGGTTGTATTTATTGGCCTAGTGGGGGTCAGTCCATTGATTTCTTGAAAAAATGCTCGATTTT
This sequence comes from Viscum album, assembly GCA_963277665.1. Classification (NCBI taxonomy): domain Eukaryota; kingdom Viridiplantae; phylum Streptophyta; class Magnoliopsida; order Santalales; family Viscaceae; genus Viscum; species Viscum album. The sequence continues at coordinate 1,360,604,124 of OY728141.1, read as the reverse complement.
ATTGAATATTGTGAGTTTCTAAAAGGATGGGTTGTTCCATTAATAGATATTTGTTGCTCAGAGGTTATTTATTCCAACTCCATATGGAAAACTAACATTCATGAACTAATGTTACAATTATTGGAGGTCACTATGTCAAGCATCACGTGGTTGGTGAATTCTATGAGATATAGCTAGTCTTGATGGATTCAACCTTTGTGAACCGATACCATTAAGTTTATGTTTGAACCATTTTGGGCCATTTTTTCATAATGCTCATTCCTTCCATGAACTCTCCTATGAAACATGTGTTTTTGTTTCAAAAAATCCCCCCTTATAAATAGATCTGATGATGGAGAGGAGGTCCATATTCTTTTGGGAAACAGCTGGAAATTGTTGATTCAGAAACTCATTTAAGGAAACTAAAACAAACTCTATTCCTATAAACAAGGTTGCGGTTTTCTAAGGGGACCATGATATTTCAATTAAAGATAGTATTATGCTATTTTTCCTAAATCTCATGATTTTTGAAATCTCTTTGTAACCTCAATCCACACTACCCATGAAGAATTCCTCTTCTATTAACTGTAGATTCATGAAGAGACTTCCACAACCTTGTGAAATTTCAGGAACATGACTTTCATGAACTAGTTTTTGATATTTTCCATGTCTTGTACAAAATTTCCTCCTATGGTGCTGAAGAGTTCCCTATTCATCAGCTGGATGTGGATGGAAATATCATTATTTGGGATATCATCAAAAGTGATTCCAATAACAATACACCCACAACATTACTAATAGTGGGTCAACAATAATACTCATTATGAAAGAGACGTCCACTGTATTTTTTTAGCTAGAGGGACAATGTGTTTATCCCAGTTCCAATCAAGATGATACCACCTACTAGTTCAGTAGTATGGATGGGAAATCATAGAGTCACATGGTTGTTAGAAGTCACATCCTGAAGGGCCACATATCACTCACATCTCAAACCATGTTAAACTATGTGAACAAAAAATAGGGAGGCTCTAGATGAAGAGACTTACCCTATATGGTGTGATATGATTCTCAAAGAAGGTTCGTAGGACCTCTTGAAGGGGTGGAATGAGGACTATGAATTGCATAAGGGTGGAAACTTTACAGATGAATGAGACTAGGCATATGGGGTTTACTAGTCTTTCCACAAGTTCAAGGTGCAGTAGAAGTGAGTTGTTCTTTATGATGTGGAATGGTGATTGCAGTTCCAAGTCAACATTCATCAAGATATCATGGAAGAGATGTTGAGCTGGTGGTTACTGGGTACCAACAAGTTCCACCTATATCATGGGGAGGTAAACATCTGTTATTAGTACCTCTACCACAATATGGGGAACTGTACACATGGGTAGATTTATGATGAGTTTATCCCGCTTTTGGATGTCTAGGATGCCGTGGAATAGATGTCATTAATCACAAGGGTGTTGTTGCACATGCTTTTTGGGAAGAGTGACCACAAATAGGTGATGAAGGGCATCCCTTTCAAATAATGATTTAGTTGTTTCCAAAAAGAATATACAATCAATTTTCTTGGGAGGCCACGCTAGTGTTCTAAGAAGTTTTAGTGAGGTAATGAGCACTCATAATGAATAATCATAGAGGTGATCCATTGGAAATAGTGGGAGAATAGTGTAAATCCGGTGGCTCTTATTCTCAGGCTAGTAGGATATACCACAACTATGATTTGTGGGTGGATGCTCATTGTTTGGGATGTACACATGGTGGTGCAGATGAGAAACCACATTACTGAAGCAATACTGATGATGGGGGAAGTACATCTACCTAGGAGTCCATCTCATACCAAAGTAATACATAGTGTTTACCCTTTTCAACTAATAGAAAACCCACATTTGTGTGTATGGGACCTTCCATTTTCTATATGGATATATTTTTCCACACATGGGGGGATACATGTATATGAACCCCATATACAATCTCATTACATAGTCCCGTAGATGAAATATCAACATTGTGGGTATTCTACCTCTTGACTTGGGTTTGGATGATGTGAAACTGAGGGTCAGATTGGTATAACACTCTACCGTCCACCCATTTCACCTCCCAATTCAAATGAAAACTAATGAAGGCATGAGGACCGTCAAGTAGCAACCATACCAATTGGCCATTTAAGGTATGTTATTGGTGGCTAGATTAGATTCCAAGGTGATTTTCTAGCTGTACCCTCTAAATCAGTTCGTTAGTTGTTTTGGTGCCTCAAGAAACTCGTATTGAAGAAACACACATGGGTTCATAGTGAATAAACACCCATAGATTATTAGGAAGATATGGTTCATGTTCCTCCATGAAGATGGAATGGGGAGAAATTAGCTACCGCTACTCACTAATTATTATTGTATCATCCTAGAATATGTGATAAGTTGAGGGAGCTTGTACCCTGGGGATATACTAAGGTGGGGAACCACTTGGACTAAAAAGAAAAGAGGGTACCCAAAATTTTGGGGTCAATGGGGGAAGCGTGTAATGAATGTCGTGGAGGATGATTCAAACCAGGGGGTAGGTTAATGAGTACATATCATGGAATTTATACTCATTAATTGGTGGAATCCATAAGAATGGGAACAATAACAAGCTCAACAATACCAAGAAACTGGCTACAAGAGGAAGGCGGAACCTCATGAGGAATTCTATGGACACAAATATAGAACATGGGGACAAGACTTTGTCACCCCTATATCCCCAAGAAGGGTATCTTTCCCAACACTTTTGAGAGATATGAAATGGAGAGACAACTCTACTCTCTCTATAACCTATGGAAATTTTCCCAATATGAGGGAATAAATATTTCTGGATTTGGTCATCTGTGAGAGGAATTCCCTGTTTCTCAGGATGATGTTATGAAATCTCTTAAGGATATAAAGGAACTGATTCATTCTCATAGTGTTGTGCCTCCCTAGAATAGATGATTGAAAGTTATATTGGGCATGTCATCTCTAATGGATCTTCTTATAGACCAAATATTATCTAGTTTTTCCAGTGGTGAGGTATCATAAAAATTGGAATATTGGCGAAAGTGATAACTACTTTGATTCCCCATGGAATGGAGACCATAATATTGATCAGTAAAATTTCCTAATATGCTGTGATTTGATCATTTTCACTCTTCAAGTTCATTTCTATACAACTTTTACATTTATTGAAATTAGAGAACACCACATAAGGGCTGGTTTTTGATGAACATCCAGTGTAGGATGAGGGAACACCAACCCTTGATAGTGTAAAAGCATGGTCTCTTTCTTTGAACCTTTTTGAGTTACTGACTAGAAGATACCACTACTGTAATACTTCTACCCTATTCACCTTTCCCGTTATGTTTTGTCTCTCTTAAGTCATGTTCAGATAAAAAATACTTCAAATGATATTTGACACCATGTTTTGAGATCTGCCACCTATGGTGATGCTCGAGTTAGTGAAGCCTGCAACTGAGGTTGTTATGGTGGAAATTTCTCTCCAGAAAGAGATGACCAAGGAGCTTGTTCCGTTGACAAGTGTTTTTGAAGAGATTGTGGTGGTTGGGTCTACCATATAGGTGTCTCAAGAAATGGATATTGGGGCCAAGGCCTAAATTATGAAGGTTTAAATCAATCCATTACCATAGATGGTTTAGGAGGCTAGGATGACCATACATACCTTAGAATTATTATAGGTAGTGGTTGTTGGAGATGAGGTCTTGAAAAAGGTGGTCATGTTCATTCCATTGATGGAGGATATCAAGGAAACTATGTTTGTTGGTCCTGTTTTGGATGTTCTATAGTATGTGGATGGGGCTCCCACATTTTATGAAGGATTTGGAGATGACGTGTTTTTTTGGTCTTGTTTATTAGTGTAATAATGAAATTTCTTGAATATTATCATTCCATTGATGTTTTGGAGATCTTCTCTAAGTACGAGTCTATTCCTCTAAAAGACTTTAAATATTTCTAATTAGATAATGATGAGGAGAACCAAGTCTTCTGAAAAAAGGCATAGATGTGTTTGTATAATTACATCACTCACACTCTACTAGTTAACATTCCAAACATGGGTGGGATCTTTCACCCATTGGTTATTCAGACTGGGGGCTAGTGGTGTAGATTACATAAGACTGCATACACAATATTGAGACATTATAAATGAGATGGAAAGTGTTTGATGGTTAGGGTTTGATGTTTCCCAGTCCAAGAAGAAGGTTTAGGGAACCCAAGATCTTTAGGGAGCTCAAGAGGAGATCATTAAACTATAATAGAAAGTGCCAGAGAATGTGGATATCATTACTAATCAGGAAGGGATCATTTGAGAATTTAGGTCTCAATTGGTGGATTTTATGGTTAAGGAAGGGTTGGTGGAATCCTTAGTGGTTATTTTTGAGGATGAATAGAATATGGCAAGAAGTAGGGTGGAAAATATTCCCCCTACTATCATGGAGGAGGAGGTTGATCTAGTGATGTGGTAATGGAATCCGGAAGATCATTAATTGATATTTGTTAAACAGGAACTCTAAATCATCTATGATGAGCCTTATAGAGTTGTATCATACCATTAAATGAAAGAGAGACTCCAATATATGGATTACCCTCCCAAGTATTAGGTTTTTTATTTAAATTAAATATTGGAATAGATCTATCCTTTTTGTTGCATCCCAATCATATCAACAAGACAACCAAAAATGATTCATGAATCCCATGTGAGGAATGCTTTGTGTGGTAAAAAGTGAAAAATAGAATAATTATCATTTATTTAAGAGGAAAAGACAAGGGATGAACACTTTGGGCTTGAACTTGTTTATTGGCCCCCAATAGTGTCATGAACAACCACTTTTTTCAAGATAATGAGACTAACTGCAAATAAAAATTGATTTTTTCCAATGTTCCCCAGTTTAAAAATTTGTAATTCCAAGGGATTTAAATTCCATATAGAGTAAGGGCAGTGAAAATAATGAACAGGGATACTGAGGATCTTGAACATGAATAAGGTGACAAGGAGATGTGGGATTACAACTGAATGTGTTTCAAACATATACCCCATGATTTATTTACTAGGGATGTAGAAAAAAATGGGGGTCTTCCCCTGACAATGTAAAAAATACAAGATCTGTAAAATAATTTTGGAAGTATTCCATCTTTGAAACCTCATCATCATGGATTTCATCCTCTTAACATATGTTTAGTTTACATAAAACTGAGGGTCAAACTAGTAAAACACTTTAATATCCAACCATTTCACTTTCTAATGGTAATTATAACTAATGATGGCATGAGGACCATCGAGTAAAAATCATGCCACATTGCCTTTTATGGAAGGGTATTGGTGGCTAGATAAGATTCCAAGGTTATTTTCTAGATGTATCCCATAAATAAGTTCATGGGTAGCTTTGGGGCCTCAAGATACTCATATTTAAGTAACACACATGGGTACATAGTGAACAACACCCCTTGATTCTTAGAAATATTTGGTTCATGTTTCTGCATGAAGATGGAATGGGGTGAAATTAGATAATTCTACTCACTAATTCTTATGGTATCATCCAAGAATATGTTTTGAGTTGGGATAGCCTGTACCCTGGGGATATTCCATGGTGGGGAACCGCTTGAAATAATAAGGAACTAGGGTCCCCATAATTTTCGGGTCAAGGTGGGAAGTGTGTAGGGAATGTCATGGTGGAAGATTCAAACTATTGGGTAGAGTAGAGAGCAAAAATTAAGAAATTTATACTCATTCATAGGTGGAATCCATAAGGATGGAAACAAAAAAATCTCAAAAATACAAACAAATTGGATGTAGGAGGAAGGTGGACCCTCATGATGAATTCTATGGACACAAGTCTAGGACATGGGGAAGAGACTGTGTAGCCCATATATCCCCAAGAAGGCTATATTTACCAAAACATGAAAGGTCTATGAAATTATGATACAACTCTAATCTCTCTATGTATATGGAAATTTACCCAATATAAGGGAATATACATTTAAGGATTGGGTCCTACATGAGAGGAATTCCTTGTTTCTCAAGCTGAGGCTATGAAATATCTTAAAGAGCTAGAAGAACTTATTCATTATCATATTCTTGTGCCTCCACATACTAGCCTTGTGAATATTATATTGGGAATTTCTTCTCCTATAGATCTTCTTATAAACCAAATATATGTCAGGTTTTCTATGGGTGAGGTATCAAAAAAATAGAAATATTGGGGAAGTGATGCCTACTTTGATTTCCCATGGATAACAAACCAAGCTACTGATCAGTAAAATTTCCTAATGTGGTGTGATTTGATAATTTTTACCCATCAAGGTCATTTCCATACTCTTTTTACATTTATAGGAAATAGATATTACCACATAAGGGGTTGTTTGTGATGAAACTCAAGTGCAGGATGACGGAACCCCTAACCTTGAGGAGGTAGAAGCATGGACTCTTCCATTGAAATTTTTTGAGTTGGTGACTAGAAGATACCACTCTTGTAATAATACTTCCCTAGCCACCTTTAGCATTGTGTTTCTACTCTCTTAAGTCACATTTAGATAAAAAATACTTTAAATGATAGTTCAAACCATGTTTTGAGATCTTCTACCTATGGTGATGCTCTATTTTTTGAAGCATGCAACCAAGGTTGTTATAGTTGACATTGCTTGCTAGAATGAGATGACCAAGGAGGTTGTCACATTGATGAGAGTTTTATAGGAGGTTGTGATGGTTGGGTCTACCATAGAGGTTTCATAAGAAGTGGCTATTAGGAGAAAGGCCTAAATGATGAGGGTTGAAATCAATCCAGCAATACAGATGGGGGGAGGATATGATGACAATACCAACCTCGGAAGTATTGTAGGTAGATTTTGATGGAGAAGAGGTCTTGACGAAGTTGTTAATGTTCATGAAATTGATGGAGGAGTTCATGGAAACTAATTTTTTTGTCCTACTTTGGTATTTACATAGGATTTTTATGGGGCTCCCACGTTGGGTGAAGGATTTGGAGGGGATGTGTTTCTATTGGGATTGGGTCTTAGTGTATCAAAGGAATTTCTTATAGATTATTTTTGAATTTATGTGCTAGAAATAATCCCTAAGTATGAGTCTATTCAACCAAAGGACTTTAAATATTTCTACTCATATGTTGATGAGGAGAACTGAGTCTTCTGACACAAGGCATGGATGCATGTTTATAATTAAATCCCTCACACTCCACTAGATAACTTTACAAACTTGGGTCAGATCTCTCCATAATTGGTTATTAAAACTGGGGACTGGTGGAGTATATTATAGAAACCTCCATGAACTATATTGGGACATTATAATTGAGAAGTAATGTGTTGGATGTGAGGAGTCTGATGTTTTCCAGAACAAGAATAAGGTTGAGGGATCCCAAGCACTCTAGGTAGCTCAAGAGGGGATCACATGCCTATAAGAGAAAGCAAAAGAGAATGTAGACATCATCAATAATCAAGAAAGAATCAATTGATAATTTAGGGCTCAGTTGGTAGATTTTATGGTTATGGAATGGTAGGTGGAATATTTATTGGCTAAGTTTGGGGATTAATAGAATAAGGTGAAAATTATAGTTAATGATATTCTCGCTACTATCAAGGAAGAGGAGGATGATCTAGTGAAGTGGAAACAAAAATTGAAGGATCCTCAATTGAGGTTTGTTAAACATAAACTGAAAATTATCTATGTTAAGCCTTAGGGTGTTTTACCATACCTTTAAATAAAGAAGAATCTCCAATATGTTAATGACACCACAAAAATTAGGATTTTTTATTTAAATTCCATATCATAACAAATATTTCCTTTTTCACCATCTCAATCATATCAACAAAACAACCAACAATAAATCCTGAATCCCTTGTGTGTAATTCTTGGTGTGGTAAAAAAGAAACAAATAGAATAATTATCCTTTATATGAGATCATCATACAAGGGAAAAACACTCTAGGTCTGAACATGTTTATTGACCACTAAGAGTGTCCTAACCAACAAAATTTTGACTAGATAATGACACTAAATCCAAATAATTTTTTTCCCAATGTTCACTAGTTCACAAATTGTTAATTCCAAGGGTGTTAAATTCCATCTAGACCAAGGGGAGGGAAAATCATGAACATGGACACCTAGGATCTAGAACACGAAAGGGGTGACAAGGAGATGTGGTATTACAACTAAACATGTTTTAAACACATAACCTGTGATTTATTTTCTAGGGATGTAAAAAAATGGGGGTCTACCACTAAACATGTACAAAATATTGGATCTATAAAAATATTTTTGAAAGTATTCCATATTGTTTGAAAATGATGGTAGTTGAGCCACTTTGTCTAATCACTATTTCTGTTAGGGGGATATTTTTTTGATGTGATTTTTGGTAGGGATCCAAATACAAAGAGGTGAAAAAATAAGCATCAATTTGGGTATGGTTTGGATGGTGTTAAATACTCACGAAATTACACCACTGAGGCTCTGAGTAAATTTGGTACATGTATTGGTATAAAATTAATTTATACTCATATTCCAATTAAGAATCATATTTAGTTCCAGTAAATGGTCACATAACGCAAATGGTGTAGTAGTTGATCGACACAGAGGGTTGGAAAGGTATCCATAATGAAATAGACAAAAACTTTCATAGCCTAATTTCATTCTTATGATTATGAGAAGAATACAATTTTATATCTGGATGAAAGGGAATTTAAATATAAATTTAAAATATTATGTTGATGATGGTGAATTGGATAGTTTAACATCATGTGATTAAGAAATTATTTTCACAATTTTGATTTTTGTGACTAGGAAATTTGAACTCTTTCGAATAGTTCCCGTATAGTTTAGGTATTTTGATTCATAAAAAGGAATCATATGGGTGGAACCTTATATAGGATATCTTAAGGAAAATGGAGATGATATTTGGAAATAACTTCTTCCTGAACCTATGGGTTCATTGAAATTAGAGATGTTTTTAACAGGGCCAAAGGTGTGTCTTGAGAGTTACCCACCTTTTTATTTAATCGCTTGCATTTTTCAATGTCAAGAAAGAAATATAGTGGGTGGGTGTTGGACTTTTTATTTGGTTTCTTATATAGGTTTTCTAACTGAAAGATATATGTGCCTATTTTCGTGGGAATTTCAGGGGAATACTAGTAGGAAAAAAATTCCAAATAGTTTAATGCCATAATGATTAGGACATGGGTGGGAGAGTATCTAGGGAGTGTTCATGCCCTAAAAGGGAGGTCACCTAATGTAATGAATGAGAAAAGTAGTCCATGACACATGGAACATCTTTTAGACAACATCTACACAGTTTACAATCATGATGATTGTACTCATACACCTAGTTTAAGGTCTTTGAGTTCAGATGGTAAGGGAACTTGTGCTTACCGACATTTCTCTATGAAATTTCTCCTAAATTATAAACCCTTGGGATCCATGATTGATGTGATAAACAAGTATCTATACAAATTCCCAATCTTTTTAATGGGGTTTACAGAATAAAGAAAAAAATTAACCAAATTGGGGAAGTCTCGAAAGGGTAAATTGTAAATTCCAAGACTGATATAGTAAATGGTTAATGACTGGAGGGTGGATAACAATTGTTGAAAATGTTTGAAAGACATTTTCGATACCCAAACTGGTAAAGTGTTAGGAAAATAAATACATGATTTATTATTGACATAGTTCAAAACATAAGAACCACCATCTTTTACTGAGGATCCATTGAGGAGTGTTCCAAGGATGGTTGGTGAGTCAGTGTGTCTAGGCACCATTTTTGTAAGGGAGCCTTATTAGATTATGTGGTTGATCCTTATCCATATCAAAGAAACTTCATAGTGTGGAAATGGAAGTGGATAATGTCCTTTATGGAATGTTGAGTTCCGTAGGATCTATCACACCAACCATCAAACATATTGGATGATAATATGGCCAGATAAGGATAAAGAAAAGCCTCGAGGGAAGAAACCCTAAAATTTGTTAATTTTTGGGGTCATACCTAGGTTATGATATCCATGTATAACTTCATATCCCCTGGAAATGGGAATTATGTGACACATAGTTTTGGAACATGGAATATTAGGTGACTAATGTTGAAATGATAGGGTCCTCTCTGGAGAAGACATCGAGTCATCTCTCACTTGGTATACCAGGCATCCTATTTTCATCACATAGGGTTTGGATATAATTTAACATCCTGTGCTAGGTATTTTAGTTTTTGTCATCCCATAATTTTCAAATGATACATTATATGTCCATTATAGAGGGTAAGGATATAGTTTTACATCAATTGATGAAGAAATTGTTTTGGGTCATCCCATATTTTTCAGAAGTAGAATATTGAGATTATATTGACTAACACTATATTTTAACAACATATTATGATGAAATTGATGTTTTTTATTCTCACACTTATCATATGAGGAATCCTATACTCATCACTTTGGGTACACATATAGTTTTACATCATGTGTTGAGGACATTGATCTTTTTCATCTCATATTTCTCATGTGTGTAATCATTGGTTAATAAGGGGTAAGGAAAAATTTTAATGACATATGTTTGGGATTCTGATGTTTTTTTATAAAACATATATTTTTAGGATTTGTATGGTTATCACATTGGTTATCACTATAGTTAACATTAGGTTATGAGGAAATTGGTTTTGGTCATCTCATATTTTTAATATGAGGCATCCCATGTTTATATGGGGTAAGGATATTGCTTAAAATTTTGTGAAGAGGAAATTGATGTTCATTATTTTCACACATATCATATGAGGTGTCCTCTATTCATCACATAGTGTGAGGCTATAGTTTAACATCACGTGTTAAAGATTTTGGTTTTGAGCATCTCATATTTTTCAAAGGAGGAATCCCGTGTTTATATGGGGTAAAGCTAAAATTTGACATCTTTTGTTTAGGATGTTGGACATTATAGTATAGATTCAAACGTCCCATACTATGGATACTACTAGTTAATGGTCATGGAGCTCATAAAATTGGAGTAACTACTAGTTTAATCTCCATAGCATGTACCAAGGTTGAAAATAATTTAATGTCATAATTATTGGATTCTTCTTTCTGTAGTTTAAGAACACATATATATGACCAAAGGGCGCTTGGGTGTATTTAATAGGTTTATGAGGTAATAAATAGTGATAAACCTCTATAAAAGAATTATTAAGGACACAATTTTCCAAATAAAATTTGAAGGCACACCCCACACATGTTAAAATAATGATTCAAGTGGAGGAAAGACTCCACAATGAATTTATTGTTTGGGATATACCATGGATAAATGATTCGAGGACAGAAATATATCCCATAGTTTTGGGAATCCACCCATATGTAGTCCTAGAACATGATGTAGTGGGAGACCAATGCTAGTAGTGGGTTTTACACTTGATTAAGGGTGCTATGAAAAAAGACATTAGCATTGGTTTATTAAAACACAAAGAATGAATCAAACTACTCGAGGATGGGTCCATGGGGAAGGTAGTGCCCACATTTTAACATCTTAATTCTTGGACTTGATGTGGAGTAGGTTCTTCAAGGTTTTTCTTGTAGTGAAAAATATTTGAGACATCACATTAAAAAGTATGAAATGGGTCCTCAAACCTCATAAAGAAATCATAAAACAAGTTTAATGCAACTCGGGGGGGGGGGGGGCATGAGGTTTGGAAAAGTGTGAGGTCATGAAAATAGGCTAGTGCTGATGGTGGGCCCAAATGTTTGATCTAGATATCTCTTTTTGTCCCATAAGTCATCAAAATTACTACACACATAGTTCTAGAACACGATGTGGTAGAAAACCCACATTGAAGGGGTGATGTCTTCTTAGGTGAAGAAATATAATCATATTTTATTTTTCATATGACAATCATATACATAAAAAATTTGTTAAGGATAAAAAATAAATTCATGTGCTGAGGATATTAGTTTTGGTTCATCTCACATTTTTCATAAGAGTCATTCCATGTTTATACAAGGTAAGGGTGAAATTTAATGTTATGTTCTGAGGACACTATGATTCATTCTTCTCATAATTATCATATGTGGAATCCTATATTCATCACATAGGGTAATTATATAGTTAAAGCCATGTGGTAAAAACCCTTATTTTTTTATCTCATATTTTTTATTTGTGGTGTCCCGGGTATACATGGGGAGATACTATAATTTAAAATTGAGTTCGGTAGATGTTTTTCTTTGTATTTTAGATTCATACAACATGAAATATGGTTGTTGCTAGTTTAAGGTCATGGAGCTCGGACTAAAGGGGTAATTTATAGATTAAATACATAGATATTACATAGAAGATAAAAATAGTTTAAGGTAATAATGCTCAAAAACTAGTAGATAGAGTTATAGGAATTATAGATTTGAACATCATATTCATTTGAAGTACTAATTGTGGAAAATGGAATTAGTGGGAGGTATTAATATATATAAATCAATGTTTATTAAAGATTATTATCTATTGGAATATACCTTACTTATATTGTAATGTGATTTCCATTTTGTATCCAACTCTGGTGGATTTTTATAGCATATCATCATCATTATGAGCACCAACACCACATCACCCTAGTGGAAGGAGAGGAGGTGAACCTTCTTAATGAATGATCTTAATACCATATGTTGGTTCCTCTCTATGTTATGAAATTCTTGATGTCTATTTTATTCAATAACATATAATTTATCTAGATGGACTTCCACCACTATGTTTTTCATCTTCTGGTAATAAACAACCATTCATAAAAATGGAAACAAAACCTCAATAGGTAATACTACCTCTATTTCATATACCAATGAGTATGGGGTCACTTGGGTGTAATTCTATGCTTCCGTCTGATATGACCATAGGTTATTAAGAAGATTAAGAAGATAAAACTTATTTATCCTACCATATTTTATAGGATTTTAGAGAGGGACTTGTTGAATTACCCAATGTTTCATGTTTCATGTGCATGGTAGTAGGAAGTATGGTTCGATGATATTTTTTCCTGGAATACAGTTTATTTAACTCATCAATGCATAAGTTAGTTCTATTATTTGTGAGAATAGTCTATAGAACCCATGAATGATGAATGATGTGGGAGATCATAAACTAAATCATGTACTAGGTTTTGACTTATTTGAGGGGAAATGAGTCTAACCACTTTTAGATGAAATAAATTATTTTAAAATCAACATCCCATATTGATCTATTTCTAGATGTTGTCATCTCACTATATTGATTCCCCAAAACACAATGGGATAAGAATATTTTTTAGTGTGGTGAATATCTTATAGTTTATGAACAATGTATGAATTAATCTGACAGTAATGATAACTATTGGTTATTTAAATTTTATTATGTACTATGGTTGGACAAAAGTATCACTGACTATGAATTTTGTGGGAGATCTTCAATCCTACAATATATGAACCATAGAAGCAGGCATGAACCTTTTTCCTGACCAGAAGTGTCTCGTATACTTAGAATAAATGGTCTAAAATTCTACCTTACTTATTCCATTATGGGGTCATATCTAGGCTAGGGTCCCTTTAGAGGGTAAATTTCATAGCACACTAGTGGAATTTCTTACGATCAGATCATCATTGAGAGAAAATTCCATGTTGGAGATATTTAAAAAAAGGATTCATCTAATAAAAAAATATTCTCAATCATGGGGTATTTTGAGGTCCCTAACATAGAAGTATGATTAGATAGATAATTTAAGTGTTTGTTTCCACCAATTTATTTTGAAGGGGAGATAAACCTATGGTTTACCACATGAATGAATTGGTAATCCTAGTCGGGTTATGAAATAAATACAGCCAAGTTTTCCAAATAATCAATTGGACCATTTTATAATTAAATGACATGGGTCACCTTCAGTTGGAAGGGAATTGGGAAATCAAATGATGAGTAAAATATAAAAGGGTAAAAATCTCAATATCTATGAAAACATAGTCACCCTTGACCCATTTGATGATTATCTCATAGTATTCCTTCACATTTAAATACTGTACATTAATCTTGAGGTCTAAATAGAAACTAGTAATAATTGTTTGATATTCTACATCATATTAGTGAAACCTTCTAATAATAGGAACGTTTATTGTATGATGGCCTGTGTAGAAGTGATGAAAATCAACCATTGGCCTAACCAGTAGAGCATGGGGTCATCTCACCTTCTACCAGTCGAACATCAACATCATTATCAAAATTCATCTTCCAACACGGTTCAACTAGATCCACTAAGAGAATATCTTGATTTTGGAAAAAGAAACTAGGGGTAGTTTTTTATGGGTTGTATGTGAGGCCATGATGTCTTCTATTACTTGGAAATTGATGTCCTTCTATGAGACAATCCAAGTGTTAAACATTTAGATGATTACTATGTAACATACCAATCATCCCTTCAGCACAACGTGACTGAGGATGTAATTTAGCAGGTTGAATACAGAAATAAACTGTATCACATAGTGTGGAAAATAATTTCAAAAATTCTAGACTGTAAAGGCTAGTGTGGGGAAACTGTTTTTGATGGGGGAATATCCAATCTTCATGTAGAGGAGTATGTGACTGCTATAATATTGTTTTTTCCCTACTCTAATTATTTTTCAGGATTGGAGGGCACTAAGGGATCATTTCAGGGGGTGATATAGAGGACCATACCTTTTCCTATTATAGGTGGAATCAGAACAAGAGGATATAGAAGTTAATTATTAATATTATCAAAAGCTATTTTTCATTCCTCATCCTCTAGTAAATGACACCCTTTTTTCAGATCCTTGAAAAGGTATTACACTTTATTGCTAGATTATCCATATATTGGTGAATATAAGAACAATGTACTTGGGGGCCTAAAAAATATCAAACGGTTCATGGTTAGGTAATTTTTTTTATAGCCCTTATTTACTCAGGATCAATATCAATTCCTCATTAATTAATGGTTAATACCGGAAATGTTCTGAAGGTACCCCAGAATGCACACTTCCAAAGGACCATCATCAAGTGGTTGGAATGGAGGAAGCTAAATTTTTTTCAATATCATTGAGATGGTCCCAAAATTGATGTGATTTATCTACTTGATCATCCACATAACACCCCACTAATTTCTCGAGAATCAACTTTAATATTTGGTGCAAGAACCGATAGAAAGTTTCTCCAACATTCATCAAGTCAAAAGGAATGACTTGATTGGAAAAAAAATTACATGGGGATCCTTTAACGTACTAGCCTACTCATACTTGGGGACCATCAGGATATGATTATACTTAGAGTATATATCCATGAAGTAGAGGTCCTATATCATAGACATAGGGATGATCAATGACTATGTCACCAGAAGGAGAACAACATTCTTCACAAAATGACAGCTGTGTTGAGAATGTGTTGGTTCAACAATTTCTATTTTTTTTGGTTTTGAATCTCACAAATTCCAACACTTGTTTTACTAATGATTTTATTTTAATATTAATTACAACAATTTATTATTCATGTAAATATATATTATGGACTTATAATCAATAAATTGATATGTGAGGAATATTTGATGAATCATTCAGAACATGTTTTCATATATTTTGGAGACAGTGTGCATACCCTACATTGTTAAGCATAACAAAATAAATAATCCCTACCTTCAGAATAGCAAGTTTGGATCCTAAACCCTATCCGACTAGGAAAGTATGTTTAAAAAACCCTATGTTTGGAAGGAACCTTTTGTTTCAATGAAATGAATGTATGGTTGAGGAACCATACATATTTAAGGAACCATATGTATGAGGAAACAAAAATATATTATCTCAACCATGATTTTGTAAAAAACCCAATTATTTCAAAACCAACATTTTAATTTTTTGTCGTTACATGAAGGAACCCCGTGTTTGACTATTCGACGTCAAAGATTTTAAATCTGTGATATTATTAGTAATTTTTGAAATGGTGTTGATGGTATTTAAAACTTAGTTATAACCCATTGAAAGGCTCATTGTTATCGAATTAAAGACTCATAGTCAATAGATTAAATCATTACTATTCTTATGGGCTGTTATGCCTCTCTTTAATATCATTAGAATTAAAATATTCAAGATTATATTCTAAGATATTACTAGAGATATTTCAGATGTGAATCAGATCAATGAATAATTTGAATACTGAGAAACTATTCATCAATATATATGTGTGTGTGTGTGTGTTAAATTTATACAGATGTAATGATTATACAAAAGAAAAATATTTACATATTGAATCTTGTGTCATTTTTTTCATAGATAAACATCGGAGATATACGTGTCTCGATCTATCATCTCTTTGTTGTTACTAATTATACTGTTATTTTTGTCACTACTACTACACCCCATCATTATATATTCATTTTCAAGTATGTTTAATCATCTATCAGAGATTCAATTTGTTGAAAAATATGTTTAACTACCTTTCTGGTGTTTTCTCGATCATTGTTTAGAGAAATCTTACTCAAAGTTAAAGATCTATTTACTCTCAAATCTCAAGATCTGAAAAATTATCTAATGAAGAATTGAGAAACTATTGTTTTATATCACAAGGAAAATATGAATCATTAACGAATGATAATATGGAAATTGAGATATCTTATGATTCTATTATTTTAGATAAAGAGGATTAGTCAAAATAAATTTAAGATTTAATCTCTAATTATTCTAAATCATGTGATCTACATGCTATAAAAATAAAGAACTGTTGAATGAGATTGATGATCTAAAAAAATCGTCTAGTATGATGATAAAGTGAACAAATATTTAATCAAATCCTTTGTACAAATAAAATAACAAAAGATAAATTTGGAATATGAACTAATTTAAAAGAGACAAAAAGTATGTAAAAAACACTTTGTTTCTAGTCTAAAGAGAAAAAATTGTTCTACTGTTAATTTTTTTTGTGGTATTAATTTTAATTACAAAAATTATTTTTTTTAGAAAATATAACATTACATGTATTAAAAATTTATATTGTTATGATTATATGTTATATTTAAATAGTAAAATTACTAATCAAAATAAAAAATATTAGTTACTTAGAAATTTAATTTCTAACACTACTGGACCCAAAAGTCTATGGGTACCTAAAACAATTGTTATTTTATGTTATTGAGGACTCCACCAAAAATATATATTGCTAAATATTTAAGCGTTCGATCGATGGATATATGATAAATTATCCACATGAGAAATTCATAACACTGAAGTAGTTCATTGTCAAATAATCAACAATACTAAAGAGACATAATCAGGAAGTATTTATTTTTAAATATAAATATAACTCTAGTACATTAACTATTTTTAAAAAATATATTTTAAAATACAATTCTATTTAAATTTTGTTTTTCAAATTAACTATATTATTTATTATAAAATAGTTTTCATGTTCTTAAAATTATTTATGAAAACTGAAATACTCTTCTTATAGAATATGTAATTATTTTTCATTATTTTTGACTAATGAAAAGGAAGTTTTGTTTATAATATGAGAAATTAAAATTAAAATTCCTCTTTAAAATCATTTAAATAATGAAACCATTTTCTAAAAAATATCTTCTTCAATTTTTTTAAAAATTAGACACATCAAGTTGAATTGTTCAAATTCTTCATGTTTACAAGAAAATTATTCTTACCAAATTATGAAAGGTAATACTTCTAGTTTATCTCTTTAATTTTTTGAAGATTCTCAGGAAAATCCATCTGAGAGAAATAAGGAATCTCAATGTAATGATAAATAGGAAGTATCCTCTTCTTAATTATCTTATGAAAATCATATAATCAAAGTCGGCACTCTGAATGAAGGAAAATAAAAGATCTAAGTTGAGATGGAAGCGATTAAAAAGTCATATGATGACCTGTAGAAATATTCAATATCAAAAGTGTACTTTTATTTCTCAAAAAAAGAGTATTATAATATGAGAAATATTTTGATGTTAAAATAATATTCATGAACATTCAAAGGCGAAATTGTAAGATGAATGGAATTTTTCATAAAATAAGCTCCAATAATGCTAGATGTTTATAAGTTTAATTTTTTTGGTGAAAGGTGGCTATCTTCTTCATATCAAATAATAACAGACATTCAATGAAAAATGGATGGTCTATCAAGAGTCCTAGATTCTCTATGTGATAATTTTATAAGCTTGGATAAATCATATTAACCGTCCACCTCTCTTTAACTATTCTAATTTTATGTTTATTTAAATTTATTTTACTCTTTGAATATATGTATTTTTTTGGAAAATTATGCGCTAATATTTAGTTCAAATTTTATGTTGGTAAATCATATTAATATTATCTAAATATATATTTATTCTCATAAAAATTAGTAGTTTTATCTAATTCAATAATTAGTAAAAACATTGAATATCATCCATGCTAAGATACATGGGCAGTTTTTAGAAAATATAAAATTTATTATGCTCTTTTATTTCTTATCTATAAAATGTTTTTAGGGGTGTTTTATTTTAAAATGAAATTTTATTTTTAATTTCCCAAAACGGGGAGAGTTTGTATGATAAGAGTTTATAAGAATTTCAAAAAAGTGGATGATTATAAGAACTTTTTGTTTAAAAAATATTTATTTATTTCAACATAATTTTTGACATCGTTTTTAGGTCCATAAAAATGGGGGAGATTATTGAGAATATGTTTATTTAGAAATTTTGATCATTTTTATTTTTGGTTTTTATGCTCACAAATACCCACACTTTTTTTTACCAATGAGTTTATTTGTAAGTTAATTTCATGAATTTATTATTCATATAATTTTTTAAGACTTACAATCAGAACATTGATCCCAAAGAATATTCATTGAAGAATTCAAAATGTGTTTTAATATATTCTGGAAACACAGTTCATACCCTACATTGTGAATTGTATCTTATGGAATAAACCCTATGTTTAAAACATCGCATATAGTTTATTAACCCTACATATCCATGAATATATGTTAAAGAAACCTGCGTTTGGTCGTAACATTAAATTTGTAAGAATGGAATGTATGGTCAAGGAACCCTAATTAAATATGGAACCCTATGTTGGAGGAAACAAATTTATGGTATATCAAACATACATTTCTGAACAACCATACGTTGTTAAACCCTATGTTTGAATTTTTTTTTCATTACTTGACGGAACCCAATGTTTGACTATTCAACATTTATGATTTTAATTCGGTGATATTATCCATGATTTATAAAATGGACATTCCAGTTTTTAAATATTATTTAATATCTATTCAAAGGATTATTATTATAAAATTAATGACTTTTATTCACTTGAGTAAATAATTACTATTATTATAGGAAGTTATGAGTACTTGAATGTCTTTTGATTTCAAATATTCACGATAAATGTTTGGGATATTACTAGAGGTTTTTTTGAACTAGAGCTACTCGAAAAACAATTTAAATATCTTGGTGACCTTCACCGATATATATATATATATATCTCTGTGTGTGTGTGTGTGTGTGTTTGTGTGTTTATGTGTGTGTGAAAAATATATATAGTAGTAGTGATTATACAGGAAAAAGCGATTTATATATAGAACCATGTGTTGTTTTTTCAGAGATACAATTTGGAGATATAAATGTTTAGATCTATCATTTCTCTATTGTTACTACTATTAATGTTACTTTTATCATTGGTACTAAAGATCATTGTGATATATTCATTTTCAAGAATGTCAAAGTTCTAGTTTGAGATACACTTTGGTGAAAATTATGTTTTTACATCTGTTTGGTGTTTTCTCAATCAATATTTATTGAAATCCTATATGAAGTTTAGGATCTATTTATTGTTATTCTATATTGAGGATTTGAATACATATGTCCATAGTCATTACAACTATTAAGTGAAACCCACATTTTTAATGAAATAAATCACTATTCATTTGGTGTAGTTTTTACTGCTCAGTATCGATTACGGATAAGTGTCAGCATCTTTTACTAAGTTGTGAATAATCAGTTCCATGTAAAAGAACTAGAAGTATTTTTAAAATATTTTTGTAAAATTTTGAACTGTCCTTACATAGTTTAGGATTAATGTAATTAGGATAATAGGGCCTAGTGAAAATCTCAATGCTCATGGAGTTAATCAATATTGGAGAGGACTAGAGGATTTTTCTTCCATGAACAACCATACATCGCTATGTTCATTGACATTATTTATTTATAATTCTCACTCATATTTGAGAGAAAAGGAATGGTTTTATACTAAAATAGAGTGTAATTATGAATTGTTTAATATTATTTTACTACACGATTCCCCCTCTCATTTCCTTATCTTAGTTATCACCATCCTGACCCAACAATTATTATCAAAGGGAGGTATCTACTTTTATATTTTATTCTTAAACTTTTTCCCAGTATTGAAATTTATGGAAGTGATATATTTTCTATTATTCTGTTTGATCTATTGAATAAAGTTGTAGTTTAAGATTATTTTAATAATTCTAAGTTAATTATTGAGACAAAGAAATATATAAATGACTGATTTGAGAGAAGGTATATCTATGATCTATGATATTCACATTAATGGTGATAAATATGGATTTCATAAAAAAAGTATGATCATATACATGGAAAATATTTGAATAAGGGTTTAATTAATGGTAGTTAAACATTATTAAATCACTTTTAAAGATCTAAAAAATGGAGAAATGATCAATTATGTAATATAATCTGGATTCAAAATCAATGTATGTTATTATCTGTGGTGTAAGAACTAATGAATTTAATCGAGTATTTAAATTTCCTAGAGCATATGGGATGTGGAAAACATTTTTTTCCTTTGAAGGAACTGATGACATAAGAAAAATAAAGAACAAAACCGGGAAATTAATGCTTGATGCATTTAAAATATGCGGGGATGAAACCATCACCCGTATGAATGGATTATTGATACAAATAGTCAATGATATTGTTAATTTGGTAAATAAAATTTCACAATAAAAATAAGCATTAAAAGAACTAAGAGTACTAGCCCTAAAATGAAATGGAATATATGCTTATATATGTTAATATACACATGTAAAAAATAATCTATAAATAAGTTTATTGAAACATTAATGATATATAATGCTGAGATGCATGATGAAACTGAAAATAATTTCAAACAGGAAGAAATTTCTCTAAAAAATGATATTAATGAATCAACTGATTAAAATTATCTAGAAATGGATAGAAATCTGTCATATATTTCTAATAAGTTTCAAAAACTATAAAAAATAAGAAGAAAGGGACTGCGAAAAATAGATGATGTGAATGCAAGGGAAAGGGTCATTCAAAGAAAAAAATATTCTTTACTAAATGAAAACGGCAAAGATATATAAAAATGAAATGCTACGAGAAATATCTAGGATACCTAGATTAATACTTCTAGATCACATACTAAATCTTCTATAGATTCTAATAATAATTATAAAAAGAAAATGGTATTTCTAATGGTACATATAGATCATGAGGTATAATCTACTTACTCTCAAAACTCTAGTTGTGAAGAATTATGTTATGATTAATTGAGAAAATATTTATTTAGGTTGTAAGTCAAATATGAATCATTAAGGAATGATCATAGATGAATTAATAAATTTTATGATTCAGTACTTTTATATAACGATAATTTTTCAAAATAAATTACAAATTTAAATTCCAATTCATCTAAATAAGTTGATCTACATGAAATAAAAATTAATGAACTATTGGATGAGATTAATTATCTAAAACAGGACTCCAATATGCAGATAAAAGGGTGAAAATACTTAAATAAAATCATTGGTAAAAAAATTCCAAAATAAAATTTTTTGAAAAGGAATTAATCGTAAAGGAAAAAAAATATAAAAAATTTATATTGTTTGTAGTCTAAAAGGAAACAAACATGTCTACTGTTAAATGTTTTTATTTTAATATTAATGTACATTACAAAAATGATTATTGTTCTAAAAAACATCATATTTTTTGTATTAAAAATATATATTGTTTAGATGAACTGTGAGATTTAAATAGTAAAATTACTACTAAAAATGAACAAGTTTGGTTACCTAGATATTTTATTGTTAATATTACTAGTCCCAAAAGTGTATTGGTACAAAAAATCATTTTTATTTTTTTATTCATGATTAAACCAAGAATATAGTTTGTTAAATCATTAAGTGGTTTATGGATAGATATATGTTTAATTATCTACATAAGGATTGGGAAATTCTGATGTAGTTCTTTATTAAACAATCCTCAATTCTAAAGAGACTTTCTCATGAAATATTTGTTTTTAAATATACAAATACATCTCGTACAACAAATTTTTTATAAAAATATCATTTCAAATATACTTCAGTATAAAAAGTTTTAAAAAACTATAGTATTTATTATAAAATATTTTTTATGTTCTTAAATTTATTAATGCAAACTAGAATTTTATTCTTATATAATATGTTTTTATTATTCTATTTTTTCACATAAATAAAATAAAGCTTCATATGAAATATCAGAACATAACAATTCTTTTTATTCATAAAAATATTTCAAATAATGAAGTCGTATACTTTAAAATTTCTTGTTCAAAAGTTTCTAAAAAATCAGACATAGCAACATAAAGCCTTCAAACTCTTCAAGTTTAGAAGAAAATTATTCTTATCAAAAGATAAAAGGCAATCTTTCTAGTTTATCTTTTTAATTTGTAGAATATATTCTTGAAAAGAAATATAAAATAAATTAGGATGTTAAAATCTATGAAGAACAATAAGTACCATATTCTCAATTATCTAATTAAAATATTCTAATTAAAGTTAGCATTATCAATGAAGAATAATAAAATCTTTGAGTTGAGATGGAATTGTTTAAAAGGTCTCGTGATGACTAGAAAAAATATTATGTATCAAAAGTGTATTTTCATTATTTAAACAAGTATTATTAGAATATAATAAATATTTCAATCTGAAATGTTGATTTTAAAACTTTTGAAGGAGAAATTCTAAGCTAAATGTAATTGTTCATAAAAGAAGATATTACAAATTTGGATTTTGATAAGTTAATGATTTTTTTGGTTGAAAAATTTTCTTATTCATATCAAATAATAATAGATATTCAATGTAGAATATAATTAATATCAAGAGTCCTAGATTCTCCAGGGGATAAAGTTCTAATTTTGGAATGATCAGATGAACCATCCACTTCTCTCTAACTTTTCATATTTTTTGTTTATTTAAAATTATTATAGTCTTTGTGGATATATATTATTTTGAAAAATTATGTGCTAACAATTAGTTTTAAATTTATTTTTTTAATCGTCTTACATGTATTCAAATATTTAATTATTCTCTTAAAAATTTAAAAATTTAACTTATTAAATAATTAGTCAAAATTATAAATATACATAATGATAAGATTCCATAAGAACTTTTAGAAAATAAATTATTTATTATGATCCTTTATTTCTTATCTATAGTAGGATTTTAGGGGGATTTTGTTTTAAAATAATATCTTTCTTTTAATATCACAAAAGGGGTAGTTTGTAAAGGGTTAGTTTGTAAGAATTTCAAAAAGGGGGAGATATTAAGAATTTTTTTTCTTAATAAATTTTTATTTATTTCAAGTTAATTTTTGAAAAGGGATATGTGACCATCAAAAAGGTCGATATTGTTGAGAATGTGTTGATTCAACAATTTCACTAATTTCATTTGGGTTTTTATGCTAAAAAACACCCACAACTATTTTAAAAATGTATTTATTTTTAGTTAATATCGGGAATTTAATATTTGTGGAAATATTTATTCATGTCATATAATCAAGGCATTGATTCATGGTGAATATTCATCAATAATTCAGAACACATTTTAATATATTTCGGAAGCACGGTTCATACCTTACATTTGTAAACGTAGCATAAGGAATAAACCCTAAATTCTGAATTGCATGTATGGATCATGAACACTATTCTTATAGGAATGTTTTGTTAAAGAACCATATGTCTGGAAGGAACCTTTCATTTTTAAGAAATTAAAGTATTCTTAAGGAACCTTATGCAATTAAGGAACATTATGTCTGATGAAACAAATGTATGGTATATCAGACCCACTTTTTTGAACAACCCTATGCTGTGAAACCCTATGTTTGAAGTTTTTCTCATTATTTGAAGGAACCCTATGTTTGATTATTCAACATCAAAGATTTTAAATCCCCAATATTGTGCGTGATTTAAGAAATCATCTTGATGGAAATTAAATCTAATTTTTGAATGTCTAAAAATATTTCTTCTTATCCAATTAAAGAATTGTATCCAATGGAGTAAATATCTACTATTCTTAAAATATGTTATAACTCTCTTGAATATATTTTGAATTCAAATATTCAATATAAATCAATACGATATTACTAGGGATAAATTCGACATGAATCTACTTGACCAAAAGTATAAATATCGAGGTTATCTTCATCAATATAAATATATAAATATATATTTCTATATATTTGAATATATATTTGTGTGTGTGTGTGATAAATATATAAAAAAGTTATGATTATATAGTTAAAGTGATTTACATATAGAACGATGTGTAGTTGTTTTTAGAGAAACACTTTTGAGATATACATGATTTGATCTATTACATCTTTTTTATTACTGCTACTATAGTTATTTCTATCGTTGATATTGCACCTCATAGTTATATCTTTATTTTCAAGAATGTCAAATCATCTTTCAGAGATAATTTTTTGGTGAGATACACATTCAAACACTTGTCAGGTTTTTTAGTGATAGTTTTTTAATGAAATCCTATGTGAGTTTAAATATCTCTTTGCCACAATGCTATATTTAATATCTGAATACATCTGTTAGTTGTTACTACAATTTTGATGGTCAACCCTAATTTTCAACAAAATCAATCACTATTGACTTGGTGGGGTTTTGAATACATGGAATATTTCATGGATAATTGTCTTCTTTTTCCACTAAGGTGTGGATAACTTGTTCCCTGTAAAAGAACCAAAAGTCTTTGTTAAGTATTTTTGTAAAGGTTTCAACTTTTTGTACTCAACTGAAGATTAAAGGTATTAGTATAAGAGGAACTAGTGAAAATAACCAGGCTCTTGGAGTGGATCATTGTTGGAGTGGAAGAAGGGATATTTATTCCCTAAACCATAACACATCATTGTGTTCATTTTCTTTATTTATTTCTATTTCTCACTCATCTTTGTGAAAAAAAAAATTAATGGTTCACTGCTAAAGAAGAGAGGATTCTAAATTGTTTAAAATTATTTATGTACAAAATCCCCACTCTTGTGCCTTTATCTTCTTCATCCCCATCCAATGCCAACAGGTTGTGGTCATGGAACCCTATATATATTATTCTTCAGTAATTATTCTTTATGTAAAGGAAAATATGTGCCAGCCATTCGTGGTAATTGACCACCTTAATGATGTCATTTTTATTAAGAATGCCAATTTCATCCTTGAAGATGGAACCATTAGAGGTGTTCTTCTTTTTTGGATTCTATATGAACCATCAGTGACCCACTAGGAGGACAAGTTGATTAATAGAAAACTAGGGATCAAGTCTGGGTATCTCATTATAGTTATATGAAAACTTGTCCCAGTGCTACTTTTAGAAGGTCACATATTGTTATTGCTACTATATGGACATGTATGCACTAACCAATGTCAACATGATATCTTCTTCAGTGTCAAGATTTACTTGATTCATCTTGTTAATAATGATGGAAACACCCAATTAAAATCTAAGATAGTGTATTCTAGATATTATTAATCATCTAAAATTTGTGGATGAGAGGGAGGAGGTGTCTCTTTATGGATAGCTACCCAAGGGGGAGCAATAATGTCTAGTATGATAGATAAAGAATCCATGATGTGAGTTTCTTAATCTATAGATATTATGAAAATAGATGCTACTGATCCAATTTCATTTAGTTTCTAGCTGTGAGGTCGACTCTTGAAAGAGAAGCAGTGATGATGGGTAGATTCTGTTAAGTCAAAACTACTTTGTGGTACACATAAGAATTATTTGGATCTATATCCATTAGTAAAACCTCCCTATATATTACATGAGTAGGGTTTTATAGTATTATTCCAACCTATCTTATGTATGATTATGAGGTAATCCATGTAATTACCACCTAATTTGGGAATATGAAACAACATACTAGGTATGGTGTTGTGGCTTCCAACTGTTTAATTGTAAGAAAAAATATATATTTAAACTCTTCCCATGGATATTTTGTGGTATCCATTATATTTTTAAGGGATTTGATATACTTAACTCAATTTTTATGGACCTACACTCTTTCCCTTTTGCCGTAACTAGAATCCATATAGCGGGGCTAATAGGAATCCAAGTGGGATTAATCACCCTTAAATACCCCTAATAAAACATCTAGAGAGCATTTAAGTAACTTGTGATACAAATAGAGGACCACAACATTCAAATGAAAATAGAACATTCCATATAACACATTTTATATAGTATTTTATGAGACTACCAAAAATTTAGTTCTCGGTCTCAGTCTATAAAATTGAGTATTTAGTTGAATCCTTCCATGCATTATATAAAACACCAAGGTTTTGAAAAAAAATATATAATTCAATTTTATAATCTATCCATTAAACACAACATTCCCTATTCTATGTTTTGAATTTCAAAAAATGGTCGTCTAGAGTTGTGTTTAGTAAGTCATTTGGAGTATGATAGAATAAACATGATTTTTGTGAATAGTAATATACCCATATGAATATTAATATGAATAGTAATATGACCCTTATTAATAGTAAATAATAATATTATTGTATTATCTTAAGGAAATAAGATAATGACATCTTAATTAGTTTTTCAATGAGAAATAAAACTAATTGGACTTTAAGAATGTTATTTTTTGAATTTACTATGACATTATTTAAAAATTATATTAATTATATTTAGAAAATTATTTTTGAAAAATTGATATCACTTTTTTAGTTCTACATTATGAAAAATGTTTTGGGTGAATTTTGGGAATTTTTCTCAAACAGTTGATTTTTCAGTGAATAGTAAAAAAAATACAGTTTTTAGTTTCAGTGTGTTACTGAAATCATTAATGATGTAATAATGATGTCATGAATCTGGTCGATTTGTGTATAGTTATATAAGATTTTAGGTGTCCCAAGTGGCTTTAACCATGGGAAAATACCATGGGAAATCCCATGGTTTTGCAAATACCACCCATGAGGCGTCCCTTAGAAATTATTAAAGAAATCCCTCACTTTTCCAATAAATACCAACTCTTCTCTTCATTTAATTCATTACCAATACTCCCTCAACAAAGATATGGCCTATTAAACTTCATATTATTCCTCCAAAGGTTTCCTCAAGCCCCCAAGGTCCCAACCATCATTTTCTAAGGTTTACTATACAAGGTATGAAAATTCTCAATTTCATTCTTTTTTGCATTCATGTTCTCTTTTATGAGGTATATATTTCATGTTCCCATTCCATGTTCTTATTTTTATTCTTATTCTTGATCTACTCTATATTATGATTCATTTATTGATATGTGACCCTTATCACCACTATTTTTAATATTTTCTAAAACCATGTTGAGTAGCCGTAAGGCTGCCGAATTTTTGTAAGCGATTTCAAAATTATTATTTTATTTTGAGCTCTTTATTTATTATTTCTTCATCTCTTCATACCCAAGAGGAATGAAATATACAAAATATTTTATATTCTAGATGTTCTCATGTTTATGAGAAATTGATCATCAATATTCTTCTTTTCCTCTACTTGATCAAGAAATTAAAAACATTGACTGTGATGTGTCGAATTACAGACATCGTAGACGATGTGATTTCAATTTGCATTAACTCTTTCAAGTGTGGTAATGAAACAATTTATATAGTTGAACCAAGTTATAATATATTTTTTATGACTCACCAATGGTTCTTAATTGCTTTGGTACTCATGGTTCTAATTTATAAAACAAAATGTGGTTATTATTATCAAAGAAACACTAAAACGATCTAAACAAACATCATTAATGTTTTAACTAATGAATCATCATCATGGTATATAACCCAAAATCATTATATGATCCTTTATATCTCCATAATTTCAATATTAATATGTATTAACAATTCTGTATGTTTAACTATGTTTCAATTGAACTTCCATTCATGGAATCAAGTAAACGAACCATGAAAACCTAGGGAGAAAATGAATCCAAAACATGAAAATTGTACCAATTGAACCCATATAAAGGGCCACGAATGAACCTAATATGATTATAATAAATCAATTACATGTATAGGATGTTTTATACATAGTAATTAATGATTCTAAATTTTATTATTCAGGTCATTAAAACAAACGAAGAACACACTCGAGAAAAAGGTAATGGGTTTCCCATCTCACTTTTATTTCTGTGAGATTTCTAATGTCCTCCAATTATTACTTATATTTGGTATATGTGTACTTCCATTTGATATATAATAACATTATTCTATTTATATTCATGTTATTCAATTATTCACTTGATGGTTATTATGTTCTGGTCATACGGTTCGACCGATTACATTGCGGTAAGGGACTTTGTCTCAGCTGCCGTTTTGTTGTGACTAACTTTGTGTTGTGCACCTAATAATACATATGTGGTGTAACAAATGACCATTTGAAGTAACTTTTCATTTGAAATTTTGTTTATATTAAATATCCATAATCTCATATCATGGATATGGTTTTTTTCTAAACCGTATACCATTTTACATACGGTGTTTATTTGGAAGGATATTTTAATTATGGAAATATTGATGAATCCATATACTCTACTTTATACGGATATTGAAAAGGATTATTTATATTTTATTTAATAAATTTATAAATAATTACATGGACAAGAAGTGGTTTGTGGGGCCCTCTACCGCCCCACGATGCATCGGTAGGTCTCATGAGACAAAACATTTTGGCGAAAAACCTTCGAGTTTGTTTCCAAAAATCAGAAGGGTTTCTACACCTAGAACTAAATTTTTTTTACTGTATTATGGTTTAATGTTACTGATACATGACATGCAATTAATAATAATTCTCTTTATTCATTATCAGTTATTATTATTATCCATGAGTTTTTTCACTATGACAAAATCTATGGATGCGGTTTCATTCTTAGTTTATTAATGGAATTAGTTGTTCATTTATTCATTAAGACGTATTGATTATGTCATATTGATTGTGATTAACTTATTATTGTACTCATGCTTCTGCTATTTGTAACCCTTACTGAGAGTTTGACCACAGCCCTTTCATTGTCTACCTTCAACAGGTGATGAAAAGAAGATCTTTTATTGAGTTCCTGGGGATTCCGTTTTTAGTGTTTGTTATGTATTGTATTTTGTATACCTTTACAATGTAATTTGAGTAACATATAAGTATCTAGTTTCTTTAAAACTACTAAACTGATCATTTCTTCTGGATTTTCATTCCTTCTAGCCATGATAATATCACAAGTAATGCACCAGCTCCATCCTAGAGGGGTCGGGGTGTTACAATTGGTATCAGATGAAGTTTAGTAGAAAACATGGAAATTAGAGTAGGAAATATTTAGTAGGGAGCAAATCCCTAAGGTAGTATCTGAGGGTTAACATACCAGAACGTCCTAGTATTTTGGTAAGGAATAGATTATGTGGATATTTTAAGCAATACGTCCCTGTCAAGATATGAGCAGGTAGAGGCTGCTCTTGCACACATATATCTAGGGGTAAAACCTGAAAACACTGATTTGAGATGGACTCGAACGGGACTAGTGCACGACAACGAGCCTTAGTACACTCTTGGTTACGAAACTCCCGGGGGATATGCTTAGAATAATTCATATTTTCTTTATAAGTAATTATGAAAGAGTTAATGTAAATTTTTCCTCAGAAGAACCTCGTTTATAAGATTAGCTATGCATAGAATATCAATCTATGTTGAGTAATTTTCTATTTGAGATTCATAAAACAATATTGTGTATCCCATTATATAGAAATGGAATCTAATGGAAGAAGGGTAATCAATACTCAAGGGCAAGGTAGGGATCTCATTACTGAGCAATTCAACACAGTCAACGTTCGAGCAGATCAGATCATGACCATATTGGAAAAAATTACTCAAGTTGTAACAAATGACCATTCAACACCTGTGTTGGATCATTTCATGTAGTAGAAGCCCCCATATTTTTGCGGGACTACTAGTCTAGTGGTTTCTCAGCAATGGATCAAGTCCCTTGAAAGGGTATTTATGGCGTTAAGATGTAATGAAAATGAAAATCTATTACTGGCAGTTTATTGTCTCAAGGGTGACGTTGATAAATGGTGGTCCCTGATTCAAAATACCACGGAGGAAGAAGAGATGGAGGATATGAAATGGAGGACATTTAAGGAAATATTCTTCGAAAAATATTTCCCTCGTGAGAAATGAACTGAAATGAAGAGGAAATTCCTTGGCTTGAAACAAAGGGAAGAAGATAGTGTTGTAGAGTAAGAGGCTACATTCACAAGGCTAGCCAGGTATGTCGTGGATTGCGAATGTGACTCAGAGGACCAGATTGATCATTTATTTAAAGGTCTTAAACCAAGTCTTTGAAGGTCACTGGATTCTCAATCATTTTCATGATATGATGAAATTGTATCAAGTTACATCAAAACATAGAAGGAATTTGTTAGATCAAAATTATTCAAAGGAAACCAAGATAAAAAGAGACACTCTAATAACAAAGGAAAAGGGGAAGCACCAAAGAAGATAATGGGAACAAATAGTTTCCCATTATGTGAGAACTGTGGAAAGAATCATCCCGGGAAATGCTTGAAAGGCATGGGAGTCTGCTATAACTGCATAGAAAAGTGTCATCGATCTGATGAATGCAAGGGGAAGAAACAATTCAATGATATTCAATGCTAAAATTTTTGAGAGATGGGACACTATACAAATGAGTGTCCTAAGCTCCAAGAGAACATGCCTCAGAAAAATCCAAGAGAGCAAGGGAGAGATTATACGATTACAACCGCAGAGGTTGATGTTCCTAGTGACGTGGTAGCAGGTACTTTAATTGTTTCCTAAAACATAACCAAAACATTATTTGATTCTAGATCATCACATTAATTTTAATCCTCTCAGTTATCCAAGAAAATTAGATATGTCCAATTTGATTTAGGAAATGATTTTTCAGTCAAAACTCCCATGGGATGTATCATTGTGACAATGACATGTCGACTAGTCCCCCTCTAAACACCAAAATGTGCTTTAGTTGCTAAAATTATCATCATACCCCTGATTGAATTTATATAATTCTTAGTATGGATTGGCTGTCAAATTATGATGTGAGGATTTATTGCAATAAAAAAGAAGTTACAATTTTTGAAAATGGTGTATAATCCCTTGTCATTAGGGTAGAAACTTCGCCACCTGATTCTTATCTAGAACCACCCCCAGCAGCTCTATTGAATGTAATAATTAGAGAGGAAGATAAACCAATATCTATGGGAGAAGAAATAAATCATTAAATTTAAGATGTTCACATAGTGAAAGAGTACATTGATGTATTTCCAGTGGATTTACCTGGAAATCCTCCAGAGCAGGATGTTGAGTTCTCTATTGATTTAATTCCTGATGCAAGACCTATATCAAAGAATACCTATAGAATGGCCACTATGGAATTATTAGAGCTAAAGAAACAACTATAGGATTTGAGTGAAAAACGATTTATTCGACCTAGTGTTTCTCAATGGGGAGCCCCTATCCTCTTTTTCAAGAAGAAAGATGGATCCATGAGACTTTACATTGATTATAGGGAAATCATTTCTATTACGATAAAGAATAAGTATCCTCTGCCCCGGATTGATGATTTATTTGACCAACTTCATGGTGCTCAATAATTTTCAAAGATTGACCTTCGATCCAGATATCATCAACTATGTGTGAGGAAGGAAGTTATTATGAAGATAGCATTTCGAACCGGGTATATGCATTATGAGTTTACAATGATGTCTTTTTGACGAACAAATGCACCCTCTGTTTTCATGGATTTAATTAATAGAGTTTTCAAGGAATAAATTGATAACTTTTTTTGTGGAATTCATTGATGATATCCCGGTATACTCAAAAAGCTATGAATACCATGAGGATCATTTGTGAACTATTCTGAAAACTCTTAGAAGCAATCAATTATATAGGAATTTTAGAAAGTTCAAATTATGGCTTCAGTCAGTTTATTTTTTAGGCCATATTGTCTATAAGGATGGAATCCTAGTTAATCCTGCAAAGACAAAGGCAATCCAAGAATGGACCACACCAACAAACATAATCAAGGTATGCAGTTTTATTGGCTTAGAAGGTTATTATCAGAGTTTCGTGCAGAATTTTGCCCGACTGGCTAACCCGCTAACAAAGCTCACACGTAAAGGGGTTAAATTTGTTTAGAAAAAAGATTGTGAAGAATGTTTTGAAGAACTGAATAGAAGATTTGTAAATTATCCTATATTGACTCAACCATCAGGGAATGACAGGTTTGTTATTTATAGTGATTCTTTAAAGAAAGGACTTGGTTGTTTATTTATGAAAAATGATAAGGTTTTTGATTATGCATCACGAAAGCTAAAAGTTCCTTAGAAAAACTATCCTACTCATGATCATGAGTTAGCTGCTGTAATCTTTTCTTTGATGATATGGAGACATTATCTCTATACTGAAAAATGTGAGATTTATACTCATCACAAGAGTTTGAAGTATATTTTCTCACAGAAATAACTCAACATGAGGAAAAGTAGATGGATTGAACAACTCAAGGATTATGATTGCACGATACACTACCACTTGTGGAAGTAAAATATTGTGGAATATTCTTTGAGCAGAAAGGATCATTGATTTTTTAACAAAATGAGAGTTAAAAGGGATCCTATTTTCACGGATCTAGTAAAGATGGATATGGGAATAACCATGGAAGGTGAAACATCAATGCTTTTTCAAATGGTTGCCAAACCATCTATACTAGATAGGATAAAGATTTCTCAAACTGATGATGAGGAGTTTCAAAAAAATATTAAATCTGTGAATGATGGGAGATTGAGTGACTTCGTACATGAAGATGAAACTTTCAAATTTGGGAAGAGACTTTGTCTTCCCGATATACCTGATATAAAAATGGAAATGTAGGATGATGCTCATAGTTTCAATTTTTCTATACACCCTAGTAGCACTATGATTTATAGAGATTTGAAGGAACATTTTTGGTGGGGAAACATGAAGAGAGAGATTGCTGATGTTGTGTCAAGATGTATGGTTTTTCAACAAGTGAAAGCTGGAAGGCAATGACTTGGAGGAGTATTGAAACCTCTTCCCATACCTGAGTGGAAATGGGATAATATCACGATGGACTTTGTCATTGGACTACCAAAGGCTCATAGAAGGAACGATGCAATATTGGTCATCGTTGATTGTCTTACCAAGTAAGCACATTTTATTGCTATAAGAGAAGATCTACCACTTGAATGTCTAGAAAGAATATATATTAATGAAGTTGTGAGACTTCATGGAGTACCCCTATTGATTGTTCTATATCGTGATCTACATTTTACATCATGATTCTGGAAAAGTCTTCAGAAGGCCCTAGATACTGATCTTCGTTTGAGAACTGCCTACCACCCACAAAATGATGGACAATCAGAACAGACTACTCAATCATTGGAAGACATGTTGAGGTCGTGTTCTCTTGATTTTCAAGGCTTGTGGGGTCAGTATTTACCTCTCATGTAATTTTACTACAACAATAGATTCTATTCGAGTATTCAGATGGCACCCTATGAATCATTATATGGGAGGATATGTTGTACACCAACTTGCTGAGATGAGGTTGGTGAAAGAAATCTCGTGGGCCCAGGACTTATTAAAGAAACAATGGAAATGGGGAAGATTATCCAGAACCATATCAAAATAGCTCAAAGTAGGCAAAATAGCTATGCAAATAACCGAAGGAAGGATTTGGAGTTTCATGAAGGAGATCATGTTTTCTTAAAATTATTTCCGTGGAATGGTATTATACGATTTGGTAAGAAGGTAAAGTTGAGTCCCAGGTACATCGGAACTTTTGAAATTCTGGACCAAATTAGATCCATAGCTTACCATTTGGAAATGCTGCCATGTCTCTCCAGGGTTCACAATTTGTTCCACGTGTCAATGTTAAGAAAGTTCATGCCAGACCCAACACATGTACTCACTTATGAAGAAGTTGAACTTGAGACAGATATATCTTATTGTGAAGAGCCTATCAAGATTCGTGATACTAGAGAACAAGTATGAAGAAATCAGATGACTCATCTGGTAAAGGTTCTATAGAGGAACTATAAGACGGATGAAGCAACATGGGATCCTGAGGAGCTTATGTTAAAGACATACCCGAATCTCATTAGTTAATATTTTTTGAATTTCGAGGAAAAAATATTTTTAAGGAGGAGAGAATGTAACACCCCATGGTTTTGAAAATAAATATAGAATGCAATTTTATAATATATCTATTAAACACAACTTTTCCTCTTCTATGTTTTGAATTTCAAAAAATGGTCATCTAGTGTTGGGTTCAGGAAGTCATTTGGAGTCTGGTAGAACAAACCTGATTTTTGGTGAATAATAACATACCCATATGAATAGAAATATGACCCTTATGAATAGTAAATAATATTATTATGTTATTTTCTTAAGGAAATAAGATAATGAGATCTTAATTAGTTTTTCATTGAGAAATAAATCTAATTTCACATTAAGATTGTTATTTTTACAATTAACTATGACTTTATTTAAAAACAAAATTAATAATATTTAGAAAATTATTTTTGAAAAATGGATTTCACTTTTGAATTCTACACGTCAAAAAATCGTTAGGGTGAATTTTGGGAATTTTTATGAAATAACTGATTTTTTCAGTGAATAGTAAAAAAATACGGTTTTTAGTTTCTGTGTATTTATGACATTAATAATGATGTAATAATGATATAATAAATCTGCTAGACTTGTGAATAGTTAAATAAGATTTGATGTGTCCCATGTGGCTTTAACCATGGGCAAATACAATGTGCAAGCCAACGGTTATGCAAATTCCACCCATGAGGTGTCCCTTGGAAATTATTAAAGTAATCCCTCAATTTTCCTTTAAATACCAACTCTTCCCTTCATTTAATTAATTAAAAATTCTCCGTAAACGAAGATATGGCCTCCTAACCTTTATAGTACTCCTCCCAAGGATTTCTCAAGCCCCCAAGGTCCCAACCTTCAAGTTCTAAGGGTTACTCTACAAGGTAATAAAATACTCAATTTCATTCTTTTTTCCTTTCAAGTTCTCTTTTATGTGGTATATCATTCAAGTTTCCATACCATGTTATTATTTTTCTTCTTATTAATGATATAATATATATTAGGATTCATTTCTGGATAGGTTACCCTTGTCCCCTCTCTTTTTAATATTTTTTAAAACCATGTTACGTAGCCGTTAGGCTGCCTAATTTTTGTAAGTGATTTCAAAATTATTCTTTTATTTTGAGTTCTACATTTATACATTCTTCATATCTTCATAAAAAATATGAATTAAATATCTATAATATTTTATATTCTGGATGTTCTCATGTTCATGAAAAATCCATCATCAATCTTTTTCATTTCCCCCACTTGTTCAAGGAATTAAAAACATTGTCTGTGATGTGTCGAATTACCGAAATCGTAGAAGACGTGATTTCAATTTTCATTTATTCATTCAAGTATGAACATGAAACCATTTAATGGATGAACCAGGCTTTAATATATGTGTTATGACTTTCCCATGGGTCTGTAATTCTTTGGTACTCATGTTTATAATTTATAAAACAAAATTAGGTTATTATTATCAAAGAACCACTAAAACAATCTAAACGAACATCATTAATGTTTTAACTAATGAATCATCATCATGGTATATTAACCAAAATCATTATAAGATAATTTATATCTCCATAATTTCTTAAATAATATTTATTAACAATTATGGATGTTTAACCATGATTCAAATGAACTTCCATTCATGGAAACAAGTAAACAAACCATGAAAACCAAGGTAGAAAATGCTTCCAAAACATGAAAATTGAACCAATTGAACCCATAGAAAGGGCCATGAATGAACCTAATAAGATTATACTAAATAAATTACATGTATATGAGGTTCTGTAAAAATTAATTATTGAATTTAAATTTGATGATTCAGGTCATTAAAACAAACGAAGAACACACTCGAGCATAATGTAAGGGGTTTCTCATCTGACTTTCATTTCTGTGATATTTCCAATGTTTGCCAATTATTCCTTATATTTGGTATATGTGTACTTACATTTGATATATAATAACATTATTATATTTATATTCATGTTATTAAATGATTCACTTTATGGTTATTATGTTCTGGTCATACGGTTTGACCGATTACATTGTGGTAAGGGACTTTTTCTCAACTGTCGTTTTGTTGTGGCTAACTTTGTGTTGTGCACATAATAATCCCTATGTGGTGTACCTACTGAACATTTGAGGTCAATTTTAATTTTAAAATTTATTTATATTAAATATCCATAATCTCATGTCATGTATATGTTTGTTGTCTAAACTATATACCATTTTACAAACAGTGTTTATTTGGAAAGTTATTTTAATTATGGATATATTGATTAATCCATATACTATACTCTATATGGATATTGAAAAGACTTATTTATCTTGCATTGAATCAATTTATAAATAATTAATTTGACATTCAGTGGTGGGTGGGGCCCGCTATAGCCTCTCGATGCATCGATAGGTCTCATGAGACAAAACTGTTTGGCGACAAACCCTTCGAGTTTGTTTCCAAAAATAAAAAGGGTTTCTACCCATAGAACTAAACCGTTTTTACGGTATTATGGTTTCATGTTCCAGATTCATGATGTCCAGTTAATAAAATTTCTCTTTATTCGTTATCATTTATTATTATTATCCATGAGGTTTTCACTATTACAAAATCTACCGATGCAGTTTCATTCTCAGTTTATTAATAGAATTAGTTGTTCATTTATTCACTAAGCCATATTGATTATGCCAGATTGATTGTGATTAAATTATTATTGTACTCATTATCCCGCTATTTCTAACCCTTATTGAGCATTTGATCTCACTCCTTTCATTGTCTACCTTCAATAGGTGATGAAGAGAAGATCTTTTATTGAGATCTTGGGGATTCCATTTTTAGTTTTTATTATGTATTGTATTTTTTAAACCTTTACAATGTAATTTTAGTAACATCTATGTATCTAGTTTTATCAAGACTACTAAACTGATCGTTCCTTAGAGATTTTCAGTCCATCTAACCATGCAAATATGACAAGTAATGCACCGGCTCTAACCTAGAGGGGTCGAGGTGTTAAACTTTATCTTCTCACTACTATCATACCCTTGAATTTTTATGTTATAGGGATTGAGATATTATTCTAAATGTCCCGAAGAATGGAGTGTTTGGGTTAGGATGAGGTTGAACACGGAGCTAGTATTCACTTTGAAATGGTATATTTTTATTTCATTGAACTAGCATGTGATATACAGTGGGCTTATGTGACTCTAAATGGCGACACCCTCATATTCTCTAGAAAATGAGATGATTTCTAGTCATTCCTCTCATTTATCCTCTTCTATATAGTGGGAATCAGTTATTGCTACCAAATTCTATAATAGAATGTGGCTTTTCAATTATGCAAAAAGGGCCTCACATATCTCCTTTGAAAGGTGGAGTTACTCGATAATGGAGAGCTTAATGGGTATGATAAAGAGGTTCTTTAAAATAAGTTATCTATTAGACATGGTAATTTTTTTCCTCAATAGGGTTTTTCTTTAAAAGGGTGATGAGAAGATGCCTCTAGCCAAGGCTCTAAGAAATATCTAGTGTTATCAATATCCTACAACTAGTTTGTTTTTATATAAACATCTAAGATATAGGCACCATATGGATACATTTAACACATTGTAGGACATGGAAGATCATGGAATTGTAATGATAGAGTGACACGGTCAACCAGCATAGTTATATATGGGGGTGTACTTGATAGTGTGGGCTTAGAGTGTTGTGACTATTGAGAACTGTGTGATGTTTGTTGTATAGTTTTAGTGGAATAAACATATTGGTTTAGAGTGCTGGCCTGAGTATTATTCCATCTTAAATATCCCCTACTTCTGATTCACCGATATCAGTCATTGTTATATGAGGGGTTTTCATGGAGTTCTTAATTATTGAGTATCATATAGTGGTCTAGTGGTTTAATGGAATTAATAGAGGTGTACACTAAATTTTCATCAGTGTAAGACCCCAAATCTTTATGTACTCTGGGAGCATCTACCAACTCATGAGGCATGATTTCTCCAAGGATAACTACTTGATTTGGTATTGAAAAGGGACTATGATTCCCCTTATATCACCAATGTTTGTTCTTCTATGACATAGAAAACAATAGTGCATATGTGGAGGCACAACCAAATGAGTCTCCATAATCATAGGTTGTTTTGGAATACTCAAATAGAAAAAAATAATAACATAGGCATGATAGACTATCTTATGAGCCTACATATCATTCTACCCTTATTTTACATTTCATGTAGACTTATACCACTCATTGGAGACTTCACTATCACTATCAAGGTCAGTGGAGATATGTGCCACATGTGCTTGGACATCTCCCAATTTGACGATTCAAAGTTACACTTACTCATAGAACCAATCATTTATGAAAACCCATTCATTGATGTTGTGTCTAATGATCATATGATACTCGAAGTGATCATAATGATTTGTAAGTTTGACCTATTGGGTTCTCCTGTATTCGTGGAATTCAATAATCCATTTTCTATGTAAACTTATTAAATAACATGATACTTTTTCATCATTAATGGATTGATTTATGTTCCCTCTTTCTATGAAAGGTTATCTTGGTGAATATCCTTGGTGAGGGTCTAGGGTAGTGTTATCAATTTGAGGTTATACCTATTCCATAAGAGAATGTACCAGGAGAGGCTGTATTTAGTGAGAATCATATGGTAAAGGGGATAATAAGTGTACAAGATGTAGAGCCTCTTCATGCATATTATTAGGTGCCTCTAATTTCACAGGCCTCTATAGAAGAGTTGGAAGAGGTAATGGGAATGAAAATTTCTTAGTCCGTTGTAAGGCCTCTATTAGAAAATGTCCCTTTTTGGATAACTCTCAAAATCCCCCATATATTTTTTGGAGATGAGGGTAGGGATCAAATCAACTTTAAAATTATCCATGAACATCCTCTGGGGATATTTTTGAGAAATTAGTATATCAAGAGACTAAATGAGTCCCTTACATTAGGGAAAGAAGTTTGAAACTCACACATCAGTCATATTTTTCATTGGGAGAGATCATAGATGCTGGAATTGTGTGAGGTGGTGCCAAAATGGTAGATGAAATGTTTTAGAGATCCTACTATCCTATAATAATTTTCAAAACTAGCTGGTGAATCCACATGAATGTAGGTCGTTCTGGGGATCAAACATAACATTAGAGCTTGAAATCCTCCTATCATTCTTGAGTTACAACATGGGGTTTTAGAGTGAAGTGAAGTGGTCCATATGTTTCAATGGGTCCACCATATTATTTAATTGGATGAAACATGGGTTTTTAAATTCTTGTGGTAGGTGAATCTAGTCTACCCATGCCAGGTAT
Source organism: Viscum album (assembly GCA_963277665.1). NCBI lineage: Eukaryota > Viridiplantae > Streptophyta > Magnoliopsida > Santalales > Viscaceae > Viscum > Viscum album. The sequence continues at coordinate 1,360,564,392 of OY728141.1, read as the reverse complement.
GACTTTCCGTCATGTGGAACCGACACTTGTCTCATTTCTAGAGGTTGAAGGAATTATGAGACAGTAGATACCATGTCGACCTAATGAGAATTTTTGGTCACTATAGTTCAGATCGTCTCACAGTACCAGAAGGAAGGATTGTCCAAATCATGATGCAGATAAAAACACTTCTTAGATTAAATAGGTGATTTATATCTAAACCATTTACCATAGCCTCAAGATTCTTCTCAAGTCAGATGTACGAGACTGTGAGATTCAAACATAGTTTATTGGCATAGGATGACTTGTTTTCAAATTAGAGGGGAAACATAGGCTGTTTTAGCATTTTCACAACCTGGGTGTTGTTCCAACATAATCTTAGTAGTATTCCTCTCGAAACCCATGAGATAATGTATAAAATCATCCATTATTTCATTTGAATTAGTCTTTGGAATATTCTTAGTTATAATTGTGATAAAAAAATTATCCTTTATATTTTCAATATATTAGCAAACAAGAGAAAATGCCTCATTGGGTTGAATCCCAAGACACAGTGCCAGACTCCTTTTACGAGTGTGGGAACCTATTATAGGATCTTCTTGGTATTGTGTCACCCCTTAGGTTGGGTTCTCTCTATCATTACCAGTGTTTAAAGGATAGTTTCTATAATCTTTTGGAGTGTCAATAGTGACCATATTCACTAAGGCAATGATCAGAGAGGGAACTTAACTATTAGTGAACAAGATAGAATGATAATCCCATTATTTCCATGGGATATAGATATAATGTATGGTACTTCAATACCCCCAACCTATGATATTACCATGCTATGTTGAATCTACCATGACTCACTGGAGTACAACAATCCTCTTAACATAGGTCCCCTATAGAGCATTGTTGTAGCTATATGAGTCATGAAGTTGAGCTATTGGGAGCATTATGGTCTAAACCCTAATTCACTAATGGTGAATTGAATTGTGGTGCTAGTGAATTCTTGGGTAGGTCAGCTAATTATCTAATTGGGGGTTGAATTTCACCCAAATATTTTTGAAGAAACAGACCATATGATTCTCAGGGGGGACTATGGAATGAACATTTTTGTGGTTTTAGGTGTTCAAAATGAAACTGATACGTAGTTAATGGCCAAGATTCCCTAAAAGTACACTTGTTCATTTTCAGGGGGATGATCATATTCTTGGTCTTCCCTATCCCTAATTGGTGTAGGCTGAGAAATTGGCGGTAGCAATGATGTAGATATTCATTTCTACTAATTTTATAAGAGAGAGAGAGAGAGATGTGTGGGTCAAACATCCACTGCATATTGTAATGCATCTCAGAGGTGTGTCCCTATTCAAGATCATATCCTTATATGATTGGTTGTTTACCACCTCCTAGTGTATGATAGTGAAATCATCTCATTTAGGTCCAACAGATTGCCCATTATAATCTGATGGTATCATCCTTGACAACATCATTTCTACAACTTATTGTTTGAAGGTGGATAGGTAAGAAAATGATGGTGATGGAGATGGTTGCACTTTAAGTCCTTGGAAGGAGTCCATAATTCACTCCACATATAGGTACATACAGAGGGATTTTTGAATCTTGTGGATCTCATCTTCCTTGATTTTAAGAATATATATAAATGCTTCTTCTTTAATCTATAGTGGAAGTGGTGACAGTTCCCTAATCAAGTAATCCATTACTTCAGAGTCTAAGAGTTCAATAATGACATGAAATTAACTTGGATTCTTCCTCTGACATCACATTTATTCTTCAATAATAAGCGGTTGACAGTAACATGGGTTCCCTCTTAGTGTCTTGAGAACTACACCACATGCATGAACCTCAGTGAAATTTTCTTCCCACATGACCCATGACATACCCTTATAGTAAGTAATTTCATAGAAATGGGAAGGACCTCCATGCTAGTTGGTTTTGGCATGGGGAGTGCCACCACATCAGTATTATTCATCATAGGATGACTTATAATGGTATTCAATGGCACTAAAAACTAATAGAATCAACCCAACATTACAAAGAGATGGTTGAGGTCTCAATCCCATTTGTGATAAAACTGATCATCACTCACCCATAATAATAATTTGATTAGATATTTTGGAAGTGGCATGGGTCATTAGAGTTGAAAAATATCCCTCCTTTTAGGAAATGTTCTACGAATACCCCTAATTTCAAGACTAGGTTTTCCTGACCAGGGATTTCAAAGTGGGGATGTTTTCAAACTCCTCATTGACCTGTGATATTGGTTAGTGTTGGTGTTGAAGTGGCTTGGTGGGAACCCTTTTGGGATTCTCCTAAGAAGTTGACATGATGAGTATGGATCACAAATTCAGTATAACCTTGGAATACATGAGTGGGATATCAGAGTACTCTAGGGATGGGATTACAAATTAGTTTTACATTGGAACAGGGAGTGGTTACCTATTCATGATTTTTAGGGTTGTGGCGTCAATGATATGTTGATTCATCATGATCTTGGTGGGATATATCCCTAGTGGGATTTACCCATTATTTTTCATATCGATGAAAAATGGTATCAATAACCCTCTTAGAGATGATCTCACAGGCTAATATGGGGCATTGGGTCCACATAGAGGAATACCTAGTGGCTATGATCATACACACATTGTAATGGTATATTTCTGCAACAACATTCCCCCTTCACCTGTGACCATTGGCGTTATATTTCTTGTCCCATATATCTTGAGTCCTATGAATTACATGGAATTAGACTTAGATATATAAGTAATGATGGAAATGACCAATGATCCAATATCATTCATTCCCTTTGAAGTAAAGAAAGGATCTAAATTGGGGAATTTTTAGAATGAGGGTTCTCGATATTATCTTTCACAAGTTGCATATGAGTTTCATACCAGAACAAATTATTGTTTAGTAGGATCATGCTCTAAATATATATATAGTGAAATGAAAATATGAAGGTACCCCTATGACATTACCCCCCATATTTGATGCATGTTATTTTCATGTAGGGTTCTCTATTTTGTTTCTAATTTTTTTTTCTGGGTTGTTCATCATCTATTCATCTAGTGGTGATGTGCTACTTGTTTCCCCAAATTACATCTTTCCAATGGTGGGCCTCTTACTTAAATTTAATTGGTGATATCATCTCCTTGATCAGAACATTATAACGGGTTGTCTGTTCCACCATCCATGGATTCTTCATTAGAGCCAATTTCATATTTTGTGTCTCCGTAATATTTTTTTCAAGTTTGTGAACATCATTATCAATGAAATATCAAGTTGGAAACAACTGAGTTACACTATATATATCTCGAAAGGGTAGTAACCTTCCGTTATATTATATAATAACATTTGTAATGTCTGGAAATATTTGGATTCCTGGAAGGTTGGGATTTGAAAAATATTCTTCTTTTTTGTGGGAGGAATCATAGACGAGGATCCAATGTAATCTAGTTTTGGCCACAAGTTAATTGATGCCAAAGTTTTAAGTATTACAAATATTTTTAACTCTAGAATAACATTTTTTTTGTATGTGGTATATATTCTAGATCAGGTAATTGGTTTAACATCTTATAAAAATGTGTACTTCACATGACCAAAATATTTTGGGGCTAGGATGGTCACATGATTATAGTATTAAGGGGATAAGTAGGTGATGATTTTAATGCCTTGTGGGGATAGGTTTGTGGTAAAAAGTGTCCCCTAAAGGGAGGGGGATTCACACATGTAATTTGGTAAGTGTTTCCTGATGGGGAAAGATTTTACACTTGGGAATTGGTGGTATTTTTGGGGATTTAGGATTGAACCTCACGGGGGGTGTGCTACATACCATGATGGGAAATTGGAATCAAAACCCACATAGTTAGATTCCCTATATTATAGTCAAGTTATAGGACCATTCCATACATTTTAATGTCATGCAGTATGGATGATCAAGTTGTGAAAGAAGTTTAAATGAGGGACATTTTAGGGGATTACACATATGTGATTCCCAAAGGTTTTCACAATATAGTGACGTCCCACGTAGTGGGAGGAGTGACATCTCGTGATGATCATACATAGAGAATACCATGATCATCACACAAGGAAAGGATATAGTTTCACAACGTGTGCTAAGGGTGTTGTCATGCAGTTTAATGTGACATGATTATGATGTGATGCTAGATTGTTTTACATTATGTATCATAGACTTTTTGAGAGCCTATACCTAGAGAGTACATTTCATAGTGGGATAAGAAAATATAGAAAATGACTTCTATAATATGAAAGGAAAAAAATCTACCCTAATGATTCCACCTTTAGGTCTTCCATGTATTCTGCTCATGTTCCTCTGGGTGGGGCATGGAATAAACACCACTTTTGAGATGTGTAAGTCATGGTTCATAGTGTTAGGGTTCCAATATATAAGATAAAAAGGTATTAGGATACCTATACATAAGAAAAAAAGTAAAGGTAGTGGGTAATGAAATGAATGAAGAAAATGGGGTGGAAATAAGGTTTAATGATACATTAAAAATGAGAATTTGGGGTGTGGGTGGATAGGTTTATGATGGGTACAGGGGCCCTGGGAACTCAAATATTGTGAAACGGTATTGGCTAAAAGGTGGAGCCATATAAAGTAATAGTTGATGGGTTTTTTGATTGTTGTGTATTTGTGAATGTTGAAAACTTCACAAAGGATATGAGTCTTAGTAAAGATCATGTTTTACAAAACACAGTGACCTCACCTGAAAGTGAATTCTTGTTTCCCTTGATGATGGTTTCAAGTAAGATTATTATCTAATAAAACCCGAGATCCATAAAAATATTTCATCTTATGTGAAGGGTATTCTAAATCATGATAGGAATCTCATCCATGGGTTGAGGTTCCTAAGAACCGATGGAAGGTGGTTTCATGAAAGTTGATTACATTTAGAAATCCCCATCCTCTCATGATCATGAAGGTCTTGAGTGTTGAGAATTCAATGCTTTTCCTAGAAGATGAATGGTCATGTCCCATTAAAATTCAGACATGGGTAGGTATTTATAGGACCAGTAGAAATGAGGCTATCAATTTCAAGAATGATATTGTATTTCATGGTTGATTATGTGTTTTGTGGTGGAACTGGTGTTCTGTGAGTAAACATAGACTGTGCAGAGGCTATCACCTATAGGTATTCATGGCTAGGTAGACATCCCAAACCAATGTAACACTACATGGAGGTTACCACCCCATGATATACATGGATGGAGAGTTTCATAGACTATAGTTGTTTTTGAAGGTTCTTACCTTCATGAAGATAGAACATTAATTGTATTTTGAGCCATTTTGGGATGAATTTTTTTTGAACCGACCATTTCTTCCTCGGGAACTCCCAGGACATGTGTATTTTACCGTTAAATGTTATAATAAAATATGATAAAATATGGTTCAAAATAATAATAATAAAATGATTAAAAATTTGAACACATGAAAAAATTTGACAATATATCTTTATTCATTTGAAATATATACTAATCCACCCCATTAAAATTAGATTCTTTATATAAATAATTAACTTCAATGAAACACTAAACATGAAAAATAATTTTCAGTAAATAATAAAAGATTTTCAATAAATTAAATTAAATGGTTATCAATTTAAATATAAGTTTTAAAAATTAAACATTTGATCACTTCAAAAACATATAAAATAATATCTATGATAATTTAAGCATAAATATTAATGAAATTCAAGGAAATTAATCAAACTTTATATTTAAAGAATAAGAAATTCAAAATTTTTAATATATATAATTTTTTCACATGCCCAAAATATTGAAAAAAATAATTATATATAAAAATATAGTCCTTTGAAACATAAAATGAAAAAACATACTATTAATGAAAATAATTAAAAATTTAGGAGATGGTTACTAGAAAAAAGAGAAAAATTGTAAAAAATTAAAAAAAATAAATAATTTTCAAATGAAAATATTTAAGATTGTTTTAAATATATATATATATATATATAAATATAATAAACATGCTTTTAAAATTTAAACAATTTACAAAATATGTATTGAGAAAAATAATTTCAAAATTAAAAAAAATGAACGCTACCAAAAATAATAAGTAGTGAATTGTTTTCCCATTAAAATGTATTTATCAATTTTAAAAAACATAAAAGTTAAAAATGATAAATATAGAAAATATGTGAACATTACCTGTGAATAAAAATTTAAATACAAGGATCTATGAAACTATTTAAAAATTATTTTAATTAATAAAAATATGAATTTACAAAAAATTGAGATAAAATATTAATCTATGATGAGAGATAATACATTAAAGTAAATTCTACAAAATAAACTAAAATTTGTTGGTTCTGAAGAAGAGGAGTATAAAATTTAATGAAAACTCATGGTGGCCATAAATTATTATAATATTAAATTAAAAATAGAAATAATGTACTTCATGAATTTTGAAAATTTTAACTCCATGTATCTTATATTTTAATTTATTTCTATAAATTTAATTAAGAGAGTAATGAATAATATTATAAATAGTATCCATATATTCCTACTATCCAAAAAATGATATAACAATAAATTACAATAAAAACATAAAAAATATCTAATAAATCTGGTTTTTTGTAATCATATTCTTTTGGGTCCAACAATGTTATAAATTAAAGGATTAGGTAACCAATGATAATTATTTTTATCAACATTACATATTTAAATTAATATAATTATTTTTAAATATAAACATTATTGAAACCAAAAAAACGATGAATTTTAAAATATTAGTTAATAGAATAATTTCCAAAAAAATCTATAATGAATATATTTAAAAATAGACATGATTTTGACTTTAGAACCAGGGAAAAAATAATTCCTATAAAATTTCTGTATTTCACCATTACAATCAGTACCGTGATTTTCATTATTAATTTTATTCTTACTAGGAATTTGATTTAGATAATTATCTCCCTTGGTAAGAATTCAAGAAAAAAAATTTAATGAATAAATGTCAACTAATAAATACTAAATTTTATTTTCATTCAAAAGACATATTTTTGGTAAAATATAGATCCTAAATCCACACTCATCGTGATCAAACTCTCTTTTTCAATAAAAATAGAATCACACAATTTTGAAACATTACTATATAATTACTTTATGTATTCAAATTTATATTCAACCATATAAAAATATTCATTATGTTCATTGAATAAAATATTTTCAGATTTATAACTAAGATAGTAAGATAATTGATCCTCGTCAACGTGAACCATAAGATAGATATTTTCCTTGTTCTTTTCATTCTTAAGTATAGAGTTTGAAGTAGATTCATCACTTAAATATTCAGATTCACTCTATATATCCTTCATGACATTATTTCATTTTCTTTTATAAATTGGGTTCCATTGATATTTTTGTAGAGGGATGCTAGATATTACATAACCTTTATTTTCGAATCCATAATATATTTCATTCTTCTTTTTAGTCTTCATTAATTTATCATTTCCCTTTTTTTCTGGATTTTAGAATTATATGGAATGATATTATAACACAACAATTAAACCCATATTGGAATTATCTTTGGAAAATTATTTCTTCAAAACATTGATTTAAACATTTTTATTTTAATAGTCATGTAATTTTTTTCTTTGGATTTAATCTTAACTTCATACATCACTATGGTTCTAATAAATTCATTTAAATTTAAATCATTAATTGGTGTGGATTGTTTAATAGTCATAGGTATTCCATTTAATTAATATGCTAAAAATATAAATACATTTTATGTTAGTTGGCATTTTTGATTTACAGTTTCTAAGACAACATTATTGTAACATCTCGACATGAACAACTAAGTCTGATCCATAGTGGTATGTGAAATCATGCATTCATCCCCATATTTAATAGTCTGATGACTAGTATAGAGGGTATAAGTCCATCAATTGGGATAATATATCATTTATATCATTTCATTAGATTGATAATAAAAAAAATAATATAAAAATTTAATAATGATATATAAATATGTAAATATAATACAAGTATTTATAGAAAAAAATCCAACAATGTGGAAAGCCTGTCTATAGTAATAAAAGTAGATAATAAAACTAAATAATTAAGAGATCCACCAGAGTCTCTCCTCATCTACTTCTAGCTCAATCCTTATCTACTTAGGTGTCCACCATAGGATCTTTCAAGTTCTCCAAACCCCTAACAAAATCTATAGGAACCTCGAAATTACCATGTAGGTGTGAATTAAAAAATTTGCAGGACATAGACAATGTATTCGCACCATAATTTTCCCATGTATAACTAGTTAATTAAATATTAGTAATAAATAAATAATTGGTAGTAGAATAAAATTTGAAACCATGTAGTCATGTGATAACCAAGTCACCATAAACCCCTAACCATACATGATTTGGATCTATGTAAGAATATAATTGAACAATTTAGTGCTAACCAAACCAGCTCCTATATGGCATCCTCTGGATATTGTCTAAACATGTAACCCAACCTCATCTATCTATCAATAGGTCCATGTATCATGATGTCCTCTAGTCTAGAATATATGGAACTCACATTGACATCCTACCTCATAGTGAGTACCACTTAGAATAGTCGATCTACCTTGTGTTAATCCTCAAAATGACTCTATGGATACCTCGTACCTCCTTCCTGAGCTCAAGTTCCAATTCTCTATATTCGCAACCTAGATAGATCCCCCAAAAAGGGTTGAATATGTCATGAAGGTCTACGTATCTCAAGTACCACTCACAATCACCAAGGAATGGTAACACATAAACTGGGTGAGCATACAAAATAGGAATACAATATCATCATGAGTATATAGTAGTATAAATAGAAGAATGTGATCAAATAAAACATGGAATGGATACACTAATATCACTCATTGAATCTAAATAGGTCTCATGGCCTACACACACCCACAAGAAATTAAAATCAAGCACAATATAAATAATAAAATATATAAATCAATATATGGAAAAATGTGTAAGAGAGATCCCAAGAGGTAATAGAAATTATACCCCATGGTTCCCCATGTTGATGTCAAAATTTGTTGAATATGCCTTCACCTGAACCTTGATCACACACCAAATGTCAATTATCGCATGTGAAATAACCCTATATTCTCTAAAACTGTCACGACCCATCCCCCGGGGCCCATGCCATGACTACCCCAAACCCGCTTTCCATAGGACATGGGCTGGAGACTAGCACCGAAGGCCTATTCCCTAAAACTGGGAAGGAATTTGCTTATAACCTGTAATAGTCACAACCAAGAACACATAAAGTTACTAACTCAAGTAAACTGAATATTAAATAAAGTGAGTATTGTAAGTAAAAGGGGCCTGAATACAATCCCAACTGGAAAGTACACGAAACTGAATGTACAAGTAAAATGGAATAGCTCCTGCGATCACCCACCAAGGATCATACTTGAAGGGTAGGTACAACTCTCAAATAGTCATCTCTGCAGTACGCCACCTCTAAGGTCCTCCTCTGAGCTACCTCTAGTCCTGGTACTCTCGTCCTCTGTCAGCGTTGTCTATTGTCTACCCCAAACACAATGAGGTGTGGGAACAGCCCGTGTAGGGGTGAGTATAACGAAACTCAGTAGGGTCCCCGAGACCCTCAAGGTCTCACAAAATCCACAAAGTATAAAAAAAAGCATGAAATAAACTGGAAACCTATCTTAGGTATATGTCTATACATATACCTAAGTTATCAAGTATATCCATCTCAATCATGAGGAAAAAACAGAGTCCAACTCAAAGCCCAAAGATCAACTATTCCACAAAGGAAGGGATACCACGAAGGAAAGCACCACACTGGTATGCCATATAGAAGAATACCACCAAGGCACTACCATGAAGGAATAATACCACAAGGTAAAGAATCATCTCACACAAGGTATAAATTTTGTACAGATGTAGGGATGATTATATGTAACTACTGTATCATCTTACTTGGTTAAGAGGAAGACCCACACAGGATTTCTCGGTGCTGACCCACACAATATCACTCCATTCTGACCCACACAGGGTTGCTCGGTGCTCACCCACACAGGATCGATAGGTGCTGACCCACACAGGATCACTAGGTGCTGACCAACACATGATTTCTTGGGGCTGACCCACAAAGGATCGCACTTCATTCTTCACATCACAACCAGCTACAGGGATCCCGCACTATGCTCGCTTCTCTCTTGGAGGGTCTGCTCCACAAGCCACTGGTCAATACTCCAACTTCCATGAAGTCTCACGAAGATATATCTCAAAGGACCTCCATGTTATAGGGGTCCCAACGCAACAAACAGTTCATCAATAAGATTCCCTTCTGTGAGTTATTAGTCTTTCAGTCCCAGGGGCCCGGTTGGATTTGTGCTCAATCCAACCCGATCGTACCCCATCTTAACCCAAATCTCTAGTGGTGTATACTCAAAGGGATCATCTCGCTCCAAGGTTTCTAGCACTGCTGATGGTTCATCAAACGGTTTCTCGGTGCTAGAGTAAAGGCCAAAAGAGTGTAAATGGGTTGAAGTGGGTCCAGGTCTGGTCCGGCTCGATCGGACTGACCCGACCAGCTAGGCAGCCTGACCCTTTGGGTTCAGCCTGGCCCGCTGGGTTCAGCCCACCCCATTCTAGGCGGCCCTACCCGCTGGGTGATTCGGTAGGCCGTGAGGACCGCCAGAGGCCAAGGAGTGGTTCGACCGCGGACGAAACAAGGTTGTGCAGTGGCTCAGCCACCGGGGTTCTGCGAGGGTGTGGGGCGGCTCGGCCACAGAGCGGACATGCCATGGGGTGACTCGGCCATGGGCGGTGCGAGGCCACGGGGCGGAGCGGTCGCGGGCAGCACGAGGCCGCATGGCGGCTCTACCATGGAGGGTGCCGCGAGGGCGGCTCGGCTGCGAGGGTGTCATGAGGGCGCACGGCGGTTTGGTCGCGGAGGGTGCCTCAAGGGCCATTCAGCCACGTGGGTGCATTTTCCGCACGACGGCATGACGAGGCCGCGAGTGGCGGTGTCCACGATCGGTGGGGGCCGCGGAGCAGCGCCTATGCACCATCTCCTTCTTCGCGACTGGCGGTGGTGCTGACCACCATTCCCATGCCCCATCATTGTTGGTCGCTGACCACCTCCATTGTGAATAACACCAAAAATCATCACAATAATTGCAGAGAGGACGGGCCATGTTTGATTTTCCTAAACTCTCCGTATTAGACCGGTAGTAAGCGACTATAATCTCTGTTGAATTACAAAGAGTCATCAAGAACGAAAAAGGGAAGAATTTCATACAACCACAATACCTTGTTCATTTGCTATCATTGATGAGGAGGGAAAGGTGATTGTTGATTGAAGACATCCCACATTGGAGTATATCCCATGGAAGAAGTCAAAGTCATGTGTCGGTGTTCTTCGTTGTAGGAGCGTACTTCACGGAAGAAGATCTTCGTAGAAGAAGTTATTCATTGGAGAAACCAATCCTCCAATATCTCTCCCCTTTGCCAATACTTTCCTCCAAAATACAAAATATCCAACTATTGTGTTTCCTCAATTTTAATTATTGGAACAATTTAAAATTGTATTAATTCATTACATAGTGGTTTGATTAATAAATTGAAGGGGGTGGCACAATTATAGTGTGGGAAATTTAAGAGGCTTCCCCACACTTAAGAGGGAGTTCAAGGGGTTTTATCCTTGAGTGGCCCCCACCACAATAACCTCTCAAGGAAGGTTAGATAAGGTGGTCCCCACAAACATAACCTCTCACAGGAGGTTTAGTTCAGGTGGTCCCCACCTATGAAACATCCACAAGGAGTTGAAAATAAAAGCTACCCAATTTTATTTTTATTTTATTCTTTCATGAATATGTGAAAAGCTAAATTCTACCCTCGACCTACTGTGGTTGATGTGAAGGTCTCCATAAGAGAATACCAGTGCTGTGAGTTCAACGGTGCCCTCAGATTTTAATTCTAAGTACCGGTTCAGAAGCTATAAAATCCCATTTGCATGTTTACTGAACGTACCTGAAATAATGTTGAGAAATTCATTCTGGGCACTCCAGGCCTGATAATCACGTGCAGTCAATTTCTCAGACACGTAAAAATACCTTATATTTTAAAAAAATTAAATGGAAATTCTAGGTCTTTACATTCTTCCCACCTCAGGGCTTTATTTCCCCATATGATACAACTAAAAACTAAGAAAACAATTGCGGGTAATGAGCATGAATCTGAGCTTCCCACACCCATGTGCTCTCCTGGAGGTTCACGTGATGTCAGTGAATGCGCACCATAGGTATCGAACTCCCAAAAAGGACCCACTCCTCTAGATCCTTAATCTCCACTCGAACCTCCATAAAATTCACCCTGTCATCGATGTCCAGCTCATCATGGTTGATGACATGGGAAGGGTCATGCACGTGTCTCCTCAGCTAGGATACGTGGAAGACATCGTGCACCCAGTGCAACTGAGGTGAATGAGCTAAGTGGTATTCCACATCTCCAACTCTTCTAAGGACCTAAAAAGGTCCGATGAACCTCGGAGAAAACTTGACACCTCAAACAAATCTCTAAAAACCTCGACGAGGTGAGACCCATAGAAATATGTGGTCTCCATCCTCAAACTCAAGAGGTCTCTATCTCCTGTCGGCATAAGACTTATGCCTACTCTATGTAGTCTTCATATGCTCTTGGATGATCTACACCTGCTATGTGGTAGCCTATATCATCTTTGGTTCCATTAGTGCTGACTCACTAGGGTTAGTCCCACACAAAGATGATCTGCAGGGTCGCCCATACAACACCTCAAAAGGTGTCATCCCAATGGGGGAGTGATAGCTGTTGTTGTATGAAATTTCCAGCAAAGGTAATTGATCCTCCCAACTGCGACCCAAGTCGAGGACGCAAGCACGCAACATGTCCTTGAGTGTCTGAATGGTCCACTCAGTATGGCCATCCGTATGAGGATGGAAGGCGATGCTTAAATAAGGCTGCGTCCCGAAAGCCTCCTACAACCCCTCCATAGCTGGGAAGTAAAACATGTATCACGATCGGAGACAATCGTCAGGGGTACTTCATGTAGCCGTACAATCTCTAGCAGATAGAGGCATCCCAAGCTCTCTACTGAACCCTTCTCATTGATCGATAGGAAGTGGGCTTACTTGGTGACTCAGTCACCCAGATTGAGTCATGACCATTGGATGTACATGGAATTCCTGTCATGAAGTCCCTAGATATCTCATCCCACTTCCACTCTGTACCTCTAAAGGATAAACTAAACCTACTGGTACCTGATGCTCTGCCTTCACTTACTGACAAGTGAGGCATCGGGAGACAAAATCCACTACTTTTCCTTCATTCACGGCCACCAGTGCTGTCATTGGAGATCCTGGTACATCTTCTCCACTCCTGGATGTACCGCTAGAGGTGATGTGTGGAACTCCCTCAACACTTCCTCTTAAAGTGACACTGGTACCATGGTACGTCCTCTGAAGAGGATGACATGCTCCCCACCTTCAGAAAATACATTAGGTGCCTGTCCTGTGGATATCAGAGCACGTCGTGTCTCGCAGTCAGTGTACCCATGCTGTGACTCTCTGACTCACTGAAAAAGTGGTGGAGTGATTGTAAGAGACTGAAGAAAAGCTGCTCCATCTATATCCACAAAGGATATCTACAAAGCGAACAACTGCTCTGTCACCTCACCTAGCAGTTGTATACCGGATCTCCAACTTAGTTCATCTGCTACAACGTTCCCCTTCTAAGTAGTATAGACTCTCTCAAAGTCATAGTCCTGGAGGAACTCAATCCAACATCACTATCGCATGTTCATGTCCTTCTGAGATAAGATATACCTGAGACTCTTGTGATCGTAGTACACTATAAAACATTGCCCATCAAATAGTGCCACCACATATTCAAGGAAAAGACCACAACTGCTAACTCTAGGTCATGGGTAGCATAGTTATACTCATGTTTTCTAAGCTATCGAGAACAATATGAGATCACTGCTTGCTCATGCATCAAGAAACATGTAATCCTAGTCCCTGATGAATCACAGTAGATTACGTAAACTATGCCCTCCTCTGGAAGCCTCAAGTTGGGGGCACTAGTCAGCCTCTGCCTCTACTCCTGAAAACTCTTCTGGCATCTCTCTGACCACACGAAGGGTTTCCCCTTCTTCATCAAGGATGATATTTGTGCTACAACTTGAGAGAAATATGGTAAAAATCTCTGGTAGTATCCGGCCGAACCTAGGAAACTCCGTATCACCGTCACACTCCTGGGTGGCACCCATGAAAGTACCGCCTAAATCATCGTTGGGTCCACTGCAAATCCATCGTCTGAGATGACGTGTCCCAGAAAGTTAACCCATTGGATCCATAACTAGCACTTCAAGAGCTTACCATAATGCTGGTGCTCTCGGAGTGTGTCCATAACAACCTAAAAATGGTAGGAATGCTCCTCCTCAGTAGACGAGTAGATCTGAATGTCCTCGATGAAGACTACTACAAAGAGATCAAGGTATGGCTCAAAGATCCTATTCATGAATCCCATGAAAACTGTTAGAGTGTTTGTTACACCAAAGGGCATAACCAAGAACTCTTAATGGTCATACCAACATCTCAAAGCAGTCTTCTGCACATACTCATCTCGTACTCTGAGTTGGTGATAGTCTAATCTGAGGTCTATCTTTGAGAACCACCGTGCTCCCTTTAGCTGATCAAAGAGGTTGCCAATCCTCGGGGGTGGGTACTTGTTCTTCATGGTCACCTAGTTCAGGTGCCGATAGTCGACACAAAGTATCAATCTCCCATCCGCCTTCTTGGTAAACAAAATAGGGGATGCCCAAGGTGAAACAATGGGCCGAATGAATCCCTTCCCATGCAAGTCCTCTAGTTGTACCCGCAGCTCACGAAACTCCATGGGAGCCATCCAATATACTGGTGTGGATATTGGTGTAATCCTAGTGTACAAATCAATGTAAATTTCCACCTCTCTATGAGTAGGTAGACCTAGAACATCATTAGGGAAGACATCCATGTATTGGTCAACCACTACCAGATAACTCAGACTCTCCACATCAACTGCTCTGAGGGTAAGGATTTCCAACTAATGTTTAATTGGCTGCACCCTCCACTGGATAAGTCCATCCTGTGCTGAAAAGGCTCCCTTCTCGACGGTGAAGGTGAACCTAGTCCCATTCATGCGGAAACACCAAACTTTGCACCTAATACAGTCAATCTGAGCATGGATTATAGATAACCAGTCCATACCCATGATTACATCGTAAGGCCTCGATGCTACTACAAGGAGATCTCAGCTGAAGATCTATCCTCATTGAGTAATCTCACACTGCCGGCACCAGTGCGCAATCATCAAATCTGCATCTGTAGGAGTCTCTAGCTGTATGGATCGATGCAACAGCTCCGTCAGAATCTCTGAGCTCCGGACGAGGGAAGTGGCATTAATAGAATGAATTGCACTTATGTCTATAAGTACTGCAGGTAAGGTGGAGTAGAGATAGATTGTACCTCATATCATCTCCAGAGAACCATGGTCATAGGCCTTAGCTTCTTGATGTTGATCTTTCCCTTGTACTCCTACTCCCTATAGTTGGGGTGGACTACCTGGTGGTGGTGGCGGTAACATATTGAATCGTCACCCATGACCAGCTGCACGACTAGCTCCAATGCCATGCCCGCCTACTCTCTACAGACCTCCTCTGTTGAGCCTCTGTCTCTGCTTGGGTGGTCCTTTAATTTTTTATTGATCATATGTATAGAAGTTCAGACAGTCACAAGCCATGTAACCCTTCCCTCCACATGCGTAACACTAATCACTCCTGGAATGACTGGCTCTGCCTCTTATTCCCTGCAACCCCCCCCCCCTGAATCCCATGGTCGTCCACCAGAAGGTCTGGTCCTTTTGGACCTCTGTGTCATCTGTCTGCTGCCAGCTGCAGAAGAATCAACTACGTGATAAATAGTAGTGGGTATCACTGTTAGTGACTACTCAGAAAGGAAAATCTCCACTAGTAGGGATTTCTCTCTATACCCCCACCTATATTGGGATGCTGAGTGAGATAATCGAAGCCCTGATCTCCAAACGGAGTCCCTAGTCAATGGTCTGGGCCCTAAAGAATGGGTCACATATGGTATCTGTGGAATAGAGTGAGAGGTCAGTGAACCTCACTGAGTACTGAGCCACAATCAGGCTGCCATCTTGTAGATTAAGTAGCTCTTGAATGCGCACTATGCGAAGAGTTTCTGGGACAAACTATTCTCAAAACCGGCTCTCGATGTCTACCCAGAGAAGTGTCACCTCGTCGTGAGTCTGGAGCATCAAGCTCCACAATCTTCCTGCTGCTACCTAAAGAAGACTAGTGGTATGTATCACCATGAGATTGACTAGGGTCCCTATGAGTTAGAAGACTCTCACTATAGCCTCCAACCAATCCTCAACCACCAGTGGGTCTCTCTCTCTCCTAAAATTGGGTGCCCTCTAGCATTGGAACTCATGCAACGCGCTCAAGCAGTGTGCACTCTCTACTGCTGGGGCTGGTGGCATCAGTGGCCCAATGGGTAATGGTACTACTGGTGCCTCCGATGGTGCCTCTACTAGAAGAGGGCTATACAACGAGGCCTCATCGCTCGGTGGGCTATCAGTGCGTACTACTCTCAGAACACTAGCTGGATATCTGCATGGAGGTATCCTTAAAAGAAACAGGTTCTCCATGGTAAAAAGTTATACCAGATGAGTTGACTCAAAGATATCACAAAGAAAACTCTTCAAAAATCACATGCAATTAGTGTTTTCGTGCACTGAGTCGAAAATCAGATGGTAGGGTCCAGGTGTATGGATACGTCGGCTGCCACACCAACACTGGATTCCCTAAACTGATAACCAAAATCACTACACTTAACACTATTTCCATTTAAAAGATCAGATTCATATTTTATACATTAGAACTGAATCCCTTGATACCAATTTGTCACGAACTTTCCTTCAGGGACCGTGTTGTGATGACCCCAAGCCCGCCTTATATAGGCTAGGGGCTGGTAACTAGCACCGAAGGCGTATTCCCTAAAATTGGGAAGGTATTGCCTTATAACCTATAACATAGACAACCAAGGACACAAAAAGATACAAAATCAAGTAAATTGAATAGTAAACAGAGTGAGTACAGTAAGTAAAAGGGGCCAGAATACAAGCCTGACTGAAAAATTAAAGAAACTAAAAGTACAAGTAAACTAGAATAGCTCCTGCGATCACCAGCTAAGGATCCAACCTGATTTGTAGGTACAGTTCTCGAATGGTCGTCTCTGCGGTACACCATGTCTAAGGTCCACTTATGAGCTACCTCCAGTCCTGGTACTCTCTTCCTCTATCAGCATTTTCCATCATCTGCACCAAACACAACGAGGAGTGGGAATAGCCTGTGTAGGGGTGAGTATAACGATACTCGATAGGGACCCCGATCCCATCAATGTCTCACAAAATCCAAAAAGGATAAACCACAATGTATGAAATCACCTAACAACCCAACTTAGTAATATTCCCATACATATACCTAAGTTATCTAGTATACCATCTCAATCATGTGCAAAACATAGAGTCAAACTCAAAGCCCAATGCTCAACTGTTCCACAAAGGAAGGGATACCATGAAGTCAAGTACCACACAGGTACACCAAATAGAATAATACCACCAACATACTACCATGAAGGAAACATACCACAAGGTATAGACTCAGCTCACACCAGATATAACTTAGGTAAAGAATTAGAGATGATTAGACATAACTTCTAAATCATCTTACTCTGTTGAGAGGTACACCCCCACAGGATCGCTCAGTGCTGACCCACACAAGATCGGTTAGTTCTAACCCACACAAGATCGTTAGGGGCTGACCCACACAAAATCGCTAGGTGCTAACCCACACAGCATTGCTAGAGCTGACCCACACAGGATCTCTTAGTGCTGACCACATAGGATTTTTCTTCATTTTTCACGTCACAACTAGCTATGGGGTTCCCGCACTATGCTCTCTTGTCTCTAGGAGGGTCCGCTCCACAAGTCATTGGTCGATATTCCAACTTCCACGAAGTCTCGCGAAGAAGTATCTCAAAGAACCTCTACATCATAGGGGTCTCAACACAATAGACGGTGAGTCAATTGGACACCCAGTCTGGGAGTTTTTAGTATTTTAGTCCTGGTGCCCCAAATTGAATCATGAACGATCTGACCCAACCATACGCCATCTTAATCCAAATCTCTAATGGGGTATAGTCAAAGGGACCATCTCACTCCATAGTTTCTAGAACTACTGAAGGTTCATCAAATGGTCTCCAAGTGCCACAATATTGGAAAAAAGAGCATAAATGGGTCGAAGTGGGTCTGGGTCTAGTCCGACCCAGTTAGACCAACCCGGCATGACCCGTTGGGTCCGGCCCGAACCGTTGGGCAGCCAGGACCATTGGGTTCGGCACGACCCATTGGATGGTGTAGAGACCCAGAGCTTGACCTACATGGAAATTATATTACATTTTCGAAATACTTTATACATAACAAACACAGACACACAAGGACCGTAATAGTTTAGTGTCTTTGGAAACCTGGAATTTAATCTTCTAATCGTGGTGAAAGATCTTCAACTTATCCCATAAATATCTTCCCCTTTTTTTCTTACCTAAAACCTTTCTTTATATCCTGGGGAAAAGAAAAAATAAAAAGGGTGAGCTCAAATTCTCAGTAATGGTAAGCATAGAGAACATTAAACAACCCATAAACATTTGAATGCAAAAGCATGAACATAAAATCTAAATATCAAAATCTTGAGCAAGGACATAATTCTTCGAAGTACGTAAGGAATATATCATAAAGGAACATCAATCTGGATAAAATAGCATGGGAATAAATCATGTAATTGTGGAAACCTTTCAGCACTTGTTATGATTTCCATAGTAGCCAAGGCATTGCGGACAAGACCATCTTAGTGGACAAAGTCCCTTTCTGAATCGAGTTCACTCCTCCTTCCAGTCCAGTATCACTGAACCAGATTAACTTACCGTTGCAGCCATGTCTATCTCATGAGATATAAATCTTTACCTAATGCATTGGAGGGAGATATAGGTCTCATCCATCTCATATTGAAAGCATTCTTATGTGTGCCTCAAAACAATCACAAATCATTCGTTATAACCCAAAGAATAAATTGGGTTTCACAAACATCATTCCATCATAACATAATCCATATAAAACAAATGGATATCATTCCATCATAAAAAAAGTGAATCCATATAAATCATAGACATTATACTTGAAACATACACATATAAAATAATTTCATCTTAGATGGAAAATGGTTTTGATAAAGCACTTGAAATGAATTCTTGAGGAAAATATCCTTCCTTCTTCAAAATCGTTTTCTTTCCACAAAATGCAATGAAATTTTAAAAGAAAAGTATTTTGTCGAAAATATTCATGAAATGTTTTGGAGGAAGATTCATCAAAATAATCCCTTATAAAACTATAAAAATCATTTCATGTCATATAAGTTAAAAAAACATTCTTCTCGTACTTTTACCGAAAAGGTCAAAAAGAACCTCGTACTGAAAACGGCAGAATATTCCTTTCATATCTTTACCAAAAACTCCCCAATAGGTAAAATTGGACTTAAAAATTTGAAGTAGGATAGAAATAATATTACACATTGAAGAAGCATGGATATGGATGATAAATATGCCCCAGTGAAGATCGAAGTATAAACAATCTCGGATAAAAATTGAGATTGTGAAATTTTCCCTTAACTTAGGTTTGATAAACATTGTACATGTCCTAACCTCCTATATAATGATTTAAATAATGTCCTTGACTTATTAAATAATCATATTCATTATTATGATATCACATATGGTTCACTTATGACTTTATATTACCCGTTCTTTTGTAAATTCCATGTTAAAGCAGCATTTTGGGTAAAATCATTTCATTTATCGTACATGTTTCGACTTGTTGTTCTTGGTATTATTACTTATATACTGAATTACATAATTACAGAATTTAAAACATGATTTATATATAATATATATTCAGCGTATACATATATATATGATAGATCAATAAATGGAATGAAATACACCATTCATGGAGACGGTAGGCCGTACGTACGCATGAACGATGTTTTCGTTTCCTTATTGAATTGAATGGAATTAAATAGATGACATAAATATATATATACATAAATACAGTATCATTATTATGTCATATATTTAATTATTATTCATTATATATATTTATAATCATTCATGAATGGTTAACATAGATAATGAATCTCATCGCGTCGTGGAGACGGTAGTCCGTACGTACGCACGAGTGATGATATCATTCCCATGATCGTGGAATTGTTTTGAAGTGTATGTATAATATTTCAGAATAAATATCACTTTAAATAAATGATATATAGTTATTCTATACACCATTATACCCATCCAAATAAGGTGGTGGTGGAAAACAGATTACACCACGGCGTGGAGACAGTATTCCGTACGTACGCACGCGCGATGATTTAGTTTTCTTTAGGATTGATAGAAGGTGAAATAAGGTTGTTTAATATTTAAAATAACATATCAGTACATAATTAATACTTATTTTATTAATTTATAAGGAGAAAACTAAATAAGAATAAGTAGAAGAAGAATCAAACTTGAGAGAATCGGAAGAAGAGATTACCTCTTCTTCGAAACACCTCCTTTAAGCCGTATCTTAAGGAAGTAGAGTTGGTCTTTTGAGAAGACCAGAACCACCAGAATGTTTCTAGGGAAGTTTAGAAGTGAAATGGGCAGGTTTTGGCTGAGATTAAATGCTCAAAAGGGTGTGAAGAGAAGAGGGAAGGGGTGCCCTTTTTATAAGTGAGGAGAGGGGCACCTTTGGAAAAACTTAAAATATTATTTTATAATAAAGGAATATTCGGGTTTTAATAGCTCCAAATTGATTTGTTTCGAATATAAGGTGGGTATGGGTAGAAATACTCTCAACAAATAGATTTTATACAGGTTTGGGTCATTATATTGACCTCATATTTAAGTTTTAAATCTTAGTTAATTAGATTGACATTTACCATGTAACTTTGTATTTTTATATTATATAGTTAATAAACTAACCATATACATCAAAGCGACCCCTAAGTGGTACATTAATGATAATAATATAATTATATAAGTATCTTGGCCGAACCTTAGATTTATAGGAATATAATAATAATTAATAATATAATATTTGTTTTAAAAACTATTTTATGTCAATTTTGACACTATTTGGTAATAGATTTTTGTGAAACTCATAACATCATGATTAGTTGGAAAAAAGTTAATTAATTCAATACTAACATGTCATATTAACCTATAAAATTAGTGGAATTCATAAAAAGTCTAAAATTTCATTTATTTGGGTATTTATAAGATCAATTATTTTAATATTTCATTATTTGGGTAATTACCGAATCACCATTGTGTCATAAATAAAATAAAATATTTAATGTCCAAAAATTATAAATAAAATACCATTAGGTAGGAAATGATTTTAGATTTCTAATGAATATTTATTGTCGAGTTTATATTATGTATAACCCTATATTAAGAATGATTTAGTTATTAAACATTGATTTTAACTATTTTAACCCTTCTTTAAATAAATTAATAATAAATGTCCTAATCTAATCCAAGTGGACCTAAATGGTCATATTTTATTCCTAATGTTGTTTTTGGTCGAATTAAAGTTATCCAATAGAATTAGGACATGTGTTAGGGAAATAATATTATCATTTTTACCCTTAATTACCCTATTTACATTTAAACGTGGTATATAAAAGTAAAAAGTTACTATTCACCAAAACTTATTTTCATCTCATTGAACCACATTTTAGTGCTTGATATTAACCGTGTCCCTCGGATTTTTGAAATTCCACTCATAGAAGCGGTAAAATTAAGTTTTATGTGAATTTCCAAATTCTCCAAGGAGATGGGTAAAAGACGGTGAAAAGTTCAATAAAATTTTTATATATCTAAAATTACTATAAAATGACTCCAATTAATTAAATTGAGCTTATATAGGTATTATGTATCAATTTTGACCTAAAATAAATTTAAATAAAATAAATAATTATTTAAATAAAATGTCGGTTTTTAAATAGTAACCTAGTGTTTTCACTATTCAACAAAAATTGAATGTTTTTAGAAAAATACCAAAAATTCACCCTAGGCTAATTTTGACATTCCAAATCCAAAAATGAAGTCCATTTTGAAAGATAAAATTTATGAAATTTCAAAAAGTGGGTATTACTATTCATAATGGCTAGTTTATATAATATTTTAATAACATATCGTTGTTTAGTGAAACTCGGTATTGCGTACAACACACGCTATCGTGGAAGGTCGCGATTACATGTAAAGCAAGACAAGTCAGTGATTCAGGTATTGCAAGCTCCTTTTAGTGTAGCGTACAACACAAGACATCTATGAAATTAAAAAGAATATTTTTCATAAAATCTCGGGGTGTTACATTCTACCCCCCTTAAAATGAATTTCGCCCTCGAAATTCATCGGCGTTATAAATGGTTTACTAATTGAAATTTTCTTTCATAGAAACCCACATCGTAAAAAGTAATACTTGTACGTAATTTTAAAAAGGGAAGTTAGAATCATAACATTCACCCAATGTAACTCAACTTTGGGTTTCCACATAGGGCAACATAGCTGAAAATATGGATATGGAAGAAAAATATAACCATCAAGTTCTGATAGAGAGTGGTAGAGAACATGGATTTGAAAAAGACAACAATCACAAATCCATAAATTTGTGATGATATAAGATACCATATGATTCATCTTATATGAGGACACTAGGACAACATTTTTGGTTTTCAAGATCATTTCCCTAAAGTTGAAGTATTAGAAAAATACTTACTTTATTTTGGTACAATCTCACTGTTGTTCTTGCCTTGTACAATTTTCACTTCATCTCTTAAAGAAATGAATTTGAATTTTTCATTGTTGAAGTGTTATCAGATCATGTGATAGAATGATGGATCATTCCATCTATCTCAAACAAAAGGTTAAAAAAAGTTATAAGTCCATCTTATGGTGAGATTAATCGTTTATGGTTCCAGAAATGGACTTATACTTCATATATCCTACTGCTTAATATAATAAAACTAGTTTCTACTAACCATGGACTTTTTGTAGGCCAGTGGTAGGAAATAAAGGCCTTTCGCACTTTGGTAGTGGGTTCAATTCCCATAGCCTTGTCCGACGTGACGGGTTGTCGCCCGTTCTGCAGGTTGTCCTTTTTTTTCTAAAAATACAATATTAAAATAGTCCATAAATAATATTGAAAAAGTTATATCCTTAAACAATACTAACTTATGTGCAACATAATCCATTCCAATCTTTAGCCTTATCCAAAATACTGTTGTCCTTTCTCATATTATAGTGAAAACGATTACCAGAGAGTTCATATAAAAAGCATGTTAATACCATTGTTGATACCCATATAACATAAGATAGGTCTTGTTAGTCACATTCTAAACTTTCTACGGCCTTAATCATGTATTCTATTGAAAAATGAATACCCATTGAACCTTAGTGAAAACATGAGTGCTGTCAAAAGTTAACTCTTTCCACATACCAAAACCCCAAAATTCTATATACTCAAACCATGATATATCTATTTCCTTATATCAGTCATGAGCTCATGAATACTGTCAAACATTCCATTTTCTTCTTATCCCTTCATTATGCGCATATCATCTTCATTCCAAAAATATCTCAATCACTTTCCATGGTTACCAGTACCATAAAATTTTTGAAAACCACAATATCCCAATACAGAAATATTCCAATATTCCATGATACTATATACAACATTATTTTGGAATCCCATTAGACAAACACTTATCCATTCCACCACACTGTTGTCATATTCAACATTGCCAATAGTGATCACATGGGACTTCCCTTTGACCTTTTACTTAAGTGGTCGCTCATGTCGATCATCATTAACCCTTGGATTAGGACATTGATTAGCATAATGCCCCATTTTATTGCACTCGAAGCATTGAAGTGTTGGTGGTGTGTTCTATGCAGTCTTTTCTTTATTCACATCTTTAGTAACCCTTTTCCATTACTTTGACACTCAGCTGCTCGATGACCTTCTTTTCCACACATAAAACATTTTTGATTCCCTTTAAGGCAATCTCCACCATGCTTCTTTCCACACTTTGAGCATAAGGAAACATTCATATTCTTTTCACCATTATTCTAAGATTTCTCCTTGAACTCCATATTTCGTTTCTTGTCAAAACCATGAGATGGATATGTAACACCAACTTCCATTTCTACCTTGATTGCACAACGCACAATTTCATCATAGCTATTGAAGTCACTTATAGATAATGCCCTTCTAAGACGTGGTTTTAAGACATTGAAGAATAGATCAACTTTAATTTCAGGTTGGATGATAAAGCCAGATGCATACCTTTCAAGCCGTGTAAAATTTGCTTCGTATATACCAACAGATTCATCATCATTTTAATTTAGTTCAAGAAACACTTTCTCTATATTTGTTGGAAGAATACGAGGTAAGTACTTATTGAAAATTAACTTCTTGAACTCGTCCCATTTCATAGACTCAATTTCATATCTTGGACCCGTATTCTTGATAAGATTCCACCATTGATCAGATTCACCTTCCAAATGATATACTGATAAGATGACTTTATCATGTTCAGAACATTGAAGAACTGAAAATATCTTTTCAGTGGTTCTGATCCATTTTTCAGCAACAGGTGGATCAGAAGACCCATTGAAAGAAGGTGGACATTGCCCCATGAAGGACTCAATAGAATATTGTTCCCTTCTCTGCTCATTTGGAAGTCCAGAATGATTCATAGCTTGTGTAAGTATAGCAATAATATTTTTCTCTCCATCTCCCATAACATTGGTTTGTTTTGGAGGACAATCATTGGATTGTCCATAACATTGATCAACACGGTTCCTTCGGGTTCCATCCATCATCTAAAACCCAAAAAGAATAGTATGAGAGGCAAAAATAATGCTAGGGAAACAACATAATAAAGGGGGAGTACCATAAATACCTAACATATTAGGTTTAATTCTAAGATCGTTATCGTAATTTGAGGATTATAACCTATACTTATACTTAACCTTAGGGACATCCCTATACATACCTTAGAAATATCTCTAGGGATCTAACTAAATTTTTCACATCCTAGTTTCCAAAGGTTAACTAAACCATTCCTCTTATACCAACTGTAAAGACCTGAATCTTGACGTACATGGACATTAAATTACTTTATCGGAATACTTTATACATAACAAACACAGACACACAAGGACCATAATATTTTAGTGTCTTCGAAAACTCAGAATTTAATATTCTAATCGTGGTGAAAGATCTTAAAATTCTCCCATAAAGATCTTCCCCTTTTTTTCTTACCAAAAACCTTTATTTATATCCTAGGGAAAATAAATCATAAAAAGGGCGATCTCAAATTCTCAGTAAGGGTAAGCATAGAGAGCATTAATCTATCCATAAACATTTGAATGCAAAAGCTTGAACATAAAATCTAAACATCAAAATCTTGAGCAAGGACATAAATATTGGAAGTACGTAAGGCATATATCATAAAGAAAAATCAATCTTGATAAAATAGCATGGGAATAAATAATTTAATTGTAGCAACAGTTCAACACTTGTTATGATTTACATAGTATCGAACGCATTGATTCCAAGACCATATTAGTGGACAAAGACCCTTTCTGAATCGAGTTCACTCCTCATTCTAGTCCTATATCACTGAACAAGATTAACATACCATTCCATCCATGTCTATCGCATGAGATATAAATCTTTACCTAATGAAGTTTTGGGAGATATATGTCCCACCCATATCATATTGAAATCATTCTTACGTGTGCCACAAAACAATCATAAATCATTCATCATAACCCAAAGAATAAATTGGGTTTCATAATCATCATTCCATCATAACATAATCCATATAAAATAAATGGATATCATTTCATCATAAGAAAAGTGAAACCATATAAATCAAAAAGACATTATACTTGAAACATACACATATGAAATAATGTCATCTTAGATGGAAAATGGTTTTGATAAAGCACTTGAAATGAATTCTTGAGGAAAATATCCTTTCTTCTTCAAAATCATTTTCATTTCACAAAATGTAATGAAATTTCAAAAGAAAAGGATTTTGTTGAAAATATTCATGAAATCTGTTGGAGGAAGCTTCATGATAATAAGGCTTTATAAAACCGTAAAAATCCTTTCATTCCGAATAATTTAAAAAACATTCTTCTCGTACTTTTTCCGAAAAGGTCAAAAAGAACCTCCTAATGAAAACGATAGAAGATTACTTTCATATCTTTACCAAAAACTCCCCAATAGGTAAATTTGGACTTAAAAAATTGTATTAGGATATAAATAATTTTAAACATTGAAGAAAAATGGATGTGGATGATAAATATGCCCCAATAAATATCGAAGTATAAACAATCTCGGATAAAAATTGAGATTGGGAAATTTTCCCTTACCTTAGGTCTGAGAAGCTTTGTACGTGTCCAAACCTCCTGTATAATGATTTAAATAATGTCATTGACTTATTAAATATTCATACTAATTGTTATGATATCATATATGGTTCACTTATGACTTTATATTACCCGTTCTTTTGTAAATTCAATGTTAAAGCAGCATTTGGGGTAAAATCGTTTCATTTATCGTACGTGTTTTGACTTGTTGTTCTTGATATTATTACTAACATACTGATTTACATAATTCCAGAATTTAAAACATGATTTATATATAATTTATGTTCAGCATATATATATATATGATAGATCGATAAATGGAATGAAATACACCGATCATGGAGACGACAGGCCGTACGTACACATGAACTCTATTTTTGTTTACTTATTGAATTGAATGGAATTAAGTAGATGACATACATATATATATATACATAAATCCAGAATCATTATTATGTCATATATTTCATTATTATTCATTATGTATAATTTATAATCATTCATGAATGGTTAACATGGAGAATGAATCTCATCGCGTCGTGGAGACGGTAGTCCGTACGCACGCACGAGCAATGATAGCATTCCCATGATCGTGGTATTTTATTTAAGTGTATGTATAATATTTCAGAATCAATATCAATTTACAAAAATCATATATAGTTATTCAATACAGCATTATACACATCCAAGTAAGTTGGTGGTGGAAAACAGATTACCCCACGGCGTGGAGACGATATTCCGTACGTACGCACGCACAGTGATTTCTTTTTCCGTAGGATGGATAGAAGGTGAAATAAGGTTGTTTCATATTTATAATAACATATCATTATATAAGTAATACTTATGTTATTACTTTATAATGAGACAACTAAATAAGAAGAAGTAGAAGAAGAAAGAAACTTGAGAGAATCGGAAGAAGAGATTAACTCTTCTTCGACGCACCTCCTTTAAGCCTGCTCTTAAAAAAGTAGAGTTGGTATTTTGAGAAGACCAGAACATCCATAATGTTTCTAGGGAATTGTAAAAGAGAAATGGTCAGGGTTTGGCCGAGCTTCAATGCTCAAAATGGTGTGAAGAGAATAGGGAAGGAGTTCCCTTTTTATAAGGGAGGAGAGGGGCACCTTTGAAAAAACATAAAATATTATTTTATAATAAAGTCATATTTGGTTTTTAATAGGTCCAAATTGTTTTATTTCGAAGATAAGGTTGGGATGGTTCTAAATCCTCTCAACCAATAGATTTTGGACAGGTTTTGGTCATTATATTAACCTTATCTTTTAGTTTTAACTCTTAGTTAATTAGTTTGACATTTACCATGTCACTTTATATTTTTATATTGTATAGTTAATAAACATACCATATACATCCAAGAGAACCCAAAGTGGTTCATTAAGGATAAAAATATCATTATATAAGTATCTTGGTCGAACCGTATATTTTTATGAATATAATAACATTTAATAAAATAATATTTGTTTTAAAAATTATTTTATATCATTTTTGACACAATTTGGTAATTGATTTTTTAAAAACTCATAACAACATTATTAGTTCTAAAAAAGTTACTTAATTAAATAATAACATGCCATTTTAACCTATAAAATTATAGTAATTATTAAAAAGTCTCAAATTACATTTATTTGGGTATTTATAACATCAATTAATTTAATATTTCATTATTTAGGTAATTACTGCATCACCATTGTGTCATAAATAAAATAAATTATTTAATGTCTAAAAATTAAAAATAAAATACCATTAGGTAGGAAGGTTTATTATCTTTCTAATGAATATTTATAGTCTGATTTATATTATGTATAACCCTATAGTAAAAATTATTTGGTCATTAAACATTGATTTTACCTATTTTAACCCTTCTTTAAATAAATTAATAATAAATGTCCTAATCAAATCCAAGTGGACCTAAATGGTCATATTTTATTCCTAAGGTTGTTTTTTGTTGAATTAAACTTATCCAATAGAAATAGGACATGTGTTAGGGTAATAATAATATAATTTTTACCCTTAATTACCTTATTTAGTTTTAACCGTGGTAAATAAAAATAAAAAGTTACTATTCACCAAAATTATTTTCATCTCATTGAAACACATTTTATTACTTCATATTAACTGTGTCTCTTGGATTTTAGAAATTCCACTCACAGAAGCGGTAAAATTAAGTTTTATGTAAATTTCCAAATTCTCCTAGGAGATGGGTAAAAGACGGTGAAAAGTTTAATAAAATTTTTATATATCTAAAATTAATATAAAATGACTCCAATTAATTACATTGAACATATATAGGTATTATGTATCAATTTTGGCCTAAAATAAATTTAAATAAAATAAATAATTATTTAAATAAAAAGTTTGTTTTTAAATAGTAACCCAGTGTTTTCACTATTCATAAAAAAATTGAATGTTTTTAGGAAAATACCAAAAATTCACCATAGGCTAATTTCGATATTCCGAATCCAAAAATGAAGTCCATTTTGAATGATAAAATTTATAAAATTTCAAAAAGTGGGTATCACTATTCATAACGGCTAGTTTATATAATATTATAATAAAATATCGTTGTTTAGTGAAACTCGATATTGCGTACAACACATTCGATCGTGGAAGGTCGCGAGTGCATGTAAAGTAATCCAAGTCAAAGATGCATGTAGTACAATCTCTTTTTGGTGTAGCGTACAACACAAGACATCAATGAAATTAAAAATAATATTTTTCATAAAATCTCAGGGTGTTACAGAGCGGCCTGGCCGAATGGGTCCGGCCTGGCCCGTGCTAGGAAACCCAGCCCGTTGGGCGGTTCGACAGGCCGCGGGAGGATGCAAAGCTATTCGACTGCTGATGGCGCAACTCCGTGGGGAGGCTCAGCCGCAGGAGTGCCGCAGGGGCACTGGACGGCCCGACGGGGGTGACGCGAGGGCGCGGGGCGGCTTGGCTGCGGGCGGCGTGAGGCCATGTGGTGGCTCAGCTATAGAGGCTGCCACGAGGGAAGCTCGTCCATGGGTGCGCCGTGGCTGCGGGGCGGTGTGGATAGCCGCGGGGAGGCGTGGCAAGGCCGCGGGTGGTGGTGGCAACTGTCAACGGAGGCTACGTGGCTGCGAGGGCAGTGTAGCAACACCGTTGTGTCGTCACATTTGACGTGACTGGCAGTGGTGTCGGTCGCCATTCTCATGCCCCTTCGTTGTTGGTCGCCGACCAACTCCACCACAAAGAACACCACAAATCCTCACAAGAATTTCAGAGAGGTTGAGTCATGTTTGTTAGGCCCACACTCTCTGCATTATAGCAGTAGCAAACGGCTATAATCTCTCTTGAATTACAAAGATTCATCATGAACGGAAAAGGGAAGAATTTAAAACAACCACCCTAACTCATTCATTTGTTGTTGTCAATAAGGAGGGAAATACGATCGTTGATTGAAGAAACTCACATTAGACGATGTCCCGAGGACGAAGTCTAAGTCATGCATCAATGTTCTTCATTGGAGGAGAAATTTTTATGGAAGAAGTTCTTTATAGAAGAAGTTATTCATCGGAGAAAGAAATCCTCCAAGAGATCTCCCATTTTCTAATACATTACCCCAAAATCCAAAATATACTACTATTGTGTTTCCCCAATTTTAATTTTTGGCACAATTTCAAATTGGAATAATTATTTAAATAGTGTTTGGCATAATAAATTAAAGTGGGTGACACCATTAATGTCGGGGAAATTTAAGAGGATTTCCCAGACATAAGAGGATGTTCAAGGGGTTTTAGCCTTGGGTGTTCACCTCTAAAAGAACTTCTCATGGGAGGTAAGATTAGGTGGTCCACACCACCATAACCTCTTGTGGGAGGATTAGTTCAGGTGGTCCCCACATATGAAACATCCACAAAGAGATTAAAATAAAAATAAAAATAAAAGATACACAATTTTATTTTTATTTTATTCTTTTACGAATACGTGAAACGCTAACTTCTTCCCTCGACCTACTGCAATTGAGGTGAAGGTTTCATTAAGTGAATACTGGCACTGCAAGTTCAACGGTTCAATGAGATTTCAATTCCAAGGACCAGTTCATAAGTTAGAAATTACCACCTTCACATTTACTGAACGTACCTGAAATAAAGTTCAGAAATTCATTTTGGGCACTCCGGGCCTTTGAATCATGTGCCGTCAATTTTCACAGACTCGTAAAAATCCCATATATTTAAAAAAATTACATGTAAATTCCATGTCTTTACAAAAACACCACATAAAGGCTTCTATATCAAGAAAAGGTGAAAGATAAAATGGGGAAGCAAAATATCACCTTGGAGAAGGCTGCTGTAGAAAACCTAATAGGGCTCCATTGTGTAATGCTGAAAGCTTCGGCATGGAGGTGTAGTGGAACCAAGCACCCCAGAAAAAAGGAACATCATACAACATAGTAATGTTTGTGAAAAAGGCACCCATGGTGTAAGGGATGACACCACAATGTAGAGGGAGGAATAAAACATATTATTTGGATGAAACTGTCTCTTATTTCTCATAAATGTGTTTTATTTGGAGTGGAGGTGTGTTTGGAGCCCCATGGGTGTTCCTATAACTCTTTCAAACAATGATGAGGGGTTCTATTTTCATGGAGAACCACTGTAGGTTCCATACACATGAATACCATCATTTAAGGAAAATATATTTTTCTCCATTAATATCAAAACATCTTCTTCATTTTAAAGAAAAAACAACCTATATAGGAATAAATGGCAGAATACCATAATCTTTCAAAAAATTATAGCTATTATAATCAACATGGAAAATGACACTGTGGCATAGAACAATGTCCCATGGTGTAGCCTCCAATGAGCTATCCCTGCATGTACTAGTATATGATATAGTGTCATTTGGTCAACCCCACACTATTTCACAATCCATGTAACTATGGCATAACCCTAATTCCCTAGCACCCTCGAGGTGTAACCAAAACCATAATAGTTTAGTGAATCTTATTATAGTTTGGTTCCTAGTACTGTGGTAAAACCACCACTATTTTTTCAGTAAAATTTCCAAAACATGCTTACATCTTCCAAAGTAATTTACAAGTCCACAATCTAAAAAAAGTGATCATTATAAGGACAAGGTGGTAGTAAAAACCTTCATTTTTTTACATGGAAATTCACAACACTATAATAATCCCCCGATAAAGACATGTCACACTTCAGAATCACCTCTTCGGATCATGTTCAAAAAAATTTTACCACTAATTTTGAATGTTAGTCTCTCTCTCCCAAGTTTCCTCTTGGATCCTGCCATTCTTACAATGAAACTGAAAATGTGATAACATCATGCATCAAAGAACATTCCCACTCTGATCTGTAATATGCACTAGTCACATCTCATAGGATGAATTAGTATCTTGCACAATCTCCTCACAAATGATAACATAGGAATGGATGGGTTTGTACCTCCAAAGATGAGACAAAATAAACATTTTGTGAACACATCAGTATAGATAATGAATGTCTAGATGATATGTCAATTCCTCTATCCACTCATAGATCTGTTAGGGTAAAAAAGAACATAGTGTTAGAATTCCCATTTTTCTTTGTGGTCTAAACCATAACCGGGAGTCACTCTTAAACCTCATCACCTATAATAAACACTAAGGGTATCTTCATATAGTAGGAAAAAGATATTTTTCTACTCAGAGTGATGATCAACCTCTTCAATATCATATTAACTCGCTTGGAGGTCTCCAAAACCCTAATTGGCCGCCAAACTATCATGTCACCCTCATGGTACTAATATATTAGGGAAAAACATTTCCTCACATAGAGATCCTCATAATGTTCCATATGGATCAACATCTAGAACCCATTTTTTTATAAAATCTCAACCATTCCTAGGTGATCATTCCACTCTCCACCAAATTCTAGGGAAAAATCTGGATGCATATCCTCCAATATGAATATAGTCCTCTCAGATTCTTCATCTTTCTAAGGCTAGTAGACTATGCTATTCCTCAACTTATTTTCTATGAGATTTTGAAGGCCTTTTAGAAACCATGATATAAAACATGTATCTCTATCAAAAAAAAATCTCAAGGGAACCCCATAAAATTTTATGAAATCACATGCATATTGTTTTCATAGCTCAATCATGGAGTGAGTCCCCCTAATTTGCAGGATATATATAGTATTATTTATCCAATCAATAATCACATAAATCACATCATGATTCCACTGGGTCTTAGGTAGCCATGTTAAAAATTCCATGATGACATATCCTAACTTCTACATAGGTATTGGAAGTGGATAGCGCAACCCACCATAGAACTAGTTCTTGATTGTCACCTTCTTATAGATAAGGAATCAATAGATGGACCCTAAAATGTATCTCTTCCTCCATGGACAACATTACATTTTCCTGAAGTTGTAGAACATCATCATTACTCTTGGATGTAATACCCATATAGAGGTATGGTAATTTTGTATCTGCTACTCTATTATTGATGCAAGAACTACAAAAATCTCTAATTTGATGTTCACATTATCACCACTCAAGTACCACCAAGATGTCATATCATTACTAACCGGATATTCCCTCATCATCAAACACTGTATATTAGACTCATATATATCCTTCACTAAGTCCACATGATAATATGTGGCTACTAAGGGAGAAAACAATAATATAACTGTATCCAACTAAATAATATATCCCTTAATCATACAACATGGTATTAAATAATTGCAACAAATTGGATGGATTCAATCCAAGCACTTTCTTAGATTGCACCATATGTATAATAGAATCTTACCAGGAAAGTTTGAACCAGACGAAAGCCTGGTCCCCCAAATTTATTAAAAGAAAAGTGCAAGTAAAGACGATAGAAAATAAAAACGTTACATTACATCAAATCCAAAAGCATCCTTCTCCCCATCATCAGATAAATCATCACCAGGATCAGCTGACTCCCATTCAGAGGATTCGTATTTGCGCATCAACTCAAGATACATATTTTTCTTCCGAAGCATTTCCTCAGACATCTTTTCCTTGACCATCCGTTTCCCACTAAGTCCTTTATCCCTCTTTGGTGACCCTCCCCTTCGTTTGCCATTGTAACCATTTGCAAAATCATTTTCTTGTGACCCTACAATCTTGTGTGCATACCTTGTCACCATTGGTTTAGGTAGATCCGAGTAGTCTCTCCTTGTCTTCCTCCTGCTATGAGTTTTTTCTCCCACCCCCTTGACAATATTCTCATGATTTCCATTCTTAACAGCATCACTGTAAGATATTTGATGACTGTGAAGCTCTTCTTCACAATCAGATCTATCCCCCCACTGCTTCTTATGGGACAAAGGAGTGTTGACAACTACATCCTTCCCACCTTCCAATTGAGATATCCTGATTGTGTCATCAGCGCGGAGACTTTTACCTTCACCACACAATCTGTCCAGACCAGCATTGCCTTCCTTCTCTGAAAAATCCTCTGCCACTTCAGTACCTTCCTCATTTGATCCAACATCAGCCAGCACTGAAAAATTATTTGCAGAACAAATAAGCAGTTCCTGAGAATTTGCCTGCAGCTGAGCATCATTTTTTCTCTTCTGTTCAGACACCAAGTCCACCAGTTTAGATCTGTCCAGCGCTTGTACATCTTCCCTCGAGTGAGCCGCTCTAGCCTCATCCAGCGCAGCAAACCAGTTTGAGGAGCAAGGTAAAGCCACATCCACTCTGGACTTATCCATTGCTTCTTTCTCCTTTAAACTATCCATATTCATGGATTTCTCAATGGATAGAATCTTAAATGATGTTAACTTTCCAATGTGAATAGACTATCTCATATTCAAAAGTTTTCTAATACTCAATCATGTACATCTAAATCAGGTTTATGTACCTATGTGTGAAGATATAGTGATGTATATTGAGATCTCTATAGATACAAAATCTATCATTGAAGAGATATTTTTTTCCAAAACATCAAATCTTGGACCACTTATTTCATAAATAAATAATTTGTAGGATGGTTTTTCTTGTAGGGTAGCAGCTGAAAATATCCACAAGCTACTACATGAACTTTATATACCAAAACTTCTCTTAGACCAATACCATCATAGAACAATTCAATACCAATCCATGGACTAGGTAGTATCAAGATAAAAGATATTTTCAAACATCTTTTTTGATCAATGAAATCATCTTCACAGTATTCCAACCATTGGACCTTCACTCCCTTCTTCTTTACTATTTTCTTGGGTGATGATCATCTATTGAAGTCTTGAATACACATTTAGAAATATCATTAAAAATTATAAGGTTCCTAATCTTAAAAACCTTCTATGGATGTTTCTAAAACATAACTACCTCAACTTTTCATGGGTGTATGAATATACCCAAATCAAACACCACATGTCCTAGGAACTTCAAATCCTGAACCTGGATTTCACACATTTACAACATGGCATAAATTCAATGTGATCAATGAATAAAGAGGAATATATATAGGTTAAAATTATTTTTCACTAGTATCAATGAATAGAATATGAAAATACCCAACCAAGATCAATGTATCACTAATATGGGGAGGGGTTCAATCAGGGGTATCTTTTTTCATTTATTCTATCTTCATTTTATAACCAATTTATCCTCATAATAAAGTGTATCAATTTTATAAATACAAAACATTATCATATCCATAGGAAAAAAAATTATTTACAAGCATCACTACTCAATATGAGTATCTAGTCATTGGCATGGCCTAGAAAAAATCTAATATCACAAAATAAACATGAAAAACAGTCCTTTTGTATGGATTAAACAGGTAGTAAATCTCCTTAAACCTATATAGAATTATGATCAATAAAAATAGGGCATGTTCATATTATAGTACAAATAATGTTAATTGTTTATTGTAAAAAGTTAATAAAACATTAAAAATTGGTTCTAAACAAGTCATTTTGATACTTCAACAACTTCCACTTCATTGTTCTTCAAAACAAAATTCTTCACTTTCCTACAAAACAGTGGGTAAAAAATATTCTGTACATTGTATGAAAACATAGTATTATGTATCAATTCAATTTCTTCAGTAGGAAAACTATATTTTTGAATAAATACTCTATAAATAATGTTCATTTTCTTATTTTTTCCCTTAAAATCTCAGTTTAATTTCATTGTCTGATCTGAAAACTTCTTCATTACACTTATTTTGTATGGAAACCTTCCTCATTAGAACTATGTCCCGAAACATTCCTCCCCTAAAAACATCATTTATATCACTCTCTACTCATGTGAAAAAATTCCCAATAGTTATAAATTACATTGTACTTCCTTCACTTTATAGGTGATTCAAATGTTGAATGGGTGGGAATTTGGAAAAAAACATTTCTCAACAAACTTTCCATAAACTCAAATTTTTCTAAGAGTTTGACTTAATATTTAACTATTTCAACACTTTTAATCTCTTCTTCATTCATCTAAAAACATCAAGAATATTGTCACAATCTCCCTCAGGCTTTGTAATTTCAAACTATTTTTTAGTTCAAAACTTATTTCATTCTGATACTACTTTTTATTACAATGAAACATATAAAAAAATAAATACTCTTATTCCATTTCCCCACACCAACTATTCATTTGAAAAATGAGTGAAATTTCATTTCCAATATCCATACCAATTGTAAATAATAATTCATATACATTGTTTCAAAAGTTTTATGCTTAAAATAATTATTATAAACATATTTGTAACGTTTAAATATTACTAAAACCTTTCAAACACTTTATAATCTTAAAGAAATATATTATTTTATTACTAGGTTCAAAACATTCTTAGAACACATACAATAAATTCTAGTAGTAGATGAATTTTTGGTGTCAGCACATGTCTGATGAATTCATCCCTAATCCAATCTGTTGGATTGACGACACACCTTGTCTAATGAATCTTGTCCCAAATAAAGACATTCATTATTTTTTTCTATGAAAATGGTTGATTACATAGCTAATCATCATCCACTTGATCAATTCCAACAACTCTAACATTATTAAAATTTATAATTCTTTTAGAACTCTACATATTATTCCCTTTTGATATAAAAACATTGACTAATGAATCCGTTTCATAACTCCCCTAATTGATCGGTAGAACAACACATCTGATGGACTACTATCAACATCAACTTCTTTCTTGTAGATTATATCCAACTGATGATTGATCATTTGGATTTGATCATTTTGTGGATAGGTTATTAATATGGATCATTCTACAATCACATTAACAACTTTAAAACTTCTCAGTCTTTAGAAAAAATATGCATCCAGTGATACTTACATCAATGATCTCTGATCAAAATATATTGACTTCATAGACATTATTCCTCCCAAAAATCGTTCTTATATCATGACTTTCTCATGAAATTGAGAACATCAGTATCATCATAACATCATCTAACTCAATATGTAATGTTTTATGACTTTCTATCATTCCAACACCTTCTGTCCTTCAATACAAACCTCAATACTATTGAAATCACTTATTATATCCGAACACATTTACTCACACTCTCTTTAACAAAGAATATATTACATTTTTTTCAGACACCTTATGCCATTGGAAACATAAAAAATAGAAAATGATTTTAATATTTTGTATTGAGATATTCATACTCTAAAATATTTCTTCAAACTGATCCAAAAAATCATTCCAGACTGAATGTGTGTTTCAAAACCACTTCACCAGTAAAAAAGTTCCATACTAGAAAAACAAAACAAATAAATATTCTTATCAAGAATGTGTCTGATCTTATGATCTCAATAAAAATTTAATTCAATCATCGATATATATAAATTTAATTTATTTATCATAATGAATAAAAAATATAAAACAATTAAAGTAAACATCTTCAACCATCTAAAAACAAATTTCCATCCAACTTGTTCCAAACAATCTCCCGGTATGAATTATATTGTCAAATAAGGTTCATAAATAACTGAAACATTGTACATAAATCTATGGATTACTAATCAATAATTATAATACTATATGAGTTATAAAATTTCTGGAAATAATAATAATTGATAGAAAACCCATGATATCCTTAAGTAGTGGCTTATGAATATTATTAAACATTAACACTTTCCATCACTTCACAACTTCTTTATTTCAATTAACTGAAAAAAATATTATCCAACCTCTTAAAAAAATGCTATAATAGTTCACACTCTTACATATTGATTTAATAGTTTACCCACAACACCTCCAAGATACATGCTTCTATAAAATGTTTAGCACATATCAATGAATATAATTATGAAACATCATTTTTATCGAAATTTGAAAACACTATATAAATACAATAAGATAGATGGGATAGATACACATACAAATACAATTGGTAGAAATATGTTGGTCACTCATGCCCAACCTCATCTTGGGAAATTCTTCATTTGGTAATGGTTTTGTGAAAATGTTAGTAACTTGTTCCGATGTAGTAACAAACTCTAACTTGAGTTCAATATTCGTTATATACTCTTTGATGAAGTTATATTTGATATCAATATGTTTTGTATAAGAATATTGTACTATATTTAATATTTATTTTATGGAACATAGGTTATCACAACCCAAGAGTAGAGGTAACTTCACTTCAACAATTAAGTCTTCCAACTGAGTCGTCATCCAGATAAGGTTTGTTACTGATGGAGTATTAAAAACAAAATCAGATTCATACATGATAAGAGTTATTGAATTCTATTTCATAGTATTCCAACATACATAACATTCCCCTGGAAATAAAACACCACTAGATTTCAATTTTCTATTATCTAAACATCTTTCTCAATCAGCATCATTATAGAAAAACAAATCAATTCTTTCTGAGATATCATACTAGATTTTGAAATATTTTATGACTTTGATATATTTGAGAATTATTTTTCTATCTAGGGCATGTGATTATTTTTGTGTAATTTGGAATCTATCATATAAGGTAACACCATATAATATATCCTTCCTTGAGGTAATAAGATTCAAAAAACTTCTAATCAGCTTTAGAAACTCTTTAGATTCAACCTTCTTACCTTCTCCATAATTAATTGACTAGGTTCCCATTGAAATTGGTGTGTAAAAAGGTTTTTAATTTTTCATTCCAAACATCAAAATAAGTTCCATAACATACGTTAGAAAAAAATAAGTATTTCTTTATTTCTAAAATTTGTAACCAAAGAAAGTATTTCATTTCACCAATCATGGATATCTCAAACAAATTATTCATTTCTTCAAAAAATTATTTCACAATGTTTTTCATCATTCCTAAAAGAGATGTTTTCATTAACATAAACAATAATAATTATGGATGTTTCATAACTTTATTTTGTGCAGAGATTATTATCTAATCTTCCTTTATTAAAATTAAATGTTATTAAGTTTGTATTCAATTTGGAATACCATTCCCTCAGAGCTTTATAAAACAAATACTCCACTTTCTTCAACTTTCACATAAAACATTCATCCTACCGAATCAAAAAACCACACAGTTGTTCAATACAATCCTATTAATAAAGTTCTATCTTCATAAATTATAACTTCACATATATCTAAAAAATTATAACTTCATTTTCCAATAATATAATGAAAGATTTAAATTTTTTCTAACATTGAGACTGGAAAAAATGTCTCATCTGAAAAAATTCCATTAATCTGTAAGTAATTTTTTTTAAACAAGGTTTGTTTCTATTATATTAACTATATTTATTGTAGATGTTCTAGAACACCCATTTTTTACAAAACAACATTTTTTCATTTGGATTAGGTATGAGTTCATATGTATCCCTCTTCTCAATCTAATCCAACTATTCAATCAGAGAATGAATCAATTATGGATGCTCAAAAGCATCATTAACATCTTTTGGATGAACTTTTGAAAAAAAATGATTACATGAAACAACTTTTTTTGTTCTTCTTATTATTTTCTTTTGGTTTTGTTCACCAATTATTATTTGAGATTGCAATTGATTTCTCATCCTAGGATGTGATGTATGAAATTATCCTTTATCACTAGAAATAGATGAGTATAATTATTTCACATGTGTTTTATTACAATTTTGGAATCCTTCTTATTTTACCTAACAATAATTATATCATCTTGTTCTTATTCCTCATCTACATGTGTTTTTCACATATCTTCCTCATATTTTTCAAGAACATTTACTTAAAAAGAATCAAATAATCTTCATGTATCTTTATTGAAACATATATATCCTCTTACACCTAAACAACAACCAAGTGAGATTCCATATTTACCTCTATAATCAAACATCTCAAGGTTTCCACCTTTTATCTTTATGATGTCGGGAATCCAAAAAATACTTCAGTGTTTTAAACATAGAGTTTTATAAAATAAAATTTCAAAACGTGTCATATCAAAACATGGCTTATAAAAACACCGATTATGAATATAAACTACTATTCTAATAGATTTTATCCACAGGTAGTGAGAAATACCATGTTCAAGTAACATGGTACTCCCCGTTTCAACCAAACCTTTTTTCATCTTTTCATAATCAACATTTTGGTGTATTGTGCATAATATACTAAACTCATACTAAATTCTTGGATTTCCAAATAATATTCAAAATAATAATTATTGTATTTAACACCATTATAAATTCTTAAATTATTTACGAAATACACTAACTCCTCATATATTCTCTTACAAATTGTAAAAATATTCTGAATATATTAATTTTGTTTCAAACACTTGACACAAGTAATATGAGTAAAATCATCAGTGAGTGAAATGAAGTACTTTTCTATAAAAGTTTTTTTTCTAAATATACCATATATATATCATAATGAATAAGTTAGAGGGGTATATATTAATGGATATCAACATTATTATGCACAAATTTTGAAATATTTTGTTTCTTACATTTTTTGTAACACCAATATATTCTTCTTGACATATTAGGAATTCCAAAAATATTTTCATTCTTTGAAAACATGATCACGTTTATCTAAAATATATGAACAAAAATTTTATACCACAACTGATTTAATGTCATCATGAATAAGCAACATTACTTATGAACATCACCAATTTGAAACAAGTTTCCATTTCTACATTGACCTATGGTGACAATTTTTCCATCTTTTACTCTTTTGAAAACAAAATCAGCTTTTCAAAAAAGTTTTATTAACTTCATCTAAAAGTTATAAAACACTCATAAAATTTTGTTTCAACCCATCAACAAAAAAAATCCTTCTTAGATTTAAACTTTTATACATCAATATTTTCATATCAATACCCTTGGTTTTATGGAATTCGTCATTACTAAATATCATAGTTCCTTCTTTGAAATCTGTCAAATTCAAAAAACAATGTTATAAATTAAAGGATTGGGTAACCAATGTTAAATATTTTTACCATAAATTAAATATTTAAATTTATATAATGATTTTGAAAAATAAATATTATTGAAACCAGAAAACTGATGATTTTTAAAATAGTAGTTAATATCATAATTTCCAAAATTTACGTAGTGAGAACATTTAACAATAGACATGATTTTTATTTTAAAACCATGCAAAAAAATATTTCCTATAAAATTTTTGTATTTCACCCTTACTATTAGTACCCTGATTTTATTTATTAATTTTATTCTTTACAGGAATTTGATTTAGATTATTTTCTATGTTGGTAAGAAATCAAGAAACATTTTATACTGAATCAATGTAAACTAAAAATTAATAAATTTTATTTGCATTCAAATAGATTTATTTTTAAAAAAATAATAGATCCTAAATCTACAATCATCTTTGTCAAACTCTCATTTTCAATAAAAATAAAATAACACAACTTACAAACATTACTATATAATTACTTTACAGATTCAAATTTATATTTACCTATATAAAATTATTCATTATGTTCATTTAATGAATGATTTTTAGATTTATAACTAATATAGTATGATAATTGAACCTCATCAACTTGAACCATAAGATATAGATATTCCTTGTTCCTTTCATTCTTAACTATAGAGTTTGAAGTAGATTCATCACTTAAATATTCAGATTCACTCTACATATACTTCATTACATTATTTCATTTTCTTTTATAAATTGGTTTCCATTTATATTTATGTAGAGGTATGATAGATATTACATGACCATTATTATTACATCCATAGTATCTGTCATTCTTCTCTTTAGTCTTCATTAATTTATCTTTTCTCTTTTTTCAAGATTTCAAAATTATATAGAAAGATACTATAACTCAATAATTAAACCCATATTATTGGAATAATTATTTGAAATTTCATTCTTCAAAACATTGAGTGAAACATTTTCATTTTAATAAAAATATAATTTTTTCTTTAGATTTAATCTTAGCTTTATACATCACTATGGTTATAATCAATTCTTTAAAATTTAAATCATTAATCGGTGTGGATTTTTTAATAGTCATAGATTTTATATTTAAGTAAGATGGTAAAAATCAAAATACATTTTATGTCAGTTGGGTTTTTTGATTTAGAGTTTCTATGAGAACATTATTGAATCATTTGGACATAAACAACCAAGTTTGATCCATAGTGCTATGTGAACTCATGAATTCATCCACATATGTAATATTCCGATGACTAGTAGGGAGGGTCTAAGTCCATAAATTGGGATACTATATCATTTATATGATGTCATTGGATTGATAATAAAAATAAATAAATAAATATAACAATTGAATAATGATATATAAAAATGTAAATAGAATACAAGTAATTATAGAAAAACATCACACAATGTGGAAAGCCTGTCTATAGTAAATAAATTAGATAATGAAACTAAATAACCAAGAGATCCACTAGAGTCTCTCCTCATCTACTGATAGCTCAATCCGTATCTTCTTAGGTGTCCACCAACTGGTCATTAAAGTTATCCATACGCCTCAAAAAATCAAAAGGAAAATCAAAATTACCAATTAGGTGTGAGTAAAATAATTAGTAGGATATAGAAAATGCATCCTCAACCAAATTTTCTCATGTATAACCAGATAATGAAATATTAGTAATAAATAAATAACTGGTAATAACATAAAATTTGAAACCATCCAGTCATGTGCTAACCAAGTCACCATAAATCCCTAACCATACCTGATTTGGATCTATACAAGAATATAATTGAATAATTTAGTGGTAACCAAACCATCTCTTATATGGAATCCTCGGGATATTGTCTAAACATGTAACCCAACCTCATCTATCCATAAATAGGTCCATGTGACATGATTTCCTCTAGTCTAGAATATATAGAACTCACATTGACATCCAAACTCGTAGTGAGTATCACTTAGAATAGTTGATCTTCTTTGTGTGAATCCTCAAGATGAATATATGGATACCTTGTACCTCCTGATTGAGCTCACGTACCAATTCCCTATTTTCCCAACCGAGAGAGATCCCCCCAAAAGGGATGAATATGTCATAATGGTCAAACTCTCTCAAGTACCACCCACAATCACCAAGGAATGGTAACACATATACTGGGTGAGCACACAAGTAGGAATAAAATATCATCAAGAGTATATAAGAGTATAAATAAAAGAATGTGATCAAATAAAACATGTAATGGATACACTGATATTACA
This sequence comes from Viscum album, assembly GCA_963277665.1. Classification (NCBI taxonomy): domain Eukaryota; kingdom Viridiplantae; phylum Streptophyta; class Magnoliopsida; order Santalales; family Viscaceae; genus Viscum; species Viscum album. The sequence continues at coordinate 1,360,521,135 of OY728141.1, read as the reverse complement.
CATTGAATCTCAATAGGTCTCTTGGGCCACCCACACTCACATGAAATTAAAATCAAGCACAATATCAATAATACAATATATATATATATATATCAATATATAGAAACTTTTATAAGAGATATCCCATGAGGTAATGAAATTTATACCTCATGGTTCCCCACGTTGATGTCAATATCTGTTGAATATGCCTTCACCTGAACCTTGATCACACACCAAATGTCAATGGTCACATGTGAAATAACCCTAGATTCTGCAAAACACCACTTCAAGGCTTCTATAGCAATAAAAGGTGAAAGATAAGAGGGGGAAACAAAATATCACCTTGGAGAAGGCTGTTTAGAAAACCTAATAGGGCTCCGTGGTGTAATACTAAAATCTTCAGCATGGAGGTGTAGTGGAACCGACCACCACAACACAAAGGACCACCGTACAACATAGTGATGTTTGTAAAAAAGGCATCCATGATGTAATAGATGACAACACAATGTAGAGGGATAAATGAAACATATAATTTGGCTGAAAAAATCTATTCATTCTGATAAATGTTTTTTATTTTGTGTGGAGGTGAGTTTGGAGCACCATGGGTGTTCCTAGAACACTTTCAAACAAGGTGGAGGGGTTCTATTTTCCTGGAGAACCACTATAGGTTCCATACACATGAATACCATCATGTAAGGTACATATATTTTTCTCCATTAATATCAAAACATCACACTCATTTTAAAAAAAACTACCACTATATAAATAAATCATAGAATACCATAATCCGTCAAATTATTCTTGCTATTATTATCGACATGGAAATGACACTATGTCATAGACCAATGTACCATGGTGTAGCCTCCAATGAGCTATCCCTCCATGTACTAGTATATGATATAGTGTCATTTGGTCACCCCCACACTATTGCACAATCTATCTCACTATGGCGTGGCCTCAATTACCTAGCACCCTTGAGGTGTAGCCAAACCTATAATGGTTTAGTGCATCCTATTATAGTTTGGGTCCCAGTACTATGGTAAAACTACCACTATTTTGGCAGTAAAAATTTCAAAACATGCTTACATATTCTAAAGTAATTTATAAGCCCACAATATAAAAAAAATCTATCATTATAAGGACAATATGGTAGTTAAAACCTTTATTTCTGAATAAGTAAATTTACAACACTATAATTATCCCCCACTAAAGACATGTCACACTTCAGAATCACCTCTTGGGATCTTGTTTAAAAATTTATTACCATTGATCTTGAATGTTATTCTCCCTGTCCAAAGTCTCCTCTTGGATCCTCTCATTATTCCACTAAATCCTAAAATTTTGTAACATCATGCATCAAAGAAAATTCCCACTCTTGTCTATAATATGCACTAGTCACTTCTCATAGGATGAATTAGTATCTTGCACAATTTCCTCACAACCAATAACATATGAATGGATAGGTTTTTACCTCTGAAGATGTGACATAAAAAACATGTTGTGAACACATCAGTAGATAGAGTGAATGTCTAGATGATATGTCAATTCCCCTATCCATTCATTGATCTTTAAGGGTCCAATATAACATGGTGTTAGCAGTCCTAGTTTTCATAGTGATATATACCATAATCGAGAGTCACTCTTAAACATGATCACCCATAATAAACACTAAGGGTATCCTCCTATAGTAGGAAAAAGATCTCAGTCTACTCAGAGTGGTGATCAACCACTTCTATATCAGATTAACTCTCATGGAGGACTCCTAAACCCTAATTGGCTACAAAACTATCATATCACCCTTGTGGTACTAATAGATTAGTGAACAACATTTCCTCACATAGAGATCCTCATAAGGTTCCATATGAATCACCATCTAAAACCTGTTGTTTTATAAAAACTCAACCATTCCTAGGTGATCATTCCACTCTCCATAAAATTATAGGACATAATCCTGATTCATATCCTCCAATATGCATATAGTCCTCTTAGATTATTTATATTTCTGAGGCTAGTAGACTATTCTCAACCTTAACTTATTTCCTATGAGTTTTTGAAGGCCTTACAGAACCCATGATATAAAACATGTATCTCAATAATAAAATATCAAGGGAAACCCATAAAATTTTACGAAATCACATTTATATTGTTTTCACAGCTCCACTATGGAGTGACACCCCATGATTGGTAAGATGTATGCAGTATTCTTTATCCAATAAATAATCACATAAATTGCATCATGATTTATCTGGGTCTTGGGTATCCATGTTAAAAATTCCATGAGGACATATTACAACTTCCACATAGGTATTAAAAGTGGATGGAGCAACCCACCATGGAACGGAATCCGGATCGTCACTTTTTTATATGCAAGGAATCGATATATGGACCCTAAAATGTATATGTTCCTCCCTATCAAACATTAATTTTTCCTAATGTTGTAGAACATCCTCATTACTCCACGATGTAATACCCATCTAAACGTATGGTAATTCTGTATCTGCTACACTTCTATAGTTGCATGAACTACAAAAATCTCAAATTAGATGTTCACATTTGACCACTCAAGTACCACCTAGATGTCATATCAGTGGAAACTAGATATTCTCTCATAATCAAAAACTATATATAAGACTCATCTTTATCCTTCACATAGTCCACATAATAATATGTGGCTACTAAGGGAGAAAAAAATAATATAACCATATCCATATAAGGAATGCATCATTTAATCATACAACAAGGTCCAAAATCATTACTACACCTTGGATGGCTTCTCACCAGTCCTATTCTTAGCTTGCATATTATGACTAGTAGAATATTAAATGATGTTAACTTTTCAATGTGAATACACTATCTCGTCGTCAAAAGTTTTTTGATACTCAATCTAGTACATCTACATCATGTTTATGTACCTTTGTTTCAAGATATAGTGATGTATATTGAGGTCTATATTGATAAAAAAATCTAACATTGAAGAGATATTTTTTCCAAAACATCAATTCTTAGAACACTTATTTCATAAATAAATAATTTTTAGAATGGTTTTTCTTATAGGGTTTCAGCTAACAATGTCCACAAGTTACTACATCCTCTTTCTAAACAAAAAATTCTCTTAGACTATTACCATCATAGTACACTTCAAAACCCATCACTGGACAAGGGAGTATCAATATAGATGATATTTTCAAACATCTAATTTTATCAATGAAATCATCATCAATGTATTACAACCATTGGACCTTCACTCCCATCTTCGTTACTGTTTTCATAGGGGATGATCATTTAGAAAATTCATGAATACACGGATAGAAATATCCTTCTAAAATAATGAACTTCCTCATCAGAAAAACCTTCTTGGGAAGTGTCTAGGAAATAACTACCTCAACTTTCTATGGGTGCGTGAATATAACCAACTCAAACACCACATGTCCTAGAAACATCAAATAATTAATCCAGATTTCAGACTTTAACAACTTGGCATAAACTCAATGTGATCAAATAATATAGATGACTATATCTAGGATTATAGTATATAGCTCTAGTGTTAGTGAATAGATTATGAAAATTCCCAACCATGATAAATGTTTCACTCATATGGGGAGGGGTTTAATCAGGGATATATTTTTCCATTTATTCATTATTTACTTTATAATAACCTTATCCTTGTATTAAAGAGTATCACTTTTATAAATACAAAAAATTTACATATCCATAAGAACAAAAGTATTTACAAGCATCACTACCCAATTGGAGTATCAAGTCATTGTAATGGTCCGTAAATAATCTAGTACCACAAAATAAACTTGAAAAATAGTCCTTTTGAATGGATCAAATAGGTGGTAAATCCCATTAAACTTATGTAGAACTATATTCAATACAAATAGTGCATGTTCATATTCTAGTACTAATGATGTTAAACATATTTTTGTAAAAATTTAAAAAAACATCAAAAATTCCAAAAAAGTCTATTTGATACTTCAACAACTTCCACTTCATAGTTCTTCAAAACAAAAAATCTTCACTTCCCTACCCAACAGTAGGTAGAAGAAAATATTCTAGACATTGTATGAAAACTTAGTCTAATAAATCAATTAAATTTTTCAGTAGGAAAACTATATATTTGAATAAATACTCTATAAATAATTATTATTTTCTTATTTCCTTCCTTAAAATATCAGTTTATGTTCATTTGCTGATCTAGAAATATCTTCATTAAACTTATTCTGTATGGAAAGCTTCCTCATGAGAAATATGTCTCAAAACATTTATCTTCCAAAAACATCAATTCTATCACTATCAACTCATGTGAAAATTTTCCCAGATGTTAGAAATTACATTTTACTTCCTTTTCTTTATAGGTGATTCATATGTTGAATGGGTGGGAATCTAGAAACAAAATTCTCCTCAACAAAATTTCCATAAAATAAATTTTTTATATCATTTTGACTTCGCCTTTAACTATTTCAACAATTTTCAACTCTTCTTGGTTCATCTGAAAACATCTCAAATATTCTCAAAATATCTATCATGATTTGGAATTCCAAAATTTTTTTCAGTTCAACACTTATTTCATTCAGACACTATTTTTTATTACAATAAAACATATAAAAAATGAATAATCCCATTCCATTTCTGCACACCAACTAATCATTTGGAAAATGAGCGACATTTCAATTATAAAATCCATACCAATTGAAAAAAATAATTCTTGTACATTGTTTCAACTTTTTTATTCCTAAACTAATTATTATAAACATATTTCTAACATTTAATGATTCCTAAAACTTTTTAAAGACTTTAGATGCTTCAAAAAATATATATTATTTTCATAATTGTTTCAAAACATTCTTATAACACATCCAATGAAATCTAGTAGTAGATGAATTTATGTTATCAGCACATGTCTGATGAATTCCTCCTTAATTCACTCTGATGGATTAGCGACACTCCTTGTATAATGAATCATGACCCAAATGAAGACAAACATTATTTTTTTCTATGAAAATAGTTAATTACGTTGTTGATCCTCATCCAGTTGATCGATTCCAACAACTCTAATATTATTAAAAATTCTAATTCATCTAGAACTTTAAATATTGTGCCCTTTTTATATACAATCATCGACTGATGGATCTGTGTCAGAACTCCCCTAATTGATTGGTAGCATGTCACATCTGATGGACTACTATCAACATCAACTTCTTTCTTGTAGATTATATCCAACTGATGATTGATCATTTGGATTTGTTTATTTTTTGGGATTTGTTAGTCCAATGGATCAGTCTATCATCACTTTAACAACTTCAAAACTTCTCTGTATTTAGAGAAAATATGCATCCAGTGATACATCAATGATCTTTGAAAGAAATATATTGAGTTCATAGACATTATTCATCCCAGAAATTGTTCTTATATCATGACTTTCTCATGACATTAAGAACATTAGGATCATCATAACATCATCTAACTCAGTATGGAATGTTTTATGACTTTCTATCATTCCAGAACCTTCTGTCTTTATATACAAACCTTAATCCTACTTAAATCATTTATTATATCCCAACACATTTACTCCCCCTCTCTTTAATAAATAATATATTTCATGTTTTTTTAGAAAAATTATGTTATTAGAAACATAAAAATTGAAAATAATTGGCATATTTTGTATTGAGACATCCATACACTAAAACATTTCTTCAAACTGAACAAAAAATCATTCCAGACCGAATGTGTTTCTGAAAACCACTTCATTGGTAAAACATTTCCATACTAGAAAACCAAAACCAATAAATATTCTTATCAAGAATGTGTCTAATCTTATGATCTCTGTAACACCCCAAGATTTTATGAAAAATATTCTTTTTAATTTCATTAATGTCTTATATTTTATGCTACACCAAAAGGATCTTTCACAACATGCATCCTTGACTTGCCTTGCATTACACGCAATCACAACCTTCCTCGATAGTGTGTGTAGTACGCAATAACGAGTTTCACTAAACAATAATATGCTATTAAAATATTATTAAAACTACCTGTTATGAATATTAATAACCACTTTTTGAAATTTTGTAAATTTTATTTTTAAAAATGGACTTCATTTTTGGATTCGGAATATCAAAATTAGCTTAGGGTGAATTTTTTTTACTTTTCGGATAACTTTCATTTTCTGATGAATAGTGAAAATTACAAAATTTTAATTAAAAACAACCTTTTTAATCCAAATAACTAATAGTGATAAATAATTAATTTTAGTGGTTTTAAAGTATATTTAGAATATATTTTTACAATTTTATACAATGTTGTTCATTGGATGTAATTTCACATTTAAACCAGACATAAACAAGTGTCAATCTTTTGATAGTTATTATCTCTTAAGAACACGCAATTTGTTTTGATGATGGGAATTAATTTTTAAATTAATTAAGGCAACTGATATGTTTTGAATTTGGTAAAACAGAAATTATTTTTGAGTTCATAATATCAAATATAGCTTAGGCCAAATTTTTGGTATTTTCTGGAAACTTTCATTTTTTATGAATAGTGAAACCACTAAGTGGTAGTTAAGAAAAATGAAATTTTCATAAAACTTTATTTTACCTCTTTTATGAGTGGAATTTCAAAAATCTGAGAGACACGGTTGATTTCAGTATATAAAATGTGATTCAATGAGATGAAAATAATTTTTGGCGAATAGTAACTTTTTACTTTTTTACCAAGGTTTAAAGTAAATAGGGTAATTACGGGTTAAAATGATATTATTATTACCCTAACACATGTCCTAATTATATTGGATAAGTTTAATTCTACCAAAAACAACCTTAGGAATAAAATATGACCATTTAGGCCCACTTGGATTATATTAGAACATTTATTATTAATATATTTAAAGAAGGGTTAAAACAGTTAAAATCAAAGTTTAATAAGTATATCCCATTTAATATAGGGTCATACATAAGATAAATTAGACTATAAATATTAATTAGAAATCTAAAAATATTTTCTACATAATGATATTTTATTTGTAATTTTTAGACTTTAAATAAGTTAATTTATTTATGACACAAAGATGATGCAGTAATTATTTTATTTATAAAATATTGCCATAATTGATGTTATAAATACCCAAATAAATATAATTTGAGACTTTTTATAAATTACACTAATTTTCTAGGTTAATATGACATGTTAGTATTGATTTAATTAACTTTTTGCGAACTAATAATTCTGTTATTATTTTCACAAAAATGAATTACTAAATAGTGTCAAAATTGACATTAAATAGTTTTTAAAACAAATATTATATTATTTATTGTTATTTTATTCCTAAAAATATACGGTTCGGCCAAATGACTTAGATAAGGTTATATATATTAATAATAAACAACTTGGGGTTTTTTTGGCTTCTTATAGTAAGTTTATTAACCTTATAGTGTAAGAACACAATAAGAAACGGTAAATGTAAAATTATCTAACTTAATGTTAAATATAAATGATAAGGTTAAAATAGGAACCTAAACTTGTCTAAATTCGATTGGATGAGATAATTTCGACCCATCTCCACCTTAGCTTCTAAATAAATCAATTTGGAGCTATTTAAAACCGAATTTGGCTTTATAATAAAATAATATGTTAAGTTATTCCAAAGGTGCCTCACTCCTCCCTTATAAAAGGGAACCTCCTCCCTCTCTTCCTCACACCACTTTGAGCCTTCATGCTCGTCCAACCCCTTAAAAATTCTATTCTCCACTTCCATAGATACATTCTATAGGTTCTGGTCTTCCTCAAAGACCAATTTTAGTGCCCTAAAAGGAGATCTCAAAGAGGCTCTTCAAAGAAGAGGTAATGTCCGTTACCGATTCTTTCAACTTTATTTCTTCTTCCACTTCTTCTTATTAGGTTGTTTCATTTTAAAGTAATAAAATAAGTATCAATCATATACTGATATGTTATTATAAGTATTAAAGAACCCTATTTCACAATCTATCCATCCTACGGAAAATGAAATCACTGCGCGTGCGTACGTACGGAATACCGTCTCCACGCTGTGGTGTAATCTATTTTCCACCACCACCTTACTTGGATGGGTATAATGGTGTACATAATAACTATATATGATTATTTTAAAGTGATATTGATTCTAAAATAGTATACATACACTCCAATACAATCCCACTATCATGAGAATGATATCATCGCTCGTGCGTACGTACGGACTACCGTCTCCACGACGCGATGAGATTCATTCTCCACGTTAACCATTCATGAATGATTATACAGTATATATAATAAGTAATAATGAAATATATGAAATAATAATGATACATGATTTATGTGTATATATATGTATGTCATATACTTAATTCCATTCAACTCAATAAGGAAATGAAAACATCATTCATGCGTACGTACGCCCAACCGTCTCCATGAATGGTGTATTTCCTTCCATTTACTGATTTTTTATATATATGTATATTCTGAATATATATTATATATAAATCATGTTTTATATTCTGGAATTAAGTAATCATGTTCTAAGTAATCATATGAATAATGACAATTCAAAACATGGACGATAAATGAAACAATTTTACCCAAAACGCTCTTTATCATGGAATTTACAAAAGATTGGGTAATATAAATTCATAAGTGAACCATATATGATATCATAACAATGATTATGATTCTGGAATAAGTCAATAACATTATTTAAATCATTATACAGGATGTTCGGACACTTACGAACAAATCGGACCTAAGGTAAGGGAAAATATCACATTCTCATCTTTATCCGAGATTACTTATACTTTGGTATTTACTGGGGTGTATTTTATCATCCACATACATGTTTCCTCAGTATTTAATATTGTTTCCATCCACCTAAATTTTTTTTTAAATCCAATTTTACCCTTCGATGAGTTTTTAGTAAAAGATATGAAAGGAATCTTTTATAGTTTTTCGTACGAGGTACTTTTTTAATTTTCCGACAAAAGTACAAGAAGAATGTTTTTTTAACTTATACGACATGAATGGATTTTTAATACATTATTTCCAAGAAGCTTCCTTTACAAGTTTTCAAGTTTATTTTCAATCAACTTCATTTAGTTTATAATTGTATGACATGTTAAGAATGGAAAAGTGTTTTTGAAGTAGAAAGGATATTTTCCTCAAGAATGGAGTTCAAGTGTTTTATCAAAATTATTTTCCATCTAAGATAATAAACGGTTTTGTTTATATCCCTATTATTACATTTATTTGATTATGTGGTGATGTAATTATTTTTATGAATTCCTTTATCTTATATAAATTGTTTTATGATGTCATGATGTTTAAGAATCCCATTTTTATTACATGGGTTATGCTATGATGTATGGTTTATGATTTTGTGGCACACATAAGAATGGTATCCTTATGAGATGGGTGGGACCTATATCTCCCTCCAATGCATTGGGTAAAGATTTTATATCTCATGAGATAGACATGGATGGAACGGCAGGTTAAATCGGTTCAGTGAAACATGACTGAAACGAGGAGTGAACTCGGTTCAGAAATGGACTTTGTCCACTAAGATAGACTTGGAAATGAGTCTTGACTAATAAGAAATGATTCTCTATGATTATGTGTGTATGACAAAAAGTTTCATGTTTTATGTTATGATTAATGGGATTACATTTCACTACTATGATTTATCCCATGTTATGAAATTAGGATCTATTTTGCAGGTTAAGATTTCAAAAATTTTATGTTCTTATGAATATGATGTGATTGATATTTATTTTGTTTACCCTTATTGAGCATTTGAGCTCACCCTTTTATTTTTTCTTTTCCCTAGGATATAAAGAAAGGTTTTAGGTAAAAAAAGAAGATCTTTATGGGAGATGTTGAAGATCTTTCACCACGATTAGAAGATTATATTCCGAGTTTCAAAAGACACTAAACTATTATGGTACTTGTGTGTGTGTTTTTGTTATGTACTATGTATTCCGAAAAAGTAATGTAATATACATGTTCGTCAAGCTTTAGGTGTCTATAGTTGGTATTAGAGGAAAGGTTTAGTCATCCTTTGGAAACTAGGATGTGAGAACTTTAGTGAGATCCCTAGAGATATTTCTAAGGTATGTCTAGGGATGTCCCTAATGTTAAGTATAGGTTATAGTACTAGAATTATGGTAACCCAAGATGTTAGATATTGATGGTACTCCCCATTTATTATGTTGTTTTCCCTAGGGTGATTTTTGCCTCTCACACTATTCTTTTTGGGTTTTAGACGATGGCTGGAACCCGAAGGAACCATGTTGATAAATGTAATGGACAATGAAATGATTGTACACCTGAAAAAACAAATGTTATGGGAGATGGAGTGAAAAATCTTATTGCTATACTTACACAAGATATGAATCATTCTAGACATCCAAATGAGCAGAGAAGGGAACAATATTCTATTGAGTCCTTCATGAGGCAACTTCCACCTTATTTCAGTGGGTCTTCTGATCCACTTGTTGCTGAACAATGGATCAGCACCACTGAAAAGATATTTTCAGTTCTTCAATGTTCATAACATGATAAAGTCATCTTAGCAGTATATCGTTTGGGAGGTGAAGCTGATTAATGGTGTAATCTTATCAAGAATACGAGTCCAAGAGATGAAATTGAGTCCATGGAATGAGACAAGTTCAAGAACTTATTTTTCAGTAAGTACTTCCCTCGTATTCTTCGAACAAAGATGGAGAAGGAGTTTCTTGATCTAAAGAAAAAGGATGATGAATTTGTTGGTATATACGAAGCGAATTTTACAAGGCTTGCAAGGTATGCATATGGCTTTATCATCCAACCCGAAAGTAAAGTTGATTGATTCATCAGTGGCTTAAAACCAAGCCTTCAAAGGGTATTAGCTATAAGAGACTTCAGTAGCTATGAAGAAATTGTGCACTGTGCTATTAAGGTAGAAATGGAAGTTGGTGTTACATATTCATCTCATGGTTTTGACAAGAAATGAAAGATGGTGTTCAAGGAGAAATCTCAGAATAATGGTGAAAAGAAGATGAAGGTTTCCTTATGCTCAAATTGTGGAAAGAAGCATGGTGGAGATTATCTTAAAGGGACTAGAAAATGTTTCAACTGTGGAAAAGAAGGTCATCGAGTAGCTGAGTGTCGAAGTAATGGAAAAAGGGTTTCTAATGGTGTGAATAAAGAAAAGACTGCATAGAACGCACCAACAACACTTCAATGCTTCAAGTGCAAGGAAATGCGGCATTATGCTATTAAATTCCCTAATCCATGGGTTAGTGATGATCGACATGAGCAACCACATAAGGCAAAGGACAAAGGGAAGTCACATGCAATCACTATTGGCAATGTTGAATATGACAACAATGTGGTGGAATGATTAAGTGTTTATGTAATGGGATTCTAAAATAATGTTGTATATAGTATCATGGAATATTGGAATATTTATGTATTGGTCTATTGTGGTTTTCAATGGTACCGGTAACCATAGAATGTGATTGAGATATTTTTGGAAAAAAGGATGATATGCGCATAATGAAAGTAAAATGAGAAAATGAAATGTTTGACCGTATTCATGAGCTCATGACTGATATAAGGAGAAGGTTATATCATGGTTTGAGTATATAGAATTTTTGGATTTTGGTATGTGGAAAGAGTTATTTTTGACTGCATTCATGTTTTCACTAAGGTTAAATGGGTATTCATTATTCTAGAGAATACATGATTAAGGTATTCACATGTTTGTAATTTGTCCAACAAGATATATCTTATGATATATGGGGGATAAATGATGGCATTCACGTGATTGTTATGTGACATTTCAAGTAATCATTTTTATACTATGAGCTTGGACCGAAGTATTTTGGATAAGCCTAAAGATTAGGATGGATTATGTTGGACATAAGTTATTATTGTTTAAGTATAGAAGTTTTTTCAATATTATTTATGGGATGTTATAGTAATTTAGTTTTAGAAAAAGGACAACCTGTAGGATGGGCGACAACCCATCGCATTGGACAAGGCTGTGGGAATCGAACCCACAACTGAAGTGCGACTGGCCTTTATCACCTACCACTGGCCTACAGGAAGTCCCTGTTTAGTAGAAACTACTTTTATTATGATATAATAAGTATAAGTCCATATATGATTAATATAACTATAGATCCGACTTATGTATATTTAATAACTTTTGTTAACCTTTTGTTTGAGACAGATGGAATGACCCGTCATTCTATCACATGATCTGCTAACACTTCACGAATAACAAATTCAACTTCATTTCATTAAGAGATGAAGTGGAAATTGTTCAAGGCACGAACAACAGTGAGAATGCACCAAAATAAAGTAAGTATTTATTCTAATTGAAATTCTTTAACTTTAGGGTAATGATCTTGAAAACCAAAAATATTTTCCTAGTGCTCTTATATCTGATGAATCAGATGGTACCTTAGATCGTCACAAATTTATGGCTTTGTGATTACTGGCTTTTCCATAGCCATGTTCTCTACCACTCTCCATTAGAACATGATGATTAGATTTCTCTTCCATATCCATATTTTCAACTATGTGGAAACCCAGTGATTAGTTTATTTGGGTAACCGTTACGTTTCGTACTTTTGTTTTTAAATATTGGTTTTGGTATTCCTTTTTATGACATGGGTTTCTATTAAAGAAACTTTCGAGTAGTAAATCATTTATAACCCCGATCAATTTCGAGGGAGAAATTCATTTTAAGGGGGGTTGAATGTAACACCCTAAGATTTTATGAAAAATATTTTTTTAATTTCATTAATGTCTTGTGTTGTACGCTACACCAAAAGGAGCTTTCACAACACGCATCCTTGACTTGCCTTGCATTACATGCAATCACGACCTTCCTCGATAGCGTGTGTAGTACGCAATAACGAGTTTCACTAGACAACAATATGCTATTAAAATATTATTTAAACTAGCCGTTATGAATAGTAATAACCACTTTTTGAAATTTTGTAAATTTTATTTTTAAAATTGGTCTTCATTTTTGGATTTGGAATATTGAAATTAGCATAGGGTGAAATTTTAGTACTTTTCGGATAACTTTCATTTTCTGATGAATAGTGAAAATTACTAAATTTTAATTAAAAACAACGTTTTTATTCGAAATAATTAATAGTGATAAATTATTAATTTTAGTGGTTTTAAAGTGTATTTAGAATACATTTTTACAATTTAATACAATGTTGTTCATTGGATGTAATTTCACATTTAAACCAGACATAAACAAGTGCCAATCTTTTGATAGTTATTATCTCTCAAGAACACGCTATATGTTTTGACCACGGGAATTAATTTTTAAATTAATTAATGCAACTGATATATTTCGAATTTGGTAAAATAGACATCATTTTTGAGTTCATAATATCAAATATAGATTAGGCCTAATTTTTTGTATTTTTCTGGAAACTTTCATTTTTTGATGAATAGTGAAACCACTAAGTGGTAGTTAAGAAAAATAAATTTTTCAGAAAACATAATTTTGCCACTTTTGTGAGCGGAATTTCAAAAATCCGAGAGACACTGTTGATGTCAGTAAGTAAAATGTGATTCAATGAGATGAATATAATTTTTGGTGAATAGTAACTTTTTACTTTTTTTTACCACGGTTAAAAGTAAATAGGGTAATTACGGGTAAAAATGATATTATTATTACCCTAACACAAGTCCTAATTCTATTGGATAAGTTTAACTCGACCGAAAACGACCTTAGGAATAAAATATGACGATTTAGGCCCACTTGGATTAGATTAGGACATTTATTATTAATTTATTTAAAGAAGGGTTAAAATAGTTAAAATCAAAGTTTAATAAGTATATCATTTTTAATTTAGGGTTATACATAAGATAAATTCTACTATAAATATTCATTAGGAAGCTAAAAAGATTTCATAAATAATTATATTTTATTTGTAATTTTTAGACTTTAAATAAGTTAATTTATTTATGACACAAAGATGATGCAGTAATTATCTTATTTATAAAATATTTACATAATTGATGTTATAAATAACCAAATAAATATAATTTGAGACTTTTTATAAATTCCACTACTTTTCTAGGTTAATATGACATGTTATTAGTGATTTAATTAACATTTTTCTAACTAATAATTCTGTTATGATTTTCACAAAAATCAATTACTAAATAGTTTCATAATTGACATAAAATAGTTTTTAAAACAAATATTATATTATTAATTGTTTTTTATTCCTTAAAATATAAGGTTAATCCAAATGACTTATATAAGGTTATATATATTAATAATAAACAACTTGGGGTTCGTTTGGATTCTTATAGTATGTTTATTAACCTTATAGTGTAAGAACACAAAAAGACACAGAAAAAGTAAAATTATCTAACATAATGTAAAATCTAAATGATAAGGTTAAAATAGGAACTTAAACTTGTATAAATTATATTGGATGAGAGGATTTCGACCCATCCCCCCTTATCTTCTAAATAAATCAATTTATAGCTATTTAAAACCGAATTTTGCTTTATAATAAAATAATATTTTTCGTTATTCCAAAGGTGCCCCTCTCCTCCCTTATAAAAGGGCACCTCCTCCCTCTCTTCCTCACACCACTTTGATACATTAATCTCGTCCAACCCCTGCCAAATTCTATTCTAAAATTCCATAGATACATCCTAGAGGTTCTGGTCTCCCTCAAAGAACAATTTTAGTGCCCTAAAAAGAGATCTCAAAGAGGCGCTTCAAAGAAGAGGTAATGTCCGTTACCGATTCTTTCCACTTTATTTCTTCTTCCACTTCTTCTTCTTAGGTTGTTTAATTTTGAAGTAATAATATAAGTATTACTCATATAATGATATGTTAATATAAGTATGAAACAACCCTATTTAACCATCTATCCATCCTACGGAAAACGAAATCACCGCGCGTGCGTACGTACGGAATACCGTCTCAACGCCTTGGTGTAATCTATTTTCCACCACCACCTTACTTGGATGGGTATAATGGTGTACATAATAACTATATATGATTATTGTAAAGTGATATTGATTCTAAAATTGTATACATACACTCCAATACAATCCCACGATCATGAGAATGATATCATCGCTCGTGCGTACGTACGGACTACCGTCTCCATGACGCGATGAGATTCATTTTCCAGGTTAACCATTCATGAATTATTATAAAGTATATATAATAAGTAATCATGAAATATATCACATAATAATGATACTGGATTTATGTGTATATATATGTATGTCATCTACTTAATTCCATTCAACTCAATAAGGAAACGAAAACATCATTCATGCGTATGTACAACCTACCGTCTCTATGAAGGGTGTATTTCTTTCTATTTACTTATTTATTATATATATTTATATTATTAATATATATTATATATAAATCATGTTTTATATTCTAGAATTATGTAATCATGATCTAAGTAATCATATGAATAATTACAAGTCAAAACACAGACGAAAAATGAAACAATTTTACCCAAAACGCTCTTTATCATGGAATTTACAAATGAACGGGTAATATAAAGTCATAAGTGAACAATATATGATATAATAACAATGAGTATGATTCTGGAATAAGTCAATAATATTATTTAAATCATTATACAGGAGGATCGGACACTTACGAAGCAAATCAGACCTAAGGTAAGGGAAAATATCACAATCTCATTTTTATCCAAGATTGTTTATACTTTGGTATTTACTGTGGTTTATTTTATCATACACATCCATGTTTCCTCAATATGTAATATTGTTTCCATCCACCTACAATTTTTTTAAATCCAATTTTACCCTTCGATGAGTTTTTAGTAAAAGATATGAAAGGAATCTTTTATCGTTTTTCGTATGAGGTACTTTTTGAATTTTCCGAAAAAATTAAAAGTATAATGTTTTTTTAACATATACGGCATGAATGGATTTTTAATACATTATTTCCAAGAATATTCCTTTACAAGTTTTCAAGTTTATTTTTAATCAACTTCTTTTAGAATATAATTTTATGACATGTTATGAATGGAAAAGTGTTTTTGAAGTAGAAAGGATATTTTCCTCAAGAATGGAGTTCAAGTGTTTTATCAAAATTATTTTTCATATAAGATAATAAAGGGTTATGTTTCTATCCCTATTATTACATTTATTTGATTTTTTTGTGATTTAATTATTTTTATGAATTCTTTTATCTTATATGAATTGTTTTATGATGTCATGATGTTTAAGAATCCCATTTTTATTACATGGGTTATGCTATGATGTATGGTTTATGATTTTGTGGCACACATAAGAATGGTATCATTATGATATGGGTGGGACCTATATCTCCCTCCAATGAATTGGGTAAAGATTTTATATCTCATGAGATAGACATGGATGGAATGGCAGGTTAAACTGGTTCAGTGAAACAGGACTGGAACGAGGAATGAACTTGGTTCAGAAATGGACTTTGTCTACTAAGATAGTCTTGGCAATGAGTCTTGACTAATAAGAGATGATTCTCTATGATTATGTGTGTATGACACAAAGTTTCGTGTTTTATGTTATGATTATTGGGATTACATTTCACTACTATGATTTATCCCATGTTATGAAATTATGATCTCTTTTGGAGGTTAAGATTTCCAAAATGTTATATTCTTATGAATATGATGTGATTGATTTTTCTTTTGTTTACCCTTACTGAGCATTTGAGCTCACCCTTTTTTGTTTTATTTTCCTTAGGATATAAATAAAGGATTTAGGTAAAAAATGAAGAAGATCTTTATGGGAGATGTTGAAGATCTTTCACCACGATTAGAAGATTATATTCCGAGTTTCCAAAGACACTAAACTATTACGGTCCTTGTGTGTGTGTTTTTGTTATGTACTAAGTATTCCACAAAAGTAATGTAATGTCCATGTACGTCAAGATTTGGGTCTCTAAAATCTCGGTAAACCATTTATTCGATCATCAATACATAAAAATTGAGTTGATTTATCATAATTATTACAAAATAAAAAAACTATTACAATAAACATCTTAAACCATCCGAAAAAAAATTCCAGCCAACATGGTCCAAAAAATATCACCATATGGATTTTATTGTCAACTAAGGTTCATAAATAACTGAAACATTGTAACATAATTCTCTGTATTACTAATCAATAATTATAATACTACATGAGTAAGCTCATTTTTGGAAATAAGAAGCATTGATATAAAACCATGATATCTTTAAGCAGTGGCTTATGAATCTTATTAAACATTTATACTTTCCATCACTTAACAAATTCATTCTTTCAATTACCTGTAATTTTTTTTCCTGAAACCACTTCAACAAAATGTTATAATAGTTCACACTCTTACATATTTATATCATATTTTACCCTCAACACCTCTAAGATACATGCTTCCATAAAATATTTAGCACATATCAATGAATATAATTATGAAACATCATTTTTATCAACATTTAAAAACACTATCTAAATACTTTAGATAGAGGGGATAGATACACATACCAAAAAAATTGGTAGAAATATGTTGGGAACTCATGTCCAACCTCATCTTGAGAAATTATTCATTTGGTAAAGGTTTTGTGAAAATGTTAGTAACTTGTTCCGATATAGGAACAAACTCTAACTTGAGTTCATTATTCTCTATATTCTCTTAGATGAAGTTATATTTGATATCATTATTTTTGGGATAATAATATTGTACTATATTTATTATTTTTGTATGGAACCCAAGTTATCGCAACCCAAGAGAAGAGGTAACTTCACTTCAACAAATAAGTCTTCCAACCGAGTCTTCATCCACATAAGGTTTGTTACAGATGTAGTAGTAAATAAATTATCAGATTCCTCCTTGTTAAGAGTTATTGAATTCTATTTCAAAATATTCCAACATACATAACATTACCATAGAAAAAAACACCACTAGTATTCATTCTTCTATTATCTAAACATGTTTCTCAATCAACATCAGTAGAGAAAAACAAATTAATTATTTCTGATTTATCATACGAGATTCTGAAATATTTTATGACATTAACATAATCAAGACATATTTTTCTATCCAATGTATGTGATTTTTTTGAGTTATTTGGAATCTATAATATAAGGTAACACTGTATAATATTTCCAGTCTTGAGGTAATAAGATCCAAAAAACTTCAAATCAGCTTCAGAAACTCTTTATATTTAACCAACTTACCTTTTCCATCATTAATTAACTTGGTTCCAACTGAAATTGGTGTGTATACTGGTTTTTAAATTTTCATTAAAAACTTCATAATAAGTTCCATTACATACATTAGAAAAAAATAACTATTTGTTTATTTCTAAAATTTGTAAACCAAGAAAGTATTTCATTTCACCAATCATGGATATCTCAAAAAAATTCATCATTTCTTCAAAAAAATCATTCACAAGTTTTTTGATCATTTCTAGAAAAGTTGTTGTCATTAACATGAACAATAATAATGATGGATGTTTCATAACATTATTTGGTGTAGAGATTACTATCAACTCTGCCTTTATTAAAATTAAACATTATTATGTTGGTATCCGATTTGGAATACCATTCCCTTAGAGCTTTATATAACCCATACAATGATTTCTTCAACTTGCACACAAAAATTTTATCCTACCCAATCAAAAAACCATATATTTTTTCAATATAATCCTCTTAATAAAGTTCTATGTTCATAAATTATTACTTCAAGTATATCTAAAAAATTATAACTTCATTTTACAATAATAGAATGAAATATTTTTATTGTTTTTAACCTTGAGACTCAAGAAAATGTCTCATCTGAATAAATTCATTTAATCTATGTGTTAATTTTTTTAAAAAATCTTGTTTGGTTTATTTTCTATTAACTATCTTCATTGTACATGTTCTAAAACACCCATTTTTTACAAAGAAACATTTTTAAATTTAGTTTAGGTATGAGTTCCTAAGTATCCCTCTTCTCAATATGATGTAACTCTTTAATTAGAGAATGAATCTATTATGTTTTCTCAAAAGATTCATTAAAATTTTAGGATTAACTTTAGAATAAAAATGATTATGTGAAACAACTTTTTATGTTCTTCTTATTATATCCTTTTGATGTTTATCACCAATTATTATTTGAGATTGTAATTGATTTCTCATCCTAGTATGTGATGTATGAAATTATCCTTTATCGCTAGAAATAGTTGAGTCTAATTATTCCACTTGTGTTTCCTTACAATTTTGTAATCCGTTTAATTTTTATTAACAAAAATTATACCATCATGTTCTTATTCCACATATAAATGTGTTTTTTACACATCTTCCTCATATTTTTCAAGAACTTTTACATAAAAATAATCAAATAATCTTCATGTCTCATTATTAAAACATCTATACCCTCTACCACCTAAAAAATAACCATGAGAGGTTCTATGTTTACCTCTCTAATAAAACTTTTCATGGTTTTCACATTTTTGCTTTATGATTTCGAGAATCCAAAAAATACTTAAGTGTTTTAAACATGGAGTTTTATAAAATAAAATTTCATAACGTTTCATATCAAAACATGGTCTATAGAAACACCGATTCTGAATATAAACTACTATTCTCATAGATTTTCTCCATAGATGGTGAGAAATACCATGTTAAAGTAACATAATACTCCTCGTTTCAACAAAAATTATTTTTATTCCTTTTAGAAACAACATTTTGATGTATTGTATATAATGTACTAAACTAATATTGTATTCCATGATTTCCAAATAACATTCAAAATCTTAATTATTGTATTTAACACCATTATTAATTCTTATATTATTCACAGAATACACAAAATCCTCATATATTCTCCTAAATGTTGTAAACATATTCTGAATATGCTAATTTTGTTTCAAACACATGACATAAGTAATACCTGTAAAATCATCATTGAGTGAAATGAAGTACTTATCTATGAATGTTTATTTCTTTCTAAATATACCATATATATCCGAATGAATATGGTAAAGGGGTAGAGTTGAATGTATATCAACATTATTATGCAAATTTTTTTCAATCTTTTTGTTTTTGAAATTTTTTGTAACACCAATATCTTCTTTATGACATATCAGGAATTCCACAAATATTATCTTTCTTTGAAAACTTGATCACGTTTATCTAACAAATATGAACCAAAATTTTATACCACAACTGATTTTATGTCATCATGACTAAGTAAAATGACTTTTGAACATCACCAATTTGAAACAAGTTTTTTTTCTATGTTGACATATGGTAACAATATTTCCCTATTTTACTCTTTTTAAAACAAAATAATCATTTAAAAAAAGTGTTATTAACTTCATAAAAATGTTATAAAACACTAGTAAAATTTTGTTTCAACCCATCAACAAACAAATAATTCTTAGATTTAAACGATTATAACCCAATAATTTCATATCAATACCCTTGGTTTTAAGGGATTTGTCATTACTAGATATCATAGTTCTTTCTTTAAAATATTTCAAATTCAAAAAATAATTTCAAATCTCTTTTCATATGAGAATAACACCATCTATTTAATATCCATGGTCATTCGCATTTTTTTAATTTATGAGAGGTGAATACAACAAGAACTCTTTCATTCCCATTAACAGTCTTCTCTTTTTGTTTTTTAGAGTTTTTTAATCATGTTGATGTTCCAGTAACAAAACAAGGAACCCTTTTTCAAGATTTTAAGTTTTTCACATTTTTCACAAATAATTTCCGAAGGATGGAACCTATTTTCAACTTCATAAACATATTTAATAGATTTTAATCATTGATATGATTGATTTCACCTTGATATTAACCTTATATAACTCATGGAAAAATTGTAGTGTTGTTGATTAAACAAACACACATTTTTTTATTCCCAAATCAACCACAATACCGAAAGTACCAATAAAAAGAACACGTTCCAATAAAAATTCCATACTTTCTGGAATTAAAAACATGTTTCTCATTAAATTTATTATCTTTCACATTAGAAAATTGTTGATACCAAAAAAATTATATTTTATAAGGAATCAACTTCTTAAATTCATATTTCATCCTAACATTAAGAGAACCAGAATTAGTAACAACTTTTATTTTGGCGTCAAAATTTATAAAAACAAATGAATCCATAACATTATTGGTTTTTCTCACGTACAAAATTTTCCAAGAAATATTCTTCATAGGAAAAACTTCAACTTTAATTTCAAAATTTTAATATATCTTTTGTATATCATTATCATGTTCAACCATTCCAAAATATTTACCAAAATCTAAGATAGAGTTATTGAATCTTATAACTCCCTGACATCTCGTAGAAAGATTTTATTAAAAAGATTATAAATCTTCATATTTTCCTTTTAACATTATATGAATATGTTTATTCATGTTTTCATCCATCTCAAGACACTTCTTCATAAAATCAACCTATTCATGTAACTTAGCTCTCTCTTCAAGATTACATTCTTGATTGTTTTTTTGGACATTCCTTATTCAATTTGTTTATTTAACATTAGAGTATTACAATATTTTTGAGTTAATATTTCAAATATAATTTTTGGTTAAATGATAACTATATCAATTCTTATTCAGATCTACTATTTCCAAACTCTTCATTATTAACATTTATAATAAAAGAGTTATCTCCAACAACCTTAGTAATATTTTTAGCGTCAGCTACAATATATTCATCTTAATAATCCTTAGACAAAAAATTCCCGCTTTTGAATTTGGAGAACATTTTATATATTCATTTTTTAAAAAAATGTAATGTTTTTACCTTTTTTCTTCCAAGATCATCTTGGCCTTATATCTTCTTCATCATTATCTTATTCCTTAATTTCTTTAGGGAAATTTGTAGCAATGTTCCCAACAAATCCACATTCAAAATATTCCAATGGAAGATTCCATTCATAAATTTCTATACTTGTTTTATAATTTATTGAAAAAATGGATAAAAATTCATCAAGAGTGTCACTAACCTCATTTTTGAATGTAGAGTCACCACCTTCATCTTCTTTAATAATCTTCCTGGAATTTACATTCATGGAAGGCTTGATATAAATTTCTCAGTAAACTTTTTCATTTCCTTTCATAAATTTTACCCTTAAAATTTCATAAGTAATGAGTGCACTAGGAGGTCACCTGAAGAGAGAGTTTAAATATCTATATCTTCCATATTTGAAACATTGGAATCAAATTTATTAGGAAAAATTATCATGATCTTTTCAAAAATAATTGAATCATCTATTTTATAACCAAGACATATTATTATGATCACTATATCATTCAATATTATAGAGGAGTCACCAACAATATCATTCTAATCCACTTTATGATATTCATACTTCAGTTTCAAAAAATTTATCATTTATTTCTTCACATCTATATTTACTTCATAAATAGTTTTCAAACTTTTTCTGATTCCCTTAGCCGCAACAACTCCCATAAAACATAAGAATTAACTTTTATAGTTAGATGTGATTAAATCATTATTATCTCTTCCAACATCGTCAAGATTATTCTTATACATATGTGTATGAGGATAATTTTCAACATGAGGAGGAAATAAATTTATAGTAGATTCAAAAACATCATACTCTAGAGATGAATTTTTTTGAAACATTATATCATTATAGATATGATAGTTTCGTTCCATAAAAATAGAAATCTCCTTATTGTTTATAGAATTAAAATTTTCCATAAAAAATGATCAAAAAAACATCAGAAAAGATAAAGACAAAGAGAACCATTGATCTAATACCAATTGAAAAGGAAATCACAAGATCAATGTACCACTAAGATGGGGAGGGGGATAATAAGTGATATATTTTTCCTTTTATGTTATTTAAAATTTATAACAACCATCACCTCCGGTAAAATTGAATTCAATTTTCCAAAAAAAATCATTCACACATCCACTAGATTATATGTATTTACATGGTTCACTACTTAATAAGATATTATAGTGACTTTAATGGTTTGTAAATAATCCAATTCCACAAAATACACTTGAAAAAATCCTTTTGTGTGCATACAACAAGTAGGTAATACACTTACACTTTTGAATCACTATGATCAATAAAATAGTCCATGTAATTCTTCTTGAAAAATGATGTAAATGAAGTTTTTGTAACAATATACAAAACCATCACCAATTGGTACCAAACATGTAATTGTGTTGCTTAATAATCTACCTTTATGTAGTTATTTAGAATACAATATTCACTTTATTACCTACGAGCAAGTAGAAAAAACTCTTTTGAAATTTTTAGGAAGACTCTGTCATCTAGATTAGTATAATTTCTTCAATCCAGAATCATTTAGTCTGAATAGATACTCCCAAAATAATTATCAAGAAACTTTTTTATTTCACCAAAAATCTTAGTCTAATTTCATGGTCAGATCTAGTAAACATAACCTTACACTTCCTCTATCTAGAAATATTCCTCAAGAAAACTCAATATACAAACTTTTATCTTCCAAAACCTGTACCACACACTCACTCTCTCTAAATTTGAAATGTGTCTCAATAGTAAGTATGTACATTGTACTGTATTCTTTTTATTGGTGACCCAAATTTGAATGGTATAGAATATGATTTTTTTCCCCTCTAATCAAAATTTAACTAAACATGAATTTGATATACATTTCAACATAATCATTGAATCTATTAGTTCTGTATAACTCTTATTGATACATCTTAAAAAATTAGAATCTTATCAAAAAATCCATCTTGATTTGGACATCCAATTTTTTTTTCATCATGGTACTTATGTCCTTTCAATACTATTCACTATTATAATGAAACATATGAAAATATGAAGAATAAAATTCTGTTGTTCCATGCAAACTAAAAATTTGGAAAACCAATTAATTTTCATTTTAGAGCACCATACCAACTGCAATTGATATATCATAAAAATTTCTTATACATTGTTAGATATAAAATTATTCTCATTAATGTCATCATAAATTCTAAATATTCATAAACCCCTTGAAAACCCTTGAGAATATTCAAGACAAATATCTCTTTCTTTAATTGTTGAAAACATTCTAAAACTATGTTTGATGAATTCATGTAGCTTATGACATATCAGTTTCATCCTTCTTCTGATGAATCAATCTATGATTACATCTAATGGATCAACATTGATTCTTTTTTTATGAATCTTGAACCAAATGAAGACAACCTTTATTTTGTTCTATGAAAATGGTTTCCTACATTGTTCATCATCATCTAGTTGATTGGTCCCAAAATCTATAAAATAAATATCAATCTAACTATAATAGATCTTTTTATCTAATTCCATTTATATACCTTCACTGTGATAGATGGATTGGGGTTAGAACTCCTTCGATTGATCGGTAGCACACTGCATCTAATGAACTGGTCTCAATAGCCACTTCTTTCTTCCAGATTCTCTAAAAATAATGATTGATCCTTTATATTTGTTTCTTCAAGGGATCTGATATTCTGATAGATCGGTCTATTAGAACTTCTGAAACATAAATAAAATTTCATCATTTATGGAAAATCTACATCTGGTGATACTTACACCAATGATCCGTGACCAAAATACTCTGAAATCATAAATTTTTTTCTTCCATTATCTCTTGATTGTTTCATGACATTATCATTATTTTGAAAACAATAGGATCAGTATTGCATTATCTAAATTAATTTGTAAATTTTTATGAATTCCCATCATTAGATATCCTTATGTATTTCCATCTGAACCACAATCTGATTAGAATTGCTTACAATAGCAGAACACATTTACTCTATCATTTTCACATATTTTGGATCAAATATGTTTTCGAAAAAAATTTATATAGGAATATTTGAAAATAGAAAATCATCATATAATTTTTTATCATGATATCCATAACTTGATAAATTTCTTCATACCAATCAAAAACATAATTCTAACCCCAATGTTCACCTACAAGCTAGTTCACCCTGAAAAATTTTCCAAAACCGAAAACCAAAAACAATAAAATAAATTATCAAGAATGATTACAATATTATAGTTTAAATAAATTTTTTTTCTATTATAAAAACATACAATGTGAATTTATTTATCATTATGGAAAAAAATATAAAACAATCAACACAAACATCTTCCACCGTCTGAAAACCAGCATCCATCCAACAAGGTCCCAATAGATGAGTATTTCATCAAAAAATAATATGATGAATGGGTATAGATATGGGAGAAATATCCTATCCATGAGGGCCATGAACACTACTGTTGTGTTCATTATCTCTAAAAACATCACCATGTAATCATGCAACCCATACATGCCTTAAATTTTTTTATTCAGAATGTCTTACTCTCTAACTCGAAGATGATGATATCCTAATCAAATATCAAACCTAGGGAACCATTGGGATCCCTATAGTTGACCGAAAATATCCCAAATCTTTGGAATGGGATATCCTTTTTTCATAGTCACCTTTTACACCTTTTTATAATCATTATAGAGTCGAAGATTACCATCATACTTCATGGAGAACAACTCTTCTATTACCCAATGTGAAGAAATTGGCTTGATAAGGCCCTTATGATCTATGTGATCCAAATGTACCATGGGTTCCTTTATCTCAGTTGGAATCATATTATATGGGGGTTTCAAAATGGTTTGTGTACTCTACATAACATCAATCATGAATTTCACTCCTATTTATAGAGGAAATCCTACGATGTCATCCGAAAAAAAGGTCCTGAAAGAGCCTTGTAACTACTGGAAAATAAAAGAGGGATGTGGTTGATCCTATCAAGATATAAAATCTTACCATATATTATGTGATAATTTTGAGATAGATCATGTATATTCCAACCCTGCCTACTCATAGTTCCCACTCTCTATACATAAAAACATATCAAATTTTTTAAAGGGAATAGTACACACCTTTGATAATAGTCTATGTGATATCAGAATCTAGTCTTCTTATCGATGATGAGAATCACATATAATGTCATAATCTCCAAAATCATGAACATTAAAAGATATATAAATATGTTGATAAATGTAGGAACCTTTGGGAGTCAATAGAGACAGTCCACTTTTGTTCTAAATGATATATTAAGAGAGACTAGCGTAGAGTATGGATGGATTGGTTGGTCATTTGGAATAACTACTTATGTAGAGATAAAATAATGGGATGAACATGTATCAAAAAAATAAGTATAAATAGTGGATTTGATCAAGACTCGGAATAAAATTATAGATGAAACCTCTCCACCATTTGTTGGAGTCCGATCCACAACGTAAAGATTACATGCATCATCCCTACAACCCTTTCCCTATTGTTCATAACTAGTACAGGTCTACTACTGAAAATCTTGGCTAGACCTATGGATCATAGTTTGTGGCGTTCTCTATCTTCTAGATGAAATTATGGGAAAAAATATTTTATATGAAAGTTCTTACATGTTACTGACAGTAACTATGGGGTTCCCTACATACCCGATTGTAATGACAAATCTTCTTATAGTTGAAAAAATGTGGGTATCCTCCCTATAGAATTTATAACATAGAACAATGTTGAAAATTTATTCCATAGTTATGATGGATTTCCTTGGCCTTCATGTTCCATACATTAGAAAAGGCACTAATAATAGAATTAGGGGGTCCACCTGTTTGAGTAATGAAGGGTTGGAAAATTATAGTTACTCTTCCATACCAAAGAATCCTCTCAATAGTTAAGACCTTTCTTAGAATCCCATAGTATTAGGTTCGGTCAAATCTCATAATATGTATTCTAATGTTTTATAGAAGTATGATTTTTTTATTTATAGAATTCTATGAAACATTACTGTCTAGAAGTGTTGTGAAATGATGTAACTTAGTAAAGAGAGAAGAGTATGCTAATATCTCCATAAATCATTGGCTCAGTTCCATGAATTCAAATGGTCATTCAGTCTTCAAAATTTTTGGTAATAAATATAAAAAAGTCTTTAAAGGCCTCCAGAATGATTTCTTTTCACCAATTATCCAAAATCATAACTCCCCACAAATTCTTAGCGAGTCCATGCAATATGAATACTCCCAACTTCACATTTTTATCTAATGGTGTCTCGACTGGGTGAAATATTCTATCAATGGTTTCTATCCATTCTTCATCATACTAGGGTCCACCCATTCTATGAAAGGCCATGGGGTGTAGGATATAAAAATAATTATCATTTTCAACCATGTCCATCAGTGGAATATATAATGGAATAACTTCCTACACCACTGGAGTAGGTACTAGAATAGTCCTTGGAGAATCCTACTTAACTACTGAGCCCTCCAAATGTCTATGAGGGAAAATATTCTACATCCAAATGAATATTAGAAATAAAAACAATTTATAATTTGTCTACGTGATCACAAAAAGTTCTTATCAGAGTCTACCCACATCCAAAGGTATAAACCTCCATAAACTAACCCTTGTTTCTATTCATACATGTTATTCATACTCATCATATATATATACCATCACAATTACATGCTTATTACTACTAATAAATTAAAAAATATATATATATATATCCTTACAACCTGGAAACAAATATAAATCACACAATCCAAGAAAATATCCTGTACCAATAGAAAAAATAAAGGAATTTAAATAAAGAGTTATTATGTTGCATGAAACGGTATATATACTTTATTATACACCATAATGGCTAGTCAGGATGCAGGAACACTACCAAATCTCATGAATCACATATCAAAATCATGTATAACACCTGTAGTGAATGTAAAAAATTATTACAACAAATCCAAATTTCCACCACTTTATGGAATCATGGAGGCTATTATACAGTGATTTCCAAGCACTAAAAAATTCAAATTCCCATATCCCAACCATATTATCTAACATATTCTATATCCAACATCAAGGAAAAGAGAATACCAACTTATTGAACCATGTATCTTTGATACCACTTCGTAATATCCGGACCCAAACCACTGGGTCTAATCTAGAGTGCTAAGTGAAGACATTCATTAATCCAAATAAAAAATAGGCTACATACTAGTAGCGAGGGTTAGTTTCTGTCCATGGGGAGACTATACCCTTTGTATCATGTCATAGGATCAATAAAAATAATAAAACATCACAGTATTCATGAAGAAATTAATAAATAAAAAACAATTTATAATGGAAAATCTACCACAATGTATAAAGCCTATCCATAATAATAAAATAATAAAATAAAACATAAGAACTATAGGGTTCATCAGATTCTATTAAATTCCACAACTATCTCTATCCTCTTCTACTTAGATATCCACCATAGAGACCTTTTCATTCACCAAACCCATCATTACATCTATATATTCATAGAAAATATAGAGTATTGTGTGAAAACAAGACTCAATAAGACACCACCAATGAAACCTCAACCTAATGTGATGATGTATAGTAATTCATTCCATAGTAGTATTAACCACATGACAATAAATAAAATAAAATTCAAAACAAAGTGGACATGACCTAACCATGAAACCACACACCCCCATGCATAAATTATTTAGATTCATGCCATTAGATAATTGAATGATTTGGAAGTAACCAAACAAGACCCAATACAACATCCCCATGATGACACATGAACACATAACAGAGAATTGTCTACCCATCAATAAGACCATGTCACTCAGTGTCCTCTATTAGAGAATATAATGTAATCATATCAACATGATACATATTAGTGAGAGGCCCTTGTAAAATCAAGGCTTCCTCAAGTGGATCCTCAAAACAACCCCATGTGTACCTCGTACCTCAACCATTTTACACAGCTCACTGATTTAAATTGATGAAACCTAGTGAACTTCTCCTCTAATTGATAAAAATTTCATGATGGTCCACCTATCTCAAGTACCACTCACAACCATGAAGGAATGGTGAAACACGTACATGGTGATCATATATGTAGGAATAACATATCATCAAGTGTATATAGTGGAATAAATAAAAGTATGTGAGCAAATGATACATGGAAAGGCTACACTAATATCACTCATGTAATCTAAATGAGTCTCATAGATACCCACAATTCCACATGTGATCCCAATCAAGAACTCTATCAATAAGACAAAAACATCCATCAAAGTATGGTAGACTGTATAAATGAGATCTCGAGTGGTAAGGAAATTTTACTCAATAGATTCACATGTTGATGTTAAGGTCCCTTGAAGAATTCATCACATAAACCTCACTCACGCACATAACATAAACAATAAAATTCAAAAGGCTCCTTGAACATAAAAAAAATCACATCACAGTTTCATGAGAATGTTGATGATTAAAGATATAAGGGGGAACCAAAATCTCATCATGGAGTAGGCTATTGGAAAAAACATAGAAGGAACCAATGGAAAAATGATTAAAGATTCTATATAGAGGACTGTTGGAACCAACCACCAAAGAAAAAATATTGAAATATACTATGGTATGGAGGTGTTTAGGAACGATGCCTCCAAGGTTCAAGAGAGGACACCGTGGTCATAAGAGATGTTTGTGTCATTTAACATTGATGATTCATGCTCTTTGGGGGCATAAAGGGGTTTTCTAAAGCATGGAGGTGCATCTTTAGCCTTGTGGGTGTTCTTGGAACCCATTAAAATGAGGAGGACCAAAGGTCTTTACATGGGGAACCACTAGAGGTTGCATCAATTTGATGACCTTTATTTAAGGAACATAAACTCCCCTACATTATTCAAAAAACACATACCTCATTTTAAAAATAAAACACTATTTTAAATGAAAAAATGCTCAAAGAGATCCACTCGATGAACTACTCTTCTAGATATAGTAACTGATGCATAAAAGGAAAAAGTAGTATTGTCCAAGGAACTATGACGTAGCCTCTGATGATCCATCGATTTACGACCTAGGCTACAACACAGTCTCCCATAGACATCCCACACTATTATATATTCCATACATCAATAATGTGGCCTTAAATTCCAACACCCTTATGGTGCATCCAAAATCAATACTGTGAAACACCTCTTTTTGCAGGATGGATCATAATACTATAGAACAACCACAATGATATTGGTAGTAAACATAATAAAATGTGTTTAAGTCTTTCCAGTAAATTCCAATCCCACTTGATCAACACAAACATGGATCATCATAATAAAAATGAGGCAAACATGACTATTATTTAATAATAAGAAAATATTGGGGTTTGTAAACATCATTAACAATTTCTGTCAATCTATCATTCATTGGAGTGATAATTTCATCTTCCTACATACTAAATATATCAAATTTATGTTTATAAGTTTTGTACCACAATTTTTGACATTTTATGTTCATTCATAAGAAAATTTAATTATATCCCACATCACATAAGATATAGTGCACTGATAAAGTTAATTAAATTCATTAGTTCATAATCAATAAATAATATCACACATAACGTTGGAATGAAATTATTAATTGACTACACGAATAGAACTTCATATTTATGTTTCACCTACACAAATATTATATGGTCTTATATCTTTCAAATTAATTGTCAATCAATGATTATTTAAATAGAAATTAATGTGATCTTTCTAGATAGGATAACATTCACCACTATTGTAGGGATAACTGATCATAGACATACCTTCTCTAAGATGATCCATTTAAATTAGTCTTTATATATATCGTTTACCCATTATTTTAAAGGAAAAAATAAATCATCAATATTCTTTAAATGATCCCTTCCTCTGATATAACTTTTTGTTATTAGGTAAAATGAACAATATATCTTCAAATAATTCATTAAAAAGACCCATTCCTATGGTACCACATTT
Organism: Viscum album; assembly: GCA_963277665.1. Lineage (NCBI taxonomy): Eukaryota > Viridiplantae > Streptophyta > Magnoliopsida > Santalales > Viscaceae > Viscum > Viscum album. The sequence goes on along the minus strand of OY728141.1, from coordinate 1,360,490,319 downwards.
GTTTAACAGATGATGAGTGAAAATACACAAGAGGGATGGGGGGACTGTTTCATTTTAAAAATTCTAAAAATTTAAATTTTACCTCTTCAAATGAAGTGATATTCTCCTTCTCTCTTAGTATTAGGTAATGTAATATATAATAAATAAAATAATGAGTAGGAAAAGGTTATGTATATTAGTTTAGATAATAGGGAATCCATAGTTCACTCCACCAACTCTCTCTCTATGATCTTATAAATTTTCACTATGAATTTCATTTTATCCGGTGTCTAGGAAAATATAGTGCAAGTAGTTGAAACCATACAACATGTCAGGAAAATCTATATAGAACCCCAATAACGTAGTCTAAGAATCAAACACTCTACCAATGACTAGTATAATCAGTTGAAACATCAAGATAATATATGTTATTCAAAAATATTGAACAACATTATCTCATAGTTTCCTCTAGAAAAAATATATGGTCTAATTTTCAAAAAAAAATAACAACAATAGAAAATAAATCATCTATGATTGTAGGTTTCCATATTTCAATGACAAAAGCTATAGTAAAATAAGAATACAATTAATTTTATTTTTGATAAGAGATTCTTCATTGAAACATCTTTCTATAACACCACCACCATCTTCATTTTGAATTTATTATATAATTTTTCAAGCCACTGTAGAAAATATATCTGTCTTAAATAATTTGGAATCGGAATTCAGTCAACAGGTTTCTATAATTTTAATCATAATTGTAAAAACTGTAGTGAAAAAAAATCATTCAGATAATAAATTAAATCAAGAATAATAATCTTTGATAAATTATATATTCCATTTAACCATAAAAATGTTCGTCCAAAGAATCTTAATGATAATTTTCACAAACCATACACAAATTAATAGACTTCGATGTTTTTTAATGTTTCTGAATTATCGTTTCAACAAATTTTGACTTGAATAATTATATGATAATTCTATAACTGATCCTTGAAAAATAATGTGGATATTAAAATTTCAAATTAGAATATATTTTCAAAAAATATATCTATATATAATTTATTTTAGTAATTAATTTATTCACAATTATCTTCACATTGATTCTTGTAAAAAATAATCTCCATAAATTTATTCTATAATGATGAAAATAATTACAATATGAAAGTAAAACATTAACTTCGCGGAAATATCTAGCAGATTTTTTGAAACTAAATTCTTCTATAATTTATACAATAAATTTGGTATTCAAAATTTAAATATTCAAATTCCAAATTGGAATATAGTTTTAAAAAAGTTTCATTATAAAAATATTCTTGAAAATGAACCATGATAATATTTTGATTAATTTTTAATATCTAAAATAAAATATTTTTATTTTAGTTTTAAAAAAATTCCAAATAATTACATTACTATTCCTCTTGAAAATTATCGAGAATTCATTTCATGATGATATCATAGCATTCAACCATTTTCAACCACCCCAAAACATCTAATTTAGAAATTGGTCCAACAGAAATAAATTTTGATAATTTTAAATTCATTCAAATCAATCAAAAAACATTCAAATCAATATTTTTTATATTAATATATCTTCAAAATACTTTATCCAATATATTCAAGAAACTATATATGGTTTCAATGAAAATTTCGAGCACCCAAATGGCTTTTCAACAATTCCCATAGTTTCATTATTTTATGAAAATCATTTTATCTATACATATAAATATAAACCAATCAATTATGAGGATTTTAGGTCATTTTATGAAAAAAATACCAAGATATAATAAAAAAATAAATAATTTAGTTAAGTAGAGAAATACATGAGTATTCAATCTATTTAAATGTCGAAAGATAATAGAGAATTCCATAGTGAGATATTCTTCAATAGATAATAAAATATTAAAGATATTATAATCTTCACAAATAATTAACCACGAATGAAATAATACCTGATAATATCTTGAGTTTGAAGAATAAATAAGAATATTCTCGTTGACATGTGGAATGTTAGTCTCATGTGTGTTTTGGTCACATTTGTTGTCAATATGTAAATAAATTTTTGGTGTAAATATTAATTATGAAAATTTGAGATGTTTTTGAGAAGAGAAAATTCCAAATCAAATTTTCATAATTATGTTTCTTTACTAAGTTATAGGAACCCATCTTACGGAGGTCTATAAGAACTTTTCATAACCAAATAAGATGGTGCAATGTTGTTCATAAAAGTCCCAAACATCATGAAGTTTTTCATGATTTTAGAAATATGTGTACAAATTTTTACAATATGATAAATGCCCATGATAAATTATAAAAAAATATTTAGATATTTTTCGATGATGTTTTTGTACAAATTTTTGGACAATGTTACTTGAAAAACATTTTTAAATTGTGCTGCTAAAGAGACCAGAAAAACATTTTTCAAATGAAATTAAAAATAAATTGAATGAAATCTGGTGAGAATATTGTATAGTTGAGTTGGTCTTCATTTTTAAAAAAGGGTTATTTTGATCCCATTTCATGAGTTGTTTGAAATACATGAAATATTCAAAATGAAAAAACCTAAAAAATTATTTCAATAATTCCATGGCAATAAATAGAGAAGTTTTAATTAGACTGAATTTATTAGAAGTTAAAATATTATAGTAAAAAATCACCAATCAGTTAATATAAATAGAAGGTTGTATATGGAGTATAAAAAATAGTTTCTGTATTAATATTTTATTATAAAAGTGATTTCATTGAAAAGGATGTATAATTTTCAAGGTTGTATGGTTATGAAGTGTGCTGCTGAAGAAATGTAGTCAGAAAGACATCCATCAGAGGTACATCCATTTGATATAGAGTTCCATGGAGATAATATGACATATTTTCTATCAAAAAACACTCCAATTATCCAATGTAAATTTATTTTCTTCTAAAATCAAATGATGAAAGATAAGGGTGCTCCATGCAGTGAGAGGAATAAAAATTTTGAGATGACATTTAGTTTCCAAACTGGTGATTGATAATGAACCAATAGATATAGTTATAGAGATTGATAGGAAAAATATATATTGAGTACTTTCAGTCAAGGTTTCCTAGAAAAAGAGAAACTTAATGAAGGATCATAATAGGAATAAAATATTTTAACTCCATTGTAGAAAGGAAAGTTGTTTTATAAAACAAACCATTCCAGATGAACTTTTTTTGGATCTTTACAAACACTTTGTAAATTCCAAATTCTTTGTTAATTCTCTAGTTATTCATTTAATGCTTTATATATTTATGAGGTTAAAGAAACTATAAAAATTTATTTAAAACCATTGTTATGGAATATTGAATAAATGGTAATCTTTCAAAAATATTCATCAATATTGAAGAATGTTTCTAAAGTGTTGAGAAACACTCCAATAAAATCAAAATAATAAATATATTCAGTTTTAGAGTATTAGTGAGTGGAAAATTGAAATTTTATTCCTACCATTTTTTTGGAGCACCTATTTAATGGGGTGAACACCTATTAGATGAATAAGAAGTTCAAAGTGTTCAATTAAACTTTCTCTAAGTTTAATAAGAGTTCAATGGATAACTGAGCTTTGATCAAAGAGCTAATGGATTAAGATCCGATGTATGGGGAACCATTAAAACAAGAAACACCATAAAAAGTTATCATATACAAAAATAATGGGAAGAAATGGATAAAGAAAAATGGATGAATCCATCAGACAGAGGAAAAGAGATGACGGTTGGATGAAGGGACATTGCCTATTTTTTCATTTCCAGAAAATTATGGAAAACTTAGATTAATAGTATCAGGGTCTAACAATCATCATGCGGAACAGTAATGTCAAATAGTCTTTTAAGTGAGTTATTAATGATCTTGAATAATATGTATAGGTAAAGTATATCCATATAGCTTATGGAGGAAGGGAATATCATTCTATAATGGATCAAAAAATAAGATGTAAAGATATTGTAGATGGGGGTATAACTAGTTACTAAAAATCCCTGTTGTTTAGGTGGTATAACTATTGGGGACTAAAGTGTATATAGTTATGAAAGTTAGAAGGTATAACCAAATATGTGAGGAAGGGTTAATTAATAGATTGTAACCAAATTTGGCTGGAGGATAAATAATCATGTGTAGAACCAATGGTTTTTTTTGGATTTTTATTTTATGAAGATATTATTAAAATAATACATGTTGAGAGGAATAACCAATATGGTAAGGACTGATTTTTTGTAGCTAACATTTTAATTATCACATATTGATCTCTATTTAAATTTTTCATAACAAAAGGGATGATGATATTTATATTAGTTTGGATTGTAACTCTTACAAGTGTTTAGAGGTTAAGAAGTTTTCCTGAAGATGTTAGGAGACTTCATTATAAAATAAAAAGTGGTAACTGATTCATCCCTCCCCTTATCAGATGTTGATTTAAAATCGCATAATTCCATGATTATGGCTCCCATAGATAATTTTTATTAAAATAATATGGGGTTTCTAATAGTTATTAAAATGTGGGATAATGAGAGAGGAAGCTATGAAGGAAATGATAATTTTAGAGAATGTAAGTTACAAATATTTACACATTGAATTGAATATGTTAATATGGTTAACAATGAAATTATTTATGAATAATTCTCAAGGTAAAATGATATATTCAACAAAATCAGAGGTTTTTCTGAGAAACTTGAATATTATACTATCATTAGATAACTAATGAGAGACTTTCATGATAGATTTAATATCAAAGTTTTAACTTTATAAGATAATAAATATTTATCATTTAATGAAATTAAGAATATTTTCTTAGTATATGACCTATAGAAAAAAATTCAAGAAAATTGATAAAAATTAAATGTCATTAAAAGATTTGTAAGAAGGTTATATAAGTGATAATGAAGCCGAAGAATAACAATGTGATTTAGATTTTTGTAAAGAAGAAAAAATTTAAACTAAATCATTTATCATCTTTCCAAACGATTTAGAAAGTGAAATTGGAAAGGTAATGGTAAATTTTTCTAAAATTCTATAATTTAATGGATAAGGACATTTTATAAAAAATCATCCTAATAAAATTTATGAAGAATCTGAGTAAAAAGAAAAAGATAATATGTCTTGTAAATAGTACTGGATGAGAAATATGACAATTATACTATCTATAAGAAGAACTTTTTTATGGGTAGACTAGAGAAGTATAACTCTTCCTCAAAAAATCCTAACTGTCATTAGAACTTCTATTCATATATTAAAAAAGAAGGTGCTCAATTGGGTAGTGATGATGATGGTGAAGAGAGAATTGAAAGTCAATGGATTCTAAAAGAAAAATTCGAAGAAAAATTTGATGAAAATACCCATATCAATAAGAAATAAATAAGTTGAATAAAAAAGAGAAGGAAATCAATTTTGAGAATGTTAAGAAAATAAAAAAGGAGGATATAAACCTCAATGTGATTATATAATCGAAAATAAATGTTAGTGAGGTATAATGGAAACTTAAATATTATAAAAAAAATTAGTTAGTTAAGAGAATCCCAATATTTTAGAAACTGAACTTATTAAAAAAAGTATGTAGAATATGTTGAGGTTTGTAGTATTCAAGTAGCCAGTAAATAATCAGAAACAATGTTGTTCTGAGAAAGAAAAAGAGTTTTGGGATCACAATCAATGATTATTACAAAAAAAAGTGAGTCATGAAATATGTGGGAATACGTCACAACAGTATTTTAGGTTAAATGTGAATCTTCACAAGCTGGTAAAAATAAGGGTTTATAGAAGCAAATTGTTTCTATTCCTGTAAAATTCATGTGTACATCTACTTCTAAAAGCACTGCATATACAAAATCCAATATTTTTGATAAATCATTCTCTACTAATAAATAGTATGATTCTTTAAAAATTTATATTCCGAAAGAAGTTTCCCATATATTTTTAAAATAAATCATTAATAAATAGTAGATAAGTACTTTTAATAATAGAAACGATCAAGATTCATAGTTCATTGCTGGTGTGGTGGATTTTTTTTACGAAAATGCATACCCATGGGAGTGAAACATGTCTTTGGTGAGAAATATGTTTGAATCAACAAAGAGTTATCATAATAAAAGAATATTTTTTTTATAATTCATATTGTGGAAGAGAATAATATTCAGAAAATTAAGAATATTAAAAACTCAAAAGATACAAATTAAAATACTATGAAAGCTGAGAAAAGAATTAAATTTAGGAAATTGGAGAAGGTTTATAAAGTTGAGAATAGTAAGTAAGTTAACTATGGAAAGATATAATTTCCAGTAATTTGGTTAGAGAAATGGATATGGTTAGAAAGATGGAGAAAGAAGAAAATTTAGCTAAATTATAACGAAAGAAAGAAGTATCTAAATATGGGTAAAGAAGTTATAAAAAATATCAATAGGATGAAAGATAATAATTATTTAAAAGTTATAAATATTTGAGTAATATGGGCATGTTAAAAAATATATGTTACTATTTACTCATATTAGAAGAAAATATTAAAAATTTATTACAAAATCAAGGTAACAAAAGTGTTACTAAAGTTGAATAAAAGCTGACAGATTCATATGATGATTAAATTAATGAGAGTAAATCTATTAAAGAAATCTGATGAGAAAAAATATAAATTATAAAGAACATATATTTAAATATCCATAAAGGATAAGATTAAGTTAATATCAAGAGAGGATTCTCTATTCAGCCTTTACTTCTATGTAAAACATTATTTCCGGAATATTCAAAAAAATATTTTTCCCTATACAAAATTATAGGTAATTGATGGAATTTATGTAATATATATAGTTAAGTGTTTTAGAAGTTTTATAGAAATATTTGGATATCCAACACTGAAACATTTTACCACCGTTATGAGTAATGGAGATCTACCATTAAGGTGGAGAAAATATAAATATTCTATGGTATGAGGTTCAAACCTTTCCTTAAATTTTTTTAACAAAGATGAGATGTTGGATAATAGTTTTTTACAAACATGAAATTTTTTGATATGTTTATCGAGATTGATGTAGGATCTATCTTAATAAACTAACCTTGATTGATAAAAAAAAAAATAATTTTATAAGAATATTTAGGAATGTATTTTCATGAATGACATGTAATGGGCATCATTGGTCTTCTTGATTATACCATCTTGTTTTCTACATCATGTTCACCCACATAGTTCTAGAGTTGTTTAGTTAAGGGATATTTCATAAGAAACTCATGTGATGTAATTTCTCTTTGAAGAAAGGTTTTCAAGACTCAAAGTTGAAGGATGAAAATATTAGATAAACCCATTTAATTTTAATTTCAATAAGGGGGATATGTAAAGTCGGGTGCATAAGTAGATTAAATATCTTATGGTGATAAATAATTGAGTACACCTATTGATGATAAAGATGTTTTATGTATTCTGTGGTTGTAGAAAATAAACACAAATGGGATACTCTTAGGACCAATGGTGTTTTGGTAACATTTTACTAAATATATAAATACGTTTTGGAGTAAATTTTTCATAATAAAGATGAAAAAAATTTGGAGATGAGAATTTTCCTTAATAAATTATCTTAATTATGATACTTTATGGTAGTTTTTTGAACATTACTTATAGAGGATTATAAGAAAGTTCCTTAACCAAATTAGATGATTTTAATCCCTTCATCAATTTTGCTAATATCATGAATTTTTCCTAATCCACATAATGTTTTTACACATTTGTAAACATTTAGAAATTCAGAATCTAGATTATAAAATATTGGATTTATATTTGTGATTGGTGTTTTATAAGTTGTTTTTTTCTACATAACCAGATGATAGTTTGTTAAAATAAGAGCTAATGAAACTGGATGATCATTTTTGAAAGTTAGGGCTGAGTAAATCAAATATAAATTGGTTATATGAATGTGTTTTCGAGTTTAGGTACATTAATATAAATGTGATGTTTAAATCATTTGTAATAATTACCATAATTCCAAGCAGGGTTCTAGAAAAACAATCAAGAAAAATAATATCAAGAATTTTACAAAACCAAAAAGATAAAGTTACATGAAATAGACATATTTAGAAGTTGAAACATTGTATTCAACATTCATAAAATAATTGAGATAATATGTTACAGGTAGATGGAGTTTCAAAAAATAGAGTTTGTTTGATGTTTCAATTGACCGATAGTTTTCATTTAAAAAGTTGTACGCATTTTAATAGTGTATAGTTATGAAATGTATTGTTGAATAAAGGTAGGCATACCAACATCCTTCAGACATACACTAAATGGACATAGAGTTCCGTGGAGCTTAAATGAAAAAAGTTCCATCATAGAAATATGGAAAATCATATTGATATAGATTTTACACTAGAATAGAATGGATAAATGTAATCATTCTCCAATAACTGAATGGAATATAAATTTGGAGGTAAATTTGAGTTTCCAAAATGATGATTAAAAAATATATAATTGATATAATTTAAGAGATTAATCAGATAAAAACATATTTATTATATTATACAATGGTTTCAAAATAAAAGAGAAACTGAATAGAGGTGCATCAAATGAATAAAACAATGGATGTTCTTCAATCGGAGGAATGCTGTTTCATCCAAAAACCTTTTCAGATTTATCATTTGAGAATCTCTAAAAAAAATTAAAAGTATTTATAAAATTTCAAGGCATTATAAAGTCATTAAATATTTGATAACTTGTTGATGTTATGGAATGTTGATAAAGGTTCATAACACCAAGTGAATTAATGTACAATGAAAGTGGAACCTCTTAAGTAAATTTTTGGGTATTCAAGAATGTTCTAGATTTTTTGTGAAGAATTCAAATGGAATTTAAATAATAGAGATATTTAATTTTTGAATTTAACTGAACAAGAATATGAAATTGGTTTCTCACCATTTATATTTTTGGAGGACATATATAAAGGGGTGAAATTATTATTGCACTAAACATTGTTCACGAATAAAAAATAATAATACATTTATGTTTAATTTAAAGGGATGATATTCTAATAGAATTTTTGTTTCTAGTTGATCTATTGAAATCAGTTGAATTACCATTGGATAGAGAATATGTTGAGAGTGGTTGATTTATTTTTTACTCCATTGAATACGAATGATACTGATAGAGTTGATTTAATCAAAAATCCAATAGAAGGAGTCTCAACTGATATATACCCATTAGGAAGAGGGATACTGAATGAATTTTTTAGAACAATGTATAATGAGAATCAATGGATAGAGTCAATTTAGAAGATCCATTAAAAAAAGGAAAAAAAGATTAATGGAACACATATAAACATATTCTAAGGAAGTTATTTATATATATTATGGAAAACATAGATTGAGAATATCAATGGCTAAAAATCCTCGAGAGGAAGATTAATTCCTACAAAGCCTTTAGATATCCATTGAAGATAATGAATATTGTAAATATGTGAATTTGATCTAGAATTATTATAGTGGAATATATTATCTTTCTAAAGTGGATTAGAAAATTAAATGATAAGTCTTGTAGTTGGAGTGAAGTACTAGTAACAAAAAAAATTAAGTGGGGGTATAATCTATTGTGAATTTAGTTGAAATTATTAGCATAGTTGGGGGTATAACCAAATTTTTCATAAGGCACAACTAATGGGGAAGAACTATGGTTGGATGGAAGATGATTAGTGGTGTTTAAAACATGTTTTTTCATGTGCCATTGTATTTCAATAATAATTTAATAAAATAATCCATGTTAGGAGGAATAACCATCATGGAAATAATTATGCCTTTGTATTGAACCTTGTAAATATCTTTTTCTGATCTATTATAATATTTACTGCCTATGAAAGGTTAGTTTGAGATTTATATTTGAGTGGATCATAACTCTAATAAGGTTTCTAGATATAAGAATTTTTCCTAAGATGTTATTAAATATTCTTATAAAATAAAAGTGATCCTTTATTCACCCCTGCCCCTCTCAGTTATATCATACATCTATCTAAGTGAAATACAATGAATATCAAAAAATTGAGGATCTCTAATTTTATTTTTATTCCAAATTAATGATTTATTACAAACATGATGTTCCAAATGTGTGTTACTTTCTAACCATGAAATTTCCAAATGTGAGGATCATTCCAAATATGAGATTTCTAAATGCGAGGACAATGTCGCATGTGATGTCCCAAACATGTAGATGTCTCCCAATTTGGGGTCATAAACCTAGGGTTTCCATCTTCCAAATGTGGGTTTAAATTCAAATATATGGATCATTTCATTTTCAAATAGTATAATTTTTATTCAATCAAATAATTAGGATTCCATCTACACATTGAACAATTTTCATCATAAAAATGGGAATAACAATAAAATATTAAAAAAATAAATTAATATAAATACATAAAAATAATAAATAATAAATAAAATATATTTAAATTGATTAATTAAAAATGAATAATATCATAAATAATAATAAATAAAAATACGGGGTGGGTTTTATTAATTATCAAAATTATAAAAAAAAATTGATTTTTAGTAATTTTAAAAATATAAATAAAGTGGAAAAGATCCAATCAATATTAATAACATGGGATATGACTGAATAATTTTAAATGGATTGTGGGTTAAGGAATGGAATAACAAATATGAATATTCCAGAAATTGCTGAATTATTGGAATGATAATGATGTTGAAATATAAAATTGAAACCTATATGGTTACCCTTTCTATGAAAATTGGTTGTTCTATTTTTGATGTTGTAATAATGTTAAATTGTTTCTTGTGTGTGGGTGTTTTTTTGTTGACATAAATTACAGAAGTGGTTTTGGGTAATAAATGAGGAGAATGTGGATGATACAGTGAAACCTTATAGGATTTGATGGATTAAGGTAGGTGTGATAATACTACCATAACAAGTTGTGTACTATTAGACCCTATAATATGTTGGTGGAATTAAAGGTGCATTTGATATTGCAAGACATTACGATGTGTGGATGAGATGATGACACATGGTGGGGGTACTTCATGTTTGGAGGAAGGCATGAGGCTGATGTTGTATATATTAATTATACCAAAATGTGATAATAATATAATTGTGGGTGGTGTGTGGAGATTATGGAATAGTTATGGATTTTATGAGGATGATGGGTGGGGGATGTAAACATAAGGGGTATAGAAAGAGGTTCACGCCCTTTGTGTTTATTTAACCTTACCTTGGTGTGGTTGAGATGGGTTTTAAGAGATGTGGAAGTGGAAAATTTGTTATAGAAAGGTGTTATGTTGATATGTAGTTTTGGATATGAGATATGACAACTAATTGTGGAGTGGGGTTATGCTTCATTAAATATTGTTGTTGTAGCTTCCTTATCTAATTTATGATCAGATTTTGAGAGTGTTCATCCTACTGGACAACTACCAGTTAGTAGTGTAATGAATTTAGAGGTAATTGAGTGTAGAGAAAGCATTAAGGCCCATGATACATGGATATTGATGATGGTTTTAGAATTTATAGCTATTCCCATTTGGGTTATGGAATTTATTTTTTATACTGGATTTGGAAGTGAAATGAGATGTTTTGGGAATTATGTAAATGGTGTTAAATGATGTGGGATGTTGAGTTATATGATTTTATTCATATTATTGTTTTGATTATATTTACGATTGGTATGTTTTGTTTTGTTAAAATCACTATTACATACTCCTGGATATTTATTACACATAGTTTTTTGTTTTTTGTAAGGATGATCAAACTGAGTACCCTCAAGTGATCACTGTACCACTATTTGCTATGTTTTCCTGGATAAACTGAAAGTAATTTGAGCTATTCTTTTAGTGTCTCTTATAGAGTTAATGGATGATTTTGGAGTTATAGAGATCATTAATTCATGTATCCATAAAATTTTGTATATTTTTCATTTAATTATCATATGGGAAATTAGAATTTATTTTTTGGAGTGTAATAATTTTCTTTTCGATTAGTGTTTAGTTAATTATTCTTCGGAACTTATGAGGGTAATTTTTTTCCTATTCATATTTTACACCCTGGTTACTAGTCAGCAACTTTGGGCCTATTAGAGGCAGAATTAAATGGTTTCACTTTCTATTTTTGTAGGACCAATATGGGTTTCAGTATGGGTGGGTCATGAAGTAGTAGTATCAGATCATTTAATTGAGTGTTAATATGGAATTCAGAGTTAAGGGGAAGTGATAATATCTTGTGATTTGTAGTTAATTCCTTAAAATTAATCATAACATGTGATTTTGACCAAGTATATTGATTAGTATACATATATTTATGGCCTCCTCTTATCAAACACAAGGTCTTTGAGAACCCAATAAAATATTTCATTGAATGTTTAACTATTCCGGTGTATAAATCACAGGGAGGTACATTTATCATCATCATTAACTGTATTAACATTCAAATTATGGGTATAAAATTATTTTATATTATTTTTCTATGTTGTAGTTGTTTTTTATTTTTCATCTATTTTGAAAATATTACCTACATTTAATGAAAATAGAAATATTGTAATTAACTAGAATATTCTATTTAACTAAAACCATATTGAAACTTGGATTTCATTACCCCATGTTATCTATGAAAATATTCCCCAAGAATTTTTTTCTCCTTTGGTTTTTGAATGGTGTAGCTGGTTTAAAAATTTCCACTACACTAAAATTGGATTTTATGAATATTTTAAAAAATCATTGATAAATATAATGTATCTATTTTAATGGGTTTTTTTTAAAATTTGTACATAAATATTTCCAAAAATATTCTATTTTCATAACCCTTGAATTTATTTCCCCAGATCCCAAACATCTCTACACTCCGCCACCTCCAATATGTCTCTTAATCCCTCTCTGGCCTCAAGCCATCACCACTGAGCCCTCATTGATGATACACCTCCATTGAACCAATGAACCTTAGATACCTGCACTTCCCCCTATCCCTTGATACGATGGTGTGCCATTCTCCCCTTTCCCCTCCATAGTCTTTGTTCCCTACCATCATGCTACTTTGTCATCACCCTTTCCCCATTCCATCTTAATAGTCAGTGTATATTTTGATAATCTATCCATTTGTGTTTATTATCTTTTACATCTAGTGTTTTTTGTTTTTGATTAATCTCAAATTTAAATTTCTTATTGGAAAACAATAATTATGCGTAATTCTTGTCTTTATTGATATTATTGAATAAGGTATTGAAATTTAAAGAGGGTTTTATCAAAAACTAGACTTATTTTATTATTATACTTTATCGGTGGTTTTTTATGATTGTACCAAAAATGTTTTTTCATTCATAATAGAAAATAAAGGATTGGAAAATTCAAAAAATATAAACATAGTTAATTCAAATTCACCTGAACTTGTATTTATCTCACTAGTCCTTACACAATCAGTTCGAAATAGAGGATAAGAACTTTCAAAAAACACACCCAAAAAATACTTGAGTACAGATTGTATGGTTATTGAGCTATTTGATAATTTTTGACCTCATACGATCATATCCATTTTTCATTTTATAATCATTAAATATTATTATATGAAATTTCTCATTTGGTGATGAATTCTATAAATTTTAATTCAAATATATGAAAAATAATGTTATTCAAAAACCTAATCAAATTAATCTGTATTATGGAATGAATTTTAAAATTATTAGTAAAAAAATAATGAAATCAAATGTATAAATTAATAAAAAATTATTTTGATGATAATTTGAAATAAAATAACTATATTTGATTTTATGACTATTAATAAGGTGGCTTAGCCATTTGTGTTAGAATTTATATTCATCTTTAATAGTAAACTAATGATAATTTTTAATATTTTTGATTTCAAAAAAATTAGTAATTTTTATTTAAATGACATAAAATTTATTATGTTCTCACAATTTTCAATAATTAAGTGTAATAATTATAGATATATGGATGAATTCTTGATCACATTACTAAGGAACACACCTCAGTATGGTAAGAGTTTGCAGAAGTTTTTAGATTTTTAAAATTAAAATTTATCCATTGGTGGGTAAAAAAAATTTCCATTCCCTAAATGTAAATTTAGAAAATGGTTGAAGATGCATGAAGTTTATGAATACTTTATACTGATGTAATTCCTTTCTCAATTTTTTTTTGATTCTTTCATAGAGAGTTGAATGTCATAGAATGGTTTCCCACTGATGTCAGTAAACAATATGATCTCCCAACTTCATCTACAAAGGATAACAAAATTCAGAACCTTATAAATGATTCGTTCAGCATTATAGGGAAATATAATCAGTATAAAAACATACCTAAATAACAAGTTGAGGGTTATATAAATAATAACTTGACAAATGTTACTTTTTGGTAATATTGAAAAATGAAATCAAGATTGTGAAATATCATTGGATTATCCTCTTATTGTTTTGGATACTAATATAGGAGGTAACTACACTATACAAACAACTATGATTCATGATTCATTTAATGATAGAAATCAATATATGTATAGAGAATTTCTAAAATATTAAAAACATTCTTTTCTAATGATGGTATACTACATAAAATTCATATGTGTAATTACAAATAAAATATTTGCATGATATTGTTATTGTTGCATGACACATTTCCTAAAGCTAATATCCCTAAGGATTTTTATGAAATGAAAAAAATGTTATTAATATTGGTCTATGTTATAAAAAATGCACTCTTGTCCCAATTATTGTATGATTTATTAGAGAAAGGATTAATGTAGATGAGAATGTAAAATATGTTTAGCCTTTAAATGGTATTAAATGGGTAGTGATGGATGTATTAGTGAACTTCATACTATGAATAATAGGATAAAAAACACACCTGCATTGGTTTTTTGTTACCACCCAAAACACATCAATTGCAACGATCATTCATGTAAAAGAAAACTAATAAACACCTGAAGTGGAAATCTACAGATAATAAAAATCATGGTTTAATGAAACATCCAAGTGATTAAAAATCATAAAATAAATTTGATCCAATAAATATATACATATCTCATATTATAGGAATGCACAATTAGGATTCTGCTAATGGGATTAACCCATTTGGGACTTTCATTGCTTTTTTATCATTTGATCGGTTGTTTTGTACTCATATAATCAACCATTACGGATGTTTATGAAACAAATATCCTTTATCATTTTGAGGATTATTTTTTAGAAAAAATTACTGTAAATGATATTGAAGTATACTTAAAACATTTATTTGATTTATTGAAGATGTTATGGGAAAATTGTATTGAGAATTATGATACAACTTCGGGAAAAATGATCAAAATTCTTGATACTCTAATGTAGATAAGTAGTTAATTCCCTTAACTAGGTATCTTATCTTGTATGAACACTTAAATTGGTTTGGATTGTATTTTTATAACAATTATCTTAATCTTCAACGACTTCCATATAGTATGAAATGGTGATTCTTGTGTCATTATAGATTTCTCGATGAATCTAATAGATTTTGGTTAAAAAAGTCAAAGTTAAATGGGTCTATAGATCATAGACCACATAAAATTTTTTTATGGGTTTGGAAATATTTTCACAATTAGTAAATATTAAATGAGAATCTAGGAGCATGCATCATTTAAGTGATATTGGGAAATGAATTCAATGTGAATAATCACTCAAAATCAGAACAAAACAATGGAAGAAAAATGTATATTTTTCAAACTCATATGTTGGGAATTTACCTTATTGTGTCCTAATATTTATGTTTTTCATATTGAGAATAATTATTTTTAGAATTTTATCTTCAAATTACTTAATGAGAATAAAAACTTGAAGGACCATCTCAAATATTATAAAGATTTAAAAATAATGAATATAAAGGATAATCTATGATTAGATGAGACTGGAATGTTTGATCATACAATTTTTCAAATGGAAGATACGAATAAATATATATTCCTTGAAATAATAATACACATGAATGTATATAAGGGTTATTCAAGTAACATATCAAGGTTATTCTACTTAAATAATCGTAGGATACATTGATTGAAATGCCATGATTCACATATTTTATTACACCAGTTTGTACCATTGGAATTACATACATTGTTACCTAAAACTTATGATCTAGTTGTACTCCAATTATATACATTCACCAGAAAACTAAATATTAAAACTCTTCAACAGGATAAACTTGAATATATTTATGAAATATTTTTTATTTCACTTTTTCAAATAGATATGATCTTTGATCCAACATATTATACTATCTTGATGTTTTTAACTATGAATTTCATCATTGGAAGTAAATTAATATGTCAAATAAATTATTGATGGATGTATACAGTTGATAAGTAGTTTATTTATAATTTTTTAATCTTAATTAGACCACTATTTACACCTTATTAAATAAAAAATAATGTTTTATTCATTTTATTTGACAGACACCTTGGTTATTTGAAATCATATGGAAAATATAATCGTCAATATACGGATTATTTCTAATGGTTATATAACATAGTAGTGTCTTAACATTTATTCTGGATACTAGGATAATATTGAATAAATATTCAATGTATTTTTACATGTTAATGAAAAAATGACTCAATATCAACTCCATAAGAGATAAAAAACCATCCCTTATATTTTTCAATCAGTTGGGAGGATATTAAATATTAAACTATTATAAATAAAATTATTTAAATAAAACTTCTATTTTCTATTGAAAAGTGAAATTGTATATTGTCTTATTAAAGAGTTTAGGATATATAAAATGATATTCTTGAGAGGGAAAACAATAAATGATAAAGATATAAGAAAAATGTTAATAAATAGGGTTTTCCAATATTGTAAGTTTGTAAATAATTAAATCAAAAAATAGTTGGATTGCATATATGGTTTTAAAATATAATAATTTATTCTTATTTCAATGGATTAGTAAAATTTATACTCAGGAAAAGATTTTATAAGATTTTATGTTTTAGATTGAGGTCCTCTAAAATATTCTATAAAGTTTAACACGTACAGAGTGAATGCTATAAAATTTCATATAGTCGATCGGCAAAAGGGTTAAAAAACATAACAGTGGTATATTTGTAATTGAAATTTTAGGATACTGTAGAAATTCGAATGATATTATCAAATTAAATTAACATGGTCCTTTTTATGTTTTTTATTCAAATTAATGTGGTTTTATATTTTAGTAGTTATTGAAATATATACCATTCAATTTAATTTTTCAAACCTCTTTCTCTTGATGGTTGTTGGTGATCGTGATGTACATGATCTGAATATCTTATCACATCTAGAGAAAATGGTATATTATGAAGAATATTTCATTGATGAAGGGTGGAGTGTATTTTTTACAATAAAAAATATACTTTTATGATATGGTTAATTAAGGGAATGATTTTACCTATGGACTTGAAACCCATTAATAGTTAAAAATTGAGCTATTTTTCTATCATGATATTGAAAAAATTAGTCTTAAAAGGGTGGATGAAGTTGAATATGTAATGATGGGGTTGGATAAAAACATGATTGATGGAAAAAAATTGTGTGTAGTCATACATTAACTTTTCAAATACCTAGTTTATATGTTATTCATTTCAAGTAATTTATATTTATTATCGTATTTAAATTTATTTTTATGCAAGAGTTATCTTATTTTGAAAAATAAAAATGTTATTCTTTTATATGTGTACAAATTCAATAACATACCTATGTATAATTGTTTTTCAGTACAATTAATCTTTTATCATTTCTAAATTCATTTTATATAAGACTATTTTAAAATATATGTTCTAAAGTTGTTTTTACTTGTTAAAATGACATAAATACCAATGAAGAGTATAATAACCTGTAACAATAATCCCCAATTTGAAATTTCACAACCATAAAATAAACATTAGTATTACATGATGATCCCTTCCATTCAATCACAATATTATCTAGGATGCCCTCCATCTTTCTCCCATTAGAATCTTCCACACCCTCCATCTCCCTCCCACTAGTGTCTGGAAAAGCATATCCAGATTCAGTTGGTTCATCACATGATAACTCTAAAATGAGGGAATAGGTTTTCACCCCAATTTCTTCATGAGGATATTGGAAGGTTAAAATTATATATACAAATTTTAATTGGAATAAATCAACTATATTTTTTTATAATAAGAACTAGTTTTTCATAAAATATGTAAAAAATGTTACTAATATGAAATACATTAACAAATCTGATGTATGGAAACTGAATGGATTGACGATAGTTTTACCCTTTATATTTTATGGAGTCCCCAATATTCAGTAAAAATTGAATAAAATACAGAAAAATATATTCAAATACATCTACATTAAGAGAAGGTTGTTGGACCACAAAAATAATTGGTTTAATTTTATCCGAAAGTGAATGGGTGTGTCCCTAGTTAGATTATATAAAAGGATGTTTTGAGCCAATATTCCAATAAATAAATTAAAATATTTTAGTGAAAAAATATCTATTTTTTAAAGTTGAATATTAATAATACATCATAGTGAAATCTTGAAACAAATTTTCATAGTGGTTTCAAGCATGGGAGTGGAGACGAATATGGAGATAGAGATAATAAAGATCATAGTTCATTAGTTCGGGATGATAAATGATTATGGATTTAGTGGTACTGTTTTGTAACTAAAATTTTGAAATAATAGAAAAATGATATGGTGATATAGAAACCATTTTGTGTCTTCGATTCATTTTTGTGTTTTGAAAACTTATATTATTCATTATTATTTGATATTTCTTGATGATATTTCTAATCTATTGGTTTTAGATTTTATGAATGTTTATTATTAATTTATTTAGTGTAATTTTTGGTCTGAGAATAATGTTTTCTTGTAATATTTTATTTATATTTGATGTGGTTAAGTCATAGGTGTAAGTTTCATTGATGGTGTTATGGTTAAGGATTGGTATTTGACTGATTTTTTATCTTTTTGTTAATTTTTTGGTTGTATGTAGCTTGATAAGTTATTTTTAATTGTTATATATAAGGGTTTTTAAAACAAAATTTTATATGGTAATGAAATTAGTAATATTTTAATCATATTCTATATATTTTAAAAATATAGTGTTAGTTCATACCGCTACAAAACATTTGACACTTTTGAGTCGTAAAATTTATTCTAAAAATTGAGATTATGAAAAATAAGTTATTTTTCATAATACTTCATAAGAACCTATAATAAATTGGTGGTGGTGATACAATTTAAATCCCAACACAACATTTAGTGGTGGTTTTCAAAAACTATCACAGAAACATTTGGCGGTGGTGTAAATTATCGCCAAACCCCAAAAATTGCAGCTTTCCCACTAATTTGTTATATTATTCCATTATTATTAAGAAAATTAGAAATAATTTTTAAAATTCTATTATTTATTATAATTAATTATTTTTTAGATCCTTTATAATGAATGTTTCTCTCAATAAATTCCTTTTTGGTAGAAAAATGAATAGTTTTATAATTATTCATAAGATGACCATAATTTTTATATGAGTTGTTATTCCATATATTCAATTTTATTCAAGATATATTATAATAATGTATTAATGATTTATTAAAAGATAGAGTTTTGGATTTATTTTGTAATTATTGGAATTTAATATGAATTCTTCTTGAAAACCTATTAAAATTTAAATTCTTTTACATTGAAAAATGTTTCACGGTATTTCTCATGCATGGATAAACTCTTATGATCATGAAATATTATTTGTTATACATTAAATCACACTTTCCAAGAAAATTACAGTCGATATATATATGATAATATGTAAGGGTAATATGTGGTTCGCTTTTTATTGGAAAAAGTTATAAAGATGACTAATTTTAGTGTTATTTGGTATTGAAACCCTAGTCTTTATTTTCCCAATTACATTGAGTTTAAAGAATGTTTTTTTAATTAAGGGAGTAAAAAATGTCACTATTAATATAATATGAAACCATGTTACTTGGAAAAAAGGATTGTTTAAAAATTCTTACACTATGAATGTTAATCATGATACATATTAACCCACGATTTTTATTTTTCATTTATAATTTACAAGCATGTGAGAGTTATTAATGTTAAAAGTATGATGATTCAATTAAATATTACATAAACCATTTTGGTGTTTTTATGTTATTATTTTCAATAATAAATTTCATAAAGGTATTGATATGTTTTTTCTAAAAATCAATTCAATGAACCATAAATTTTATCTATAACGGGGATATCTATGATGAAGAGTCTCACTAATGTTTTGTATTATTATATTTGGGATGTTTTTTGTTAAAGATAATGGTGAATAAATTATTTTTTATGAAGATTTGTGTCAGTATTGTATGTGTTTTTGTGGTTTCTCTGAAAAAAATTACCTCTTATAAAAGGATAATAATTTAATGTTGGTAATGAAAAGGTTATTAATAAATCTAAAATGATTTGTTAATTTTATTAGTGGATACACTTAATTATTAGAATAATATGAAAATTTGTTGATTTATATTTATTTATTATTCTTGTTTATATTGTCTATGTTTACCTTGGTGAGACCTATGTGGATGAATATGGATGTTGATTTGGATGGTTTGGGAATTGAAATGTGTTGGGTTTGGGTGGTACATCTAGTTTCCATGGTGGTTATAATTTGTTATTTTACTAATGTGGCTAGGATGGTATAGCCTGTTGGGTGGGGTGAGAAAGATTCATGTGGCTATTATGGTGGTTATTATGGTAGTGGTGAATGGGATATAGTATGTTTGGTTATTTGGATGGTATATAGTATTGGCTACTGTCATGGGGTAATTTATGTGGTAATTCGTACCTACCAAAAAACTTATGTACTTATTTTCCATATGGTGATGTGATATATGTGGTATGATGTTAGAATTGATGGAGAGTAGTGATGTGGTTGTATAGAATGTTATACATGACAGTTAGTTTAGAAAAGTAATGTATTGGTTAATGTGTTCACTTATGAATAATTTTATTCTTTATTATGATGAATTTAATTTTGTGGTTTTTCCAAACATATTTTTTATTTTAATAAAATATATTATATTAGAATTACATTGAGAAATTGACCATTGAAATAGAGAAGATAAATCAAGGAATTAATCAATGCTAATATTTTAATGGAATAAAATTCTAATGTTCTTTTGTTCATCCTTTATTCTCTATACTATGGATTTATTTAATGAATTTTATGTTTTATTTTGTTTGTTTATGAGTCATGATAACTTTAGAGTTGGGTTTGAGGTTACATTTTTTTCTAGAACATGACTACATGATTTTTTTATAACGTGTAGTGACTCAAAAAGGAAATCATAGGATAAATATCTTTAGTTATTAAATAATTATTTCTTTTTCATGGTTTAGATGCGTGATTATAAAAATGAGATTTATTATCTTTTATAGTGAGATTAGAGTTTAAAAACCATTGGGGGGGGAGGATTTCATGGATCAGGTTAATTGTTTTACACATTTTATGATTTATTGGGGAGTGTAGGTGAAAAATTTCAAGTATCCCATGAGGTCATAGATTTAGTGGTTGATCATGGATCTTTAATTTATGCAATGGGAGGTAGTTAGAGATCTACATGATATCCTGTAAATAATTTTTTTTTCTGATAGAGGGTTATGTTTAAGGACCCTCCGGTGTAGTTGGGAAATATAAATAGAATTATTTGAGTTTTAGGAATCAGATTTCACATAATTGGATAATGAGGAAATATATGTGAGCTAAAATGTTTCGTCATGCCTTGGGGATGAGTAGTTTGAACCATCCAATGAGTGGAGATTAGATTTGTTTTTGATGTAATGTTATGATGCGTTGTTAGTATCACTATGTCATGATTTATCATGTTTCTTATTCTTCAATGGTTAGTTATCCATTCCTTGTTTTAGTTGAATATACTCATCTCAGTAAGACTAATTAGTGGATTTCAAAACATTTTAATGATTGTGATGATTAATAATTAAAAGTAAAATTTCGTATGTTTTTAGGAAAATTCCAAAAACTATTTTTCGTAAATATTATAATTTGTAGAAGAGTTTTGGAACATGTATTTTATTCAAATAAAATCATTTAAAAAGAAGTAGATGATGGGGATTTGGTGGTGATTTTGGGTAGTTATATCTATTCTTATATTCTATCAATAGTGAGGTCATCATTTTAGAGGTGTCCCCATTTTTAATGAGGCTTTATAGCTTTCATTATTATCATAAATAAGTTAGTTTTTATGGTTCTTCCCTTTTATCAAGGTTTTTAGTACTGTATTATTCTATTTTCGATGTATCATGTGAGGGAGTTTTTGATCAGATGTTTTTATTTTCTTTTTATGCATTGGTTATGATTGTTAGGGATGAGTGTCATTTGAGATGTATCTAATATAATAATTAAAAAGTTTAATATCTATTACTTTGGAGTTTTGGTTTTCCAAAGTATTGATGGGATGTGTGAGGGATTAGAGGTAGATTTTTTGTTGAAATGTTACATTGGGATAATCTCTATGATGTATAGGTTTACATTGAGTGAATTATAGTTGTGTTTTGATAGAATTTAGTGTTTTTATTGGTTTCATAATAGAATAGTTAGTTTCATATCCTTATGGATTATATTAATTGAATTTCCTAGGTACTAGGCCATTGGGACATAGAGGTCGGGATCCCATTGGTCTGACATATGTGGGACCCCTATGATGTTTCCCTTTGGTTATACATTGGTGAGTTTTGGAGGGTTTTTTGGGTAAGGGGATGGTTACATGATATAATGTTGTACTTTCCACTATATCATGGTCTTAAGAAGGGTTGTTTTAAGTTGTTCGATCCTATTAGTTGTTATTGCACTATGGGCCTTGATTACTCTGAGTTTCTTGCATTATGTTTTAGGATATGAATATTTGAGAATGATTATGGGGGGATATTATAGGAGTTACCATTAAGAGTTATTTTTACTGTGATTTTTTGTAACATATCTTATTGGGTTATGATGTGGTTTTATATTTTACCCTAACCATTTAATAGTGGTAAGTACTATTATGCCACTATTTTCTAATTTCTATCTTGTATATAAATTGTAAAGGCCTTTTGAAATCATTATTATTTCCTTTAAATCCCATAAATTTTGGGTTTTTATTTATAATTTGTTAGAACCCCTTCATCATATTTCCATGTAATATTATTCTTTTTCTTTAAGATATTCAATTCTTGTAAGTGTGTTACTTGTTTTCATTATTCTCTCATTTTTTACTCACCATGGAGTGGCAATGAACTGGTATGGATTTAATTTGGATAGGGGATCACTATGGGAAAGACATTATTAGGGTTCTTATCATATTCTTGGAATCTTGAGTTCATCGTATCTTCTTCTCGTTGATTATGTTATGGGTTGAAGAGAATTTTTCAACGAAGTGGATTTATAGACTCATCTACTATGTCATGGAAAATAGTATGCTTGACTTTCATGATGTGATTACCTTATAATATTACATTGTCTCCACTTATATATTTTTGGCACGGTTAATATTATCTTATAGGGGAGGGAATATTATATGGGAAACAATCTATAGAAGAATGAAATTAAAATATGTTGTTAAAATGTATAAAATCCATTTGAAAGGGGAATGTTTTTCAGTGTTTTTTAGTTTTAATTATATTTTTTCTGTGTGGATGCTTATTGATTTATAGTTAATGATGTGATTTTATTGTTGTTGAAACCATTAAATAACTTTTCCACTTATATATTTAGATAATAAAATAAATATCATAATAAAAATAGAATTTTTGAATAGAATTTGGAAGCATATATTATTGTTAGTGATTTAGGTTGTGTTTTCTATTATTTTTGTGTTATAATTAACTGGTGTTTTATTATGTTTGTTTTTTATTATTCCCTTGATGATGAGTAATATAGGTTATGAAATAATAATTATAATATGTAATCAAAGTGGAAAGTGGAATCTAAAATAAATCATGAATGTATGGAAATTAAATAAAAACAGATGAGAATGGATAAAATATAGTTTAAATGGTGAATATGATAAAAAAGGAGTGGGATATGTATAAACAATTATTGAATTAATTTAATGAACATGTATTGAATATATAATATGGTGGTAGAGTGATCAATTTAAAATATGAGGTTGGTTAATGAAATAAATAAAAAATAATGGGGCTAGTAAATGGTGAATGGTGGGAATGGGAATGATTTGGAAGTGTAATATTGATTCTTATATGGTTCCCCTTCTTTAAGAATCTTGGTTGTGATATCTATTATTTTTTTATATTGTGAAAGTGATTATTGTGTATGAGTTATAAGTTGTTGACACAGATTGTGGATGTGGTTTTGTGTAATGATGATGGGAAATAAAATGATTCCTCAAAACGCTCTTGGATATAATTCCTCAAAGTTGGTACAAAAATAAGACCATAGAATGTGCTTCACTTATGGAACCAAGGGTGTATTGGTAGGATGATTGTTTCAATGGAAATTAAGAGACCTTAAGAGGTATGAATAAGATGATGATACGTTATAAGGGTCTTTCATGGTAGGATGATACTATATGTTTTTTTTCATTCATGTTCAGAATAAATTGATGTGATGGTAATTTGATTGTGTAGTAGTATGTGGTGATTATAGTGTGGATTTAAATGTGATGGGTATGATGAGGATATGTAGTTATGGTTAGTGGACGGACATGGAAGGTGAAGGTAATGATGTTTATTCCCATCATGTTTATATTCCCATATCGATGTGTGGTTGTCAATGGGGTTGTATGTTGTGGTAGTGTAATGGTGGATATGGATGGATCTTATTTGGATATATTTTTAGTTATTTGTTTATTGATATTTGATTTATTTATTTGCAGTGTAATGGTGTGATAATTGATGATATGTTATTATTGAGGATTCTTTCTCACATTACTAATCTGATTTGGATAGTGATCATCCTTTGTATTTATACTAGTTATATGCATAACTGGTTTTCAAATAGGTGGGGAAGATAGATTATTATGGTCCTAGGATACATATGGATTAATGATGATTGTTTAAATGATGTATATTCTTGGTTGGGATATGAAATTATTTTTACCTTATTATTGTGAAAATTGAAGGAGATATTTTTTTGAATGGTTAAAATGATGGTGAATGTTACGGGATAAAGAGTTTGAGGTTTTTCCTCTTGCACTTGTATATCTTATATCTATGATTGATATGTTTTGTTTGGTTTTTATCACTCGCATGTACTGTTTCATATTTATTGCACCCAGATATTTATTTTTATTCATGAGGGAAATCCTATTGAGTACTCCCTAGTTCTCACCCCACAATAGTTGTCTATGTTTTTTAGGATAGACTGATAGTGATTAAAGCTGTTTTTCGGGTGTCCTCGATGGAGTTGGTTGATGGTTTGGAGTTAGGGATCTCATTATTTCATGTATCCATTAACTATTTTTCATTTCACATATAAGTATAATTTCGGTTCTGGGAATTTATTTTCTGGAATGGAACTATTTGATTTTGATTGACGATTTTATTTTTTAAACTAGGATTATATAAGGGGAATGAATCCGATATTCACCTTTTATACCCTCGAAGCTATTCTCCAACCCTTTTCCAACTGGTGGTGGTATTCAATATCAGTTCCACATTTTCTATAGTCTAAGGTGGGGTTCTAGTAAGTGAAGATCATGGAAATAGGTAATATACTGTTTAACACCAAAATCATAACAACTATTTTGAAGAAATATTACATAAGGAATCTTGAATAGAGCTAAAATAAAATGGAAGATTACATTATTTTCTATTCCCTATTTTAGAAAAAAAATCCTTAAACCTCTTTTAAATTATTCAAATTTGATCTTGAAATTTTTGAAATAAATAGAATTATATTTATCTCTAGGAATAATTTGGAGTTGATTTGAGAAGATTAAAATGATGAAATAGGTATTTATAGGTGGAGTGGTAACATTTTTAGAAAAAAATGAATAAAATTAAATTCAAATCGAATAAAATATAATTTTGATTCATGATTATTCAAGTATGTATTTCATTATTTATGAAATTTTTTAAAACATTAAACATAACAAATTAAGATATCTTAATTAAAATATTACATTAATTTTATGAAAAAATATTCAACTATGTTAAATTTTTTTATTAAATAAAAAATGTAAGTGTATTAGTTTTTTTTATTCTAAGAATGTGATAATGTCAAATATTAATAATAGTTTTTTTGTAGTTGTATATGAAAATTTTTGTTATAATTTATATATTCATAAACCATATTTATATATAATTAATCCATTATTTTCAAGGGATATCGTAAATTTATATAAATTGAAAACACTTTCCACAACTATTTATCATATCATTTTAGTCAACCTTTTAACTGACATATTATATCATCTACATCAGTCAAATTCCTGGAAAATATAATTCCTAAAATACAAATATCATTCCTTTGGTATTATATAAAAAATTTAATTTCTCTTACGAAATATAAAACCAAATTTTATGGACTTTAATTATCACTTCCATGATTCATATATTTGTGACAAAATCCAAAAGATTGTATAAAATTTAAATTTCAATAGAGTTAATTAAAATGTTTGATTTCCATAATTTTGTAAATTGTGATTGAAGGAATTCATGTGAATGTTTTTTAAAAGGTATATGAGATAAAACATGATGGTAAATTGAATAAAACTATGGGTTGATCAGTTATATTTGGACCAATATGGTATCCAATACACTAAATTTTGAAAAAATGGAGCTTGTATCATATAAATCAATACAAAATTGCACTAAAAGTAAAATATTGTTATACCAGAATACATTTAATCAATTTAGATTTTTGAAATAAAATTTAAAAAAAAGACTATTTGTCCACTATCTATTATATAATTTAACACAATAATTTTTGAATAATTTATTATGATTATTATGTGGTTATTAATAGATAAATATGATTATTATATTATTTTTAAAATATGAATTCCATGAGAACAATGATAAAAATTATTTATTACATTATGTGACACAATTTATTGAATTTATGTATTTTATATAATGAATGAAGTTTATATATAGTAAAAAAAATTAAAAAGAGTATGTGTAAGAAAAATTTTGGTTGTTAATCATTAAATTTGTAATGTGACTTAATGATCGTATTTGGAGATTCATGGTGTGATACAAGATACATGATACATGATACACAATACATGATACATGATACATGGTACATGATATGTGATACATGATACTTGATACATGATACATGATACATGATACATGTTACATGATACATGATACATGATACATGATACATGATACATGATACATGATACATGATACATGATACATGATACATGATACATGATACATGATACATGATACATGATACATCATACATGATACATGATACCTGATACATGATACGTGATACCTGATACATGATACATGATACATGATAGATGATACATGATACATGATACATGATACATGATATATGATACATGATACATGATACATGATACATGATAAACGATAGATGATAAACCATATATGGTACATGGATACATGATACATGATACGTGATACATGATACATGATACATGATATAGGATACATGATACATGATACATGATACATGATACATGATACATGATACACATTATACGATACATTATTTTATGGACTTTGATGATAATGAAATTACATAATTATATATACCCATGATACAAGTTTCTCCATATACGCGAAAGTTGTTTTCCATTTTGACAAGATGATTTTCATGTAATGGAATTTCCTAGGAAATTTTTATATTTAATCATGACTCATTTATTTTTTGATATGAAAAAAATATTTTTATGTCATGTAATAATGATTATTATAATGTTTATGTAAGGACCATTGAATGATATAATATGCCAATATATCTAAAATCACACATAATGATAATGATTAATGCATGATTTAAAATATTTCCTTGTGGTATGACCATTTACCAATATCATAAGCCTCATTTATTTTGAATAAATATGTATGGTATATGTATCTCTTTGGGTATGTTCAAGGGGATGATATAAATTATCTTTTTCTCCACTTGACCATTTCCTTCCAAGTAAGGTTTACAAGGATAATGAACAAGAAAACTGAAAGAATTATCCATATTGGGTTCTGATAATTAGGATGTTGTCTGTGATATTTTCCCTCTATGTGGGGAACACGTGGATTCTCCCATAAACCTGGTATTTGAGCGTGGACTGAAATGGGAAAATGATATCTCTTTTTTTGGCTACCACATAAATTGGGTGAACAAATTATTAATTTATCTTCTGAAAGCATCATAATTCATATTAAACCGGGATTTATATAACTTATCTTAGGAGTGTATTTGATCATTTTCTATTGGCAAGGAGGTAAACCCTTAATTATGTCTAAGAGGTTTCTATTAGGTTCTCAAACTTCAGGATATTTATTGCTTGTTGGGGGGAGTTGTGATCGTGCTGGTCATTATTTGATATTTATGGAGGAAGAGTTACCTAAATTTGTTTCCAATGTGTTACAATATTAAATTGTCTGATATATGATAGTGAACAATATAAATGGGGCCTCAATTTTAGGGGTGTAGTAGAACTCATTCAAACACTTTACTAATAATGATTTTTTTAATTAATGAATATTGGAAATGTAAAGTGATGTGTAAAGGAGGATGGAAAAGAATTCATGATGACTTAATTATGAAAAAAACCTTATGTATGACTATCTATGAATGTATAGATCATCTAATTTAAATTATAAATCCGAAAAATATATTTATCTGGTCCTTGGACCTCTTGATAGAGTGGTAGATGTTCTAATAGAAGTTTATTAACATTTATGAGAGAATAATTAGGAGAAAATTGAATTCTATATGGGGGAGTATTCAACAAAAAAGCTGAATAAAATAAGAAAATGAAGAGACTACTACATATTACATAAAACAAAGGAAATGTTATGATAAGATAATGAAATTTTCTCAATTTTCAACGAATTGCACACTAGGTGATGCAAGAGACTATAGAGAAAAATGAATTCGACTTGGATTATTTAATGAAATTTATAATCTATCAAAATTCTATAAAATAAATAAAGATATGTTTGATATTAAGAGTTTCCATCTTCTATTTCTAGAAGAGTGTAAAGTAGTGGAGTTCATGGCTAGTGAAGAATAATTTCATCTAAGGAATTATGTTTGTAACAAATGTAAAGATAGAAGATAAAATGACTCAGAATCCACAATTAACATTATTATGCACTCTATAGATATAGTTGAAGTTGAATATCAAATCTGTTTACGTGATTAATAGTCAAACAATATATTTTTAATGAAATATCTAAGTCACAATAAAAAAGTCTTATTTCATTGGAAACTCATGTATAATTCTACTTCATGTCGTTAATGAAGGTAATATAAATCAGGAGGAGTAAATTATGACATGTGAAAAAGTGGTCACTCTCTATGAGGATCTTATTCATGATGATTTTTAATGGGATAAGTTATACATTTATTAGAAGATTCTAAGGAGACATGGTTCTAATATTTTAAGGTTTATCCCTTTTGGTTCAATGTCTTCTATTATGTTTTAATTACTTTTTATAGGTTCATGATTTTTTTCTATGGGTTGACATAAAACCCATAAAAAATTAAAATAATAAAACAATGAGTTTAAGGGAAAAATTGTATATTAAATGGTATTTCTACAATTGATATATGTTAGGGGAAATTTGTATAAGAATGTTCTTATTACCCATAAAACAATAAACTGTATTCAATAAAACATTGTGATAGAATGTTGAAGTCAGGTTGTGACACATTATTGTGCATTTCTTTCTCAAACTTTCTAGTTTCAATTTTGGGAAACAATTATTTAATAATATATTGGCTTAGGAGTCTAATAATGGAATAGAATGATCAAACCATTGATTTATAGTAGATAATAGGGGAATAATTCAACCCTATTACATTATTTTACTATTTCTTACAATACTATATATTATCATATGAGTTTTGTGGACATCAACTACTTATTTATATATGATATTACATGTTGTAACATATGATAATATATACAATGTCATGGGAAGTACAAGGATGAATCATGTGGTTATTATTTATTAAATTATTTATTCACAGTGTTATTAATGAATTTATTCATTTAGATATTATTTTATTCAAATTGATTAAATTATAGTTTATTATCCATATAGTATTTATTCATATTCCTTAATTGTTAGATGCTTACTTTTAATGATTAGGTGATTCAGTTGAGGTCATGTGGTGGTGTGGATCAAGTGACATGATCATGCATGAGCCTATTAATTATAATATATATACTATTTATTGCTGACTTCTCACTATGAAAATTCAATCATATAATATTTTTGTTTGTTCTTATTTTTAGTTTTTTCAATTGTAGTCATAAATTATATTAAACTATATTTTTGATCACACTCTTTCAAAATGAATTGATAATGGTAATTAATTTTAATTCTAACTGGGTAAAGGAATTCATTGAATTTTTTTATTTATAAAAAAATGAATATTATTTCTCTTCTCTAACACTACCGGATCATATAAAAAGATCCTTATTTTTTATTAAATAAAAACATTTAGTTATTCATTATAAATTAAAATACCAATAATGAAATAGATTAAAAAATAATATATTGATAACCAAACTCATTCAAATGTATTGGATGAAATTTTCAATAAGTTATTATTTTTTCACTGATAAATCCACACTCTCATGATAACTCATTTAATATCAAGATATATCCATCAAATTTATAAATAATAAAGCTTTTCTGAAAAAGTTCTTTTTTGGTTGATCATGGTACCATTTTTACAATATGATCATGTTGATATGTGGTATTAGTGTAAAGGAAATCATTTATAAAAAATCATATCTCTACATATATCAAAGTATTCTAAATTTTTTGATGATAAATGAAATAAAAAATTATCTCTGAAAGATTTCTACATGCGCCTCAAAATAGAACCTATCATGTATTTTAATTATGTTGTAATATAAAATCCAAATTTTATGTAAGGGGGTGTGTTTAATGTTATTTATATATAGATACAATGTTCCCACTTATAACCATATTTCACTAAAACTTTCAAATTCAAATAATTTTTCAAACAACACAATCAAGATCATATATACTATCAAATTCCATAACCCAAAAACATCAAAAGTAAAATGTGTTGTTTCTTTTTCTATGTTACTTATTACATATCCTTTTAGTATAATCCATATAAATGTTTTGAAATGTCGAGTAACATTCCATGATCCATAATT
Organism: Viscum album; assembly: GCA_963277665.1. NCBI lineage: Eukaryota > Viridiplantae > Streptophyta > Magnoliopsida > Santalales > Viscaceae > Viscum > Viscum album. The sequence goes on along the minus strand of OY728141.1, from coordinate 1,360,459,023 downwards.
TTTTGATATATTTATCACATAATTTTATTTGATAAGTTATTATATATGTATATATATTTTTAGATTCATATCAATTTGAATGTTGTACAAAAAATAAATATATATATTTAAATAAAAATTATATTATTTATATATATTTTTTGGAAATTGTAATCACAATATTTTAATCCATGTTAATGTAAGTTATGACATTTTTTCTCTGCAGTTTCATGAATTTTTTATATTATTTATAGTATCAAATATTTTTTAATTTATTTTAATTTTTTTTCTTATACCCTTGTTCATATATGATGAAAACTTTACCTCTATGAATATTTTTATTTGGTTAAAAATGAATACCATTAGCATTAAAATTTCACATTCAATGATAACACTTTCAAAGCAAGTAATATTTTTTAATTTTAATCACTCTCTAAAGAATCATCCACTTGATCAATGATATTTTTTAACAATTACCTTTTAATAATTAATTGGATAGGATATGAGATAGTCTCTCTCTATCTCTCTCTCTAAGTTCAACTTATGATTATCCTGGAAATCATTTAATCCTCTTTTAGGATGATCGAAGGTGTTTTGTTATTTTCAGGAATATGGATATTTTTTCACTCTACTCCAGACCAAAATGATATTACCTACCTAAGGAAGTATTTGATAAAAGTGATGATCATTTTATTGAAAATTCGATGAGTTATGATCATAAATTGGAATAGATGATGATACCCAAGGATGAAAATAATTATTAACCCCTGTGGATGTTTTCTTGGAAGAAGACCGATCGGTTACAGGGGGTCCCCCATCTTGCGGGGATGGCATGCATACCGGTGAGACTCGATTAATGACGTGTGTCATCAAGAGAATGAAGCTCAATCTTAAGAAAAATATGAATGTGATTTTGGTGATGAAGTAGGATGGGTTTTGGACAGTTTTCTAATAGTGTTATGTGGAATAGGCCGGCGATGGTGGGATACTGGTCTGGGGTCAGGACTGGTTGGATAAGACAACTTCAAGATAAATCATTAATGAATCACATTGGTGTCCGCGGAGACCTCAGTGTGGTGTCTACAACATCTTGGAGTCTACCTTAGGTGATGGAACTATTGATATGTTTTGTCTTCTCGCGATGTGGGGGGAATTTCTGTGTGTTTGGGACCCTGGTAGAGTGATAAATATGGGTTTCTGATGGGGACATAGACAACATCATTATTGAGTTTTGGATATGCTGGTTCTTGGTAGAGCAATGGTGTTTCCATCGTAATGACATGACCCTTGGAGGATGAGCTTGATAGCTGTTTGACAGTTGGTGTCAGCACTTCAGTCCGGTGGTGATCAGATCTTTGCTCTATGTGTGGGATTAGTATGACTTTGAATACATTCTTGGGTGTGGACTGGGATGACTTTGTAATGCTGGCAATGACTTAGGAGGATGCGCTAGGCTGTATTGTCAGAAATTTGTTTTGGGATTTCTTTTTGGGATATTATATTTTGGACCATTAGGATTGCTCTAGGGGGATGTGGTTTTTATTGAGATGACTATCAATGGTAGTTTCAGGATGAATATTGCCTTAATTTCTATTTAAGGAATACTATCTACTGCTTGGGATGCCAATGGGAAGATGTTCTTGTTTACCACAAGCTGTCGGTGGTATGGGACATCAACGGTGAGTTATTCCCACTAATTACATGTATACCTACATTTTCAATGATGGGAATTGGGGATGAGCTTGATTTTGAAAGTGATAATGTTTCTTGCAATTAGATCCTCGACTGATTGACATTTCATTCGTGATGATGCCCTAGGTGGTGTTTTTTCGAATTGCACCATCAATGCGGTCGGGTTCACATGGTCTTCATGGTTGGTAGTTTTCGAATGTCATCATGGTCACATGACATTGGTTTTTTTTGGAATCTAGTCCATTATGTTTTTTTATTTTTGGTATTAAAAGAAGGTGGGTCTACAGGCCATGTTGTGTGTGTATATTTTCAATTAATTTTTTAATAAAATTTGTGGGGTCTTAGATTTAGGTTCCCAAATCCATTATCAGATCTACCATCATACCATTGAATAATTCATTATTAAAATATTCACTTCATATACCATATATTTATGTGAAATTAATGTATAATGATAATTAAATTCAATGTATTCCACTTTATTTGAGATGCCTAATCTGTAATATAATGAAAAAACGAGGTTCCATTTTAATTTGAATTATTTATAGGAAAAAACAAATAATATATTCGTGGTCTATAGAATCCCCTTTAGTAATAAACTTCCCTCAAATACTATAAAAAAATTAATCTTTGTTGTTTTAAAATTATATATTTTATTTAATGAAATTTTAAATGAAAAGAAAAATATAATGACAAAAAGTGTTATGTAAGTAGATAAATTAAGAAATGAAATGAAGATTGAAATAGGAAAATTGATGTTTTTTATAATGGTAAAAAAGAATGAATCGAAATAAATACATATAATTGATAATATTTTTATATAAATAAATCACGGAACTTCCAACACATTAACGACCAAATATAATGTCCAAAAATATTAATTTATTTTTATAAGATGGAATAATTATACACTATATCATTTAAAAAATCATAAGTGATTTTATATAGGGGGATTAAATTTGTTATAAATTATAACTGTAAAAACTGTTTTCCAAACAATGTTTTTTACAAGGACTTGGTCCATCTTTAGTTTATATACCTTTTAAATATTTTAGCGACCATAAATTTTCAAATATGATAAATTTAATTTTATAAATATATGTGTTTCACAATTATGTATAATGTAAATTAAAAATAACATACAAGACATAAAAACATCATTTTGTTTCATTAATAGAAAACATTACATATGAAGTATAAATATACTCCATAAAATTTTAAAAAATACAATGGGATAATAAAAATGAAAAAAAGTAGAATATGAACATCCTTATCATCATGGATAATTAAAATTTAATGTCCATAAGAAACAATATAAATAGAAAAAAAGTTAAAAAAGATTTATTTATTTAAATAAAATGTGCAGAAATTTGATAAAATTTGAGTGAGTGAATAATTATTTAAAAGAATGTTATTTATTAAATGTATAATGATTATATGACTATTAGAGTAATATATATCCATTAAAATTGTATCAAGACTGTTAAGATTAATAATATTCTAAATAATTAATATTTATAATGGATAAATAAATAAAAAAATTATAATATCAAAAAATAATTTATTAAACCATGGAACTGAAATTATATATGTATAAATTTTTATAAATTACACTTTAACATATCTTATATGATATTATATTTTATGTTAAAATTTAAATATTACAAATGAAAAAAATTAAAATGATTTTTATCAAAATATGTATTATAATTTACTTTTTGTAATTTTATACTTAAAAAATAATGATAAATAGAAATTTAATCACCCATCCCTTCTATATAATTTATAATATAGCATGATATCCATTTTCATCACCAGATAATATCACTAATAATTTTGTCATTTATGAGTCCTAAAAAAGCTCTGTTAAAGGGTGGCCTCTATTAATGCTGAAAAAGCACTAATAAAGGGTGTCCATTATCAATGGGGTTTTAGGAGCTTATATTAGTGACCCTTGATCAATGGGTTTTCATGTACTATAAAATACCACCCTTTAACATTGGTTTTTTAGCACTCATAAATTCAATATTACATTAAAAATAATTTATATCACTAAAAATAATTTATTAATATATTAATATATTTATATTGAAAAAATATAAAATATTATATTAAATAAGATTTTTATATGAATATATATACTTTCACTTGACATATATGTTATTTAGTTGAAAATGTCATATAATATATATAGATATATATAAATATATAATTTTCTTAAATATTTATTATTTAATAAAAAATAATTGTTATAAACCATGTAAATTCAATTTCATTTATTTACGAAAAATGATTTATTAAATTAATTTAAAGAATTTAATATTAATTTAAAATAATTAAGACCTTTTTTATAAATTTCTTTTTTTTTTAATTTAATATATATATCAAAGTTAAATATTTAATTATTTATTTAAAAATTGACTAAATATATTGCACATAATATGTCATATAATAATTTACACATATAAATATACAAAACTAATTCAATTTTATCGACATAAACATATACAAATAATATAATTTTTGAATATTATCATTTTATTATCTATTTATATATATTTAATATTTAATATAATATATTTTTTATTATTATGTTTTATTCATTTTCTATATTTATATTTAATATATAATTTAACTATTTATATTATATATATGTGTGTGTGTGTTATATTTATTTTTTTTTATTGTTAATTATTTATTAAAATAAATTTTAACATTTATTTAATTGTATATTTTTTTGTTTTTATTTATTTAATATTTTTTTAATTTTATTCATTTTTAGTATTAATTTATATTTATTTATTGAAATTTAATTTCTTAAATAAAATTTTTATTTAAATAATTAATATATATTCATTTTCATTGAAAAATACAATCTTTTTTATTTGTTAAGAAATTTACATAGTTAATCTCTTATTCAATATTTTAAAAAAATTTCAACCTATTTATATGTTAATTAAATTTCCCTCATTTTACTATGTAAACATCTAACATTACTTGTACCCTGATAATGTTAACTGTTTTTTTTAATTTTTTTAAATTTAATGTTTTTAAAATTTTAATAATTTGTTCTTTTCTAAATTTATTTATCTCTTTTTAATGGATATATAAAATTTTATAATTATTTTTTTCATTTTTTTATTTTTTTATTTTTTATAACTTTATTTGTTTTCATATTTACTTCAAATTATTTGTTAAAAATTAATTTTTTTAATACCAGTTTTAATTTACATCTATTAAAACTATGTTAGCTTAATTTGACACATAAATATAGTATTTACTAATTTTTAATATATTTTTTGAATATTTTTCAATTTTAATATCATTTATCATTAATAATATTATTTTTTTAGAAAAAAATATTTATTTATTTTTTATCTTTCTCTATTTAACATTTGTAATTATTCTAATTTTAATATTTAATTATACATGTTTATTCAAAAAATCAATTCTTTTTAATATAGTTATAATTTATATTTAATATGTATTCAATCTCATAAACTTATAATCAATTTTAATTTTTCTTAATAATCTATATAATTAATAACACTTATTCATTATTTAAATTTATTAAATATTTTTTTATTTGTTTCATTAGCAGACATTATATATTATATAATGTTATAGTTCAATTAAACATATATCAAACCAGTTTTGTATACATATATAGACAAACACACATTAATTGTAAACACACATTTACCTAATTAATGAAATATTATATAGAAACACACTCAAATAATATATATAATTTATTCATATGTGAATATTCATTTTCGAATTTAATTTAGTGATATATTATTTTAAATCTATTATATTTTTAATAGGTAAATTGTATTTATTAATTTTTTTACCATTAGAGTTATTATTATTTATTATTTTTTAATATTTATTAATATTTATATTTTTTAGAATTTAATAATTCTCTAAAATTTATTTACACATATTCCTTTATTGTGTTTTAATATTTTAAATATGTATTAAACAAATTTTTTATATATATCAACATTTAGTTATCTAAAAAAATTATAATTAATAAAACTTATCTCATTTTTTAGTATTTTTAATGTTTATTACTTTTTACTTATTTAATTTAACTCATTTGAACATTCATCTATTAAAGATTATATATTAATTAATAATTTTAAAAACATATTTCTAAAAATATGTTTTTAAATATACTTTTATAAGTAGAAATAATTATATTTTTTAAAAAATATTGATAGAATAAAAAATAAATATTTTATAATAAATAATTATGCAATTAAAATAAATATATTTAATTAAAAATATTATTTTTATTTTCATAATGTTATATTTTTATATAATTATAAATATATAGATAATTATAGAGTCATATTTACAATTATTTTTATATATTTATAAATTTATTTAAAAATATATTTATTTATCATTATAACTATAAATATATATCTATAATTATGTTTATAAATACATGATTACAATTATTTTATTATATTTATGATTATATAAATTTTTTAAACAAAGTGCGGGACCCCACTTGTAAATTACAAAGTCTAAACATTTTATATAGGTAGAGGGATCCCATTATTTAACATTTGAATGCCCATGATCCGTAGGCCCAAGAAACTGATCTGAATACCTTGGTGTGTAGGTCAAAAAATTATCAAATAAAATTTCCCAAAATAGGGCCAACAATTCTTCCCACTTTCGGAACCATCCACATTTCCTTGGACGTATCTTTGCTGAAAGATGAAACTTTCCCTACAAGCACCCTCTGTCTCTCTCACTGTGCACCAATGAATAGTTCCATCCACTTCCCACTATTCCCATTGCTCCATCAGCCAATAACCTTTGCTCGAGTCGCCCTCATACTCACTATGAACAGGTGAAGATATTCCACTACCACCCGCCATTCCAGTCACCCCTGTCTTTGGCCACCTTTATCATCAATGTGCACCAATGAAGAGTCGCCACCACTGCTCGGTACCCCACACAATTCTTGAATGAATCAATCATCTCAAATACAAATGAATTTTTATTATTTTTAATCAACTATCATTTATCAGAGGCATTATAATGTCCTCTATGTGGGTCACCTCTCACAAAAATACTCAGTACAACCGTGCATAGCCACATGCAATATTTGTTTCTTATAATATATTTGGTGGGGATGATATCCGTGAAGATGAGATGATTTCTAGTGATTGTAATATACTCCCTTTATCAAGGTATTTAATTTTCAATATGGTGTGGTTTTTTCCCCTTCCCTTATCACGTTCCCTAGCATAAAGAATACACAAAGCATACCAAATATATATAAATTTATTTATAAAATAAATATAATTTTTCCAAACACCAAACATCAATACCTATTTAGGGTTTTGATAATTATTCATTCCAATATGGAATCCTAGTATATGGATATCATTTATTTCCAATATGTAATCATCAATAATTTTGTCTGGTTTTTTGTTTTCCTCCTCTGTAGTCATTTCTCCCTTCCTCCAGTGTAACTCAGATGGCATGGAATTGGATTCTGACATCTCGGTGTTGGCTTGGTTTGTTGTTGTGTCTTATGGACATATCTACTTAGGATAGGCACCATCTTCATCATCTGGTCATGCTCGGAGGGCTTATTTTTGATCTGGTCAGGTAGAGGCGTTCGGTGGGTGTGGACATCTCAGATCGATGGGTGTGGCTTCATCTTGGTTTTTGGGTTCATCTGCTCGGGCGAGGTGTCATCATATCACGCTCGGAGTGTGATATTTTTAGAGAGAATGGCTTCAAATCATGGTGGGTGTAAGCATTTCAGTGGGAGAAGGAGTATCAATTCTTATCTCAGAATTAATAGGTGTGGCTGAGCAACGACCTTGGAGTGGAATGGATGGGGTAGGGCCTCATGGATTGGGCTTTCTAGAGTTCTACGGTCTACTTGTATTTTTTCACTTGGGTAATTCTGCATTTTTTTTATTGAGTAATTCCGTGGATCCTCTGGTGTGTGATGATTTCTTCTATTGGAGTTTGTCTCATGAGGCTTCAAGGTGAAGGATTGTGATGTTTGAATGTATGGAATTGTGATATGCTTTATGTGGTGGAGATTTCCTTATAGCCCTGCTATTTGTGGTTTGAGGGCCTTCTCTTACAAGGGGTTGTTCTAGATGGGGTTCAGAGCAGTGGGTTTTCTCCTAGTCGATGCTATCTGTAATTGGATGTTTCATAGGGTATGGTGTTTCCATCGATACCAGGCTCATGAATTCTTGCACGGGATAACTAACTCAATAGTGGGGAGTATGAGGAATCTTATCATAATATTTTTGATGGTGGGAGGGGACATTCTATGAATTCTTGAATGAGTTGTTTTGACTTAAACATTTGTACTATGGTGGTTTGGTTTTTTTTAATTCGTTGATGTAATGTTCGGTTTCGCACTTTTTTCTTTAAAAGTGTTGGAATAGTAAAAAAAATTAATTTTCATTTAGTATATATGCTCTTGATGGTAGAATAATTATTTTCACATAGACAAGGTGGAATTTTCCTATTCACTAAGTTAATTAACATATTCAATTATGATATGGAGTTTTTCAAGAACTACTTGATGACAAATATTTAATTTTAATAGTTTTTTAAAGTATCTATGACCATAGTTGAAGTATCCATCGATTTTTAGTTGATTTAATTTTTAGGGATAGGTTTATAGATGATTCAAGAAGATAATATAGTGATTGTAATCTTATAATATCAAGATAGAAATAAAAAATTGTACTAATGATTATATAGATAAGTTTTTGGTAATCCAAAATAAATGAAAATGCTGGTCGATGATATATTTAGGGAATGACCAACCCCTCAATGAATTATTCTTATTTGGATTCATTAAATAGGCTAAGGATTATCATTTTCCCAAAAATAAAATTTAGAATGATTTTTTTTAAATTTAATATCACTATTAAGAATTTATATAATTATTCACATTCTATTTGAAACCTATTATAAAAATATCCAAGTAGTTTAATTCATTTATTTTATTAAATGTAACATCTATTATATATAGTTAAAGGGAATATATTTATAACATTATATTGTCGGTATTCATTTCAACCTCAATTTCAATTAGTAATTGTTCTTCCTCTTTAGTGTGTTCATTCTCTATTCCCGACTTCTATTTATTCATACCATTATGTTATTTCATTTAGTCATCAATATTTTTATATTTTTCTCGATTTGAATTTATTTGTCCTTTCCATTGATACAGACCCACACATTTATTTAAACCATGTTCAATGTTATGGGGACTCCAAGAAACCCATTTAAATCTCCACTCAGACATCCATTTACTCTTTAAATTTTTATCATGACTTGCACTAAAAGCATCCATATCTACATACGTATTGTTTAAATCTATGTCCTAGTTTCCAATCTGAAAATTTCTAGATTTTATTTTATTTTTTGGTTCCACTGGGTTTTAGTTTTATTTTCTAGGTGATCCTAGTTAGTTGGGATTATAATCTAATCATTAGTTATAGATATGGATTTTTGATGATCTCACTAGGAAACTGCTACAACTTGTGGTGAAATTAATTGTTTCAACTTTTGATAAAATATCACCAACATCAATTCATAGGAAAAATCTCAATGAAGCACCACATAACCCACTAAATACCAAGTGATGAACTGAATAAGAATCGAATTCCCCATTTTATTGGATTCCAAGTATGAAAAGTTTCAAAAACTAACAAAGAATTACACCTATTGGTCCCACAAAACATCAAATCGAGATTCCATATTAAAATCCACATGTTTATCCTAGGTTGTTTCTTTTCATGACACCTACTTGTAAAATGATAATTTGTCTAGAATCATACCCCATAACATTCAAATATTTAGTTACCATTATTTTAATTATCTATAAATTTATCTGTTGATTATGAACATCAAATGTGTATTTATTTATTTTTTATAAGAAATGAATATTTTATGAAACTACTAGGATGAATATGAATTGATAATGTATTCACACAAATAGTATGAATAAAGTGTCTGAATATTGAGGTAAATTTTTCATCAAATTTGCAATGGATCATTCACTCGACCCTTCTCAAATCCTTTTTTATGTTTATGTTATTGTTATTCAATAAAAAATAGTATATAAGTGTTGAAATAATGTATGATTTTTCATGGAATAAATATGATCTATAAATTTTAGACAATGCATTGTAAGAAATAGAATGTACACACTGATTGGGATAATAATCTTATTATGTATCATTTGATATGAAAACAAGTAAAAATTTTAATGTAGAGAATACAGAAGTAATAACAATTTCAATTGAAGATGAACTTCTTGACTATCCAATGTTGTTTGAGAAATTAAATAGTTATTCTACGAGACCATTATATACTGATTATATGAAATATAAAACATTTTCACCATTATTAAAATTATATAATTTGAATGTGGGAAGTGGATGGAGTGACACTGTCATTATTAAACTACTTGGTCTCATGATGAAATGGTACCAGAATAAAATGAACTTCATTTTCAAACATTTGATGCTAAATTAATGCTATGTTCAATGGGTATGATATTTGAAAAAATATATTCTTGTCAAAAAATTACATATTTTATTGCAAGGACTATAAATCACTCAGAAAATTCCCAATGTTTAGTTGGAATAGGTAAAATAAAGATGAAACGAGTCCTTCCAAAGTTGAATGGTACTTTCCTATCATTAAATGGCTTAAAAGACAATATGGAAGTCAGGAAATTACGTGGAAATTTAAATTAAATGAAAATATTATAATTAAATATGGGAAATTACATTAACCAACTAAATGAATTAGTGGAAGAAATTTGATTATATGTTTCCAGAATTTGGAAATGAGCTAAAAATATCATTCTTTTATTATTTATAGTTAGAATAAATTCTTTTTCTGTTCATAATTGTACTCATAGTACATGTTGAGTTTTTTTGTTAAATCCTGAATTTATAACATTTTTATTCATTAAGCTTAAATTAATTATATTTTATCTACACATATCTTGATCAAAACAACCATGTAATTATATTGATCTGTATATGTCTCCTTAGACTAAAGATTTGGAATTGATGTAGGATACATGTTTCAAATTTTAAGATGTTCATATAATTGAATAATTTACATAGAGATCCATATTTTATGGAATTATAAATGACTTGTCTGCTTATAGAAATTTATTAGTCTATAACATTAAAAAAAAATTGGTTGAGCCATTTTAGAATAATTAACACGTTTATTTTGGTTAAAATATTATTGTAAGAATATATTTTTTGGAATCATTAATTTTTACCTTGATAGCATAAATACTGATCATAAATGACAAAAATCAATTGGAATATAGAAAAAGGTTAGGGATCATCACCATTAATAGGTGACCTACTATTCAATAATGCAATATATATTGAAATATTCCATTGGTAATTTTTTCTAAAATATATATAAAATTAGGTCGGGAAAATAGATTTATCTTCTTTTAATTACAACATTCGAATTTTTAATTAAAACATTTATTTGAGAGTGTTATTGGAATCTTAATAATCATTTATTACAAAAATAAGATTTCATAAAGTATAGGTTTAACATGATTGACATGGATATGATATAATAATTATCACTGATTCAGGTTAAACCAATGAATTTTCTTTTCTCCAGCAGTTTAAACTTTATAAAAAAAACAAAACATTTTAATTTTTAAAATTTAATCAATGGAGTAAAATTTCTACAAGGGTATTAATTAAATAATAATAAATTCTTTTCAATGAATAATTTACAGTTACAAGTCCTAAAATAATGATATTTTCATGTTTTAATGAATTATTTTATGTGTTTCTCTTTACATTTCATTATAAAGAAAAATTTATGACATAAATCAACCATTCCATTCTTCTATTTCAAATCCATATGCAGTACATTTTTTGACTAGGTTTTATTTATAATCATTAATAAAGATAATTAAGTTATATTATGTGAAATAGATATTTTATTCCCAAACATCATTATTTGATATAATTATCCACCTGATGGTTCAATTAGATAGAGTGGTTCAACTATGTGGTCTTGTCCATTATATATGGTTGTATTCTATATAAGGATATATGTATATTTTAAAAGGGTGCACTGAGAATCAAAGTAGGATGGAAGGTTGTATTATAGATAAATATATTGTTGAATAATTTGATGAATAATATTCTAATTACATATCAAATATTTATACTATCATTCTACTAACATATCGTCACTATGTACACCTTATGAGAAAAATGATTTCCAGAATATATATTATTACAATTATAATAAAAAATCTGTAACAAAATCACATTTACATTTTACAGAATAGTACTGATGTTTTTCCCAATTTTTAGTCCCATAAAGTAATTCTTAAAAATTTTAACCCATCAAGTGATAGAGTTTGGATATTAAATATAAATGAAAATACTTTACTGAATGGTTTGAATATCATATTTTTATAGAGTTATCTAAAAATTTTAATTTAATTTTTGAGAAACTTTTATTGTAATCCAGGGGACCAAATTTAAATGTAATATCTTACAATGGTTTTTAATTAATATTTATGTGATCCAAAAGGTAGAAGATAAAAATTTTAAGATTCAAAATATTAGAGTCACACTTATGGAATATGAAATTCACAAATCCAGTTCTTAGGGTAGAAATCCAAATTATGTGTATATGTATTATGTTGGCATCATTGAATAGATATATGAGTTTTATTATACAACATTTAAAGAGAATATTTTCCATTTAGAATGGTTTTACAATTGGAGTGTAGTGAAATTTTATGAATTGGGATTTGTGAAAGAGAGTATTAGTGTCGAAGGATGATCCATTCATAATGTAATGATAAGAAGTGCATGTAGTTTATGTCATACTTCCAACAAACAATAATTTTTCAATTGTCATTTTGGTTTATAAAATTACAGTAGGGTAAAATAAAAATTCAATTGAGGATTACCCTTTCAGTAGGAGATCACAATCATTTCAAAATTTCCCCAATGAAGAAATTTTTTTACAAGTTATAGGGGGCCAAAAAGAGTGGATTATGAATCTTAATAGATTATAAAAATCCCTTGATCATTTAAATAATAAAAACAAAGTTATGAGAAGGATAAAATGTGTGCTAATATAATTTGATGTTTCTTCATTATATTATGTTTTCTCTATTTCATTTACGTGATCTAAATTAAATGTTTAAATACACAAATAGAATATTAAATTTCAACATGATAATGTTACCAATCTCAAGGAAAACAAATAGCTGATTATGAAACATCAAAATTAATAGGGGATAAAGAAAAAATTTATGAATAAAACAAGAATAAAATAACATCACTATGTTAAATAAAATTATCAATGTTAGAAGAAATGATATAAAACATTATATTTATTTGAATCAAAATAGACACCATATTGACCCCAAAAACTTAAGGACCATTAGTTTTTTGGTCTCATAGTGAGAATGCATGTGCCAATTGATATAGATGTATGAAACAAAATGGTGATTATATTAAAGATATCATTTTGGGAAGATATTAATGTATTATTATGATATAATTTATTTATTTAACTAATATATTATATAATGAAATGTTGACTTACTTTTTTTTATCCCTTTTAGAGGTTTTTATCTTAAATTATTTATGTAAGAAATATGTCATAACGGATACTGGAAAAGCTTATAAAGGATTCCATACACTTATTACAAAGCATCATCCTAGGGAGGGTGAGGGGAATGTAAAGAAACAACCACCCATTATGTATTCACACATTATAAATTGTGATATAAGGAAAACATTCATTAGGCCTCGTGAAGGGAAATAATTTTATATGAATTATAGTTGATAATTTTTAATTTGAAATTTTTTATTATACCCACATGGATTCTAAAAATTTTCATTCTAAAATTGAAATGGAGTGATGAAAATAAAAACATGCAGCAAAAACAATGTCCCAATATAAGAAAACAAGGACAAGGTATGATTTTCTATAAAAGAAAATAGTTTGTAATTTAAATATAGAATTATTTTTTTATGTAATATGAATCAAGATATGATCTTTTGTTTAAATAGAGATTTATTAAACAAAATTTGAAGCCACCTCAATCCCACAACATGTGATGTGGATGGATTCTCATGTAAATAAATATGGTAAACAAGTCTATGGAAACACACAATAAGTATGGTAACCATTGGTATGTATGAAATAATAGTAATTTAATATGACTTATAATTATATTTAATAAAAATATCTATTTGTGCTTGTATGCTTTTTATATGGTTTGGACATTATAATTAACATCTTCTATACCTGGTGAAAAACTAATTTCAGTATCCTTGAAGCAGCTAAAATAATATCGCCACATTAGAAGATATAGTTTTAGAGTGTCGCCTAAAACATAATTTAGAAATATAATGGTATAAGGATTAGCATTTGAGATGATAAACGAAATTCAAGTGAAGATATATTATCTGAATGATATTATTATCTGTTCTAGTTAGCTAGATCAATATATGTGAGAGGATCAAAGAAAAATGGTAGTGGACCCAATAATAATACCGGAAGTGCTAAATGAAAAAAAGATTATTTTAGGCTTGCCATAATTCTTAACCACCTAACTTACCTAAAGTAATCAATGTTTTCATTAATCATTCTCCTAAATTTGAATTAGTCAACTTATGATAACATTAAACTAATAATATAATATAGGGTGAAGTTGTATGTGATTTATATCTATCAAGACCCCAACATCACCATTTTTTATGGGTATTATGTATAATATACTAGCATATATGGTACACAACAACCAACTCCAAAAATATCACATTAGAGTGGGGAACGATGAAGATCAGGAACTGAGTGTTGAGTTGCCTATTATAATTTATGATCTAGGTATTAAAATGGGAAATGATGTTATTAGAACATTAATAACATGGACAGCAAATCCTATAAAGTTACATGAAGTATGATGTTAATAATTGTTTTAAAATATAAAACATTTAACAGTTAGTGAAATAAGTATTGAAATGAGGTATGGTATTACGAATGGATAAAATATTTGGGAATTATAATGTTAGATACAGAGAATCTAGTAAATAAACCAAGATACTAAAAGGACCTTTTAAGTGTACCTTCACCCTGCTAGTTACATTGCCTCATATATTAACATTACATGTTGTTGCAGTCAAATTTCAAAAATGTAGATATGTACTGTAATCAATATAGAGAATAAATATTTGAAAATGTTATTACATATGTGGTTTTTATAGAGAGTATAAATGAGATTATCAAATTTGAATGGTTGGGAGACTCAATTGTGAATATACGTGAGATATATTTTCATAACCCATATTTCCAAAAATTGATCTACAATGTTCATTAAATTTTATAACTAATCATATTTTCTACAAGTGTTAGTGTTAATAAAATATAATGGTAAACACTAAAAAGTATCATTTAGACTCATTAATCTCTATATCAATTCTATGTAGAAAATTTATTTGTCTTGAATGAAAGCGATAAGAAAAAATATGAACCAAAAGAGGCATTTGAGAATAAAATAACAAATGATAGACTCTTCTTGATTCCTATAATTATGGGGTAATAGTCTTCACTATAACCAAGTAATTTTTTTTCTATTTCTTTTGATTGCTTATTTATTTTTGGATTTTTTAGGATGCACTGGATTCTGATCACAATAAATTTGTGTACTGAAAACGATAGTTTTGTTTAGATCCAAAGCATGGATTTCTATCAAACAGACCCAACATGATGACTATTGTAAATTTGTAATTCACCACTATATGAAATTTGTTATGATAGTGGAATATTAAAATATATGCTAAATCATGGTATGAGGTTAGTGACTAAAAATATGAAGCCCATGGATATATTAAAATTGAAATATATTAAGGTATACATAGTAATATTTAATTAGAAAAACATATTTCAAAACAATTTACTTATTTTGGTCAATGATTATTAAGTGTTTAAAGTTGGATAATGGAAACTATTATGGATATTAACTTTGAAAATTTATTAAAAATATCATACACCATCATGAGGTTAACATCCATGAACAAGTAATTTCCAAAGGTAATTAAATGTTTATTAATAATATTTCTTAATAACTTTTTTTTTCTATATTTTCTCAGTTCTAACCAGTTTTCAAAAATTATACTTAATCAAACGAATAAGTAAATTTGTTTTGAGATGAGTGTCAAGTGTAGATGGTTTCAGAATGTTTCCCAAAATCAAAATTTGGCTATTACATATTATTTTTGTGATATAGTATGGTCTACAACCTTAGAGACAGATTTTGGATTTGAAACATTAGTATCATAATATTTGCATATTATTTTTATAATTTTTCTCAAGGAGAAGTATAATCAAGGGTTACTCATTCCAGATTCTAGAAGAGCAAGTAATATGTTTGAAGCTACTCATGTTCATGATATATTGGACATTAACCATACATCAAAGATGATAACGATAGGTAAATGGGTCAATAATGTATACATACAGCAGGAAAAGATTAATTCAAAATACTTAATTAGTTAAATTTTTAATCATTTTATCTTATATTTTTAATTCAATATAATTATAATTTTCACCTAATACATATTTATTTATTCCCATAGATATTTTAGGACATCATACTTTTCGTTCAACTATCTACTACAAGATAGAAAAGAGAGGATACGTTTCTTTAGGATGGGATCGGAAACCACTTGTTTCCAAAAACATGATGTGAATCATAAGGATTAATCTATAAAATCTATGACCCCAATAATTTTATTCAATTCATTTTTAAACGATACTATTTAGTTCAAGTAGTATCTCTCATCAACCACGGTTTTATTATAAAGTTAAAGGAAAAGTATGAATTCCCAAAATATCTATTACTAACATTGTCTTAAACGGTTTTGGAATCAACTACACCTCAATTTTCCACACCTTAATATGATACATAGTGTTTTAGATGTGACTTTATGTGTATGATTTTAGTTTATAATTTACCTTTTAGTTCAAAACATTCATCACATACTCAAAATATAGAAAAATCATGTAGGATATTTTGATATTTATGGAAAATGGTCCACAATTAATTTATGACATGTAGGAACCATCCTATCCTAAATCTAATACATGGTATGTCTAATATAACTCAATGTTCATGTTTTTTAATATATATTTTTCATTGTAATTAAAAATAAAAGTGACATACTAAAAATAGATAAATAAAATTAATATTGATTTGATACATTATAAAAATGATCAAAATTTCATTTTTTATTTGTAGGAATCAACCACCCCTCAATCAAAAACACGGTGTTCCTAATATGACTCAAAGTGAATGTTTTTAATATAAAATTCACCATTTAGTTCAAAACACATCCCATATAATTGACATTGATAAAATACATTATGATTAATTTTATACTTTTTGAAGAATGATCTATAACACATTTGTGACATGCTGAAATCATGTACACATCAATATGGCACATGATGTTCTTGGTATGAATCCAAATGTATGTTTTAGTTTAAAACTGGCAATTTATTTAAAATCACATGTTCTATTATAAAAAGTGATCAAACACATTTATATTGTTTTGTTACATTAGTAAAATGATGTATAATTAATTTTTTATGTGTAAGAAATCACCACACATTAATTAGACACATGATGTTTCTGGTGATACATGAAGTGTTTATTTAAAATATAGAAGTTCCATTTACGTTTACAACATGAATCACATAGAAAAAAAGTTTTCATAATGCTTAAAAATGTTAGGAAAATATTTAATAATTTATATGATATTTGTAAAAATTTACTAGAATCAATCCACCCCACGATGTTGTTGATATGATTTGAAGTTCATGTTTTCAATATAAAAGTGTCATTTTAGTGTAAAAAAAAATAACATAGCCAAAACATGTCAAAATACCTCAAGTTATTTTAAAACATTGATATAATGATTGATATTTTTCTTGGTGTGTAAGAATTAAACGTACATAAATTTGACAAAATATGTGGTAGGTATGACTTGAATTTCATGTTTTTAATTAAAAAGATTCATTTTAGTTGAAAATGCAGAAAACATAGTACAAATGAGAAAAAAATATCATTTTTTTCATACATTAGTAAAATGGTCCATAATTAATTTTTAATGTTTACAAATTGCCCACAAATTAATCTGAAATATGATGTGTTCAATATGACATGGAGTTCCAATTTTCAATAAAAAGTGATTTTTTATAACATGCATTACATAGGAAAAAACCTAGAAAATGATATCATTTTATTTTGGATATTTAGGAAAGATATTGATTATTTATTTGTGATGACTAAGGATCGTCCATACATCAATCATACATATGATCTTGTTAGTATAACTCGAAGTGCTTGTCTTAAATATAATAATGTCATTTTAGATTAAAATGCTTATCACATAGCTGAAGTTGATAAAACAAGATCCAATTATTTTCAAATATTAAGAAAAAGATTCATAATTCATTTATGATGTATAGTAATTGATCATACATAAATCATTTAAATGATGTGGTACGTATGATAAAAAGTGAGTTTTCCAGTATATTAGTGTCATTTAATTTTATAACATGTGTCACATGTCCAAACTTGAGAAACCATTCTTAGATTGTTCCCAAACAGTAGTATAGTGATCCATAATTCATTTGTGATGTGTATGAATCATCTCTACATCAATATGATACCAAATATTGTCAGAATGACTTGAAAATGCATTATTTCAACATAAAACTATCATATTTTTTGAAATGAACATCACATATCTATAAATGAGAAAATTATCTCATATTATTTTCAAAATACAAGCCATCAATTCGTAATTAATTTGTGACGTGTTGGAATCGACCAAATGTAAATTTGACACACGATTTGTTCAATATAACTAAAAGTTCATTTGGTCCATATAAAAGTGTCATTTTAGTTTAAAAGGAATAATTCATATCCAAAATTATGAAAACAATATTATATTGTATTAAAAAATTAGAAAAAAAATATCTATACTTAATTTTCAATTTACTGGAATCGACTACACATCAATCCTAAGGAATATGTTGATTTTTTGACTTGATGTACATGTTATCAATATATAATTTACATTTTAGTTTAAAAAAGTGTTATATAACCAAACCCAATTAAAAATCCAAAATTATTTATAAAAAGGAACATGATTTTTGATTTCTTTTTTACATGTAGGAATCAACCAAACATCAATCTGACACATGGTGTAATTGGTATGACTCGAAGTGTTTGTTTTCAATATTAAAGTGTGGGGTTAGATTAAAAGATGGATCAAATATCCAAAATAATCAAATAATAATAGATTATTTTCTATCATTATGAAAACAATACAATATTCATTTGGGACATTTTTGAATCGCCTCTAAGTCAATAGGACACACGACGTGGTTGGTACGATTCAAAGTTCATGATTTCAATATAAAATGTCTTATAGATTAAAATTTATATCAGATAGAAAAAACTAGTGAAACATATCAAATTATTTTCAAACATTTAAAACTAATCCATAATTAGTTTTTTATTTTTAAGAGTAAACCATACATCAATCTGAAATATGATGTGGCAGGTATGACTAGAAATGCATGGTTTCTATATAGAAGTTCCATTTTATTTTAAAACACGTGTAACATATCCAATACGATGAAACTGATATCATATATTATTCAAACAATATTACAATGATAAATAATCAATTTGTAACATATATGAATTTATTGTAGGACAATCTAACACATGATGTTTCTGTTATGACTCGTATTATGTGATTTCAAAATAAAAGTTTCATTTTATCTTGAAACATGCATCACATATCCAATACCTATAAAATGAAAAATTATTATTTTTAAAATTCATTAAAGTGATCTATAATTCATTTGGGATTTGTAGGAATCAACAATACATAAATTCGACACACAATGTGGTCAGTATTACATAATTTGAGTGTTTTCAATTGAAAAGTTCCATTTTAGTTTAAAAGGCACATCACTTGTCCAAAATAGTGAAAACTAGTTCATATTATTTTTTAACCTTTATAAAATGATCCATAATTCAATTTTTTTTGTAGGTATCAAAAAAACATTAATCTGACACCTGATCTGCTCGGTATGACTCGAAGTTCATGAAATGAATATAAAAGTGTCATTTTTGATAAAATGTGCATAAAATTTCCAAAAACTAAGAAAATTTATTTTAATTAATTTAAATTATTATAAGAATTCATACATCATTTTTGATGTGTATGAATCCACCACACATAAATATGATGCATGTTTTGGCCGATATGATCAAAGTCATAATTTCAATATAAAAGTTCAATTTTATTTTAAAACATTTATCACCTAGCCAAAATTAATAAAATTATCTTATATAAATTCAAAAATTTTGGAAATAGTTCCATAATTCCTTTTTGATGTGTTTGAATTCACCTTTAATCAATCTAACACATGATTAATTAATAATATCAATAATATATAAATATTTATATATTACTTAAAAATATAATTTTTCATATTATAATTATATCACATGAAAAATATTATTATTTTATTTATTACTATAAATAAAATCAAAATTTGTTGTATTATTGAGATAATATTTTTTACATAGGTTGATCTTTTGATAAAGCATGCAATAAGTGTTACGATTTTGTATATTGGTTGTAATGTTTTGGATTAATTATAAAAATCACATCAATGTAATTTTTTTTATAAATTTTTAATTGAAATGAAAATTAAATTGTATATTTTTATTTTAACCATATTTTATTTTTATATGTATTTCTAACTAGGTTTATACTGATTGGGTTTGATGCTACAATATTTCAGTTATTGTATGGCCTTTATTAGTGCAACCAAAAGTAGTGATTGAGGGTTAATTTGATAGTGTTTTACTAGAACTTATAAATACCTACATCATAAACAGTAAAAAAAGAACTGATAAAGGACACATATATTTAATGTATCTTACTATTTTATATCTTTTTTTAAGGAAAAATACCTTTTATAGAATCATTAAAGGCCTCAAATTTAGTAGTGCATATCAAAAGATATAGTAGTTAATCTAAATAATTTTTTTGATAAAAAAATTATTGTTTAGAAAGTGTTTAGTTTCAAACATTGGTAATTATAATTTGATAAAATGGAATTTATTTTTATTATCACATGGAAATTTTCATAGGAATACTTTTTAATCTTTTTATAAAAAAATTAAATTTTCGAGGAATAGTGAAAAATATAGTTTTCATAAATTCTATATGTATTATGATATAAATCGGATATAAATATGAATAAATAAATTATAAAACGTTTTTTGAAATAAAATTAATTTAATGATTAAAATAATTCATTTATAATAACAAACATATTTTTTTAAAAACCAATAAATTACTTTTAAAAGACTATATTATACTTTATTCTAATAAAACTCTATTTTAGATTCATTACATTGAAAATAATATTTCTAAGATGCCATTCAGTTTTTGGTGTCTTAAATTTTATAATAAAAGTATATATTTTTAATTAAATAATAGTTAATTTCATTAGAATCAACAGTATTCATTTTCTTGATCCTAAAAAAGAAAATAATCCGATTTTATCTAAAAGATGCCCAAGACTATTTAAGAACCCATCCTCCACCATTCATTCATTAGTTCCCGAACTATTTGATTTAATATTGCTATTTATAAACTCCTAAATATACATTACTATCCATATTCCTAATCTCTTTTCTAGATAAATAAACCTCATCTAAAGTATTTAGACACAATCTACAGATAGAAATAGAATTATAAAGGTAATGTTTTCAAAACCAATGTCATCCCATTTTGATTATACTCTTACCCCTTATATTACATATGTGGTCGTTAAAAGTAAACATAATATATTAGATTAATTATTCTATAATTTTATTATAAAACCATTATGTTTGTTAGTCTGTTTACTTATTTTCAACCCTTGTTAAAAATGCATCATCCGCACAATATGGTGTTATAATACCTTACTAAATGGTAATATTATTTTTACTTACAACTTTCCGGGATACTCGTGAAAATATATTTTCTGATTGTATATAAGATTAATAATAAAACACAATCATGTCTATGATTCTAAAATAAAAAAATAAACTATAAAATATTAATACTAAAATTAAAAGAACCATAGTAATTTTTAAGAGTCTAAAAAAGATTATTAAGAAATGATTATTGATTTGAAATTATTTAGTTAAATATATTGAACTATTTAACTCTTATACTGATTAAATGACATGAACACCATTAAAAGAAAATTTTTGATCTTATAGAACCATGGGATAATATTATTCATCAATTTCAAGTAGATCGATGTGGTTTTGAATTTATTAACCAAATAACCTCATAACAATCAATGTAAAATATATTAGTTATATAAATAAATTTATCCTGATTATAAATGGAAAATAAGTGGTAAAATAAATTTTAATTACATACTTAAAAAATAATTAATTTTTTAATATTATGTAATGAATCAGCTTTGGGATTACTCTAGAATAGTTTTTATAAATGTAATAAGAGGATATTTTCACTTTTTACTATGGGAGTCTGATATATTAGAGATATGATTTTCAGGACATAGGAGGATATTCATGGTATAACTATTGATCAACACCACCAATGATAGAACCTAGGAATCCATGTGAAGCCCTGTTTTGAATATTTAATTTTAACATTATATTGATTTATTTTTATGGATTTTAATTTGACGTAATGTTTAGTTGATTTATGTGAATGTTTTATGATTTATTTTAGGAGATGAAAATTTATGTTGAATTAATGTCACATAATGAGTTCACAAGGCCAAATAAATCAACCATTTCTTGAGTGCATGAATCGATTTGGCTTCCAGTGGGATTTTCATCACATGCACATGGCCTACTAAATCATGTTTCAAATACACGAATTAACATTATCCCTTTATTGAAAATTTGTGTAATGGGAAATCTTTAATTTTAATTGTACATTGGTGGTTGATCATAAAAATGTTGGATTTAAAAAGGGAAATTATTTTGGTTTCAAAATACATTATGATATTTTAATATAAATATTGAGTTTTGAAAAAAAGAAACATTCTTCTAAATGGTAAATTATATTTTGAAATAAATAATAATGGTTTCCATTAAAATTAACACAAAATGATTTAGCGTTTTGAACCACACAATTAAAATATAATGTAAACATCTAATATTTTAAATATTTCGACATTAAAATTTTTCTATAGATTTTTTTTTGAAATATTGATTATTGTTGAATATTTTTATTTTTTTTAAATTTTTACTTCACGCCAATGTTTTTTGTGAGAAACATTGTTTTTATGCCATTAAGTGTTGAAAATGGTCTTTTTTAATATAAAATATTAAAATAAATTTCTAGTGGGGATTTGAAATTACAAAAAAAAATTAGAAATTTTTTTTGATGGTGAAACAATATTTGAAATATAAAATTATATTGTGGGAATTTAAAAGGGGTTAGTCTCTTGAGAAGTGTTTTTTGGGCATGTATTGTCTCAACATTACTCTATAAATCTTATTGATTTTGATTCTCACAAATAACTTTGTTTGTTTTATGAATGATATTAAATAATGTGTATTTTATGAAATTAATATTCTTTATATTAATTATTTTGGAATTATATTAAAGATTATTATTAATATGGAATATTCTTCAAAGTGTTTGAAACACTCTTAAGTGTGTTCGAGAAACACTGTTTATACCATATGTTGATGAACATGATGTAAGTAAAAAACTCTACATTTTTATTATAACATATGCTGAAAGATCATCATGTATGGTTAATAAACCCTATGATGAAGAAAAATTATGGATAAAGAACATTACGTTTGGATGAAACCTTACATTTGACAAAGAAGAAAATATGGTTAAAGAACCCTACATAAGTATGAAACCTTACATTTGAGAAGAAAATGTTTGGATCATCGACCTTTCTTTTATGGTCAAAATTACATTGACAACCTTACGTTCAGTGAATGAATTCTATATAGTCGAACCCTGTCTTTGTTATTTTTTATTTTTGAGATGGAACATTATGTTTGGCTTTTAATCACCAGAGATTTGAATTTACAATTTTATCGTACTTTCTCCAACAGTCATTGTGGAATATCAAGCCGATTTTAATATCATTTTTAAATGATTAAAAGTTCATTATGATTGATTCAAAGAATCGTATTGAGTATAGAAATTCTCTCGTATTCTTTAGTGAAGTTACAACTACTCTGATCTCTCCTAGGAATTTTAATTCTACTGATTTATCAGGCGATTTTCATGGATAAGGAGTTGAAAAGTAGGTTATCTGCTTTTTTATTCTATCAGTGTGTTTTTTCTTTATATGTGTGTATGATTAAAATAAGAATATATACATATATATATTGATATATATATTGATACATATATTGTGACGCATATTCACAATTGAAACTGCAATCTTGTGAAGATATTTTGTAGATCTTCTACAACAATAGGTCAGACTCTATTTTCTACATAAGAGTCTACAATTGTGATAAATGTATTCTAAATCTCGTATTTTCTATGTATTCTACTACTATTTGTTGCTATTTTTATTTCAATGATCTATTGCAACCATATCACTTCAGAACTCTTATTTCTTGATTAAAATATTTTCTGAAGAAGAAGATATATCTACATTTAGTTGTTGTCACAACTATGAAGTTCAAACAGAAACTTTTTAATAAACAACTTTTACTTGAGAGTTTCAACTGATTGTACTAAGTTGTGGTGGAGTATCAGCTTCACGATATATGATGAGGTATTTCAGTTCTCTGTTAAAGAACCAGAAGGCTCTGTCTTTAGACTTTTTTAATCTTTCAACTGTCTACACTTAGTCTTGGATTGGTCTTATGATATGAGGTCCTGACTAGTGAAATTCACCAAACTCACAGAAAGAGTAATTGGTGGAGGGGACTAGGATATCTTTTTTCCCCAAACAATTATAAAAAACCATGTTCTACATTTTTGTTTTATCCACTACTCATAATTTCATATATAAGATAAACACTACTTATCCACATAATCATCAGTCGACATCAAAAGAAAAAAATGTGAATGATTTGGAAAAGTTTGAAAAGACACAATTCACCCCCTTATTGTGTATATTTTTATATTACGACCTAATAATTTGTATTAGATGAGTGTTTTTGGAAAAACTTATAACCAAGGTAAATGTATAAGGTCTATACAAAGATGAAAATGACTAATTAGAGAGAAGAAATGTCAACGGTTCGTGATCCTTATTTCAATGGTGAAAACTATGGATAAAGGAAATCACATATGATTATATATTTCAATAATATAGGATTCAATGTCTATACTAAGATCATTAATGCTAATATAATTCTTGAAAATGATGAAACATGGACTACTGCTACAGAGGATTTGTATGACATGAATTCAAAAGCTATAAATGCTACTATTTGTGGGGTTTGACCAGATGAATTCATCCATGACATACAATGTTCTACTCCTTATAAAATCTCGCAAACCATTGTTATGTCCAATTAAGGAATAGAAAATGTAAGAGAACTTAGTTATTTCATAGTAAAATTGAAATTTGATACATTCATAATGTTTGATGGAGAAGGTTTCACTTAGACAAAAGGCAGGATTACAGAGTTAGTCATAATATTACATACTTAGGTGATCCTATAAAACAAGAAGATCAAGCATTGAAAGTACTGAGAGTAATGCATACTAAATTGAATGGAATATAAGTTGTAATTCGAAAAACATAACATCTCAAAAATATGAAAATGAGAGAATTGATTGGGACACTAATGATAAATGAATCTAAAATGAAAGTTGAAGAAGAAGATCATAATGTCATGGTGAAAAAGGATAATAATTCTCTAAAGGTAACATCTCATAAGCAAAGAAAAATAATAAAGTAAGAATTCATAGAATATAACAATTGAGATACATCTGTTTCTCAAATGGAATTGGATCAATTATCCAAAAAGTTTAGCATGTTTTATAAGAAGAAAAGATTATTAAGAAAACCCTTCAAGAGAAATGAGAAAGACTCAAGGGAAGTCATATGGTATGAATTCATGTAATTAAGTTATATAAGACCTAATTGTCCCCATTTAAAAAGAGATAATAGAAATACAGAAATGAAATATCATAAAAATTATAATTATGAACCTAAAGGTAGAAGATCAATGAAGGCTACATTGAGTGATTATGAAGACTCATGCAGCTCATTAAAATCTACCCCAAAAAAGGAAGAATCAGATCTGGACGAAAATATGAGATTCATGGTAGAAGAAGATAAGGTAAAAACTTATTATTCATCTAATCTTAATTCTAATTCTAATTCCAATTATTCAAATAATAAATTGGTTTCCTTTTATAAAATTATGAAGGAAAATATAACTCCCTATTAAAGAAACACAAATCAGTAAAGAATATTCATAATTATATTTGAGGAGAAAGAGATACCTTTTTAAAAATACGTCAAGAGTTAATTGAGAAATTTAACTCCTCAACGACAAACTATGTTGATCTTGAAAATTAAATTAAAGCATTAAAAGATAATTTTGAAACTTATAAAAGTGTATCCCACTTATTTAGAAAAGATGAAAATATTCTAAATGAAATTCTTGGTAAAAATTTCATTACAAACAAATGATTTGATATAGGAATTAAGGGTGAAAAATATAAACCATATAAGAATTAATTTGATCCCAACAAAAAAATTGTTACTTTTCATTTTTGTGGAACAAAATGACAAATAACAAACAATTGTTATTTAATAAATCCTCAAATTAGTGGAATTTAAGGGGTTTTAATTTCAAATATCTTATCTGATGAAAATTATATTAGTTATAAAAAATCAATGCAAATCTGGTTTTCTAGCTAACACCGTTGGACCCAAGAGAATATAGGTACCAAAAAAATCTTTTTATTAAATTGAATTTCTATGAAATAGGTCACATAAAATAAAATATGATATATGGAAAATGGATTCTCCAAGCATATGAATGGAAGCTCATCAATATTCAATACACATACTCAAATAGATTGAGGTCTAGTAACTTTTGGGGACAATTCCAAAGTAAACATATTTGGACTTTGAACTATTGGATATCGAAAAACAATATCAATAAAAAAATTATTATATATACAAGAGATGAGGAATATCTTAATAAGTATCTCTCAACTCTGTGATGATGGATATTTTATTGATTTTTCTTATAATTATTGATCTATATTTAATGATAAAATTCTTAAGTTTAGTGAACCTAGAATTGTTAATGTTTATACTATAGATTTAAATTCCATGTGTAAACAGAAAGTAAATTGTTTAATAACTAAGATAAACGAGTCTTGGATATGGAATCAGGGTCTTGGTCATTGTAATATTTACTATCCACATAAATTATCTAAGAAACTATTAGTTTCTAATTTACCTAGTCTTATGTTTGATTGTTATAAATTTTGTGATGCATTTCAAATTGGCAATAAACACAAATCTTCCATCAAATCAATTAAAAAATTGCTACATCAAAACCTCTAGAACTCAACCATATGGATCTATTTGGACTATCAAGAGAATCAAGTTTGGATTAAAAATTATATGTATGTGTTTTATTGAATTATTATTCTAGATATGATTGTATTTATTTTTCTAAAACTCAAAAGTGACGCTTTTACTTTTTTTTTAATGTTTTTATAAAAATTTTCAAAATGAAAAATGTTTTAATATAATTTCATTAAGAAGTGGTCATGGTGAATAATTTGAGAATCAATAATTCAATTATTTTTGTTCAAATATGGGTATTAAGAACACCTTTTATGCAGCAAGAACACCTCAAAAATTGGAATTGTTGATATAAAGAGAAAAAATATTCATGAAATGGCTAGGACTATGATGGGTGAATACATTCTACCTACCTTCCTATGGGAAAAAGCTATATACACAACCTACTATATAATAAATATTGTTTTAATTTAAACTATTATAAAAAAAACCTTATGAACATTGGAATAACAGAAAACCTATGGTAAAGAACTTTAATGTTTTTGTATGTAATGTGTATATCCCAAACACCAAGGATAATCTTGGTATGTTCGACCTAAAAGCTAATGAAGGAATATTTTTAGGATGTTCTGCTACATCTAAATCATATAGAGTGTTTAATAAAATTTCACAGATTGTTAAAGAATCAGTTCTTGTGATGTTTGATGAAAATAACCCCTTTATTAATGAGAAATATCAAACTGATGAAATTACCAACACTTCGGACAAAATTAGATATGAAAACCTAAAAAATGATTTTGAAAATAACAAAAATAAAATGCAATCTAGTTCATAAGAAAATGATACTGGTGAACCTAAAAGTGTTTTACCATGAAAACCAATAACCCTAAAGATTCATCCTTTAGAAACAATAATAAGAGGCCCAGACATAGGAATAAGAACTATAAGTAATACAAGAATCCTCGTTGAATTCTCTTCCTTTCTATCTCAACTATAACCTAAATCTTTTGATGAATCCTTATCATACGAGAGTTGGATACGAGCAATGCAATATGAGCTAAATCAATTAAAAAGGAATGATGTTTGGGAATTAGTTAATAGAAAATCAAATTATCCATTTATAGGTACTAAGTGTTTATATTGAAATAAACAATATGATCCGAAAGATTATAACTAGAAACAAAGATAGATTAGTAGATAGATGATATAATCAGAAAGAAGGTATAGATTATGATGAAAACATTTCCCTTACAGCTAGTTTAGAAGAAATTAGAATTATTTTATCTTATGCATCTCATATGACCATTAAATTATATTACATAGATGTTAAATATTCATTTTTAAGAGGATATTTAATAGAGGAAGTTTATGTCGAATAGCCTCTTGGTATTGAAAATTCCCAAAAACCAGATTCTATTTTTAAACTTACTAAATCTCTCTATGGACTTAAACAAGCACCTATATCTCGGTGTGAAAGATTTAGTTCTTTTCTTTTGAAAATTGTATTTTTTATTTGAATAGAAGATACAACTTTTTTTAGGAAATCCATTTATTCTAATATATTTTTTGATAAAATCTATGTTGATGGTGTTATTTTTGGTTCAACGAATAAAAAACATTGTAATGGTTTTTTTTAAAACATATGAAAGATTAGTTTGAAATGAGTATTATGGGAGAACTAAAATTCATTTCAAGACACTATATTTATCAAAAACATTATGGAAAATTTGTAAACTAATGTAAATATATTACAAATTTATTGAAAATGTTTGGTCTTGAGAATAACAAGACGTAGACAACTCCAATGTGTACCAATATAAAACTTGATTTAGATAAATGTGGAAAACCAGTGGACAAGAAGTTATATAGAGGTATTATTGGTAGTTTATTATATCATACTTCTACCAGACATGATATAATGTTTAATATAAGTTTATGTGCTAGATTTTAAACAAATCCTAAAGAAACTCATCTTATTGCTGTAAAAAGTATTTTTAGATATTTATATTGAACTTTTTTTTCAATCTATTATTTATCCAAAAACATTTAATTTTAATTTAATTTCATATTTAGATGATTATTTAGCAGGTTTTATATTAGATAAAAAATTATCTCATTAACTTGTCACTTTTTAAGAGAATATTTAGTATCTTGGTCATTTATGAATCAACACTCAGTTTCCCTATCAACAGACTAATGAACTTTAGATTAAATTTTAATTGTGAACCTTTTTTATATGATAATAAATGTTCTATAAATATTTCATAAAAATTAAATAAGTTATTCTATAAATATGCTTATTAATATTATACATCATTTTCTAAGAGATTATGTTGATATAAATGATATATCTTTAGAATTGTTAAATACTAAATATCAGCTACGAAATATTTTTTCTAAACCACTCTGTATGTTTTGATTTTATTAAGGGAGAGTTTGGTTAATTTAATTTTTAAATAAATTCTAATCTTTTTAATCCTTATAATTTTAAAATTTTATTTTATTATTTTATTATTTATTTTTTTATTGACGTTTATCTATGTTAAAATTATTTATTGATTAGTAAAATACTTGAATTGCCCAAATTTTTTCCCCGCTATATATTTTAGATAATTTAATTTATCTTAAAATTATTCTCGCCGTGTGTTTTCAAAATTTTCTTAATTATCTTACATAATGACATGTTAAACCAGACACTATCAGAAACATTACGAATACCTAACCATTTTTCCTCTAAAAACCTCTTTAAATAGTAAAACCTTTGTTTACCTTCAGCTACCTTAATTTACTTCTTTTTTCTAACAAAACATGAGTACCTGAAAACCTCAAAGTGTTAATTTCTCAAAAATGTCAAAATATAAGAGAGTCAAAGAAGGTGAAGCCAGCGACCTGAAACATTAGGGGGTTTATGGAAGAAATATCTTGTGAGGAAAGTGGTTGATTTTTAATGGCACTATTAGAAAAATATAATCCTAAATAAAGCTCTAGTTTTTAATGGATTGGAATATATGTTTAATTAGGAAAACTTAGAGTTCCTTTACAAGGTAGAATTGATTTTTTTCTATAACTGTGTTCATTTGAGTTTTTGTGATTATGAAGACATATTATTCACAAGAAATATAAGATATATACTTTTCTATTTCCTCAACTAAAATTTATCAAATATTTAACTATCCTCATGACAGAGTTTTTCATTTAAATCTACTGTCTATCATAGATCGGGATCATAATTGTGAATACATTATGTCTTTTCTGTTTGGATCAATAGACATTACGAAAATTTTATTAAAGGATCTGGAGAAAGACCCAGAAATCATGGTCATTTTTATTCAAACTGAAATTTCTCCAAGAATAGATGGGATGATGAATATTCTATATCCATACATTTATATCATGTTTCTAATTTTTAGTGAAATAAAACTGAATTTCCCAAGTTAAATGCTTAGATATTTTCACTACTACTATCAACTATAAACTATGATTAATTTTTATCCTTATAGAAGGATAATTTCATTATTTTTTTTAACAAAGGAATGATTTGTTTAATATATTCTCGAATAAAATTTCATCACAACAATGTACTCAATACAAAAAAATTGATAAATTTTGGTTTTTACTGAAGTACATTTAAAGACAAACTCTTTCCAGTTGGAGATGATGACCAACAATGATCAATATATTTTTTTCAAAGGGAGAAAAGTGAAATTAGAAATGAAGTAAAATATGAAACTCAAGGTGAAGGACCTTCCAAACCCACCCAAAAAAATTGAGATTTATTGGAGAGGAAGAAGAAGATGATGATGATGAAGATGAAGATGTTGTTCAAGGTGAATTGTTTGTAAAACTATAGAAAAGAATAGATCCACTTATTGAAGTACTATTATAAGGTTCAGGTGAAGATACCAAGCCAATAAATTTGGTAGAAAATTTTCTTGAGGAAGATCAATAGGTTGAGATCCAAATAAGATATCTGAAAAATTTTGATTTGCCAATTGTCTTGGAGGAAGAGTCCGCTATTCAAGAAGATAAAGAGTCAATCAGATATACAATTGCGACCACTGAAATTGTTGAGAATCTAGTTTTTTCTAGTTTTGATTATGTGGATGAAAGACAACAATCTGTAACTAAGGACAAAAAAAGTTATTCACATTATCTCTTGTTCAAGTGAAAAATCAATTAAAAATCCAGGGGAGATGCCTGTCTAAAAGTCACCTTCAAGATCTTTAGAAATTGTGGTTGTGGGTTAGTCACAAAATCTTGATGAAGGGACATATGATCCCTTGACTATTATGGTTGAGGAAGATGTAATTAACTTTAAAAATTCTTAGGAATAGAAAGAAAATATTTTCCAAGGGATGGATGCTGCGAGGAAAAAGTTATCAAATCTAAAATAAAAATCTTTTTCCATGAATTAATTTGAGGCTATCAAGAGAGAGATGTTATGTGAAGTAGTAAAAAAATGTCTAAAGTTGTTTCTAAGTCATAATTTGCTGATCTTAGGTGTTATTTGGGGAATTAATTTGAATAAATCAGGAGTACTGTTGTTTAAACCAGCACATCTACCTCTGCTCCTACTACCAGTCCAGATCTAATTCAATGATTTTAGGCAATCACCTCTATCTTTGTAGATATAAATGATCATATTCAAAATATATAGTGAAATAGTTCTCCTCTCTAAGTTTTTTTGGACAATTATAAATTTCTAGTTGACTAAAAAACACAAAATGAACTAGGAATCTTATTTCTGTTGAAAAAATTCACAGAAAAGTTACAATAATTTATGTTATTAGAGCAGAGTTTTCATGACTTTTTGAAATTCAATAGTGTTGTGAATTTTCATATCATTCTATATTCTAGAGTTTCGATTATGAAAATGAGGGATAGTTTAATTAAGAAGTTGAGATTACATATGGAATAGTTTAACGATATATTTGAAGCTGCTTAAAATCCTTAAAACTGTATCTAAACCAACTCCTAGGAAATACATTGTATCCTAACCATTTCAATTGACTAATCTTGTTTCATAGTCATACTAATTATTATACCTATACAATTTTTGATCCACAAAATATCCATAATTTAATTTTTTTTACTTTATTTCATATTCTATTTTGTTTATGTATCAAGGAAAATATCAATTATTATTTATTTTAATAGAACATTATATCATTCAGTTACATATAATTGCAAAATTAAATAATTGTAAACAATTTCTAAACATTTTTTTTATCTAACAAAAAGGGAGAGAAATTTGGATAAACACAAAATTTATTTTTATCAAATTAATTCTTTGAAATTGAATTTAAAATTATTTTCTTTTAATTATTTTCAAAATTCGAAAATTTTTCTTAAATTTATGAGTTTTTTTATCATCAAAATGGGGATATTGTTGGTCATGTATTGTCTCAACAATACTCTATAAATATTAATGATTTTATGCTCACAAATACCATTGTTTGTTTTTTTAATGATATAACATTAAGTGTTTTTTAGGAAATTGATATTATTTATATTTTTTTGGGAATTTTATTCAAGATTATTATTCACATGAAATATTTTTCAATGTTTTTTAAATTCTCTTAAGAGTGTTCTAGAAACACTGTTTTACTATATGTTGATGAGCGTAATGTAAGGAAAAACCCTACGTTTGTATTATACCTTATGATGAAAGATCATCATGTATTTTTAATCAACCATACATTTATAGAAACGTATGGATAAAGTACATTACGTTTGGATGAAACATTACATTTGAAAAATAGAAAATGTATGGTTAAAGAACCATACATAAGAATGAAACCTTATATTTGAAAAGAAAACCTATGGATCATCAACCTTAATTTTGTTATCTAAATTACATTTTCAACCTTATGTTTGGTGAATGAATGATACACTGTTCAACCCTACATTTGGTATTTTTTTCATTTGGTGAAGGAACCTTAAGTTTGACTTTTCATCACCAGAGATTTGAAACTACAATTTTATCAGAGTTTCATAAAACAGAATTTGTGGAATATCATTCCAATTTAAATATCATTTTTGATCAATTGAAATTTCATTATGATTGAATCAAAGAATCTTATTAAGTAGATAATTTAACTCTTATTCTTAGGGGATTCTATGACTAATTTTATATGTCTCAGGAATTTGAATTCTTATGATTTATTGGTTGATTTTCTTTGATTTGGAATTTGAAAATTATGCTCTTTGATTTATTTATTATATCGGTGTATTTTTTCAAATATGAGTGTATGAATCAAATAAGAATATATATATATATATATATTGAAATATGTATTAAGTCATATATTGTGACACATATTCATGATTTAAACTACATTCTTGTGAAGATCGTTTACACTCTACAACAAAAATTAGTCAGAATCTGTTTTCTACTGAAGAGGGTATAGTGGTGACATACGTGTTTTGAATCTTGAATTTTTTAGAAGTATGCTGCTGCTATTTTGGAACCACTCTTTCTAGAAGAAACTATTTTCTGAAGAAGAAGATCCATCCACATTCTATTGTTGTTACAACAGTGAAGTTCAACTGGAACCTTAGTAATCAATATATTTTTATTGAGAGTTTCAACTGCTCATACAAATCTATGGGGGAGTATCCGCTTATCGATCTAAGATTTGGTTTTTCAGTTCTCTTTTAAAGAACTATAAGGTTCTGTCTTTTACCCTATTTGTAAAGGTGGAAACTTCCTTCACTCAATTTTGGATTGATATTATGATATGAGGACTTGACTAGTGAAATTCACCAAACTCACAAAGACAGTAATTGGTGGAGTGGACTATGGGATCTTTATACCCTGAGCCACTATAAATAGTTGTGTTCTACATTTCTATTTTATTCACTACTCATAATTTTATATAGAAGATAAACCCTTCTCACCTGCATAATCCTCAGTCGACATCAAAATGGAGATTTATGAATGACTTGTAAAAGGTTGCAAAGAAACAATTCACCCCATCTTGTGTATATTTCTCAACTCCAACTTTATATAGATTTATAAAATGGTTGGTTTAATTATGTAATTTTGGTGATGTTCTTCAAAATATGCTCAATGATAAAAATTGATTTAATTATTTTAGAGGGGAACTTGTAAAATGATTTTGTTTTGGGTGTGTCTTTATTTTGAGGATTTTATTACTATGTGGCCATTATAAAAACTGGTATTTTGAAAGTGAAGAAATGGGTTTTAAGGAAGAATTAATTTTTATTGAAATAAGGATTTATGGATTTTTTTCAAAATGAAAATATTTTTATTTTTAGGAAATGTATTTAAAAGTGGCTGAGTTTATTAAGATGTTAGGAAAATTTAATGTTTTTAAAATAAATTATAGGATGTTTTAAAAATATAAAAGAATTTAATATTTAGTTAATAAAAAATGTTTGGATTTCTAAATGGGAAGAAATTTTTTCAAAGGTGGTAATTTTTTTTTCTAATTTTACCTTCTTTTAGGATGATGATTTCAAATATTTTAATTTGGTTTTTTAGATTTTATGGAAAAAATGATTTTTTATAATTTTTTTATTTTGATGGGATTTTGGGTTTTGGGTTATCTTATATTTTATATTAGAATTATACTATTTGTGTTCAGAAATTTTGAATTGTATGAAGCTTTATTCTATGTTATATCATTTACTCCTGGAAAAAATTGTAGTGAAATGTTTGAATTATATCCCATAGAGTTATCCTCAGTGCGTGTCTTTTATTTGTTTGGTCGTTGTTATATGATGATTTTTATGAATTAGTTTGTGTATTTTTTGGTATTTGGATTCATAAATATTAGAGTATTAGTAATCCTTGTGGTGATGCACATCTGATTTACTCTCTTACCCCTCTTATGACCATGGGTAATCGTTGTTCTATGGTTAATTATTGGTCAAGTAATGAGATGTTTGAGAATATTATGGTGGACATCATTTGAGGTATCCTATGGGTTTTTTGTACCTCTATTGAGAAATACTTGTATTTTGGTGACAATATTTTTGGATTTTTTTGTGAATTTATTATATCTATATCATTCGGGTGAGGTCAGTGGTCATAACTCGTTGAATGTATTTTGTTCTCTTAGAAGAGTGGTGACTTGTTGGGATGATTGTTCATATGTAAATGGACATATTTCTCTTCTAATGAGAAGTGACTCTTTTATGGGGTGTTGATTTTGAAATTTCGGGTATATAGAATCTTGGTTAAGTGTAGGGAAAACTGAGAGAAAATTATGGTTGCTATGATGTTTTGATGGATTTACTAGGAACATGTATTCTATAACTATAGTATCCGGTTTCTCTAATATAACCTAATAATTTTTTATGTGGATCTATTTGGTGATTTGTTTTATTTGAGTTATTACCAATTAATTTTTATTTTTTTATTTCTCAATCTATCTTAGTTTTTAGTTTGAGATAGTAATCCTTCTGGGACATTCATTCTAGTGTGATTACTAACATTTCTTAACCATAGTGATTTTGAGGTGTTATAGAGTGATTAATAGTTATGTTCATCACATGTTTCATAATTTAAAATTCATCATATAGAAATTGAGGAAACCGAGTGAGTGATATCTCTTTTGAGTTTTTCTATTCCTTGTTGAGTTTATGTCTTTATGATTTATTGGTAAAGATTAGTTTTTTCAAGAGGAATACATTATTTTTTTGGATTATAATATAGTGGGAATTTCACTATATATGATCCTACTTTGATTTTATTGATAATTTAGTTTAATCCCACCCAAAAACACTTACCGAATCATGGTTTTTTCTTGTTCATTATAGCCTTAGAGGATCATCATGTGATGAATTTTTTTGGTGGAGTAATCAAATCGATTATTGTCATTATGTTCCTATGTTTTTGATTATATTTGTGTTTGAATAAGTTGGTTATAATAAATTATATTTATTTCCTTATTCTACTTAGGATTTTTTGAGGGAATAAAGTGCTAAGGTCTAGAGAATTTTCACATCAAATCCCTCCATTTATTTATTTTAATTATTTCTGTTTTTTTAACAATTATTTATTTTTTTTTGAAAAATCTAGATTTGTAATAAATTATAATAACAATGATCATTATAATATTGAATTATTTTAACTATAATATTTTTTTAATTAACTTTATTTGATAAAAATATAGTGGAAGAGGACCCCCAAAATCTGGTCCCATATCATTTCATGATTTGAGGTCACTGCTCTCAATAATTCCACCACTTCCTCTTATACATCAATATCTATCATTTCCCTAGGGTCATCCCTTCACAAAAATCCAAACATTACACAATCAAACTATATGTGTCCCATTTGTGTTTTTAAAATAATTATTTCATACACCAATTCTGTGAACCACCTTCTTTGATGGTTCCCTCTTTTCCATGTCACTTTCATCATGATTTCTCTATGATTATTGGTTGAACCTTTTAAGTATTACTCCTCTTCCATTTCCCTATCTTATTCCTTCACTCTATCCACTTATTAAGTTTTATTTGATTTGTAAAATACATTTGTATGGTCTTATTGAGATTTTTTCATATGGTTTATGATTTTATGTATTGTGTGGTACATTCCATATTTGGGTGTTCACATTTGGAGTCATTGGGTTTTAGACTATCTCTTGATGTTTCTAAGTATATTTTACCTACATCCTGACTTTTATTCCTAGAATTATTTATTTCTTGGGTGTTAAATTAATATTTAAATAAATTAAAAGTAGTCTTAAATATATTTATTTATTTTATGAAATGATAAATTATTTTAATTGTGGTTTTCATGGATAATAGAGGGTTTTCCTATTTTTTAAATAATTTCTTGAATCTGGTATTATGTCTACTAGTTGTAATAAAATTTTATTTCCAATTCAAAATGGTATTTTATATTATAAATTATTCATCTTTTTTTCATATTTTAATTTCTAATTATTTTTAAATTATCATTATAAGTGAAAGATGTAATGTCATGCCTGAAAAAATTGCTTACATAATTGTTTTGATTAAAATTATTAGTTTATAAATTATTAGACCTTTTTGGATCATGATCTAAATATAGAATCCCTTTTTAATATTTTAATATGTTTTATAAAATTATGAGAAATTCCTATAAATATTTAAAGTGTTACATTTCATATAAAGTCATTATTTTATGAACAATTCATGCTTGCTCATTTAAAATTTGTTCCTAAATTTTTAAAGTAATGGTTAATAATTCAATAAAAAATTATGTTTTAGATTTTTTTATGTAATGGAATTATCCCATTTTCATTTTTATAGGAAGTGATTTCGTAGGATGTTTTATATTGATGGAAATTTATCTTAAATAATGTTTTATTTTAATGGAAATTGATTTCCGAGAATGCTAAATTTTTATAGAATTCAATTTCAAAGAATGGTATGAAAAATTGGAAGATCTATAAGGTTATGTAGTTAATTTTATTTATATTAATTGATTTTCCTCTGTAATTTTAGACTATACGGAAACCAAGGATATATAATATGGAATTGGAATTAAGAAAATTACAATAGTCATGGAATGTTTTTTCAGTAAGGAAGCATGATTACAACATAAACTAGACCATGTTTAAGGTTGGGCTATACTTATAAAAGTGGAAACTTATCTCCTAAGATTGGTTTCCAAGGGTAATCTATGAACAAGTTGGACATTAATGATTGATATTGTGTGAAGGTACTAGGTAATCCAAACCTATCATATACAAGGAAATGGTTTACTTATTGTTATTCTTTCAGAAATTATTATTTATTCATGCTTTAGACAGTTTAAATGTTTAAGATTAATTGAAATTATTTTAATTGTCTTAATGGAAAATGGAATCATTAAATGTTATTTTAAAATTGATTTATTTGGAAACAATGGAGAACATTTTAAATTATTGTAATTGTATGTTTGGATATAAATTATGAAAATTTATTTAATTCAATTTTTAAATGGGTATAATTGAATTAATCATGATTATTTATGATATTCTTGTCAAATGATTAATTTTATACCTTTAATTAATATATGAAAAATGATTTCTATGTCATGTGATTGATAATAATTAGTTTATTTTTAATAAATATAAATTATGAAATGGGTTTTTTATTTTTCAAAAAGTAGTAAAAACATTATTTTTAATTCAAATATCTAAAACTAGCTTAAAATGGATCTTTAATTAAAGGCGTAGCACGTGAAAAGGCGGATTGGGGCCTGCTGGGCAGTTTTATACTCATTCTTATTTTATATTTTATTTTTATGTTCTTAGTTTATATAGTGACCTGGGAATATCAAATACAGATATGTTATCTTAATATATAAAAAATCAATACTTAACATAATTATCCACACCATCATCATATAGGTCAGGGCCTTTTGAATAATGGATCGATAAAACACTGTTTCATCATAAATACCACTATTCATAGAAAGATAATACAAAATATATTTCTTTATAACTATAGGAATGGAAACATAAGATAGGGTGAGCATAGATGCTCAGTAAGGTTAAAAGGGGGATATCAATTATCACATAATAATGACATGAGAATAAGGGTATGATAATATGAAAATAAAATTTTAAAACCATATCCTTACTATCTTAGATAATGATATTGAGAAATAAATTTTTTTTGGAAGTTTGAAATACTTTAATCATAAATAAATAAAAATAATATGAGTTATGAGAGTATTAAATGACAATAAACATGGATTTTTGGCATTCAATATAGCACATAAAGTCATTTACATAGTAGTAAATGATCACTATAAAAATCATCATAGTAAAATGGGTTAAATACTAAATCCATTATAGTATTAAGGGTTAACTCCAAAGAATATCATAGTATAAAATTTCCCTTACTGAACTGTGATCATGCCCCATATCATGTACAGTAAAATAATGATTTCTTTTAAATTTTCAGTAAAAAATAGAAAATTGCCTTATTTGAAAAATGAAAAGAATATTAAATTAAAATTATTTTTTAAAAAAATCAAACATGACTAAATTTTTATACACAATCAATATAAAATATTAAAAACTTTCATTAGAAAATTTATAGAAATCATACACATGAAATAAAAAATATTTTCAAATGAGGAGAGAAATAAATTAACTTTTTTTTTAAATTCTTTCATAATCTTTTTTACATAAAGAGATTAATATTAATGGAATTAATTTATTTTCTATTGATAAATATCATTTAAGAAAATTAATGAGCTATTTTAAATGTAGATCATAATATTTCTTCATCAGAAACCTAACCTTAGTCAAAGCAGATAACTAATGAGATTAAAACTTAAAACCATTACAACTTTGGTACCATGGGAATAATAAGCCCCAAGAAGGAATAAAAATTATATGGATATATAAATCATAATTTCATTAAAAATATATTAAAATAAATTCATGGGAATTATATAAACCACATAAAATAAATTTTTGGTGAATATGGCTTGTGTCCCTTGAAAATAAAGGTGATTTTAAAATCCCATACCTAAGGTTTGTAAATTATTCATAAACATTTTAAATATCAATGTGATCAATATATATTTATAAAAAATACATAAAAACAATAATATTATATTTTATAACATATATTATTGACCCATAGCCTTTTATCACCTGTTTATTAGCAATTCATTTTTAAAATAATGTTTTGGAGAATAACTGCTTTCTTTTCATTTAAGTTTTGGTTTGGTAGTTTGGGTCCTTGTTATTTGATTATGGATAAATAATTTCCATAATCTGAATAATGTTATAAATACCATATATATTAATTATATACATATTTAGGGTTATCTATAAAAGTTAGATATAGAAAATGAATTACATCATTTATGGAGACAACACGCCATATGAATGCATGAACGCTGTTTTCATTTTCTCAAAGAGTTGAATGAATAATAGATGAATATTAATTCAAATTTAAAGAATCAATATTAAATAATACATATATAAAATATTCATCAAATATGTCCTTATTACCCTCCAAATTTATATTAGATGAAATTTTATTACATCACATCATAGAGGCGGTAGTCAACACACACGCACGAGTGACGTTATCATTTTTCAACAAATTGGAAGGTAAGAAATAATATGTGATAATTTACTAAAAAATAATTATTATTACATAAATATTGTATATATAATTTAAATCCATCATTATATCTAACCAAGATAGGAGGTGATATAAATTTAATTACATTGGTTTGCGAGGCGGTAGTTTGACATACACATGATTTGCTATTTTGTTTCACATTTAGAGGAAGAGGAGAGGGATATATGTGAAGAAATTCACATAATATTATCTTAATATTCGGTAGATACTTTTTTCAATATATAACCATGGTTGAATAATATTTTAAAGAGTTTTATGGAGAAATAAAATGAAAATACATGGCTTAGGATTGTACCTCTTCTTTAGAAATCATCTTAAGGTTTACACCTAATGCATTTTTAGTAGGGCTTCCTAATAAAATAATAACTACCTCATGTGGGTATAAAATATAGGAAGTGTTTTGGGGAGGTATTTTACAAACAAAAAGGATCATGAATTTTAGAGAGGATATTAGTGGGAGTTTCTATTTATACGTGGGGAGGGGACATTCTTGGAAGTTATATATAAATTTCCAAAAATATTACAAAATTACAATTTAAATATAAAGTAATATTCTTCAAAATGAGAATATATTAAAATTTGGGTCTTAATATGAATATTAAATAAGATCTAAGATTTTTTTATTGGAAACCATACCTTTATATTTTTACATTACCCCTGATTAACCTGTTTTAACAATATCTGTAGAAATTAATGGATTTTTTGAATTTGTATTATTTAGTATGAAAACAATTAAGTTGACCTTATATATAAAAATAATTAGGATTATAGTAAATATTTAATATTTTTATCAAATAAAAATCATATATTTGATAAAATTTAATTTAAAAATAAACCCACAGACGTGATGAAAAAATGATTTTTGAAAGAAATATATTTACAAGAATAAAAAGTGTGTATATAAAAATTCAACTTTAAATTAATTCCAATAATGTAAATTGGATTAATAATATTAAAATATAATTTATTTTTTAGTTAAATAATCTTACATAAAATGTAACTTTGTAAATTCTGTTAAAAATTTGTTTTCAATAAATATATGCATTTTTGACTCTTCATTAAAAAATTATTGTTCTTCATAAATTACTATAAAATTAATTATAAGTTATTTTTTTTGTTTTCAAAAATTATGTCTATTTTTTAAAAAAAAATTTATAAATGTTATAAAAAACAATTTTAAAATAAGTGCGTAAAATAGTATGGAACTATTTTTTATAAAAATATATTATTTTAAGCATACAATAAGATTTTTCTTGACACATGCTTAGAAAAAATATTTTATGAATGATAAAAATTATTATTGAATAAAAAAAAATTAATTAGAATAATTCACCAAAAATGAATACTTTATTTTATTAATATGAAAACACTTTGCGCTCATGAATTTTTTTTATAGAAAATATTTCATTTACTATAATATATATTTATTTTCAGTTGTAATTAATTGATAATTAAATAATTTAGTTTATAAATATGAAAACCATATAATTTTTATAATTTATTTTATTGTATTCATACATACTAATGTAATAGTTATTTAATAATGACACACTATATTAGAGTTCCTAAAAAATCAGTGTTACATGTAAAACAAATTATCAAAGAAATTAAAATTATGTGAAAAAAATATTTGATAAATTATAAGGGTTTTACAATATCTACACCCATTAAAATGAATTTCACTATATAAATTACATTACTCTAATATAGTCATATGAGGAAACTTCTACCTCATCATATCCCCTGGTTCCCTTATATCTTCTTAAGTTTTTGGTTTCACAACCAATCATTGGCCATTTGAGTGGTCCTATTTTGAAGTACATTCTCACTAT
Organism: Viscum album; assembly: GCA_963277665.1. Classification (NCBI taxonomy): domain Eukaryota; kingdom Viridiplantae; phylum Streptophyta; class Magnoliopsida; order Santalales; family Viscaceae; genus Viscum; species Viscum album. The sequence continues at coordinate 1,360,416,757 of OY728141.1, read as the reverse complement.
GATCCATAATCACTCTGGGCTATGCTTTGTTGGAAAGATAATGATCTAGTGGTTCAAACTCTATGTTCATAACAAGTAAATGATCAGGTATAGACTTTTTTAGGATAGATACATGGAACCCATCATTAAATTGGTAGAGGCTTAGTGGAAGCACCAAGTGATACTATCCACAAACAACCAAGAATCCCAAAAGTGACAATATACCTATAGTTTAGTATTATATTTGTCACAAATATCAGATCCTTCTTCCATGAGGAAATTTACTGAAACACATGATCATTGACTTTAAACTCCCGATCTCATTATATATTATCATTATAAATTTTTGGTTGAATTTTTTTAATTTTATTATGATTTGGTGAATTTTTTTTACCTTATATACAATTTATTAAACATGATTAGTCCCCAATTGATTTCTTTCTCCAAATTCATCCCATAATATTGTATTTCTTCACTTGTATCCATATAAGTCATAATAAGGATCCATATTTTTTATTGAATAAAATACATTATTGAAATAAAGCACGACTATAGGATAGTGTTGATCAAAACCACATTTAAAATCAATCAAAAACATCTTAACATATACTATAGGGTTTTATTGATTCTCTTAGACTGGCCATCTATATGAGGATTATAAATAGTTCGCAAATATAGTTATGTATCTTGAGCTTGCTAAAGACTTTAGTAGAACATCAATGTAATACTCAGATCCCAATTATATAAAATAAAATTTAGTACTTCATGCAACTGTACCACTTCTATAATGTATATCATGTAATGTTTTTCAAGAGATACATTTTATCTAATATCCATGAATTTTCCTAACGTCATATAGTGATCAAATACAACCCATATATCATTTTTCAATCTTGATGTTTTGGGGAGTCTAATGAAAAAATTTGTGGTGATGCTTTCCGGAAAATATTCTGGTATGGGTAATTATTGAAACATCCCCTAAGAATTTTTCCTACCAGCCTTTAATTTATGATATACTAAGCATCGATATACAAACATTACCATATGTCCTTTAATTCCATCCTACAAAAAAAATACCCCGTTATATCCTTATAAATCAACATAATTACAAGATGAGTAGGTAATGAATAAGTATTAGATTCCACTAATAGCTCATTTGACAAATTTGGCCCAGATGGAACAAATACAGTGTTCTTGAACATTAAGTTTCTATCATAATAATGGTTTAACTAATGAAAATTTCTGAACTTATTCTGTTACTCCATATCTTTTTACTTCTCTTATTTAATCTCCACCTATATATATGGTTGATAAATTATTTGAGAAATTTCATATTTCTCCCCTTACATCAATCTTTTATGATACGTCATTTGAAAATACATAAATATTTGATATTTTGTGATTCTACTCATAGATAAGATGGAATTATGGTTTCGACTAAAATAATCTACCACCTTGTTCTCTTTCCTAGGGTAGTAATGTATTGAGTAGTCATAATAATTATTCAACCAAACCATATTCTTTGGTTCATATTCAACTCCTTCAGTGTCAATTTTTTACTTTAAAAATTTATTATCAGAATACATATCACACCATTATTTATAAAGATAATGCCTTCATATCATTAATTCAAAATTATCATTGCCCTCTCCAAATCAAGAGTTTAGTAATTTTTATTTTGAAAATTAATTTTTAATGAGAAATAAGTGATAACTATATGTTTTTCGAGAGTTATGCATCCCATTCCCATATTCATTATATCTCTATAGAGTATAAACCCCTCTCCACTATAGTTTAATTTCAGAATAGGTTTATGGATTTACTTTTTCTTTAGCTCTATGAAATTTTCCTCGCATTCATCTATATAAAGAAACTCATATTCCTTTAAAGTAAACATGGTGAGTGAATTATATTTTTGTTGTAAACTATCCAAAACCATTTGATAACATCTATCCAAACCCTAAAAAATTTGGATCATAGTCAAAGTTGATGGTATGTCCCATCATTTAATAACTTCATCAATTGATGGATCTAAAGGCATACCCTCTCTTGTTTTTATATTAACCAAAACATACACTTGGTAAAAAATTTAAATATATTTTCCTTCCATATGGTCTTTATAAAAATTATCAATTAATATTAATGCTCTTTCTTTCTTATTTAGTATATTAGAATATCATATATAAAGAATACCAAAAACCATTCATGGAAATATATATAGGAATTATTCATTAAGTTAATGGATATATTAGGGTCCTTAGTAAGGAAAAATGGGATCACTATTTATTCATAGTGTCTATAAATTTAATTGAATAAAATCTTGGTTATATCCTCATTCTTTACCCTAAATTGATAATATCCAGAAGAATGGTCAATCATGGAAAAGTATTAAGCTCCAAATAGTTGATCAAATAGGTCATCTATAAGGTGTAGATGAAACTTTTTCTTGATTGATATCTTGTTCAGTTCCCAATTATCAATTTGGAGATGCATAGATCAATCTTTAATCTTAAAAAAGAAAAAGTAATCCCCATGGTGATACACTTGGATGAATGAGGCCATTTTCAAGATTCTCCTAGAGATTGATCTTTATTTCCCAAAACTCAATCATCACTATTCTATAGGGAGTCTTTAAATATGTGTGGGACTAAGTATGAGTTATATTGAGAACTTATTATCATTATTTTTAATAATTCATATAACTTTTCTGAAAATAGATTAAAAAATCCCATGCCATAGGCATATCATCAAGGTTGATATTCTCTAAAAACATCTGAGATATAAATCCCATTCTAAATGGAATTAATCCCCATATAATTTAGGTGTTTTAAATTTTTTTATATTTATCATCATAAAAATAGAGGATCATAGGTTGTTTTGGAATATAAAGAATAAATTACCTTCCTCAAATATTGATATGAGAATTTTTTAGATAAAACAAATACATTCCTAATATAAAATAAAATTCAATCAATGGGTGAAAAAAATATTTTCATGAATAAAGAGTGGGAATATCCATTATGAAATTAGAAATTAGTTGTTCTATATTAATTGATAAGTGTACCTTTCACCATGTCATTACCAAACCCCTCATCATAAAGAGTGGTCGTTTGATTTTTCCCTTTTAATGTCATCTTAATAGTTTGCTAACATTGATCATCACTACTAAACATCATATTTGAGAATCGATCATCATAATTCTCATACTCCATGAATTTTAAACAATTGAGTGTAGGAAGTGAATTATATGGATATTTATCTCTATTTTCATAATTAGATAACATCTTATCCTCACATCTGTATTTCATTACTAGATGAAATTAATTTACACACCTAAAATTTTTACTTGTCTTTTTAAGAATTTTTTTTCCATATTTCTATCTATACTTTGAGAATGGTGGAAATATCCACTTCTCCGATTTATTGTTTTTAGAGTATCCATTTAAGTAAATCATTATTTTATTATAAAAACCTCAAATTTAAGGGAAATTCCAATATCTATTTCCACCTTGATAGAAAAACAAACTATTTATTCATAACTACTAATTTCACTTATGGGTAATTCCATTTAGATACATGGCCTTAATGAAACATTGAATATTTCAACCTTAATTTTAGGTTGAATGATAATACTAGAAGCATAAATCCCAAGTCTTGTAATATTTTCCTCATAAATACAAATCGATTCATCCTTATTTATCTCAACTAATTCCATATCCATTTTCATAAAAAGAATAAAAGGAAAGTAATTATTGATGAAAATGCTCATAAACTTATCTTGCTTATTGTAGTTGATTTATTTTTATTACAACATATTTTTTATAAGAGTCCACCATTGATATGAATCACTTATAAAAAATGATTTTTTATTATAGATCCCATAATATTTTGTTTCACAGGAGTAAAATCATTTAATTTTACATTATATTCATTAGTAAAATTATTTTTTTTGTAGTTCGATCCATTGACTAAAAGAAAAAATCCTTGTATAAGATGAAATAATCTAAGTACGGAACCACATAATCTAGAAGAAAATAATATTTAGGAAACCTAAATCATCACTAAATCGTTCCAATATATGAAACCGTATGTTTTACCTATTTCATTCATAGTCATCATCTATCCAATCCTTCATGATGGTTCATAATGTGTTTGGAAATGTCAACAAATATCCCTTGGGAGTTTCAATGTATATGAACAACATGGCCCATTGTCTTACACCAGGTGATGATTGAGTCAAATCCCAATGCAACATTTTTGGTGTTATTACCCATAATTATTGTCATACTAGATCCACATCCACTTGTATATTCCATGGAGGGATGTATTTGGCTGGTAACCACTAACTTTTTCTTTTACCAATGTTCTTGGATATTGTTTTATACCTAGACTTCTCCCTAGGGTTCTCAGTAAGGATTTCTTAACCAAGATTCAAATGGTTAACTAATCCTTTCTCTGATTCTTACTATTGAGACCCACGCTTCCCAAAAATAGATATTACAACATAAAAGATAAATAATCCTTATATAAAATAACATTCCTTGCCAAATTCATAAAGGTCATGTTCTATTATAAACATGGGTATATAAACAACTACTTCTTCATGACTTTGAATCTTTATAGACATATCATACATAATAGATTTCATCATAACCCATAGAAATAAAACATTAGAAAGGGTGATATTAGATACTCAATAATGGTAGAAAAGGGAGATATCAATGATCACATTGGCATAACACGAGAATATGGGTAAGATAATATGATAATAATAATTGAAACCCATAACATTCATATCAAATATCACAATATTGAATCAAGTAAAAATCATGAAATTTCTTAAGATGTGAATCATAAAGGACTCAAATAAAATGATACATGATAGAATAATATATTTTACACATACTAATATTTGTGCCTCCCCAAACAATTTTCATTATCCCCACTCGACAATTACCTCCCATTTTTCACTCCATTGAATCTGATTTCTCATCCCATAATTCACTTCCTCAAAACCCTACCTGCATTCAATCCTATTATACTCTCCCTCACCTCCAGTATAATTTTCTAGATCTTGTAATATTTACCCCACATGAAACCTCTAGTCTCCCTTTATTCTTATCTCCTCCATCGATTCCTCTAACTTCATTACACTAATCCCACTCAAATTTGAAATCCTACCTCAATGTTCTGCATCATTCCAATTCCACTGTTCTAGCTTCTTATTAATGAAAGTAACCATATTTGATCCTCATATTTAATAAACCATGCTTAAATGACTCAGCCTCAACTATATTCTCCAGAAAGTGTCACCTCCCCAGTTCATCCATAAGAGGCGACATCGGTGTGGTTGGTCATCTTTTTATTCATGATAAAATCTAATCATGTACTCCTTTAATAATGGGTGTTGCAGATCTAGAATCGTGGTCCATGGAATTCCAGGTATTATATATGTTTTTATTTTATTTCATATTTTGTTGAATTTAATTTCATCTATGACCTTTAATTTTGACTAAAATTGACATTAGTGGATTCATTTCTTGATACATCTTTTCTTCAATGAATTTATGGATTATTACTTCTCTATTTTTACTTTGATAGTTATATATATGATTAGGTAACTAGGTTTTAGAGCATTGATTATCCAATTAGGGTATATTAATGCTAAAACATTGTTTAATTTTGACTATTTCTATTTATTAAAACAATAATTTCATTCCTTATTGGCGTATTGGAGTTAGTTGATAGACATTTTTCAACCAATATAATTTTATTAATATTATTTTTTACACATATTTTTTCTATTTAGAAATTAGGAGGTTTTTTTCTTTTTATATTTTCAGTTTGATACTTTTGTTTTTTATTTTTCATCATATGATTTTCACATTTTTTCTTTGGAGTGTTGAAAACATTTTCCATATAAATGATGTATTCGATGTTTATTTTCACAGGGTTCTCATTATTTTTTTTATTTTAGAAAAATATATTGTTTTTTACATTGAACTAACCCATGTTCATTTTTTTCCTCCCATCTTTAAATTTATTTTTTTCTTTTAATTCTCATTTTTATCATTTGTTGATATTTTTTATTCAAAAGGATATATGAATAAAAAATTTATTCCCATATATAGATGGCAATTTTGGAATAATATTTTTCCAATCCTAAAATCTATTTCCTACTTGCATGTTGAAAGATAGTATGATTAGGCCTTTTATGGATCAATATTTTTTTTTCATAGTTTCAAATTTCCTATATTATTATGTGATTTTCAAAATGTTTCATTAATATCTCGAACAATATTTCACTATTAATGTTGTTTTATAAGTGAATTTTTACTGATTTCTAATTATTATGATTTAAGGGGAATCGATTTTTTTTAGAATTGAAATAGCCAATGATCATAAACTTTTAAGGTTATTATCAACTGTTTTGAAGTATTTGAAGTCATATAAGTGTATCATGATAACTGTAATTATGTTCCTCAAATGTTTTATTATATATTACTAATTTTTTTAAATATTTTGATTTTGAGTGCAATTAATGTTGATAAATAACCAATTTTATTTTTTCCATGACTCTTTAAATTTATATTTTGCTTTTAATACTCATTTTTTTCATTTTATTAATTTATTTATGCAATGGGATCGAAGACTAACATTTTTTATTCACATATATATATATATATATATATATATTTGTATAAAATAGTTTTAATCATCGAATCTATAATCCATTTCCATATTAGAGGCATGTCAGATCAGACCCATTGTGGATTAATATATTTTGTTTTTTATACTATCAAATTTCCATTATTATTATGTTGTTTTTATATTGTTTATTTAAATTATTTAACACTATTTCCCCATTAATGTTGCTTTATAAGTGTATTTTTACTGATTTCTAGTTGTTGTGATTAAAAGGACATCAAATGTTTTTGGCACGGATATTTCCCATGTTCTTATAATTACAAGGTTATTCTTCACTTTTTTTAAGTATTTGAAATAACAGAAGTGCATCATATTAACTATAGTTTTATTCCTTAAAATTGTTTATAATTTGATAATAGTTATTTTAATATGTATATTTTTATTGAAATTAATTTTAATATATCATAGTGAAAGAATATTCGCTATTATTTTTGATATATTGGTGATGTAGTTTGTATAAAAAACATACTTTAATACAAAAAAATGTTTTCTTTAGGTAACTACATCTTTTGATTATAACCAGATAGTATTGTTATATATAACCATATTTACTTATATTTTTTCATAGATCTAACCACACTAATTATTATTATGGTGACTTTTAATTGTTACCAGGTGAATGTCCTTATTAGGCCATCATGTTACAATAGTGGAGTTGTAATATCCACAAATTCAGTTATCATGTTTGCAACCTCCTATGTTACACATATGTACATTTAGCTATTTCATTCACATAAAAATATATTATTCGTTAAATAGTCTATAGATCAAGTATATATGTCAGGTCCTCTACTACTTATCCCCCCTCCATTTTTATCCTATTATTTTAATATTTACAATGAAATTTGATGTTAGTAAAATGTTATTAATTATTATCCCAATATTTTTTTCTGCATTAATAGATCATTTTTTGTCTTGAATAGAATTTTAGGCCACTAAGGTAACTTTATATCTAAAGAAGTTCCTTCTTTGCATCATAATAGTGGGTAAAAATTCTTTAAAATTAAAAATTTACTTTATAGCTCATCTTCTTATTCTTTTAATTATCTAATGAAGTATATTTTATTACTATGATTTTTAATATATATTGTTTTTACAGTTTTTTGAATTTGGTTTATTTATTAAGAAAGTATAATTCATATGTAAATGTTGACTTAAATTTTAAATTCACCATTTTCAAATTTGTAACTATAATGAAAAACATTATACCCTTAATTTCACAAAGTATGATATATTTTTATTTTGAAAGTCAATGAAAATAATATAATAGAATTATGAAGAAAATTATTATTGATAAGTATTATTAAAATCAATAATTTTTATTATTTGCTTAGTCACTATGATTTTGGAATTTATCGACTGGTTAACTAACATAAAACAAGTATTTCATTTTTTTTAAAATGTAAATTATGTATTTTGTTGATTTTATCTTCATTGAGAACATCTTTGATGATTTATTATAGAATAAAAATCTATTCAAGGATTCTAATACTTATATAAAATGGTCCCTGATATCAAATTATATAATGTAAGACAGACCCTAGGTTTCAATTTCTTCTCTCACACTTTTAACTATGAATTTAATATTTTGAAACTATGGATTACATGTTTTTTTCTAGTACAACCTATCAAATAAAATAATGTTTATCCTCTCTTTCAAATTTTTATTTTAAAGTGGTCATTTATTATCATTTTTATTTCCTTCTATTAATTTTAAATGAATAATATCTTATTTAATATTCAATATCTTTATTATCAGCCTATAATAAATGGATATAAATATGTTTTAAAGTTGGATATGTTTAATCAATACAATTTTCTTATAGAATCTGTAGAATCAGTTATCATTGAACCTTTTATTGGGGTTTTATTTGGTGACCTTTTATTTTTCATGTGAACATTTATGGTCTTTACAAGCTTGTAGATATCAGAGGTGTTGTGAAACATCATTTTTCATATTAATCTCAAATAAATACATTAATGTAAGTTTAAAAATCCACTTTTACATTTTTATATGATATTAATTTTTCCATAAAGGTGATTGATCATATCAAACATTTCTTTAAATGTATATATTACATTATTAATTATTTAGATTTTTTATAAATTTAGTTCTAAAAAAATTATGACCTTATGTAGTGTTAAAATTATCATAATATTATAATGTCTATAATAACACTTATAATCATAAAATTTGGATTTTCTTAAATTATAAATATTATAATAATATAATTTTGTATTCTTTATAAGGTACCCTTGATAATTTTTTAAAATTATACAACTACAATCAACAGGACTTTTACCTCTATAGTATATGGTGGAGAATATTATAAAAAAAATGAAGAAAATACTAACATTCTAGAGTCACACTATAAACATATAGATAGAAAAAATGAAATATTTCACTATTAATGTTTTACTAATCCAATTAATTGATTTACAACTGTAATCTTGTGTCTAATTATTTCAATTTACATCGATATCATTTCACATTCCTCACAAAAAAATCCATAATTTTCTTTATGTGTGGTTCAATATAATGAACCCATCGTACTGATAGTTATATTTCCATAAGACCAAATATGTTTTGTATTCATAGATTGTAAATCATTAAATGTAAAAGAATATTATGTTTTGCCTACTATGTCATTTTTTTCTTATTTAATGGATACGTTAATTACACAATGAAAATGCACTTAAAAGTGGTTTATCCTACATGAAAATGGATGGTGTATTATTTTTATTCTCCAATTTATTAAAAAAACTACAATAGTCAGAACCTATTGTTTAAATTTTATTTTATTTTAGACAAATACGCCTATTGGATTTAGATATAAAAGTTTCTATAACCATTATTGAATATCCTGTTGATTCTACTATTTGTTTTTATTTCAATCAATATCAATAAAGTGGAACCTTTAGATAATACATAATAGATTACTCTACATTATGGTCAGTTCATCTATAACATCATATTAAATAACCCAAAAGGCCTGAAAACCATAGTCTTATTTCCTAGACAAAATAATCATATTTGAGTAATTTTTGTTATGGAATTATTTTTTATCTCTTGATGTAATTTCAAATAACTTTATCATGAAAATTTGTTGCAAGAGTTTCATAATGATGATTAAATGTCATTGATTTAGATTCTCCTACTTCTATAACCAAGGATCAATGAAATTTAAGCTCTATCCAAAATGAAAAATGAATTTTTATTTATTTTTAGTTATTTTTATTTATTTTTATGTTACCTTCAAACAAAATTCTCAAAAAAATTATTTATATTAGTTATTTGTAATCTAAAATCTATGTATAACAAATATTTTATTAAGTGATTTATAATATGTAATTTAGATTCTATCTAAATAAAACAACTTCCATATATTATTTAATCTATCAAAACATATGTGTGTTTTTCCCATATTAATATTCTGAAATTTTTTTATCATAATTTTTTTAATCTCATATATGTATTATTTATAACTATAATATATGTATTACATTTGAAAATTTTATCGAATAAACGCAAAACTAAAAATGATATGTATTATTTAAAATACACTAATCTATGTATAAATATATCAAACCACAAATGATATAGAGTATTTATTTTTAATGAAAATGATATCGAATAATAACATAATTTGATGACATCTTGACATAATTTGAAATTTTTATTAAAAATATGTGCATTTCCAAATTATATTTTGATAATACATATCATTTGACATGTTTTCAAAACTAATGGAACTATCATATATAGATCTATAGTTTCATGAAAAAAACAATATGTTTGATCTATCATTTGAAAATATTTTTCTTAGATCTATGTTTTATCTTAGATTATGTTCTATTTTGGCCTATTTAAGTAATGTCAGATCAAGTATATCAATATATTTGATAGTGAATTTACTTCTATAATGTTTTTTTCATTTTACGGTTGATGAAATGGAGATGTTTTATGATGGTCCTAGATCATAATATTGAAGATTACTATTCAGTTGCGTTTTCAAGGAAGACTATTATAATTAGGTTATTTAAAAAATGTAAATCTATTTTACTTGTTAAAATTTTCCAACATATTAAAATTTTTAACATCATTTAAACCATATGATTCAATATTGACACATATGAGTCTTCAGTTTTATTGACCTACATCTTCTAAGAGGATTATTCCCATATAAAATGAGGCATGAGTTTGAAAATTATTTTCCCTAATTTTTGATTGATTTTGAGCTCTAAAATTGTGGCCTTAGAAGATAAAATTATGGAATTCATAGATACTTTTTGATGGTTGTAATCAATTAAGGGAATGAATGGTGGATTTTGTGGGAAAATGTTTGTAATTTGAAAATTAAGTTTATTTTCTTCTATAACCACCACCATTCCCATATAAGCACACCCACCTGGTTATTTCCATATAATGACATGAGTTTGAGATTTTCAATTGGTTTTGCACTATCAGATTTTCTATACAATGGTAATATTTATTTGATTTATATAATTATATTTTTATATTCCTATCTATTTTATTGTTACAATGTAATGAAAGTATTTTTAACCATAATACTATTTTAGAGAGTCATCAAATTTCAAATCCCTTTCAATTTCATGGGTGGAGAATTACTAGTTTTATAAAACATCAATTTGTGTTTACCACACATATTTTTTTAAAATGTTAGATATGCTCGATAGATTACAAGACACACAACCCTAAGCTTTAACGTACCATGAAATAATATTTTTTTAAATATGATCATTTAAACCAAGCCATTAAATTGATGGGTAGGACTAGTACTAAAAAATTAATGACATTTATATAAATATTTCTAATTGAATATATATTTATTGATTGATAAATAGTGAATAATAAATTAATTTGTACTAAAGTAATATTAGTCATCAAAAATATATTTTCTTCAAAAAAAATTACTGATTTTTGTGAGAAAATATTATAATCCATATATAGAGCTTTTAAAAAATTTATTTGAAAAAATTAAATAAATTTTTGAACTCATCCTAATAAAATTAACTTGGGGTTATTTTTTTGATATTTCAGAAAATATTGATTTTCAGTGAATAGTGAAAAATATCAATTTTTGAAAAATCTCCATTTATTTTCAATAAATTAAGTAATTAAAATAACCATTATGTTTTTAATATTATTTCATGTATCATAAGAAATATGTAGTTATATTTGATCTTATTAAATATATTTTAATCAAATTTATATAGAAATATTAATAAAATTTTATTTTTTTTATTTACAAATTTATTTTTCTAAATATTGTTTTAAATTGAATTATGTTTCCCCATTATATATGATTTAAATAACCTATAGTGACTAATTATTTATAGAAAAATTATAGAATTTAAAATAAAAAATATCAATTGAAATTTATGGATTGATAATTTGTATTTAACCAATTAATATAAACTCATCACATGCTTGAAAATTAATTTTTTTCAACATGCTATTTTTCAACACATTTGAGGGTTTTATTCGGAACGTTGTTTTCCGTGGTTAAGGTGAAAATAAGATTATAAGGGGTTAAACTGAAAAGGTAAGGGTTAAAATAAAAAATATATAAAAATATATTTTATGGTACTATTTTTACCTTATATCTTCTATGTCTTGAGAATAGTCAATGTTCGAGCCCTGTGGCATGTTAAAAATATGGTTATTCCTTTTTTACTTTTTAAAAACTCACAATGTGTCCTCTCGCCCACTTATAAAAGGACACAAAATATCTTCTTCTTTCCACACCTTCAATAACATTTTTATCATCTAATACCTACAAAAATAAGTTACTTAATAACCTAACCATTAACTATATCCACTTTTATACTCATAAATCTAATCTATAAAGGTTTCTTGTGATAAGATTATGAGGTTGTCCAAAAAAGAGGTAACACTCTTAATAGAGATTTTTTCTTTTATTTATTCTTCCATATCATTATAATATTATTCAATTATTCAAATATAATGACACCATTAAATACCATATACTAATATTTTATTATACTAATTCCATATCCAACATAATAAACTCTTTCATAAAATTTGAAATGAAACCATCATTCATGTGTATGGAGGACTACCACCTTACGAACCGATGTAATTCATTTTCAATCATCACCTATCACGTAATGTTATATTGAAGGATTTAATATATATATATATATAATATTTTTAACCAAATTATATTTCTATAATTATAATATCACATATAACTACATTAATTCCATTCGGTATGGGATATAATAATGTTTCTCTTGTGTACATCAGACTACCACCTTGAAAAATGTTGTGATTCATTTCTCACTAACTCTTTATAGCGATGGTAATACGGATAAATTTAATGAATAAATTTGAAATATATGATTTAATTGGGATATTAATTACATAATTATTATTCTTAAATGATAATATATCATTTTCTTTCTTAACTTTTAACTCACTAAAAAATGATAATGTCTTTCATCCGTACATGTGGACTCCCATCTCCATAAAGCGATGTGATTAATTTTTCATCTCCAATCACATGGATGATATATATAAGTATATTTAAATCAATATTATGGTATATATTATAACATTATAATAATATAATGATATAATAATACTAAAATTCATTCCAAAACGATCATTGAAAAAAGGATACATTACTCAAGTGTACATATAACCTACCATCTCCATGATTGTAACGTACATAATTTTTCATAAAAATAATCCATGAATTTTTTTAAATAATAATTAATATATACATTTTAAAAATATATAAATATTATTATTATGTATATGATAGAACAATAACTTATTTGACCATGGTCAATATACTAAATCCATTTTGAAATAATTAAATGAACATACTCCAAACACCCGACATAGATTTCAGTGATTTAGTATTTAAATATGTCATTAGAAATAAATAAAATAAATGACTTAAGTATAAGTTAGAAAACCTATAAATGTTTCTTAAGAGATAAAATAATTAATATACGTTTATTTTATATGTGCTAAAGGACATATACAGAATATGTGGACTTAATGGATGTTCTTTCATCTCAAATCATCCTTCTTAGAGAGATATGTTATTTTTTTAACGTAATTTATTTAAAATGGTTTGTGTAGTACCAATAATAACGATAAGATCATGTTTTATTTTTATTCATTTTATTTGAACATAAAATTCATTATTTATATCTTTAAAGATGTTTTTATTAAGATGTTTCAGAAACTGTAATGGAATTTTTTCAATTTCCTTTCATTAAGGTGCATTGTATTGTTATACGCTATATTTATCTTATACGGTTTATGTACTTACAATTGAACATATAAATTCATGAATACTATATAATTCATGATATTTTGAAAATTATTTTTAAATATTAAATCCAAATGTATTTGACTTGAAATTATCATGTGGTAAATAATTTAATATCTCAATTTATTTTTAATAGGTTATATTACTTCTACATTTTCATTAATATTCTAATATTATGTGTAAAATTACTTTTTACTATATCATTTTTTATTTTCACTTGTGTTATGATGCTTTAAATTTGATAAAAATTATAGATTCATTGATGAATTCTCACATGAACATTTTGATCATTGTAAGGGATACTAATTAAAATTATATTCATTGTGACATATGTTATATTATTAACCTATAATCATTTATGAGGTGTATATAAATACCATTTGACTTTTTATATCATGAAAATCCAGATGTTAATGAAATTTAAATTATTATTTGATGTTATTTATTCATAAGTATTATGATTTATGTTTTACCAAAGTGAAAAAGCTTTTATGTTACAATATTTATTCTTTTAGGATTATTTATGTTCATGGATACTTTGGAGGAAATCATATGGTCATATTTTCTTGAACAACATCTATTTTCTTATCCTCTAGTTGTGAGTGTGGTTCATATATTTAATTTATATTTCCGTAATTTTTCATTGAATAAATATCAATAATGTTGTTTTTAAGTGTTATCAATCTTTCAACATTCATGAGATTACAAATCATTATAATAAATATCAATATTTTCTTAAATGTTTTCAGAATTTTTATTTAATAAAAATTACAGATTTTCTAAATAAATTTTTTATGGTCTTCGAAAAAAATTTATATGTTTTTAAAAATTAAATTTTTAAAAGTTTCCAAAATGGTCTGCATTGACTCCAATTAAAAAAATATTTTAACATAATGTTTAAATGTAACTTTTAAAAATGAATGGATTTTATTTCAAACATTACAAATCAAAATTTTTAATCTTCATTTTAATTTTCAAAATTTTATTTTGAAAAAAAATTATTTAATGTTAGATAATGTTTTATATTTTAAAAAATTTTATTTAAAATAAAAATGATATGTTCAATAAGACATTTTTCAAGTCATATTTCAAAATAAATTTCTATATAAGATAACATCATTTGATATTACTATATGTGAAAATGTTATTTTCCTCATGAATGACTTTAATGGTCATTTAATTGTATTTATATTCATCAAAATCAATAACCCTTGATGTGACTAATTCTCCCCTGGGATATGTTTAAATGGTACCATCCTAATTTTTTCTCTATTTGGATTCTCATACTTTTAGGATATTTTCATGAAGCCCATTTCTTTTTCATTGGTGATTCATGTTTCAAAGAGATTTTTATGGAACTTGTTTTTTTTTCATGGGTAAATCATGTATCAACGTGTTTATAATAAAACCTATTTATTTTCCATGGTTTATTCATATTTTAAAGATATTTTCATAGATATCACTTATTTTTCACTGTTTAACCATGTTTTGAAAGGAATAATTGATGTTTTTTGGTTTTTTTTATGATATTATCTTTATATTTAATTTATTCACGTAATTTTTCATGGAAATTGTTTATGATGTGTAGAGAGCTATTATATCTCATGGTTAAGCCCCATATAGCTTAAATAATGGGTGCACCCAATTAGCGCTCCAATTAATTGGGTATTGAAGTTTAACTTATTGTTATTATATTTGTAATGATTTAATAAGGTTTATATGAATATGACATGAAAAGATAGTGAAAAAAATTGATTATACATTTTATGGGACTTTATTGATTCGTTTGATCATTATTAAAATAACAAGGATTATGATTATATATTCTTATGACTCTTTCCATTTATAATGGTTTATCCCATGTTTAATGAATGATGATATATGAATTCAGGGGTATGAATATTCTTATTTGATTCTCATACACTTCTATGATTTCATCACGTCATTATTAACTTCTTATTATCACTTATGAAATTCATTCTTTAATTCTTGTGTTACCATTACTAAGAATTTTATCTCACCCTTCTTATATTTCCAATTTACCAAGTTATAAATAATAATTATTAATTGATTTATGTAGGTTTTTTTACATGATGATATTTTTGGGAGATTTTAAAGACATAATATGGAAATTTAAAATGTGGGTATATTGTAAAAAATGATCCCTTGATTTCATTGGAATTGTTTGTGTATGTGTTTCTCCTGATTCTCTAAAACTATAAAACTAATAGTTTATTTTGTTTGTAAGTTATCCAATATTTCATTTTTATATTTTATATTTTGTACTTTAAAAATAGTGCCACCTTCATCATTATCATATAAAAAATTTAAGGTTTATAATTATATAACTGGATATGAGAGTCAAGGTCACATGCTTTTAAAGTTGGAATTAAAGTCGGGTTTTGAAAACATTAGATACTATGATGTTTTCATTCATTTTTATCTTAATATTTATGGATTATATTGTGGGTTTAAAATTTTATGGTTAATCATGTTTTTAATGTCCTAGAAACCACTTTTGTGGTTTTAATTGTTGGACGTCTAAGATGATTAATAATATTTTAGGAGACATTTTATTATGTTAAGTTATATCTAACCCTTAGGATCAACAATATATGTTATTTATGTTATAATAACATTAATTTTATGGATTTGTGTTTAATGTTATTTGAAACCGTTATAGTTTATCATATCTTTGATGTTTATGTAATGATGGGGTTTTAAATTTTTTTGAACATATCTTTGATGTTTATTCATATTTTAAAGTGATTTGTGTTATTTATAGATAAATGTTAAATCAACCTAAGAAAAATATAGGATCAAAACCTTAAACTATCTTAGTTTAAATCATATATAGATTCATTGTTAGATTTTTTTAATGATATTTATTTAGGAATGATTTATTTTGAACATTGGGTATTACAATTAAATTTTGTGGATTAATGTATTACTACATCATATAAAGGTTCATTTATTTTGGTAAATACCTTACTATATGATCACAAATTTGGTGATCGATAATTTATAAATAGTGGTGTAATTAATTTTTTATCCCTTAAATGTTCATGTTTTCTTTTAAAATTATATTTTTAGGATTCAAACATGAAGAATTCATCTTCAATAACAATCGTTTTCTGAAAAAATGAGATTCTAGTGGAAATTGATTAAAGGATGGACTTAAAGATATAAAGTAATTAAAATTACTTATTTTATTATTATTTATGGTAAGTAATTAGTAAACTCTAAAAAATGATGTTAGAAAATAAAATTACATCCTATTATAAGAATTTCTAATGAAATGATGGCCTTTTTCACACTATATTGGTTTATCATTTTGTGGTTGTTAACTCTCTCATGAACATTCACTTTATTTTGATAAATAATCTTTGTCACTCTCCATAATTAATTAGGAATTAATGTTTTATTCCATATAAATATCTTCAATAACCATCAATGTTATCCAACTTGGAAACCTATTTGTGTGCTACTATAGATAACCATCATACTTCCCTCTCTCTATTTTCAAGTGGATGTTTTATTAACCCTTTTGAATATGTGCGATTTAAAATACAGTATTTTGAAATTTAAACATACTATTTACTGAGTTAAAGTTAAAATTTTTAGGATGTAATTTATTAAATAGGATGATAATGTAACAGAATGAGAATTTTTTTAGAAGTAATTTATGCTTGATAATATGGAGGACATGCAACATCGAGGTTAAAGGAAACATTAAATAATATTATTTAAAATTTGATTGTTTTAATCTAGTAATTATATTGATGAATAGGATTAGTTATAACTAAATTATGAAATTAAAAAAATCATATTCCAAAAAAATTATTTTTAAATTATTGTAAAATAATGATTAATTTTTTTGTAAAGTAATTTTATTCATAAAAAGTAAATTTTCTTCAAAATTGATTTTTATTTTATTTGGTGAGAAAATATTATTATTATTTAATATAAATTGTAGATAATTAGTTTGATAAAATGATAATAATTTTTTAAATCATTATACCATGATTAACATAGTTTGAAATTTTCTTAGTTTTTGGAAAATATTTATTTTTTAGTAAATCGTAAAAACTACTGATTGATGTAAAAATGTTATTTATTTTCCTTAAATTAAGCAGAAAACTTATGTTATGAATAAAATCTAGATTAAAATAATAATTGTTAGTTATATTTAATATAATTAAATTTCTTTTAATAAAATTTATATTATTTTAATATAAGATAATTTTTATGGTTAAAAATGTATTTTTCTGAAATCTTTTTTATAGTGCAGAATGTTTTCCATTTCAAATAATTAAAATAAGAACTTATAAGTAACAATTTAAATTTATTATATATATTATATATCAATAAATGATAATTTAAATTCTTAAAACTATTATTAATTGTCATTGGGAAAATAAAAAATCATCTTATGCTTGAAAAAAACATTCACGAAAGTCTAATTTTTAAACACATCAACATATTTTATTTTCAATTAAATGTGTGAAATTATAAGAAAAAATCGATTTAGTAGTTTTAATCATCATAATTTATACTATTTAATAATTTCAACTAAATTTTTTATTTTATGTAATAGTGAAACGAGTAAGGTATTATGTTGTTCCTTAACCTGTAAGGTATTTTGCCTCAATTTCTTTTAATTTAGGAATATTGATATTATATGCCCATAATTTATTTTATATGGTGTATATATTTTTAACCCATTCAAATTTAATATCCTGAATCCTTTATAATTAATTTTATTTTATGTTTTAATTTGAATTATTTCATCTAATGGTATTTTACTTGAAATTACCATATGGTAAAGAATTTTTTTCATTTAATTTATTTTCATTGGGTTATATTACTTCTTAATTTTCATTGATATTATAAGATTATATGTGTAATTAGTTTTGATTATTTTATTCTATATTTCAAATTGTTTTGTGTGTCTTTATATTTGATAAAAATAATCGATTTATTGATTAATTCTCACATCAATGTTGTTATCATCGTAAGGGTTTCTCATCTCAAATTTTCTTCTTTAGGAAATATGTTATGTTATAAACCAATATTAATTTATGATATGAATATACTGCCCCATTTACAAGTAATATCATGAAGATATTTATTCACATGATATTAAAATTATCATTTTATGTTATTATTTCATGAATATTATGATTGAAAAGCTACCAAAGTGGAATAGTCTATATGATACTATATCCTTCCGTTCCAGATGTTTTATGGTCAATGATAATTTTTAAAAAAACACACACTATTTTTTTCTGGAATAATTTAATCATTATTATATAATGGTTGTTAATGTGGTTCATATATTTATTTTCCATTTCTTCCCTTATTTAGTGAATAAATATAATGAATTTTTTAAGTGACATAGATAATATAACTTTATTTAAATCTGAAATCTTTCTCTTCAATACCATTGACTTAGAAATGGTTTCTAAAGTGTTCTCTTCAAAACATAAATGATTCCCAAAAGATATTTTTTCTGATTTTTTAAATTATCTTAATATTTTTTGAAATGTAAATTTCAAATCCCTTCCCAAATAGGTCACATTGACTCTGTATAAAAAATGTTCAAAGAGAATATTTAATTTTCACACTTACTAAATAAATGTATTTTTCCACTATCCAGAACACTCAATGTTTTAAATCGTCATTTTATGTTTAAAAGATTATTTTATATTAAAATTGTTTATTTAATTTTTTATAATGTTTTAAATTTTTAAAAATTGATTTGAAAATGGAAATTATATTTTACTCAAGAAATGGACCACGTAATATTTCCCAAATCATTTTTCATCTATGATGAATACATTTCATGTCACTAAAAGTGAAAGGGCTCTTCTTATAAAGATTTTATTAAGTGAATTTTAATGGTATTTACATTCATCAATTTCAACAAACTTACTTATTCTCCCCTAGAATATGTTGAATTGAAAAGATAGTTATTATTTATAAGAATTAAATATGATTGTTTCAAGATATTATCATGGAACCAATTTATTTTACACGTGTTAATCTTGATTAAAATATATATTTTTTATAAACCATTAAATTTTTTGGGTAAATCATGTTCCAAATAGATTGTGCATGAATCCTTTTAGTTTCCATGTGATAATACTGGTTCAAAGAGATTTCCATTGAATACATTTCTTCACCACAAGTAAATTATGTTATTAATGTTGGAATGGGACTTTTTATCATTTTCAAAATGATATGAAAGTTAAATTTACTTTATTAAAGCTATAGTTCTTTTAAAATTTTTAAAAAAATTTATACCAATTTTATCCCATGGTTGATCCAAATATATCTCATATGATGGATGATGCTTGCAAGAGTAATATAAGGTTTTAATGAAGATGGTGTTCCAAGATGCAAAAACATTATATTTATACATGTTATGGTTTATAATGATTCATTTCATCACTATTGTTATCGCATGGCTCATGATTATTTATTTATATGAATTTTTCCTTTGATAAATATTTTTTCCATGTTTTATGATTGGTGATCCAAGTATAGATGGGTAAGAAATTTCTTATGTTATTCTAAATAAATTAGAACATGTAAACATGTGCTTTTTTTAATATTATTCTCATTGATGACATTAAATTGTTAATGATTATGTTTTCCTTATTGAGAATTTGAGATCACATTTATTATATTTCATATTCCCTAGGTTATAATAATAAATATTGAATGATTTTTTCTATAAAGGTTTCTGACATGGTAAATTTTTGGTAGATGTTAATAGTTTAATATGGAATATGAAAATATGGGTTTAATGGGAAAAAAATACTCCCTTTAATTCATGGGTATTGTTTATGTAATATTTTTTTATTAATTATCATAAATCTTAAACCTAAATGTTATTTGTTTTTGTATAAAACTCAATATTTCCTTTTGATTTTCTACGTTTTCTTTGGGGAAAATTGGGTCACCTTAATTGCTATCAAATACAATAATGCAATGTTTAGGATTTTAGTACCAGATCTTTGAGTGATGGTTTGAGACTATTTTATTATGAAATATATAAAATCATAGAAAATAATTTCATTAGTAGTTAAGGATAATTTCCAAAACTGTCAGAGTGAAATGGGTTCACTTCCAAGGCTATCATAGTTAATAATGTCTCCTAAGGAATGAGGATTACTCCCCCTTATAATCATATTAATCACATGAGATATCAATTATTACCTAATTTATTAGAGGGATATATAATTACAATACCACCAGTCACATAATTAAACTCATAAATATGCATTCAATAATATCATAAATTAATATTCATGTAATTAACTTTGAAAATAATATAGGTTTCATAATCATTTCATCATAGAATAATCCCTATAAATGGATCAGGTTTCATAATCATTTAATTAATTATTTGAATCATTAATATTGGGGAAATAAATAGGTTTTATAAAGATATTTTCATCATAATCAGAGAACATCCATAGAAGAAACAATTACGGTAACCTTGAATCATATCCATAACAAATCATAAGTAACATCAAATTACTTTATCATTAAAAAAATGATTTTAATATATCATTTGAAACATTTATTAATAATAATTTATATTCCACATTAAAATAGATAATTTATAAACTAAAAAATTATAACCTATTAAATAAAAAAATTTATATTAAAATAAGCATGGAAAATTGTAAACGAATATTTATCTATTTGAGTGGTAATTATGGATGAAAGTTCAGTTCATTACATGTATGGTAAAACAATGATTCCTTTCATATTTTCATTAAAAAAATAAAAAGTATTCAGTTTGGGAAATATTAATATTATTTGTTTTAAACAATTTTTTATAAGGTATAACATGGGTAATTTTTTTAAAAAAACATATGATAATATTAAAAAATTTATTTTAAACATTTTTAGAAAACATGGACATGGAAGAAAATGATTTTGAAATGAAGATAAAAATAAGTCCAACTTTTTTATAATGATTATTTGAGTCTCTTGTGGAATTAAAGTGAGGAAAATTAAATTAAATCATTTATTCTCTAGAAATATCCATATTAAAATAAAATTCATGTGTTTCATGAGAGGTATATCATAACACTTCATTATTAGAAGCTTGACCATAATTAATCTTGATAACCAATGTGATTATAATATAAAACACTTTCCACTCTGATAACATTTGAATCGTAGTCCCCATTTTGAAAAGATGTTTTTATGGATACGTATATATCCATATATTTAATAATAATAATCATATAATACATTGATTACATTTATATTCACCACTATAAATAAATAAGCGGGCAATACGACATGTCTTCTATATAAATAAAATTGAGATAAAAATCTCTTACATCAAGTCTAAAAATTCATCATACACATTCAAAAATAAAATATAATGAATATATATTTATTATTTATATATATATATATTATAAAACCATAATCAAACACATAATTCCATATATTATTTACACATAATATTTTATCACCAATTTTTTAACAATTATTTATAAAAATGAATGCTTTAGGTGAAAACTACTTTGGTTTTCATGTTTGTTTTTGTTCGGTAGCTTTGATTCATATACTTTTGTTTTTTATGAAATTTTAATTATAATAATCGTGATATAAATTAAATATATATTAAATATATATATATATATATTCATCCAAAAAATTCATATATTTAAAATAAATTATACTGGTCAAGGAGATGGTATGTTATATGTTTGCATGAACGATGTTCTCAATTTCACAATTGATGGAATAAAAGAAAGATTAAAAATAATTCACATTTAAAGAATAAATTTTAATCCCAAGATATCTTATATATATATATATAATATATATAAATATATATTTATTACTATTCACATCAAAATAAAATGAAACATGTATCACATTGCTTCATGGAGGATGTTGTCAAGACGTACACACGACCCACGTTACCATTTTTCAAAAGATAGAAAGGTAAGAAGTTGTATTTGATAATATAACTAAATATTTAAAATTATTAATCGATATAATATATATACTTTAAATCTATCATTATATCCAATCGTGAGAGGCAGTGAATGAAAATGAGTTTCATCTATTCGTGAGATGGCGGTCCGCCGTACACACGACCAAATGTTTTTTTGTAAGTTAATAAAATATGAAATGGATAAATTTCATTAATTAAAATAATAACATATAATTATATTATAGTTAAATATTTTATTATATCACCATGGTTTAGTTTTATTTTAAGGGGTTATAAGATTAAATAAAATGAAAACACATGGTTAAGAACTATTCCACTTATTGGAAGAACCTCTTTAGGGTTATGATTCACCTGAAGACATTTGTAATTTCTTAGGGAATGGATAATATTATAAATTTATATTATCACAATACATAATAAATATAAATGTGTAATATAGAAGAAGTGAGTGGTCGATCCACTATAGAGTGGGGAACACAACGATTAAAACTCTATACTGACGGTTAAGTCCCTCCAATTACTGATTGATTTTATTAATATAATGATGAGATTAAAATAATTGAATTAAAATACAGAAAAAAGTGTTGAGAATAATTTAATAGGGATGTTTTTTCTATATAAATCAATTCAACTTCACTTGAAACACAATTATATCAAATAGTTACACAACCAAAAAATGTCAAAGATAGAAGAAATGGTCGTTCCCTATCAAACTACCCTAGAATTCTAATTCATCACTGTCAGGTGAATGAAAATATCTAAAGTTTATTATGTTCTAATTTCCAAAAGAATAATATTAATTCCCTTCAATTGTCATGAATAAATTTTTTTAATCATGTTGGGGTTCATTCATTACAAATAGAATATGGTCAACTAACAAATGATGAATAAAATAGATTCAAATATATAAATTAATACTTTTTAATACAATAATATTTAAAATAAAACTCAAATAATACATATTATTATACACCCCTTTAACTGATTCTTCTCCCCCTATAAGTTTTTTCCAACAAAAGGTAGGTGATTACCAATGATTATTAAACCAAAATCCAAAGGAGAGAGATTAGTAAAGAAAAATATGGAAATGAAGAAAAGAAATAAAAAAATAAATGAATTAATTAATGATTTTTTAATTAAAACTAGAACGAATCCAATGATAAAATCAAATAAAGAAAATAAAAATAGGATGAAAACAAATCTATGAATAAATTTGTGGAAGAACTCAATGGAATCCTCATAGTAGAAAAGCTTCTCCAACTTGAATTAAATTATGAAATTACATGGCTAGACTAGTTATTTACAATCCATATGTCAGAAATAGGCTTCCCCTAGTTCAAATATGAGTTTAATGGCCATTTCAAGTTGCCTTAACGAAGTCTTCCATTAATGGTTCATAAAAATCCCCCATTTTTCTGCTGTGTCACATTACATTTAAACCATACACGACATGTAATTTCACATTAAGTGCATAAAATTCATGACCTATAGCTATTATGGGAATACAACACATGTGTTATGACATGCACATGTAGCCCTATCTTCATGTTTATTTCCTCCATTTCCCGACCTGTAGTTCTTCCATGACATACACGAGTACCACCCCCCCCCCCTGAGTATTAATCATACACATAAAACATCATCTTATTTTTCTAGAAGTTATTATTTTCCTTGGATCACCAATATTTTTTAAATAGAATCTCCTATTTTCTTCTTATCTTCAACCATCATCCTTAATTTCTTTGTTATTTTTTTTTGTTGCATTGCGTCACTTTTCAGATCATCCCAAAGTGATTTTATGATCCTTAATTAGCATGTTTTCCTTGTCATCGCTCCAAATAACAGTCTTGTATAATAATACACATAACATTAATATCGAGAACATATCATATATTTAATAAAATAATTTTCAAATAATTCATATAAAAACCCAAAACAAATTTGTAAATAAAATAGAGATATAAAATACCCCCACAATCAAATCTTTTCACATACTTGAGAAAAACTTCTACATAAAAATACCTTGGGAACATAAACTTACAATGTAATTTTCAAATTATGATACTCAAAAAAAATTATAACTGAATATTATAAAAACACACAACATACACAATAAATAATCTGAAAATAATTCTTTAATTATAATGTGAAAGTGAACACATTTCCCCCTTTTTAGACATAGTTTATACCTTTTCATCAACACCAATGCCATTTAATATTTACCTCACCAATAATTTTTTCACTCATCACTCAAGGTAAAAAATTAATGGAGTTATTATTATACCACAATTATATGCTCCTAATCATATTATAGCATTGAATCTAATTTATCAACCCCATAAAGCCAAATATCATAGTTAATCAGGGGCATTTCGATTAGAATCAAATATTTTTAAGGCTAAGTGTAGGTGGGTAAAAATATTGACAATCATGAAAGGATCACATAAGAGGCTAATATCAAACATAAAATTAATTATATTTAAAATAAAATCTCAATAAAATACTACTCTCCAAAATGATGTCATCCTACACACCCTACAAATCATACAGTGAAGTCTCATAGAAAGTTAACCATAATAAAAAATAACCTTCTCTTGTTGTTCTTTTTATTTGTTTAATTTTCTTTAATTTTTAATTTATTATTTGAAATTCCTGTTTACGCCAGATATCACATACATCCCTTAACCAAATATGATCTTTTAGAGGTTTCATCAGCCCGAAAAATGGTGATTTTTAACCTCTTTTTACACAACTGAAAAATCATTTTCTTTATTTTTTTGGAATCTTTACAAGGATAAGTCACACATCCACTACCTAACCATATTTTTTAGTGAGATAATCGATCTGTCAGTGTTGATTTTTTATCTATTGGAGAGACAACCCATTAATTTTTTACTTTTTTTTTACAAAAAGATGGATATAAAATGGAATATTGTGAATTATAATATGAACCTTACCCAAAATCTAATGGGAACACCCTAAAGTCTCCCCTCAAGATATCAAAACACATATACACCATATAAAACCCCTCCCCTACACTCATTAAATTTATTATCATGAAAAAAACAAGTATTTGGGTAAGAAAGGAAATATTGGCTTGTAATGTGGTATAATCCTAACAAGGTAATCCATGGATTCTATAGGCCTACAAAGGATAAATGTGTATGTGGGTCTCAGGATTAAAGGTCTTAACAATAAAATTCCACAGTCATTTAAAAATTGAACTTGTTTATTCATAGATTTGACAAGATATTAATCAATGTTCTAGTAGGTTTAAAATAACCAAGTATTACTCAATAAATATGCCCATAAAAATAGGAAATATTTATTCTAGAATCCCCTTGGGAATATAAAAATATAATAATTCAATATAGTTATTTCATGGATATTGATAACTAGTTTTCTAAAATCATGTTTCTAAGAATAAAAATTAAGAAATTCAAACATATTAGTAATAATTTTTATGAAATTATAAATTTATTTAGACAAGTGAATTTTCAAATATTTTTTTATATGTTTTTTCATTTACAACCATTATATTTCAAATTTTCCAACATGTCCAAAAATTTCGCCTCGGTGCATATGTATACTAGATTAGTGGGTATAAGAAAAAAATTCATGGATTTTTATGGGTGAATATAATTCAATTATATCTATGAAAAAATTTAATTAATCATTTTTTAAAATCATGTTGTGGAAATTACTAGGGGTGAAAAAATATAAACAATGAAAAAAATTATCCCCTTCCATTGATTCTTTTAAATAAGTCCCTTAGGTTTTGTCTAACTTGTTTCATGACATGAAATATGATTACATTGTATGTATTGAACTTGCGAAGTAAAATGTTTCAATTTTAATATCTTTAATTGATTCTTGATTTATCATTCTAGGGTCCCGAATGATAAAAATAAATAATGAATGTACTTTCCAATTAAAAATTAAAATATTTGGATCAATCATGTAAAGTGTCCAACCATGAGGATTTTTATTTAAACTAATAAAATAAAATAAATCTATGTCTTAAAAGGCAATTTTTAAAATCCATGTTTCCTCCCTATATCTTCTTTTTTATGGTTGTTTAGATCAACCTTTTACCTTTTTATACAATGGGATTATGATATAGAGATAACCATCTTTAATTTTTCCTTATATGACTCTATTGTGTATTTAAAGTATCCTTTCTCTTCCACCTCCATTTTTTAATTTTAACTAGTTGTGATCTGAAATTTGAGAATAGCTATAATGAAAACAATAAGAAGTTTAAATCTGACCAAATTTTGTTTTTCCGCTACTCACCACTGATTCTTCTTCTTTTTCTTCAATTTTTGGAGGTTCCACTTTTATAACATTTTCAACTCTAGTTTATCTAGCAATATATGTATGCTTATTCCTCTATTTTAGTTCATTGATGATATCATCCATAGTGTTATCTTTGTCTTCATGTATGTTTAGCAGGGTTTCACATAATTCTTCGGTATCCAAAATGTCAGTGAGGTCAGTGCATGTTTGATTACTATTCTCCTCCATTACTTTTTCCTCTACCTTTAACTCTGGGGAGTATAAAACTTCAACCTTATTTTATTCTTCCTTCTTGTCTATACACAAAAAAAATTCCATCATACCACTTTCGTTTCCTTATCAAAAATGTAAAAGGTATTCTCATTGTTCTTCTTGGTCATTTTATTGTTGTAGAAGTGATGACTCAGGTTCTGATACATCTTTAAAATATATATTCTCATCACTTTTATGTATATCATCATGCTCCAATAATTATTTCAAGATATGTAAACCCTTATTTTTTATATTTTCTTATTCAACAGTTTGAACACCACCAACCCACTCTTCTTCATCATCTTCATCACAAGACTCAATCCCTATATTAGGATTTAAGGGTATATTATTAAAAATATAATTTAAAATTTAAATAACTTGAGCCAGGTGAATAGTAAATTATACATTCTCACTAATTTGTGCCTAATTTGCATCCATCATCTTATCCATCACATTAATGTACTACACGAACAATACTGGGAGTATTTCTCAGGGATGACACTCTAGAGTTTACTATACCAAGTAGTCTTCATGAGTGTTATAAATGGAGAAACAATTTCATTAGTAGACTTGATAGTTGGGAGCTCAACCTCAAGGATGATAGTAGGTTTTATTAGACTATGGGGATTGGAATTCGTCAAACTCATGAGAATAAAAATAACGTTGACTACCATCCTACTATGTCCACCCTTTTAAATATAGTGCTTCCCTTTTGGTTAGATACTCGGAATATTCATTGTATTGTAATGGTGGAGTGGAATAAGATTGATATGACATGTAATCCATAATGGATAATACTATAAACTACCATGCATGTATGCTTGAAAAATAAAAATAATAAAATAATAATAATAATAAATATATATAAAGAAATAATAAATAAATAAACTAAAATCAGTAAATATAAATAGGATAATAAAAGTCTATAACCTATGAAATAGGTCTTGAGTCATGTATAATGCTTTGATTTTCCCTTTAAATAGTTCCTAATTTTTATGTGCCCAAATATGTCATTAATTTCTACAAACATGGATCAAATTAAAAATTGACATTATCTTGAATTGAACTAACTATAATATCGTAATATAACAGACGTGTGGGGTCGATACCATGGAGATTAGGGGACCCTAAAAATGGGAAAAAGGTATTATTTTTATTTAATTATGGACAATCCCTCTTTTAAGTGTTTAAGGGTAACTCGTACATGACTCATAGTCCTAAGGCCCAAGGCCCGATTGACCCACAATACATGACCCGAAGGCCTTAAGGCAAACCATGCACATTACATGACCTGTAGGCCCAAACCACCTGAATAGACCCTCCCCATATTCTGCATCATTAATCACCTAGCTCCCCACCTTACATTGCTAATCGGCTAGTATTGCCGCATACAAAGTTGCATGGTGCCTGGTCCCAATGGCGGCTGCCATACCCTCTCATTCTTCCAATCTGGTTTTCTATGCTTCTGGTGGCTGCTACTCTTTGTCTATAATCCTCTTCTAGGGCATGTTCAATGTGAACTGGGCTACTCTATGGTCTATGTGGCATGAATACCCTATCTCATGAAGGCCTTTGATGACCTGAAGGCCCTTAAGACCCGTAGGCCCAAACCGGTGGCCCCAAGGCCCAAATTGGGTGAATTGTTCTGGCATCTACAGTACCGAATAGTAACTATTACAGTAATTCTATAGTGACTGTTACATTACTGGTACAGTGCTGCTACAGTAGCCCAGAAATTTTCCTCCACCCGGTTTGAACCCGGGTCTCTTGAATGCCAAGCAGGGGCCCCTACCACTTGAGTATGGGCTCGATGGAGAGAGTGGGGGATACAGTGATGAAAAATCTTAACAAAAGGATAGGTCACTCCAATTTTTGATTTCTTTTAAATAATGATGTAATTAAAATAAATGAATTAAAATGGAGTAACCGCAACAATAAGAACAAGTTTCCACGGATTCTTTTGCTAAATAAAATAATTCAACTTCACTCGCAACACAATTATATAAAATAGTTGTACAATTAAACAATTTCATCGATATAAGAAATGGTCATTCTCTATCAAAATACCCTTGAATCCAAATTCATCATGGTTATATGATATCCATTGGTTAATAAATGATGATTGAAATTAGGTATGATAAGTAAAATTCAAATGGATTTAGACATACCATCATGGTATTACCAATCAACCCTTATTCATACGTCTCTGGTACTAACCTTGTATCAAATGATTTTAGTACCCATAATAGTATTAAAAAAGTTCCCCATTTCACTTTAATACATGGAATCCATTATTAAATTTTAATTGATCTTGCCAATATTAGCTAATTCTAATATAATACTTACATTTATGAATTATTATTCACAATGAATAATGGATCATTGGCCTTTGTGGCTTCAAAAACTATCACATTGGTTTTATCCTACCAATATAGTATGTGTCTCTGGAACATTCATGTTCCACATGTACTTTTGAAAGTAGTTTCAATTTAAACTACATGTGAATCACTATAATTTACTAAACATAAGTCAATATAGCTCCCACTATCTGAAAAGAGATGTAAAACCTTGTAGAATTATTTTTGCTAACATTACTATATCTTTTGTATTTTAGGGATTCATATATTATCCTAAAAAAATATTATGATAATTACTTTATATGCTCAATGTGTTGGTATTTGATGCATGTTTTTTAATATCTCAAAAAACTCTTTGCATTCAAACACATGTCGTTATGACATAAAAAATATCCATCACAATACAAATGTTATGATACCCATTAGTCATTAGAGTTGGAATAGGATTATGGGAGTTTTTGTTATTTTCAAATAATGTCTTCAAATATAATAGATGTTATTTCATGTTACAACATTGATACTACTTGAATAAAAAATATGATGCATAAAATGTTCATTTATGAATTTCTCCACACAACATTTTATTGATGAATTTTAACATGTATGACTTCATCATCAATCCACCTCATTAACATAAATTTTGTGATATAGATATGGAAATGTGTGTTTAGTAATTTCTCTATTCTAAATTATATTGATCAATGATTTCTTGGCCATGATATTCTTCGGCATGCCCGCCTAAAAAAACACATATCTTATAACCATGAAATATTAAAATTAAATTTAATATTCCTCTATAACTTAATTGAATATAATGATATATATTTACCTCTAGCTTACCCATGAAAGAGATAACTCTAATTTTTTTGACTAATTCAAATAGACATGTGGATTACCTTTATTTATAAACGTACCTTGTCCAAAACTATGTATATACGTTAATAATACCAATTTTTTTATCTTGGATGATTATAAATACAATATAGGGAATATATATTCTGTTTAATTATGTTTTTCTAGAAAAATATTATCATTACATGATAGATTAAACGAGTTTTACAATTTATATTCATCAGGAATTACTTATGATCTAAGTATTAATGATGTATAACTTGATTATTCAACACCAAAAAAACATTCATTCCGAATCTTTTAATAATGTCTCTCTATGTTCAATGGGTTTGTGAGATTAATATTTTAGTCGCACTAAAAAAAATCAATAGGAATCATTTACTTGGAATTATAGAATTTTTTTACATCTCATTCTGACATAGGAATCGCCCTTTCTCTGCTGTTGGGATAATACACCTAAATTCTAGTAATGTTTCTATACTTACATGGATACTTTATAAAATTAAACTATGTGGTAGGAATACTGTATTGAATGCCCAAGAAGTAATATTGAAACATTACATTGATGAATATACATGAATAATAAGCATTACCTCTCTTCGTTTATTTAGTTTTTTGTGATTAATCGTCAATATATCTATTTCATGGTATGAAAATCTAATAAACTAATGTTTATTTCCAACCTCATTTCGTTAAAGGGAATTGTGAATGTGTCTTTGGTTTTACATTCCATTAGCCTTTTTCCTTATCTTTAAATTTTTACACAATAATTATTAATGATGAATCTTTATTTTATATTCTAAATTACATGAATAACCATACCTAAATAGGTAATTAAGTGTTTACTCAATACAATAAATTTTGTAACATAGAATGAGACTTGGGTAAATATGTGAAAATAATATGGTAAATGGATCCATTAAAATATCATGATCCATCTATCAATTTACACATTCTAGTTTAATTATCACCTTATTCATATATTTCTTCACCTTTTCCTTGAAAACTTCTCAGATATGAGACTTCATGTCATATCACCCATGTCATGATGTAGTGACCGAAACTAGAATCATAAGTAGATGATAAAAAAATGAAATAACTATCAAATGGATTTTGTATATGAGTATCATGTGATGATTTTTACACCCTCAAATCCAAAGGTGGTTTAACTAGTATACATGTCACTATCACCTTGAATTTCTAATATTGTAGTATGTTGTGCAAGCACTTATACTCTTATTGGAAAGGTTTTCCTATGTGTACATTTACATTATCCAATATTTATAAATGGGTTTTTGAGGTATAACTTCCCATTTTTAAACAAATATAAAATTCCACAATGTTAGTACTTTTTTATCTTGATTACCAATCATGACCCCATACAATTGGTTTATTCATTGAGTTAATAATGGATTAATCTATGCTTTATGGGTATTACCCTGAGTCACATAACTTGCATCTTTATTTGTAGAATTCACCCATAAAATTCATAAAAATACTGTCTAGTTCTCCACCATAAATTGACAAGAAGTGTGTCTGCACTTGTATTTTCAACAAAAACCCCTATTTTCATTCATGAAAGGGGGTCTCTGGAGTATAAAATACAACTTATAATTGGACATGTAGACCCTTATACATATAATAAAGTGGATGATTTTAATATTTCCATTTAATTAAAATAATTATTAAAAATAACCATTAAAATAAAATTAAATAAATTAAACAATCACTAGACATTCGTTGGCCAGTCTTAGATTCTTGATCAATCTAATATGCATTAAAATCAAATATTAAAATTGAAGCATAATTAATTTTTAAACCTTTAGAAATATAAATTCTAAGGAACTTTTATTGAACAAAAACCCAATATAATTTTTAATTCAAAAAATATCATCGTTCAGTCACATTAATTTATTTAATTTTGAAACAAAATATTAAATTTATTAATTATTATAATTTAAAACTTAAATTAAATTAATTTGACCCAAAATTATTAAAATTAATTTTTATATAAAAAATTAATATTTAATCAATTTAATGTAAAACCAATATTAAATTAACTAACTTTTGATTATTTCAAAGTAACTAACCCACAAAAAAACCATTAGTCCAATTACGGTCGATGCTAAACTCGTGAAGCCTTGTAACAGGCTGTGAAAAGCCCATTCTAAACTATTCTAGGTTAATCAAGTCTTCCTAGAATAGTTCCAAGTCTAGAATACTCGTCGATGACCGCTTCGAGGAAGATTTGTGGGTACCTTGGTGAGCTGTAGGGCTTGTAAGGAAATATCTTGACTTGATTCTCGAGGAAGAGAGACATGTTGTGCTAGAATGGGGGGACTGGGTGATATTGATTGGATCAGTGCCAAGGATAACTCACATGGCATCAGGGGGTGACCATTAAAGGGGGATGTTAGTATTGAGGTACCTCTACAATATGGAGGCATGACAAATAAGAGTTGGATCGGCTAGATTTGATGCTTTTTCAGCCAAGTCAGTGGTGTGAGATGATCCAGGTAGAGTTTCGACCAGGCTATATAGCCATAGGGGCTTAGATTTTCAGAGTCACAATGTTCATGTTTTGTTTCTATTTTCCATTGAAACATTATGAAGTCGAGGTGGAGGAGTGCGTCATGGTGGCGCTGGTGCTCGAGTGCAGTGGAGGAGCCCAGTCGATGTATGGAGCGCAAGATTTTCTAGCTGAAGTAGCTGGTGGTTGGTTCTATAGAAAGGTATGTGGAAGTAGGGCAGTAGTCCAGTAGTGGTCCGTTGCAGGTAGCTCTTAAAGGGAGAGGCGATCAGACCACCACTTCTGTTGTCTGAGGAAAATTCATCCATTGGGGAGAAGCCTCACATAGTAGGGGGGCTCAAGCGATGAGTGGTCCATGTTGGATCCACCCGTAAAATAAAAAATCTTTGAAGGTGATATGATTTTTTCTTTTTATAAAAAAAATTATTGACCCACCAACACACACTATTTAATGTTTTTTTCATCATATGTTGAATTATCCAAATATTATTACAATTATTATAATTTATTAATAATATTATTATTAAAAAATAAATAATTTTATCCAATGGTAATCTTGGTTAGACAGGAAATACTATTTCAGACAACTGAGACTTTCCAGAAAATAAGGTTTAAATAATTTTAAATCATGTATTGAAATATTTGAATGGATTTTACATGGGCATCTGGTATCAGATTGAATTTTCATCTATGAAATTTGGACCGAAATGGATCCTTTTTTCTAAATTTAATGAAAATATAATTTTTTTATTAGTTAAAATCTTCATGCATCACTCTGATTCCAACTAAATATACCAAGCATGTAGTAGAGGCCCAGAAAGATGAGATTTTAAATATTTTCCACCAAATAATTACATGAGATCATCATCGGTGGTGAAAAGCTGCTCGGTATAAGCTTGGGGATTTTCACATGAGGAAATTTAAGAACAAAAATAAACAGATAAATACCTAATTAGAATTAAAGAGTCACTAGTTTACTTATCATAACTGATAGTTTTTTCTCAAATGATCCTTAGTCTAATCCCTCAACATCATCCATAGATATTATTAAATCCTACAAGAACATCCATCATCTAAATCTAGATGCTAATATAATGTTTTTATGACTCCTTTGACATCCCAACAATCACTGTTATTTTGTTCCATAAATCTGTGAATAAGAACTATAATCGTGCTACTAGAACCAAATTATCTCCCTCTATTAATTAGGAGAGATAAGTGGTGATATAATCCCCCACCATTGAGTAGTAAATAGTATTTGGTGAGAGGTTTCTTTCTCTGATTTATAGTGAATCAATAAATATCTAGTATAGACACACGATTCAAGAATATTTTATATCACAAAATAAATTATATATTTATAATGACCCGACCTTAAACATTACATAATATTGAATTAAATGAATAATTAACATTGGGGATCTTTTCAGGGTTAGAGTTTTAGAGAATTAGGCCATAACAATTACATAACAACTTGAATATTAGAAGTATACACTACTACTCGGTATTTATTTTTTTCATAAAATAAAAAGTCTTAAAAAGAAACATATCTACAACCATATTTTAGACAACATGACTTTTCCTTGATCCCATCCATGACCCTATTCATATTTAAGTACTAAGGAAAACATTTCAAAAAAACATGGGTTGAGCATAAAATTTTCAGTAAGGGTGATAAAATAACGAAGGAAAACATTAGCCCTTCAATAAATTCAAATCAATGAAACTATATTCTTCAATCATAACATACCTTACGAAATCATAAGAATTATGAATAACACAAAAAATCATAAATCATAAAGGTTACTTTTAAAACCAATACAAAACATACATTGTAGTGCTATCTCTGGCTCACCCGCCATAGGTTTATCATGGAACCACCCGTAAACAATGCCCAATAACCATAACATAATCATAAAATACTACACATTTATAAAGTAAATATAACATTTATAAATTCCAATATATCAAATCAATACAATGTTTTATCATATCATTTTCAAAACCATTAAAAAGATAGTTTTGAATCAAAGTGTCCCATACCACTTTGAATATTTTAAATGAATTATCATTTGAAAACATTAATGTCCATATAAACATATCTGAAAACCTATTATGAAAACATGGACATTAATGAGAAATATTTATAAGAATAAATCTTTAAATCATCTCAAACAATATTTTAGTTAACGGGTTTTTAACAAAAAGAGAGACGCATGAATACAAATAATTGAAGAATAACTTTTAATCAGAAAATTATAATATCATTAGAATAAAGGGATTCATGATATAATATTTCAAAGGACAGTATATACACCATATAAGAGTGAATTTTTTCATAACAACAATGATGTCTTAGTGGAAATGTAAATTAAGATGAAATCTCTTATAAAGATGGTGTCCTTAAATTAAGGATAAATCAATCACATAATTATGTGTGAGAAATAAAAATAAACCCAATATAAGTGGATATTAAGTGTAAAACAATTAGTGGTCATTCAAAAATATTCATAGGATGACATGTTCAAGAAGTACAAGTTGATCCCAAAGAATTGAAATTGGGTTAAGAGGTTCCCTTGTAAAAATTCGACAGCCTAATGGCGTCACTTTAAAATTCAGAACATGAGTTGATGAGATAAAAAGGTAATATCATCAATTTGATATAAATTTTAAATCAATGAGTATATATAAGAACATATCCCAACATAATAATATGTAAATTAAAATACATAACAAAAAGAAGTCTTTTAAATAGAGGATGGTGAAAGGTTTCCTTACCGATTTGGTAACTTACAAAACATAGGTCACATAAAAAAAGGATCATAAAATGAAGATTTAAATACTCATAAATGAATGTATATGACACAAAGAGTACAATCATGGGCAATACATACACCACATAAAAGAAAATAGTGTCAAGTATAGCATGAATCTCATGGGAATAAAAAGTGAGATGAAACACTTGACCACATTGTATTCAACTAAGTCGTATGAAAAAAAGTTAATAACAACCAAATTCATCGTATAATACCATGAATATAATGATAATAATGATAATATATATCAAAATTCAGTACACAATACAGCACATGAAACGATTAAGTGGAAAAAAATGGAAATCTCACAGAATTTAATGTGTGATAAGAAAATCTCTTACCTCGTGTCTGACTTGACACGATCATTATTTAATCTACTGAATAATAAACTAAAGATAATTTATACTTTCTTAAGAACCTGTTCCAGGTTTATTATTTTTTTATATCACTTATTATCATGTTATAAACATTATTTAATCATTTAAGTTAATAACGTCTATTTTGTCGATATTTGGTACTTAAGTCAAAAATGGACTTCTTATAATCACATGTTGTTCATGTGGTCAATGGTTCATTATATCCAGAATGATATTAATTATTTTGATATCATATATATCATATATATCCAGTATATATGTGTATTTATAATAGTACATAACATTTGGAGATAAGAAATGAAATGCACCGTTCATGGAGACAGTAAGCCGTACGTACAC
This sequence comes from Viscum album, assembly GCA_963277665.1. NCBI lineage: Eukaryota > Viridiplantae > Streptophyta > Magnoliopsida > Santalales > Viscaceae > Viscum > Viscum album. Next base: position 1,360,379,922 of record OY728141.1, on the reverse strand, counting down.
ATGAATGCTACTTTCATTTCTATTTCTTATTTTAATGGAATTAAAACATAATGATACATAGGTATATTATAATTACAGAATAATATCATATATAATATATTTAACTCCATCCATTATACATCCCACATAAGGCATTAACGAGTCACATCACTTTGAGGGTCGGTAGTCCGCACTTCCGTAAATTAGATTATCGTACATTTCCCACTATGGAAACCAAAAGGTGTGCTATAAATGGAAAGTAAAGAATCATAAGGAAATCATAAAAATAATATATATATCATATATAAAAACATTTCTATCATAATGTCCACCATGAGAGGCTGTAAGAGGTAATTGAACAATCATTATCTCGTGAGACGTTAGTTTTCCATGCACAGAAACATTATGTTCTTCACCCATTAGATGGATGTGGTTTTAAGTGTAGTCGAATACTTCTCATAAAAACATCCTAGTATATTGATTATACTCTAGTTGTTACAAAATAAAGGAATAAAAAGAGGTTAGGGGTTGGATAAGTAAAATAAAAGAAAACAATTTAAGAGAAACCGTTACCTTTAATTTGGGTAACTCCCTTTGGTTTGAACCAAAACGACTTCTTGAAGTGCCTTCTACCTTAGGTAAGGCTTTTAGGTAGAAGAGATAGATGTAGGGAGCTTAATTGGGCAGATTTTTGATGAGAAAAATTTCTTGAGAGGTGTGAGTAATTGGATAGAAGTGGTCTCCTTTTATAAAGGAGAGGAGGGGCTCTTTAGGAAAGTGTGAAAATATTATTTTTTTATATAATGATATTTGGTTTCTACAAGTCCAAAAATAATTAATGTAGAATATAAGATGACTCATATCTTAAATAAAATCATCCAATCAGAATTGGACATGTTTTGGAAAATATTTTAATCATTATAATCTTATTTTTTTAATCATTTTTTAATGAGTTTAATACTGCATCATTATTGTGTCATAGATAATTTAAATTATATGATGTATAAAAAATCAAAAAAAAACCATGATATAAGAAATATTATTTTATTTAAAATTAATATTTATAGACAAAAATATTCCTTATATCACAAAATCTAAAAAATAATTAACTAAATGATTTTGGTTTATGTCATTTTTGCCTTTACTTTAAAGTAATTAATCTTAAGTGTCATTATCAATTATAAGTGATTCTATGGGGTCCCAAAATAGACCAAAGGATTCCCATGGTAGGCCATGACTCAACCAATAAGGTTAAGACTAATGTTAAGGTATGTATGAATTATTGTAATATTCTATTTACCTTGAATTACCCTATTTACCTTTAACGGCGGTAAGAAAATTAAAAATTACTATTCACCAAAAATTATTTTCATCCTAATGAACCACATTTTACTTCATGATAACAACAATGTATGTTGTATTTTTGAAATTAAATTAACATCAGTGGTAAAATTTCATTTAAATGAAAAAGTCAGTTTTTTTAACTACCACTAAGTGTTTTCACTATTCATCAAAAATTGAAGTTTTTCAAAAAAATACCTAAAATTCATCCTAAGATATATTTGATATTCTGAATTAAAATATTATTTCTATATTTCCAAATTCAAAACATAGTAGTGGAATTAAGTAATTTAAAAATTAATTCCTGCTATCAAAATAAATAGCTTGTTTTTAAGAAACAATAAATATCAAAAGATTGATACTTGTTTATTTCTAATTTCAAAGTGAAATTAATTCCAATGACCAAAATTGGATTAAAGGTAAAAATATATTTTAATTTCACTTTAAAACCAACTGAAAAGATAATTTAACCATATAAATAAATTAGATTAAAACATAGTTTTGAATTAAAATACAATATTTACACTATTTATTAAAAAATGCACTTTATCAGAAAAATTTCAAAAATTTACACAAAGTAAATTTTGATTTACACATTCTAAAGAACGATTTTATTTGGTCAAATAGAATGTATTAGAGCGACCAAAATTATATTGAAAGAGGTTTCTCTATTAAAAGGCGATAAATTGGCCTTTTAATGAAAATTATACTTAAAATTAGATTCATTAACATTTTAATCCTCTATCTTTTATTGGATAAATGTAAATACATTTAACAAACATGTTTAATCACATTTTATGTATTTTTGTTAATTCTCTCCAATACAACATCTAGGAGTTAACTTCCATTTAAAATAATAATATTATATTATTAGTGTGCAACGTAAGATTTCAATGAAACTCGTTGTTGCATATTGGGTACACTATCGAACATAGCATCCCATTTAATGTAAAATTAATATTTAATTCACAAATATTAATAAATATGAAAAGTTTATTATTATTTATTTATCTGGGATGTTACATCCTTCCCTCCTTTTGGGAATTGCGTCCTCGGAATTTTAAAACTGGGCTTGGAAACATCATTAAAAGTCCCACATCAGAAAAGAGTCAATAAAACTATCACATTAAAATAAAGGAAGAGAAGTTAAATGGTTACCTGAGACAATGAATACTAGGATTCCGTGAAAATAAGGATATTAAAGAGAGAGAAAATGGCCATGTTCTGATGGAGAGTGATAGAAAACATGATTTGGAGAAATTTAACCACCATAAAATCACAAACATGTGATGGGTTCAACGGTTCTTCATTCCCCAGTAGGAAAATTTAACAGACAAATTTTTTGTTTTAAGTTTACTTTTCATTGAGGAATCTATTTATGAGATTAACTAAAAACCTAAGGAAACACAATTAATTTTCATGTAGACTTTTATCCTTCACTATATTTCTAACACAAACTCATATTTCCTCCATACGATGAGTATTCCGGATGAGTTGTTTACATTAAAAGTGTTATAATCAACTTCGAGAGAATCAAATAATCAAAAAAAGATGAACTATTTATTTCCACTGTCTTTAGATATTAACTAAAACCAAAAAGTTTTGTACAAGATCAGATAATCCTCTAAAAGTATAAACTTTTACATAAAGAAAAACTACTCTTAATCTATAAAATTTGTCTAAAAAAACCCAAAGTTCAACAAAGACCATTCAATAAACAGTTGTCCTTAAAATTACTCAAAGTAATCCAAACTATGATTGAAACCCAAATCTCTGAAGGATTTAATCACATTTTCTTCCAAGGTAAATCTTAACATTTATCTCCAAATAACATCAGTTACTCTTAAAGTCTGATACTAAAAAGTAATTAACCTAATCACATATCCTCCATGATAGGTTAATCATTTCCATAGATAACCCAAAATCTACATATTCTTGATTCATAAGATCATTTAACTAAAAAATAATTTTTCATACTAAACAGGGACTTCACGTAGTCCAATGGTAGGTTATAAATATCAGTCGCACTTTGGTTGTGGGTTCAATTCCCAAAGCTTTGTCCGCTGCGACAGGTTGTCACATGATATGTGTGTTGTCCCTATTCAAAAACAACATAATTTTATAACATTACCAAAAAGAGATTAATTAATCAAAAATAACCATAACATATTTAAACCACAATGGTTATCTAATAACATTCATTTTGCATCACAAAATGTATTAATCGGTAATTGCCTCAAATTCAAGGATCATATAAACCCAAATGGTTCTTTACAACTATATCTACAAAAGGGAAGATAATTATTCCATGAATAAAATTTTCATATATCAAACATCAAGGTTACACATACTATAAAATGTATTCTAATGTAATCCCATCATCATAAGAGCCTTATTACTTTTAAGCATTTCACCATCCTAAATTTTACCATAACACTTGAATCCCTTATATGTTGAATTCTTACTCATTCAACATTCTTCTTGATCCATTAACCATTCCTTTCCAACTTATTCTAAAATACTTTTTTCCTACAAAAAAATCATGAATCATATCCTAAGATTTCAATAATAGGAAAACATAAGTTAAGAAATAATCCATACATTTCATTGGTCATTGTTAGTTTCTTCATCTTCAATCGGAATGGCATTAGGTTTTGGTAAATGATTATTTTTACGATCCTAGTGATCCCATTCCCGAAACTTCTTTATAGGACATGTGTTTTCATAATGACCATGCTCACCACAATTAAAACATTAAATTGATCCTTCGGAAAGAACTTCTTTCACATTTTAGAGTCAACTAGATGCTTCCTTTTTCGATGGTAGGTTCTTGCTTTATGACCTTCATTTCCACATCTATATCATCTTCTTGTCCCTTTGATAAAAAATTATATGTGTTTCTCTCCACATCTTTGACACATAGGGTTTTGAACATACTTACCTTTTTTATAATTACATAAACATCCATAGGGATTTGTTTCTCGCATATATGATGTCTTATTAAAATCACTAAGGATCAGGTGGTCAATCAAGACTCCAGATAGTTGGTTGATAATAACCACATGAGTTCTCATCACAACTCTAATATCATTCAACTTCTCATTCAGAAAACCTTCATTGTTTTATTCACATCCACTTTATACTTTGGTGCTTTCTAGATCCAGTCATTTACTAAAAACAAAAAGTTCAGTGTGAGTATATCAGTAAAATCATCATATAATATTTTATGAACAGGGTAAACACTAAGATATACTTTTTCATGTTATCTTAAACTCATTCACTTTATAAAAATAACTATGACTCTTTCTAAAATATTAACCATTATGGTAATTTAACTAATGATTAAATTGTACCCTAACCTCTAAAGTTATCTAAACTAACCTCTAATACCAACTATAAGGACTCTACCTCAAACATTACCTAATATTTAATTAAATGAATAATTCCCTTAGAGAATATTTTCAGGTTTAGAGTTTTTGAGAATTAGGCTATAATTATTATATAACAACTTTAATATTACAAGTAGACACTACTACTCAGTATCCATTTTTTTCATAAAATAAAAACTCTTAAAAAGAAACATGTCTAGTTCCATATTTTAGACATCATGACGTTTCCTGGATCCCATCCTCGACCCTATTCATCTTTAATTACTATGGAATAAATTTCAAAACAAACATGGGATGAGCATAAAAAGCTCAGTATGGGTTATAAAATAACGAAGGAAAAAATTATCCCATAAATAAACTCAAATCAATGAAACTATATTTTCAATCATAACACACCTTACGAAATCATAAGATTTATGAATAACAAACACTAATCATAAATTATAAAGGTTACTTATGGAACCCATATAAAATTTACATTGTATTTATCACAGCTACGTAGGGAGTTACACTTGGAATACCTATCACAATATATTACCTAAATCTCTTAGGAGAAACATCACATTTACCTCCGCCACATTACCCAATGCATTGGAGAACTATCTCGGGCTCACCCACCCTAGGTTTATCACGGAAACACCCGTAAAAAATTCCCAATAACCACAACATAATTATAAAATATAACAAATGTATGAAGGAAAGATATCATTACCACATTCCCATATATCAAATGAGGACAATGTTTTATCAAATCATTTTCAAAACCATTTAAAAAGTGAATTTTGAATCAAAGTGTCTCATACCACATTGAATCTTTTTAATGAATTATCATTTGAAAACATTAATGTCCATATAAACAAATCATAAAACCGATTTTGAAAACATGGACATTAATGAGAAATATTTATAAGAATAAATCTTTAATACATCTAAAACAATATTTTAGTTAACGCGTTTTTAACAAAAAGAGAGACGCTTGAATACAAATAATTGAAGAATAACTTTTAATCAGAACATTATAGTATCATGTGAATAAAGGGATTCATGATATAATATTTCAAAGGATAATATATACACTATATAAGTGTCAATTGGTTCATAACAACAATGAAGTCTCAGTGGAAATGTAAATTGGGATGAAATATCTTATAAAGATGGTATCCTTAAATTAAGGACAAATCAATCACATAATTATGTGTGAGAAATATAAATACACCCAATATAAGTGTATATTAAGTGTAAAACAATCATATGTCATTCCGACATATTCATAGGATGACATGTTCAAGAAGTACAAGTTGAACCCAAAGAATTGAAATTGGGTTAAGAGGTTGCCTTGTAAAAAGTCGACAGCCTAACGACGTCACTTTAAAATTCAGAAAATGAGTTGAAGAGATTAAAAAGTAAATAAAATCACTTGGATATAAAGTTTAAATCAATTAGGATACATAAGAACATATCCCAACATAATAATATTTTAATTTAAAGACATAACAAAAAAGAAGACTTTTTAATAGAGGAGGGTCAATGGTTACCTTACCGATTTGGTAACTTACAAAACATATGCCACATGAAAAAAGGATCATAAAATAAAGATGTAAATACTCAGAAATTAAATTATATTACACAAAGAGTACAATCATGGGTAGTATATACACCACACAAAAGGAAATAGTGGCAGGTATATCATGAATCTCACGAGAATAAAAAGTGAGATGAAACAGTTTACCACATTGTATTCAACTGAGTCATATGAACAAAAGTTAATAACAACCAAATGAATCATATAATACCATGAATATAATGATAATAATGATAATATATATCAAAATTCAGTACAGAATACATCACATTAAATTATTAAGTGGCAAATAATGGAAATCTCATTGAATTAAAAGTGAGATAAGAAAACCCCTTACCTCGTGTCCGATTTGACTCAATCTTTCGTTAATCTCCTGAATAATAAAAAAAGCTAATTTCTACTTGATTAATAACATTTTTCATGTTCATGTAATAATTTTAGTTAATAACGTCCATTTTGTCGATATTTGGAACTTGAGTAAAAAATGGACTTCTTATAATCACATGTTGTTCATGTGGTCAAGGGTTAATTTTATCCAGAATGATATTCATGATTTGGATACCATATATATAACATATATCCATTATATACATGTATTTATAATAGTACATAACATTTTGAGGTAAGAAATTAAATGCACCGTTCATGGAGATGGTAAGCCGTACGTACGCATGAACGCTAATTTCATTTCTATTTCTTATTTTAATGGAATTAAAACATAATGATACAAAGGTATATTATCATTACAGTATAATGTAATATATAAAATAATTAACTCCATATTTTATACATCCCACATAAGGCATTAACGAGTTACACCACTTTGAGGGGGCGGTAATCTGCACTTCCTCAAATGAGATTATCGTATTTTCCCACTATGGAAACCAAATGGTGTGCTATAAATGGAAATTATAGAGGCATAAGGAAATAATAATAATAATATATATATAATATATAAATATAGTTCCATAATATTTGACATCATGAGATGCCGTAAGAGATATTTGAACAATCATCGTCTCGTGAGGCGTTAGTTTTCCATCCATAGAAACATTATATTCTTCACCCATTAGATGGAGGTTTGTGTAAGTGTAATTAGAATACTTATCATAAAAAAATTATAGTATATTTAGGATACTGGTGTTGTTACAAAAGAAATGAATAAAAAGAGTTTTGGGGTTAGAGAAGTAAAATAAAAGGAAACAATTTATGGGAAACCGTTACCTTTAATTTGGGTAACTCACTTTGGTTTGAACCAAAGGACTTATTGAAGTGCCTTATGCCTAAGGTAAAAATTCTAGGTAGAGTATAGGGATGTAGGGAGCATAATTGGGAAGAGTTTGGATGTGAAAAATGGCTTGAGATGTGTGACGAATTGGATATAAGTGGTCTCCTTTTATAAGGGATAGGAGGGACTCTTTAGGAAGGTGTGAAAATATTATTTTATTATATAATGATATTCGGTTTCTAATGGTCCAAATATCATTAAGGTCGAAGATAAGATGGCTCATATTCGAAATAAAATAATCCAATCAGAATTGGACATGTTTTGGATAATATTTTAACCATTATAATATTATTTATTTAAATCATTTATTAATGAGGTAAATACTGCATCATTATTGTGTCATAAATAATTTAAATTATTTGATGTCTAAAAATTATAAAAAAAATACCATGATGTATGAAATATTATTATATTTCTAATGAATATTTATACACAAAACGATACCTTACATAAAATAATATAAAAATTAATTTACTAAATGATATTTTATGCCATTTTTGCCTTTACATTAAATTAATTAAACTAAAGTGTCATCATCAATTATAAGTGGCTTCATGGGGTCCCAAATTGTTTCCAATGATTCCCATGGTCGTCCATGACTCAAAAAATATAGTTAAGACAAGTTTTAAGGTAATTTTAAATTATTATGATACTCTTTTTACCTTGTATTACCCTCTTTACCTTTAACCGTAGTAAAAAAAGTAAAAAATTATTGTTCACCAAAAATTATTTTCATCTTAATGAACCACATTTTTCTTCTTGATAACAACCATGTATGTCGAATTTTTGAAATTCAATTCACAGAAGTGGTAAAATTTCATTAAAATGAAAAAGTCAGTTTTTTTAACTACGACGAAGTGTTTTCACTATTCATCATAAAATAATGTTTTTTAGAAAAATACCAAAAATTCATCCAAAGCTATATTTGATATTATGAATTCAAAAATGATGTCCATTTTTCAAAATTCAAAAATTTTAAGTGGAATTAATTAATTATAAATTTAATTCCCATTATCAAAATAAATAGTTTGTTTTTAAGAAACAGTAACTATCAAAAGACTAATACTTGTTTTTGTCAAATTTCAAACTGAAATTAATTCAATGACACACATTGGATAAAAGGTAAAAATATATTTTAATTTTACTTTAGGAACAATTAAAAATATAATCTAACCATATAAATAAATTAGATTAAAATATAGTTTTGAATTAAAATACAATATTTACACTATTCATTATAAAATGAACTTTATTAGAAAAATTCCAAAAATTTACACAATGTAAATTTTGATGTCACTATTCTAAAGAAGGATTTTATTTGTTCAAATATAATGTATTATAGTGACCAAAATTATATTTAAAGAGGTTCCACAATATTATTACTAATGAACTAAAACACAAATATCATTTATATTTTTATCACTTTCTTGTAATATAAAAAATATATTATATGATAAAACCCAATCTATTAACTCAAATCGTCAATCCATGCAAATATTAAATGATCATTGAATATATTGAACTAAAATTCTATCAAAAAATAAATTTTATGATGAATAAATTCAATTTAAATTATTCATAAAATTAATATTATGGATTTATTTATTCCTTTAGTGATCTTATATCGTTGGAAAAATCCCATACCCTAGCGGTGGGGCCCACCATGTCCACAATTACTATTCACCATAATAGGGTTGTCTTCCGATTGTGCTATTCTGTGTGGCCCTATAGGGCCTTATCACGATAGTAGTGAATAATATCCATAGACAAATAGTGGGATCTAGAAACCCTTCTTCTCCTCTAATGTGTTGAGGATAGTCATAGTAATGAAAACCAAACTACAAACATACAATGTGTAATATAATCTCATTGTCTGTATATATCTCATAAAGAAGGTCAAAAAACCATGTCATCACCCTTTTATGGCATTATTATTTTTTGATCGGACTTGATGAATTTTCCTTCAACTACCATGGCCATGGATTTATGAAGCTACTACCATCTTGCCCAATAAGGCCTGAGTTATATTACTTCCTTAACTTGGAAGAAACAAATCCTTTCTTGATCATTCAAATATTTCCAAACCACCAATGATGGACCAACAAAAAGATACCTCACCATGATTTTGTTATCATGGTTTTTTCCACGCATAAAAGTACATGATAAAATGACACACATTGGTAATGATCTCAAGTCAAAACAACATTACACGTTTCTATAGATAGGATAAAATGATGACACCTCAAACATTTGGTGTCCCTATTAGTAGGACTTTACTCATTATCTCACTACTAGAGAACACCAAGTGTGAACTCCATGAGTAGAAGTATAAATGATTATGCACCCCTACACCAAATAGTAAAACATTTACTATTTCAAGTTAGTAAAATGCATCTAGATCATATGACCTCTACTTAGGATTAATGTCATAGTATCTCAAGTTTCTCATTATATCTTGTGCTCAGCTATAAACTTTTGATATGATAATTAATTAATGGAAAGTACCATTAACTATTGGATTATAAATATATATAATATAATGTTTAGTATTTTTCATGTATATCTAAATACACACATGATATGGTAATCAAAAGTACTGCATAGTTTGGTCAAGGGATTCCACTATAACAATATAATTCTGGGTTGGAAACCCATAACAGCTTTCTGGTAGTCCATCCACTCCACCTGGAATGGAAAGATGGAATTACATATCCAGATTGCATATGTATAAGCCCTAATTTCATTAATGGTCTTCCCATAGGTCAAATACATGTTTAATTTCTATTTTGTGCGGTCCGAATGAAGTCCCACATGATTTATTCATAAAAATCCACATTTTTCTTGTGTTATGAATTTACCTGATGTGTTATTTTACACTATGTGTATAACATTCATGACATACATCTATTTTGGTAATAATCCACATGTTTCATGTTCTGACACATGTATTATTCACTTCAGTTTGATTTTTTCCACTTCCCAACTAGTAGTTCTTCCATGAATTGGTTCAGTTCACCATGGGTAATAGTCATACACATGTAAAGTCATATTCCTTTCCTAGAAGAAATTTTTTTCCATGGATCATCTATTTCGGGACCCTGGATTCTCTCTTGTTCTATTTTTCATCAACCATCATCCTTTTCTACTTTCCGTTGTTTCTCCACATCACTCTGCATTTGGGAATGAAGTGCATTATGTTCCTCAATCACCATGTATTATTTGATATTTCACAAAATTTATGTAATTCATAAGAATACAAAAAAAATATTTGGAATTGATCTAATTTTTAATCAACTAATATTCAATGAGTTAATATATAAAAACCCATCAAATTATGTGTACAAAATAAAGAAATCGGTTAACACATAAAGACTTGCTAAGATGGTTTCTTAATAAAAAAGGATTCTATTATGTTTGTAAGGAAGTAACTATGGGTTTGGGGGAGTTATTTTATGAAAATAAAAGAACCATGATGTGTGTAGAGGATATGATTGGGAGTGTCTATTTTAATTGGGGGAGGGGACCTTAATAAAAATTACATGAAAATTTCCCAAAGGAATACAAAATGATAATTTATTTTACAAGAAACCTTCTTAAAAATGAATCTTTTTATAATTTTTTAAGGGATAAGGTATAAATATGGCTATCATATTTGATATAAATTTTTTTTTTGAGAAAATATACCTTTATCTTTAGATTTATCCCCCAAGAACACCCATTTTAACATTAACAACAATAGTTAATTTTTTACTATTTCACTATTCATTATGAAAAAAATAATGTTCAACTTATAATAGAATATTGATTATTGTTATTTAAAATATGGAAAAAAATTTACTAAATTAAATTCAGTTGATTGAAATAATTTAAATTAAAACCAAACTCGTAGATGCGACATAAAAATGGTTTTCCAAAAAAAAATTTATAGGTATAATAATTTTTATACCGAAATTAAATTTGAAATTTATTAAAATGACCAAAATTGGATTAATATAAATATAATTGAAAAAAAATTAATTTTAAACCATCTAAAAGTAAAATTATTCTTTTTGAAATCTCTAAAAAAAAGGAAATTTTCAATAAAAAGAATCAATTTTCACTATTCACCGAAAAATTATTCTTTTCAAAAAAATACTAAAAAATTAACTATACAATAAATTTGAAATGGTTATTTAAAATATTAATATAATTTATTAAAAAAAATTCATACATGTGGAAAAAGGTAATTTTAAATTAAGTGTGTGAAACGAGATGAATCCTTTTTAAAAAAAATTATTTTTTAAGCATAAAATGAGATTTATTCTTATCCCACTACTAAAAAATATTAGATGACTGATAAAAAATATAATATATATAGATATATAATTAAAATCATTCAAAAATCGTAACTGATTTAATTTATTAAGATAAAAGCACTTCGCGCATAGAAAAACAATTTTTTCCTTAAAACATTTCCTTTGCTTTGAAATGTTTTTTAGTTTATTTTAAAATCAGTTGATACTTAATTAATTTATTTTATACATTTGTAAAAAATATAATTTTCATAATTCAGTTGTTCCACTTTATACATTCCAATTTGATGGCTAGGTTAAAACATTATTCAATATTACGGCTCATTAATAATTGATGTTGGATGTAAAAAAATCAATCAAAGAAATTAAATTTATTAGAAAAAAAGTTACATAAAATATCAACGTGTTATAGTTTAGCTATTCACCACTCATGGAGCATTTATTACTTCTTGGATTCAATACCATTCAGTAATATTTAGTTCCTTTTTTATGGTGCCTATTACTTTATTTTATATGACATTTCTTTACAATATATATAATGCTTGGTGTGATTCCCTTTAAATTATTAATTTACCATTATCAGTAATTATTTTTGATTTATTTCATTTTTTAAGAGTATTCTTAGGGATTCGAGAGCTATAACATATTGAGGGGGCCTGGGGGTTGATTGGGGGAATATTGGCTATGTGAAGGCATTTGGATCATGAGTAATGGGATTGGTTTATATCAATTTATATCAACTACTTGCATAAATATTTTTATTTGAATATTTATTTCTAGAATGTGTGTAAGACCATTTGAAGTGTTATTCTATATTTTTGTAGAAATATGACTTTTTAACGATGTTTATTATGAAAAATCATCCCCTAAGGTATTTATTCGATGCCTATGAATCAGTTTCTTAAACATGTTAATTAAGAAATCCCCTTGGGCCAGATTATGATCGATTCAAAAACTCATTATGGTGGTTCCCTTTACTAGATTATTATAAATAAACTATTCAAAAGTATATATGAGTGTAAAAGGTATGTTAGGACATTGTTTGATTGTTCTTTCACATTCGTTCTGGTTCATGGGATTAGTTTTAGTGTACCCCTATATTTATCACTCCCCAAATATTTCTATCTACCTCACATTGTTCCTAAATATTATTATAATTTATTTTAGTTCAGTTTATTTGGGATATACTGAATTTAATTTTCCCATTCTACTGTGTCATTAAGTGAAACCCTTTGAAGAATATAAGGGAGTATTTTCTAGTCTCATTATTATTTTCTCAATTTTTCTTTTATTGATCTTATATAATTATTCACTTATTTATAAAATAAACCATTTCATTATATTTTTATTATGAACTTTTAGAATTAATTAAGAATTATTCCATTATTATTTTGGTTATCTACATGATTCGATATTTCAACAACCCTTTGGATTTCATTATGTAATGAATTTGTTTTTTACGGTTTTATTTTATGTGTATTCTTGATGTATGTTTATTTTCTATGTGGAATTATTTTCTTAGAATATTAAAATATTTTGGGATGGATTATAAGTATATATACCTCCAAATATATTAGGTAATGTATATATCTCATGATATCCTATGTATGGTGCATGGATAGTGAGCCTAGCATGTTAAGTTATGTTTCCTTGGTATGGATTATTGACCTATATTTGTGATTATATTTCTTATGTTTATGTAACATTAATATGATTATTTTGAATACTATGTTTCTATAAAATATTTTATCTTATTCCATGTTTTTTATATAATTTTTTATGGTCATTCCTTTTTTGATTCTATATTATGAGCATTGAAATATTATTTATCACCCCATGTTTATCCCATATCCCCCTTAATAGAATTTATATTCCACCATTTTATTTTATATATATCTATAGGGTATCCAATATAGTGAATGAAGTATGATTATGAATTGGATTTTTTATCAAGATGGAAATAAAAGAGGATATAGTTTATTATTACCATCATGTATTATATTGATAATTTCTCGAAGATATTGGACATTTATATTTTTGGGTTTCATTATGGATTATTATTCTATAATTTTTTAGATGATATTTTCATGATATTCAGTTCCTTATAGTTGGTATCAGATCACAAAATAGTTTTTTTTCAGACTGGTTATGTTATTATTATAGGAAATACACAATACATAATCCATATATCAAGTTAAAAAGTCATTATTTTGGACTTGTTATTGAATAATTAATTATTCTTTATAAATTCATAATTTCACGTTTTTATACTTATTAATTTTTCTATTTTAATCCATATATTTTCTATATTTTTGTAATTACATAGATATAGTAGGAACTGTTTTCACAATCAATGTGATAGGGAATGAAACAAATTCCTAATTAAGATACCCAATAATGTGAGAGATGGAGTAAAAAACATGATGGAAGTACTTAACCAAATGAATCATGTTATGAATAATAAATTAAACCATGTGTATTTTTAAACTCCTCCACAGAAGGTTTAAAATGATGGTGATTCATTTATTTGACAATAACCACCCTATTTTCGTGAATCATTCTATACTGTAATCATGGAACAATGAATATATTCTGTTGAAAATAAATTTTTGTGCTATATTGTTATATTTATTTTAGGTTCAACCATATAATATTTTTCTTAAAATTAGTAGTGAATCATCACTTAATGACTATTTATACCTCAATATTTGGAGTTTAAACTATCTTTGATATAAACCGATGGTGTAATCATTACATTTTATGCATATAATCCTTTCCCAATCAATATTAGTGGGGATAATCATCAATTAAACCAATTTATATTAATTTTGGGAGAATTTTATAAAATATTGGGGATGGCCTATTTATCCTTAATATAGATAATACTAATTTCAAAGAGAGGGATATCACATCCCATAATATAAAACATCATCTAATTCGTACCAAGTGAAATATAATTCAAAAATCACCTTTGGAAACTTCTTCTCAATTTTTATTTTTTTATTTGTGAGTGAAAATATGAAGATAAACTGATTGGATAAAAGTAAATTTATACCATTAAAAAAATAACCATTATTAGGAAATATACAGATTGTTTCACCAAATAATTTCTTGTCTCTCCTCATATATGAGAGGTAAATTTCTCTATATAACTTATACCTCGATATCATACCATATCCAAGACTCTCTATATAGTGGAACAAGTGGAACTAAAAGGGTTAAATAATAAAATACCATATAACATGTTAGTTTGTTTTAAAATCCTAGGATCTTCTCCATTGGGTCCCCTATTTTATATTATCATGTAGAAGGATATTTTAACACATCTCTGGATTGATTATTTTGTGATAAAGTAGGCCATGAAGAAGAACCAGTATCCTTTTAGATAGACTGATGATTTTTTCAATACACTATATGTGGATTAATACTTCTCCAAGAAGTATCATTAATTTTAATATCACAAATTGAATTTGATAAAACAATATATTCCCAAGACTACCATTCATATAAGATTTTTCCAATAGGAGTTTATAGTGACACCAATCAGGCTCACTAATGATTTGAATTGTTTATTTGAGTCTTTATATTATATATCAAAAAAATTCAATCATATTTATTGATGATATTATAATATATTTTAAAAGGAATTTCATGAAGAAAAATTGAGTATTTTGTAAAATAATTTTTTGAAATAAAAGTTTCATTAAATGTCTAGTAAATGTGACTTCTAGATGGATAACTTTTCATACATGGGGGGATTGATCACAGTAAAATGGATACATTTTAATACATCAAATTTTAAGGTGATTTATGAATAGAATAGACCAAATTTATTGACAAGGATGCAGAGGTTGATTGAACTATCAGCTTTTTATTGATGGTTTTTTGAAATTTCTCTTGATTATCAATCCCACTAACTATGAAAACCTTGAAATGCGTAATTTTTGTTTTGGAATAAGAATATAACAAGAGATTTTATAAGGTTATTAAATTTATAGTAGAAAAAAATTTATTTACAGTATAATAAATAATATAAGGTTTTGTTTTAGTAATTATTATTGAATGAAAGGATTGAACGTTTTATTCTTGAAAAATGATAAAGTGATAGCATATTACTCAAGAAAACCAAATATTAATGTATAAAATTACTTACATCATGATATAAAGTTTGTATATATAATATTTTCCTTGAATATTTAGAGTAATTATATCCATGGAGAAAAGTTTGAAATATACAATGATAAAAATTCTAAAGTATACATTCACATAGAAGGAGATCATCATTCCCCAATGAAGATGGCTACGGATTATCATGTTCTATGACTGTTCAGTCTTTTACAATCATAGAAAAAAAGTAAGTTGTAAATACTCAATATTGAAAATATATTATAATATTATTCATGAAATGGGATGAATGGGTTATAATCTTCTTATACATGAAATTTATGGACATTAAAATCATAAAAGTACAATATTCTACCATGCTCAAATTATTACTCATCTATATGTCTTGGTGAAAATTATGGTGTTTATAAGGGATAATATTGATATAAAAAATATGGTGGAAGTAATAAGGAAGGTTAAAATCATAGATTTCAACATTGATATATAAGGAGTTTTAAGACTTGGGACATGATTATATATATTATTTGAGCTTGAGATAAATATAGTATTATTACATGAATCTAATATCACAATATTTTCTATCCACCTTTGGAAAATAAATATGTAGAGAAATACCTGATAATTCGTCTATTGGGATAATATAAAGATGAAAATTATTGAATATACATAGAATTATTTAGTATCCAAACATGTTAAAGTTAAATTAAAAAAGTCAAATGAGATAATGAAATCAACACCCATTTATAAATAGAAATAAGAGAAAATAAATATCGAATTTTTTATGGGTCTTGCAATTTCATCCAAGGAAAATAATGTTTCATGGAATATAGTAAATCATATCATAAATAAGTATCACATCGTTTATGTTCAATTATAGTTATAACTCAATTAACACACAAATATATGTTTTAGGGATGTGATAAATCTATATGGAACAACACGTTTTATTGTATTTGGTCATGATACAAGCTTTACTACAATATTTTGGGGGATTCTTCAAAAGGCATTGAATATAATGTTTGAATACAATAAAAACTACCATTCTTAGATAATTTTAAAATTTTGAAGGAAAATTCAAAATCGAGAAAACAAGATAAGATATTTTCCAATGCACTTTAAAGGAGGTTGGGATTTATCTCTTAATTTAGTAAAGTTATTATAAAATAGAAATTTCTACTGTAGTATTCAAATATATTTATATAAATAATTTTATGGGGATAAATGTAGAAGTTTACAATGTGTGGAATAAGTTATAGAAATTTGGTTATTATAACCAAACATTGTGAAAGAGCTAACAAAAAGGGACCAATACATTCAAAAATACATTAGTAAACCACCATGTTAACATATGATCTATGCTGAAAATCATCATTGTGACTTGGAGTTTAAGGTTAGAGATAATATATTCCTTACAATATATTCTTGCATGAAAGTTTGTGGTCATGGAAGAATTGAAATCATTGTCCTATAAACATTAACCGGTTTGATATTCTTAATCACATTGGAGATGTGTCGTATTGCATTGAACTAACACCAAAATTGTCTCAAGTAAATAATTTTTTCCATGTATCCCTACTGAGAAGTATATATAAGATACCTCACTTCAATAGGTGGTATTGTTGGAGCATGATTTTTATTATATTGAGAATCTTGTATAAATATTGGGTCATAATGTTAAATTTTTTATGAAATAAGTTCCTTAAAACTATCAATGTGCTGCTGGGAAATCGTAAGTATATAGAGGAAACATGGTTACCTGAGGATGTAACAAAGCAAAATTAACTTCATATATTTCCATATAAGTGTATAATTATAAATTTCAATAATGATATTTCATAAGGTGTAAGAATGTAATGAAAAATTCATTTCAAATATTATAAATTTTATTCACCCAATATATGTGTTTCATAATTAAGTATAATGTATAATAAAAATCACAAACACAACATAACAAAAAAATCATCATTTTATTTCATGAACACAATACATTATATATAAAGCATATATTTATTCTACATAATTTTTTATATTTATAACAGATAATAAAATCTATTAAACATAATAAGTTGAATATGAAAATCCAAAGGGTCGTGGTTTCATAAAAATATCATAGTTGTGAAAAACACTCTAAATGCAAAAATATTAAGAATATGATCAAAATATTGTAAATGAAATTTAAAAAACATATATAAAAATGGACTGAATAAATAATATAGAAAATAATGAGTATTTTTTGGAAGTATAATTATTATTTGACTATAAGAATATTAAATGACCAATAAAATAGTAAGATAACCATTAGAAGCAGTAAAAATAATAATAAATAATAATTAACATGGATAAATAAATAAAAAACAAATACTAGAATAAAGTATAATTATTTATTAATACATGTAACTAGAATTATGTATAAGCATACATATTTTACAAAGTAAATTTTAATTTATATACAAAAACGTTAAATTTTATATTAAAATATAAATATTTTAATTGCACAATGAGTGTAGTTTATGTTGATTAAATTATATATTTTAATTTATCCTTAATTAATTAATAATTAATAAATAATATCATGTAAAAATGTAATCACTTAAATAAAATGAAATATTTTTTACTCTATATTATTATTTTCTATATATTATGTGAATATATTTAAAACATAAATTTAGAATATTTAGAATATAAATTTTAAAAAATGGAATTCATTTTTGGAATTATAACACTGAAATCACATTAGGTTTAATTTTTTGTATTGAAAAAAATATTGATTTTTGGTGAATAGTGAAAAATAAATTTTTTACATACAAAATATGTTATATGAATACTTTAAAAAATTAATGTATGAAAATAACATTGGGAAAATATTCATGACATTAAATGTATTGAGTGATTAAAAAAATTTAACTACTTATAATATACTCAATTTTTATACATGTAAATTATCTTTTGAAAACAAAGTTATATATTATTCTAATAAAAATAGTTTTTAATTTGTTATATTGAATTAAGAATTTCCAAAAATTTATTTAGTACAGGGTGTGTTGAAATTTAAAATACACATATTTTTTATTTAAGAAAATAATTTACAATAATCATCAATATTCATAACATCGAGTCTATAAAATAAATTAACAAATAATTAATTTAAATTTACCTCTCCCTCTTGCCTCTATAAACAGCCCTCCTTGACCCATTCCTCACCACCCCCCATGATTTTTCAGATTTACAAAAATCTACTTAAATACCCTTAAAAATCATAGAACCACATTCTTAGGTCTTTATTTTTTGAAAGAAATCCCTCCTTGTGTTGCTTCAGACTCAACCCGAAGAGGGACTATCCAAGTGGAAAAGGTTTAGAAATCCATTTCTTCTCATTTAAATTATTCTACATCCCCTTTTATTGTATAAGTGATCATTAAAAGTAAAATTAAAAAATAGTATAATTTTTACATAATTTCTTTATAATTAATATTGTTATTAATATTCTTATACTTTTAAAATAATTTTATAAAAATCGATTACCCATGGTCGTTTTACACTACCTAAGTGATTGCAGATATTTTATTTTTCACTAACTCCTTTTCACAGTTACGATCAAAAATTTATTTCATGACTTAATATAAAATTATATCATGTCTAAAATATAAAAATGATAAAATATGCATAATTATAATGATATATAATATGAAAAATCATATCCACAAAACCATTTTAACCAATATTACAAAGATACTCATATTGATTTGTCAAAATTCAATCAAATATATAGAAAAAATTACATTATATACTATTTATATGATATAGTTACTATAAAATGGTAATTTATCATTGAAATTTGACATCCAACCACTTCCATCTCATTGAAGTGGTTTTAGAACTATTAAACAAACAACATCAAGATGATGGATGAAAACAAGTTAATTCAATAAATAAATAAATAATACAATTAATGGATTGAGATATATGAAATAATTATAAATATAATTCTAAAAACTGACTTCATAAATTTTAATACACTATTAAGTATGTTAGTAGAGTGTTTGAAGCATGTTAGGACTTGAGGTAAGGGTTCTATTATAATAACCTAAATATTATATATAGAAATTTACCTTATAAATATATTTTTGTTTTCTTAAAAGTAATATATATTATAAGAAAAATAATAACCTATTCATTAATTTAGAGTATAATATTTTTATAATATTACCTTTTGGACAACAATCTAACATGTGGTATTTTATTAAAATAGATATATTTCACGCTTTAAAGTCCATTTTTAAAAAAAAATGTTAAAATTTAAAAATTTATATAAATTTTTTATCACTTATATAATTATAATTTAATTAAAGTAATTACATATTAATATTTACCATTTTAAATTGATCATAGAATGAATTTGTCTGATTTTTTTAATTATTTTTTATGGTGTGTATAAAAAAATACTATTTTACAAAAAAATATAATTTTTTATTATATTTTTCTAAGATGTGTTTGATTCATAAATTTATAAATATTGTAGAATTATTTAATAAATTAAATTTTTTCATTATAAATTATAAGGTCAGATATAGATATTAGCTATTGGAAATAAAAGACACATTTAATATTTAATCCGAATAAATAAATTATTTTTTTATTAATTAAAAATAAATACTATTTTTAAAAGCTTCAGTTATGTGTATTTAATAAATATAAAGAAAATTAATTATTTTTATAATAAATAATTTTTTATGACTATATACTAGTTTTTTATTTTCCATCAAATGAATTCTAGCTTAAAATGAGCACTTTCTAAGAAACAGTTTTTACACATTATATGTGATAATAATAAAATTAATTTACCAAACTCTTAAGAATTTTATTTTCTAAATTTATTTCCATATTTTAATTAATAATTTTGAAATTATAAAAAACATAAATTTTATTTTTTTATTATTAAAATTAGTTACCGATGATGAATGTGAAGTTACCACAATAAGGGTGAATTAGTGTGAAAATGGGTTTACATAGTGAGAACTTATTGAACCTGAAAAAAATGTACACTTTGGGAAGGTGGAGGGATTTACGACCTTATATACTTACCCAAAACACTATTTTCAATTTTTTATCTTGTTTCCATGAATAATCGAATTAAATTTATCAAAATTAAATTGATTTTTTAAAAACACAATTATCTTAACATATAAAAGGACCTCACAACATCCATATTTCTACACTTATTATAAATATAATCTTCACCCAAGAATATGCCATAGAATCTACATTAAATCTTCAACATTATATAAAATCCCTGGTCTTAGGAAAAGATTATGTTAAGGATCCTCAATGAGCTATGCAAGGGAGAACATACAAGGGAGAGGTTATACTCTTAACCCAACATTTCGAGTTATTTTCATCTTCTAAACCCTCAGATTCCCCTCTATTAATGAAGGTATGGTATGTTTTTTTATAATTATTTTTTATTATACTAATGTAATAATAATGTTATAACTTCTTCTAAAATCATTGTGAAAATTAAAATTTTGTTATGCGTATGTGCGTATGAGAACCTCAATGTATGACTTGTTCGATTTTTAATTAAAACCTTAAAGGAGAGGTTAAAATGGTTAGTTAATTAAATAATATGATATTAATAACAATATTAAAATTATTAAATGATAATTTTTTAATTCCCCCACCCTCACATTCCATGGAAAATGAAGGTGTCATCTATGTGTATAGGCAGATTACCACCTCCATGAAATGTTATGTTTTTTTCTATAAACACCTAACAAAGATGAAATTTAAAATTTATTTAGTTTGTAAAAAATGTATTCATTGTTCCATTAATATTAAATAATTAAAATATTTTTCATTCTATATGTGTGATTTAAAAAAAATGGTCATAGTAACTTTACAAACCTTAAATAGACTTACCAACAAACCATTCATAATTTGGGACTATTTCGGGATTAAATTTTAAATAATATAATTATTTTTATGATGTAATTATAAAATAAATAAACCAAAAACTTATACATATCACGAATTTATTTTAGAACATATTTATCTATGGTCAACAAATGAAAAATGTTATGGAAAAATTAATTAAATATCCCCAACTAACTAATGTAATCAGAAACAATATTAAAATTAAATAACGTATGAAAAAAATAACCACTGTAAAATGAAATATATATATGAATAAGGTTATTGGGTATCAATTTAATGAACTTAATTTTATTATTCATGATGTTAAGTTCTAGTGCAGTGTGAACATGGACATAAGTTAAGGGATCTCTTGTGCCACTCTCAGGACTTTTCCATTACAAGTTATATTTATTTTTGTCTATATTACACAATATGATTCACATGAAGTTATTTTATTTTCTTACATATATATATATCTTATATACGTTCCTAATTAAATATTAATTTCATTTCAAAATATATACCTGTATTCTGATTCCTTTGAAATCCCCCTTTAATGTAATTCTTAATTAAGGGAAATTTTTATTTCATGTCTCATGTCAAGAATCACAACCATATAATGATTATAAATAATATATGACCTATAATAATGAAATTATTTAATAAAGAACACGATTTGTTCAATGAATTTTTCTATGTAAAATTATAATATTTTTTAATTGCATAACGGGATCCTTTATTAACTACATAAATCATAACCCAAGTAGTTCATTTTTATGCTTTCTTTTTTATATCCGTTTCATTAATTTTATATATTAGAAGTCCATTTTAAATATATAAATTCGTTTTTCAATTATTAATGTATAGATTAATTTAATTCCACTTTATTTTTATAATCCTTATTATTTAAATTTTTCTTTATTCATTCAATATGAATTTGGAAATCCATATACTTGTCATTGGTTTTCCATGATTATTATTTATGTATGATATATGTTCCATAGGTGACACATATATGTATAATTTTTCATTATGTTAGGGGCAGTCACAAAAACATATCCCTCTCAAAAATTTTGTGAAGATTTATATCTCATGAGATTCTATGTAATAGATTAGAGAGTAAACCTAATTAACCCTGAGACGTTTTCCCCATTATGATAATATTGTAGGAAGTGACCCTTGACTCGTGATTATGATTTCAAGAATTATATTATTGACACAAGTTCCATGATCCCCTGATCCTATGATTTAATTTCCTTAATCCATGTTTTCATGTATATAATCATTCTCATTATTATATCATGTTATGATACTTGATTCTCATATAATACTTTATTTCCATGTTTTTTCCATCATTGGGATTTCTAACTCACCATTTTCTTTATAAATTTTCCTCAAGGTGTCTTATAAAGTTTTATATGATCTATGATACATTGTAGAACTATAAGGACTCTTAAAAACGTATTATGTCTTTTATTTAAAATTATGTATTTATTTGTATAATCATCCAATGATATTATACTACTATATAGATATATGTGAAAAATATTGAAATAGTGTGTGTTTGAAGAATAAGGCATTATAATTGGTTTTAATGAAGTAAATTTATTTATAATGAATAGTATTAGATAATATTATTCAAATCCTTAGGAAGATGTTTTATAATAGGATAGAATCTTCTAGTTTTCGTAATGTGTTGAGTATGTGGATTTATTTAGAAATGGAATCCCTATATTGACACTATAAGTGGATGAAATCTCTAGAAAAAATGTACCTAGGGGTAATGAACCTAAAATGGGTGGATTGGGTATTAACTCAATCGCCACCTGGATCTCAATAAATATGCCTAGCTACACACCTACATTGAAAAACATGACTGATAACCTTTTGAAAATTCATAAGCTCTAAAAAAACCATTATAATGGATATGAAAAAAAATTAAAACTTAATTAGGTTAGGTAACCTAATAAGATTATGGACATAGATAATGTATATTAAAATATAGATATTCTTATGTTATATCATATGCATCATTTATGTGTTACTACATATTATTTACCTGTTATATTGTAATTGATTAATGTATTCACATCCCCAAATATCCTTTATTTTAATAAATATCTAGATATAATAGGTATCATTTTAGGGACATGTGAAATGGTAAATGTGATGACTTCCATAATAAAATTACTAACATGATGGGAGTAGTAATTGAGAATCAATTTAATGTACAATAACAACTAACAAAAGATATGAATAATAACTTAAATCACATATAATTCCCACTATGATATGTTATTCTATATCTTTATATTTTATGCGCCATAGAATTTCATATTTATTGTTTACCACCTTAAGGGAGAATCCGATCAGTGGTGGACAATGATCAAGAATATGAATCTCGTGGAAAGAAAATAATCTTTGGAGTGTGATGAGTTAAATCATTTATATGTAAATAAACATTTCTCTAAAACTCCCAATCTAAAAATGGAGTGTTATTTCCTTGAAATGAATTAAAAGGAGGACTGATATATCAAATATTACAAGGGAAAAAACATAAGAATTTTATGATACACCACTGGATTTGTAATAAAAAATTCATGTTAGATCAAATATATCTTTAGAGGTATATAGTCAAGTGAACATATAGATTTAGAAATTCAAGACATTGATAGTAACTAAGAAGTTGTCTGATGTTCCTTGAACGTCTTGATGAAATTTTTGGATTATCAGTGGACTCATGGGACAAAAGACAAGAACTAAGAAATGGATTTTATCTCAAGGGGATCATTGGGTAAATCACATGGAAGTATGAAAATCCAGCACCTCACATTTCAATAGTGTGGATGGAATAATCTAAGATATTGTATCAAGGGGTCATTCAAATTTTCTGTGTGGGGGAAATGGGGAAAACTAATCAAACACATGTAAAAGTGAGATTAAGGATCTTAATAAAGTTATTTGAATACAATAATATCTAGATAAATCCTTATCCTATTGTCAAATGTTTCAAATTAAAGGAGTGTGGATTCTATACAAAACAACAAACCAATCCATGGATTTTTTAGGATAACAAACTGTAGGATCGAAATATAGTATGAGATGCTCAATATACAAGAGGGGGGTGAATTGTATACTTTAAAAATTTCTTTAGAACCTTTAATGTTAGTTAAGAATAACTATGTTTTCCTTAAGCAAAGGAAAAGGCTAAGGTTAACAAAGTTAAACTAAGTAAATTCACAACACCTCTAACACCGAAAGTAAACTAGGATAGAGATTCCGAAAGTAGGTTCCGGAAATATGGTTCCGGAAATTGAATCTTAACAAAAGTTACAATATGAGATTCTACCTTAAAGCGTATAGAATCTAAATGAATCAGAGTACATGTAAGGAAGTATAAGAAAGTTATACTTTCCTTATAATACAAAATGCAACGGAATAGAAACAAGTAGTAAAACTAAAAGTAACAAGATATAATTCTTTTAACCCAAATAGAAGGGTATCCAACAACCTTGGATAAAGGTCCCTTGATTTATACTTTCAAGCAAGTCTATCTTACCCACACCAGGGTAAGCCCTCGATACGAAGATCGGAGTCTCTGTCTTGCTATCTCCGCAAGCCCTCAACTTCAAGGTAGTTGGAAACCTCTGTCTTCCTCAGCAAGGAAGCCCTCGAACTTTAAGGTAGTCGGCACCTCTGTATTCCTATCCCCGGAAGCCCTCGAATGTAATCACCAACATTCGGAGTCGCAAGAAGCTTTGAGAGTTAATAAGAGTCTCTCTCTCTAGAAATCACTTCAACAGCATGTATGCACTTTTTCAGCAATCAGCAATCCATCTGTCATCAGTTCAGCAGCCACGAGCTCTTTCAAATGAGCTCTTATTTATAGGTAAGGTCGGCTCCTTCTCCAACGGTCATATTTTCCTTAAGATCGGAGGGACCTGTACATGTGTCACTTAGACAACGGTTAGTTTATAACAAAACAGACAACATCGTTTTATAACAAAACAAGTGTAACAGAATGTACAACATCGTTTTAAACTCTAACATAAAATTTCGGAATGAAAATTTCGGAGTGAAGGTTATTTTTCGGAGTCTAAATTAATTCATTGTGTATAAAACAAAGATATTCAAATTCTGTTTAATAGGTGGATTCAGAATGAGAATTCGGAATAGGAATTCGTCATCAGAAATTGTAATGAGAATTCTTCATCAGAATTCTTAATGGGAATTCGGAATGAGATTTCTTCATTAGAATTCGTAATGGGAATTTGTCATCAGAATTCGTAATGAGAATTCTTCATCAGAATTCGTAATGGGAATTCTTCATCATAATTCGTAATGAGAATTCTTAATGAGAATTCTTCATTAGAGTTCGTAATGGGAATTCTTCATTGGAATTCGTAATGAGATTTCTTCATTAGAATTCTTAATGAGAATTTGTCATCAGAATTCGTAATGAGAATTCTTCATCAGAATTTGTAATGGGAATTCTTCATCAGAATTCGTAATGAGAATTCGTAATGAGAATTCTTCATTAGAATTCGTAATGAGAATTCTTCTTCAGAATTCGTATCCTGAATCTTGAATAGAACTTAGTCAGAGTTCATATCCGGAATTCGGAATGAAACTTCCTTATAGTTCTTATCCAGAATCCGAACCCTACAACAGAATGCTTTATATCAAAGTTTCAATGATTCCGAGAAAATGAATCCAAATCTCATACTTAAGAAAAATATGGATGAAAATGTGATAAGGATAATTTTTCTTATAAAAGCGATTTTCCTTAAGAAAGCAATTTTCCTTATAAAAGCAATTTTCCTTAAGAAAGCAATTTTCTTAAAGATAAGGTGTATGTGATTTTCAAAACAAGAAGGAATGGAAAAGTAATAAGGAAAACCTTATTGACTCAACAATCTCCCCCTTTTTGGAAAGCACAAACATCCTTACGAAAAAAATCTAAGAAGAAATAAACATATTAATGTTTATCTCCCTTGTTTTAAGGATATAGATGAATACGACTAACTCCCCCTTAGGCTTTTAAACTCTAAGGATCGTATTCATATTTCCGGAGTGATATTTCATAAGAAGGTCTTCTTTAAGAACCCCCCCCCCTTAAACAAACTCTTATTATAGTTCTTTTTCCTTGGGTATTTTTTCTTTCTCCCCCTTTGATAAACTCTTATTAGAGTTCCTCTTTTTCTTAAGGATCTTTTCCTTCTCCCCCTTTGTGATTTTCAAAAAGAATTGGAGGGAATGGAAAAAAATAACAAAGTACCTGAAAGATTAGTAATGACAACAATGGAAACGAGATACACAATTTTCATTAGATTTGGAATCTCAGTAACAAAAAGAATACAACAAAAAGATTGGATTAGGTTATTTCGGATCTTTCTCCTTCGACATGAGCCCCTTAAGAATAGTCTTGATCTTCTTCAGGTCTTTATGATCTTCTTCAGCTTGCTTCTCTAAGACCACTATTCTTGCGGATTGAGCATCAATTTTTTCTTCCTGAGCCTTCAGTTTTTCTTCCTGAGCTTTGATCTTCTCTTCCTGAGCCTTCATCCTTTCTTCAAAATCGATCCGATGATCCCTTTCAAATTTACAATTCTGAGAAACAGAATTCAACTTCCCATTCAGATCCCTGACTTCTTGGATCTGGAAGTTCTTTTCTTTAGTCAGTTTTTCTTCAAAGGAGGAAGTCAGCTCGTTTATCTTCTTGTCCTCGGTCTCAAAGGCATCTTTAACATTGTCTTGAAATTCATCAAGCAACCTCATCTCTTCCACAGTCTTCTTCGACCAGCTTGTCATCCTCTTGAAAGATCTTTTATGAGCTTCGTAACCAACAAAGAATGTTTTGAACTGAGCCTCAATCTCAACGCACTTATCCATAACCATAGATACGGAGTCGGTTTTCTGATTCAATGCATGTTGGAGCATCTGGAATCTTGAGTCAATACTAGAGAAGGTCGGAATGGTTCCTACCAACTTCTTTAAGGACTGAACAACAAAGTCATGCCCCAACGAGGATGACTCCGAATTTGAAATCTTGCTTGGAGAGTTTTCTTCCTCGATAAGCTCCAACTTTCTCTTTGAAGAACTACCAGCTTCCTTTCTCTTCCTCTCTTCTGAACTCGGAGTATCAGCAGGAATTTGCTTCCCCTTATCTTTTTTCGGAATAGAATCCTGTTCTGGAATTTTCTTCTCACTATCAAAAACTTGAACAACAAAATCTTCCTCTTCATCAACTTCTTGAACACCAACCTCTACGTTTTTCATCTGATCAATATCATGTAAAAGTTGTTCTTCTTTCCCATGATAGGCAACTTCTTCTTCTCCTTTATCTTCTTCCATTGCTGGAGTAACTAGTTTCGAGGATTCAGATTCTGATGTTCGGAGTGATAAGTGTTCCGAAGGTGTTCCCTTGTAATCATCTACTTGTTTCAGCACATCTCCGGTTTCACCACTTCCTTCAGCACCCTCTTCTATTTGTTCCACTTGCTCAAATTCCTCAGAATTGTTAGCAACATCCTCTTCCGGAGCAGCGAGATTTCTTCCTGGAGTCTCAGGTAGAGATTCCAACGAGAAAGTTCTTGAAACAGGAATAGTTGCTGAAACCATTTCATTGAATTTCAACAATGCCTGAGCTACCTCAGCCTCGGACATCTTCTTCTTGAGCTTCATTTGTTTTGCTTGTTTTTCAAGCTCATCAGCAGTTCTCTCCTTCAAAGCCTTAGCCTCCGCAGGGTCCAATCCGAACTGCGGATCCCCTTCTTTCCTTTTCTCTTTAT
This sequence comes from Viscum album, assembly GCA_963277665.1. Classification (NCBI taxonomy): domain Eukaryota; kingdom Viridiplantae; phylum Streptophyta; class Magnoliopsida; order Santalales; family Viscaceae; genus Viscum; species Viscum album. The sequence goes on along the minus strand of OY728141.1, from coordinate 1,360,351,225 downwards.
CAGCTCTCCACTTTGTAACAACCTCATCAGGATAGGCTTTCTTCTTCTTTGGCTTTGGTGGTGCGGAGTGGACTTCCTTAGACTTAGGATTCTATGCTTGTACTTCCACTTCTTTCAGATTTCTCTTCCTTACTGGCTTAGATGATTCCGGTTCAGCAACATTCGGAGCCACTTCTTCTTTAACAGGTAGATAATAATCTGAGCTCTCAGATTCCCCTTCTTCAAATTTTCAATATTAAGAAGAATATGCTTCATCAAGTTAAAATTCCTTAGATTTATCAGGAAATCTAAGATATAGATCTCACTTTTCTTCAAGCTATCTTTATCACCTTTCCTCGGTACGATAAGTCCTTGCACCCATAACTCCAGAATCCGGAAGTTTGTAGATAGACTTGCAATCTTTGGAGCCTTGTCATCAGCCAGCCCGAGAGTTTCTAAGGCCTTTTCCTTGTTGAAGCTACCCTTAGAGTCTGGCAACACATGCGAAATAAGCTCAGCTTCTCCTTCATAAGACAGCCCTACCAAGCTTGCAGCCTTGGTGTGAGAAAGCTTGTAAGTCTTTCCATAAGACTTAAAAGAGAACTTCTCCATATTATCTTCCTTGAAGAAAGAAACTGACTCATAAAACTCGACAAGTAAGTCTGAATATACTTCATCTTGATTACCGGTTTTTGATACCGAAACATCTTCCCATCCATTCAAATTAATGTTCTTTGAGATAAGGGAATCATAGTTATTGAAGAAAACCGGATGAACTAACCTTTCTCTATAAACTAAACACTGATAAATAGGCTTAGTGGATGACATTTCTTGAGATGCTAACTCTGCAGACATTCGGATCTGAAATTCTCTGAGAAGTTTGGAACGGAGAAGACTGAAGTTCGGAACGGCCTTAAATCAGAGAGACAGAGATTCGAGACGCGAGAGCTTTGAGATCGATGTGGGACGAGAATTTGGGTCCCCTTTATATAGGCAACGAGATGACAGTTTACCTTCCACGGTTGATCTAACGGTTAGAATGAGCTGAGATCAGATCTGACGGTTGAAAACTTGAATCCGACCTTTTTGAGGTTTTTATTAAAACAAAGATTTAAGAAAACTATAATATGAAAACTTAGTACAAGAAAATTCCAGCAAGTAAAATATGACTACGAAAACATGAGGAAGGAAATCATACCTTTCGGATTGGCTTAGGGAATTAATCGTAATGGCTGATTTCTCAAAAATTTTACTTTGAAAAATAAACTTAGTACAAAAAACTCATTACGGAAAACGCCAACGAAGAACAAACTTAAGAAGAAAAAACAGTACGAAGAACTTAGTACGAAAAATACATTACGAAAAATACATTATGAGTAAAAACATCGATAAAAAAACCTGGTTATGAAACTGCCAGTATGTAAATTTTCATTCCGGAAATTTTCATTAAGAACACTTCAATTCCAGAAGTATTCCATACAAAACTGTTCAATCAAAAAAATTTAGTTCCGGAAGTTCCATTCCGAAAATCATTGTTCCGAAAAGTTTGAAAACAAATTTTGAAAAACTTTTTTAAATAAACAATCAAATGTACTCCCCCTATGAAAAGGAGTTTATTACTGTAAGGAGATTTTTTCAACAGAAAGTTAATTAAGAAATATTACCTTACGGTTATCATTCCTAACTTCTATTTAATATATTCAAATCTATCAGAAGGCAAAGATTTTGTGAAAATATCAGCAAGTTGATCTTGCGTTCCGATAAATTGAAGAATAATATCTCCTTTGAGTGTGTTATCCCTAAGAAAGTGATGCCTAATATCTATGTGTTTTGCACGAGAGTGATGTGCAGGGTTTTTACTTAGGGCAATGGCACTTGTGTTATCACACAAAATTTGAGTTTTAGTAAAACTCAAGCCATAGTCTGTGAGTGTGTGTTTCATCCACAACACTTGTGCACAACAACTTCCAGCTGCTACATATTCAGCTTCAGCAGTGGAGAGTGCTATAGAATGTTGCTTCTTTCATGACCAAGAAACTAAAGAATCTCCTAAGAAATGACAAGTTCTGGATGTACTTTTTCTATCCATTATACATCCACCAAAGTCAGCATCAGAAACGCTTTTTAGAACAAAATCATTTCCAGAAGTATAAAATAATCCTAGATCCATGGTTCCCTTAAGGTAGAGAAAAATTCTTTTTACTGCCTTTAAGTGAGATTCCTTAGGATTGGATTGATATCTTGCACATAAGCATACTGAATACATTAAGTCTGGTCGACTAGCTGTTAAATAAAGTAGACTTCCTATCATACCTCTAAAAGATGTTTGATCTACTGGTTTCCCAGCTTCGTCAAGATCTAAAGAGTTTGAGGTACCAATGGGAGTACATATACTCTTAGTTTTGTCATAACCATACTTTTTCAGAAGATCTTTAATATACTTATGTTGAGATATGTAGGTTCCTTCTGGTTTTTGAGAAATTTGAAAACCAAGGAAAAATGTTAACTCACCCATCATACTCATTTCAAACTCAGATTTCATTAGACATGCAAAAGAGTCAGTCAAAGATTGCTGAGTTGAACCAAATATAATGTCATCAACATAAATTTGAACAATCAAAACATTTTTCTTATCTTTTTTTATAAAAAGGGTTGGATCTGCATTTCCCTTAACATAGTTATTTTGAAGCAAAAATTCAGTGAGTCTATCATACCATGCTCGTGGGGCTTGTTTAAGGCCATACAATGCTTTGGTATGTCTAAAAACATGATCTGGATGTTTTGTATCTTCAAAGCCAGGAGGTTGTTCAACAAAAACTTCCTCTTGAACATATCCGTTAAGAAAAGTACATTTTACATCCATTTGGAAATGTTTGAAATTAAAGAATGCTGCAAAGGCAAGTAGAATACGGACAGATTCAAGTCTAGCTACTCGAGCGTAGGTTTCTTCATAGTCTATTCCTTCTTGTTGATTATAGCCTTTAGCAACAAGTCTAGCTTTATTTCTAACAATGACTCCATTTTCATCACATTTATTTCTCAAAACCCATTTTACTCCAATAACAGAAGTTTCCTTAGGTCTTTCAACCAAGATCCAGACTTTATTCCTTTCGAATTCATTTAGTTCATCTTGCATGGCTTTAATCCAATCATCATCACCTAAAGCTTCATCTGTGCTTTTAGGTTCTAATTGGGAAAGAAATGCTAGATGTTTTACTTCATTTCTTAAGGAAATTCTAGTCCTTACAGGTTGATTTACATCACCAATGATAATATCACTGGGATGATTCTTAAGAAACACCTGATTTGGGTTTTGTGAAACCTGTTCATCAACATAGGGTATAAAGTCTTCTAGGGTAAATGTTTCAGAAGTATCTTCTAGAACAATTTCCTTATCAGAAGGTTCTTCTATCAAAGGTTGACAATCAGTTTTTGAAAACACATCCGAAGATGTAAGTTGAGATGGTTTAAAAACAAAAGGATCTGATTCATCAAATTTCACATGAACCGTTTCCTCAACAGTGCAGGTATTTTTATTGAAAACTCTATAAGCCTTAGAGGTTGTGGAATAACCTATGAAAATTCCTTCATCAGATTTTGGTGCGAATTTATGTAAGTTATCTTTAGTATTCAAAATTAATAATTTGCAACCAAAAACCTTGAAGTAGGATAGTCTTGGTTTTCTACCATTCCATAACTCATAAGGAGTTTTATTAAGAAAAGGTCTAATCAAAACTCGATTTATAGTATAACAAAAGTACTTACAGCTTCTGCCCAGAAATGTCTAGCAGTAGAATATTCACTCAACATGGTTCTAGTTATTTCTTGAAGAATTCTATTTCTTCTTTCAACTACACCATTCTGTTGAGGATTTCTAGGTGCTGAAAAATTGTGAGTAATACCTTTCTTACTAAAAAAAGTTTCAAAATCAGAATTTTGAAATTCTCCTCCATGATCACTATGAATAGTTTTCAATGGAAGGTTTTTCTCATTTTTAACTTGAGCTCTAAAACTTTTGAAATAAGAAAAGGCTTCAGATTTCTTTGCTAGAAAATAGACCCAAGTAAATCTAGTGTAATCATCAACTAGAACAAACACATAGTATTTTCCTCCAATACTTCCAGTTTGTGTTGGACCAAAAAGATCCATGTGCACTAACTGTAATGCATCGGTTGTTGAGACTTCACCGATTGACTTAAAACTAGATTTACGTTTCTTTCCATATTGACAAGGATCACAAACTTTAGAAGAATCAAATCAAAGTTCCGGCAGATCCTTAACTAGTTTCTTCTTTGAGAGTTTACATAGGTTCCTAAGGTTACAGTGTCCTAATCTTCTATGCCATAACCAAGAATTATCTTCCATTTCACTTAGGAAAGGTAAATCTTGGCTTCTTAGGTCTTCTAAGTTTAAGGTGTAAACACTACTGGAAAAACGACCTATACCCACGGTTCAAAACCGTGGGTATAGCCCCCAAAACCGTGGGTATAGGCTATACCCACGGTTTTGGGAACCGTGGGCTGGAACGGCGTCGGGATAGGGGTCTTGACCTATACCCACGGTTTTGTAGAACCGTGGGTATAGGTGTTTCATACACCAATACGCTAGTGTACAGCGTGGAAGAAACTTACCCCACGGTTTTCTAACCGTGGGAAATTTAAATTTTTTAATTTAAAATTTTTAAAAACGTCGCAGCAGGTTTCGAACCCGCGCTGCCCCGCAGCGACTCTCATCCCAGACACACAGCGGACCAACCGAGCTGACTAATATTCTATTATATAAGGATAATTTTATTATAATATATTCATAACAATGATGTTATATAAAAAAACGCAACAAGCGGGTTTCGAACCCGCGCCGCATGCAAGGCCTCCGTGCCGCACCAACTGAGCTGGGATATTTATCTATTCTATAATAAGACTATCTGTATATATATATATTAATATTCTATATCTAAATTCAAAAAATGCGTTCACTGGGTTTTGAAACCGGGACTCCTGCTGAGAAGTGCGGCCGAGCCCCCACAAACAGACCGACCGACCTGGAATTTTTATCTGGTATAAGTTCATATATCAGCATATATATATTAGTATGTGAAAAAATGTCTACCCGCCAAATTTTTCGTGTCCCGCCTAAGTTTCATTCCCCGCCATAATGCGGGAAAGCTATACCCACGGTTTTGGAGAACCGTGGGTATAGGTCTTCAAAAACAAATCGTAATACCTACGGTTTTCAAAAACCGTCGGTATAAGCCTTCGGGAAATACCCTATACCCACGGTTTTCTCCAAACCGTGGGTATAGGTCTTAAAATAAATCTATACCCACGGTTTTTGGCACAACCGTGGGTATAGGTGGCCTATACCCACGGTTCTGGAAAACCGTGGGTATAGGTTCTCCTATTAGCCATATACCCACGGTTTTCAAAACCGTGGGTATAGGGGTACCCTATACCCACGGTTTTTTTCAAAACCGTGGGTATAGACCTATTTTCCAGTAGTGAAACATTCTCATGCCTATTGGATGAGAGAATAAATTCTTCCTTGGAATTGTGAACTAAACACTTATCATTCCTAAAATTCACAAGGTAACCTTCATCACATAACTGACTTATGCTAATGAGGTTGTGCTTAAGACCTTTAACAAAAAGAACATTTGAAATCAAGGTTTTACCTAAAAGAACAATATTACCAATACCAACAATCTCTCCCTTAGAATTGTCTCCGAAAGTTACCTTTCCTCCTTTCGTTTTGATAATCTTTTGAAAAAAGCTTTTGTTATCAGTCATGTGACGGGAACATCCGCTATCCATGTACCATGTATTATTGCTGGTACTTTCTTTATTATCCTGAAATCAAGAAGAAAATTAGACTTTCGGAATCCAAACTTGTTTGGATCCAAGATTTCCAGACAATAAAATTTTAGGTATCCACATTTTCTTAGAAAAGTAAGCTTTGTGAAATCCTAGAGATTGGGTTTTGTTTAAGGAACAAATTTTTGCCCAGTGACCACCACATTGACATTTGGTACAAAATGGGGCACTTTGAGGAACAAAATAATTGTTACTGAAAACTGGTTTTGCATGGGTATAACCAAATCCGGATTTATTTCTTAAAGGTCGTATTTGGGAATACATCCTATCAAAATTTTCCTTACCATGGGTAAAGTTTGATAAACACTTCTTTAAGGAAAAAATTTCGGACTTGAGTTTTACAACCAAGTTTTTATCCTCAAAATCGTTAGTTTTAGAACTAGAGTTAGGCTCGAAAATATTTTTATTATAAATTACTTTTTCTAACTCTTTAGAAAGTTTGTTCTTTTCAGAACTTACTTCCTCAAGATTTTTTGAAATACTTTCAAAATCAGCATTTTTCTTATCAAGATCTTTAGAAAGATCTGATATCTCTTTTGTAAGAATAGAATTCCTAGAGTTTCCCTTATCAAGTTTCTTATTGAGTTTGGAATTCTCAATTTCAAGAAGTTCAGCAAACCTAGAGACTTCTTCATAAGTAGGTAAAGTATTTTCTTCATCATAAGATGATTCTTCATCAGAAGAGTTATAATACTTACTATCATTAGAATTTAAAGAATCATTGTTCAAGGATTTAGAATTTTGTACCTTAGCAATAAGACAATGATTATCAATAGGTAATCTGGCTATAAGACCAAGATTCTTCTGTCCTGAAGATTCATAATCAGAAGATTCATCCGAAGAGTCACCACCACTGGCACTCCAGGTGTCATTAGCTTTTAGAACTTTCTTAGCTTTGGTTTTATAATACTTCTTTCTATTCCTGTCTGAATGTCTTTCCTTCCTTTCTTTCTTTTTGAGCATAGGGAAATCTGGTCTAATATGTCCTGCTCTTTTACATTCATAACAAGTAACTTCTCCATGTTTCTTATCATTCTTGTCCTTTTTCTTATACTTGGATTGAAAGTTTCTCTGTCCAGCTATCTTGTTCATCCTTCGAGCAAGATTGGCTAATTCATTTTCTGAAACTTCACTCTCACTAGATTCGGATTGGAAAATGACTTTCTTAGACTTGGATCTAGTAACTCTCTCAGGAGTCTTAGCTTTCATCTGATTTGAAGTTGTAGTAAAAGAAACAGTACCATTTCCATTCTTCTTCTTGATGTTGTCAGCATCTCTCTTCATTCTTGTTTCATGTTGTATAAGAGTTCAAAATAATTCATCAAGAGTAATTTGAGTGACCTTCCTGTTTTCATCTATAGCTGTTCTCTTGGATTCCCACTCATTGGGCATAATATCAATTATCTTGTCCACAAGAGCTTCATCATCTAAGCCTTTCTCTCCCATATATTTTAGACTGTTGACAATGGTCATAAATCTTTGTTGAACTTTACAGATAGGTTCTCCATAAGGGAAATTGAAGCCATGATATTCAGCTCTAAGCATAGCTCTTCTAGTCTCAATCACTTTAGAAGTCCCAAAGTGTGTAACCTCTAACTTCTTCCATATACAATTAGCTTCTTCACAAGAAGAAATTTGGCTATATATATTTCTAGTCATTGAACATAGTAAAGTGTTGCGTACCTTATAGTTGAGTTGATATTCTTGCTTTTCCTGGTTAGTAAAAGATCTGACTTCCTTTTCAGTAATTTTATAATCACCAGTAAGCATGACAACGTTGTCTACTACAGTATTGATAACAAATGTCTTCATACGATCTCTCCAGTATTCATAGTCATTACCATCAAATATATGTGGTCTTGTCGGATTTATATTGTCAATAGATCCAATATTAATTCCTGCCATACTAGAAATAACTTTGCACACAAACTTGTTAGTAGCAAAGAATCGTAATCACAATGTTCGGAATGAGAAAGTCTGGAATGGACAAATTCGGAATGACAAAGTTCGGAAGGATAAAGTGAGCAAGAAAAACATGTATGTGAGTACAAGTATTTCGGAGACCTCCTCTGATACCAATTGTAGGATCGAAATATAGTATGAGATGCTCAATATACAAGAGGGGGGGGGGGTGAATTCTATACTTTAAAAATTCCTTTAGAACCTTTAAAGTTAGTTATGAATAACAATGTTTTCCTTAAGCAAAGGAAAAGGCTAAGTTTAACAAAGTTAAACTAAGTAAATTCACAACACCTCTAACACCGAAAGTAAACTAGGAAAGAGATTCCGAAAGTAGGTTCCGAAAATATGGTTCCGGAAATTGAATCTTAACAAAAGTTACAATATGAGATTCTACCTTAAAGCGTATAGAATCTAAATGAATCAGAGTACAAGTAAGGAAGTATAAGAAAGTTATACATTCCTTATAATACAAAATGCAACGGAATAGAAACAAGTAGTAAAACTACTAGTAACAAGATATAATTCTTTTAACCCAAAGAGAAGGGTATCCAACAACCTTGGATAAAGGTCCCTTGATTTATACTTTCAAACAAGTCTGTCTTACCCACAGCAGGGTAAGCCCTCGATACGAAGATCGGAGTCTCTGTCTTGCTATCCCCGCAAGCCCTCAACTTCAAGGTAGTTGGAAACCTCTGTCTTCCTCAGCAAGGAAGCCCTCGAACTTTAAGGTAGTCGGCACCTCTGTCTTCCTATCCCCGGAAGCCCTCGAATGTAATCACCAACATTCAGAGTCGCACGAAGCATTGAGAGTTAATAAGAGTCTCTCTCTCTAGAAATCATTTCAAAAGCATGTATGCACTTTTTCAGCAATCAGCTATCCATATGTCATCAGTTCAGCAGCCACGAGCTCTTTCAAATGAACTCCTATTTATAGGTAAGGTCGGCTCCTTCTCCAACGGTCATATTTTCCTTAATGATCGGAGGGACCTGTACACGTGTCACTTAGACAACGGTTAGTTTATAACAAAACAGACGACATCGTTTTATAACAAAACAAGTGTAACAGAATGTACGAAATCATTTTAAACTCTAACATAAAAGTTCGGAATGAAAACTTTGGAGTGAAGGTTATTTTTCGGAGTATAAATTAATTCTGAGTGTATAAAACAGAGATACTCAAATTCTGTTTAATAGGTGGATTCGGAATGAGAATTCGGAATAGGAATTTGTCATCAGAAATCATAATGAGAATTCTTAATCAGAATTCGTAATGGGAATTCGAAATGAGATTTCTTCATTAGAATTCGTAATGAGAATTTGTCATCAGAATTCGTAATGAGAAATCTTCATCAGAAGTTGTAATGGGAATTCTTCATCAGAATTCGTAATGAGAATTCGTAATGAGAATTCTTCATTAGAGTTCGTAATGGGAATTCTTCATTGGAATTCGTAATGAGGTTTCTTCATTAGAATTCGTAATGAGAATTTGTCATCAGAATTCGTAATGAGAATTCTTCATCAGAATTCGTAATGGGAATTCTTCATCAGAATTCGTAATGAGAATTCGTAATGAGAATTCTTCATTAGAATTCGTAATGAGAATTCTTCTTCAAGATTCGTATCCTGAATCTTGAATAGAACTTAGTCAGAGTTCATATCTGGAATTCGGAATGAAACTTCCTTATATTTCTTATCCAGAATCCTAAACCTAAAACAGAATGCTTTATATCAAAGTTCAATGATTCCGATAAAATGAATCCGAATCTCATACTCAAGAAAAATATGGATGAAAATGTGATAAGGATAATTTTTCTTATAAAAGCGATTTTCCTTAAGAAAGAAATTTTCCTTATAAAAGCAATTTTCCTTAAGAAAGCAATTTTCTTAAAGATAAGGTGTTTGTGATTTTCAAAACATGAAGGAATGGAAAAGTCATAAGGAAATTCTTATTGACTCAACACAAACCAACATAAACCCCAATTCCAAGAGTTACAATGTGGGTTTATGCTATCTCTGCTATATAGGTGGATAAATAAAATGATTTGGTGAATGGTAAAATATATAGTGATACTAGATCATTGATTGGAATATTTGATTCTGGTTCTATACATTCTTTCATATCATGCATGTTCTATAGAACAGTTTAAATCCCACTGAAAAACATGGTAGTTATGTTATCAGGGAAACCCACTAAATGAGTGATTGTTGAATCTCAATTATATAACTCTTTCATGATAAATATATTAGGAATGGATATTCTAGTTTACCCTATCATATTATTTTAGTGTCGTGATATAATGGGAGTAGACTAGTTTTTTCAACATAGATCCCACATCAACTGTCAGTATAAGGAAGTCACTTTTCACATCCTAAATTACCCTCTAATTCAATTCAAGTGTAAAGAGGAACATAAAATGCCATTAGAAAATTCACCAAAATTTTAGATTTTCTTTCCTTATTAGAAATCATATTTAGACCAAATTATTTAAAAAAAGAGAATACCACTATTTAAGACATGAACATTGTAAAGGATTACATTTACGTATTAGCTAAATAATTACATACCATTCTTCCTGATTAAGGAGTTGATTTATAAATTTAAATTATACCAGATATCTTATAATATCCTGGGATTTGTATAGAATGGACCAAATTGAAATGGATGAACTAAAGACACAATTAAATTAAAATATGGACATGGTTTTCATACACCAGAGTGCTTTACCATAAAGTGAACTGGTTTCTTTGTCCGGAAGAAGGATGGGTTGATGCATATGTGTTTTGATTACATGGTCGCAAAAAAGATAATGACAATGAAAAGTTATACTCTATCATGGATTGAAAACTTCTTACGTTTGTTACATGAATCTCAACAGTTATGTAAACTAAACATTCAATCATGATATTATCAGTTGTAGGTAAAGATGGAGGATATTCTAAAGAATTCCTTTCACATATTGAATGAGAATTAAGAGTTTACTTTTATTACATTTGGAATATTTAGTTATCTAGTGGTATTCATGGACATAATGAATATATTATTTAGATATTACCATGAAATATTTATGATTTTATTTATAGATATTATTTTTACATACTCTCAATGAAAGGAGGAATATAATGATCCTTTGAGAGTTTTCCTAATGAAAATTTGGATGGAAAATTTATATGAATAATAATTTAAATGTGGGTTTTGATGTATAAATTTTCATTCATAGGGAACATTATCACAAATAAATCGATATATGTAGACCCTTTAAATACTAATGGGGTCGAAGAATAGAATTTAAAAACATTTGATACAAAGATATGTAGTTTCCTCAGTTTATCTAGGTATTATCGATGATTTTTTTATAAAATTATCTAAATTGAAAAAACCACTAACCAAGCATACTCAGAAAGGAGTGAAGAATTTATTTAATAAAGAATGTGAAGATATATTCATTGAGCTTAATAAGAGTCTATGAAATACACCTACACTAAAAATACCGAAAATTGGGGAAGGATTTTTCATTTCTATTGATGACTCAAGAAAATAGTTTAGATTTTGGGATTATATACAATAATAAAGTGATAGAATATGCATTGAGATATTTGAAGGTGAGATTTCCAAATTATATTATTTGTGATATGGATTTGGATGTGGTAATATTTTCATTAAAACTATGGATACATTTTCCATATGGTACGAAGTGTAATATTCACACAATTAGAGATTAATATTCAATAATGAAAATGGTTAGAGCTATTAAATGATTTTGACTACTCAATCCACTACCATCCAGGGAAACAGAACAAAATTGTAGATGTTTAAAGTATAATATGTCCTATAATGGTACATATTATAAGTATTGATAATGATATAATCTTATTAGAGAATCCAAGGATGGGCATGAGAATTGTGAAGGAAATATCATCATCTTACCTTTCTCTAAATATTTCTCAACCATCACTATTAGATAAGATTAAGAAATATCAAAGGGATGTCATGGTGATATAGAATTTGGTGGATGTTATGTCATAGGAAAAATCATATGAGTTCAATATTGATGATAATGGATTTGTGAGAAGTGAGAAATGATTATATGTACCCTCATATATGAAGATAAAAAAGATTTATTGAATAATTATCATAAAAAAATATTATCCATTCATCAAAGCAGAAAAAAGTTTTATAAATATTGTTGATAACACTATTTTATGAAAAATATGAATATTCGGATTTCAGAATATACCTCATGTTTCCTGGTGTGTTAGTAGTTGAAGGCCAAAATGAAAAATTTCATATTGATGATTCAAAAATTACCCATAGGCATATGAAAATTGGAGAAAATCAAAATAGATTTTGGTATATGTCTTCTAATGGAATGTAAATAAAACAATTTAATATGGTTTGTGGGGGAATATATTATAATCACTACTTACTTAATTTCCAATTAGAGATTAATTATCAATTGATCCTCTTGATAAGATATACATTACATAATTAGTATGGATTCATAGAACACCATTATCAATTGTATCTGATAAAGATAAAAAGATAACCTAAAAGTTATAATAGAGTATCCATAATGCTCTAAAGATAGAGTTAATATTCATTAGAACCTATCTCCCTCATAATGAGGTCCAATATGAATGCACTATCTAAACCCTTGAGGATATGTTGAGATCATGATCTATGGACTTCATGGGAAGATAAGACCAACATATTCTATTGGTCTTGTTCTCATACATTAATAGCTTAAAATCGAGTATTCAAATTTCACCATGCGAATTCCTATATAAGAAGATATTTCATTCAACTTTGTGATGGGTTGAAGTTGGTGAAAAAAATTGATAGGACTTGAGATGGTTGATGAAATGGTATAAGAAGTTAATACTATTTACCAACACACTAGGGTGGCTCAATGTTGATAGAAGAGTTATGATGATAATAATCAATTTGACTTGTAGTTTAATGTTCAAGAAAAGTATTAATCACTATATTTAAATGTAATAGATTCATTATATTTTTGAATAAGGGGGAGATAAGTCCAGGATACATTGGCCCCTGTTATTTTTGTGATCATATCATAATAGTGGAATATAGACTATCATTCCCACATAACCTACCTAATGTACATGATGTTTCATATATATCCCTTTTGAAAAATTAAATACAAAATCACATACCTGTAATTAATGAAAATATGGTATATTTGGAGTATTATATCACTTACGAGGAGCATCCAGTGAAGATCTTAGACCAAAAAGAAAAATCTCTACGCTACAAGACAACTCACCTAGTCAATTTAATTTAGTGAAATCATTAGTATGAAGAGGTGACTTGAGATCTTGAAGGAAAAATACAACATATATACCCACATTTTTTCACATTATTTTATTGAATGAAATTTTTGAAGGTGAAATTTCTTTAGAGGGAAAATGTAATGATCTAGAAATTATATTTACAAAGATTCTTTATAAAAATATATATTTTAATATAAGGTAACATAAATGATAAGAACTAACTTAACCATATTAATAATTCATAATATAATATTGTTATATTATTAACATTTGGATAATAATCTAACATGTTGAATAACAATAATATATATATTCCATGCTTTAAAATACATATTTTAAAAAAGTATTTTTACTCTGTTTTAATCACTTATACCTAAAACTAATTTTTATCACTCATAGAAGTTAAATATAATAAAATTACCTCTATAATTGTATTATTCATTTAAAAATGGTCATAGGATTACATGTTTCGTTTTTTATAAATATTATATTTTAGGTTGAATAGTGAAAAATATAGTTTTTAACGAAATCAAAATTTTTATGATATTTTCTTAAGACAAGCCTAGCATGAATGTTTATAAAAATTTAGATGATTATAGGGAATTGATATTATTCATCATAGAACATTAATTTTAACTTCCAAATCACATTCTTAGAATTTTTGGAGTTAAGGTATATTTTCTCATAATAAAAAAACACTATAGGTCATTTCATTAAATTAAAAATTATTTATGAAAAATAAGTTTTGGTTTTCATGAAAGACATACAAAATTATTTGTTTTATAATAAACAAATTTTTTAATACAACCAAATAAATTTAAAATATTATCCCACATAGAAATTTTAATCATAAAATTACCATTGTACATGAAATAGTTTTCATGCATTATGTGTATTAATACTAAAAATAGTTTTTAAAATCATACAACATTATTTCATAAAATTAAATCCATATTTTAATTAATAATTTTAAAAATAAAAAGTAATTAATTTTGGCCATTAAATTTATATAATTATGATGAAAGTGGTGTTACCACTTTTTGGGTAAATTAGGGGAATGTTTTCTAACATAGTGAAAATGAAAAAACATGTGAAAAAAATATAAGATTATTTATGGTGGTGGTATTATTGACCTTATATATTTACCAGTGCCATTAATATCTTTTTTGAGACCTTTTTGATGAATAATAGAATGAAACATTTGAAAATTAAAGTGATTCTTCCAAAAAAATAGTGTCTTTACTCATAAAAGGATCTCATATCCTTTCTATTGATATACCCATTCGAAATATTGAAATCAACCAAAAATATAACTTAGAATAGAACGTATTTTATCAATGATGAATCACTTATAGGGGTGAAAACGTGATTCTAAAACATTTAATTTTACACGGTTAAGAAACGTTTTTCACTGGTTACAGTTAATCTTGACCACTTCTAAACAATCAACAAATGATTGGGACAAATGATTTAAATGGTTCAAACCTAAAAATTTGCTGGCTAGTCCTAGTAATGATCTGAATTCTTCAAAGATCATATAACCCAATACATTCAACTTGTAGGTACAGTGATAATGGTTTATCCTTGAACTCTTACTACATCATGTCTCTAAATTGTGATAGTGCATCCAAATCTAAAATAATGAAAACATAAAATTATATTTCTTGAAGAAGAAATATTTCCATACATAGACTTTCATTTTTGAAGTGTATATATTTTTCTTCTTGTTTCACCTTCAAAAATACCCGAAGGATCTCTTCTCACTATTCAAAAATGCACAAAAACCTATTTTTTATCTGACACTTCTTACTCTCTATAATTTTTTTTTTCTCTTCTAATATTATATTAAACTCATTTTCGAAAAAACATTTATCTTTAACTTAAATAGTTTTAATTTAAAATTCAAATTCATATTAAAACCACTAACTTCTTCTTAAAATACATCTATTGGATATTTTTCTCAATATATCTTGATCAACATAATCAAATTAGTAGTTATTTAAGATTAAAAAGAAAAAAAATAATCATATGAAAACATGTAAGAAAACTAATCAGAATCTACACAAAAAGTAAATTATGTGGTGTGGATAAGAGGACTCTAGTGCATCTTGATAGCATTCTATATTTTTTCATATAACATCCATGATTGATGTGACTTATTGAATAAGATACAATGTAGCCCTTCGAGTTGAATTATTAACACCCCAAAAATCCAAAAGTAGAATAATATTACGGAACATGATCTAAAACATGGTTACTTTGGTTGATATGTTGTATTCAAGACTATAACATGGTCCTGGGAGCTACATTTTAGTGGTATGATATTTTCCAAAACCACTAAATTCTATCACCGGATATCTACAATGTGGTCTCCCCCTATGATTTGGAGGTACTGGATTTTATAATATAATAAAAAATAGGTATCTCATAAAATGGAATTTTCTTCTTGGATTTCCATAGGATAACCATCTATATCATTTTCCAGGCTCCCATGGCATCTATCCTTATATACAAAACTCCACTTCTCCATCAATACAACATTCATTATGAATTACATTCAATATAAATTAGCACTAATATCATATCACATAGAATTCTATAATTAAACATAGATGGTTATTTATGTATTGAATTAAAAATACATAAAACTAAATCATATCATGTTAATAAAATATAAAATATCACCAAAACAAAACAATCATAAAAGTACATCATGGGATCCACAATCTCCACCTTTGTATTTTTTTGGAATCCAATAAACATAAATAAATATTATACTATAAAAATGTATAAATAGACCATCATTAAATAATTATATGTCTCCATGATTGAACATGATGTAAGAAATAATAAATTCAAATAAATAATATCATTTTATCCATAAGATAGTGATCTGTATGTATCTTTATTAAATGATAACTTCATAACCTTCAAACCAAACTTTTAACATCACAAAAATAATTCATTCACAATGGAATCTTGCATGTATCCACTTACAATAAAATGCTAAAATTTTTCTTTCATGATGAAATCAATTATTAAGCCTTTTAATAACTCTATGTAAATATATGACCCCCCTGAAGGTATGTAATATCAATGGATACTCCACCGATTTTTTATACTCCTCCTTTTAAAAATAATAATAGGATACAAAAAAAGAAAAGATATATTTAATAAAATTTCTCCCCCTTTGAAAAAAATTTCTTTACGAAATATGAGGGAGGGGATAATAACACTATACAATATGATTTTAAAGAGTTTGGTTGAACATATAACTTTTTCATCAGATTCTAGAAGGCTTAATTTCATAGTGGCTTGCTAAAAACATCCAAAATTTGATCCTTTATAGAAAAATATTCCATCTTTAATTGATTCTACACCACTAGATCATTGATGAAGTGATATTTTATATCAGTGTTCTGAAAACATTAATATTGAACTATATTTTTGAATGGTAAATCACACTTTTATTATAACATCCATAAATTAATTTCAATATGACTTAAAATTTCATATTTTCTAGTGAAGTATTCATACACTTAAGTTGTGCTGAGGAAAGAGTGGTAGGAACATATCCAGTTTTAGCAGTTCTCATGGTTATTGAATTTTGAATTCATGAATTCTATAAATATATTTATATCTGATAAATACAGGTAAACTAGATGTATACCTCCTATAATCACTACATCTTTTCAAATCATTGTCAAAATATCTAAAAAAATAAAACCTTTTTTACTATCATATTCGATCAAAAAATATATTTTTCTATTTATGTATCTATATATTCTCTTTATATCCAAATAATGACACTATTTTGGTGAAGTTTGATACATGTAACAATGGGTAACAACATACACTTAATCCAATCATGTATATTTCAAAAATATTAAACATCGAAATGTTTTAATGATGTCAAATCCTTCACATTGAGAATAAAATTTACACATAAATCTTGCACTATTTTTTACTATGTCACCATTTACATTTATCTTGTTTCTTAATTACCACCTTTTTCATAATACTATTCATTTATTTGGGATTGGGTACCATCTACCATGTTTTAGAATTTTTAATCTGATATAGCTCTTCATTCCTTATATAAAACCATTATTTATGTTCCATTTATTCTGATATATTTTTGAGTTAAACATGAGAAAAATGAGATATAATAGTTTTCCCACAATGTAATTACACTTTTAATCTATTGTACATAGTTTAGAAATGTATTTTTAACCTGAATATGGCTATTCATATTTGGATGATGCAAACAAGATTATTCTTCATCACTCTAACTTTATGAATGGACTTCCTAAATTAAATCTTCTTCAATATTGTCACAATTTCATGAATCGTTGCCTTGTCATTTTAAAAAAAATAGATTTATCATCATATCTTTTGAAACCTCTTTATTCAAGATAATTCACAAACTACATGTCTTCCAACACATTCACATTAGCAAAATATAAAATATAAAATATTTATTTGTTTTAATAATGATATCCTCTTCCATTTAGTGTACAACCAATGAATATAACTTCAATGCAGCTTCCTTATAATTTTCCTTGAATTTCACCATTAACATATATAATTAAAGGTATACTAAAATCCCTTAGATACATCAGACATAGATATTTCTTGTGATATATATCATAAGATGTAATATGTTAATTTGGTGAATATATTATATTCGTATAATAATCATTATTATCAGTTCTAAACTTCTTAAAAGAGTAACAACAATATTTTAATGTACTTATAATGAATTATTTAAATCTTTTTAGAACCTCTGATTTATATTTCACAAATATAACACATGTAATTTTAGTAAATACATCTATAAACTAAGTAAAATACTTATCATTATTTTTTATTGTGTCCTTAGAATCTTGAAAATGAAAAATATAATAAACTCCGAATGATGAGTAGTTTTTATTTCAATAGTCTTGGGTGGAGTATTCATAGTTTTTCTATTTTATATATCTGGAAAACATCCAATTATTTTATCGTTTCAATATATCAACATCATTAAATTTTTATCCATCATTGAGTTGACACATGTTCATTTGGAAAAGATGACCAAGTCCTTAATGCTATATTATATTTTTTCTTCTTAAATATTAGTAATTTCATGAGATTTCAATATAAAAAAATTTTTTTTTTTTGCTACACTATTTTAAAGATACATCCATCATTTAAACTCATAAAAAAAATCCATATTACTGAAAGAAAAAATTAATTTCCATTTTCACATGACTTATGCAAACTAATAATATTGTGTTTTAGTTCTTTAACATACAATATTCTTTTGGATTTCAATTTATCTCAATCAATCCATACTAATCAAACACATTTGATATTCAATTAATCACTCATTTCCATAGGGTACTGGGCCTTCTTTTAATTTTTCAACATCCTTGAGTAGATTTAGATCTCCTATTGTGCAAGAGGAATGACCACTATTCAAAATTCGTGGAAATTATTCTATGTACTCACTATATGCATCATAAAAAATCCAAATATTTTATTTTTAATTGACCACTCTTATTATAAAACAACACAAAATTTTATCTTGATAACATTTGAGAAGGTAGTACAATAAGAAAAATCATTATTTGTGTTATTAAACCAATATATCCATTCCATGTTCCAAAAAACTCCACAGTTTCAATAATAACCATAAAAACATTATTGTCCATTATAAGAATCATGTTGCCCAGAACTATAAACCCATCATTCAACCATCATCCCTCAAGTAATTTTGGATCCTTTCTGACAACAAATGTTTTGATGAAATACTAACCATTTATTTTTTATTTTCAACTTATTCTTAGCCTTTTTTTTCTTCACCATTTATATTATTTTCTTCATTCAAGATTATGTACCCATATTTTATAAAATCCTTGGAATTGATTGATTTTTTACAAACACAGTCTTCTTGATTTTATTATTCCTCATTACTGATAACACTACTTTCACATTTAGATATGAAATTTAATTTGATGAATTTTTATAAAATTTCTCAATTACCTTTAGAAGAAGCCAATAGGTTTTCATAATTTGATGATCTCTTCTTAAAAAATCTCATTTGAACATCCTCTTCTTCACCACTAACTTTATCTCTTTTTTTATCATAATATAATTTTGTTTACAGTATAACACTTCTACACACATAAATAATTTAACTACATGTTTTAAATTGAACATTCTCTTATCTCATACCACATTTATAACGATTAGAGAGTCTTATCAAGATTTAAACTCAAATCAGAATTATAATTAGAGTAATCAACATAGTTTCTATTAACCTTCTACATATGCCTCTCTTTATTTGATTCCTTAAAATAGATTTTATTTTCATACTTTCACTTTATATTGGGAAAATATTTTTTCCTCATATCATATGAACTAAAAAATCATGAAAATAATCTATATGAAATGACTTTTTATTTCTTTTCATCAAGAGAAGATACTTCCGCTTCAAACCTTCCTTTAGAAATTTGAAGTATTTTTTCAACCACTATAGTATCTTTCAGTTTATCATCATAACATTGGATTTTGAATAAAATATCATTAAATATTGTGTATAATTTATCAACATTTTTATTTTATTTCATTTTTAGATCTTATTATTTCAATCTAAAGATTTTTGGTTTAGCCTGCTTCAACATATTATTAATTTTATATATATTTCCAAGTTTATCTCAAAAAGCTTTTTTTACCTTGATACCTATCACATAGAAAAAGTATATCTTAGATAAAAATAATATTAACTCATTCATAGAAGGACCATCATTCTAAATATTTCTTATATATGTTGATGGAAAAGTATCATTCCTGTAATGAGGTAAAAAATCATCAGTCGTATCCTCAAGAACATCCAAAATAATTGGATTTAGATAATGTGACTTCCAATCTTACCATATTTGATTAATTTTTACATAAAATATATAAATACTATTACCATTCAATGAATTATACATTTCTATTAATGTCACAAGAAATATAGAACCAAACACATCAAATATATAAAATATTCTTCTCAAACTTTAGAAACAAAATCACCAATGATAGGAAACTTCACTGATTAAAAATGAAAAAGAACTTACTTGGTCAATGATGAATCATTGAGTCGTATGGAGGATGAGGAATGAATGGTTAAAACTATTTTACATTTTTGCGGTGAAACAACCCTCATCAATGGTTAAATTGAATATTGATTACTATTCAACACACACAAAAGATTTTGTTAAAATATTTACCAGGTTCACCTCTCAAAGAAAGAAGGTTATTCTTTTATCTGATTCAGACTCCGTTGAAATTATATAACCCACTATTTTAAATATATAGGTATGGAATGTAGGGTTTATCATTGAACACATATTAAATTAAGTCTTATGACTATAATAGTGAATACCACTCTAAAAATTAGGAAAAAAATGGTATCAACAGGAAGAAATCATTTTGACTATATCATTTAATTGTTTAAGTAGTGATATTCTTCTTCTTCATCAACTATTACAAAAACATTAGGGATCCTTTTAATGTATATAAAAAACCATAGTGGACACTTCTTCTTCTACACATCTTCCTTGGTACAAAATATTTCTCTCTCTTATTCTTTTATATTACATTATTTTTTATAGTAGCATATATCTTTCTTTAAATAGATCAAATTTTAAATTCAAATTAAAATTTAAGCTGGCACTTTCTTCTTCCAGATCATCCTTTGGATGATCCTATATATAGATCTTGATCATAAAATTTGAATTTTTAGTATTTAAGAAGAAAATGACCATAAAAATTATTATATGAATCCAAGTTAGTAAACTACTCTAAACTGTCCTAGAGGGGCACTACACTAGTATGGGAAATTGGATTTTAGTTTAGCCAAACAGTTTTCAATAGATTTCTATATAAACACTAAGCTCATTGTGGTATGGTCAAGAGTATATTTTATGGAAATGTTACTCAAGGGATTACCCCTTATATTTGTGTAATAGAGTCTCCCAAAACACCAAAATCATAAAAAAAAACATTTGGAATATTCTATACACCCTCCTGAGTATGGTTGCGACATAGTCATCTTGACTACTGCATTATCATATGATCTATGTTATGGTGGTACAATATTTTCTAGACCCACCAAATTCTATCACCAGATTTATATTCTATGATAGCTATATTATTATGGTAATTCCTTGATTATTTAGTAGAATATAAAGCCATTCATATCCTAACCATAGTGCATTCTTCATGGATGCAACATATTATACTATTATAAAATGTTGTCTAAGATCCAATGGAAAGGATCCCAACCTAATATTATCTACTTATCCTTCAATACATTAAGCATATTTAATTATATTCATAATATATAAGAACAAAGAGAACATCACATCTCCCCTTTTGGTTTAACATAGAATATTATTTTGGTATTAGAAACAAAATACACTAAAATTATTCATATCATCTTTATAGAATATTCAATAAAAACCCCATAAATGAACATCTTGGTCTCAACATACACTAGTATTTAGTAAAAATACACTAATTTACCTTAAATCCTTAGTCATAATATAAACTATTATCTAATAAATATCAACTTCTTTCCCATTATTTTACAAGGATTTTTAATTTTTTCTAGGTGCCTACATTATAGGATCAGAAATGATTTTCTAGAAGACATCACATGATCAGTGAGTTTCTTGGATGCATTCAAAAGAACAAGGGGACTTTTCAATGTGGGTTTTCATGATATCTAGTATATCATGTGCTATACAAGAACTATTGAATTGACCTTCCAATGTTAATTTTATAGCATGTCCTTTTGAGGGTCACATCATCCTTGTGTGTTAGTCCACCTTATTTTCCATTGTTTCCTGGAGAAAATAATACCCATTATTCTGGTATTTCTTCTAATATAAATTTTTTAATTCTAATTTTGTTGGAATAAAAACACATTAAATATTATTTAATTATTTTTTTAATTATTTTAAAAACTAAAATAATTGTTCAGTGAATTTTGGAAGTATTTATTCACTTAAAATAAAAGGATTCAGATATGTAGTTATCATAAAGGAAATGATGAAGTTGAAGAAAAATTTATATTTTTATGGGATGAAAAAAGTGTTAATTTTATCTCAACTTTCTAGTAAAGTTAATGAAGTTATTTTTAGTTGATATTAGTTCTCTGTAAAAATTTTAGAACATGGATATGCTTTGATAAGTGGAAAATAGAAAATGTGTAACATATTTTTGGTTGAGGATTTTCAAAATCTATGCCACTTAATATTGAAATAATAAAATAAATTAAATCATAAATGAGCTATCCATATCATCCAAATTAAAATGAAAATTATTACCTAAGGAGATAAATTTCATTGGATGACTATGAAGAAAAGAGTGTGAAATCATATGTATTCTACTTTTTAAAAGAGGGATATTTTTAATTATCCACAAAAATAAGTTGAAATTAAAACACCTCATCCAATGAAGCTCATTTATAATTACATTTTTTAGTCTATGTGAATGTAATAAATATGCGGATATTAGTATTTTATTTCCTTTATCGATTAATATACTAATATTCTTTCATTATTAGTATAGACCACAAACTAGAGACTCCATTTTTTTTTAAAAAGTTTCAAAATAATTACTAAAAAGGAGTATTGTTACTCATTAAGTATATTTGGATAAAAATGGTATATAATTTACTAGAGTAAAATGTTAAGAAAATATTGGAAAGATTGGTATTCATGATAACCTCTTCTTACTGTACACTCAACACAAAAACAATTCTGAACCAAAGATAACTATTTCATGGAGATGGATTAAGAGATGTCAATTTTTCATGATACATCTCAATATTTCTAGAGAATAGAAATTGGTGAAAAATTTCATATTAAAAATCATATTATGTATATAAAAAATACATAGAAGAAATTATACGAGATTTTTTAAAATATGTTCCCAGGATTGAAATATTTTTGAGTTTTGGTAGAACGTGTATATTCAATGTGAAACAAGGAAATCATGGGAAATTTTAGAAGAGTGGTGTGGAAAATAACATTCTTGGTTGTAATATAAATAGAATATTATATTATTTATACCAAAAGTGTTAAATAAATATTTAATATAAATATAATATTAATGTATTAGAACACTCAAATAATGATAATAGACACAATTAATAATGTCATAGCATATAAGATGATAAATTAGTTTTTTTGGGAGTATGGATATTATTTCAAAATGTAACAAGAATTTTGAAGTCAGGAAGATTATAGATGATTATTTATCCATTTCCAGTAATTAAGGGAAACCTCACTCATACCATCCGAGGATAATAATGTTGGAATAGATTTAAAATATATCTAGAGAACAGTTTTTGTAGTTTAATACTAGAGGAATGTTTTGGACAACAACACATACCTCACTCTTTTATCTAGGATAACCAAGATATGTTAATTTTTATTTGGGGAATGAAAATTGGTTTAATGATTTGAATAATGTATTAAATCAAATAGTGAATACATAAACAGGGGAGTTGAAGCCTGTAACACGCCATACCTAGTTACCCAGAGTCGGTGCATTATTAAATAACACTGGAATGATCACAAAAGATCATGTCTCGAAAGACTGATTAGTTTTCTATCCTTAGAAGAGCTAGATACATGCATAAGTTTTACATTACATCATTTAATGGGAAAAAAATTGTGTCCCCTTTTAATGCACTCATATCCCTTAGCTTATTCCTATAGGTTAATCATAATACACTTATTCGCATCGTGGGAAAAAAACATAAAAAGGGGTGAGCCCAGATGCTCGGTAAGGATAACAATATAGCAAAAACTATCATAAATAAGCATAATAATTTAAATAAATGTATAAGACTAAAACAAAAGACTTTTAAACTTCAAATTCAACATAATATGGAAATGATAATTCAAATATTTCCATTTACTTATTCAAATTGATATTCTAGTAGTCTAATAATCACATGTAATATCAATAGACAAATTCATAATTATAGAATACATAATGTCGGACATCATAACCACATAGTCAAGGCCTCATGACAAGACTAAAAATAATAGTTTTTTAAGGCATTATTCCAAGACACTAGTTTGTCTCATTACACCTACCGATGCATCGAGGAGCTATAGCAGGCTCTACCCATCACTTACTAAGTCCAATGAATTCCTCGTATGAAAAGAGAAAAATAAAACAAAATCATTCGTATTAAAACTAGCATAAGAAATGTTAATACATTATCCATAAACCATTAATGGTATAAAAATAACACATCTATTTTAAAACATATTAAAAAATCTTCAATACAATATGGAAGATTGTATCATAATAATTCAACTTCAAAAAAGTGTAAAATCCATCAAAGGATGTTGACATAGATGAAATATAAAATATTTAATAGAAATATCTCTTTCAATGTTGAAATTATTTAAAAGTCACATAATTATAAAAGAAAATATTTATTTTAAAAATATCCTTATAAGCTTGTAAGGGAAGCTTCAAAGGTGTTATAATGGTGGAAAATATCTGCACTCACCGAATGAGTTAAAAAACATTCTTTCCTTAATTTTGTAAAAAAGGTTGTAAAGGACATTGTTTTGAAAATGAAAAAAAGATTCGTTTATAAATTTTTTTAAAATATAAAAAAATAGTATAAATGAATTTAAACCATAGTCTATAAAATAGTAAAAATGTTTTCAAATACATTTTTAAGAAACACGGATGTGGATGATAAAGAGGTCCTTGTAGATACTCACGTATAAAAAACATTAGATAATGAAGAGATTGAAGAATTAACCCTTAACTTGTAATTTTATTTGATAAAGGGTATGTTAACCCTTTTATAATAGTTAAATAATTGTTATTAAATTATAAAAGAACCAAATTCATAAATATTATATCACATATGATCTTCTAATATTTCTTTTTTAATAATATTTAAGTAGTACAATTGTTTCGGGTGTTAACTGATTCATTTTCAATTATATGTTTTGTTATGTAAGTCCTATTTTTTATGGATATAATGTATTTTATTCATATCATGAATGATATTAGTTCTTAAACACTATTTATAATCATAAAATGATAATTTTTCTTGAATGATTATGATGGGGAATGAATCTCATCGTGTTCATGCAGACGGTATTCCGTGAATACGCACGAGCAAAAATATAAATCTATTAGTGGTGAAATCATATATAATTGGATGTTATATCATATATAGAGAATTATTAACATTTTATATTTATTATTGACATAAATTATACTCATGTTTATACCCATCCAAATAATGAAGTGTTGAATATCAAACTGCACCATGATGTGGAGATGGTAAACCGTATGTATGCACGTATGGTGACTTTGTCATTCATAGGATGGAGAGATTAATGAATATAGTTATAACATATTTATAATAACATTAAAGTATGTATATAGTACTGGAGTCAATATTTTGGTATGGAAACAACAAATAAAGAGGAAGTGGAAGAAAAACAGAACTTTGAAAGAGGTGATGAAATTATTACCTCTTCTTCAGGTGCTTCCTTTTAATTTGATAATAATGGATCCTTAGGTTGGATTTTAATCAAAGTATAGACTCTATGTTTAATTTTGGATTTTTGGGAGGATATTTTATCAGGTTTTGGCCAAGCCAAATGGCTTTGGAGGTGTTTTTCAGAGAGAATGGGAAGTACCCTTTTATAAGAGAGGTGAGGTCACTTTAAGAAAAGATTGAAATATTATTTTAATAAACATTCATATCTAGTTTATAAGGGATCCAAAATAATTTATTTTTAGTATAAGGTGGTTCTGGGTCAAAAAAACCTCAACAAATAGGATTTAGATAGGTTTAGGTTACCATATTAACCTTATCTTTTAGATTTAACTCTTAGTTAAATAGTTTTTCTTTTACCATGTATTCTTGAATTATTATAATTAATGGATAATAAAATTACTATAAAAAGACAAGAGAAATACAAGTAGTTAATTATTGATATATATAACCTTATATATGTCCTTTTGAATAACATTATATTTTTAGGAATATTATATCAATTAATAATAAAGTATATGTTTTAAAAACTCATTTGTGTCAAATGTTGACACTATTTAGTATTTGGTTTTTGTGAAAGTCATAACAACTCTATCACTTCGAAAAAAAATTATTTAATCAACACTAAAATGTCATATTAACCTATAAAATTCGAGTAATATATCAAAATTTTCTATTTACAATTATATTAATATTTATAATATCAACTATTTTAATCTTTCAATAATAAGGTAATTACTGGATCATCATATTGTCATAAAAAAATTTAATTATTTATTATCTAAAAATTATAAATAAAATAAAATTATATATGAAATATTTTTATCTTTATAATGAAATTTAATAGTCGAATTTATATTTTGTATAACCCTATATTAAAAATGGTTTAGTTATTAAACATTGAATTTAACACTATCAACTATTCTTTAAATAAAATAATAATAAATGTCATAATCTAATTCAAGTAGACCCAAAGTATCATATTTTATTACTACGGTTTATTTTGGCCGAAATAAACTTATCCAATATAATTAGGACATGTGTTATGGTAATTATAATATCATGTTTACCTTTAATTACCCTATTTACTTTTAACCTTGGTATATAAAATTCAAAAGCTACTATTCACCAAAAATTATTTTCGTCCCATTGAGCCATATTTTACTTACCGATGTCAACTATATCTCTCGTATTTTTTAAATTAAATTCATAGAAGTGGTAAAATTATGATTTAGGCAAATTTGTAAATGTGCCTAGAAGGTGGGTAAAAGATGTTAAAAGTTCAATAAAACTTGATATGTCTACGATTATTATAAAATGACACCAATGAATTAAATTGAAAATTTATAGATTTTATGTATATATTTTGAACTAAAATAAATTTAAATAAAATAACTAATTATTGGGAAAAAAATTCAGTTTTAAACAATAACGCAGTGTTTTTTACTATTCATCAAAAATTGAATGCTTTCAGAAAAATACCAATAATTCACCGTAAGCTAATTTTGATATTCTAAATCCAAAAATGAAGTCCATTTTGAATGATAAAATTTTTAAATTTTTAAAAAGTGGGTATTACTATTCATAATGTTATGGTCGATTGGTCTTGGTGTGCTGGAACTTGAAGTTGTGTACATGGAAAGCTATTGCATTATTCAAAGATAAATGTATCATGGAAGCTTGGGGTGTTACATTAAAATGACCAAAAAGTATATATTATAGATCTTAAGAACACATTAAAGGATTGGAAATTTATTTTTTATATTATCCTATAAATTCTATCCAAAATATTTAGAAACTACAGGTCAAGACGGTTCCAAATCCCAAGGAGAGTGTTTGTTTGATTACAGAAGAAATTCAAAAATAGCTCTAGAATCCTCAACAAAGTAAGGATAATGAGTATGAGAAATAATTATGAAGCTTAATCCAGACATCCCAGATAATAGGGTTAGGAAAATGAATTAGTGAGAAATGTGTTTTCAAATTAAATACCCTACGACTTTAAAAAAAGACAATAAAGTATATTAAAAAACCATTCCATTATAGATTAATTATGTAAAATTGATCAAAGAAGAGTGAATTAAATGTTAAATTCATAAAAACATTATATATGGTCAAAATCACTATACAAATACAAGAAGTAATCATAAAAACCCCTAAATATGAAAAATTTATCAGGAATTTGTGCATGATGAAAATACAAGTTGATATAAATGTGAAAATTATCCTAGGGAGAAGCATCTTAACATGGATCCGAACACATATACTACCCAAATGTCAAGATCCATGAGATTATCTATTCCATGCACTACTATCTCTTTAAATTTTAAAAATTAATTATGTTATCTTGGTGATAAAATAATTTTTAGGCCTCACACGTGTTTTTCATTCTTATAGATTGATGAATTAAATTCAACATGAGTGGTGGTGAAATGAGAAAAAATTCACTATATTCCATGATGGAGTTGTATAAGATGTACTCATATGGAAAATATGAATGATATTTCAAGATAACCACTATTTCCATACTAGGGAATAATACATAGAACATGGCTACATGCCTATCATTTTTGGGAGGACATTAATTAATAAAAAACAAACCATCATACATTTCTATGAAGGTACACTTACAATGGTTTGTGGAGATAGTGTAGTTAACTTCAACATACCTTATGTAATGAATAACCCATCATGAAATCATTCAGTTTATGTTATCTACCAGAAATATGTTACATAACTTATTAAACATTTTGGCATGCTTTGAGAATTATTCAAATTCAGAGATCTTGTTTTGATTAAAAATTCTAATATCCTAAAACATGAAACTCCCAATTTCAAGTTAGAGGATGAAGTTACATCTGCTTTTTTTTATTATTTAAAAAAATTAAATTACAAGATACTAAATATAAAAGGCCTAGAATTATAAAACCTCAACTCAATCTCCTACCAAGAATGACATCTAATGTTTTTGTCAAATCCAAAATTATGTTATTTAAAAAATAGCTACCTTATGCGTAGAGATATATTATTAGTGATAATTTCTAATAATATATCTGTAACCCAAAAAATATCTCATACTAATTTTCTAAATAGAATTTCCTAATCCATAGGATCGTTTTTAAGAGACACAATGGGGATTAACCCAAAATTCATATTTTATAGAATATTTTAGTAATTTTACTCATGACCTGTTACAAAACTCCATAAAATACTTAATCCCATTATCATAATGTATTCTATGAAGTAATTAGAATATGTTTTTATAGAAAACACCATTTATCCAATCTATTACTGAAAATTGGTCATCCCCATCCACATTGTCATAATGAAAATTGGCCTGAAAATCGTCAATAATGTGAAAAATGAAAATTTCCCCCTGTGAGTGAGAAATAGTGGTAGATTTCATATATATTACTAGAAGATAAATATTGTTACCAAAAAAGGATACTTTCACATGTAATTTATCAATCAAATAAAGTATTAATTATCCAAGAAAACTCATTATTTCTTTTTATATATTTTTTAAGGATACTTCCATGTACCAATTTCTTCAGAAGGTTGAGAGAAGACATGCATCACATGTCCTTTTAATACCTTTGTATACAAATTGATTTCTTTTGGGATATGAAATTATATGGTTATGATTCAATGGTGTATGTTGAGTATTTTATAGGAACATATAAAGGACTCCCATGAGATATTTTTATGACACAACTGATTTTGGAATTCATTCAAACATTTCATAGGAAATTTGGAAAATGTTTTAAAATCAAGAATTGAGGAAAATTTCGTTTTAAAATATGAAAAATTTCATTTCATGGTTAAAAAAGTAACACAATTATTGACTAATTTTTTTAAGAAAGTATTTAAGGTAGATAATTTAGAGGTTGAATTAATAATTTCATTTCTATATCCATCTTTTATAAACCATATTATATCATTTATGAGGACATGTATGATTTAATAGAATAGTAATCAAATATTTTAGTAATATTTATCTCCCTATTTTGATATAACTATTAAAATATGTTGAGTTAAATTTTTATGAAGAATTTAGGAAATAATTTGATAAATTAATGTAAATTTTGATCACACCATTATAATAAATCCACTCAAATAAGACCATCCTTTCAAATTCATATGTGGTGCATCAAAACAAGTTGTGGGAGACGCCCTGTCATAATGAATTGAAAATAAACCTCAAGTCATAGCCTGAACATAAAACAAAATATATGAAATATATATCGACTAAATGACTATATTAAATGTGTTCCTTGTAGTCATATTGGGTCTAGATAAATTCATATCCTAACTATTTGTAACTAATGTTGTTGTTTTTTCTGATCATGCCACTCTTATATATATAATAATGATGTACAATGACATGACATGGATGGTAAGATGCAAGATTCTCTTACAAGATTTCCAAAATTATATAAAAGATAATAACGTAACTAAAAAAAATGTCTGGTTATATTAGTAGACTACGTCAAACCATTTAATCAAAAATTCCAAATCCAGACCCACTGAGTGATCAGTTTCATGGTGAACAACTTTACATCATGGAAGGAGAAGTATTACGATATACTAAAAATGTTAATTATTTAGTCACATATTTGGTACCATCCCATATAAAAAATCATTAATAGATAAATCATAAAGAAGACTATATATTTTTTATTTGGGATGACCCATTCCTCTAGAAGATATAAAAAGCTCAAGTATTTGGAATATATTTACTTGAAGAAAAATTTAATATTTTTTTAATATTTTTATCAAAAATTAGCTTGTGGATTATATTTTGGATCCAAAATGAACAATAAATAAGTATTATAACCAATAATTTATTTAACCATATTATTTAATGATTAACCTGAATTTGGTATGAGTAGTGAAAATTGAAATTTTTTTAAAAAATTTCTAAATAAAGAAACAAAACCGCAAAAAAATACCTTATATGAAATATTTTAAGTGTGGAAAATAGACATCATGTGATTATTTAAAAATAAATTTGGGAATTCATATATTCTTCTATCTATATTTTATGTTTCAAAATGGGTAGAAGTAAAATCCCCAACAACTAGTGATGATAATGTTGTCTATGATTTTATCGATGATAACATATTTGTAGGATTAGAGCACCCTATAAAATCACCAGCAATAAATAAACTCATTTTCTAAATAAAAGTATTGATTAATTAATGAATAATTATGGGTTACAACATAAAATTTCAACACCAGACCATCCATAAACAAAGAGTCAAGTAGAAGTCGACAAAAGAGAAATAAAATGAATTTGGGAATAGACTATTAAACCAAACAATAAAAAATAGAGCCAAAAGTTGGAATACACATTATGTTATTATAATACCTTCTATAATAGGAGCATTGGTATGAGCCCCTATAGATTTATTTATGAAAATACTTACCATCTTCATATGTAATTCTAACACAAATCCTAAAGGGTGGTAAGAGAGACGAATTTAGACCATGAAAAAGCTGATAAAAAAATATATTTAATCTACAAGAGCAAGAGAAAATCAATAGGGAAGATTTTGAAAATTAAAATTTATAAAAATAAATAATAGTGATGTCCTAGGCAAGATATTTTAACCAAGATCCGTCAACCATGTAGATGATGTAATGTTATTCAAATATAGACGTAAACTAATTCTAGATAAACATCATTATAGAAGGGAAGGTCATTTTCCTAGTATGAATGTACATCCCATTAGTTCCATGTATTGTAAAGACCCGTAAAATTAAAGGGAATTTTTTTTTTAAATTTTCTTTAGGATTTTAAAAGTATGAAGTTTCTGACGGCGCCTGATTATGAGGCCCGGTGTGCCCGGAATCATTTTCCGAAGTTTAGCTCGGGTACGTTCAGTGAACGAAAGAGTGGGTTTTTCTAACTTTTGAACCGGTGCTCGGAATCGAATTCTGAGGGCACCGATGGATTCGCAGTGCTGGTAATTGCATAAGAAGATCTTTTTCGGAGTTGCGTTTTCATAGGAGGAGTTGTTAAAAATTTGTGGAAGATAAAATAAAAATTGAGATACAATTTTAATTTCTTTTAAGTGGTTTATCCACTGAGTGGAAGTTGGGGTAACCACCCAACTTTCCATGAGAGGATTAAAGGTGAGGTGGGGCCCACACGAACCCCACCCCTTTCATCTTCCCCAAACTCCCTTAAACCTCTCCTCTCATTAATTAGTAACTCTTCTTAACATGTTTAACCCCCCCTTTAATGAGAGACCACTCAACTCCCTCTCTCTCTTCTTTAATCATTCCAACTCACTTAATTAATTAAGTGAGTTAAGTGTTTGTTTTTTAAAATTTAAAATGCTTGGCTTGATGTAATAAAATAAGGTATGACTTATTTTATTTGTGAGATTTGGTTGTTGTGTGAGGAAGATTTGAAGTGAAAACCCTATGCTTTGAAGAACTTATTCCTTCTTGAAGAATGCAAAGAACGCAACTCTCCGACGAAGAACGCTGACACCAAAGAGCAGCGACGTACCCCTTTTTCCCTTCTCTGCGACAAGAGTGGGTACTTCACATCTTTCAGTACACTTGGGTGACGTTGGGCCTTCCAAGACCTTCGACGAAGAACGCTTCCCGGTCTCCATCAAAGGAGGAGACACCGCCGTGAGAAAATCACAAACGACAACGTCACCTTCCGACCTCAACGAACGACGCTACCACTCCGTAGATCCATCGAGGGATCACATCAAGAGGTAGGGGGTTCGGTTCAATTAAATCTATGTGGGTTATATCCTCGGCCTTGATTTAATTGTTGATAGTCGTTTGAGCCACCTGTTATCGAAATAACGGGAGGAGGTCAGACCGCACGAACACAGCCAACCCTCCTCCCCCTTTGATGCTTGTTCCTGTTGCGGCACGATTAAAGGAAGAATGGTACAATGGCACTGCGTGGAAACAATTGAGGAATGAGCGAAGAAGCGCGGCGCCGTCGCGCGACACCGTTGCGACAATTAAAAAGGCTCCGTAGATCGTTTAATTGACGGTGGATCGTTAGGCAATGACGGAACGAGCCGTAGAGGCAGTTTGATGATTCCGAAGTAAAGTTTGAGACCCGAGATGAATGTCGGAACAGACGGATTTGAAAACGGACCACCGGAGCGACTCTGGTGGCCCGCAGAAACCCTGGAGGCGCGGGTCGCCAGCGCGGCGCCGCCGGCGACCGAGAGCGGGGGCCGGAGCTGTCCGGCCGCCAGGAGGCGGCAGCGCCCAAGCGCGCCGCCGGTGAAAACAACTGTCGCGGCTTGCCGCTGCGGTGCGGCATGGGGGATCCCGCGGCCGCACGAGATCCTGGAGGAACGGCGGCGGCGCAAACCGCCGCCGGCTTCAATCAGCAGCGAGGGGGCCGCGCAACCCCCCCCCCCCCCCCCCCCCCCCCGTGCTCCGCGACTTCCGCTTGGCCACGCTGGCCGAGTCATGGCAGGCCATGCGGCTGGGCCCCACCAGCGGGGCAGGGCCACGCCCTGATGGCCCAGACCCGGACCCAGGTTGGGTCGACCCGGTTCGGGCCGACCCAGGGGGTTTGGGCCGGGCCCAGACCCCCCATTTCAGATTGTTTCTGTTCGGAGGCACATAACTTGGGACACGAAACTCCGATCGACGCACTGTCAGCTGCGATGCGATCTTTGGATCGAGACGGTCGTTTCGGTATATTACACTCAAGGTTTCAGAGAAATTTGTGTTCGGCCGGGTTGGTTCGGATACGAAACCAACCGAGCCCTCGGAGCGGAAACGCTTATATCTTGACCTCCGGACGTCCGATTGACGTGACGTCGACTTTCTTGGATTACTCTTGATGAGACGGAACTTTTGGCTTACTACGCTTGAGGTTTTAACGCCGTTACAGTACGGTCGGGTTGGTTCACTAAGGAAACCAACCGGGCCCCTAGAACGAAAAGGCCAATAACTCACAGACCGAGCATCTGATTGATGCGTCGTCTGCATCGTTGAATTCTTCATGATGAGAAGGAACTTTTGGCATACTTTTTCTGAGGTTTGGTTTCAGTTGGATAGTGGCCGGGTTGGATTGCACACGAATCCAACCGAGCCCCTGGAACGGGAAAGATGATAACTTTCAGACTGGACGTCTGTTTGACGAACCGTCAGCGGCATTGGTGATCTTGTTGAGAAACGGTCTCTATGAGCATACTCTATAGATTTCGGTGTATATTTGAGATAAGGCCGGGTTGGTTCGCACACGAAACCAACCGGACCCTTGGGACGAAAAGGCTAATAACTCATAGACCGGGCGTCCGATTGGTGCGTCGTCTGTTGCATTGAGACCCCTATGAAGAGGAGGTCCTTTGAGATACTTCTGAGTGGGACTTTGAGATACTTGGAGTATCAACCTGTATCTCATGGAGCGGACCCTCCTAGAGATGAGTGTGTGGAGTACGGAGACTGTGTAGCCGACTGAGACATGGTGACTGCTTGACCGACTCGACTTGGAGTGAGTCGACTAGCCCAGTGGATGAAGCACTACTTTGTTTGGGTGCAGACCCATGGCGGATGGAGCACTACCTGTGTGACAGTGCAGACCCACGATACTCGTCCGAAGATTACCTCTGTAGGCTATTAGGGGGTGTGCACTACTGTGTTTGGGTGGCATACCCCGGCGGGAAACACT
This sequence comes from Viscum album, assembly GCA_963277665.1. Classification (NCBI taxonomy): domain Eukaryota; kingdom Viridiplantae; phylum Streptophyta; class Magnoliopsida; order Santalales; family Viscaceae; genus Viscum; species Viscum album. The sequence continues at coordinate 1,360,316,874 of OY728141.1, read as the reverse complement.
ACTGTGTTTGGGTGGCTGGCCCGCGGTACTCGACAGGAGGAGTACCTCAGTAGTCTTAGGTTAGTGAGCAGTACCTCGGAGTTGTGACAGGACAACTGTACACTCCAGAGATGGGGCTCTTCAGCAGTTACGATTTCGATAATGAAAATCCTGCTTTGAGCTGAGTCTATGACCTTTGTGTCCATCTCATGATAGAGATGGGTCACTTGATAACTTAGGTATATGTATGGGAATATACCTGGGTAGTGGTTATCCATTGTTTTCAAAATCATTGTGTTTCCTCATGATTGAGATGGGTTACTTGATAACTTAGGTATATGTATGGGCATACACCTAAGTAAAGGTTATCTATTGAGATCTTCTTGTGGTTATCTATGTTGGTTTTAGTGAGACCTTGAGGGTCACAGGGTCCCTACTGTGTATCGTTATACTCACCCCTGCACGGGCTATGCCCGCACCTCGTTGTGTTGGTTGCAGACGACAGGCTATGCCCGCACCACATTGCGTGTGTGTTTCCATAAGGGTTTAAAAGTCATCTCAAACTAGGTCAGCTCACCAGGTATAAATCGTTTGACAGTGTCACGTTGTTTCTTTCAGGATGCCTTTTTACGGACGACCAGCTAGAGCCCAGAGGGATGTGCATACTGAAAGCCTGCAGAGCGACGAGGGTTTGGTACATGGCCCTCTTGCAGTTGAGCCACCAGCGGAGGCACCTGCAGTACTACCATACGTTGGGCCACCGATGCCACCAGCCCTAGCAGTAGGTGATGCACACCACTTGAGCGCGCTGCACGAGTTCCTTCACCAGAGGCCACCTAGGTTCTGGGGAGAGACGAACCTGCAGGCGGCTGAGGATTGGCTGAAGGCAGTGGTGAGAGTCTTTAGGCTAGTGGGGACGCCTGCACACTTCATGGTGATCTTTGCTGCCATCCTTCTTCAGGCAGCAGCAGGCAGGTGGTGGAGCCACTTGTTCCAGTTTTGCGACGGGATGACCTTCACATGGGAAGACTTCGAGACCTTCTTCAGGGTGGAGTTTGTGCCAGTAGCTCTACACCCCGAGCATGTACATGAGCTGTTTCCTTTTCCATAGGATTTTCGATCAGTAGCCGAGTCATCTGTAGGTAGTAGAAAGATGATGCAGAGGTCCCGGAGGACCAGACCAGTAGTTGGGCGATCTCGGGTTTTAGGATCGGTGGTGCGGGGCAACTGGGGTGGGGCCAGAGACAGCCGTACGAGGAGCAGGAAGTGTTATTAATGTGGCAGGAAGGGTCACCTGGCACGTGAATGTCCGACCCCCCGCACAGTCGATCCGCAGGTGTTGTAGGAGCCACCAAAGTAGAATCAGCGGCGGGTGCTTGAGAAACAGCCGAGAAGTGGACAAGGCAGTAGAGCTCCAGGAGCAGGTGGATAAGAGCAGAACTTGTGGATACGTCTCTTGTACTTATAGTTCCATGTTGCTGTTGTATTCGTGTCTTTGTACTATGAGATGCAATAATAAAAAGACACTTATCTTTGTTTTCTTTCTTGTCCTTTTGTTTGGTTGATAATGAGTGGTACCGGTTAAAACTGTTGACATGACCCTCACTTTCGAGATTTCTATTGGAGGAGACCCAGTGACCTCACACTGATGCCCACAGTGTGACTCGACCCTTGGAGGAGAGAGTGATAGTTGGATATCTTGGTAGTTACGTCGAGGCCTTACGACGTCATCCATGGCATGAATGCATCATTCAGTTCAGGATTTACTGTATTAGGCAATGGGCGTGGTTCATCTAGGGGAGGAGACTAATTTTCTCTTTTTGGAAATAGAGAAATTTTAGAATCTCTTTCAGATCGTAGGCAAAGAAGGTGCAGATCATATTAGAGCGGATGAAGACTGCACAGTGTAGTATGAAACAGGAAACCGGCACCCATCTTAGAGACTTGGGCATGTTAAATGTTTCATGAAGAGGAAGCTTTAAGGAGATATGAGTCTGCGAATAAGCAGACGTGGAGGTAGATCTAGGAGAGTAGCATGAGGTGGTGTACATTTTAACATGCTACAACCACCCGCCTTAGTTATCCCCGCCAGGCTCAGGGAGCTGGAGGGCGGAGGAAGAGTGCGACTACATGCGGTCAAGGAGTGTGACCCAATGGCTCTACGAATGATTTGTGGGACAGTCTATGTCCACTACTAGCTGCCGTAGTAACAGACGTTGATATGAATCATTCCATCCTTCCACGAATCTTGTCCCAGACCTAGAGTTTCCGGTACGCCTTAGACATTACCCTCACATCTGGAGATACCTTGTGAGAAGACTCGATAATCACACTTACACCGAAGGTGTGTTCAGACCCTCGAGGCGAGAGTTTTGGTTGGAATCTCTTGGTGGCAGCGCCGATCCCTTCGACGTTGGTTTGAATATGGACTGGGCAATCACAGTTCATACACAAAGTGATGGTATTAGGCAAAAAGTTTGTGGTTTAACTACATCGTCGGGATGGGTTTTCCTTGGTCGGCGAAACGGAAACCCCAGGCAACACAGGATAAACTCATGCACGGGGGGGGGGGGGGGGGGGGTGCGGCCGATCATTCTTGAGTCGGTCAACCTTACCCTCATGGCAGAAATCGTTTTGAGTTTCAGTTCTAACAAGAATTGGAGGCCTCTTGAGTTCAAGGATGATTATCATGTCCTTATACGGGTCTCACCTCGACGAGGTTTACGGAGATGTGGCCAAGGTTGAAATTTATCTCCGAGGTTCAATGGACCTTTCTAGGTCCTCAGTTGGGTAGGAGAGGTGGTTTACCGCTTGACCCATCCACCCCAATTGCACCAGGTGCAAGACGACTTCCACGTATCTCAACTGAGGAGATACATGCTCGACCCTTCTCATATCATCGACCATGGAGAGATGGAAGATGGTGATGGGGTGACTTTCACGGAGGTTCTAGTGGGGATCAAGGATCAACAGTAGAGGATCCTACGATGATGGTTGATTCCATGGGTGCACTTTCTTTGGCTGCACAGGAACCTCCAGGTGAGCACGTGGGAGAGGAAGGCTCAGATGCATGCTCAATACCACTTTTGTATCCCTAGTCTGTGTTAAAGATTTATGAGGACGTAAAGCCCTGAGGTGGGAGTAATGTAAAGACCCATAAAATTCAAGGGAAATTTTTTCTAAACTTTCTTTGAGATTTTACAAGTACGCAGTTTCTGACGGCGCCTGATTTCGAGGCCCAGTGTGCCCGAAATCATTTTCCAAAGTTTAGCTCGGGTACGTTTAGTGAACGAACGAGCGGGTTTTTCTAACTTTTGAACCGGTGCTCGGAATCAAATTCTGAGGGCACCGATGGATTCACAGCGCCGGTAATTTCATAAGAAGAACTTTTTCAAGGTTTCGTTTTCAAGAGAGGAGTTGTTAAAAATTTGTGGAAGATAAAATAAAAATTGAGTTACAATTTTTATTTCTTTTAAGTGGTTTATCCATTGAGTGGAAGTTAGGGTAACCAACCAACTTCCCATGAGAGGATTAAAGGTGAGGTGGGACCCACATGAACCCTTCCCTTTTATCTTTCCGAAACTCCCTTAAACCTCTCCTCTCATTAATTTTTAACTCTTATTAACATGTTTAACCCCCCCCCCCCTTAATGAGAGACCACTCACCTCCCTCTCTCTCTTCTTTAATCATGCCAACTCACTTAATTAATTAAGTGAGTTAAGTGTTTGATTTTTAAAATTTAAAATGCTTGGCTTGATGTAATAAAATAAGATAAGTCTTATTTTATTTGAGAGGGTTGGTTGTTGTGTGAGGAGGATTTGAAGAGAAAACTCTATGCTTTGAAGAACTTCTTCCTTCTTGAAGAACGTGAAGAACGCAAATCTCTGACGAAGAACGTCGACACCAAAGAGCGGCGACGTACCCCTTTCTTCCTTCTCTACGACAAGAGGGGATACGTCACATATTTGAGTACACTTGGGTGACGTTGGGACTTCCAAGACCTTCGATGAAGAATGCTTCCCGGTCTCCATCAAAGGAGGAGACACCGCCGTGGGAAAATCGCAAATGACGACGTCACCTTCCGACGTCAATGAACGACACTACCTCTCTGCAGATCAATCGAGGGATCACATCACGAGGTAGGGGGTTTTGATTCAATTAAATCTATGTGTGTTATATCCTCGGCCTTGATTTAATTTTTGATAGTTGTTTGGGGCACGATTAAAGGTGGCACGGTACAACGACACCGCGCTAAAAAAATCGAGGAACGATCGAAGAAGCGTGGCGCCGTCGCGCGGTACAATTGTGACAATTCAAAAGGATCTGTAGATCATTTAATTGACGGCGGATCATCGAGCGATGATGGAACGGGCCGCAGAGGTGGTTTGATGATTCCGCAGGAAATTTCGAGACCCGAGATGAATGCCAGCACAGAAAGATTTGAAAACGGACCACTGGAGAAACTCTGGTGGCCCACGGAAACCCTGGAGGCGCGGGTCGCCGGCGTGGCGCCGCCGGCGACTAGGAGCAGCGGCCGGAGTTGTCCGTCCACCAAGAGGCGGTGGCGCCCTAGCGCGCTGCTAGTGAAAAAAACCGATGCGGCTTGCCATGGCGGTGCAGTACGAGGGATCCCACGGCCGCGCGGGATCCCGGAGGAACGGAGGTGGCACAAACCGCCGCCGGCTTCAATCAGCAGTGAGGGGGCCACGCAACCCCCCCCCCCCCCCCCCCGCTCTGCGGCTTCTGCTTGACCACGTTGGGTGAGCCGTGGCTGGCCATGCGGCCGGGCAGCGCCCTGATAGGCTAGAACCGGACCCGGGTCGGGTCGACGTGGTTCGGGCCGGCCCAGGGGGGGGGGGGGGGGGGGGGGTTGGGCCGGGCCGGGCCAGGCCCAGACCCCCCATTTCGGATTGTTTCCGTTCGAACGCCCATAACGTGGGCCACGGACCTCCGATCGACGCACCGTCAGCTGTGATGCGATCCTTGGATCGAGGCGGTCGTTTCGGTATATTACACTCAAGGTTTCAAGGAACTTTGGGTTTGGCCGGGTTGGTTCGGATATGAAACCAACCGGGCCCTCGGAGTGGAAACACTTATATCATGAGCTCCAGATGTCCGATTGACGTGCCATCGACTTTGTTGGATTCCTCTTGATGAGACGAAACATTTGGCTTACTCCTCTCGAGGTTTGGACGCCATCGGAGTACGGTCGGGTTGGTTCGCTCACGAAACCAACCGGGCCCCTGGAACGAAAAAGCCAATAACTCACAGACCGGGCATCCGATTGACGCGCCGTCTGTATCGTTGAATTTTTCTTGATGAGACGGAACTTTTGACATATTTCGCTTGAGTTTTGGTTTCAGTTGGATAGTTGCCGGGACGGATTGCACACGAATCCAACCGATCCCCTGGAATGTGAAAGCTGATAACTTTCAGACTGGACATTCGTTTGATGAACCGTCAGTGGCGTTGGTGATCTTGTTGAGAAGCAGTCCCTATGAGAATACCCTATGAGAGTTCTGGGTACAGTTGTGATACGGCCAGGTTGGTTCGTACACGAAACCAATCGGGACCTTGGGACGAAAAGGCTAATAACTCACAGACCGAGCGTCCGATTGATGCGCCGTCTGTTGCATTGAGACCCCTATGATGAGTTTTTCCTTTGAGATACTTCTTCATGGGACTTTGAGATACTTTGAGTATCGACCTGTATCTCGTGGAGCAGACCCTCCCAGAGACGAGCATGCAGAGTATGGAGACTGTGTAGCCGACTGAGACCTACGGACTGCTTGACCGACTCGACTTGGAGTGAGTCGTCTAGCCTAGTGGACGTAGCACTACATTGTTTGGGTGCAGACCCATGGCGGACAGAGCACTACCTGTGTGATAGTGCAGACCCATGGTACTCGTCCGTATAGTACCTCTGCAGGCTATTAGGGGGTGTGCACTACTGTGTCTGGGTGGCATACCCCGGTGGGAATCGCTACTGTGTTTGGGTGGCTGGCCTGTGGTACTCGACAGGAGAAGTACCTCAGCAGTCTTAAGTTAGTGAGTAGTACCTCGGAGTCGTGACAGGACCACTGTACACTCCAGAGATGGGGCTCTTCAGCAGTGACGGTTTTTATAATGAAAAACATGGTTTAAGCTGAGTCTATGACCTTTGTGTTCATCTCATGATTGAGATGGGTCACTTGATAACTTAGGTATATGTATGGGCATATACATGGGTAGTGGTTATCCATTGTTTTCATAATATTTGTGTTTCCTCTTGATTGAGATAGGTTACTTGATAACTTAGGTATATGTATGGGCATATACCTAAGTAGAGGTTATCTATTGAGATTTTCTTGTGGTTATCCATGTTGGTTTTAGTGAGACCTTGAGGTTCTCGGGGTCCCTACTGAGTAACGTTATACTCACCCCTACACGGGCTATGCCCGCACCTCGTTGTGTTGGATGCAGACAACGAGCAGTGCTGATGGAGGCAGAGTGTTTGAGGACTGGACGGTACCTGGAGGTGGACCACACGACGAGTCAGTACCCGGAGGTGGACCACATGAAAAGTCAGTATCCGTAGGTGGAATTCACAACCAGATGACAGACGAAGGAGGTTGACGGGCGAGAGAATCATGGAGGCTATCTGTACATACCCTTCAGGTATGATCTCTGGTGGATGATCCAGGAGCTGCGCCATCTGTACCTACCCTTCAGGTAGGATCTGAGGAGGACGTCCCAGGAGCTGCTTCCGTTCTTCCAGCTGTTGTCTTTTTCTATTGTAATTTTGTTTAGTTGTAGCTGTACTTTCAGTTGGGTTTGTATTCTGGCCCATTTACTTTTCATCACTTTATTTTGTACTTAGTGTTTTAATTTCGCTTGTACTCTATGGTTTTTGTTTGCTTTAATAAAGGCAATGCCTTCCCAGTTATCTGGATTTACGCCTTTGGGGCTAGTTGCCATACCCTGTCCTATGGAAGGCGGGCTTGGGGTAGTCACGGCACGGGCCCCGAAGACGGGTCGTGACATGTATATTGAACCAAAATTAAGAGAAAATCCATTCATTTTAAATGATAAGAGGCTGAAGAAGTACCATAGGACCATACCTCAAGAACTAGAAGAAAATATTTCATTTCTTCACCATGATTATCGATGAATAACCAACATATTGTTTTTTTCCATTATATTTGAATAAAATTTATTAATTTCATTTTAAATATACTTAAATGAATAATCAATTTAAATTCAATTAAGACACTTGATCAATTATGTTTTGGGGGGGATCTTGTAGTCGTGAATTTCATTATTATTTTTTTGGTTTTGAGTAGATCCAATTCCATTAAGAAAATGTGCTTCTAGGAGAAAACCAATGTTGTTTTTCATCCTTAGTCCACTCCTCCCATGACTACAATTTAAGAATAATTGAACAACTTTTAATTATCATTTTCTTGTTCTCATTTTGTAGGACCATAATAAATATGATACATGGTAGATTTTTCTAGAGAAATTGTATAATGTTCATGTTGTAAAACATAAATTCAATTCAATAAAATGAATCTAATGAAATGTAAAAGAGAATTTAATATGTGAAGTGATTCAAAAAATAGGATGTGAAATGAAAATTAATGTCGGGAAATTTTTTCACACCATTGAAATAAAATAGAACAAAACTAAAGTAACAGGACGTATGAAACCTAACTAAATCATTATTGATCATGGAAGTTTCTTTTACATTCATTATATTTTTAACACTATATATTTTTGTTTGAAAATATATTTTGAGATTTGAAAAGAAAATATTCCTCCAATAGTGCCTTATTTCATTACTTGACTGGTCTAGGATACATGATATTCTTGTTAATCCCATGATTCAATGTCTCACATTTATGGGTTAAAGAGTTAGAAATATTAATATGTGGAACAGAAAATATATATAAAATCATAGGATGTTAATTTATATGAATAATGTTTTAATGGAATTAGTTGATTCAGTTAAATACAATTTCCCTTCAATTTTCATACTATGAGTTTATGAAAGTTTAGTGGATTGATTCAATATATTTTATGGAAATGGGTTATTTTCATAAATTTATTTGTTTCATTCCAAAGATTATTTCATGAATAATTACTTTATATACTATATTAATCATATTTTTTGAGTGATCATGGGGTATTCCACCTTCTATTAATATCATTTGAAGTTTTTGACTATATGACAATTTGAAATTACATTTAACATGATTGAGGAAATATTTTTTGTCATTCCCTAATCCTTGAGACCACCTTTTACATCAATAATTTTGTATCATGGATAATCGTTTAATGATGTCACAGTGAATGAGCTACATTACTAGATATTAACATTCATTCATACCCTACTCCATCCGTATTGCATGGTATGTAAATTTTTAAGTGTGGGGGTGAATAAAGACTGGGATAAATGGATGTATTATGTTTTGTTGACAAATTATAGTGGTTATAACATGGGTATTGAGATCAAATAATGTTATATCCATTGTTCTTATTTTTATCACTTATTTAAATAAAAAACTAATTTCAAAAAAATGTTTTCTATTTTGCGAAAATAAAAAATACCCATTGATAGACTGTAATTTTTTCATTTTACGTGGTTAGTTGGTGGATGTGATATTTAATAAATGAATAATTATTCAAAACTATAATTAAAAATATAAAATATGAAAAAATCAAGAAGGTTCAATTCCTTTCACTATTATTTCATTGATCATGACATTACTCTAAGTTCTAAGATGTGGGATTTATCATTTCCAATGAGAAATTTTCCTTACAATATACTTAAAATATCATATAGTTTGATTTTTGAGATAATCCTCCTTTTTTCCATAATATTTTGAACATCAGTCACAGCCAACTATAAGCCTCATAGTCATTAGAACTGTTATTGAGAATATTTCATCATTTTATATTATTTTTATTTTTATAATGTGGATAATTTATATTCATTGCAAGACTATAGAAAATGATCTTGTACTCATGATAAGAGCATAAATCTACTTAAATATTTATCAAGAGTGATGATTGTAATAAATATATTATGAGGTAAATCCATATTTTTATAGTTTTATAATAACTATTTTTGATATATGAAGGAATTAAAATATAAGATCTACCATTTTTCAATGTAAATGAGTAAAATACATGGGTTAATTAGTTTCTATGAAAAGTTTGAAGATTAATTTAGGTTTGATGTGGAAGTTGAAATGTTAATCCCCATTCATAATCAATTGATTTAATTACATGGGAATTTCAATATTAGTAACATAGTGTTCCTATTTATTTTTTGTTGATATTACACGCTTGAGAAAAATCAAGTTCTCTACATGGGGGAATTGGTATATTAATATTTAATGTAAATATATTAAAATAAAGAACAATGTTAATGAAATTTAATTAGTTATTCATGGTATTATTTAACAAGTTTTTTTATTTCATGATATTTGGAAGAATAAAAAATATAGAAAATAATGTTGAATTGATACTGGAAATTATGGTATTTAATGATGGATATGTAAATGAAAATTTCAAATGATTAGAAATGAATAACTAGGATGAAACTAACAAAAAAATATGTTTAAACACCATTTCATATCATTAATTCCATTCATTATGTGAATCTAAAAGGAATTCAAGACATATAGTGAATATATGAAGGAAAATATAGACTTCTGGATGAAGACTACATATTTTCTAGGGTGACACATATGGTCATAATATGATACATCCAATAAAGGATTAGAAATTTCTAGATCATGATTACAAGCCATGAGAATGTTGGCCACATGGATTTCACATTGTGAGAACACTATTCCCGAAGTTAAATTCTTTGAAAGGCCCATAGATTGTCTAATTTTTGTAGATTATAACCGGAACCCTACTTATTGACCTAAGACAACCAAACACCCATATGAAAGACCGAAATTCATTTACATGGGCTATTAAGATGCCTTGAGACTACTTTTTATCACTATAAATAGAGGGAATGGGTGTTTTAAAGAGGATCTATGAGTGAGGGGAAGCTCTAGAAAATGTACTAATTTATTTTCATTTATATTGTTTCCATTTTTTATTTACTTTTATTATATTGATATCCTCTTTCCCTCAAATCAACTCATTTATTATATACGTGGAGGGGTAATTTCTAAGAGTGATCAAAAAAGGGAAATAATGTACTGATCAATTATACTTTAGTTTTCATAAATTAATTATTGAAATACTTTCCTTCTTCTTCTATCTAGTTTCAATTCTTAATTGATGTTTTAATACCAATGGTGTTCCATTAGGATTTTTATTATGTTAAATTTATATTACATTCTTTAGTGATATATAATCTCCAAACACCTTACTATAGCGTGTACACATTATAACATACTACGGTCAGGTGGAGAGTGCTTGACATTCACTATTACATGTGTAGAATTGTTGTATGAACCATTAAGAGTTCCGTAAAAACAATACTGAGTAATGGATTTCCCTATCTAATCTAGAGGACTTGTGAAAATTCACACACACAAAAGAAAGATGGTAAACCAACCCAAGTATTAAATTTGGTATACTCTAACAATTGACATCTGTATTGGGGGGACGGAATCATTAGAGGAATGTATCTCTTAATATCCACTAGAAGAATAATTAATAAAATTTTAAACAATCATATAATAACACTAGGCCTAGAAAATCTCTACCCAATCACCTTTATTAATCAATTATTTTTAATAATTAATTTAATATTATTTTCAAAAAACCCAATTTCAAAAAAAATCAAATAAATTGTCTTTAAATCAAAAAAACATAACAAATAACTTGTGTGCACTCCTCTTAGGATTCTATAATGGTTAACCATTAGACTATACCTAAGAAAATTATTATTTTTACACAAACCATGACATGGTGTGTGTAATTCATCGAAGAAGACCTACATTTTTGGAAATAAATTTCCCAATGACCTAAGGGATCAGGTGGAATGTGAATAAATTATCATGATATTAGATCTGAGATGGTCATATCATCAAGAGGAGTATGATGATTACCATTCATTTATTCCATGATCTTCTCTAGGAAAATAAAATTATACCATTATGGTGGTTAATTAATAGATTTGGTACATTTCCAAGGAATTGAATTGTCACTATGTGAGTTTCATATGGACTTAAAACCATGAATCCTTCAGTGTGTGATTGTTGAACCATAATTATTAGAGTGTCGAATCAAATTTACCATACCCTGTACTACAAGGAAAGAATTAAAGAAAGAAATAATGTATTAAATAAATAATGAAAGAGGAAAAGGAGAAATATATACACTTAACTTGGGTTATTTTATGTGATCTTGAATTGAAAGATAATTGTTAAATTCAACCTTGTGAAACTATTTATATAGGAGATTTAGTGGTATCATTTTATCCCCTCTATAGGTCCCTAAGAAGTAATAATTGGAAATCTTTAAAAGAATTAAAGGTGATAAAATCCTCAAATATTTTTTTATACTAAGGGTGATAAAGGAATAAAGCATAATAAAAAGGTTCCATATACATTATCATATATGTAGAAAGATAGAATCAATAAAAACATAACAAGAAGAAAGAAAACAAATGGTTCATTTAGGTGATTTCAATATCTCATTGGATAATTTTATGAGAAAATTTTGATTCCAAATTTTTTTATAAATTTTGTTTAAATAAAAATTTATTTGAACTTGTATTGTCTTCAATATTTTTCAAATCCATATTTTTTGATATCTTGAGTATTGATAATAATTTCATCATCACTTCTAAATTTTATTATGAAATATTAAAATACCTTTTAATATATTTGGTATATTCTAAGTGTTTATGATAATAAAAATGGAGGATATTGTTGAAGAAAAATCTATTATAATGTGTTAATGATAAAAACTCAAAATATATTTCAAAAAAATTAAATCGATCATATTTTATCCATTATGTTTTGATACTATTATAGGGAATTAATGGACAGAACAGAGGCCTCAAAACAAGTGTGTCACTATACAAGGATGACCCATAGTAGGACACATCACCGGCTAGCTAGTATAATACCACATACTAGATGATAGAGAAAAATAAGAGCACCAAATTAATATGATACTCAACAGCTAGTTGGTGGAGCTCACCTGTGAGTCAGTTAGGTCTATTGAAAATTTGATTTTATGAAGTATCTCACCAACTACTTAGTAGAAGTCCATAGTTACCAGATGGGGACTATAACATATTAGAATGATACAAGTATCCATTCGACTACCTAATGGAGGCTTCCTACTAGCCAGTGGCATCGAGAAAGGTTGTCAAAGTGTGCATCAAATTTAGTTTCTAATGAAACCCTTGAACACCAAACAACTCTATTTATCAATGAAATTTTTTAAATAAACATAGGATTTTTTGGGCTAAAAATAGATAAATGTGGTGTCTTGGATGCCTTTAGTGATTTAATAATTCTTCAGGAAATGTATTCTAATAAATCTATTGGTTAAATTTTTTCACTAATCCATTTTCTCTAACTATAATTATATTAATTTATTCTTATCTATATTTATATAGAATTGATATCACTTTGGTAAAGGTTTTTTTTTTAAGAAAACTCATTTTCCATTATTTTGAGGTTCTTGGATACCACTAAATATGTGGCCTTTCTTTTTGGATTCGTGGAAACCATTAAAATAAATAAATGTTTCTTGGATTCATAGACACCATTATAGTCAAGGTTTTTTTTTCTCTTTTCAAGTTTCTATCTACCACTAAAATCAAGGTCTATTAATTCAAAAACCATGAAGGAATATTTGTGGGAGGATTAAGGGATCTTATTTATCTATTGTTGAACTTCCTTATCTAATTTTGTTCCTGGTATTTTATGCAATTTTAAAACCATTAAATTTTCAATCTATATCATTGAGTTTATAAATTATTCTTTCATTATATAAATCACTAAATATCTTATCGTATATTAGTAAATCTATATCTTATTTAACATATCCATGCACTATACTTATAATTTAGTCTTTTATTAGAATTATTAATTCTATTTCATTTTCTCTATATTAAAATTCAATGTTCTTTTTCTTCTAATTTTTTTATTCATTAAAATGGGATTATTTTTCATAATTTTTCTAAATAACCCCCCCCCCCCCCACTTTTTATCTTACTTTCACCAACACACTAAATTATTACGAGATGGGTCTAATCAATTTGAAGCATTTTAGTATTCTCACCAATCAAAATATCAACATCATATGTTGAAAGATATTACTAATGACACTTTATCAAAGAATATAGGTAGAATAAAAAACACAAGGAATGGTTGTCAGTCACCACCCAATACTCTACTTCCCTTATAAAATTACCTTAACATAAATAGGGTTGTTATCGCTTTTTTATTGGTAATTTATCAAATTCCAACAATCCTACATCCATTAAAAATTAACTAAACTTACCACAAGGAATCTGATACTATTGTGTAACATATCAGATTGATACGTTGAAATGATCCTTGAATTATAATTCAGTAGCTTGGCTCATGTTCTCAAATACCATTGGTTGAAATAAGTGTAATGAACATCACACATAAATATTAATAATGATATACAATTTTATAAATACTAAATAATAAATGATATAAAAATTAATAAATAATAAATAGAAACATTGATGATTTATAAAACTAGAATATATATATACAATGGTATGATATAAGTTAAAAATGAAAAAATAACACTACAAAAAAATTAAATAGAAGAATCAACAAAAAAATTAATCAAACGACGTACTTATTATGATATTTTCACACCACCAAATTTCATCACCACCTATGATAAATAAGAGATATAAAATGATTTTTAATCCCCCAACTTGAATTATTAGGAATATAGAGTGACACATGGCCTTATGTGCATCTCCCCATACAATATATGTTTGTGAGTAGAAGTAGGGGTTTTAGTGTTTTCAGTGGAGAGGAAATACCCTCAGTATTAGTAAGGAAAAGTATAAATAATATAACAAATAATGAAAATATAATAAATAATAAATTTTATATAAAATTATATAGAAATTATATCAATCCATATAGAATAAATAACCATGTACTCCCAAAGTGGTAGGTCAAAATGGAGTTTTAGGATGGTGAAAAGTAAATAGAACACAATGGAATATCCCAAGAATTTATCCTTGTACCACCTTTAAACACTAAGATCGATCTCTTAACTCTGTATCACTAGACCTTTTACCTTCCCTTTATACCTTATCAGTAATTCTATATTCTCATAGAAATACCCATCCGTGATTAGAGAATAAAACATTTAAGACACCACCAATGTGTCCATAAATAACGTTCAATTTTGTATATTATAGTAAATTACATGATAAAGTTGAAGAAAATTACACATACATATAGACGTTTTATAATTCATCATGTTCTAACCAATCCATCCTAAACATTTTTCCTATCTTCTTAGGTATGATACTGGTAAGTATTTCAATGTCTATCACTACATATTAGAAGATGTTCTATAAGTCCCTGTGTTGATTGGCACCCTCACCTATAAATTCATGTTCTAAATCTAAGAAAATATTTCATGCCCCACTGTGATGGTGGTCATTATCTTCAATGCCACATGCCCCATATAGATAACTGTTTTAAACCTTATATCATGGAATGTCCCACTTAACATGTTGGACATAATTTGATAACACATCACCCATGCTTTGAATTCTCCCACTTCGTCCAATAACTGGTAGATTTTAAATTCTCATATGTGGTCTAATTACATATCCACAACATGTCTTTCATATGACCTAAACCATTAAATAATCCATAGTACATATCCATTGTCATGTTATCATGATCCCCATCTAAGGAGTTGTATTTGTGAAACTGAGTAACCAGATAATCTTGATACCTTAATAATGGTTCAATAAGATATGAAATACCACAATCAATACGAATCATAACAAGGAAAAATATAGTATATGAAGAAAAATTCTCAATAATATTCATAGAAATAATCTAATTAAACATTAAGAAAGGGTCTCAAGGGCCAGTCACTAACCAAACGGTAAGCTATAACTCCAATTTTTTCTAGAATTTAAAAAGGTTTGATATACTTGGGACTTAATTTACCCTTATTAATGAATCGTACAACACCCTTCCATGAAGATACATTCAGGAAAACATGATCTCGAACTTGAAATTCCAAATCCTTCAATTGGTAATTAGCATAGATTTTTTTCCTACTTTGAGGTTCTTTGATGTGGGTTTGGATAATCATAATATTTTTTGTTGTTTCCTCAACATCATCTACACCTACAAGTTTTTTTTCACCAACATCATCTGAACAAGCTGTTTTACGACATCTATTTCCATATATCGCTTCATATAGTGCCAAATTAATACTTGAATAGAAGTTTTTATTATAGGAAAATTAAACCATAGATAAATATTGATCCCAAATACCATGAAAATCAAGTGAGAAAGATCTCAAAATGTCTTCTACGGTTTGAATAGTCTGTTCTGATTGTCTATCAGTTTGATGGTGGTAGGAAGTGCTCAAATTAATTTCAGTATCTAGGGCCTTCAAAATGATTTTCTAGAATCTTGATGTAAAATGGGGATCACTGTCAAAAATAATCGATATGGGTACTCCAAAAAGTATTATAACTTCATTAATATACAGTCTTTATAAAAGTTCAAGTGATAAATCTTATCTTATAGAAAGAAAATGTGATGACTTGGTAAAACGATCAATAATGACTCATATTGTATCATTCATTCTTGGAGTCTTTGGTAGCCCCATGAAAAGTCCATTGTAGTATCATCCCATTTCCACTCAAGTATGGGTATAGGTTTCATGACTCCTCACGGATGTTGTCTTCCAAACTTAACTTATTGAAAATACATACATCTTGACACATAATCCGCCATCTCCCTCTTCATGTTGTACCAAAAATATGTTCTTTCAAATATAAATACATCTTAGTTCTACCATGGTGTATATTGAAATTGGAGCTATAAGAATCATCCACAATTACCTTTTTAGATCATGTATGTCAGGAACACAATTTCCCTTCCCAAATTTCAAAATCCCATCTTCATATACGATGTTGATCAATCTCCAATTGTTCACATCTTTAATTTACCTATGAAACTCCTCATCATGAGTCTAATAACTTTTTATCCTTTCTAGTAAAGATGTTTTGGAGACCCTTTGAAAAGTTTTTTGATGTTTTACCTTCCATGATGATTCCCATATCCATCTTTACTAGATCCATGAACATATGATACCTTTCAACTATCATATTATTCAAAACTCTATGATCCTTTCTACTCAAAGTATCTTCCACCTTATTTTCCTTCCCCATGTGGTAGTGTATAGTGTAATAATTTTCCTTGAGTAGTTCAATCCACATTATTTTCTTCATGTTATGTTCTCTCTATGAGAAAATATACTTTAAACACATTCGATCAGTATATATCTCACATTTTTTACCATAGAGATAGTGTCTCCATATCTTCATGGAAACTATTACAGTTTCTAACTGAAGATAATGAGTGGGATAGTTGTTTTCATGAATTTTTAGTTTTCGGGATGCATAAGAAATAACTCTATCATTTTTCACAACTAGGTCTTTTCTTTGAAGCATCACTACAAATAACAAACCAATCATTCCTTGATGGTAGAGTCAAGATAGAAGCATTTACTAATATTCCCTTAAGTTCTTCAAAAAATTATTTATACTCTTTTGTCCAAAAAAATTTATCCCCTTTATATGTGATATTGGTTAATGGGTTAGCCAATCAGGAAAAATCTTGTACAAAATTCCTATAATAACCTGACGAACCAATAAAACTGCATACTTCAGTTATACACATTGGTGCTAACCATTCTTGTATTTCACTTTTCCAATAAGTATGAATATAAATTCCATCCTTAACAAAAATATGGCCAAGAAAAGAAATCTCCTAAAGCCACAATTCACACTTTCCAAACCTCCCATATAATTCATTTCGTTTAAGAGTCTTTAGAATAGTGAAAAATTTATTTTCATGATCCTCATAGATTTTGGAGTAAACCATGATATCATCAATAAATAAAACTAAAAAGTCTTAAAGATATTCCTTGAAGACTCTATTCATTGGATCCATGAAGACAAAGGGTACATTATTCAGTCCAAAATGCATTACTGTAAACTCGTAATGCTCCTACTTGGTATGAATGTTGTCTTCGGAATGTCTTCCTTCTTCAAGTACAACTGATGATATCCAGATTGAAGGTTAATCATTGAAATATATTGAGATCCATGATGTCGATCGAATAAATCATTAGTGCGATGTAAGGGATACTTTTTCTTTATTATTATAACATTGATCTCCCTATAGTCAATGCAGAACCTCATAGATCCATCTTTCATCTTAAAAATGAATAGAGTCTCCCCAAGGAGAAACACTAGGGTGAATAAATCATTTATTACTCAATTCCTCTTGTTGTTTCTATAGTTCCACTAATTCCAAAATGGCCATTCTATAAGGGGTCTTCGATATGGTCCTTGAACCTAGAATTAATTCAATGGAAAACTCAATTTATCATTTTGGAGGATGTCCAGGTAAATAATCTAGAAACACATCAACATATTCTTGCACAATAGGTACATCCTCTATTTGAAAATTCTTTTCATCACCCATAGTTTTATCAATCTATTCCTCCCCAAATAATGGATTTTAGTAGAGCTACTGTGGGTGGATCTACATAAGAATGAAATGGTGGCATTTCTTCTATAATGATATGTTACTCCTTATCATCAACAAAAATTGTAACCTTCTTCTTCTTAAAATAAATTTTTTCATCATGGTCCAAAAGACAATACATAATGAGGATAATATAAAAAACAATCATGTATTTGATGATAATATCAGAAGATAAATCTCATTTATATTTCCTAATGGGAACTGATTCACAAAACATTATTACAAGGATACTTTCCTTAGATGTTTTGATTGGCAACACCATTGTTAAATCAAATTTGAAATATCTAATTTTCATATAAAACTCAGAAGATATGAAATAATTTGATGATCTAGAATCAAATAAAGATTTGGCTAAATTTGATTAAACCAATAAATTACATGCCACCACATCATTCGGAGCTTCAACCTCAGCAATAGTGATCACATAATCTTGGCCTTACTCCCTCGACCTTTTCTATGATAAGTTTACTTGGTTCTTTGGACATTCATTTTTGTAATGCACCATTTCTCTAAAATTGTAGCATTCAACATTGACAAATTTTTTCTTTACCTTACATTAACAAGCTTGGTGGCCTTTTGACCATACTTTTAACAGACACCCATTCCCTTCAGTAAAGTACATGGATTTTTCTTCCCACATTTACCATAGGATGAAAATTCAACCTTTTAATTCTTCCCCTTATTTCCATTTACATAGTGTTCAACAAATCTCTTCTTCTCTTGCTTTTCTTTAAAGTTGTAAGACATGAAGAATTGCGTTTTTATCTTTATAGAACATGAGACAATATATTCATATGATGTTAAGTATTGTGAGACTAATGCTCAACATAGAAATGTTTTTAACTCATCAAAGACTCGATCAATCATACACCTTGGGTAACATATATAATTTGTTGAAAGCTTTGCTAACCTTGTAAAGTTAGTATTGTACTTTGTGACATTCTCATCCAATTTTTTCCATTGACTCAGAAATATTATTTCCATGTCTTCTTGATGGTCACGAGGAAAGTATTTTTCTATGAAAAGTTTTTTTAAACTCCCTATATTCCATATTTTATACTTCTTTATCCCCCTTGGTGTTTTTGATTAATGACCACCCTTGATCTGTATCTCTAGTGAGGCGATAAACATCCATGAAAACATTTTCTCTTTTGCTACTCCCTAAAGAATTAAATATTTTCTCTAAACAAATTATCCATTTCTCTGTTTCAAATGGATTTGTAGTCCCATTGAATATTGGTGGTTGATTCCATTTCAAGCGGTCTAACATTGAATCTCCAGGTTGTGGATCAGGGTGCTCCATATGGGTAAAGTTAATATTCATAACCTGAGTGAGTTTTCATAGCATGGTTATAAGTTTTCCCGCACCAGTTTCATCACCAACTCCACAATAGTTATCTTGAGTAGGAAGAAAATCCCAACATGGATTACGTGCATTGATATGGTTTACCTTCCTTACACTAGGCACCATTTCTAAAAAATGGAATACACTATATTAGTTTATGAATCGCAATATGTATTTCCAAACTAGTAAAATACCTAATATAAATTGAACAGTTTATGCATATAATTCATAATATTACAAAATGTTTTTTTTGAGGAGAAATTTACTCATAAATCCTTTATAATGGTATGTAAAGGAAATGTGAATTGTCTTAATCATACCTCGTGGGAGTTTTGTAACCAAGAGGGAAATAAGGCATCTTTTTATATACCAGGATACCCTGGGTCAAGCCTAAAACTCTATGTCCGAGTTTTCACTCCTAAGTACAACTGTGACCGAGCCGCTTCTACCTTCTTGTATAAATACATGGATTTATTTCATGGGAAATTCCCAAAATCTCTACATTACCAAAATTCTAGTAAGTTATTCTATAATAATCCTTAAATTCTATTTTAGGGTATTGTTCTCTAATGAGTGTTTTTCTAAATCCAGTTTCCATGGTTTGTACTAAACTTCTTCTGATACCAACTGTAATGCCCCGAACCTATAGCGACCCAATATTTTCTTACATTAATATTACATCATTTTAAAGATACAACATAATAGAATTACTCATAGAGGATCCAATGGTTTAGTGTCCTGGGAATAATAGGACCATTCATAACTTTTACAACATAAACTATAAACAATCATTTAATTCCTTCTTCACTAGCTTCTTATTGGAACTTGTCCTCTCCTTAGCACATGTAGTCACTTGAGGATAAAAATCAAAAATGGGGTGATATAAAATCCTAGTAAGAGTATAGATAAGAACAATATAGAATGGGGTGAGCATAATCATAGCATGCGAAAAAGATCATGAACATGGGAGGAATCATAAATAAAATACTTGAAGTGTGGCAATGCATAACAATGAAACATCATGTCTTAGTGGTTAACTATTACACATAATTGTGAAAAAATATAGAACATTTTTCACATCATTTTACATTTACTCATGAGATTCATCACTTTACCCAATGCATTGGAGTGCTATATAATTATGGTCGCACCCGTCACATTCAAACATTCATATTGCGCTATATAATTTCAGGTGCACCCGTCACATAATAATATTATCATTACCATGCATTTCACATAGAACATATATCAATAATGAACATAACTAACCCATGTAATGGAATGTGTTTCATCTCATAAGAACACATTCTTAAACTTTTTGTTCCCAAAACAATGTGGGAATTACATACATGATATAAGAACCATCAACCTTGAATGTGAATTAAAAGGTGAGTTCTTAAAATAAGAGTTATTTTAGAAAACATTTTGTTTGACATAAATAGTAGTGGTAAACATTTATATCACAGAAAAGGAAATAAACTGATTAAACAATGATTTATTTGGAGTAACCATATCGTAAATGGAGTGAAAGAGGGAGAACCCGAAGGAAGAAAATTGGGTTCGAGATTTTCCCCTTACCTTGTATCTGAATGCTTCCTTCTCTTTAATGTATTATATATTGAAATTATATTCACTGATTAGAAATTAAAGAACATTTTATACTTGAATATGGGTCATTATAGTTTCATTATGTCATTTTATGTCCCTTTGGATGACTTATAGAGTTTAAAAACATTGTTCGGGGATGTTAATTTTTATGGGTTTTCTTGTGCGGTTCACTTGTATTCATAAATTGAAGTTCAGGTAGAACATGGGTAAACATCCAAAACCGATATGACATGTTATTAATGATATTCTATAATTTAAAATGATCTTATAATGAGTTATATTATATACCATGTGGATTAATAATTAGATAAAAATTAAATGATGATTGTTTGGGTTAATTTGGGTGGTTTTTCGATCACAAAGAACTTGTTTTAATTTATCACCTAGTAATATATACATAAGTTAATTCTAGAACATTAAATAGGACATAATAAATATAAAATATTCTACTTAAACCATAATAAAGGTTTCATGACCAGATCTAAAGGTAGAAATGTAAAAATAATCATGTCGTTCTTGAAGGTGATAAATTAACACCTCACGAACAACGTTCTCCCTAATAAAATAAAAGGAATATTGAAATGGGTTGGATGATATAATATCCAATTAGTACCATACATTTTCAGTATATTAATGATTCTATAGTTACCATACAATTTAGACAAATATAGGTGGGGAGAGAATAAGAAAAGAACTTAAATTGAAAGGGAATTAAAGGAGAAGAGGGAGAGAAATTACCTCTTGAATCCTCCTCTTGAGATCCCCCTTAAGAGCCTAAGAAAGGTATTTTGATGAGACCAGAAGCTCTTGGACATGTAGGAGGGGCTAGGGAATATGTTTGGGTAGAGTTTAGTCAAGTCTTTAATCTTGAGAGGTGTGAGAAAATGAGGGCGTGAAGGGGGCATTTATAATGGAGGGGAGATGGGTTTCATTAATATAAAATTCATTAGTTTATTAATTTTCCCAAAGAAAAAAATAGTGAGACATGCATGACCAGGAATAGTAATTTCATAATATAATCCCTAACCAAGTGGGCTTACATCAGTATAACATCACACATGAACCTATAATTAGCTTACTTAACTTATTTTGTAAATTATTGTATTTCACTATTCATCAAATAATTCAAGTATTTCAGAAAAATCACAAACTTTCACCCGAACAATTTTTCGACGTGCAGAATCCAAAAATGAATTACATTTTTCAAAAATAATTTTCTAAATATGATTAATTTAATATTTAATTAAAATTATGGTTTATTACTAAAAACAGTTTTAAAACAATCATTTACTTATTCTGAAATAAAGGTACATCATACTTTAACATGAATATTATTTTTATATGATCATAGGTAAGGTTACTATTAATTGGGGTATATCACTATTCATAAGGGTATGTTTCTATTCATAAGGGTAGGTTACTATTCACCAAAAATTATTTTTGTTTTATTAGACTCAAAAAATCGTCTTGAACACAACCGTGTATGTCAGATTTTTAAAATTCCCAACACAAATGTGAAAACATATTTTTAAAGGTAACTTAAAACTTAGTATTTCATTATGTTATGTTTTCTTATGATTTTATGATATAATTATAAGAAGGTAATTTCCATTGAAAAACTTTGGGTCGTTACATTCTTCCTCCCTTATGAAATTTCACCCCTGAAATTTCACTTTACACAAACAGGTGTGGGTACTTCTCCTTCATTTCCTCTTCTAGTTCCCAAGCTACTTCCTCAAACTTATGTTTCCTCGAAAACACTTTAACAATATGAGTTGTCTTGTTGCGTATAAGCATATCTCTCCGATCCAAAATCTATATTGGCTGCTCCTCATAAGAGAGATAATATTCTAGTTGTACCACCTCTGAGTTTAGTACATGTGAGGGGGCCGATATGTTCTTACTTAGTAGTGATATGTGAAACACATCATGAAATTGAGACATATTTGGTGGAAGTGAAAGCCAATAGGCCACGGATCCTATGCATTCAATGATCTCAAAGGGGGCCAATGTACCCTGGGCTTAGCTTCCCTTTCATTCCAAACCTCATGACTCTCTTCCATGGTGATATTCGTAGGAAGACTTTATCTCCAACGTCAAACTCCAAGTCCCTACGATGGTTGTCAGCATAACTCTTTTACCAACTCTGAGTAGCTTTGATGTGTTTCTAGATGACTTGAACCTTCACTGTCATCTCTTGAATAACATCAGGTCCAAGTTGCTTTCTTTCTTCAACTTCATCCCAATGGGTTGGAGTTCTACATCGCTTTCCATACAGAGTTTCATATGGATCCATCTGAATACTCTAGTGGAAGATTTTGTTGTATGAGAACTCAACCAATGGGAGATGTTGATCCCGTCCACCTTTGAATTCTAGAGAGCAGGATCTTAGAATATCTTCGAGTGTCTGAATAGTCCTTTCTAATTGGACATCAATTTGGTGGTGATAGGTCGTGCTGAAATTTAATTCAATACTCATAAAATGTTAAAGGCTCCTCCAGAATTTAGATGTGATCCATAGATCATGGTCAGAGACAATTGAGATAGGAACGCCATGTAGTCTCACCACATCCTTCACATATATCCTTGAAAATTGTTCAAGAGAGATATCTTCCCAAATAGTGATAAAATGGGCATTCTAGGTGAGTCGATCAACCACAAACCATATCACATTATTTCCCTTTGATGCCTTCGGGAGACCCGTGACAATGTCCATAAAAACATTTTCCCATTTCCACATGGGTATTGGAAATGGATGCATTATCTCTTTAGACTTTTGTCACTCTGATTTAACTTTCTTAAATACCAAGAACCTTGATATATATTCTGCAATCTCCTTATTCATGTTATCCCACCAGAAGTGTTCTCAGAGAACACCATACATCTTCATACTCCAAGTATGGATTGAGACAGTTGAGCTATGTGCATTGTCCAATAGCTCCTTCTTTATCTCGGGTGATGAAGGCACACAAATCCATGCTCCAAACCGAATCACACCATCATCGTCGATATGGAACTCTGTGAGCTTCCATTCCTTTACTGCATTCACCCTCTTTTGTACATCCACATCATCCCTTTGTGCTTCCGTAATCATATCTTGGATGGATGGTTGCACAATAATTTTGGAATGGTAGGCTGTATCCCCTACCCTTATGATTTCCAAATCCATCCTTTTCATATCTAAAAAGATAGGGTCTTTCTCAATCTGTAACATGGATAGAGTAGCGGGTTCGTTTCTACTTAGAGAATCAGCTACCGTGTTCGTCTTTCCAGGATGGTAGTGAATAGAGAAATAGTTAACCTTGATTAGCTCTAACCATCTCCTTTAATGCATGTCGAGCAGATTTTGTGTGAATATATAATTTACGCTCTTTTGGTCAGTTTATATGTCAAAATTCTCACCATAAAGGTAGTTTCGTGAGATTTTCAAGGATCAAATCATAGCTTCCAACTCTAGATCATGCGTCAGGTAGATCTGCTCATGGATATTCAACTTTCGTGAGGTTTAGTCTATCACATTATAATTTTCCATGAGTACTCAACCCAAGAATTTCTTTAAAGAATCACTGGATCTTACAAATCACTCTCTACTTTTAGGTAGTGTGAGTACAGGTGCAGTGATCAACCTTCTCTTTAGCTCTTTTAAGCTTCTCTCATATTCTTCCATCCAGACATACTTTACCCCCTTCTTTGCAAACATAGTTAGCGGGTTTGAAAAACGTGAGAAGTTTCTCACAAAACATCGGTAGTACCAAACTAATCCCAGAAAACTACGGATTTCTATGACACTAGAGGGTCTAGGTCATTCCTTAATCGCCTTTTTCATTGAAGGATCCATGTCCCAAGAACATTACTTCCTTCATCTAAAATTCACACTTACTGAACTTGGCGTACAACTTATCCTTCCTCAATGCTGCCAACACAAGTCTTAGATGTTCTTCATGTTCCTCCTTTCTATTGGAGTAGATAAGAATATCATCAATAAACACTACCAAAACATTTTCAAGGTAATGTATAAAGACTCTATTCATCAAATCCATGAATATTTCATTTTAATTAGTATGTCCAAAGGGAATCACCAACAACTCATAGTGCCCATACCTTTTATAGAAGGTAGTCTTCTGAATATCTTCCTTCTTCACCTTTACCTGATGATATCCAGAATGAAGATCCACCTTTGACAAGTATTGAACTCCTCTTAACTGGTCGAACAAGTCATCAATCCTTGGAAGAAGATTATTTTTCTTTATGGTGATCTTATTGAGTTCTCAATAATCGATACACAACTGCATTGTTCCATCCTTATTTTTCACAAAGAGCATTGGTGCACCCCAAGGTGATGCACTAGATTGTGTGATCCCTTTTTCCAGATGCTCTTGTAGCTTCTTCTTTAGCTCCTCTAGTTTTATGTGAGCCATACTATAGGGACACAACAAGATAGGAGTAGCTCCGGGTATGAGTTCAATTGAGAACTCTACCTCATGATCCGGGGGAATTCCGAGTAGGTCTTCGCGAAATAAATCACCATATTCCCTCACAATAGGCATTTCCACAAGGTTGGAACTTTACTTTTACTCAACCATTTTGGCTAGGTATGATTCTTCACAGGGAATCAACACCCACACAGATGTTGGATTTTTCAAAGGATACTCATGATCATCCTTGAATTGGTAGAGGAGCATCGGATGGTTCTGAATATGAAAATATATTTCATTTTCCCAACAGTTGATATTTTTTCTATATAACGTGAGCCAATCCATTCCCATTATAGCATCGAATTCCCCCAAGGGAATAATTACAAGATTTTCTAGAAGAATCTTCCCACATACACCAATAAGAGAAGTTTCAAACACTTTGGTTGCAATGATTGCGCCACTTTGTATTTTTACATATATCTTTACATCAATGTTTCAGGGATACGATTCTATAGTTATATAAAAATTTAAAGATATAAATGAATGCATAGAACTAGACACAAATAATACTTTTTCTATTATTGAGTGAATATAAAGTGTACCTTCTATGACTTCATTATCTTGTTCTACTTCCGCAGTAGTGATGGAATAAGCCTTCCCTTGTTCCTTTAGATTTGGTGGCTACTAACACTGATTACCCTTGAGAACATGAGGTTTAGTGCACTGGCTTGCATAGTGCCCTAGCTCCCTATAGTTATATTATGGAACCATGGGTGGTTCTATCCTTTCATCAGCTACATTCTCATTCCTTTTCATGTCTTTTCGATGATCTTGAGCATGATGTCCTTCTTTCCCACACCTGTAGCATTTCCCCATCCCTTTGAGGCAGTTCCCATGGTGAAAATTTCCACATTTTTGGTATGTGGGTCGTTGAGTTTTCTTCCCACCTTTATCATTAGATACACCGGATTGAAACACCATCTTTCGTTTCTTATCAACATATCCATGGTACTATTCTCCAAACTCCATCTCAACTTTGAGAGAACATCGAACAACTTCTTCATAACTCCAAAAGTCTCGAATTGCAAGAGTATTTTAAATGTGTGGTTTTAATCCACTAAAGAATATATCAATTTTGTTATTATTGTTGATAACAAAACCTGAATCATACCTTGAAATCCTTGTGAAATTAGCTTCATAGGTTGTGACAAATTCTCCTTCTTTTTTCTTGAGCTCTTTGAATTGTCTCTCCATCTTTTTGTGAATAGTTTGTGGGAAATACATATTATGAAACATGATCATAAGTCTTCCCATTCCATCTCTTCAATTTCCTCCCTTGGCATGGTGTTCTTAATCACATCCCACAATTGGTCAGCCTTTACATATAGATGATAAACAGATAGTCACCTTCTCCATCTCAGAATAGTGAAGCACAAAAAATAACTTCTCCATGGAGTTGGCCCACTGTTCCACAACTAGTGGATCAGTAGATCCACTAAACTTCGGTGATCATTGACGCATAAAACAATTGATATCCAGTTTCTCCCTCTCTGTGGAAGGAGGACGTTCCCCATTATTATGGTTATTGTTAATAACCTGAGAAAATTGGGTAATCATTTCCATGATGTTTTGAACTCCACCTCCCAAATCATTAGGGATGTCGTTCGGGCAATCGTTGCATTGACCCTCGCATGAGTTGTTGGCTTGGTTTCTCTTGGTTCCCACCATTTTCTAAAATAAAAAGGCTAGAACAAAAAATAAGTCAACAAGTCATGAATAAATAACATATTCATTTGTGCAATTTATACTAACATTATAACATATTTGATCCCTTTTTAATGATTCTTGTGTGCCTATTTGTACTTAGTCTCATGCTAGAGGTTTTATCTATGGTTCACTAATCCTAATTCCCAAATTAAGTAAACCTTTCCTCTGATACCAACTATAGAGACCCAATCTATTCTTACATTACTATTAAATAATTTTAAATATAAACAACATAATATAATTACACATAGAGGATCCAATGGTTTAGTGTCTTGGGAAAACTAGGACCATTTATAAATTTTACAATATAAACTATAAACAATCTTTTAATTCCTTCTTTACTAGCTTCTTATTGCCACTTTCCCTCTCCTTAGCACATGTAGTCACATGAGGATAAACATAAAAAAGGGGTGAGCTAAAATCCCATTAAGATGATAGATAAGAACAATATATCATGGGGTGAGCAAAATCATAACATGGGAAAAAGATCATGAACATGAGAGGAATCATAAATAAAAGACTTGAACTGTGACAGTGCATAAAAATGAAACATCATGTCTCAGTGGTTAACTACCACACATAATTGTGAAAAAATACATAATATTTTCCACATCATTTCACATTTACTCATGAGATTCATCACATTACCCAATTCATTAGGGTGCTGTATAATTCTGGGCATACTCGTCACATTCAAACATTCATATTGCGCTATATAATTCTGGGCGCACCTATCACATCATAATATTATCATTATCATGCATTCCACAAAGAACATATATCAATAATAAACATAACTAAACCATGTAATGGAATGGGGTTCATCACATAAGAACACATTAATAAACTTTGGGTTCAAAAAACAAATAGGGAATAACATACTTGATACAAGAACTATCAACCCTGAATGGGAAGTAAAATGTGAGTTCTTAAAAGAAGAGTTATTTTTGAAAACATTTTGTTTTACATAAAAAATAGTGGTAAACATCTATATCCCAGGAAAAGAAAGAAAATGATGAACCAATTATTTTTTTGGAGTAACCATATCAAAAATGGAGTGAAAGAGAGAGAACCCAAAGAGAGAAAATTGGCTTCAAGATTTCCCCATAAATTGTATCTGAATGCTTCCTTCTCTTTAATGTCTCTTGTATAATGAAATTATATTCATTAATAAAAATTAAGTAACGTTTTATACATGAATATTTTTTATTCTGGTTTCATTATGTCATTTTATTTTCCTTTGGATGACTTATAGAGTTTAAAAACATTGTTTGGGGATGTTCATTTTTATGGTTTTCATTGGTGGTTCAATTGTATTCATAAATTGATGTTTGGGTAGAACATGGGTAAACATCCATGACTGATATTACATGTTATTAATTTCATTCAAGAATTTAAAATGATCTTATAATGAGTTATATTACATACAATGTGGATGAATCATCACATAAAAATTAAATGATGATTGTTTGGGTTAATTTGGGCGGTGTTTCGATCACAAAGAACTTGTTTTAATTTATCAATTAGTAATATGTACATAAGTTAGATAAATAACTTCAAATAGGAGATAATACATATAAAATATTCTGTTTGTACCATAAAAATGGTTTCACGACCATATCTGAAGGTAGAAATGAAAAAAATAAAACATGTCGTTCTTGAAGGTGATAAATTAACACCTCATGAACACCGTTCTCTTTAATAAAATAAAAGGAAGAGGGAAATGGGTTGGATGATATAATATCCTATTAGTATCATAACATTATAGTATATTCATGATACTGGAGTTACCATACCATTTGGAAAAATATAGGTGGGGACAGAATAAGAAAATAACAAGAAATTGAAAAGGAATTAAAGGAGAAGTGGGAGAGAAATTTCATCTAGAATCCTCCTCTTGAGATCCTCCTTAAGGGCCTAATATTGGTCTTCTGATGAGACCAGAAGCTCATGAGTGTGGGGTAGGTACTAGGTAAGATGTTTGTGGAGAGTTTAGAAAAGTATTCATGCTTGATAGGTGTGAAAAAATGAGGGTGTGAAGGGTGGAATTTATAGTGGAGGGGAGAGGGGTTTCCTTAATATAAAATTCATTAGATTATTAATTTCCCCTAAGATATAGAATAGTGAGTCTTTCATGACCAATAATAGTAATTTTATAAGTTAATACCAAAAAAAGTGGGATTACATTAGTTGAATATCACACATGACCCTATAATTAGCTTATTTAGCTTATTTTGAAAATTATTGTATTTCACTATACATCAAATAATTCAAGTATTTCAGAAAAATCCCAAAATTTCACCTCGACCATTTTTCGACTTGTAGAATCCAAAAATGAATTCCATTTTTCAAAAATAATTTTCTAAATATGATTAATTTAATATTTAAATAAAATAATGGTTTATTACTAAAAAAATAGTTTTAAAACATTCATTTACTTATTCTAAAATATAGATACATCATACTTTCACTTGAATATTATTTTTATACGATAATAGGTAAGGTTACTATTCATTAGGGTATATTAGTATTAATAAGTGTATGTTACAATTAATACGGGTAGGTTACTATTGAAAAAAAATTATTTTTGTTTTATTAGACTCTAAAAACATCTTGAACACAACCGTGTATGTCAGCTTTTCAAAATTCCCAACACAGAAGTGACAAAAATATGTTTAAAGGTCACTTAGCACTTATTATTTCATTATGTTCTATTTTCATTTGATTTTACGACATAATTATAAGAAGGGAATTTCCATTGAAAAACGTTGGGTCGTTACTGACCCTATTTACCTAGTGTCAGTGCATTATTACATAACATTGGAATGATCACAAGAGATCAAGTCTCAAAAGACTGATTAGTATAGTAGCCTTGGAAGTGAAAGATATATACATAAGTTTTAAATTACATCATGAAATGAAAAATAAAACACATTGTGTCCCCTTTGAACACACTCATATCCCTTATATTATTTTTACAGGTTAATCGTAACATACTTCTTCACATCCTAGGAAAAATATAACATATTAAGGGGTGAGCTCAGATACTCGGTAAAGATAACAATATAGCAGAATCTGTCGTAAATAAGAATGAACATTTTAGGCAATGTATAAGATTAAAACACACGACTTTTAAACCCAAACTATAGCATATTGTGGCAATGATAAATAAAATAATTCCATTTACTTATTCACATGGATATTTTACTAGTCAAATAATAACATGTAATATCAGTAGCCTATTTCATAATGATGGAATGCATAATGTCGGACATCATAACCACATATTCAAGGCCTCTTGCCCAGACTAAAAATAATATTTTGTCAAGGCCTTGTGCTAAGACACTAGTTTGTCTTATGAGACCTACCGATGCATCGAAGATCTATAGCGGGCTACACCCATCTCATACTAAGTCCAATGCATTCCTCATATGAAAAGGTTGAAATATAACAAAAACATTCATATTAAAAATAGAATAATAAATGTTAATACATTAACCATAAACCATGAATTGTATAAAAATAACACATCCACAGTCAAACATATCCCAAAACCTTCATTACAATATGGAAGATTCTATCATAATAAATCAACTTCAATCAAGTGTAAAATCCATCAAAGGATATTGACATAGATGAAATCAAACCTATTTGATAGAAATATATCATTCTATTTTGAAATGATTTAAAAGTAAATTAATTATAAAATAAATCATTTATTTTGAAAATATTCTTATAATATTGCATGGGATTCTTCGAAAGTGTTATAACAACCGAAAATAGCTCCACTTTCCATATAAGTTAAAAAAACATTCTTTTAGTAATTTTTCTAAAAAGGTCGTAAAGGATCTTTTTTGGAAAATGATAGAAAGATTCATTTATAAAAATTTTGAAAAAAATAAAACAAGTTTATAAATGACTTTAACCCATATTCTTGAAAATAGTAAAAAAATTGAATTTTTTTTAAGAAACATGGATGTGGATGATAAAGAGGTCCCAGTAGACACTCACATATAAACAACCTTAGATAATAAAGAGATGGTAGAAATAACCCCCACCTTGTAGTTTTCCTTGATCGAGGGTATGTTAACAGTATTTATAATAAATAAATAATAGTTATTAAATAATAAATGAACCATATACCAAAATATGATTTTATATATGATCATCTAATATTGCATTGTTAATAATATATCAATAGTATCATTATTTCGGGTGTTAACTGATTTGTTTTCCTTTATATGATTTGTTATGTAAGTCATGTTTATTGAGTCAGGATGTATTTTATTCATATAAAGAATGATATTAAATTCTTAAATATTATTTTTAATCATAAAATGAAAAATTATTCTTGAATGATTATGAGGGGGAATGAATATCATCGCGTTCGTGGAGACGGTAATCTGTACATACGCACGAGCGACAATATCAATCTATTGATGGTGAAATTGTATGTAATTTGATGGTATATCATATATATATAATAATTAACATGTTATATTTATTATTTACATCAATTATAGTCATTATTATACCCATCCAAATAATGAAGTGTTGAATAAAAAACTACACCACAACATGGAGAGGGTAAGCCATACGTACACATGAATGATGACTCTGTCATTAATAGGTTGGATAGAATAATGAATATTGTTGTATGATATTTATAATAACATTACAAAAATTATAATATACTGTAGCTATTATTTTGGTATGGAAACAACAATGAAGGAGTAAGTGGGAGAAGAAAATAACTTTGAAAGAGGTGATAAAAATTATTACCTCTTCTTCGGGTGATTCCTTTTGATTTGATCAAAAGGGATCCTTTGGTTGAATTTTTATCAAAGTATGGCCTCTATGATTAAGTGAGGGAATTTGGGAGGATATTTGAGTAGGGTTTGTCTGAGCCAAATGGATTTTTAGGTATTATTATGATAGAAGGGGAAGTACAATTTTATAAGACAGGTGAGGGTCACTTTAGGAAAAGCTTGAAATATTCTTTTATTATACAATCATATCCAATTTATAATGGCTCCAAAAGGATTTATTTCTAGAATAATGTGATTATGGGTCAAAAAATTCTCATAAAATAGGTTTAAAATAGGTCTAGGTCACCAAATTAACCTTATAATTTAGATTTAACTCTTAGTTAAATAGTTTAACTTTTACCATGTATTGTTGTTTTACTATCATAAATGGTTAATAAACATACTATAAAAAGAGAATATAACACGAAGTGGTTTATTAATGATATATTTAACCTAATATAAGTCCTTTTTCCGATCCTTATATTTTTTGGAATATTATATCAATTATTAATATTGTATTTTAAAAAAAACCAATTTATGTCAAATTTGAAACTATTTAGTATTTGGTTTTTTTGAAAGTCAAAACAACATTATCACATAGAAAAACATTTATTTAATCAACCCTAAAATGTAATATAAACCTATAAAATTTCTGGAATACATCAAAACTCTCAATTTATAATTAAATTAATATTTATAATATTAATTATTTTAATATTTCAATAATAATTTAATTACTACATCATCATTGTGTCATAAATATGCTATATTATATAATCTCTACAATTTTTAAATAAAATACCATTCTCTAGGAAATATATTTATATTTTTAATGAATTTTTATAGTCGAATTTATCTTTTGTAAAAACCTATATTAAAAATGGTTTAGCTATTAAACATTGAATTTAAAACTTTGAACTCTTCTTTAAAATAAATAATAATAAATGTCTTGATCTAATCCAAGTGGACCAAAAGGATCAATTTATTTTACTAAGGTTGATTTCAGTAGAAATACACTTATCAAATAGAATTAGGACATGTGTTAGGTAATTATAATATCATTTTTACCATTAATTACCCTATTTTCCTTTAACCATGGTAAATAATATTCAAAAGCTACTATTCAGCAATTATTATTTTTAACCAATTGAACCAAATTTTACTTACTGATGTCAATTGTGTGTCTCATATTTTTTAAATTCAGTTCACACAAGTGTTAAAATTACGTTTTATGCAAATTTGAAAATGTGCCTAGAAGGCAGGTAAAAGATGTTAAAATTTCAATAACATTTTATATATCTAATATTATTATAAATTGACTTTTATTAATTAAATCGAACCTATATAGATATTATGTATCTATTTTCTAAAATAAACTTAAATAAAATTACTAATTATTTAAATATATAGTCGGGTTTAAATAATAATGCAGTGTTTTTCACTATAAATCAAAAACTGAATGTTTTCAGAAAAATACAAAAAATTCACCCTAAGATAATTTTGATATTAAGAATCCAAAAATCAAGTCCATTTTAAAAAATAAAATTTACAAAATTTAAAAAAATGGATATTTCTATTCATAATGTCTAATTTGATTGGTAGTGGTGTGCTGGAACTCAAAGTTGCGTATAGAGCAAGCTATTGCATTATTCAAAGAGAAGTGTACCGTGGAAGCTTGGGGCATTATAAAAACTTGTCCAATAAAAAAATTATTATAAAAACAAAATTTTTGCCTTGAAACTAGCTAAGTGAAATAATTGGTGTTGTTTGAAACAATCTCATGTTTTTATAGAAATGATACTCTCAGGTTGAATTCTTAGGTTATTATATGACTATAACATTGGATTCAGTACTATAGAATATTTGGATATTTTTTATTATTAAATCACAAGGGAAAGACATGTAATTTAATGAATTCTAATCCTTTTATCCTCAATGGATAATTGTAAGAGGAAGTGTAAATTGAGAAACCCTATGGTTTATTTCATGGTCAGGATGAATGTTATGATTACAAGTAAAATAAGGAATATAAGGTATAAAAAATACCAAATATCATGGACTTAAATGTTATAAAATTTCATTAATCAATTAATGATAATGAACATATGAGTATACCTTTACCATTACATTAAATATAAAAAATCGGTATTAGTAACTACTATAATATTGGTACGTGATAATAATTTTAAAATAATTTTAAAAGGGGTTGGTGAAGAGATTTCTATTAAGACTAATAAGTTGTTTAAAATATCTATTCGTGGAGAAATTAGATACTTTTTTATTTTATAAATTTATGAAAATGGTAATCAGGTATTTATATATAGAAGATTTTAACATCTTAGATTTTCTATGTGTTATTTTTAGATGTTATATGGATTGATTTCGAGACCTGGTGCTGAGAAGACATGGGATTTCAATGCATGGTGTTCCCAAAACAAATTCTTGAAAAATAGTAATCTTTTTAATAGCACGCATGAATGGATTTATTGAAAAAGTTGAATAAATATTGAATGGATACTCTGATCAGAAATATGAGGGTACTTTTATGATCAGAATAAAGGCTTTACCCTAGGTGCGACTTTACTTTAGTCAGCATGGGTTTCCTTGGAAAAAATTCACCGAGGAAGTAAATATAAATAAAAAAATTAATAAAGAATTTATTTTTATGCAGCTAATTTCTTTTTATAAAGTCTTTTTCATAATTTAAGGGTTAGCATCATAACCCTGAAATTCCTCTTGAGGATTCTAGAAAGATCCTCTAAATAAATCACTGTCGGGCGATGATAGATAGATCAAACAATGCACCCAATATCCGATGAACCTTTTCAAAAAAACAATGTCTCTTTGTTTTTATATAGAAATCGAACCAAGTTGAGGTCGGGTGTGTTTCTTGAGTTGTTTTCCATGTTCCTTAACTTTTCAATGAATGTGGACCAATCAAAAAATAGATTGAACTGAGAATTGATCATCCTTGTAGCATGAGATATTATCTGTGGGATTATCAAGATAATGATATTTATTCCACTTTATTTATCATCATAACAAAAATGGATTGAGGTCGACATGAACAAAGGAAAAGGTTCATTCATGAGGGTTTATATTTGTGCTTTCCTCCCTTTTTTCTTCACATTCTTCATTGAATGATCCCCATGGTCATGGATCGACCTTTCCCGGTGTCATTGAACATGATCGAACCCCCAAATAGGAGGAAAATCGACAATAGAGGCCAGATCAGTGTTGATCAAAACCAAGGAACCCATATCTGTGAATATTTTGAATTCCATGCATCAAAGGTTGAATTTTGGTTTGTGGAATAGGTGGAGGCAGTGGCAATTGAAAAAGGAAAAATAGGTTGGTGTGGTACGATTAGTGGAAGTTACCACATGGGAGCCTGTGGGGATGACCGAAGTGGACCGTGGGAGTGGCCAAGTGGGATGTGGCCAGTAGATGTGTGGTTTGAGCCTGCAGAACTGCGGACGGTGGCCACGTAGTTAGAGAATATGGGATTGTTACCTATATGGGAGGTTTTATTGGATACAACCAGGCGGGGATTGAGCGGTGGCCCAGGTGGCCCGCGTGCAAGAATGGTGGGTCGGGCTGAGTGAGACCAGGTCGGGTGGGCTAGGTCAGACCCATGGTGATCGGGGTGGAAATGTGCCACGATCGACTGTGAGTAACAGTAGCTCCAGCTGCGGTGGGCACCACAGACATAAACATTCATCCACGATGGGTCAACCGACCACCAAAGTCGATCCATAATATCTTGTTCATGTGGTGGTCGCCTGCCAGGATCGATGGACTGACTGTGCGGTTTGTCCACAGGCCTAGTGACCCACTTTATAACATCGACCTGACATAACTTCTAAATAGATAATCCATTCTATGATACATCTATGTAATTGATACCATAATGTTTTGATGGTCCTTTTGAGATGATTGGTGTGTTTTTAATTTTGACCAATATAGGTTCAGGGTGTTCCCTTAGTAATTTCCTCAAGGTTTCAGTACAACATTATTTCCACACCACTGGATTATAAAACCACATGGAGGTCAAGTCCCAGATAGAGTATAGTATATTTCCATTGTACAAAGATTCGATACTCTATAACCCCTCTTGGAGTTTTGTGGAATCGATGTAACCACCGAGAGCAGGATATTGTTTCTCCGTCTAGCAAGCTGCATCAGTAGGGTTAGTGGTATCCATAGTGCATCTGGGTAGGATCCTCTACATTGTGGGTTGATCGATATTGGGTACATCATATTACACAATTTCTCTAGTCAACATATCTCCTCTGTGTATCATAGAATTTATTGACCAATGTGTTCTCTTTGGGTGGGGACCAAAGGATCTAGAACATTTGGCGAGTGACTTCGATGATATCATGGCTTATGAAGTGAGTTCTCTTAGAAAAAGAATGCTTTGAGAAGAATCTTATGGATGGTAATTGGTTGTGGCTTACCTCTAGAATGTTTTTCATAGATGCAGTGTATATGGATGTTCTTGTTATATTTATTGTATACACATACCTTTTTAGAGCTAATTGTACTTTCCTTTGTGGTATTTCTTTGTGGTATCCCTTATGGTTTCAGGGAGTCATTCTGATTAGTGTAATCCTCATCCATGTATGGGATTTTCTGGAATATTTCATGTCTTTTGAAGATGATAAACCTTTCGATAGAGTTCTAGGAAGCCAAGTACTTTGTGGTGCTTTGTGAGACTGGATAGACCAAGGTGTGTTTCAACACTTTTTTATGCTGCAATCCCAATAACACTTTTCTTATAGGTTGGACTTGTGGTTCCAAAATCTTTTTTGTGGGATTGTATTTAGACATGTTTACCTTCCCTTACTTTCACTTTTTGGCTATGGTTGTGGGATATACTGGTTTTCATGCACTGTTTACTTAGTTTTTTTACATTTCAGCATTTGTGGCTGGGAGATGTGTGTGTGTACATGTACATAAGGATAATGCCTCCCATTTGTGGGATATTCTTACTCAATGATAGTCTCTAGCCAATGGACTATTTGAGGTGGGCATGCGGTTGTCATGGAATGGGCCCCTCTAGGATGAGTCATAAAAAAGTGGTATCCTACAGGGTTAGTTCTACTTTAAGACTATAAGTCTATTAGATTGGTTTGGGGTAATAGTGTTAAGTGTTTTGAGTTCATCTATTAGGCCAAGGAATCCAATTTTTGTGTGGAGGCTGATGTATCCATACACTAGGACTTTAAGAACCTGATTTTGGATTTGGTATATGAAAACACTTTTTGTAGGGAAAAACATTTGTATATGAATCATATATGAATGGTTTTGTTTTCTATATCCTTCTTGAGTAAGCTCTATAGATATACTCTATTGATTGTGGAATCTCTTTTTTTATTTCAGGATTCCTCTACGTAGAAAACCATCGAGGATTTAACCTTGTGATCATGAGGATGATCCTCTTAGTGATGAGGATTCGGGACAGGGGCATGTACCAGAGATATCACCTTAGGGTGGTTTACTCAATATAACCCCACCCATCGAGCATCAGGTACTACTATAACTATCATACGAGGATAGACGTAGGATTATTGCATTGGATATGATTCATGGGTAGTGACCTTCTTGGTTTTGAGGTGAGATAGATCCCTAGATGGATGAGGATTAGCTATAGGCAGTCAACAATTTTTTCTGCCTTCTATGAATGCCTTCCGATCAGATGAAACTCATTTCCATGATTCTTTTTAAGGGATCTATTGCGTGATTATAGATCTTAGTGACTCATACATATAACAATATATATCATTCCTGGAAAGAATTAGTGTGTCTATTTAGAGAGGAGTTCTATCTAACCATGTTACAATTAGTGTGCATATAGGGGCTTCTGCGTTTACAATAGGGTAGTGTGAATGTGGAGGAGTGTTCGGTTAAGTCTAATAATCATTTATGATACTCTATGGAGAAGGTGTGGGACCAGTAATTTAGGTCTCAGACCTTCTAGTAGGGCTTATGTGGGGACATCAGGGAATCAATGGTATCCCATAGAATTCCTACCTATGCTGGGGTACTTGAGTGATCCCTGTTAGTGGAGATCATTCTAGCATAGAAGATAATGGTAGTTGGACATAGCAGTGGGCACCGTGTAGTTGAGATCTCAACAGTAGGTAGTAGGCGGTAGTCATAGGGTTCTAAGTATGTCAGGCACTTTAGGAGGTGATCCCACAACTCAAGGTTGGTGGTAAAGGGATCCTATGATGGCTGAAATCAGTTTGGGTAATGACAGTGTTACTCATGTGGTAGTCACAAAAATTTGGCACAAGATTTCCCGAACCATCATATTGCTTATTGGGATATGGTCAAGGGACAACCGAGGTATAGGTAGAGATTGGAGAAATTTGGTACATGGGGAAACAATGTGGTTTAGGAGTATGCAGGGTAGCATGGGATGGTTGAAGGATTGACCTATTACAACCACCACCCCCAGGTGGTCCACACCAGGTTTATGTGGTAGGTGGATAGGGATGAGGCCAATAATATAAAATGTATGATAGTGACCCCAAGTATCCAAGGATTATTCTAGGTACAATATGTATCTTTTCCACATTAGCTGTAGTTTTGATTTACCGATGTTCTAGTCCTTCAGTTCTTTCCATGAATCTTGTCTGAGAATTAGAGACTTTGGTTGAACCGTGGACTCGACCCTTGTTCTTGGAGATTCCTCTGGGGGGAGATTCGATGAACACACACTGGATTCAAATGTGTGACCTGACTCTTGGATGAGATATTTCTAATGGGATATCTTCGTAGCAGCATCGATCAGTTATGACATCATTCCTGGTATGGACTTGTTATCCATAGTTCATGCAAAGATAGACTGTTTTAGGCATAGAGCATAGTGTGTCTATAGTGATGGCACCAGGTTTTTCATTGTTGGTGAAAATAAAACAATGGAATAATTGGATGTACTCACACATAAGAGGGTACAACCAATCACTCATCTGTTGGATAAACTGACCCTTTGTGCAGCAGATGATATGATTCCATAGTTTCCTAAAGTGGTTGTGGATTGAGTACTTGGTGATGCTATTTTTCATGAGGAATTAATCATAATTATTCATGGGATGCAAGAACTAGATAATTCATCTGTACATAGACCATTTCATGGTGTTCTTCATTAATGAAATCCGAGTGTACTGAGCATCTAAGGATGAGCAAGTGAGAAACTTGAGGACGGTCCTAAACACACTCTACGAAAACCAACATTGTGGGAAGCTCTATAAGTGTTAGTTTTGGATTTGAAAGGTCCATTTTCTTGGATATGTCATTGATGTGGTTGGATTTTGAGTGGATAAATTGATGATTGATGATGTTCTGGCACGAGATCCACCTAATAGTCTAACCAAGGTTTGGAGTTTCCTTGGTTTCATAGGACAATATCGGATGCATGTATTTGGCTTCTCTAGGGTGTCAATATCATTGAAAGTGTTTACACGAAATGGGAAGCCTTTCGTGTGGATGAAAAAGTGACAAGATATTTTTCAAAAGTTGAGGTAGAAATTGATGAGCACTTAAATATCGTAATTTCTAGAAGAGGGTGATGAGAATGTAGTTTTATGTGATGCATCAAGAACCAGGCATGGTTGGTTCTTAAAGCATAGGAAAGAAGTGAGTTCCTATGGTTCACATTAATTGATACCACACGATCATAACTACATAACCCATGATCTTTAGTTATTAGTGGCAGTCTATGCATTGAAGATGTGGTGAAACTACCAGATGGGGGAGCATTTTATCATCTACTAAGATCACAAGAGTATAAAGTATATTTTCACTCAGAATGATCTGAAATTGAGGTATAGGTGGTGGACAGAGTCCCTCATGGACTATGAAATTAAGATTGTCTATATTCATGGGAAGGGGAATGTGGTAGAATATTCTCTCACCAGGATATCTAGTTTAAAGTTGTAGAATGAGGTATTAGAGTATTTATCCTTATTGTGGTTATCATTTACGGATAGATATAGAGAAGCTTAGATACAGTGGATGGTTGTCACCCCTCGAC
Organism: Viscum album; assembly: GCA_963277665.1. Classification (NCBI taxonomy): domain Eukaryota; kingdom Viridiplantae; phylum Streptophyta; class Magnoliopsida; order Santalales; family Viscaceae; genus Viscum; species Viscum album. The sequence goes on along the minus strand of OY728141.1, from coordinate 1,360,277,131 downwards.
TCTTAAACCAAGTCAGGGAGGCACAACTTCTGGATACTGACTATTAGACCTTACATGATCATATTTCCATAGGGCATGCTCCTGATGGATATTCAAAAGTTTGGGAGTAGGACATTCTTTTCATAGGATACACAACAGTACTAGTGGCATTATGGGAGGAGGATCTTAGGGAGTTTCATACTTCCCCTTTGGCAGTGTATCCAGGTGTGGAGAATATGTACCTTATCCTATAATGTCAGTTTTGGTGGCAAGGAATGAATACTGGAGTTGAAATGTTTTTCACTCTTTTCCTTGTTATCAAGTGAAGGATGATCACTAGGTTCCAAAAAAATTTATCAACCCCTCGAGGTGATAGAATGGAAGTGGGATATGATATCGATTGAGTTCATGGTGAGTTTACAACACACATCCATGTGACATGATTCCATATTGGTAATTGTTGATAGAATCACCAAATAATCCCAATTCTTAGATATCTAATAGATGATTTCAGTAGGGATCTTAATAGGACTCTACATATAGAATATTATTCAACACCATGGATTTCCATCAAATATAGTTTCATATTGTGATGCTCGCTTCAAATCCCGATAGTTTAAGGGATTGCAAGATGAATTTGGGACCCAGTTACACTTGAGCACAACGTTCCACCCGCAGACGAATGACCACACTGAGTAGACCATTCAGGTTCTAGAGGTCATGTTGTGGGCTTTCATGTGATACTTAGATGTAGTTGGGAGGATCCTCTACCACTGGTGGATATTGAATACAATAATAGATACCATTCCACCATTTATGTGGCACCGTTCGAGGTCTTGTTTGGGAGACCCCATAGGTCACCCCTTTACTGAACTAACCTAGGAGAGTAAGTACTCATTGGCCCAAAGTTGGTGAAAATTACTAAAAAGTAGCTACATATCATCCAAGAGTGTATTATGATTGTAAAAAGATGCCATAAGTCTTATGCTGATAGGTGAGAGTGGCCTTTGGTGTTTGATGAGGGAGACCATGTGTTCTTTTGGGTTTCACCTAAATGGGGATTCAAAGGATTTGGTCATGGTAGTATGCTATATTTGAGTTTTATCAACCATTTTTAGATACTATATAGAGTTTCATAGGTGGTGTACTATATAGATATACCTCCATAGTTAGAGAAGGTACACGACATCTCCCACGTGTCGCAACTGAGTAGGTGTGTGCATGAATCTCCACACACAATTGACTGGGGAAAGCTAGACATCGAAGATGTATAAACTTTTGTTGAGTACCTAGTAGAGATCAAGGATTGGGAGGAGAGGACCCTTTCATGGGTAATCAATTCCTTTAGTACTTGTCTGGTGGAATCATTTGAATCTATATGAAAGAACATGGGAGTGGGGGGCTCAGATTTGTGCTCAGTAATTCCTTCTATTTGAGTAGAACTTTTTTGGATTTCGGGGATGTAAAGCCACAAGGTGGGGAAAATGTAACATCTCGTATTTTATATGTATTATTTATAGATATTATATTGATTGATTTTGAGACCAAACACTGAGATGACATGTTATTCGAAATATTGATGTGCCTAGAAAAATTGGTTGATAAAATTTTAATATTTTTAATTGCAAACGCACATGATTTTCCATGAAAAGTTAAATAACTCTTAAACGGGTTCCCAAATATGAAATCTGAGGGTATCACTGATCATAGAATGGAATCATTACCTTAGTAGTTACATAACATTTGTCAGCATGGATCATCTGTTGAAAAATTCAAGGAGGATGTAACAGTAAATAAAATATTTTAATAATGAAATTATTTTTACATAGAAACATTATTTTTATTTAGTCTTTTCCAAAAATTTAGTGTTAGAATAATAACCTTGAAATTTATCGGGATTCATGGAAAAAGAACCTCCCACGAAACTGTTGGTATACGATGATGTATCGATTGAACGACACACCACATGTTAGAAGAACCATTCCAATGATGAAAACGAATCTTTGTTATTCATCAATGATCGAACCGAATCGAGTTAGGAAATATTGTTTTCATTTTTTTCCCTGTTGTTTGATTTTATGAAGAACATAGACCAATAAAAAAACAGATTGGCCCACATATTGATCTTTGTGGTGGGATGGGATATTTTCTATAGGATTATGAGAAGATTGATCTTCATTCGTCTTTGTTTATCATTGTAATGAAAATAAAATGAGTCTGACATGAACAAAGGATGAGGTTTATTCCTTAGGGTTTTTATTTTTACATTCCTCACTCCATTCTTTGTGTTCTTCAATGGTGGATCCTCGTGGTCACTGATCAACCTTTCAAGGTGGATCCAGATGTGATCGGACCCCCAGATAAGAGGGAAATCGACTAGATAGGCTGGATCAGGGTAGATCAGGACCGAATGAACCTATATCTGTGACTATTTTGAATTATGAACATTGGAAATGGAATCATGGATCATGGAAGAAGATGTGGTATTAGAGAGTGCAGGAGGTGGCGCACAGTGGTGTAACATGACTGACAGAGGTGGCTAGTTCCATAGGCTGTGGAGCCATGTTCATGCGGCGGAGTCCACGTGGGAGCCAGCTGAGATAGAAGAAGAAAACCCTAGAGGAGACCACATGATCAGCAACTGCGGCGGATGTAGAACCATGGTGTACATGGGAGGTTGTGTGGGACACAACTAGGCGGGATGTGTGTTGTAGCCCTCACGCAGGTGGGCTAGGCTGAGCGGGCTGGGCCATGTGGGATGGGCCAAGTGGAACCAGGTGAGGTGGGCTAGGTGCGACCCAGGCCTAACCAAGAATGATTGGGATGGAGCCACACAATGTTCAGCCATTACCCAAGGAAACTCCAACTGCAATAGGAATAATAGCCGCATGAACATTATTGTGGATGGTTGATAGCCTTGGCTTGTCCACGGTGGCTGGTCCGTGGGGTGGTTGACTGCCATGGTTGACTGCCATGGTGGGTGAACCAACCATGTGGTCAGTAAATAGGCATTGTAAACCCATTATAAATTCAAACAGCCTAAAATTCTAAACATAGTGTCCAATTGATGAGCCTTCTACGACATTAAAACCCTATCATTGAGAAGGTACTTTTGAAAAAATTGGTGAGTTTCTAGTTTGGACCATTATAGGTTGAGAGTGTTTCTTTGTTCCTTTACTCAAGAGTTTTTGACAACATTACATGCACATCACTAGATTGTAATACCCTCTAGAGACTAAGTCCAAGATAAAGTATGGTATCCCTCCTTGGGACTAGTTTCTGATCCTATATCACTCATAGTGAAGTTTTGTGGAATCAACGTAACCACAGAGAGAAGGTAATGTGTCCTCAATCTAGCGAGCTGCATTAGTAGGTTTAGTAGTATTCCCCAATGTTTCATGGTATGATCCTCTACATTGTAGGTTGATACAGATTGGGTACATGGTATTCCCTAGTGTGTCAGGGCAGGATCCCATCTTTGTGTATCATAGTCTTCCAAGACCAATGATTTCTCTTTGGGAGGATTTATAGTCATCTTCCTAAGTGGATTTCTGGTGAGCAGTATGGTTTCTTCAAGGGTAGATCGATTCAAGGGGTGATAGTGTTGGCCCAAGAACTGATTAGTGATATAAAATTCAAGTCTCATTGCTCTAATATGGTGATTAAACTTGACATGGGCAAGACATATGATTGAGTGTTGTGGAGATTCATTTTGAATGTTTTAATACAATGAGATTCTCTAACAAAGAAGCAGACCTTTTCATCTGATGCTTTAGTTCTTATTGGATGTCCATCTCCTTTATTGGAGATCGTATGGTTTATTTTAGGTAGTGTGTGGCCTTAGGAAAGGAGATCTATTATCTCCTACCCTCTTCATTATTTAATACAGTGTGCTTAGTAGACTAATAAAAAAAATTAATTATGGGTAACAACATCCATTTTAGGTTTCGGTCTCACCAAAACAAGGTATTTCATCTTTTGTTTTCGGGCGACATGGTTGTCTTCTTTAATTTCAATAAGAGACCCATGAGAGGCATTAATATAGTCTTGTAGAAATTTTGTAAGTGGATTGGGAAAGTCATTAATTTTTTGAATATTAGTTTATATATTTCTAATAGATGCTCATAGAAATGAGTCTCCTCTATTATGAGAAATCTGAACATGCAAAGGGGATATTTTCCTATGGAATACTTTTTCACCCCCATTCCACTGATGTTCATGAATATCCATCACGTTAACCATCATATAGGAATTATTTTAGGTAAATTTCCTTACCAGAAAACCGTTTTTTATTGTTTGGTGGAAGAATCTCTCTTTTGAATAGTGTTGTGTCCACCATTCCAGTACTTTCCCTTTCTGATGTCGAGGTTCCTAGGAAAGTGGTTTCGTTTATTAATAGTGTTACTTATTCATTTATTTGGGATTCTCATGAATATGGAAAACATCATTGGGCTTTGTGGGGGTGTATGGCCAAGCCAGATAAAGAAGTGGGCATTAATGTTCAGAATCTATTACTTACGTTATGCTGCATGCATGAAATACTTGCATGAGAATACATGGAGAAAAAAAATCTCTGGGTAATTAACATTAGAGGAAAATATAGTAGGGCTATGAAAAATGATGGTGAGATCTCATACTCAATCTAGTCAGTGGTTCAGCCTCATCTCCCTCTTATTCTAGATCCTTACATATAGATTTTTGGGGAGGTGAAAATTTCCTTCTTAATTCACAATTAGATGGGTGTTATTATCAGGTTTATTATGTGTCATATTAAAAGGATAGGTTTCAAAGAGGATATCAAATTTATTAGATTAATAGAAGTGGTTTTTTCCCTACAACATTATGTTATCTTCAATAGCATTGAACTCAATCAGTATCTTGATAGATGTGTTTTTAAGGATTCAACTTCTGGTACATTTCCTCTAAAGGGTTATCATATGGTGTTTTCTATAGGAGAGGGGGTGGATATCTGGGAATGAAATTGTGGATAAAAAAGATTCCCATAAAGATTAATTTTCATTTAGGTAGAATCAAGAATCGATCTTTGTCCACTGACAACAATATTAAATGGCTGGGCATTACCATGAAATCTAGATGTTCGTGTTTTAGATTGTGAAAGGAAAAGACATACAATATAAAATTATTTAAAAACAATAGGGATAATTGAGTTTGGAGTGCTTTTAGTGAGGTTTTTGGATTCCACTCTTATGGAGGCCATTCTTCTAGCTTCTAGGATGCTTTGTTTCATAGTGATTTTACTAATGGTTCAGAGAAAAAGTATTGATCCATGGTGATATTAGCTGGATACTGGTGTATTTTGAGGGATCAAAACTTGTCTTGATTATATGGGGTGGAGATACAATTCCATTCTTTAATCGTTTGTACCAATATTTTGTTGAGTGTCTTTTTAAGCTTTCTAAAGAATGGGGAGGTCTCCTTCCTTTAGGCTTATTAATGAAGGGGCTCCTTACTTCTCAATTTATGTGAGGAAAGGGTGATGGGTTTGCTGGAATCCACCTTTCTTAGGCTTCAAGAATAATACTAATGGTTCGTGTATCCGAGGAATGCTTCGTGGAGGAGGTGTTATTCGAGACTCTGGTGGATATGTTATTATGGATTTCAATGAATGCTTTGGTCAAGGACATGTCCTTCCAGAAAAGGTGATGGAACTATTTATAGGTCTTCATCTATTTCATTAGAGGATCATTCCTATTTCATTTGTTGTTATGGATTCTTTGGTTCTTCATGATTCTAATATTTTTGATGGTAAGGTTTTGCGGTCTATCATCTATAGTATTAAAAGGTGTAACGATATCTCAACAACACTATGAAGGTTCTCTACATCAGGAGAAAGGGGAATAAAGTATTATATTTCTTGTATTATAGGGATACCCAAATAACTGATATCTATTTATTATAACATTTAAACTTGTTACCTCCAGAGGTGTTGAACATTGTTTGAGGGTATCCCCTTCGCTTTAATTACATCAAGCCACCTGGAGTGACTTTTGTAGTTCTATTTTTCTTTTCTGGAATAAAATCATGTCGGATTTTGTAATTATATTTGGATGTTCTTGTTATATATGTTTTATACATATACTTCTGTAGAGATGATAATACTTTCTTTTATGATATTTCTTTTTGTTATTACTTTGTGGTTTTAGGGTGTCCTTCTGAGTAGTGTCATACTCACCCACGCACAAGATTTTCCTGCACATGTCATGTCTTGTGAAGATGATTGACCACTCGATGGATTCCTAGGAAGACTATGACCAAGTGGTGATTTGTGAGAATGTAAAGATTGATGAGTTTTCCAAAATATTTTCAGACAGTAGTCCCAATACCTCTTTTCATATAGGCTGGACTTGTGGTTACAAAACCTATTTTGGTGGGATTGTATTTAGATCAGTTTACATTCTAGCACATTAATTTTTGTACACTGGTTATGGAATATAGTCGTTGGAATGCATTGTTTACATAGTGTTTTTACATTTTAGAATTTTTGGTTGGGATATGTGTGCATGCGAAGATGAAAATTATGATAATTCATCTCATTTTTGGATATTCCTACTCGTTTCTAGTCACCATCCCGTAGCCTATTAGAGTCAGGATTGGGGTATTCATGGCAAGGACCCCTCTTGGATTGGTCTTGATAGGAGTATTGATAAAAACTTTAAAAAAAATTGAATGAAGGATTAAAATTTCATTTCTATTATATTATTATTGGGAACAATGTTTTATTAAACATATAAGGAAAGTAAGATAACTTAAGATAATTTTAGAATATAATTGGTAGTTTTTTATACTTGAAAACTTCATGACCATAAATTGTTTATTGTAATACATTATGTTCTGGTATCATAGTTTATCAAAATATTTTCATTCTATTTCTTGAAATATGTCACACAGGTTTATTTAAAGAACTAAAACAATCAAATTTAAATATGACCATCATGGATAGATTTATCTATTTGGATATATATACATTCATTAGTATTCTAATGTATATGATTGAAGATCAACATCGGGTGGAATTCTTTTGGTGAAACGTGTGTATATTAGAACACAAATAAATAAACCTCAATAAACATAAGTCCTCCTAAAGTAAAATATGTGATTTACACTCAATATATATGTCAATTTATGTGAATTTTCAAAACAAAATTGAAGAAATAATAGAGTAAGTGAAAATGACTATACTTGTGGGCTCTAGTTATAAGAGTTTTAAAATTTATAAAATAATATAGGTGATAAATCTTAATAAAAAGAAGTTTAATATAAAATATCACGTCATCAAAGAGATTGTAGAGAAAAAATTTGTTAATGATCAAAAAGTTTTCAATGAGTAATAAATTGAAGGTGTTTTTACTAATACAGTACCAAATGTTAGATTATAAAATAGGAGGCCAATGAGGAAATTTAAACTTCATTCTTCTCAAGGATAAGAGAAACTAATTTTTCATTCATATTTGAAGTACTTCTTACTGATTTTTAATGTATATTAATGACTATTACTATGTATTTACATGTTTTATTAAAAATTTTGGATTTAAAATTATTGAATTAATATGGATTTAAATGAATAACAATGATTATTTTTAGAAGATTCAAATTTAATTGGAATTAAACTTATAAAATATTACATTTTTTAGGCCAAAAAATTTCCAACTAGGAAGGTACTTAATCTATAAGTCCTTAAAATATCATATCTAGAGTTAGTGGGTTAGCTATCCAAGAGAGGATGAGGGAGAGAATTTATAGTAGTATAGGATGAGTGAGTTGTGTGCGGTGGATCCCATGAGATTAATTTGGGAGAATTCCAAAATGGGCAATGGGTGTTGGTGCATCCCAAGTATTTATGTGTGTGTATGTGGGATCTCATCCCAAACTGTAGGAATATGAGATGTGATAACCATAGAATCAAATACGTGTTTGTTATTAGAATTACTCATTTATGATATGGGACAATTATTGTAGGTAGTGTTCATCATTTTAACCAATATGTCTCTTATATACTATGTTCACACTCAATAAAGCTAGGACATGCCTTGTTACTACTACAACAACTTGATGATGCCTTACACCATCAGAACTCACTAGATACCTCCATGTCAAGCACTAGAAATCTCCAAATCAATATATAGAACATCAAAAAAGAATGTGTATCATCATGGACAACATTTTGATGATCTGTTGATGTCAGTTAAACATTTTTTGAAGAAGAATGAATGCATGAATGATAATAAGAAGATTCATCTAGAAAAATTTAGGATGAATAGAATAAAGGGGAAACCCTATATAGTTTCCAACATAAATATGCTAGGGAATCACCATAAGAGTTCGACAGAATTGAAGGCCCAAGGATAGTGGATTCTCAAAGGGAATAGATAAATTGATATGTGAAGCCATATATAGAAATAAATATGTCAATCCATAGATGGAAACATATACATGGAGCAACATTTGTAATAGGTATGTGAAATTTTGATATAATCTTCTACACAAGACTTTGGAGAATGATCTCTGTGATTCCATGTTATAAAATTTCTACGTGAGGATTTTGAAAATTGGATACTTCACATAACATTAAAACTTCTTCTATTTGACATCTAACATATTCAACTACATGATATTTTATAATAAAATTTACATACATAAAGACGTATTCAGATATTTCAGATGTTCTATGTGAGAAAACAAACACTCTATAGTGAATCCTAAAGAGAAAGATCCAAAATATCTATAATCCATGAGTAAATATTAGATGCACCTTGGGTCCTAGGCATGATTTTAGAGGATAAATGGAAAGTCATATTTTTTCACATGTTTAAGGAGTTTCAAATCACAGCTAATATTGTGGATTAAACTCTTATAAAGTTATGAATGGAAAAAAGAAAAGATATTATATATTAGTGGTTGAGTTTTGGAACATTTTTTGGATTAACAAAAATAATTAATTAAAATATACGAGAGATAGGAACCTAGTAATATAGAGCATATTAATCACTCTATAAATATTTTGGGAGGATGTTCTGAAAATGATTGGAGGAATTTTTAGGAAACAAATACTTTTCTTGGTTCTATTTTCGTTTCATTATTCAGTATTTTTTTTCTATTTCAGATTCTTTTTTTAATTCATTTGGTTTCTAATTTAAGTGAACCCTCTATTATTCATCCACCATGTATATCTTTCTTATTTTCTACCTATCTCATTCTTCCCTTATTTTCATTATTCAGCCATCAAATCATGAACTCAATGTTGTGTAACTAACCTGAGGCTTGTTCTTAAGGACAAATATAGGTTTCCAAAATTATTCTTTTACTATCTAATTGATTTTAAAATGTTTTTAGTGGATGAAATTGAATTATATGAGTGAAGAGATTGTAAACTATTAAACGGGTGTCTAATTCGTATATATTAATTTATGTAATTCCTTTCCCCTCTATCTGTTTGACACAAACTCCTCATATGATGGAGTTGAAATATTTAGTTGTTGAAACATCATACGATGGAGCAAGGTCCTAGAAAATTCCACACTCCTAATTGAGTTGTTTCATCAACCATGATTATAGAACGATGTGGAATATAGATTTCTCAGGGATTATACATTTATAAAACAATAAATAAAAGGATGGTAGATTAAGAATAATGTTACATAATTTTACTATAAAAATAAATTCAAATAATAAATAATGAATAATGATGTGACCGAAAATCAAAACCTAAAGGTCATGTTATTTATTTATAACCCTCATTTTATATTTTATTGATTTTTAGTTTATATTTTCCTTCATTTTGTATTTACCTTTTCAGAGTTTTTTAATGATAATAAAAACATAAAAATATTTAGTTTTAGGTGAATTATAATTAGTATGTGAATAAAATATGAATTTCCTCTCATGATATGAACCTTTCCATCCATTGATACACCCTATGAAAATAAAAATAGTGAATTTTTTCACAACATGCAACATGTGTGATTCAAAACATGGAACCACTTCTCAAGATTCAATCACATGTTTTCTTTACATTTTCTTTTTCTCATTTTAGATTGTTTTTCACAATTTTAATTAATTAAAAAATAAATCAAACAATATTTTCCCATTATGTTTTATATGACTAGTACAATGAATATAATGATTAATAACAGGTGAAAGAACAATAATAAGATGATTATAAAAAATAACAAGTGAATGAAATTCCGAAATAAAAAGAAAACTGAAGAGGAAAGAAGAAATGGAATTTTAATTTGTGAGTTCATTAATGAAGAAACCAGAATAATAGAAAGAACCTAAGGATTCCACGAAGGAAGTTCTGTTATATTATTTAAATTTCATTAAATAGATCCACGAAGTTTAGTACTTACTTGAAGAGTAACCTTAGCCAAACCATCTTAATAAATAGATTCAAACTGACTCTAAAGATCTAGAGTTCCTCATTATGATGAAGATATCTATATTGAGATAAAAATGAGAGATAAAATAGATCCATATTAAATCTATAACTAGTATGACGTTCAATATGAATTAACCATTCCTCATATAGTAGATAATCTAGCACCATTCCATATATTTCAATAATCGAAGGAATAAAACATTATCCATGCGATTGGTTTTGAATATAAGAAAGAGGATCCCAACTACATACCTTTATCCAGTAATATCCTTCTTTAAGAGTCACTTACCACTAAAAAATAGATTCAAGAAGAACCAAGATCTATAGATGATATAATTTCAAACTCCCTCTAATTTGATTTTATTAATTCTAATCAAGGTATTAAATTATATTAATTTGAAATTTTAGAATGTGATAACTCTTTTTTTCATATATGAGGAAGAAGAACATGAACATACACCTATTTAGGAACAAATATGGATTACAATACTTATTGAACATACATTAAAGTAAACCCTTAAGTAAATACATGTATCCCTACTCTAGGAAAATAAGACAGGGGTGCTTATATTGAAGGTGAGTGTTATGAGTTTCATTTTGCACGTATAAATTTCATCCAATTGATGTTAAATGCTAAATATCCTTTATTAAAGTCAAATTATAAACTCCAAATTGAGAAATAACTCGATAAAATAGAGTATTATGTTTTGAAAGTTGAAACTAAGAATGAATATGATAGATAATTTATTCTTGCCGCACCATTGAAGCGTTACCATATTCTGAAGGGGTAAGATTTTGTGTACTATATCCATGGTCTCCTAATAAAAAAATAATTAATAGATTATGTGAAAATCCGCATGTAAAAAATTCAAATACAATATGAACCACCCACTGGAGGAATATGGATAATAGTTGGTACTTCCCTTATGGAGGTAGTAAAAATCCTAATCCAACATGGGGGATTACACCAAGATTTATCTATTTGTATGCTTTTTATGAACATTCAAATTTTTTATTAGGATTTGTTTTGGATGTACGAAAAATACCATATTATTGTTGATTATTAATGTCATGATCATTATGTTATCATTAACTTATTTACTTTATGAGGATCAATAAAGAACAAGAAATCCCTTAATACAACCGTGATACTAAAGGACTTAAGCTTCATGGGAAATCAGAGTTTATTATTACATTATTTATCTTTTAAACGCATTGTATTTGTTTCAAAATCTATTTAAAGATATAAATTCTAGTATTTGTGAAAATTTAGAAACATAATTACCTTTCATTGAGTTCATACTTTAATTAACATATCTTTGAGTCATGAGTTAATTAGGAACAATTTGATTCTATATTTTATATTTTATTTTAAATGAGACTGAAAGAGTATGATGGAGAATTCAATCATTAAACTAGATTATGGCTATTAAATTTATGACTTCTGATTTTAGGGAGTTGTTTTATTCATGTAAAAGAAATTTCCCTACCATTTTTAATACATTAAAAATATGAAATTCATGGCAATTGATTTTTTAATATTGGGAATTCCCTATGTAATCATCCAAACATATATTTTCAATTACCAAAGATGATTTTTAGACCAAATTATTTCCTTTCTATCTTTATAATATTTATTTAGTGATCTTGGGAAATTTATCCTTTTAAAAAATTCATTTAATCTTTTCAAATCATTGACTATGAAAAATCACATTTAACATTATTTAGGTATTTTATTGATAATCCCTTATACTTGAGACCAACATTAACTTCAATAAATATTTATTTATAGAGACTATGAATGACATTGTTTGGAGTGAGCTACATTAAAATAGATTTTTATACATTCCTAGCTTCCTCTTGGTATTTTGCATGATTTTTTATGTTTAAATGTGGGGGTGAGGGAATTCAAGGCTGAAGGATGTCTATATTGTAAGGGAAAAGTGTGGGGGTACTACATTGGGTATTGAGAAAGGTTATTAATTCATTCATTATACTTTTTTCATACGCTACTTGGAAAAATGGTTGTGATTGGAAAATAATAAATCACCCATGATAGACCAATGATTCGTATCATTTTTGGTTCAGTGGTTGTTGTTATATTCATTCCAATCATGAATTTGAAAAAATTAGAAAATTATGAAAAGTTATCTTGAAAAAAAAATGATAAATTATAGATAAATTTAAGGATTAATTCACTAATTATTATTTCAAAAATCATGACCGTATTTTGACCTTGAGAAGTGAGAGTTTCTAATTTAAAGGCTACATCTTGATTGAGATTTTACATTTCATATCATTCATTGTAATATATAAAAAAAATCACCTCCTCACAGATGTAATTTTTTACATCAATTTTTACCCACATGCAATTTAGATTTATTAGAGCCTTATTTCCAGGTCATCACTATTTTATCTGGCATTTGGCGTTACAAAGTGGTGTAATTACTTCTTTGTAATACTATGGAAAAAGAGCATGTTCCCATGATAAGAACATAACTCTACTTTAAATAGTATCATATTTGATAATGGGGAATGATTAAAAAGTGAGGTAGATCAGGGATAGTCATGTTTAACAATAATAAATTTTAGAAACACGAATAAATAAAACTAAAAGGTCCATAATTTTTTTATGGGAAAAAGGAAAAATACTAGAATTAATTTCATCTGTGAAAAATGTGAAATTAAATTTTTGTTTTATATGGATCATGAAAATTTGATTTAATATTTATAATTATTTGATTTTATTACTTTTAAATTTAAATATTGATAACCTTTTCACCCTCATAAAATTAGAATTGTAAATTAATACTTGAGGAACATCATATATTAAGTGTGGGGGTATTTGAAACACTCATTTTTCGTGTATATTATTCACGGTTGTTAATGGAACGTAATGAATAAAAACATTTATTTAAAAGATTTATTAATTTCTAGGGAACTAAAATTAAGGTGTTAATCTAGATTACAGTGAATAAAAATGGTTATTTTTATAAGTTTTAAAATTTAATTGGAAATAAACATATAAATGTTTAAAATTTTATAGTCAAAAATGGCCATCTAGGCTGGCCCTCAACATCAAAATCCTATAATCGACATGGCTAGATCATGTGGGTCAGCCAGCCAATTGAGGCTTGAGGGAGATCCTTCCCAGTGGAATATAATGATATATTCCCACATGGAGGAGCACACAAGCATATTTTAGGCCAAGTACAATGTGGTACATGTGTGTCAGCATGACTAAAGTATCCCTATCTTGTTATGTGTTCTTTTTTGTGTGTGCATGTAGGTTCTCATCACCAAAATGGGAATCTAGGTTGTGATCTCCTCAGAATTATATAAAAGGGGGATCTCTGAAACACTTAATTTTAATGTGGACCATGTATTGTGGGTAATATTAATAATTTTGAGAAAAAAATGATGTTATATTGTAGTCTCAATCCCTCATTCTCAGAAACACCTGCCTGCCACCACTGGTACTTGATGATGCCCACTCCAATATGAAATTCCCTTATACCTCTAGGTATATAAATAAAATTTTGAAACTGAAGATAATTAACACAAACAAAATATTGGGTATCTCTATGAATAACCTTTAGATTATTAAGAGATGTCTGTGAATCTTGTTTCAAATAATAATGACACCATAATTGATAAGGAAAAGCTCCATCTAACAATTGTGAAGGCCAAATGTATTGAGGGAGGAAGCCTATGTAGTTTCCACAAAGGTTATGCTGTCGACTCATAAAGAGATGTATACTACACAAAATTCATAGGATAGAGGTTGAACTAAGGGAATATAGTAAAATAATCAAAATACATATATATAAACAACTATGTGAATCCATATAAAGAAATGGCTATATTCATAACCATGAAAAATAGGTATAATGACTTTTAATGCAATCAGATATGCGAGCTGTGAGAGAATCAGATATGTGATGATGCGTGAGAAACCAAATATTTAATGATTTTCCTAAATAGTTACTTAGTACATCATTAAATATTTTTCTATATGACTTATAAAGGATTTAACTACATTATATTTTATAAAAATGGATATGTATGTAAATAAGGATTCATCTACATTGTTTTTTGACATGAAAAAAACACCCAATAAGTACTGCATCTTTTGGAGAAATATCTAAAAGCATGATAATACATGGGTAAATATTAGATACAACTTAAGTATCAAGGTTGATTTAATGGGAGATATGGAAAACTAGACTTCCTTCTTGTTTAAGAAGTTTAATTTTATCCTCAAATGATGGATTAAATTTATGAATAGATATGATTGAGAAAAAAACAGAAATGTGATGATATTTTTTTTTGATTTGAAACTATTTTTAAATGACAAATAATATATTGTAGTTATATGTGAGATAGGATGAAGGTAAGGGATAGATGATTTCATAATTTATAAACATCAAAGGAGGAGTTTTTAAAAAATGTTCAAGGAATTTTTAGAATTTTGTTTCTTTTCACTATTTTCATTAGTTCTCATTTTGCTATATTTTTTTCTAAATTAAAATAGTTGTATTTTCAATTCAAGTGAACCATTTTTTATTATTAAAATGTGTTTTTATTTCAGATTTTTTCTCTCACTCATTATTATCTTCTTCCCATTCTTCAATCATTACCTCTTGTACTTAATAATGAGTGACTAACCTATGGTCTGGTCTTGGTAAAGGATAGGTGTTTCCAAAATTTTACATTTAATTTCATAATAATTTGAATGTTTTTATGGTGTATAAAAGTAATGTGCATGAGTTTGATGATTTTACACTACTTAATTTGTATTTTATTCATCTATTATCTTAATATATGTCATTTTCCTTCCATATATTAAATACAAGATCCTTATACGATGGATTTGACCCATTGAATGGATGGAATAACATATGATATAGCTAATTCCAAGAAGATTACACACTATCAATTGATGTGTATTGTCAATATTTATTATAAGAGGAGGTGTAATTGAGTATACATAGGAATTTAATATTTCAAAACCCATAAATAGAAGGATATTTGATTAAGAATGATATTTATTAATTAACAAATCAAACTGAAACTAAATAAAAAATTAATATTGAAAGAACCCAAAACCAAATCATGATGAAAAAATATAATCTTTATAACCCTAATTCTATATTTAATTTAATGTTAGTTTAGATTTTTATTATTTCTTTTTTCCCATTATATTTTTTTAAATAATAAAATCCAAAAAATCATGTAACCCTAGTATAATTAGAATTAATAAGTGAATAAATTATGATTCTCATAAAATGTGATGTCCCTAGTCATCCATTATGTTATACATGGAAAATATAAATTGTAGAATTTTCCCAACCCTGTTATTGTAGTGATTCATTAATGTATGCTAATTTTGTTACCTCTCCCAGTTTTACTGTAGATGTATTTTTTAAAACGTGTGAATAAAAGTAATAATCTATTTATGTTTATTCCATTTTTACTTAAATAATTAATTTTAAAAGGGAGATAAAACTATATAGACAGAATATATAAATTGATTAATTTTATGTAATGAAGTATATTTCACTTATTTAAGAGGATCATATATTTAGAATTATTTTTTAAAATTGTTAATTTATGATTTTAACACATGGATGTGTGAGTTTTTTTATTTATGAAATATTATGAATTTTCTCATAGTTGTATGTATATTAAACAATATAACACAATAATAATTGTTCTATGAAGAGTTTGGAGATGTAGCGGATTAGTTGGGGTGTCTTATTAGTTGTTATGGAATGTTTTAAAGGTATGTTAAAAAGGTAAATATAAATCAATATTATGTAAAAAATGATTTAATTATTCAATTTTATTGTTTTTTATACTGAGTTTTTAAATTATTTGTAAAATTATTTAATAATTATTCATTTCTATGTGTGATGGGTTTGAAATTGACTTATGTCCCCTGTTTTATAAAAAATTAAATAATTTTGGTGACTAAGAGATGTATTGTAAGTTTTTTGAGAGCATTAAAACGTGTTTGTGATCATGGGGAGATGGTAGATACACAAGGTGATTTTATTAATATTTTTAATGTGGTGAAGTATCCAATACCTAAAAATATTTTTCTTGGGTATAATAATTTTGGGTATAAAAAAGGTGATTTTTTTAATAGTTTTTACTTTTATTGTTAATGTATGTAAAGTTTTGAAACACATATGAAATAAATTTTATTATGCGAGGTTGAAATTATTTGTATTCTTATAGGCGTTTTAAATAACAATGGAGGTGTTTGGGATTTTTGTGAATTTTTTGGGTGATTGATGAATTATGGATCAAAAAATTGGTGACATCAAATCCATCAAATTCATTTTATGTTATTCATATGTGAAAAGATGAGATATATCCAAAAAAATAAAAAACCCTGAAATTTCCTTATGATACTAAATGGAACTCTATTGCATAAATATAATAAAGTGTAAAAGGATTAATAATATAAGTCTCATTATGTTCTATATATAGGTAAATATAAATATATGAGTGAAAATTTGTCAAAATTTGTATTTTTTAAGGGTAATTCTAATTTCATATGGGTAATTCAGATGGTTCATAAGAGTAACTTCAAGAAGATCTGTGTAAATATGGATACATCACATTTTTCAAGACTGAATTTGAGCTTTCATAATATTCATTCTATAATTAACAATTATAATTTTATTGTTTTATGTAAAAGAATATGGACCAATTCATGCTTCCATAAGATTCATTATAGGATTTCAAAAGAATTATTTATATATTATGTGGTGGTTACTAGACTAGGAAAAAAATATGAATTCTACGTAATTTTAATATGATTTATCATAAATTATCATATATGATTTCAAAGGTATTTTTAGAAGATAATGAATAATTTAAGATCTAGTTTTAAATTATACAATAAGAAATCTATGATTTATAGAACAAATATTATAAATATTACTCAAGATAGATGATACGGGTGAAACTAGTTTGGACCATTATTTTTTTTAAACCATGATCATGAAGACACAATGATTGAAAGGGAAACTTTATGCCATGTCAATTAGTAGTGATATTTATGTTACTACCTATTTTTAAAAAGAATGAGGTTTGGATTGTGGGAGAAAAATCATTCAACATGAAAGTAGTTTGAATTCTGGGAAATAGGTTCATTATCCCATGATGTATACATATTCATTATTTTAATCATTAGTCCACCTAAACATATTAAATGACTGAAAATATTATAATAATATATATAAGTAGATAAAATAAGTATGTTCAGTTGAAGGTGGTTATTTTTATGAAAATTCACATTTGAATGTGATTTTTTTTCTTCTTGAAAGAAATATAATTTCTAATAACAAAAACATATATCTAATGTGTTAAAATAGAAAAATTATTAGAGTATTAGAGGTGTAAAAAGTGTTTTACATAGGCAGAATAATAATAATAGAAGAATCAACACTAATATCATCTAACGGTAGACTTTTTTAAGTTAAATATTATCTAGATATTAAAATAAATTTTTGTATGCTTGATTTAGTGCAGGTTCACTTTTCAATGTCGAATGAATATTAAGTAAACTGATTTATAGGATATTCCCTACACATTTTAATTTATTAAATGAAAGTGTTTAATTGTATGATCTCTGGTGAATCTGGATCATTCCATGGACTAGCTACTAATTTTATGAATTGAGCTTTGTAAATATACTATTGTTATTGTGTCTGAGTGTGTGTGTGTTATTTAGAGTAGTTTGTTAATGACTTAAAATTTAATTTAATAAGAGATGAATTTTGTTTCAAATATGTAACTTAAATATAATTTAATTCACTGGTAAACTTCATTTTGACTTAACTATTATCAAAAATTATAATTATTTCATGGATATTTAATCCTCTGATCTATATAATGAGTTTAAATTGAAACGTGAAATACCCCCTATAACCTCTTCATATATTGAGGTGTATAACAAGGAAATTTAGTCCATATTTTATATAATGGTATTCCATTAATTAATATCAAAATAAATATCAAAATATGAATTTTTTAAATAAAATCATGTTAAAATTATTATATTAATATTAAATAAATTCCCAAAAAATTAATTATTTTAATGAAATAATTTTAAATAGAATCATGGATAGTGACTATTAAAAATAAAATAAAATAATATAATATAATGTACCTATAAAATATTAAAATAAAAATATACTAACTAATGTTTAAAATATCATGGATAAAAAATCACATTTAAAATGTATTAATCACATATTAAAAAAAATAACATAAAAACATGTGTCATTATTATATATATAATTTTATTTGACATAATATAATAGTGGAATCAATAAAAAAACTACATATTAAATATTATAAAAATGATAACTCCTTATGATATTAAAAACATGAATGTAATAATATATATTACATATGAATTTTTTTTAATAAAAATACAATTATCTTACTACTATCATCTAAATATAATTTTACTAAATAATAATTAATAATAAAGAACTCAAATTATTATCATTATAATAGTACCTAATAATGTTTTACACAATCAATTGAAAATATATTTTTTTATAAAAACCTAAAATAATCAATCATTAAAATAATAAAATATTGAAATTTAAAAAATAAAATAGTCAGAATATATTTATTCAAATAAAAAAACTGAAAAAACACAATGATATACTGGTTGGGTTGTATAATAAGTATAACAATGCCAATAACTAGGAATATGTAGGGTCTCTTGGTGATGTGGGTGACCATGAGGATCGATGGTGGAGAAATGGGGTTAATGGAAACCAAGAAGACCAATGATGATCTAATGGGTCACCAAGAAACCAAGAGGATCACTAAGAGATTGTTGGGGCTATTAAAAACCATTAAATAATGTATTCGTAGTTCTATTGAGGATTTTTGAGGCTTCAATATACTAAGATACTGAGAGGATAAAGTGATGGAAATAGGATAAGGAAAAATGTTGTGGAATATAGTAAATTTTGGTTGAAACTTAATAAATCATGCAATTATAATATAATTAGTGTGGGTTTTAAAACAAATTAATTATAATAAGGAATTATGAATAAGTTTTTCATAACTATTGATAAAAACAACACATTAAGAAAGAGAAACATATAAATTATTATTTATTTATAGTTTTAGAATACCTTTATAAAAAACCACAATTGAAAATTATTTTTTATATTTCTTACTAAGAATTACATAGAACATTTCATGAAAACATAGTTAATTTTAAACATGTGGTTAATTAGAATAGACCTAAAATTGTCTTATATTGTGTGAAAATAAAATCTCTCAACATATCATGTTCTCTTGAACATATATATCAATAGAATATATCTAGTCAGTGATAATGTTTTTCCCCAAAAACTGACACATCACTTCTTTAAACTTTATCTCTTAGATTACATGATGTATTATTTATAAAACTATAATATCCTAGAATCTTTTTTCAATATCTATGTTGGCTTAATTTTTTTTAAAAAAGTTAAAACACATCCATTAATTTTACATTAACCTTCCTCTAGGAATATCTATAATCATATTACATTGATAAGAATGATATTATCTCTTTACTCTTCCCCTCTTTTATTTAAGTCACAATTCTCTTAATATAATATAAATTTGATACAGTTATATCCATCGATCTTAAATAAATATCTATAATAACAAGAAATATATATTTAAAATTTAAAAAAATCATGGTGTACTGACCCCAATGATGATATATAAAATTCTATTTTAATTTTTTTTCATATAGAAATTTCCATGAAAATCAATTATTCCTGAAAATAAACCTGATATATTGATAAATACTAAAAAAATTAATCATAAAATAAATCCATGTTAAAAAAATGAAAAATTGGAATAATTTTTTTGAACAACAACACTCTTTTCATTAACATGATATAAAACCCTGACCAGTATCTCAAAGTATATCTACCAACAAACATAAGTTATAAAACATGACTCCAAAACCATGACATATTTTTATTTTTATGCCAATCAGAGCCATTATATTAAAACCATGATTAGTAAACATGAAATAGTTTTTTTTACTATTTATGAATACAAATAGTATCTGGACAAACCATCAAAACAATGCATATTTATCAAAATTATGATACATTGATCAACAAAAAAAGTCCTTCAAAACATCCTTTGAAATCCATGTTATATATAGAATTCTTAAATGGTATGTTTTTTATAATATACCCTAAATACAAAAACCACATCATTATTCCATTTAAATTTTTTCCAAAAACTTATAATACTTATCAATCATGTCAATCAACATTTTATTACAACAGTGGTAGATAATTTTGTTATAAATAAAATTATATATATTGGAGGAAATGTATTTATGTTAAACACAAATTACATATACACATTTTTCATTTAAAAGATATAGATTATTTAAACATGATGAAACATGGCCTAAACAATCTCTAATATTATATTTTATTTTCAAAACTAGATACTAAAACTAGACTTATAAATTTTTATATATTCAAAAATAAAATTTCATTATGAAATGAAACTTATTGAATATTAAACTCTCAAGTTATAATTTACTATTATAAGAATAAATATTTATTACAATTCAAAACTTTTCTACCTTTGGGAAAAAGTAATAAATTTAACCCATTATATCATTAAAAAAATGATATTTCAATTTATCGATTATAAGAATATGTAATTGAACTATTTTATGAAATTATAATTTCTAAAATAAAGCCTCACAATTTTATGAGAATAAAAAGTCACCCCACTGATTGTAATAATATTTAAATTAATTGAAAAAATATATACCAATTTAAAAAACATATTTCTTTACCTATTAATTATTTACCAATATGTTTTATAATAAATTATTCCTTTAAAAAAATCTTCCCATCATATTTATTTGGATATATATCAAGATATTTTCTAGAAATATTTCAAGGTCATAAAATTGATAAATAAATTAAAACAGTTCATTCTCTACTGAAAGATATATAATGAAGATAGATATTTACCCATATACATAATGTTCATTCTGAATTCATATAATTCCCTTTAAAATTATCTCTCTAAATATATTTTATTAATCTTATGAAAATTATTACTCTGAATTTATATTAGCATCTTCCCCTTTTAAACAATTTTAATCAACAGATTATAGGAGAAGGATAAAAAATGAATACATTAACCTTTTAAAACCCCAAGAAAAACTCTCATACCCAAATTTAATTTTTAAAATACATTTCAACGGAATTTCTGGTAAAAAAACTTATTAATAATGTATATGAACCAACTAAAACATTAATTCTACTTTATATACATTTGACATTACAATTTGGTATATTATGTCAATAAGATTTAATAAAGAGTATAAAATAAAATTATTTAAATGTTTTTTTCACTTTTACTATGGTATTTTTTTTTAATAAATATAACATTAATTACACCATGAGGTATTTTAAATAATTCATCACCCACATCAATTGCATTATCACTTTAGTCTTGACCACATACTCTACTTATTCTGCACTCATATTAATAAATAATTATTTTCATCTTCAATGAAAAATAAATTTCTTCTAAGAATAATAGTCTAACTAACATGGTATTTTAAAAATTATCAGTCTTAGCTAAATCCACATAATATTTAATGGATCAAGATTACCTTATATATAATACATTATCAGAAAATCAATTATATAAATTACATACCTTATATTTATTTTAACTATAATTTAATAATATTACTTTAATATAATTTGATATCAATCTCTTAATGAAATCATATATTTGAAATTTTATCCTAAAAGTCATAAAATTTAAATTATAATGTATTTTTTGACATGTTTTTTGTGAAATTAGTTACCTTTATTATCCATATATTTTTTATAGGGTATTTGGAGTATAATATCCTTTTATATTACATATTTGGATGTATATTTCCATAAATACTCTAATTTATTAGTGGTTTTTACTCTTAATGTAAACCATTTATAGACAGAGACCCCCTTGAAAGTTTTATTCCTCCTCTAATGAAAGATATATATGGTTTTAATAGGAGTATAATTTTGGAATATTTGTGTAGAATATTTTTTGTTTTTCATCCACTGGTTGGTTCATATCAACATTATTCTTATCATGGTCAATAGTGTATTCTGATCCAATTTGGGGACATAATCTCTTAATACTCTTATATTTTTGTTAGTTAGTATTCTATAAAATCTTATCCATCTATATATGCATCAAATCCAATTTGAGTTACCTATATACTCTCATGATAATCGCATATCCCTAAGGTTAATTATGTATTTTTGGTGTTTTAAAATGTTGTTTCCTCTGGGATTATTTTTTTAATCTATAATATTTGGCCTATTTATATATTAAAATAATATATTTTGTAAAAAAAAAGAAATATATTATCTCTATATACATGCACATATTGAAAATAGTTTCCACTTGATTTTTTTTATTTATTAACATTTTTATCATTGAAATAAAATATTATATGATCAACATAATCAATTAAAATGCATGAATTATTTATGTAACCCTTTATGTAAAGGTTATTGCCTTCTATACTATTACTATCTCTCAACATCTTAACCACACAAACAATTTTTAGTACTAATAATACGGGGTATTCTTAAAACTATATAAATATTTAATCAACTTAAACATAAATAACACATCAATTCTAACTAAAAATTACCAATTTAGTTAATATAAGGTTATTCCTTAATCCATCTTTTAAAAAATTGTAACTTTATATCCTTTAGAAACAATTTGTATTTTCTTTGAGTGTGGAGAGAAAGAAATATATATTTTTGTCTCAAGCCTTAGTTCTAGATAAAATATCTTTTAAATTTCAACTCTATTTACCTGATAGTATTTCATTAAAACTAGTGTCACATTTTACTAATCACTTGACCTAATACCTTATTTTTTTATAGAACAAACATTTTTATCCCATACCATTTTTATCCATTTAATAATAATCAACACACATGTTTTATTTTTCTAAATATAATCAAATTCATCATGCATCACATTTATCCAACCAATATTCTATAAATAATTTCTTATATTCGTTGGTTTAACATGAGAAATAAAATAGGTATTACATATTTCATTCAAATATTTCCTCATTTAAATAGATGGATTTTGAAATCTAATGATTTAATAATACTAAACATATTTTTTCTATTTTTTATTGAATCATTTTCACCTCATCTTCTGAATCATCTGAGTGAAATTACTCAGACTAATTTTCAGAAAAAATTAAAAATAAAAATTATTTATTTTTTATAATTTATCTGGAGAGATACCCCACTCTACATGTTATCTATAATATATTTAGTTTTCAGACTTTACAAATTGTTTTTAAATACCATCATATAAGAGATTTCTACTATCTGTTAAAATTATTTTTTAAAATATTGATATCATCTTATATTTAATGAATATAAAAAAATTATATTAAAACATCATTACCCAAACATGAACATGTTTTTCCATTTTACCTTTATGATGCATAGATTTTAATACACCAAAGAATTCAAAGAAAACATGTGTTATTATTTTACTATTTATTATGAGGATACTCATTAAAATATTGAAAACAAAAAAATTCATTTTTTATTGTGAATCACTAAACTAATTTATCAACTGTAAAATTATTGATGAATTCTATATTTAAAAAATATGATTCAAGATATCTCTATTAGAATTCAATTATTTATTTTGGAAAACCCATTTAGTTTTTGGGTATATGTTGCTCTATACTCATGTCCATTTTTCTCAAATAACTCTTATATTTTTTTGATAATATAATCATCACCATTATCAAATATAAACTTCCTTATCTTATAACTGCATTCTTTCTCTATAATACTTTTGAAACCCTTAAAACTATTTCAAGAATTAAAATTATGTTATAAGGAAATAATAAATGTTTTTTTAACAAAATCAATTATTAAGTGAGACAAAATAATTATATAATTTTTCTTACTTATACTTTATCATCCCATAGTTATCAAAGTGATTAAGTTATAGGGGTTGAGTCATTTGAATATCAACTTTCTTGTTTGTTGAATTTATAATATTCTCTTAATTGTAAAACAAACATTTTATTCCTAACATTTTTGTATAGGAATGTATTAGAAACTTTTTTCATCAGTGAATTTCATGAAATTAATTTTTCTAATAAGATCAAGTATTTTATGAAAAAAATACATTTCTACCTTAAAATATAAATCTCATTAGGTTTCAAAAAATTTAATTTGGAATAATTTTTTTCTTTTAGGTTATCTCATAGTGAAATCTAGACCACCCATTTGCTGATTCACTAAGATTTCATACTTTATAAATACTAATTTCTTTATTTCATCAAAGGATAGAAAAAAAATGTTTATTTATATTTTAAACCATAAAAAAAATATTTTCAAATTTTAACTCTATTATTTAAAGGTATAAATTTTTTTTCTTATTTTTATAAATAAAATAGATAAAAAGGTACTGAAACCCCAAGTAATAATATACACATACATTTACGTAGAAAATATATTTTTACCAATACCATAAAAATATTTTTTAGAGTTATATCCCAGGAATGTTTTAGTCACATTAATTTTTTGAGTAGAAGACCAAATAGAAACCTTACTACGTTGCAATGAAAAATTCTACTTATAAGAAAACTATTGAGTGACATTACAATGTTTTTGACCTATCGTAAGAGATTTTGACCCTAAAGATTTTAAAAGTTTCAATATCATGGGCGTTTAAATTATCTAGAAAATTTAAAAATCACATCATTTGAAGAAATACTATCAAAATTATTTCATCAATAGATAATTAAATCATTGAAACACTCATTCTGAAGTTCCTGAGATTCCAAAAAGCCTAAAACACCATCAAAATGAATAATAACAAATTATCTTGGAATGTATGAAGCCTAAATCATATGGGTAGGTGAAACATGAGCTTCTAAACTAAAATTAAATATAATTGGACTAAATCCAAGAATAAAAGTAAGAGTAAATGTAGATAAGGAATCCTAAAAATAAAATGAACATAGGATTCATGACATGTATTTATGAAAAATAGCATACCTAGGACACTCCATATTGCTAAGGTATAAACCTATTGGACCTCTACTATTGAACCATTAGAAGGTGTGGATGTCACTTACTCCCCGATTGCATCCAGATTGGGGTCAATAAATGAGAGGAACATATGTATAACAAAACCATCTTCTAATTGGGGTGATACCATCACATTACCATTTAACATTGAAGGGGGTTTAGATTTCGTAAACCCTCGAAGGGTTATGACATTATAATTGTCTCCCTTAATCACATTATGGAAATAAGAGTTCAATCTAGCCTCTTGATATACCAAGGTTTTTTAGATAACCGGGGGGGTGGGTAAATCAATGATCCCTTTTTATAATTTTTATGAGTTATCCTCTTTTAAATCTTGTCCTCTAATCTATGAAGACAATATCTTATACTCTTTTAATATCTCTAACTTAACTCAGTATGAAGAATATAAATTTCACCAGACATAGAGATTTAAAATGTTCAACCTTGAATTCCAAAATCATTTCTATGTATGTTAAGACACCCAAACAAAAGGTTCATCCTCTATTAACATAGTAATTGACATGAAATAGTCTCCAAACATGATTTCATGAAATCTAACCATGTGATTAACTTCCTACTATAGGGACTTTTTTCTATGTTATACAGTTAGTGACTTCCCATAGGTCTTCTTATTGTATCACATATCACATTCTTCATAATATGTAATCACAATCTCATATATTCCATGAATTTCTACTTCAATAAACACTCTGGTAGATTATATTCTCATTTTACCTTCTAGTGTAGTAGTGGAAAAAAATTCACCTTCATATAAATATGATTTGAATGATTCTCATAAACCTTTCTCAAATCATCATAAATTTAATGAAAAATATCATATGTGAGTTGGCCTTAATAATTCTTTGTATGCTTCGGCATACCTCAGATGAAATCCTTATACACTGTAGTTTTATTATAGGCATATTTATTCTTCTCATTTTTAATATTATTCATCAATATACCTAGGAATTATTGTTTTAGATACATTATTAGTTTCTCTTTATTTATCAACAAACTAAAAATTATTTTTTGATTAATCAAATAATTTTTAGAAAAAAGTGAGAAACCATTAGTTAAACCACACAAGGGAAAAAAGAACCATTGAAAGACAATTTCATCCTATTAGAATTAATCTACCTAAAAATTTTACGAGAGATATTACTTACCTTAGTGTCAGGTTTATCTATTATAAGATCTTCAAACTCAATAACCAACTTGTCCCTTGATTGTATGTACTCCTCAAAGATGATCTTCCAATTATTGAAACCTCCATAACATGAATCTAGTCTTTATTTTCTATCCAATTATATTATTCCCCATCTGTTATATTTATAATAACAACATAATTCATGAATAATGTGTCCTCATATTTGAGTTTTTAAACTCCTTAAATTTTGACTACATGAAATTTCACTTTTAATTGAAGCATAACTAAAATCTCAGCCAATTATTCTATAATAATTAGGTTAGTTTCCTTCCCCATGTGATATTAAATTATCATATCCTTAATTTTCTCCAAAAAATACATGGATTTAAAATCATTCAACTTAAGTATGTAAATAAACCATCCTGATGTGGTTTTGTGGTTTACATAGTGAAACTCCTATCATCATAGTAATATAAATCATGATCTATCTAAAGGATCATTTTTATTAAACCCTTGATGATAAGTTATATTGAATAATCTAATTTATTATCAATTTCATATTATTTTATTCTTAAAAAATCATTGATTTTTGATTGTTAAAAATGATATATATTTCTTATATAATTATATCACGATTTTGAAACATTTAATCTATCCTACCTTTTTCATGTATTATGAAATTAACTCTTCAGATGCAGGTGATATATACAATGAGGAGTCCCATATATCATATGATTTGCTTCACATCTTACAATTTTATGATATCTTATGAAGTTTCCTTAGAAAACATACAAACGTAGTATCTATTATCCACATCCCTTCTAAATTGGTTTACCCATCTTACGTGATAACTATCATGCAGATTTTCCTTTTATCTTAGGAATCTGACCTATCTTTATAATGTATATATAATATGAAATATCCAATTTACTTATGAATCTAGATATCTTACAAACATAATGTATTTAATATTTATATAGTGTATCCATTATGAAATTCATTATTTCGCGTGAACTTCTGTCTTTACCAAAAATTTTGAAACACAAGATCCCATGATTTTCTAATATAATAACTATGTTTCATCAACTCAACCCATCAGTATTTAAATAACTCAAAAATAATAAAATAATTTAGAGATGGGTATTTTTATGAAGTTCAAAATTGTCTATTAGGACCCACTTTCCTTTAATAATAATTATTCAATTGATTTACACTAACTAGATTCCTCCAAGAAAAATTCAAACTATAGAACATAGCGTGTCAACATTAGCATATGTATTGACCATAAAGATTAAAATAATAATATAAAAATTGTAATTTACTTTGAATCTATCCATCCATGTTAATTAACAAACACTAACTCATACTTCCTTTAATATTCGACAAAGTAGAATCATCCTAATCATCAACAACACACTTTGGTTTACCTTATTTTATACTTAAAGTAAAAAATTACAACTCACTCAACTTGGAACTTCAATCCCTACCACATTTTATTTATTTCCATTACACCTTTAATCAACACCAATGTAAATTAAATTCATCTCCTCCTTTATTGAAAATAGATAAAACGGTTATATAGGGATAATTTCATCACATATTTTTTCACAGTCTACCTCATTATCTTATACTATATTTTTCATTTTGAATCAGTGCATGATAAATATTTTAGAGAAGAATTATAGCACATGGGTTTCATATTAATGATCCATAAGTTATTCAAGAATCTATGTACATGGGAAATCTAGAGGTATAAATTGCGGGCTATTTGACAAGGACACCATGGTTCCCCAAAATTCAATCAATCATGTAATAAAATTTTAAATTTGTCATTATGGGGATTTTAAAAAGGATTTATAAAAAATCGTACCCTCGTGTTAGAAAATTAGTATAATATTTTATGTGAAATTATAATAAGACCTACCCCTTGATCTTATATATTTAGTCAATTAACACTCCCCATTTATAAATATATTTGATATACTCATGATATGTAGGAATGTGAAATTTATCTACCACATATTTATCATTCTGTACAAGATATTTATATCTTATATTTTCATCAAATAATTTTTTTTAGCTTCCACAACTTTTTTGATCCCCCTCAATAGTTCTAATCCATTATCTATTCGTCATGGTTGTTATTAAACTACAAGATGGGTAATTTATCTTATTATTTGACTATGATAGAATTATCTAATTATCCTTTTAGTGGTCACCTACAATTTAATATTCCAAAATGAATGAAAAATCAAACAATTGAATATGATAATTTACCTTTACCATTAGAGATGAAATCCAGGTAGATATCCATATCTAATCAAAGGTATACCATTTTTTTAGATTTTCTATTTGTATGACTCTACATTCTTGGATTAGATTTTATCCATCTCTAATATTTATTGGGAAACATATAAATCTTCACATTTTTTATACTTTTCATAGGGAATGCCTTTAGTGTATCATTTGGGATAAATTCAATCAATACAAATACTTATTTCTCTATTAGATATATTTTCATTCCAGGTTCAAATTTCTCCCTTTGATTTTGATCTCCATGGCCCACAATAATAGATACACCACTATTTTTGTTTAACATCCTTTTAATCATTATTCTTGTTTGGATTCTGGGGAGTTTTTATTTATTTATTTTATTTCTTCCCAAGGAAGACTCATCAATGATTATATCCTTTAATTATCATAAGGGGTGTACTAGAGTGGCCAATAAAATCACTACCATGTCTTATGACCTACTATGTTGAAAAAATGATAAAAGATGAATAAAAATTCATATATGTTTATAATAAATAGTTTATTACTTTTATGTGGCTTTTTCATTCTCATACCAGGTTTCCTTCGGGACACCACTCAATTCCCTCTTAGTTTTAACTTTATTTAATCTTAGTTGCATGAAATATTATGCCAAAATTTAGTTCCCTTATTTCCAAATATCCTATAGTACTAGTAGTTTCTACTCCTACTACTTAATTTTCTTGTTTATGTGATGTAGAAAGAATTCTCCACTTGTGCACCCTATGGTTTTTGGAATGATTTATATATCTCTTTGGAATTATTCAGGGAGATACTCTGAATGATTTTCTCTCTTTTACCCTTTATTATATGATGTATTTTCAATTATATTTTCTATCTATGTCTATCTATATTTTGAAAATTAATTTTTTATATCATTTTAAAATACATTAGTACCACCAAAAATATCAGGGAAGTCATTTACCTTCTTTATAGATATCATTTTATCTTGATTAAAGTATGATCAAGAGTTAATTTTAACATTAATATGAGTTTTCGTAGATCTATATCTCTAATTAATATTTTTATTTTCGATATATATTTTTCCCATAATTTTTAAAGTTAATACTTTTTTTGGTTCTATATTTCTTATATTGAACATAAACTAAAGATTCTTTATATTTAGAGTGTTATTCTCATCTGAAACTAATCTAAAACTATCTTCCCAATACTATTTTATCTTCTAAATTTATCCTTCATGTATTTTTATTTAATCTTACATAGAATTTTAAATCTTTTTTAACCATTTTTATTTAACCATTAATTTTGAATTATTAACATTAACATGGGATTTTTTAAAATTTTCAACTGAATAGATAAAAATTAATAATGTTATTTTTTATACCACATTCTCACATACATTAATTTAAATTTTTAATATTCTAGGGATAATATTTTTTTAAAAAGTCATTTCAATTTATATTTTTCTTCCAAAAGATATTTAGTTTAAATGAACATTATAATTTTAATACATAGTTTATTCCCCATGTATTAAAATTTTTATCTATGTGTGTTTTATAAAGAAAAATAATCACCATGTGATTCATTTAATAAGTGTTTATCATTTCAAGAACATTATTCATTTGTTAAATTATAATCAAACGATATATAAATATTTATATCTCTAACTACCTTTATTTAGTGGTGTGTCTTATTACACGTTCAATATCATATTCATCTTATTTTTCTGTATCTTTCTTTTATTTTATAATCATTTTATAAAACCTATATATTTAGAACAATGTATGTTCATTCCTTTATATCTGACTAAGGAATATCAACATCATTTTCGAATTTAAGCATAATAAATGGAGAAAAATGAACTTGGAATATGTTTCGATTGAAATTAGAGGAAAACTAAAAATATTTGATACTAGTTAAAGTTCCCAGGTTTGTTAGATCACTTATAGAGGGAAGGGGTGATCTTCTAATCTATTTCTACTTTTTAAAATTTCTTATATCATAAATCAAAATCTTTTACTAGTTATGGTTTTAAACCATCCAATTTGTGTCAAAAAGGATTACAAAAATATATATAATATAAATGGAATAATAAATAATGATTTATATTGATCATCCATGAAATCATTCTCATTTTCTATAACTGATTAGATACTCACACCATGTATTGATCCACTATTAATGTGATTGGTTATACAAAATCGTGTCCCGCCATGCATACACTAGATACTATCATGTACTCCATCATCCCATTATGGGATATTTATAATATGTTTCCTACTAATTAGCTTCTCACTAGTCTTCTTAGTATATCACATAGCTCATCTTCTTGAATTGTTCCATTTACCTCCCACATCTCTTTAATATCCCCATTCTCGAGCCATCATGTATGACTTGGACTCCCTCTATAATATAGTGTAGTTTTTTGTAAATATTTCACTTTTCCTCAATATAACTTGAAAAATTACCAATTATTTCTTTTTAACTACATTGAATTTGATTAGATGATTCACATGTGAGTTTTCATTTCCCTTTCTTTTTAGTTGACATTGATAGGCCTCAATTTATTTCACTCTATGATATAGTTATATCATTGAACTAAATTGTATTTTCCATCTTATTCTTTTTCCTCGATAATAATAAAAGATTTTATTTCAGATTTTATTTCATTTTATCATTATTTTATGACTGAATATATTTCTTCAAGTTATAATAGTTTCTAATACTTAACAATTATCTTCTTTTTTATTTTTATAATCACAACATAACTCATTAATAATGTGTTTACATATTTGAATTTGCATATTCCTCAAATCATTTAAGAAATAAATCCTTAATTTTGATTCCAACTAAATTAATATCTCATTCATGTCTTCCTTAAGACTTATGATATTTTCCTTCTTCATGTGATATGTTAATATTACATTTTCATTTTCCTACTGCAAATATATGGCTTTAAAAACATTCCACATAAGTACGCAGATCATGAATTTTAACATGGAAATATGGTTTACATAGTGAAACCCAAATCACCATAGTATCAAGGTTCATAATCCATTCAAATGATTATAACATTAAAATCCATGAAGATTGGTGAATAAAGAAAATGTAATTTATTTTTTTATTCCTCATACTTTATTCTTCTAAATTTTATTTATTTTTCATTTCGAAAGATTTTATATCTTATTATGAAATAAAAATTCATACATGGATCCTATATATTATAAGAAATCTTATGCATCATATTATATTGGACACATCCTATAGAAGCATGCTATATTATAAAGTATCATTAATATTCTTGAAAATTAAATATAACATATTCGATTCCCTTCCTACCTAATTTATTTTTATTATATATTGGTTATCATATATGATTTTCTTGTATCATATAAAACCAGAATATTTAAAAAAATTAATGCCATACAAAATATATTGTTATCTTCAAAAGTAAAACAAATTGATAAAATTTAACCTTTCATATGATAAAAATTTCTATCATAAAAATTTCATCCTTTTATATGATAATCATTATTCTCAAATTCATATAAATCATAATATATATATATTTTTAAAAAAATTGTCCCAAATTATTTTCAACTAAACATCCGAGCTTCCCAATCACTCAAAACTCATAAAATTATTCTTGAATAAGGATTAGTATTATGTTCTAAAGGATCAAACTATACACCCTTATGTTATATAAGATTTATTCAAGTTCATTATAATAACTAGTTTCATCCATGATCTATTCTTATAACAGTTGAGAGTATGTAAAAATCATCATATATCATAACTGTGAATATTAGTATAGTTAATATCACATATAATAGGGTTGCAACATTGAATAGGACCAATCGGGTACTTCATGAAGCTACAACACAACCTTCTATTACCATTCATCATGTAAAAGATATCATCATCATAAAGAAAACACATTTACTTAACTTCTTCATAGATTTATCAAAAAAATGAATCTAACTCAATTGGGAACATCATGTTTCCTAGAAAAACTTCAGTTTACCCTATAATAGTAACCTCAAAAGAAGGTTGACTGCTATGAAAAAAATATTGGAAAACATTTGTGTTGTTCAAGATTTTCCAGACTCAACATTTAAAGTAAACCCATACATAATAATTAAATAAGGGACTTTCCTAGAGCTACCAATTAACACCCTCATCTATTTCTGTTTCCTGTATCATAGAGAGATAAAGTTACCCATGATTATATATTCCAAAAAATAAATGAAATGTTCATTTATAAATATTTTCAAGAGGAAACTATCCTCTATAATTAAGCATGAATGGTAATAAATGGATTTATTGATATTGACCTATCTACACATCTGAGAATAAAAAATATGTTTACTAGGTGGTGATAAAAACATAGAAAATTTATTTACTACATTTACTTATGTTTTGAAAATCACATAATCATTCAACAAAAATTTAAGTCCAAGGGACAACAAAAGACCATAATCAATGGGTATTCAGGATAATATGCCAAAAACACTATAGAATAATAAGGAATGAAAACCAATAATTGAATAGTCAACTAATTCTTGAGGAAATAGGATCCAAGTCTCTAATAATTGATAATTGATTCAAAAATAGAGTGTGGATGAGATTTTAAACCACCAAAAGTCCTTAAAATTCCATATATGGTTAACATACCTATAAATTAAAATGAGAGATGGTTGTGTTTCACTAAAATTAGAATAAAGGGTAATATCATGGATGGAAGATGTTTCTGTAAACTCTAGATCACCCATGTACATGAAAGTTTCATTATAAACCTAATGCAGAACCCTTGAATTTGTATGGATATCAAGAAGTTTTATCTGCATGGTGTAACATTCTGATATTTTAAAAGGAATCATTGTGGTCGATAACATACAAGATACATAAAAATAATCATAAAATGAACAACTACATAATATTATTAAATTTGAAGTATTTATCCCATCCATTAAATTGAATGGTATGAATATAGAAAATTGATTTACGAAATAAATATATATTTTATAATAATTATGACTTTATTTTTAAATTATTTGAAAATAAAAACATAATTTTTAGTAAAGTTATTTTAACCAACAAAATATACATTTTCATCAAAAATTATTTTTATTTTTTTTCATTAATGAATATTGTAATTAGTATTTGGATGTTTTAGAAAATATATTTTAAAAAATAACATTAATTTTGGGTTTAATGTTTTTAAAATTTTCTTAGGATTAATTTTTTTAGAAAATTTTGGAAATATGAATTTTCCCATGAATAGTAAAAAATATTGATTTATATTGAAAACGGTATTATGTATTTATTTTTAAAAAAATGTAAAATTAGGTTTTGAATTAGGTTTTCAATTTTCAATAGAAAATTTTGTTAGCATGACTAAGGTTAAATGAGATAATTATGGGTATGAATAATAAGGTAAGGGCTTACAAATGATCCAGAAACATTCCCCATTCTATTAGATGAATCTATTTCAAACATAATCATCCACAGGTAAAATTTATGATTTTTTTGAGCCACTTGGTTTAAATTAACACCCCTATAGTATTTTATTTAATAAAAAGTCAATGATGTCACACTATTGTTTTTAATAATAATAAATTTTTTAATATATGGTAATCTAGAAGATATATTTGTCCATAAATGATAAATTAAAATGTATTCATATTGATAATTTATTATTAAATTTTTATGGAATAAATAATTACTATAAAGGTATGCACAATAGCGTTGGAGTAATTATGTAATTAATTAAAAAATCTAACAAAAGGTATTAATAGTAATAGAATAAATAAAATTGGATATAATACATATGATCCACTAATTTTCCAGATGGCATTTTCATTATTATGATATAATAAAATAGTTTTCCCAAATTGTTAATTTATTTTTTTATGGTTTTTAGATCCAACTAATGAATAGTATCAAATTTGAAAATAATGATATTTTAAGAAATTAATATTTTATTAAATTGTTTAAAAATAATAAAATTTTAAATAAGAACGAGGGGATAATATATGGTGTAAAATTTCATCCCAATGCATTAAATTCCATTTCTATATTTTTTTATCTAGAATAGAGTTATTCTATTTTAAAATTGTGAGAAATTTAAGGATTATCCATTCCCTCTCGTATAAAAGGGAACCCTTTCTTTCTATTTCATTCAACTTAAAAACTATTTTGTATCCAAAATTACTGACCTAAAAATATTCTTATAATCATTCCACTCATTCTAGATATCTTATTTTAGGCTTAACACCACCCTTAGTGGGAATAAGGTGTTCAGTAAATAAGATTTTCCAAATAAAAGGTATCATTTTTTGATTGAGTGTTTCCATTTTGTTTATTCATCCACATCCCATAAAACTTTTCCAAACATGACAACATAATAAATATAGTATATTTTAATAAACTAGGATGTTACAATGTTAGTTTGACGACCTATATCAATCTCCACTTCCATTAAATGGAAAATAAAATAATCATCCACATGTACGAAAGAGTAACACGTTGCCAACCGATACAATTAATTTCACATCAACGTATCTAATGACAAGTCATAAACATTAAAGTAATGTTTATATATGATATTAATGAAATATTTGTCATTCTTTGAATATAATATATCACTAAAATTTTTATTGTCCCATGTATATGTAAATAATAATGTTTTTTTGTGTGTATGTGTCTACTACCACCTCCATGAAGCAATGAAATTAATTTATCATAACAATATATAAGTTTATTTAAATAATTAATTTGATATTTAATATTTAATTATTCTTATGTATTGATAAAATAATACTTACCTTCTATCAATAGAGGTCGTTGAAAAATGGAAATGGTGCTCATACATACGTACATCTTAACATTTCTGTGATCTTAATAGTGTGAATTTTATCATAAACACATTTAATAATTATATTTATAAGTATAATTTTTTAAAAAATTGATAATTATTTCTTGAATATTATTCTAGATATGGTGGAATAATGACCACTTTGACCATTTTCCACATGCCTAAGTCACGTTCGACTTCATAATAGAATACTGATAAAACATCCAACCTGAACTTTAATAATTATTTCATTGTTATAAAATGATAATAAATGAAATAAAATGAGTAAAAATAATTATTATGTATCTCTATAAAGTAAATAATTAACTTATGTTAATTATTCAGGAAGACCAAGAGTGTATGTGATGATTTTGACTCAAGGAGAGACACTCATTAACTAAAAAACCTAATTTTATATGTTTAAAAAGTTTATATTATTAATATATATCATTAATTTAACTATTTTTTTTACAAAGGAAATTATATATAAATAAATTTTAAAAAATATAAGTTTTTAATTTTCTAAGAAATTGTTTCATAACATGATCTTTTTAATGATTTATTTAAGAGAATTTAATCTACAAATTCAATTTTGATATTTCATTTTACAAATGTAAAATTGATTTTTTTTAAACTAATATTCCATGAGTGGATTTTCCCACTTTCATGATAACATAATTATTTGAACCTTCGACTATAATCAATAAAGATTATTTTTAAATAAATTTTTTCCATTGTATGGTAAAAATTTTCTCTTTCAATAAGTGATTTTCCTCAAGAAATTTTTTTATATTGCAAGATTTTTTTTTCTTTTTGATTAACTTATAGTTCATGAGAGTTTTTTATGATGATAGGTGGTTCCATTATAAACCAAATATGGGTGGGTCCATGATATCCCGCCAATGCATTGTGTTTGTTGGAAGTCAATTGTGATTTTTATTCCAAGTGTGTCTATGATGGTTACATCTAAGTATAACTATGATGGATTTATCAAGTATAGCCATTAGGGTAATTCTATTTTAGCCATGATGGTAATTTCATAAGTTTGTATGATAAGAAAATAGTTCCCCATGTCACCTGTATAATTTATTTATTCTTTCCATGTTTATTCATAATTCTGTTGTTTTCATAAGGTATGTTATAAGGAATCTATAGATTTCTTTTTAAGGGATTAATTTATAACATTATGAAAATGTTTTAAAGAGTTTATCATGTTTTTAATGTTACCTATACGGGTTTTATTGTGATTTTATAATTTATTGTGGAATTTTTTAGGAAATTATTGGTTAGAAAATGTGATTTTATCGGTAAGAAAATGTTTAATTTTAGTACCATTTTTATCATGAAAAGAAAAATTTTATAATTATTCATCGAATAATTATTTCTCTCGTTATTTTTATGCACCTTTATAACATTTTTTTTACTCTTCCCAAGTATTAAAATATCTGTAATAAGGTTTAAGTGTGTTTAAGAAAACAAATTTTATCATGAAAAAACATTATGAAGATTTATATTGAAAAGAAATCATGTTTTTTAAAGTATTTTGTTTTTGAGAAAATGATAATATTTAGATGATTCCACTTGTATATATACATTTAATTATAAGATTGTTTCTTAATTTTTAAAACTCTATACTAAAAAAATAATTAGTAATTTTATAATGTAAATTATAGTTAAAAACAAATTTAATTTGTAATGTTTATGGTTGATTCCTTACACAGGGTAACATTGATGTGTAAATTGAAAAACATCAACCATTGGATTGATCTGCATATGATACTAAGGTAGGTTCTAGGATATTAAAAATTGAATTTTTTATTGAGATGATGATTATAAAAAAGATACCTTTAGCATGACTTATGTATTAGTGAATATAAAACCCAATATTGGTATGTAAGTGTGAATTTTCTATCTCAATTCATATTTTATAAATATTTCATTGAGTTATGTTTCATTTAAAAAATATTCATTGACTAAATAACTTTTATCTCCAAACATCCTTCTTTTCTGAATGAAAATAAACCCTCTCTAAGCTTTTCAAAACTACTCGTAGGATTTATATAACCAAACATGCGATATTAACAATTATTTCTCAATATCTATGAACTTCCCTTTTCTGAATCACAATGTTAAATTTAAATAATAACAAACCTCCTTATTTTTTATATTTTCATAATTTGTTTGATTATTTCCACTTTTTCAGTTTGAAAGTATGATTACAATGCTCTAACCTAACATGGACACTCCAAAAAACAACTTGAAGAATGGGAATATCGATCGAGTCTTGAAAAAATCCCTTTAAAACTAAAAGTTAGTTAACAAACATAAAACCCTAGTGATAATTTTTTTCTAATTATTTATAAAACATTCTCAGATAATAACTATATCCTATAAAAATATATAAAATAATCATGAATGATGATAAATAAATAATTTAATTAATATAAATTTCATAGTATCATCAATACAATAAAGAAACACATATATAAAACATGTAACAAAAAATTGACTTAACCATTAATAGTATCTAATAATCGAACTCCACTATTTCATTCAATCAAAGTAGTAACACTATAAACATATAACTAAATGAAAATATTACAAATAACTACCCCATGATGTACATGTAGGGTGTGAGTATAATAACATAGTGTGAATTAAAAATGACTAATAATGAATATCATCTAAGTCATGAATAAGTAAATTATATGAATTTTAAGAAATCATTCCTAACCCATGAAAATTATCAAAATAAAATCATCTTATATCAGTCACAATCAATATATCTTGATTTCATGAATGTATAATCAAATAGAAAAAATAACATTTACCATCAAGAAACTAGTACATCCCTTCCCACTGCTAAAGTTCAATGAAACCATCCATACCAACGTATCAAATACTTGGTAACTCCTAATAAGAATACATAATTTTCTTTCAAACTGGAGTTGATATTGAGGAATTATTTTTACCTATTATCATCTAACTTTATAAGGAAATTCATGAACTGAAGTTAGACCATGATTCCACACATAAATCATACCAATAATATATAATTAAAAATTAATAGGATCAATCAAAATGTAATAACATAATACTTCATACAATATCTATCACACAACAATAATAATTCATAATTATTAATTTCAAAAAAATCATAAAAACATTCTCCCATGAGAAATATTAATATTTTTTTAATTAAATTCACTCTCATGGAAACGATTTCACCCAATGGACTAAAAAATATTTTTAAATCACTCAATACCATTAGAAATATATATTTATAATACAAACATGGATTATATAATAATTTATCACATAATTTTTACAATGATAATCATATACCACATTATTTTTTAATACATTAATTATTATTCCTCACATTCCATATAAATTTTATTAAAAAACTACTAGTAAGAAAAAAATTTCATCATTAAAATTTCTAATAAATTATAAAAATTATAAAAAAATATATACATGCGGTGGAATAAAACATCAATTAAAGATGAATGATATGTAATAAACCTACTAACAACTCTCTTAGACATAATTAATAATATTAGTAAACCTTAAGAAGGTTTTTAAAAACCCATCATGAAACCCTAATTCATAAACCTCAACACTCTACCACTATTATTAGAGAAAAGTAGGGAAGTGAAGTGAAGGTGATTAAGAGATGAAATAACACTAATCTAAGGTCAATATATGTTCATAGGGAAGATAGGCATGATCTGGAGGTTAAAGATTCACTAATATCACACAATAAACACCCTACCTCCATTTTAGTGGAAAAAATGGTAAAGAGGGGTTATTGTAAATAAAAATAAAAAATTTAGAATATTAAGAAATATCCCCTACCAAGATACATGATTTCATAGGCCATGTACCAAAAAATTTATTTTATACTATCTCAAAAAAATGTGAACGTAAAAATGATGTGTAATTTGAGATAGTGAAACTAAATTTTTATTTTTATCTCATTCTCAATTCACCTCAATTCTACTAAAACATCAATAAAACATCCAAACATTTCAATTTGTTTTATTTCAAGATATTAATATCCCTAAATTGAATTCTATGATAAATCAATCAAATTTTAGGAAATATTCCTCTTAAACCCTCCTCTAAACCTAATATATCCAACAAACACTACTAAATTCCTACAAACATCCCAAAAAACATCTCCTTACGACTATTATATACCATCATATATCTTAGTCACCATACTATATCCTTTTAATAAAACTTATCAAAAATAATTATATTCAATCCCCAAAAACATAGATTTATATGGATTATAAAAAAAATATTGTTTATAATAAATCCTTTTGTCAAACCTCTAAAAACATTTTTAATAAATGTAAACTAATTTTCCATATTAACTTGTTAATATCCAAATTAAATTTTAACTTGTTTTATTATATAATGTTGTATCTATTGTAACTATAGAAATCCCCATCTTACTAAACTATTAAAATTTAATTAATTGATCCAAAAATTCAATTCAGGGTTTACAAAACCACAAAAACCACAATACTATCCATAAAATGAGTTTTTTATTTTAGATTTTATACTAAATATATTTAATACTAATTACAGTTTTATATTTCTTATCTATAATTCTTAAATATTTTACTATAAATAATGATTTTGAGATATTATTCACCTATCAAAATATAGTGTAATCATTTTTTTCAAAATTCTTTCATAACCATTATTTTTTATTTTTAATGAAATTCCAAATTTTTAGTTGTCATATATTTTCCACATTATATTTTGATGGTATAAAATTCCTCTTCTTTATCTTTAGTAAAAAAATCAACTATTTCCCAATACGAGAACAATATCAACCCATAACATGATATGTTTATTAATTGATAATATCATAATCATTATAAAAATTTTATGAAGTTTTCCCACCACGCAATAATTTTTTTTTCTGAACTATGGTATATATCTTAGAGAATTACATTTAAATTTCATCAAATGATTTTTAGGTATTACGAATATTAATAAGTAACATGATGATTATTTTTATTATATTAGATTTTTTTTCTCTTAATTAATGTATTTTCTACTCCTTGGCCAGTGAGACTGAAATCTTTAAACATCCTTCACCAATATCAAATCCATTTAACATTTATAATTCATGGAGTTATTTAATGTTTTATATACACTAACTAACATATTATTATTGTCTTTTAATTTAGATATGTCAACTGGAATTTCCCAAAAATTTATTCTACACTTTATGCCTATTTTTTTTTCATATACATCCCTAGATAACTCTTATATTTTTATTTAATGATGTGATAAAATTTATTCATAATAACTAATTACCTTACCCACTTCACATTCATTATAGTCACTTTCATTTATATTCATTTTGGATGAAAGTGTGCTTTACATTTTCTATTTACCTTAATTATTTCCCTTTTGAAAAAACCCTTCCTCTATTAAATTTAAAATCCTTCTTCAATTAAATATATTTTTATTCTCAAAAACGCAATCATATTTGTTTACTTTTAGTTTAATAAAATTACTATCTAAATTAATGATTAAGAAACAATAAATACATTTCTATTGATACATACCATTATATTTTCTTATTCATTTCCTAATGCTCCATACAATAAGTGAGATGAGTTTATCAGACATTTATTCAATTTATTTAGTTGAATAATTGTCCTCTTTGTATTCATTTAAATCTATTTGAGTATTTTAATTCATTAATGATTTAAATACCATTTATTTTTGTCTCACTTGTTTTTGAAATAAAAAACAATAAACATCTCATACATGATCGATAAAAAGTGTTATTAATTCTCTGCGAAAGAATTATATTCATTATATTCTTGTGAATAAACATTTACATTAAACCATTCCAAGAAGGTAAAAAGTATTTTCTTGACAACCCTTTAGTATTATAGAGTTTCCTTAAATCCTCATATCAATTTCAACACATTATTCACATTTGATAATACTTAATCCATTTTTTGACATAAAAAATATAAATATTTGTTAATTTGTCTCGAATGATTTCAATATTATCTTATGTTTATCGAAAATTTAATTATTAAATATTTTCGAAAATTTTAAAAAAAATAATTTATTAACATGATATGTATATCTTTAACAAATTAATTTTTTAAAAGTGGAGAAATAATATAATTTGTTACATTAATTTAATTCTAAATATTAATTTTATTAATAACTAATAACGAAAATCCTTTTCAAATAGGTTCTTATACACATGTTAAAATGTTGAATATATCTATACTTAATGGTTGTTATTATTGAAATATTATTGCATGTCATATATTTTATTTGTTCAAGTAAAACATGATAATCATATAACTAATAATTGAATTGATTTAAACCATTTATAATATCAAATTCTGAACTCTACATTTCTTCCACATTTATAAAATATACCATGACATCCATAATAGATCATTAAAGATAAACCTAGAAAATATTGATACCAATTGAAGACTCCCTGATTAAATAGTGTTGTATAAGGATTAACTAGGGGTGAGTCAGTGAATCAAATTTGGATTCTATATTTAAATGAATATTAATTCTACATTCTTTTAAAAATTCATTAGTAGAATAATGTTTTTTTTTAAATAGAAACAAATAATAGTTAAATGGTAAAGATAAAATTTTCAAGGATAAGCATTGAAAACATATTTTTTTACCTCCTTGGATTTATCAGGAAACACCCATGAATATATAATACTCTAAAAAAATAGGGAATACAAACAAAAAATGTTTGATATTTATAATCATTACATATAACGTCTCTTAACTAACCATGTGCAATGGAATATATATATATATATATATATATACAGAAAAAATTTAATTAGTCTTAAAAAAATTATCATGACACTTTTTTATCACTAAAGTTGTTTTATTTGAATAATTCATTACTTATTTAAAACTGAAATATGAGATAACTTATCAAATACTCTAGAATCTATGAACAACACATAATCTCTAAGAAAAATAAATATACATATTTCATATCCAAATTAAAAACTTATCCATCGATATAATGTTATCATCATTAAAGAATCAATAGCATAATGATCCATATCTAGAAAATTGCTTCTCTATTTCGTCTTAGACTTATTGTTTTGTTTAACTATTATGTATTTCTAATTCATCCTCTGATTCAATTTTATTAACTCTTGTTATATTAATTTCCATAAAAACCAACAATATATATACATATTTCAAAAATAATAGTGGGTTATCTGCGAGTATAATATGTTTTTAATGGTATCAAATAGTTATATATCAACTAGTAGGAAAATAGATTCATCCTAAATCAAATCATGATGTATTGATGAATACTATAGTAAAATCTATATTTATATAAATATTTTATAATAAACATGGAATTTTATATTCCAAATTTATAACTAAAACCCTATTTTAATTAATAACCCATATAATAATTCAATGTATCCAAAATTGTGATGAAAAATAATAATAAATTCTAGACTCGTATTTGATAACAATGATATGATGGTTTTTTTGGAGATGGCTGATTGCACTAGATTGTAAAAGTGACATAAAATAGGGTTTGTTTTACTTCTCATGATGAACAATACAAGTTTCTTTAGTTATATCCATTAAAATTACTATTTAAATTAATAATTTATCTATATATTATATTGAAAATTATTCTAAACAAAAATATAAATATAATTATTTATTGGAATAATTAA
Organism: Viscum album; assembly: GCA_963277665.1. Taxonomy (NCBI): domain Eukaryota; kingdom Viridiplantae; phylum Streptophyta; class Magnoliopsida; order Santalales; family Viscaceae; genus Viscum; species Viscum album. The sequence goes on along the minus strand of OY728141.1, from coordinate 1,360,233,573 downwards.
TTATTTTCTCACAACCGCTCCAAAAAACCACAGATCTGAATATCCACATAAAATTACTAACAAAACCATATATGAATTCTTTAATATGATAGTTAATATTTTTACTACTTTTTTATAATACTTTTCTTAATAATAACATACAAATCATTAGAGACCATATATCTATTTTAACAAAACTAAAATCCCCACATTCTTCCACTTCCAATTCTATCTTCCATTTACATTATGGTACAAGATCTATAAAATCTTATCATCAAAAATTACATTTTAGAAATTTTGAAAATAAATTTTAATAATTGTCATTATTTATTTGACGAAAAACATATATTTTTACTCCAATGAACTATAAATAAAATAAAAAATCCATTTCTATATCAATATTCTATTATATAATATTTCTAATATTGAAACTATATTTTATTATTCCGGAAAATTTATAATATTTCACCCATAGGAAATGCCAAATATAAGATTCCAAATTAAAATGTCATTTTATAAAATTTAACATCACGTGATTTTAAATTTAATAATTAATTAAAAATTAAAAGTATAAAAAGGTAAGATATAAAATTTAGGTGCACAAAATGAACATTAGAAATATACTTTATTTTTTTGATAAGTAAATATAAAATACCATCTTACATACATGATACACAATACCTTAATAAAATAAAATATTCCGAAGCATTGTTGTGAGAAATGAAGAACATTTCATACTTCAATTCACTAAACCTAGAAATTTTAATAATCTATACTACATTAATATTTTAGCATAATAAATTTTACTCATGTTATTTAATTGGAGTTTAATGTACCTTTATTTCAAATAAACCCTTGGTCATTTTTCCTCTCTTTTAAGGTCATTTAAATGTTCATTAACTTCAACTATTTTTACATCATGATATCAATTCCATAATTCATTATTCATTTATAAATTTCATAAATCCATTAACTTAATTCATTTATAATACATTTATTATTTATAATGGTTACTTAAATTACCATTTTAAAAATAATTTTACTCTTATAAATGGATTTTTTTATCTTAACATTATGTAATTAAGTTACCAACATTTAACAAATAACAAGAATTAGTGTAATGGAAGGAATATGTGAGTATCTTATTCGTATATAGTATATATATTCCCCTTGGATGTATAAAATATTGTATTTATCTCTAAAAAATAATCATTTTTATAATATTTATAATATAATAATTTTATTGTTTTTTTCAATCATTTTTTAACTCAATTAAATATTAATTAAGTCATATAAACAAATTATTCCTCTGACTCTACCCTTAAAAATCTAAGCACTCCTATTATTATCATGTTTTTCTTATTTTAAATTATATCTATTTAAATAAATTGAATTTCATTTATAATTTTAATGTTAATAAATTATTTTTTGTTTTTTATTATTGAAATTTTTTGAGACAGACTAAAAATTCAAAAAATATTACTCATTTTATTGAAAACATTTTCTGAAATATATAAATTTAATTTTCTATGATTTCGTGATTGGAATTTATATAGAATTTTTTATGAGTTAAGAGTATGTAATCAAAGAGGACATAAATATTACTAGTATATAGAACATGTATACACAACCACAAAACACAAAGGTAAAATCAGAAAAATTGAATGTTATACAATATAATATCAATATAATAACACAAAAAACTGAATAAAAAACCACATAAAATAATTAAACTATTATAAAAACTCAAATACCTTAATAATGTTTTGTAAAAAAACATTCTATATAAGATGAATTATTGGAAAATTAAATATACCTAATATCTTTTGAGTATTTTTAAGATTTTTAAATGAATGTAGTTCTATTAAGAAACATAAAATATAATAAATCTCCAAATATATTCTAAAGACATTAATATGTTAACATAAAATAAATATCATAGAAAATATTTTATAAAATCATTTACTTATATTTATTATAAGTAACATTGAAGTGACCTAAATAAGTTGTAGGAATCATTAATAAGATTAAATAGGCCTTAAAAAGTATTATGACAAAGGATAGATTAATAAATAAATTATGTTAATAATAGTTGATTTATGTAGTATTTTTCATAGTACCAAGAGATGTATTTCAGAATAAACATTACAATATCCAATATTTTGGTGCCAATAAAACTCTCACATTTAGAGAATATTATGACATAGCTTCAAGAGTTATAGAATCATTAGTAGTTACTTTTTATCAATTTGTATTTATTACCAATATGATGATAGGTTTTTCTATGTTTTATTATAACATTATAGAAAAAATAAATAGAGTTTTAATGAAAATTGAAAATATTAGTTAATGATATTTTCATCTTACCATTATATTTTTATAAGGTTTGTGTGTAAATTTTTTAAATTTACATCCCTTGATGAATAGACTATGCTTCAATTTGTGTTTCAATAATACCCATAAATTACACCACATATATGTTTTGATTCATAATGTTGAGTTCCACATAAGTTTGGACATTATATAGATAGAGAATTTTTAGATATGAAAATCCATAAAATTATTTCCAAGAAGTAGACATGTCAATATTTTTTGTATTATATAATAATGTAACAAATTATTTATTAATACTTTTAGTGTTTTTTTGAATAAAATATGGTATAACTAATATAATTTCTCAGAAAACAAGTCATTTAAATGATTTTGTAACCACATCATAATGATGTGGTCATGTTTTTCTCATTTGACTCATTAAAATAATTTAGTCATAATGGAAGATCAATATTTTGGATACAAGTATATATTGAACCATTATACTATTCAAAAATCATGAAATACTATAAAAATAACATTAAATTTAAAATATTTTGATGTTTATTTTTTGTGGTTATTTGAAAGATTTTATTAATGATTTTGGATATTTATTTTACAAAATAAGACACTATAATTGTTTATATTACACTGCATTTTTTGAATATCTATAAATAATTGAGTAATAAATTGATAACTATAAAAAAATTAGAGATATTTCTTAGGAGAATCGTGATGCATTTTAAAAGAATAATTGGGTTCAAAATTCTTCATTTTTTTTGAAGGAAACTGAGTATGATGGTAGAGGTATATATTTTCCTTATTTTTCTCATTATTGATCTTTATTCAAATTTTTTTAATTTATTCACATTACAAAAATTAAGTGAAATAAATATATTTTTTAATACATGTTGAAAAGTGTTCTGTTCTATCTTATATTTTTATTTTTTTATCAATATTCTTAAAAATTCTTTCCCAAGTTGTATATTACCCATGAACTACTAAGAACTATCCAATTATATAGAGTTAGCGAACCTTGTAAAAACTCTTATTTTCACATGAAATTCATTATTATATCACCATTTATTATTATTTTATTGGACTTTTTAAATATCTTATTCACTAATAATAAATGAGAGTAATGCCTTTTATGAAAACGGTTTTATGAGCATATATATACCCACTCTTAGTTCACCTTATTCTCTTCACAGAAATATCTGTTAATATTATAGTGAATGATACATCATACAGATATTATCATGGGTTTTAATTGATCTTATTCTTGTCAATAGAATCAATTCCCATGGATATTTTTATTTCTATTAATAAAATGGAATTAATATAATTTTATGGGAATTTTATTCTATGGAATGGGAGAATCATTCTAAACATTTTCTCAATAGTATTTGATAAAATCATTATGAATGGATTTAGTGTATATAATAAATTAGTGGAGTATAAATTGATGAAGTGAAATCATAACAATGTTGATAAAGGATCTCAAATGTTGTTATTGTCATCCCTCTCTTATATGTAATAAACAAAAATGATGGGCTCTAAAATAGAGAATTCTATTTTTAATTGATAAAAAATTCCCTATAAAGGATATATATAAGTGAGAAAATATCAAAATGAATAGTTTTTTACTCAAATCCTATACATCGGTATTATATGACATGATCCATTATATTACTTTGTTACATGGGATAACAATATTTCTTCATTAGGGAAACACATTAATAATATATCATATTGATGAAATTTAAGAGAGTCCTATAGATACATTGGATGAAAAAGATCCCATGAGTAATGATAAATACTTTAATGGGTTTATAATTTATAAATTAAAAAATAAATTGATTTCTTGTTAGATGATAAGAGTTTCCAAGTATAATAAAATTGGGAAACTGGAAAAGGAAATGCTTTTATGCCTGAAAAGGTATGAAAATCCATGAACAAAATAAGTCCTAAGATTATAAACCCAATGATAATGAGTTTAATAAGGATTAAAATAATTTTATATCACTCTTTGTAAAAGTTTTCTAAAATTTCTATTTTGATTAAAATAATAAACAACCTTTTAAATATTTATATCATGAACACATCAGACATTTATAAGTATTTTTTGAAAAATATTGCAAATTATAAAGATAATAATTTACAAAAATAAACATAAAATAATAATAATAACAAGTTCATTCATGATCAAACCAGAAAAAAAATCTCTTAAGTAATGTTAAAGGATATAGTGAAAAAATGTAATTTTTAACTGAACATGAATTTTCAACTCTTGATAATGAATGTGAAAAGGAAAACAAATAATTAAAATATGTAGATGTTCAAAATTTCATGAAATTATCAAAAAATTATAAAACATAATTCATTAATGAATGATATTGTAAAGAGAATAATGGGAGAATAAGATATAGGGAACGACTATGTTTAATGAAATGATTTTATATTTTTTTTAATATATAAAAATTAATGTAAATTATTTATATAGTATTACCACTAGTACATAAAATATTAATATATAATAAAAATAAGAATATGGATTTGTGAGTAATATTAATGAACTTATTTTCATTATTACTAAAATAGATAGAACCCTAAATGAAAAAAATAACTTTTAATTAAATAAAAAGTATATTTTCACTTATATATTCATTATTAAAAATTTAGAAAAAATATCTAATGAAAAATTCGTTTTGTTTTAGAAAATATCATAATGTATCAGGTGAATCATAAAAATAGTTGGATATGTAGTCAAAGATGAGAAAAGACATGATTTTTTTCCCGAAAAGTAGAAACAAAATACATTGGAAAATAATTATTTTAAATTAACGAATTTAGTGATGATAAGATGGGTAAGGTAGCACATTGTTCACTTAGAAAATATTTAATACAAATTGATACATCAAATGATTCACAAAAAAATCTTAACAAAAATAATGTGTTAAAGAAAATGTTTAAAATTATGATTATGGGAAAAACACTATAAATAGAATCTCAATAATAGAGAAATATATTTGGATAATTAATGAAGTATATAACTAGTTATAGTTAATAAATATATTTTTAATAATAGTTATTTTAGCCTATAAGAAGATTCAAATTTGGAGGTTGATTTGTGTTTTTGGGTCTATAAGTCCTTATTTCATATATTTATCGGTATAAAATGTATTTATATCATAAAGAGTAGAGATATAATTCAATGGGGAGGAAATATGATATTTTGATAATTAAATAAATAAATGAGCCCAAATAAAAAATGCATGTGAGAAAAGTGTCTTTATACATGATGATAATTATTTTTAGTGCAAAAAATTGGATCATATTCATTAATTATCTGATAATTTTAGTATAGTATTTAAAATATAGTTTACTCAAAATTTTATAAAAAAATGATGATCTTGAAAAATAACTTGGGTTTAATATTTCATTCCAAACATTAAATTGGTAAAACCTTGTATTTTTTATAGGGTTTATAAGTTAAACATGACTGGTAGTAAAAATAATTGAAGCCTTATTCAAAATTATGATATATATTATGCCACTTATTTGGAATAATATCACCCTAAAAGTTAAATTCATTCTAAAAAATTATATCGGTGAGAAAAAAACACTTAAAAGGATGTCTTATTTGATTATGGGTTAATTTATAATCATTTTAGTGTATGTCAGTGTTGTAATAATTATAATAGTTTAGTTTCTTTAAAAAAAATTGGTTTTATTAAAGGATTGAATGATTGAAAAATTATTACGAGAGGATAGTAAACTTGAGGTACTATTTTAAAATAAAAAATGGGTAAATATAATACAATAAGTATGATTGGTAATAATTTATTATATCACTTGATACATGTTAATTTATCCAAAAATCAAGAGTACACATTTCTTTTTTGATGGTGTCAGAAAAATTTTAATGATTAATTCTGGAAGAATAAAATATATTGGCCTTATTTATATTCAGTTAGTTGTCCACTTAAATTATTCTATTTTAATTTAAAATTTATTAGAATTATAGTTTTATGGGGGGTTAAAATAAGAATATAAGAGAGTATGATGGGGAAAATATAATTTAGGTCATCTGATTACACTAGGAACCCAATAGATTAACACTAAAAACCCAATGACATCATGTTGGACAATATAATTCTAGGGGTTAACCACAACATTCTGTGTTAATTATAATGGTTTTTAGGAAAATTATGTTTTCCTTATAATGGGATTGTATACTTTTAAAAATTTGAATATTAAATCATTTTATGGACTCTCTAGTTTTTTTATGGACCAACGTGATGTGTCTCTTGTCCCACACTTCTAGATCTAATTTATAACATATATACTTTTCATATATCATATTAATTAAAATAAACTCAAAAGAATATATGTTTGGTTTCAGTAATAACTACATAAATATTTCATCATCAACGTATAAATATTAATGAATCGTTATATTATACTCCTTAGATTCCAATCAAAATTTCATTTTCACCTATAAACAATTATGAAACTGGGGAAATATATTATAGGAATGAAACCAAAATGATTAGTAAGGGGTAAAACATAATCCAGTAGATATAGAGATACTATAAAGATATCATAAACATGTGAAATACATTATACTAGAATAAATAAAACTATTAAAGTATTATTAAATTCAAAATATAGGTAGCTTTCATGATTACATATATATTTATTATAAGACATTGTATAAAAGTTTAAAACTATAAGGGTTTATCAAGAATAATTACACATACCATGATGCATTATTATGAAATCATATGAAAATGATCATGAACTTATGAAAAAAAATTAAGATGTGTTAGAAAATTGAAATTAAATAATTTGGACAATATATTTGAATTCCATAATATGCATATGTCAAGGGTAACCTATATGATTTCATAAATATATGTCATGAAACCTCACTAAGACATAATTAAAAATGACAAGGATCACTACTAAGGAATCATATATATTCACCCGGGATCAGGTAAAAGGTGGTATAAGAATAAGTATAGAATTGCATCAAGGTAATTTTTGGTTTAACAATATTTTCACCACCTAGAGATCTTAAAAATATTTCAAGGCTCACTGTTAAGGCCTTGTAAGGATATGTCAAGGATAACCACTTCCGTCTCATAAATATAGTCCAAGTATCACCACCAAGGTTTCATAAACATTGTCCCAGAATAAACTTAATGGTGTCATAAATATAGGAAATAACTCAACACCAAGTATTTTAAAACATATCACAAGGGTCGCATCTAAATACTTATAAATATAGCTCTTGTCTCATTAATAAGAAATCATAGACACAGGTGAAGGCATAAGGCCAAGGTATATAAAACATATGACATAGATCATCACTAATGCATCCTAAATAGGGCAATGAACTACACCATTGGATCATAAACATGATCACATCAGTTATAATGAAATGACTAATTCATTCTAAGGTTCTATAACATTTTCCCCGACTATCATCTAAATGATATATCTATATATATATATGCTTCAATAGTTTGAAATCAATCATAAATCGATAAAATTTAAAACATTATTAACCAATAAAACTAAATTGTGAATCCAAATGTGTAAAAAAATAATCTAGGTAAATTTCTTAATATTATGATAATTAAGTTAACGGTTTTTACATTATATAGAATCACGGGAATATAGTCTAGAAAATAATTTTCTTAATTAATAGAATATATGCATATCTACGTGAAGAACCTTAAATGGAAATTATTAGCTAAAATATATTCACAAAAGAAACATATAATTAGAAATTTTAAATTTAAGAATATTTGACGGTCAGTTATGAAAAAGGTAGTGGAGATCATTTTCCTCATAAATATTCCATTTAAACCTTATAACACTTATATAGAAATTTTGACGATGAATGAGAGGTTTATTTTAACAATGTATTTTCATGTCAAAAACAAATCATTCTAGGAAATATGGCATATAATTTTTATAAATGGTGGAATATGAAAAAATGTTGATGTAGGTGAAAATACAATAGGGGAAGATAAGAAAACAAAATGGTTTTGACATAAAAATAATTACTTTTTTCTAAAGCTTAAATAAAGATGAAATTTCTATTTTTAGTGAAGGAAAGAAATGTAATTATATTATATTTTAAAATTAATTATTACTAAGATAATTAATATAAATAATTTCTTTGAAAATGAATATTAATGAAAATATGGAAAATAATGGAAATCAAATCATGAAATGAGTTTCTATAACTTTTTTGTTGTTTTTATACAAAGAAATAAATAATCATATTAAAAAATATTTTAAAATACTACTAAAAATTATTTTAAAACTATATTTTAATAAAAAAAATTACAATGATGGATATTTTTGAAAAAAATAGTAGAATTTGAAGAATCATAGAGTTGAAGGTAGTCATTGAGAACATATCATAAAGAAAAGGAATGAGTGGAAAATCATTGAAAATAATACAGCATTTGAATAATAAATTAATCATAGTGGAATAAAGGAATAAATTGATTAAAAATCAAGGTAAAATATAAAATTTTCACATTTATGACCTTTTAATCATTAAAAATATCGTAATATAGTAAATAGAATAAAATTTATTAAAATTAATTGTGATCTGGAACTAAATACTTACCTTTGGTGTGGAATTGCTTCATATTTCCTACAACATCTAGGATAATTTTTTTTACTAATTATCTTCATTAATTATAATTTTTTTATGTTAATTTAATTATTATTATTTTTTAAATTCTTATGTTCTCATGAATTATTTTTTAATGAGTTTAATATTTTGTTTCATTCATTTTGAGTTAGTTTAACTCATCATTCCAAAACTTCATTTGTACAATGGACACTATCCAGTGTCTCTATAAGATTAAATCTTATCCTGGGTATTTTTTATCATTCAATAAGATATAACTTCAATAGTTTAATAGATAGTAATGATTTTCAAGATTCATTATTGGTATGGATATATTTTATAGTTAAAATTGAAAATGGGAGATTAAATTTAATATCAATATTACCATAAACATTATTTTTAATAAAAATTGTATAAGTGATATTATTTTGTTAAGATGCTATAATGAATAAGGACATAAATCTTTTTGATTGACTATAACTGGTATTACTAAAAATAAAACTCCATCAATCACTTAGATATTGAAAAGCTCCATGAGTGAGTGGTTAATTCATATAATTATAAATGTAATCCTGAAAAATATTTTATTTTTAAAACTATATTAGCATATAATTAAACTAATATTTTTTGTTTATTAGAAATGAATAATTATTTTATCATAAGAGTTAAAACAGATTTAAAATGAAACCACATGAATTTTGAAATACATATTTCGACATAGTTATGACTTGTGAAAATGGTTTCTTGATCTCACATTGAATGGAACAAAATGACATTAAAATGAATATAAAATAATTATAGAATATAAAAATTATTTTCTAGGAGTGTAAAAAATATTATCAAATAAAAAATAAAAAGGATGACATGAAGTCATTTATTTCAAAAGAATAATTGGATATAAAAAAGTATGATGAGAGGATATGGTTCATCTCTAAATAATAGGGAAATTAAATGAAAAAAAGAATATAAGGAAATAACCATTATAAAACTATTAATTCATGTTTTAATATTTTTTAGTGTAAAAATATCACAAATAAGAATGGAAAAAGTGACTTGTAAACAATACCTTTCTCTTAGAGATGCCTCTATTAGATTCACCCTAAGGCCTTTTATAAATGAAATTTTTTTGTGGATAATGGATTATAGACATGGATAATGGATTTTAGAGAGGTATTTGGTTGAATCATTATAAAATTATGAAATGTTTTCAATATGTAGAATGAGTTAGAGGAGTTTTTCTTATATTTCTTTGGGGGAGGGGTATTTTAGAATGACGTACTAATTTTTTAATCATTTTTGGAAAAGAATATGAATAATATTTATTACTATGGAAAATAATTTTTTATGATTGAACTAGTTAAATTTTGGTAAAATTAAAACAAATAAAAAAACGAATGGAATATTTGGAATACTTAATTAATGGTGCTTAATAGAAAGTCTATTTTTATCAGAATAATATATGATGTAGGCTTCAAAATTTCAAATAGAGTTTTATAAAAAATTAATATTTTTAAATTATTCAATTTAGTCATTAATAAATATTTAATTTATGATATATGTTATATAAATTTGTGAGCCACATTTATATGACTATGATATGAAAAATATTTTGGTATTTCTAATAACAATATTATTTATCATTCATGAAAAAATCTACTATATTAGAAAATTTTTAAAAAACTTATCATAGATAATTTTAATTTGGTGATTCAAGAGAATAAGTATATTTTATAAAATTCAAATCCTAAATTTTACAAATTTGAATATTAAATAAAAAAACTTGTTATACATTTAAAAAAATTAATTAGAATAAAAAGTATTTACTTTATTATGATTGATAAATTTTTTAAATATTATTATTAAATAATAATTAGTTGTGTTATATTTAATTTGTTATATTTTTAAAAATACTACATTAAAAGAAACTAAACTTCTAACTATGGGAATTAATATTATAAACACATAATTAAGAAACCAGTTTTGGGGTAATGAGATTTATACACTTTGACAACACTTTTAATTCAACTAACCTTTTCCCTTTATAACAACAGCATTATCAAAATTTAAAAACCAATTATTATTATTATAAGTCACTATAAATTTTAGGAAGTAAAATTATAAATAAAAAAAGTAATATGTTATGATGTTACTTTTCTATTGAACATTTTACATAAAATTTTAAATGGAATATTTTAGAGTTGAAAAATATGTAAATAGAATATGTTAATTATAATTCTTATATTATATGTACTATTTGTTAAGTTAAAATGAAAGATATTATTTTATTGTAGTGTAAATGATAATTGACTATTTATTTTACCATATAATTTATATAAAATATCATATGACATTACTTTTAACATTTATATATTAGAATTATAAGATTTTGAATACACATATAATAATTTAATGAAAATTTAATTACAATGATTAAAGTAATATTCAAATGATATTATGAAAATAAAAATACTAATAAAACTAATATAGATATCAAGTAAAGCTATATGTGTGAAAATAATCCTGAAAACATTAAAAAAGATTTTTTAAAATTATTTAAATAAATATTTTTTTTTAAATATAATTCTATTAGAATTGAACTAGTTTTTTGAAGAATAACATATAAAAGAAATTGTTTTGGTGGTCAATAAGAATAAAGTGCCTAAAAAATCGTACAGTTAAATGATCCACCTAAATTACATCATTAACGTGATCTTCATTTTGTTCTAGATTTTGCTACATCATAGAAATAAGATCTTCTTCTTTGGGAATAAGTCCTCATCAAATAATATTTATTTTGGAACACTATCATGCACACTGACCTTGTTCTTCTAAACTCTATCTAAGAATGATCAACACATATAGATTTGTGGGTATATTTACATTTTATTCCTCTCTAATCTTCTTATTAGATATGATCATTAACAACAAGATCAACAACAACAGTAGTGGTGTCATCCTTGATTAACTCTTCCCTCATTTCTTCAAAATGAATTACCATAATATGTAGATATCATAGGATAGTCCTTGGAACCAACATCTCTTTCTTATTCATCATTGTTCTTATTTTTTTCCTTGGTTCACAAGATATTATATAATATTATCATCAATTTCATTCTATTCGATACATGGTGTTACCATAATGAATTTGGTATCATATTCTCAACATCATCAAAAAGATTCCTTTTGTTTTTATATTATCATAATCCATTGATAATTATTTTTAAATATAAATATATAATAAAACCTTTAATTATAATAATATTATATTCCCATTTTATTCCTGTTAATAATATCTTCTATCTATTTTTCTATATTAATTCCATTCAAAGATATCTGAAAGACTCAAAATTTCTCTTCTTCCATACTTCAACAATAAGAACACAACAATTTAATGCATTATGAAATGCATGTTTTCATGAACAAATACTTGAAGTATATGACTTTATTCATAAATTTAGTGAACTATCACCATTTTATGATATCATTGTTTTGGTGTTACATATTATATAAAACATTTACGATAATATGTGATTCTCATTCCATAATATACTTTAATGTGACTATCTCTCGACCAAAATACCACATCTCTAATTCTAAAACCAAATCTGATGGGTTCAATAACCATAGATAGATTTTTGACATGGTTTAATTCATTATATGTCATTCTAACTAAGGTTATACAATCCTCACTATCAAATGATTTGAATAATTATCATAATAATAATGGTGTTATTCAGATCCTTGATGAATAGGTCAATCAATGTTTGATTTAATATTTTTATGAATAATTTATTCTAGAACTCTCACATTTTTGTGCAAGTCTAGAACAATTTTATAATTTTTAATGACCACTACATAATTTTTTTCTCTAGTATAACCTTTATAAATCATAATTTTATCCATTACATATCTAAAGGACATTTATCACGTTCCCATATTATCTATTATCAAAGAATTTTTCATATCATGTATATTTCTATTATTTATCTAGTTTAAATTTTTTATTTTAGAAATTACATTTTTTATGAGTTCATTTTTATTTACATTTACTTGTGATAGTTTTGAATTTGAAAAATATATAATCAAAAACACTTTTGTGAATCAAGAGAAGTTTCCAACAGTTTTATTTTTTGTTTCTTCTCATTATCTTCTAAAGTCCACCGATTTCATGAAACTTTTTGATTCATTTACTGTAACCTCCAAACTGACTAAAATTTCAATTCATATACATCAATACATTCATAAAATTTAACTTCCAAAAATTCATCTTTTACTTTTGAATTATTCCTCCAAAAGATTTGTAACATTTGGATACCTCAATATAACTCATTAAACTATTATAAGTGTAGTCAAACATTACAAATAAGTTTTAATGACATATAAAAAAATGATGGTTTCCAAAACATGATAAATAAAATGTATTGGATAGTTATGTCAATAACAATAACACTTTTAATTTATCCATTAGAGGTTTATCTCAAAAATCATTAAATGTAAATGTTGGTCCCTTGAATATTGTTGACTAATTACTCAAAGCACCATCACCACCATCCCTTTCCAAATATTATGGTGTGTATATCATTATTAAATATATTCCTTTATGTGAAACCTTTAATAAATTATCAGGTTCCATAATTTCTTTACTAAGTAGTCTCTTCATTATTATCCAACACATAAATACATGTTTATTAAAAAAAATACCGCCATCACAATTCAATACAAGATTTCATAATATAAAACATTAGGGTTTTTTATATTCCATTAGGTTATTAAATATATATAATTTTTATTTTAATAACATTAAAAAATATAAATAAAAGTATTTAATATTTATATATTTTATTTAAGAATGAAAATTTAGGATAATATTCATCAGAAATATGGGATGATAGATTCCAACACCTTAAGGAAATTTCATCCTTGTAATTTTTCTTCTTGATAAATTATCATTTATATTTATAACAATATTAATAAATCACATTACTAGAAACAAATATTATCATGAACATAAATCATGGTAAAAATATAATAGGGCACAATATAAATACCCTATAATTGTTAACCATATGTTTCTAAATTATTTAGTGCTAATTGTTATCTATATGTTTTTTTATTCAAAACTTTTAATAATATTAATTCCAAAAAATAACCAAATCCTACTCCAATTACAACTAAAGAAACCCAAACTAAAACTTCTAGTCCATGTGGTTAAAAAACATAATTTTCATACATCACTTGAATTACTACTAACACCCAAGATGAATTTATTTTTTGAAACTAGGTATATGTTACATCATCTACCTATAACTACTAGAATAATGTATATTTTCAATGAGATAATAATGACAGATAAAATTCAATCATAAATACACCAAAAAAAATAATTTGAGATGGAAATAATCTTCCATCATAAATAATTCCTATTTATTAATGAAAAATAAGTTCCATTGTAAATTTGTTATTATCCAATGCACGTCATCCCATAAGAATGTATTTTGTGAAATATATTAGTGATAGATCATTTAATATTTACCAATAATCCTTTCATTAGAAAATGTTTATGATGTAAATTATATTTTATCACAAAATGTTTTAACATAATGGTTTGTTGTGATATAATTAAATATACATTTATACTAACCCATCAAAAATAATCTTACATTAAAAATGTGTGATCGTCTTCTTCCTCCCTATTTCTCTTGAACACTATTTCTCATATACTGTATAGTGAAACCCCATGGCTAGACCCCTATGAATGGATCTAATGTAGTCCTTTTATTATAGATATACATATGAATCATCTTATTACAAATTCTTATTACCTCTAGTTTCATTATTTTTGTGATTTTTTAAGTAATATAAAATAATTTAGTGTGGGAAAACCCAAGGTTAAGAAATTTACCCAAATTTTATAGTTTCTTTGTTTTTAGGGTTATTTTAAATTTTTTCCCCTGTTTGGCTATTAATTAGGTTTGTATGAGTTGTTCAAATTAATTTAATTTATTGTATTCATTTTTTAATTATTAATTTTAATATAATTTTTTTATTTTGGTTATAAAAATTATATTATTTTAAGTTATTATTAAAAATATATTTATTATAAAAATTTTTATGGACTATATAATATTGATTGAATTTATAAAAATCTATTTGATTGGTCAATTGTATTGAATATTTATTGTGATTACATTTTTTATGAATTATACTAATACATTAATTCTAGGAGTGATGTAAAACCATGTTTTATTTCTACATTATTATTCAATTAAATTTTTTTAAAAAAAATTCAAAAAAAAGTTTTATAAACAATTGGATACATGTATATATATATATGTATATTTATAATGGAGGTATATAGATTTTGATATATGTATATATTGATTCGATACGTATATTTTTTTAAAAAAAGTGTAAGAAGATATTTGATGTATTGTTTCTATAAGTATGGGGTGTCCTATATTTCCATCCCTTCATAAGACCTCAAAATGTGGGCATGGTGTTAACGTTTTGTGAGTCTCAAACCATAGGTATAGATATTCCATGACTGGGACCCAGGGTTTGATCTTTTGTATGCCAGGAACAAAGTGGTGCAATCCTGGATTCAAATAAAATGATTAAACTGGTTTTTTGTCATTTTAATATTATATGGGAATCAACTCAAATGTGGGTACCCCCATTATGTTTGAAATACGATCAAATATGAAAAAATACGGTCATTATTTTCGAGTATTTTTTGAACCTGTTCTCAATTAAAAGATAGATATAATAATTTTTTTGGTTGATGTTTAATATAAGTTTGATCATAGATTTGAATATGATTATGCATCATATATTTGTACCAATTTCATGTCAATTGGTAATGTTAGTTGAAATTTATGTATGGTATAGAGGTGTTTTAATTTTATAAAACATGTGAATTATGTTGGAGATTGAAAAATCATGATTTCCAACTCTGATTGAAATAAGTTTGCAAAGAATGATGGAAAGATGTAAGGGGTGGATGTATTTGGGAAATGGAATGTGGAAAAAAATACTTCATTTGAGTATGGAACACTCAATCATTATTTTTTTTATTTTTTTCACATCCACTTTTTCTTCAAATGGGGGATAATATGAGTTGCATCATAGGGATGTGATGGTAACGTTGGATTTGGTTGATGGATTCGTTGTGAAAGATATGGATAAGGGAACCTAGGTAATGATTCCTTTTGGGACGGATCTCTCTTTGTTGGGGTTCACTAGGCCAACTTGTGTTTGATTCTACGATCATCCTCCTTGAGGGTAATTGAACCAAATGCATGTAGTGGGATTAACCCAGTTTCTCCCCATATAATGGAATACCATCCATGGAAATGGATAGAATAAAGGCAAGAATATTTTTTTAGATGAGGAGGACTTCCAAATGAGTTCTCCTCAAAAATACAAACTCAATGATCATCAAACTATAATGGTTGCAACTGCATTGAATTATGTTTCTACCCCATGTGGGTAATAGGTTTTACCATAGGTTTTGCTAGAGATGACTGATGTTTCTCCATTGCTGACTAGTTTGGATAGAGGGAGTAATATGAAGTCCGTAGGATCTCTTGGTATGTAGGATCTTATAGCTTACATAGAGGAATCACATTCCTCTCAATATGGGTTTCCCTCTGATATGATCGTCCAAGATAAATCTAACTTGTTTGAGGATTATTACCGACATGAGGGTGTCGTAAAATGAAAAACAGATATTGTACAATGACATATTCTATACAGAAAAGGAAACCAAAAAATGAGGTTCAAGACTATCCACTACTATGACTCCCTTGATATAGGTTAATGATCATCCCCTGCATGCAGAACATCTAGTCATCAATCAAATATTCAAGAACTCTAATGGTATTGGGATGGTGGGGTGTCACTATACACTAAATTTTAATGAATAAATTAAATATTCTTATGCCTTTTTTGGAAAGGCCTTAATGAGTATTGCGATGTTTCATGGGTAAAAACTCCAGTGTTATACAACCAGATGAATATGAAGTATAAAATCCCATTCAGGGCCAATGCAATGATGCTCCAGAATGTGTTTTATGAAAATTTATGTCAATATTTATATGATGGGACCAATTGTATTAAAATTAAATTACTATTTAGTATTTCTCAAATTTTTATAATTAAATGATGAAAATGGTTTCCGATCCACTCCAACGAGGGACTTTCAGGACATAACCTAGAAATTCAAGAGCTTCTTAACTCTAGATGGATTATCTAAATCATTATAGGATTAGAAGGATGATCCCCCACAAAGGGATGACACATTGAAGGGAGTTCATCACCCAATGAGAAAAATAATATATCTTTCAGATGTGGGATATAGGTGATTTTTTAGGATTAACCTTCTTTCTATCATCTTTTTTTTGAGGTTGGCACTTTATGTCTTGTTGTATCCACCACTTTCCTTGTATGTTACATTTTTTTAATAAACTTATGGTAATGTGTTTGTATTTAAAACCCATGACTGATCTGTCTTGTTATGTATGTATGTATATATATTTGATATGTATATTTGTTTAAAAAAATTAATAATTTTTTTTGGTGTATATGAATTTGATTAAGAATTATTGCAATATATATATATATAATGTATAAAATAAATTTGGAATGAGTGTTTTATAAAAAATAGGAGAAGATTAATTTTAAGAAAACTTTTAAACAAAAAAAATATTTATGAGAAACTTGTTTGATAAAAAAACATTATAAAAAATATTTTGAGGAAAAATAGTAATAATAATTAATATTTAATATTTATCAAAATATTTGGAAAGTAAATTTTTTTAATAAACTGTAACAGAGTATACAGAATAATAAAAAAAGGATACATTATTTTTTATAAAAAAATATAATAAAAATATTAAATTAATTATCATCCTGTACAATGTTACCAGAAACCTATTGCACACAAATGTTATTTCAGGCCAAGGGTAAAACTCGTATCAATGACCTAATGGTAGTATACTATTTTCCATATGAAAAAATAGTTTTTAATATATTCTATTATTCTCATGTAATAGTGTTCTTGTGATATAATATATTTAATATTTCTATTATATATACAATGTGCCTCGATGAGCCCCATAATCCAATGGTAACTCAACATGTCACTCTAAATATGTTTCATTAAATATTCTAATTTTTTTAAATAAGATCATAAATTTAAATTTATTAAAATTTCTAAGAACTATTCTTACTTCTATTAGGTTTTTAAATTAATATGGGTTAGGTAATTAGACATCACTATCTATTATTCCATCATTATTGGATAAATTATCCAAAAAATACCAATGGGTCTTGTATAAGTCCTATAAATTTTGAAGGTATTGGAATATTTATATCATTTGAATCATTTAATTCAGAATTTCTTTTTAAGGGAATAAATAATTTTCCATATAGTAAATTTTCTCTTAGGATATTGAAAACACTCAACAATGTTGGACATAATCTATTACATTTTGGACATAAAAAAGATTTTTTTTAGTAATAACATTTTGAAATGAATTTACTGTAATTTTTTTTCTAGATACATCATTTAAAAATTTAATACTTTTTTCTATTAGTACTTCTATTCAGAAAACAAAAACCACAAATGATAATCGAAATATAGAATTATAACCTTATCCATTTTACAATTTGTTAAAATCTACTAAGGAGGCCTTATATTGTGGATATCACATAAACAAACCTAAATGTATTACAAAATTTATAGATATTAAATTATATTTAGAATTTAAAATATTTTTTTTGAGTAGAAATTATTATTGGTTAAATAGTCATTTCTTAATGGAAGTACAATAACTTTAAGCTTCTATGAAATTAACAATTTGGTCCATAATTTTCGTAATAGTTATTAGAAAATTAATCCATGTTGAAGTGAATGAATATTATGTTACAATTATTTTGAATCATTATTTAATTTTCTAGCATGTGGATAATCTTGGTATAAAGGGGAAGATAAAAGAAATGTCTATATTTCTTTTTGAAACAGTTGAGGTATTCTCCAATTACACCTCATTTATAGTGTTTATTTATATCTTGCAACACAAATTCATTGATGATATGAAATAACTGAAATATTTCTGTCAGTAAAATATTAAATAAACATGAGATGGGAATTAATGGAACAACTTTGATCATATATTGACTTATTTTTTACCAGAACTTCTTAAAATAATGTTTGGTCTTTCTACATATATTTTTTGTCCCTTTGGAACTTACAATAGTCAATATTCTTGTTGGAATATTTCCAAAAATACTTACGACAAATCTTATTTGATAATGATAAATTATCCATATATATATGTGGTGATATTAATTATAATACATAAAAAAAGAATATTGATGTTTATTTGATCCCAATAATTAAATATTTATTTTCATTATGTAACATTGGTATGAATACATTTTATATAGTTGTAGATCATAATTTCACAATAGTGGTTGTATTAATATGTAAAATCAATGAATTTTTTATGTATGTTATGTTATATAAATGGAGTAAAACATGTCTTACAATCATTTTTGTATTTCATGGCTGAGAAAAAACTGTTAATTCCTAGAAATGGGAGAAATAGAAGTTATTTTGACTACCATTAGAGATTTTTTATTATAGGTCACCCTTTTTGAAGGACCAAAAATAATTTTACAAAAACTAAAATTGAATGAGATGAACCTCTAGTTGGGATCTCAAGTATTTAGGTGAAATCTATCATATTTGTATCACCTCTAGATTCTTTTTGACCAACCAAAAATAATAAAAAATACTGGTTTTAGAGAGATCATAAATGGATAAACTGGATTATTTTTTGGGACCTTCCATATTTTTATTATTTTTTGGTTTATCACATGTTATATGTAATCAATATTTAGAATAATTTTTTATAACATATTTTATACCATGTTAGAAACACTCAGTAAGACTATATATAATATAATGCCATAATTTAATATTGGAAAATTTTTGAGATTCCATGAACTTGAAATATTTAAATACAAAATAACATAAAATTTAATAAATCCAAAAGTATCTTATGTACATTCTAAATAAATTATTTTATTATTATTTTAATGGATCTAGTATTTGAGACTTCCAGATTGTCATCCCTCTAATTTTTCTCACTCACTCAGAAATGAACATATTACCAGTTTAAATAGTTATAAATTTCTTATCATAATGAAAGGATTACTACTATGTTTTCTTATAGGGATGTATAATTATTAAATCAAGGATTTTTTGACCTAAATATAATATTTCATAAAAGATATTTTGTAGAAACATTGTATTTTGATTTATTGATTATGAAACTAATGGATGTCATTTTAATTTTATGTAAATTTGGGAGAATATTATTGCACATCTTCTTCGACTCAATGGAACATTTAATTTTACATTTTCTAAAAAATGATAAATTTGGATGGAAATTATAATTATGATTGATGAACCAATTTTACATATGTATGAAAAAGTAAAATATGAAATTACAAAACAAATAATTAGTTGAATGGCCAATAGAATATGCATACTTCTGGGGGGATTTCAAATTTATTTACATTTTATTTTCAATTGGAATATCATTTTAAACATAACTGGATGAGTCATAATGAGACAAATGTTGTTTATGTCACACACCATAATTTTTTACTTTTTATTCAGGCTAACCTTGTTCTTATGGGTAGTCAAGAATAATTCCTTTCAAATGAAAAACTTCACATAAGTCTTATATATTTTTTGCTAAATTGTCATGAAATGACAAGATTTTTGTAGTATGTGCTACTTTTTTTCTCTTGCCATTTTTTTATAATAGATATGTCAATTTATATTAATTATTTTATAGACCATATATTGACCATATCAAAAAACAATTTATATATATTACATCAGCTTTTTTTTGAAGAATGACATCAATAGAATTTTTCATATTGATTTCAATGATGGGTATGTTTAGTTTATTTTGACCAGGTAATAAATCAGTTTTTAATGATATCTATTTTTTATTATTATTTATAGGTAACACAACCTAAAAGTATATTTTATAATCCATTGTGTGTTCTTTAAGGCCCTCCATCAAAATTCATAATGTCTTATTACAGTTATGGGGTTAATGGATTTTGATTCCATATATTCAAAAATGGTGAATCAATGAAATGAATGAATAGTTGTTTTTTAATTGATATAATCATAAAGAAAGTGTATTATATATTTTTGGTATACTGGATGAAATAATAGGGTAATGTTATATTGGACCAAATTATGTATCAATTTTTAAATTTCATTAGTTTTATACTGATTGTGGGTTGTGTGTTCATCCAAAACATTGAGTCCCAAAAATTAAATATAATAGTCTAATTGAATCAAATGAACCATTTGTGTTGGACAATCATGCAAATCATGTCTATTATGAAAATTATTTCAATTTTTTGAGAGAATTTAATGAATGGTAGAGTGTAATAAAAATGAAATCACATAAAAATATGTATTTTTTAAAATAAAAATTGTTCTGTGGAAGTGAAGCCTATTGAAATATTTCTAAAAAAACCAAAATATATGTCTTACCCAATGATATATATATATAAATGATGAAACCTTCAATTTAATGTATGATGATATTGATAATGTTGATTAATTAATCAGGGATGATGAAACTTATAGTCTTACGGAAATTTGATGAGGTTAAAGATGAGGATGAAGAAATTTTACTACATGAAAATGATGAAAAAGATGACAGTTGATGTATTATATTCATGTATTTATTATTTTTTATATTTTTCATTTATGTTAATTATTATTTAAAGGTAATATTATTTGTCTTAGATGAATGAAATTGATGATATACGTTGTTCTTTCATTGATTCCAGGAATTATTACTTTTTTATATTTAATATTTGAATTAACATTCATTAGTAGTTTTGAATATTCTATTTTCAGGGTATTTTTTTGTTTTTTATGTTTGATAACGATATTAAAAATTATTTACATGTTAAATTTTTATGTTTTGGAATTTATTTAAAAGAAATTATTATATCCAGGTATTGATTAGTTTTTTATATTTGATATCTGTATTGATGATTTCTAATAGGTGAGATTATTATATTATGTTATTTATTAGTTTTTTATATTTTATATTTTTGTTAAAAATTACATATATATAATATTATTTGTTTTATATGGATAAATATTCTCCAAAATATCTATTTCTTTCTCTCACTAATGTCAAACATTCTACCGTTGTTCACAATTCATCTAATTTTCATGATGCTACACTTATTAGGATGGCTATAGTATTTCTTGATTGATTATTTTCAAACCTATTGCATAAAAGATATCATTTAATTATTTTGGACCTCTTTTATAGAGGTCTATTTAATTTTTTGTGATATTTATTTTATGTTATGTTTTTTTATTAATTTATGAATGAATATTATGGTATTTTTATTTTCACAATTTTTCACATTTATTTTTTGGTCAGGCTGGTGAAATTATACAAAATTATTCTTTTAAGCCATGGGTGTCATGGGGATAGGTTTCCATCTCCATTTTTAGTAGATGTTTGATCACCAGATTGTATGTTATAAATAATATATATATTTTAAAAAAACAATTACTAAAATATTATTTTTAATTGTATTTTAGAATTAATGGTATCTGATTATTGATAGCCTGAGGGATCCTATCAGGGAGGCATGAAGGATTTCTATACATGAGAATTTTGATTAGTTTTTACACAACTTCAAAAATATATCTATGGAAAGATCTTCTTCTACTGTTTCCGGTCATTCATAAATCTTCCATCAACCTTACTATATCTCAGCAGAACCATTAGGGGGATTATGCTCATATTGGCTTGGAGAGACATTTAGGAAGAGGTCATCATGTAGATGTTAGAGCTGGGGGGAAAGAGTTCAACCAGCGGTTCATAAGTCATATATTTATCATAGAAATATGACATATGGAAGTGATATTACTTATTAATGTATATATAAATTAAATGACAAATTAATATTTATATTATACCGAATGCTAATTACCCATCTATTATGGAGATATATGTTAGTAAGAATATTTATACAGATCCCCATACTGGATAACTTATAGGTGACCTAAAATTTAATATATTGGTTAGTATTGTTTTAAAAAAAATCAATAATATTAATTTTTTTATTTTAATTTGAAATTATTTTTTAACGATACATATATGGATTAAACTTCACATTCATGATAGAGTCAAGATGATAGAGAAGAATATGTTATTGTTGATTTACATTTCAATGATGGGGTCTGGATAATGTAGACTATTAAAGGTGTTAAGAATGTTCGAGAGATCGGTATTGGTTCCCAACTGAAAACTATGAATTACTGTAGTATATATGTGATGTCATTGGTGAGACAAAATGGAGCTTGTGGTGAGTCATCGGCGATACCTTTGTCCATGTGATAGTATGATAGGAAGTTGAGAAATTAAAATGAGATGATACACCGGATGCAGGTAGGGAGTTTGGAGGAATGTGAGAAACAACATCATAAAGAAGAGCATATATTGGAGTATATGCAATGGCTTGTGTGTGGTGTTAGAATTCATTCCCCTCACCCTAATCCTTAGAGTGATCCTCCTCTCCTGATACCAGTTTATGTTGTTTGATTCTTAACACTATTCTGTATTTTTTGGTGGTATAGATATTATTTATAATATAATGTAATGATTTTATTATATATTTTAATTTTTGAAATTATTTTTAATATATCTATATTTTGTTATTTTTATTATAAAAATGTATATAATTGGTATAAATAACTATATTTCTCACAATTAGTTATTTGTGATTGAACCATAAAAATTAATTATTTAACATATTTTCATGAATTATTTGAAAAAAAAATTATGTTTCATTGCAAATAATATGTATTTGTGATGGGAAGTCACAAAAAAAACTCAATAGTGACCCTTTTTTTTTGCAATGTTCCATTAATGACAGACTTCCGTAAAAAATGATTTTTTATGGGTGTCTGTTATTAATGATCCATCAATAAAAACATACTCTATTAGTGTATAAATATCTTCCAATCCTTCTTCATAGAATCGTTAAAAATAGATAAAATATCTTTTTCACCTATGATCACTCAGGGAAATACAAAGACATTTTAGATTAGTGAGTTCAAACCCTCAATAAGGTTTAAAAATTATCTATTATACAGTAGGATATTATCCATATATAACAAATATGTTAGATACACAATCATGAGTGAATTTAAATGATTAAAGGGAAAATATCATGAAATAATAATAAGTTTTCATGAGGAACAATTTCATGATAATGTAATGTGGTTTAGAGGAGTATAACCATGCCACATGTTCATGAACCATTATATATGCCACGTATTAGGGATATAAAATCATATTAAAATAAACAAAATCAATTATTACAATATTTGGATTGTTTTATTATAATGTAATAATGAAATGTGTAACAAATTTAACATTTAATTTTAAGAATGGGTAAAATATTCATTTCAATAAGTTATAATAAAATTGCATGTATTACCACTAAAATGACATAAAAATATTCCAAGACTAACCACTAAGATACCATCAATATAATAACATTATCAAATTTGATTCGTTATGAACTTATGTCATGGATGATGAGTTACGTGTCATAAACAAAGACCAAGGATCACTACCATGGACATAAAAATAGTTTATTGACCCCAACCTAGGGATCAAAAATGTAGTCTAAGGCTCCCTACCAAGGTGTCTTGAACATGATATCATGAGATAAAAACCCAAAAATAATGAAATGGGTGGTTATAAAACTCGATGAACAAGTTATATCATAATTATATATCCATAATTATATACACCATATGAGTATGAAATCAGCAATAAATCCATTAAATTAATTCCATGATTAACAAATTTAACCAAAATGGGTAATGATGAAAATAATGTAACAATATTCGTAAATACCAATCAATTAAGGTAATAATGTATTTTTTATTAACACTATGTATAATAAATGGAATATGGTGTACTTAATAAATTCCAAGTTCAATTGAATATATAACTATCTATGTGAACACTATTCTTTTAAAAGAAATAATTACTAGTTATTCATAAAAGAACATCATTTTAGGATGTTTTATATTAATACATAGGTGATATCAAGGAAAGAAAAATGTAGGGTTGTATTATTTATCTCAATGGGATTTCATTTTAACCACACACACATACATAAAATCATGGATAATGAATTAGATAATTATTTGGTTATAGTATCCATTTATGACAATGAAATTTTTCAAGGAAATAAAACATAATAATTTGATGAATGGTATAATATGAAAAAGTGTTTACACAAATAAAAATTAGTAAAAGGAAGATAATAAATCATATTGGTTTTGGGAAAATGAGTTATTAGTTTTTACAAAACATTTAACTGAAGAGGAAAATATTATTTTAATGGATGTACAATAAATATTAGAAAATAATATTCTAAATTTTTTTGATAATTAAAATTTATAATCATAATAAAGATTCTTAGAAGTAATATTTGGGAAAATAGATAATATAATAAAACAAAAATATTGCATTGATCTTATAAAACATTTATTGAAAGACATGTGTACATCTAACTGGATCATTACATGCATAGATTATGTTATTTCTAGAGTAAAATCCACACACTCCAATTATTATATCATTAGTATAATAGTAACATTTTTTTCTCATACCAGAATCATACATTTACCATCAGAAGAATACTCCACCAAAAAATAATTTTTGATCATTTCTACATCTAGTTAAATCATTATAAGTATTTTTGTAATGATCAATCTTTTATTTGATCTAATACATAAGGAAATGATATTCCATAGATTGGACATAAATAAAGATATTTTCACAGTAATTTAGTAAGGTTTATTCATTATAATTTCAAGTCATGTTCATAGTGAAACAATATAAGTGATGTTTGATTATAGATAATTCAATCAAAGTAAAATTATACTACATTTTTTTTGAACCATTTTTGGTTGAATTATTTTCCATCAACATGCTTAAAAATATTTTTCT
This sequence comes from Viscum album, assembly GCA_963277665.1. NCBI lineage: Eukaryota > Viridiplantae > Streptophyta > Magnoliopsida > Santalales > Viscaceae > Viscum > Viscum album. The sequence goes on along the minus strand of OY728141.1, from coordinate 1,360,207,524 downwards.
ATATCTATTCGTGTATAATGTCTTATTTTTGGTTACGTTTAGTACAATAATTTCACCAGTACTAGAATTTCTCTATTTTGGGACTCGTAATCTTTATATTGTCTTTTGGTCCACTCTAGTGGAAGAGAATCTTGATCTCCTCCAGTGGTGGTAGTTGGTTTTCTAGAATAATCTGTTAATCTCGATTTCTATGTGATCCAGTCATTATTAGATAGAACCACCCATGAGGGTGGTTACCCTTACGTTTGTTTAGTATTTGTTTGGGATTTACCTATGGATAGTTCCTACAAGACTGTATCATTTTTATTTAGGTCATTTATCATATTTTTTTAAGAAATGACTAATTTAGTAAAAAGTAAATATCATATCTTCGTCAAAATTGAAATATTATCCATATTATTCATTAGTCTAACATGATGTTTTAAAAAATAATCATAGAAAAAAATAACATTTTCAAAAACAATGATGATGATTTAAATCATTTAGTACTGATTTATGTAATTTTTATTGTCTTCTCTAAAATTAATAAATTTCAATCACATAAACACACATCTAATTTATATTATCAATATTATGGGAATTTCATAAAACTCAAAAAATATATTTCTTCAACTTATGCTAAAATAAAAAAAATATTTTCATGTAAAAAAGACATCAGGCTACTTAATATATATATCTTCCTCATTCCATCCATTTGGAAATAATATTTTGACATCATTTAAGCAATATTTTATTTTATACTTGTGGTGAGGGGAAGAAATATTTTTATAGATTCAATACATGGTTCAAAATAAAATTTAATAAAATTTTCAACTCCATTGACTTGAGTGTAACCCTTAAAAAATATTCCCACCTTGTTCATGATCACTTTATCCATTTCATTTAGTTTTCTTTCTTATGATCAATTACCTTTATTCAATAACATTTTAATCCATTGGCTTAAATTCCAACTCTCATGTGTTATTTTTCACAATATTATCATATTAATCATTAATCAGTTTTATCAACTGATTGTTCTATAAAGCCTTATTTATATTCTTAGGGTTTCCTTGAAATCATAGAGGTATGAGATATTGTGTTCAAAGATATCATTTCTTGAACTCTTGGATTTTGGTATGCAAGGATTTAATTAGCCTCTAACTATTTTTTTTATAATGGATTAATTGAATTTTTTATCTCCTCATAATTTGATGTATCAAAATTGACTTCTCAACAATGCACTTCACAAAAAAAACAATATTTTCAAATTTTCAATTTCCTAATTTATCTAAAATAATATATTGTTCTTCATGATCATCCAAATTTTCTTTCCTCCTACATCTAACAAAAGATTATTCAAACACCTTCACAAGGCCAGTGTCATCAATCATTTCAGATTCCTTGTTGATAGAGTGACAACATCTTCTTTTAGATGAATATCCTAAAAATATTCCATCAAAACCATCATACTCAATCAAGCTAATGGTTCTTTATTTAACCATGATGATACAATGATTTTCAATCACCCAATAAAAACTAAAAATCTATGTGTTATGATAAGAAATTTTTCTACATTTTGAAAAAAAAACTCAAATAATGAATGTGAATCACTACACTAGTTTCTTACTGACAAAAGTAATGAAATATTCCATATTCAACCTATATGTTTTGAGCATTATCCACCAGAATTCTATTATTAATTCAAGAAATATTTTTTGGGGTTGTATGTGGTGGACTATACTCATGTCTATTATTCTCAAAATACCATGCACTATCTGAAAATAATAAAAATATAGATTTATTTTTGATAGAATAAGAGTCATGTCAAAAATAATACACAGTTTATTAGTATCTGTGAAAAAGTTCATATCTCATTGAAAATAGTCTTTGCAGCAACATGTGCCATAAGGCATGGAAGTAAAATTAGTGATAGAAATTCTTATTCCATTATATGAAATATTATTTACTATAGAAACTGGGTCCTATTGCAAATACAGTGTTGGTAGAGTAAATAAAAACTAAATATTTCATGTAGTATTTACAACAAATCTAAACATCCATCACAAAATGCCTTTTCATTTTCAGCAATAACTATTTATAGTGAGTAATATTTGAGATGATTTTAGACCTAAATAATCTTTTATAAGTAATGTATCCTATATACGTCCCTAAACGACATTCTCCCATACTAATTTCTTAGATCTTATTTTGAAATCCTTTCAGATTCCTCTCTCACATCGCTAAATATGTATTTATATTTTTTGAGGAACTTTTTCAGAATCACAACAATAAATTTATTATATTAATCTTCCATATTGATGTTATTTACACAAAGCCTTAGAAATTGATTCTTCGTTTACCTTATTTTATAGTAGGAATTAATAATAAAAATAATGGATAATTTTTTTAATTTACATTAGTTAATAATAATTATAAATAATTAGTAAAAATTAGTAATATTTATGAAAAATAAGTATTAAATAGTTGAAATTAGTAGTAAAAATATTAATTATTATTAATTAGAATTAGTTAGAGGTAATTAGTATTAATTAGCTGTAGTTTGTAGCAACTAGTTATAATTAGTAGTAATTAGCCGTAATTAGTTGTAATTAGAATTGATTAGCATTAAATTGCATCAATTGCCAATAACTAGGATATTTCATTAATAATTACCAATAATTAATAATAATTTCCAATAACTAGAAATAATTACCCGTAATTACTCATAATTAATAATAGTTACAGGTAATTAGTAATAATTAGTAATAATTGATGTTAATTATTAACAATTACTAATAATTAGTAATAATTATCAATAATTACTAACAACAAGTAATAATTACCTATAATTTGTAATAATTTCCTATAATTAGAAATATTTTTCATTATTCCCTATAATTATCAATAATTCTATGTAATTAATGAAAATTTGTAACAATTAGTAATAATTATCGGTAATTAGTATTAATTAGGGATAATTAATAATAATTTCCCATAATTAGAAATAACTAGAACTAAATACCATTAATTACCAATTACTAGTAATAATTTGCAATAACTAAGGATAATTACAAATAATTGGTAATAATTATAAGAATTAACAATAATTACTAATAATTTGCAATAATTAGTAATAATTATTGATAACAAGTAATATTTACTAATAATTATATTTAATTACAAATTATTAGTGATAATTTGAAATAATCACTAAAAATTAGTAATAATTAATAATAATAATAAGTCGTCATAACTATTAATATTTAATAATTTGAAATAATTGGTGATTATTATTATTAATATAAAATAATTAATGATAATTAGTAAAATAATAATAATAATTGATAATAATAAATAATTAGTATTATTTTTTAATAAATATTGTTAATTAGTAATAATATGTTAATATTTGGAATACTTTATCATAATTAATAATAATTTTCTATAATTAAAAATAGTTACTAATAAGTTGTAATAATTACCAGTAATTTGTGATAATTAGAAATAATTATAAATAACTACTGATAATTAGTAACAATTAGAAATTGATACTGATAATGAGAAGCAATTATTGATAACTAGTAACTAATTAGTAAACTATTTTAATAATTGCCCATAATTAGAAATAATTACTTATAATTAGTAATTAATTACTTATAATTATTGAAAATATATAACAATTTGAAATAATTATAGATAATTAGTAATAATTAGTAATAATTAGCAATAATAATCGATAAGATGTAATAATTAGTAATATTTACTGAAAATTGCTGATAATTAGTAATAATTAGTAATAGTAAATGATAATTTTTTGTAATTAGTAATAATTAATGATAATTTTTGAAAATTACTAAAAAGTATTCATAATTATTGGTAATTATTATAAAATAGAAATAATTAATAATAATTATCGGTAATTAGTACTAATTTTCAATAATTACCAATATTTAATATAAATTAGAAATAATTAATCATAATTAGTAATAATTACGGATATTTATTAATAAGTACCAATATTTAGTAATAATTTATATCAATTATAGATTAATATCGTTAATTATTGACAACTACAAATATCTAGTAATATTTTGTAATAATTTGTAATAATTACTGATAACTAATAATAATTAATAATACATACCAATAATTACTAATAATTAATAACAAAATAGTCATAGTTACTGATAACTTTTAATAATTGTATATAATTATTAATAATTATTAAATATTTTTAATAAACAGTTATACATTTCGATAATTAGAAAAAAAATTAAATAATTACTAATAATTTGAAATAATTATAAATAATTATGGATCATTAGAAATATTTCAATTGTGGTGTTTAATAATTACAAATAATTAATAGTAATATTAATAATTACTGATAATTAGTAATAAATTTTGGATAAGTATTATTAGTAAGTAATAATGTGAAACAATTACCAAAATTTATCAAAAATTACTAATAATTATTAATAATTTGTAATAATTAGTAATAATTAGTAATATTTATCCATAATTGGTAATAATTACTTATAACTAGGAATAATTTTCTATAATTACCTTCAATAATTAATTATTTTTTATAATTATTGATAGTTTGTAATAATTTTGAATAACGACTTATCATTTGTAATTACTTGTAATTGGTAATAATTACAATTAATTAATATTTTGTAATTATTTTTTTTTCAAATAATCCCTTCCTTAAATTAGATTAATCTTACGAAATTATTTTACATTCAATTTAAAAAAACTATAGACCATAGATGTAGGAAAAAATTTTCATTAGAGTATCATGACTGGATTACTTATAACATAAAACCAAATTATTTTTAGGTAAATATTTTATATATTTAGGGTGTTATTTTTTTAAAATTTTCATTATCAAACCAAACTTTGTTTTGTATGGGAAAATTATCTCTCCTTTTAAGAAATGTGATCTGATGAGAATTGAAACATTTGAACGAGATCATCTTCATCTGTTGTGTTTTAAATTTAGCAATATTTATATTTTTTGTATCAATTTAGTTAATGTAATTTAGGAGAAGATAAAAATAATTTGGTTTCATATCCAACACAATTTAAAAGTTTAGTACATGAGGTTTTTGGCCCGTATTTTTTCTAAATAGAGACTGAGAATGATTATTCAAATATCATGTTGGAAGAATCTTAATTGTATGAGTTTCAGAAATTTTATTAGGATTCCTTACATTTAAATTCCATGATAAGAAAATATTTTGTTGTTATTATATTTAGGGAAATTAAATAAGATAATGGGATTCCAAATAGTTTTTCTGATAAAATATTTTCTTTGGTTAAATTATAATTATTTAGGGGAAGTGTGTTTCTTATAAATTTCAATGAATGTAAGAGGTTGGTATATAATTTTTGTCTTGGTTTTCCAAGGATCCATTATTGTTAAAATTTTCATGTCTTATAGTATGGTGAATATAGTTCATCTTTTAATTATCAAACATGTGGACAATCAAGGTACAATGAAGAACAATAATGAAATTCCAGAATTATTCTTGCAAAATGGTTGAAGTATTTCCTACTTACTACCAAATTTCATTATTTATTTTCGTCTCACAACACAACCTATAAGGAACTAGCCTTAAACATTTCATTTTATTGTATCTTTATACTATAGTTAAGATTCAACCATTCCTAATGATCCCTTAGGTTTAAAGTTTTATGGAATTAAGTCTAAAAAATTATATTAAAGTCCATATATTACAATGCAGTCACTTATACTTAGACTCCATTTTCCCATAATGTAATACTATCAAAATAAAACATGTATAGTTTTCATGATAAATATTCATTACATTCTAGTTTTACATCTTTTTTATTCTCACTAATCCTTAAAATGATTGAATTTTTTTAAAAAAATATAGGATGAGCACAAAAATCTCATTAAGGGATATAAAATGGTAAACTCATTTTATTATTTGGAAAAAACCCCAAAAATATTTAACTTTATCACAATATTCAATGATTATATAAAATAAATCATAAAATAATTAAGTAGAAACACTTTTTCTCAAATAAATTTTTTTTTGATACATATCAAGAAATTAAACCCCCATTTAAACAACTTAGATAATCATATTCATAAACGATTTTTAACTCGTGTTAGAAATTACTCGACCCCAGTTAAGTCCAAATGAGAAAACATCCTATTTAAATTTGTATTTCCATCCTTTGAGGAAAATTAACACCACCCAAGACATTATAAAGCACACTAATTGTATATATTGTATCAGACTCACATGTTGTATAAGCTGTATCTGGCTCACCCATCTTATATTCTATATAGTGATCACCAAAAAATATCAATAATGATGGAGTACCATATCATAAATAAAAATGATTATACCTTTTTATTATAATTATAAAATACTTTAGAAACCTTTTTTAACCCATAATCTAAAAACATTCCATTTTCACATAAAAATACAGAAAAATGGCCATTTTTTCTAAAAAATGATTTAAAATAAAATATTCATAAAATATTCAGGAAATGATTTCATTATAAATTAAACATCTAAACATTTAACATAATCTCTAAATTAATGAAAAATTATGATGGATGTAAATTCCATTAATGACATATATGTTACATAGAACAATGTTTCTACACCTTGATAAATAAATTCAAAAATCTCCATATAAAAATTTAAAAAGATTCATTTTAAAAACATTTGAAATAAATTAAAAATATAAATAAAATTTCAATTATAATTAATTTATGTCTATGTAAATATGTCCACAAATTAATTTTAGAAATATATACATGGAAGAAAAATATTTTAAAAATGAAATCATGAAAACATTTAAAACAACATGTTAAGTTAAAGTGCCCCTTTCCATGGGTTTGAATTGTCTCGTACATTATTTATCTTATGGAATAATAAAATTATTTTCATTATTTAATTTTTTAAGAACCTCTTAATTTTTATTATTATTTTAATTTTATTTATTTTCAAGTTACATTGAATTACGAAATTAATTAATTTCATGTATGCTAATTTGATTATGTTCGATTCATATATGAATAATGACTTCAGTAAGTTGAATATGGTCTAAGAGTTCATTATTACAAAATATATATTGTATTAATCATGGAATAATTTTAAATTTTATACATAAATTATATTTTTAAAACAATCCATGAAAGATATTTGTAAAAATAAACTACTTCACAATCAAGGAGATGGTAGGTCTCATATTCGTAAGGGTAATGTTACCATTTTTGTCAATTATGATAAAAAGAAGGTAATAATTAGATTTTATTTTAATAATTATTATTATATAATAAATATAATATTATATCATTAAATAAACGTAAATATATCATTAATGTGATGTAGTGATGAAAATCATGTCACATCTCTTCGTGGAGGTGGTAGTCTACACGTATGCATGAACGACAATATCATTTTTCAAAAAATTGAATGGTAAGAAAATATAAAATATAATATATTTAAATAAGGATAAATATGAAATTTTTATAACATATAGATATTATATCCATCATTATAACTTTCCTTGATAGGTGGTGGTAGAGATAAAATTACATAGATTCCTAAGATGGTAGTTCGTTGTACACCCGATCAACAATTTTTTATTCCAATTTAATGGAAGAGGAGATTAATATAATTTATTACATTAACATGGAAACATATAATAATAATGAATATAATGGTGTTATTATTTTATCATTTTTTTAATATTTGATGGTGGTGGAATAAGAAATAAAATGAAAATGCTTTTTTAAGAGCGATACATCTTCTTCAGACAACATCTTTAGGTTTATACATAAAGCCTCCCTATGATGGTTTTATGATCATGTATGAAAATATATGACATGGTGAGGGATTTAAGAATGCTATTTTAGTAGGTATTGGATGAACCAAAAGGCTATTTATGTGTTCATAGGATATGAGAGGGGGATTCCTTTTATATGTGGGGGTGAAGACATAATTGTAATGTTTAAAAATAAAAAAATATATTAATATATTAATCGAAAAAATGGATCCAAATAGGAACATTTAAAAATATTAGATTTCATTAGTTCTAATTAGGTCAGTTAAATAAAATTTAGATAAGTTTATAGGTTATTTTATACCTTATCGCTTAAGTTTAACACCCGGTAAACATGTTTTAACCTTAACTCTATTATAAACTATTTACATTTTTTCAGTAAATTGTGATAAAAAATTAATCTTATCTTATTAAATAAATTATTTTATTATAGTAAAAATATGAAATCCATTTTATTAAATTCAATTTTATTATTTGGGAGAGTGTAAATTTAAAATTAAATAAGAAAAATGTGGTGAAAAGCTAATTTTCATAAATATTTCTTTTAGTGTCTAATTTTTTTTATTCTAAATTGAATTATAAAATTAATTCAAAATAAAATAATTGTATTATTAATAATATTATTGAAATAATATTTGTTTGAAAATATTTTAAAACCAAGTAAAATATTTAAATTATTGAAATCAAAATATAATTTTCAATGAAAATCAGTGTTTTCAATATTTATTGAAAAGTAAAACATTTCAGAAATCACTCAAAAATTCATACAATGATTAATTTTATATTATAAATTACAAATTAATTTTTTTTTCAAATCAAAATTCAATATTATGAAATGAAAACTTTAAATAAAACCATATAATCCATGAAAACCCAATTAGGTAAGAAATAATGCTTTTTTCATTTTGATATAAAAGTATGAAATATTATTATAATGAATATAGTTCTCTAAAATTTCCCCCATGGTGAAGCTCAGTCGGTAGATACTCCTGTGGGTCTCAACGAGTTCTTGAGTTCATGTCTCACAGAGTTCATCCATGTACTTCTTGTTGCATGATAGTCCCTTCCCCGAATAAACTAAGGCTTCAGCTTCAACTTTTAAAAAAAATATAATTCTCTAAAATATAATTAATTAATAAAAATAAGGCATGAAATTAAGTTATTATCAACTTTTCCTAGGTTGGTATATTCATACCCCCTTTTATAAATTTCACCCTCATAAATATATTCATTACTTAAAAAATTGCGATATTTTTCCTTCATAGTATTTTATGATTATTATGTTGCATATTTTCCCCTTGGATTTTTCAAAAAAACCATAACTATTTGAATAAAAATATTCCATATGACCAATTCTCTATGTTCACGAATTTTAACAAGATATTCTTAATTAGTGGTTTTCTTCCAAATAAACTACTTCAAATCTTAACAAATGAGAAGCATTTATCACATATTTCCATAATAATGAAACACGAAATATTTCATGTACCTAAGATAAAACCAAAGGAAAGTAAACTCGATAGGAAACTAATTAAAAATTATCTTGGAATTTATATGATCTAATTAACTGAAAAGATATCTTTCCCTTTTTACCAAAACACATAATATTTCCCCACGGATATACTTTAAGACAAATATGATCATTTACCTCAAAAAAATATTTCTTCCTTAAGTTATCATCATAGCATTTTAGCCCACTAAAAGTCACACCCAAGTGTTGTTGAATCATCTTCACCTTTCACAACCATTTATTCTACCAAATATGGTACCAATAACATTATTTACCCTACTTCCCCTAATAAGCTCAGGTGTGACACCGAATTCTATAAAATGACTCAAAAGGACTCATTTGTAATCTACAATGAAAAATATTATTATTGGAAAACTTAAATAATTAAATATTTTGATCTCAAATTCGTTGTTAATCCATAAAAAATCACTAAACTTTTATTTTATGGTCAGAATATCTCACGAACCGTCCTCGGGGCCCATGCCGTGACTACCCCAAGCCCGCCTCTCATAGGCCAGGGTCTGGCGACTAGCACCAAAGGCGTAAATCCCGATAACTGGGAAGGAATTGCCTTTATAAAAGAAAATAAGCACTATAGAGTAAGAAAGCGGAAAAAAAGTAAACACTAAGTACAAGAGAAGTGCTGAAAATTAAATGGGCCAGAATACAAACCCAAAAGAATGTACAACTACAACTGAACAAGTACAACAGAAAAGATATCAGCTGGAAAGACGGAAGCGGCTCCTGGGTCGTCCTCCTCGGATCCTACCTGAAGGGTAGGTACAGATGGCGCAGCTCCTGGTTGTCCACCACGGATCCTACCTGAAGGGTAGGTACAGATAGCCTCCTCCACGCTCTCGCCCGTCAACCTCCTCTGTGTGTCGTCTCGTCGTGTAGTCCACCTCCTGGTACTGAATCTTCGTTTAGTCCACCTCCGGGTACTGACTCGTCGTGTAGCCCACCTCCGGGTACCATCCAGTCCTCGAACACTCGGCCTCCGTCACCACTGCCCGTCGTCTGCAACCAACACAACGAGGTGCGGGCATAGCCGGTGCATGGGTGAGTATAACGATACTCATTAGGGACCCCGAGTCCCTCAAGGTATCACTAAACCAACAAGGATAACCACAATGAAGATCTCAACAGATAACCTCTACTTAGGTATATGCCCATACATATACCTAAGTTATCAAGTAACCCATCTCAATCATGAGAAAACACAAGGATTGTGAAATCAACGGATAACCGCTACCCAGGTATATGCCCATACATATACCTAAGTTATCATGTGACCCATCTCAATCATGAGGTAAACACAAAGGTCAAAAGATTCAGCTCGAACCAGGATTTTAATTAACGAAACCGTAACTGCTGAAGAGATCCGTCTCTGGAGTGTACAGTGGTCCTGTCACGACTCTGATGTACTGCTCACTAACCTAAGACTTCTGAAGTACTCCTCCTGTCGAGTACCGCGGGTCTGCGGCCAACTACCGGGCGCTCCATCCGCTGAGGGTCTGTTTCCAAATATCGGGCGCTCTCCCTAATAGCCTACAGAGGTACTCCTCCGGTCAAGTACCGCGGGTCTGCTGCCAACTACCAGGCGCTCCGTCCGTCGTGGGTCTGCCGCCAAATATCGGGTGCTCCATCCACTGGGCTAGTCGACTCACTCCATGTCGAGTCGGTCATGCAGTCGTCAGGTCTCAGTCATCTACACGGTCTCCGTACTTCGCTCGCTTGTCTCTATGAGGGTCCGCTCCACGAGCTACAGGTCGATACTCCAAGTATCTCAAAGTCCCACGAAGAAGTATCTCAAAGGACCTCCTCGTCATAGAGGTCTCAACGCAACAGTCGGCGCGTCAAACAGACGCCCAGTCTGTGAGTTATTAGCTTTTTCGTCCCCGGGGCCCGGTTGGTTTGGTGTGCGAACCAGTCCAGCCGTAACTCAACTATACCCCGAACACTCATAGGGTATACTCATAGGTACCGTTTCGCAACATGATCACCAACGCCGCTGACGGTTCGTCAAACAGACGTCTGGTCTGAAAGATATCATCTTTCGCAGTTCAAGGGGCCCGGTTGGATTTCGGGCACAATCCAACCCGGCTATAACCCAACTGCATCCAAAACTCGGGCGGAGGATGCCAAAAGTTCTGTATCGTCAACAGGAACGCAACGCAATAGACGGCGCCTCAATCGGACGCCCGGTCTGGAAGTTATTGGCTTTTTCATCCCGGGGGCCCAATTGGTTTTTAAGTAAATACCAACCCGACCGTACTCCAACTATGTCCGAACCTCGAGCGGAGTAATCCAAAAGATCTGTCTCCCTTAGATGAATCCATCAAAGTCGACAGCACGTCAATCAGACGTTCATAGCTCAAGATATGAGTGTTTCCGCTCCGAGGGCCCGGTTGGTTTCATGTACGAACCAACCCGGCCAAACCCAAAGTAATCTAAAACCTTGAGTACAATATAATAAAACGACCATCTCGATCCAAGGATTGTGTTTCCACTGACGGCGCGTTGTTTGGAGGCCCGTAGCGCAAGTTACGGGCAAAAGAATGAAAATGGTCCGAAGACGGGGGGTCTGGGGCCGGGCCAACCCGGCCCGACCCCCCCCCTGGGTCGGCCGAATCGAAACGACCCGAACCGGGTCGACCCGATCCTTCCAACCCGGCCGGGCCCGGTCCGGCCAGTCGGACCGGCCGGGCTCGGCTCGGCGGGGCGGCCGAGCAGGTCGGGTGCCGCGGGGCGCTGCCCCCCCGGGTTGGAGGGGTCGCGGCCCCGCGTAAGGCCGCGCTGATTCAGCGGACGCGGCATGTCGCCGCGTCCCATGCGGGCGATCCGGACCCGCGCGGTCACGGGTCCGCTGGACGCCGCCTCCGCGGCTGAAGCCGCGGCGGCCCTGTCCGGCGGCGCGCCGGGGCGCCGCCGCCTCAGGCCGTCGGCGCCGCCGACAGCTTCCGCGGGCCACCGGAGTTGCTCCGGTGGTCCGTTTTCTTTCCCGTCTGCGTCGTTGCCCCTCCCGGGTTCCGTTCTTCACTGCGGGATCATCAAAATGCCCTTGCGTCACGTTTTGTCGTCGCCCACCAAATCCGCACAACCACGAAGAACGGCGGAGGGTTATCGGGTCGTGTTCGTTTGGCCCGCACCCTCCACGTTAGAATAATAACAACGGGAGAATTATGCAACACATGAAACAAAAATTTTAATAAATTAAAATTGTTCATATGAATCCAGTTCATTAATTTTTAATGAAACGTTCACGGGAATATAAAAGAATTATTCACAACAACCCCTACCTCGTCAAGTTGTCGCACGCGGGTTCTTCGTAGATTTGATCGTCGTGGAAGGAGGCGATCTTCGCGTCGCGGAAGGAATTGCGTCGTCCCAGAAGGGCGTCACGTCGTAACGGAATACAGTGCACGTCGATGAACTCCGAGGTTCAAGAACAACCGATTTAATTTTAATAATTAAATCCGTGCGTTGTTAAAAACCACAAAGGAGTTTAAAAAGAAACCCGAAATATCTTACCTCAAACAGAAGATCGAAGATTTCATTGCGGACGATGGAACGTCGCAGAAGAATGTCGCGGAAGAGGAAACGTCGGCGTCGCGGCACACGACGTCGTGTCATTGATTTCCGCGGTTCGGAATTCTTCGTCGGAGGCCGGCGTTCTTCGCATTCTTCGCGTTCTTCACGTTCTTTGCAAAGAAGGGTGAAGGCACAAGATTTCTGTCAAAAGCCTCCCTACGTGTAATCCTCAAGATGTGGCATTGGTCTTATTTTATTACTACGCCAACAGATTTCAAACCGGTTAAGAAACGAAAAAGAGATAAGTAACGACCCATTAATTCGTAGAATTAATTCAACGAAATAAACCGCCCAATTAATTCAATGAAGAAAACCGCCCAATTAATTGGTGCGTTAAGAAATCAAGAAAACGTGTCAGTTGACTTTCATAATGACGGGTTTTCGCGGATGCGTTACTTAGCGGAAAAGAAACGGTGGGGCTCGTGCGGGCCCCACCTCACAAATATCCTACCAAGAGGGTAGGATATTTCTGGATAGCACCATATCCGCATCGACAAAACTTAATCTGATTTAAGTGGCTTCAAGTGGCTTCCAAGCAGCTTAAGTGAAATAAAATAAAGTTTGTCGAACAATTTATTTTATTTCTTAACTTTAAGCCCAAAAATTAAAAACCACACCCGAGCAAACGCAACTCCGGAAGAGGTATTTCTAAGAAATTACCGGTGCTGCGATTCCATCGGTGCCCTCAGAATTCGATTCCGAGCACCGGTTCAAAAGTTAGAAGAACCCTCTCGTCCGTTCACTGAACGTACCCGAGCCAAACTTCAGAAAATGATTCCGGGCACAACGGGCCTCGGAATCAGGTGCCGTCAAAAACCGCGTTCTTCAAAAATTCCAAAAAAAAATTAATAAAAAAATTTCTATGGAATTTAGGGGTATTTACATTACTCCCACCACAGGTCTTTACGTCCCCGTAAAGCTTCACCACAAACTTAGGGAAACAAAGGCGGTACTAAGCACACATCTGAGCATTTCGCTCACATGTGTTCACTCGGAGGTTCCCGTGCTGCCAAAGAAAGTGCACAAGAGGAATCAACCATCCTCCTAGGATCCACTCCTGTCGATCCTCGATCCCCACAGGAACCTCCGTAGAAGTCACCACATCGCCACCGTCCAGCTCCTCATGGTCGATGATATGCAGAGGGTCGAGCACGTATCTCCTCAGTTGGGATACGTGGAAAACGTCGTGCACCTAGTGCAACTGAAGTGGATGGGTCAAGCGGTAAACCACCTCGCCTACCCAGCTGAGGACCTAGAAAGGTCTGTTGAATCCTCATAGATAACTTGCCTCCCTGGCCACATCTCCGTAAACCTCATCGAGGTGAGACTCGTATAAGGACGTGATGGTCATCCTCAAACTCTAGGGGCCTCCAAGTCCTGTCAGCATAAGGCTTCTGTCGGCCCTGTTCCGTCCTCATCCGCTCTTGGATGACCTGGACCTTCTCTAGTCTCACAAGAGATGCTATGATTTCTTCTTTGCCGATAAGATAAATCCGGTCTCATCCCCTGGATGAACCACATTCGTTGCCTAATACAGTCAATCCTGGCATGAATGATGCATTCATGCCATGGATGACGTCGTAAGGCCTCGACGTAACTACCAAGAGATCCAACTGTCACTCTCGCCTCCAAGGGTCGAGTCACACTGTCGGAATCAGTGTGTGGTCACTAGGTCTCCTTCGGTAGAAAACTCGAAAGTGAGGGTCAAGTCAACAATCTTAACCGGGACCACTCAGTATCAACCAAACAAAAAGGACGGGAAAGCAAACTTTACAAGATAAGTTTCGTTTCATTATTGTAGATCATAGTACAAAGACACAAAGAAACTACAGAAAAACATCAACAAAACTAGAAGCAACGAGATTAATAGCCTCCAGGTCGGAAGCTAGTCCCGATCCTGTCCATTTTCTTTCGGAGCTCCATGACCACATGCCTCAGCTTCCTGAAGCTGAGCTCTCCCATGTCCTCATGTCCCTTGCGGTCAGGGTGGGCCTCCTGGTGGTGGTGGTGGCAACATCCCGAAGCGTCGTCCACCTCCAGCTGCACGGCCAGCTCCTCTGCCATGGCCGCCTGCTCCATGCGGTCCGCCCTGATCGAACCTATACCTCTGCCTCGGAGGTTCTTCATTTAACTGTTGGTCATCTGCATGGTGGGTCAGACAGTCACGCGCCATGTGACCAATTCCGCCGCAGGAGTAACTCTGTCCACTCTCGGCACGTCTGGCTCTGACTCCACCCCGGTTTCCCCGCACAACTGAACCTGAGTCGTGCAGTCGGCCATCGGTAGGCCTGGTCCTCTTGGACCTCTGCGTCATCTATCTACTGCCTGCTGCAGAAGACTCTGCCGCAAGCCGGCTAGTGGTGTGTCCTGCTGCTGGAGACTGCTCAACAAGGAAACTCTCCACTAAGAGGGCTCTCTGTAACACCCATGTCTGCGTCAGAATGCTGTGAGAAACAACAGAAGCTCTAATCTCTCGCCTGAGCCCCTGCTCGAAGGTTCGGGCCCTGAAGAACAGGTCTCATACCATATCTATGGAGTAGCAAGAGAGGTCTGTGAATCTCGCTGAGTACTGCGCCACTAACATGTTGCCCTGCCGCAGCTGAAGTAGCTCTTGTATACGCACCGCTCGAAGGGTGGATAGCACAAACTCTGCCCGGAACAGGCTATCGAAGTCTGCCCATAGAAGTGTCCCCTCGTTATGCATCTGAAGCATCAGGCTCCACCATCTGCCTGCTGCTTCCTGAAGAAGGTTGGCAGCAAGGATCACCATGAAATCTGTCGGTGTCCCCACTAGCCTGAAGACTCTCACCACAGCCTCCAGCCAATCCTCAGTCGCATGCGGGTCCGTCCCTCCCTGGAACCTGGGTGGCCTCTGGCGCTGGAACTCATGCAGTGTGCTCAAGCGACGTGCACCCTCTGCTGCTGGAGCTGGTGGCATCGGTGGCCCAACGGGTAGTAGTACCGCTGGTGCCTCCGCTGGTGCCTCAACTGGGATAGGGCCCTATACTAAGGCCTCGTTGCTCGGCGGGCTGTCAGTACGTACCACTCTCGGGGCTCTAGATGGTCGTCCATGGGGAGGCATCCTGAAAGAAACAACGTGACACGGTCAAAGATTATCCCCGGTGAGCTGACCTGGTTTGAGCTGACATTTAAAAACTTCTGGAAAACAAACATGCAATCAGTGTTTTCGTGCACAAAGTCGGAAATCGGTTGTCAGGGTCCTGGTGTATGGATACATTGGCCGCCCTCACCAACACTGGACTCCATGAACTGAAAACCACACTTGGTACTCTTAGCACTATTGCTTCGCAGAAAGAGACATCATAGTTATAAGTTCTGCGGTAGAACCGAACCCCTCTGATACCAATTTGTCATGACCCGTCCTCGGGGCCCATGTCGTGACTACCCCAAGTCCGCCTTCCATAGGCCAGGGGCTAGCGACTAGCACGAAAGGCGTAAATCCCGATAACTGGGAAGGCATTGCCTTTATAAAAGAAAACAAGCACCACAGAGTAAGAATGCGGAAAAAAAGTAAACACTAATTACAAGAGAAGTGCTGAAAAGTAAATGGGCCAGAATACAAACCCAAAAGAAAGTAAAACTACAACTGAACAAGTACAACAGAAAAGATAATAGCTGGAAGGACAGAAGCGTCTCATGGGTCGTCCTCCTCGGATCCTACCTGAAGGGTAGGTACAAATGGCGCAGCTCCTGGTCATCCACCACAGATCCAACCTAAAGGGTAGTTACAGATAGCCTTCTCCACGCTCTCACCCGTCAACCTCCTCTGTGTGTCGTCTCGTCGTGTAGTCCACCTCCGGGTACTGACTCGTCGTGTAGTCCACCTCCGGGTACCGTCCAGTCCTCGAACACTCGGCCTCTGTCAGCACTGCCTGTCATTTGCAACCAACACAATGAGGTGCGGGCATAGCCCGTGCAGAGGTGAGTATAACGATACTCAGTAGGGACCCCGAGACCCTCAAGGTCTCACTAAACCAACAAGGATAACCAAAAAGAAGATCTCAACAGATAACCTCTACTTAGGTATATGCCCATACATATACCTATGTTATCATGTAACCCATCTCAATCATGAGGAAACACACGGATTTTGAAATCAACGGATAACCGCTACCCAGGTATATGCCCATACATATACCTAAGTTATCAAGTGACCCATCTCAATCATGTGGTAAACACAAAGGTCAAAAGATTCAGCTCAAACCAGGATTTTCATTAACGATACCGTAACTGCTGAAAAGCTCCGTCTCTAGAGTGTACAGTGGTCCTGTCACGACTCCGAGGTACTGCTCACTAACCTAAGACTGCTGAAGTACTCCTCCTGTTGAGTACCGCGGGTCTGTGGCCAACTACCGGGCGCTCTGTCCGCTGAGGGTCTGTCGCCAAATACCGGGCGCTCTCCCTAATAGCCTACAGAGGTACTCCTCCGGTCGAGTACCGCGGGTCTGCTGCCAACTACCAGGCGCTCCGTCCGTCATTGGTCTACCGCCAAATATCGGGCGCTCCGTCCACTGAGCTAGTCGACTCACTCCAAGTCGAGTCGGTCAAGCAGTTGTCATGTCTTAGTCGTCTACACGGTCTTCGTACTCCACTCGCTCGTCTCTGGGAGGGTCCGCTCCACGAGCTATAGGTCGATACTCAATTTATCTCATAGTCCCACGAAGAAGTATCTCAAAGGACCGCCTTGTCATAGGGGTCTCAACGCAACAGTCGACGCGTCAAACGGACGCCCAGTCTGTGAGTTATTAGCCTTTTCATCCCCAGGGCCCGGTTGGTTTCGTGTGCGAACCAGTCCGGCCATAACTCAACTATACCCCGAACACTCATAGCGTATACTCATAGGGACCGTTTCTCAACGTGATCACCAACGCCGCTGACGGTTGGTCAAACAGACGTCTGGTCTGAAAGATATCATCTTTCTCTGTTCCAGGGGCCCGGTTGGATTTCAGGCACAATCCAACCCGGCTATCACCCAACTGCATCGAAAACTCGGGAAGAGGATGCCAAAAGTTCCGTATCGTCAACAGGAACGCAACGCAACAGACGGCGCCTCAAATCGGACGCTCGGTCTGGAAGTTATTGGCTTTTTCATCCCAGGGCCCCGGTTGGTTTTTAAGTTAAAACCAACCCGACCGTACTCCAACAGCGTCCAAAACTCGAGCGGAGTAAGACAAAAGATCCGTCTCTCCAATAGGAATCCATCAAAGTCGATGGCACGTCAATCGGACGTCCGTAGCTCAAGATATGAGTGTTTCTGCTCCGAGGGCCCGGTTGGCTTCATGTACGAACCCACCCGGCCGAAACCAATGTAATCTGAAACCTTGAGTGTGATATACTGAAACGACCGCCTCGATCCAAGGATCGTGTTGCCGCTGACGACGTGTCGTTCGGAGGCCCGTAGCTCATGCTACAGGAAAAAGAACGAAAATGGTCCGAAGACGGGGGGTCCGGGCCCGGGCCGACCCGGCCCGACCCCCCCTGGGTCGTCCGCATCGGGTCGACCCGACCCGGTCCAACCCGGCCGGCCCCAGTCCGGTCTGGGCTGGGCGCGGCCCTGCCAGTCGGACCGGCCTGGCTCGGCTCGGCCGGCCGGCCGCGTAGCTCGGGTGCCGTGGGGCGCTGCCCCCTCGCGGTCGTGGGTCCGCTGGCTGCCACCGCCGCGGCGGCCCTGTCCGGGGGCGCGCTGGGGCGCCGCCGACAGCTTCTGCGGGCCACCGGAGTTGCTCCGGTGGTCCGTTTTCTTTCCCGTCTGCGCCGTTGCCCTTCCCGGGTTCCGTTCTTCACTTCGGGATCATCAAAATGTCCTTGCGTCACATTTTGTCATCGCCCGCCAAATCCGCACAACCACGAAGAACGGCAGAGGGTTGTCAGGCCCTGTTCATTTAGCCCGCACCCTCCGCGTTAGAATAATAACAACGGGAGAATTATGAAACACATGAAACAACAATTTTAAAAAATTAAAATTGTTCATATGAATCCGGTTCATTAATTTTTAAAGAAACGTTCACAGGAATATAAAATAATTATTCACAACAACCCTACCTCATCAAGTCGTCGCACACGGGTTTTCGCCGATTTGATCTCCGCGGAAGGAGGCAATCGTCGCGTCGCGGAAGGTATCGCGTCGTCGCGGAAGGGCGTCACATTGTTGCGGAATACGGTGCACGTCGACAAACTCCGAGGTTCAAGAACAACAGATTTAATTTTAATAATTAAATCCGTGCATTGTTAAAAACCACAAAGGAGTTTAAAAAGAAACCTGAAATCGCTTACCTCAAACAGAAGATTGAAGATTTCGTTGCGGACGAAGGAACGTCGCAGAAGAACGTCGCGGAAGAGGAAACGTCGGCGTCGCAGCACACGGTGTCACGTCGTTGATTTCCGCGGTTCGACGTTCTTCATCGGAGGCCGGTGTTCTTCGCGTTCTTCACGTTCTTCGCGTTCTTCGCGAAGAAGGGTGAAGGCACAAGAGTTCTGTCAAAATCCTCCCTACGTGTAATCCTCAAAATGTGGCGTTGGTCTTATTTTATTACTACGCCAACTAATTTCAAACCAGTTAAGAAACGAAAAAGAGATAAGTAACGACCCATTAATTCATAGAATTCATTCAATGAAATAAACCGCCCAATTAATTCAACGAAGAAAACCGCCCAATTAATTGGTGCATTAAGAAATTAAGAAAACGCGTTAGTTGACTTTCATAATGACGGGTTTTTGCGGGTGCGTTACTTAGCGGAAAAGAAACGGTGGGGCTCGTGCAGGCCCCACCTCACAAATATCCTACCAAGAGGGTAGGATATTTTTGGATAGCACCCTATCCGCATCGACTCAGCTTAAGAAACTTTTAGTGGCTTCAAGTGGCTTCCAAGCGGATTAACTGAAATAAAATAAAGTTTGTCGAACAATTTATTTTATTTCTTATCTTTAAGCCCAAAAATTAAAAACCACACCCAAGCAAATGCAACTCCGGAAGAGGCGTTTCTAAGCAATTACCGGCGTTACGATTCCATTGGTGCCCTCAGAATTCGATTCCGAGCACCGGTTCAAAAGTTAGAAAAACCCGCTCGTCCGTTCACTGAACGTACCCGAGCTAAACTTAGGAAAATGATTCCGGGCACACCGGGCCTCGGAATCAGGTGCTGTCAGAAACCGCGTTCTTGTAATATTACAAGGAAAATTAAGAAATAAATTTCCTTGGAATTTATGGGTCTTTACAGAATAATTTAAAAAAAATTCCATCATAAAAAATATGAAAATATAAAATGCAATTTAATTTGGTACCCAATAAATTATGATGGCCATTTCCAAAATTAACAGTGAACATTGGATCACTATCAGATATAATGGTGAGTGAAAATTCATGTAACCTGACTTTATTCTAAATTTATAGTTGATAAATATGATCTAAATACATCGAATCTTGAATGGGGCGAAAATGTGTACATTTAGTTAGTCTATTAAAAATAACCCAAAACACATTATTACAAAGATATATATTTGGAAATCACAACATGATATCCATGGATACATTTTACTATTTTTACTCTTTCATAAGAAAATGATAAAGTATCCCCTATGATAAATTTCATTCTTCATTAACATGTTGAAAAATAATACATTTCATAGTAAATTAATCAATATATATTTAAATTCTATTCTATAAGTAATACCCCCCAATGGTCAATATACATTTAACCACTTCCTAAATGAATGAAAAATGAGGAAATATGGGCCTAACACAATAACTAAATATTTAATTGGGAATAATAAGGAACATATAGTATCATTCTATAACTAATAAAACATTCCAAATAAAAATTAAACTCTATAAACTTACCCTTCCTTAAAGATTCTACTATTTCCTATGCAAAATCTTCTTTTTTCTAACCATTCTTAATTAGTTCTAAAATTTTTGACTACACTAAAACTGGAATATAAATAGAGGAGTTTCCATCACGCATAATTTCATGGAAAAAATCACCAAATTAGTTGACAAATGGTTATGGTAAAAATGTAACATGGTAAATACAAAAGTATTTTTCTGAATGAAAGTATTAGATACATTATTTTATTTTCAAAGATGTTAATGAATCCTACAATCATTATCCCTAATATGTTCTAGCCATCTTCTCTACCTCATATTAATCTCTTTCTGAGTGAATATATACTTCAATTTTTTTAATAAATATAAATATTACACTTTATTCCATATAATTCATGCCTTGTTATTTTTAAAGAAAAAAATATGGTAGAAAATTAAAGATCATGTGTTTGGTAAGTCATCTCAGAGGGATTTAGTTGACATGAAGCATAATCAGTTTCCTGATCATTCTGCACAAGAATACAACCATGTCTATTACAATTAAGTATCATTATAGATGTATAATTCTCCATTTTTATAGGAAAAGGAAAAACATGAGAATTCACCATCCTTTATTTTGGTTCCTATTAAAAATAATCATTCTCATTTATCTAGTATTGTTTAAATACTTTTCATGAAATTATAGTCATAGGGATAGATAACTGAGAAATATTTTCAACAAAATGACAATAATAACATGCTCAACCAAGAGAAATATAAATATATAAATTTTTTTAGTCCTTTTCCATTTTTTTAAACATTACTTTATAGGGTAAACTATTACAACATCTTTTATAACAATATTCCCATTGAAATAAATTTACTTCAAATAAAATTAACACTTACTAAATTTTCCATATACGTTCCTTTTTTAATGTTTTTAAATCATTTTTTAGTTTCTTTAAAAATCCTCATGAATTTTTGAATATATGAATATATAATCAATAAATAAAACATAAAAAATATATGAATAGTCTTGGAAAAATAAATATATAAAATTCATGAATAAAAATAGTGTATTTTAAAACTCAAAGGTCATAACATATAACTCATAATGACCATATCTTGTTAAAAAATCATTGGAATATCTTCCAAATATACCTTTAAAAAATGGTATCCTGACCTATGATCAATCTTTAAAAAATATAATTATCCTTGTATTAGATTAGAAAAATCGTATAATTATGAAAAGGTGAAATTTCCTTAACAATGATGTTATTTAAAGATTTACAATCAATAAGAATTATCATTGAAGTATCTCTCTTTTTAAAAAATAAAATAGGATCACCCCAAGTTGAATTAATCTGATGAATGAACCCTTTATCTGAAAGCTAATGTAACTAATTTTACAATTTTAAATGTTCTACATGATCTGTTCAAAAATGGAATTTTGGAATTGTCTTATCATTAAAAATTGACTCAACATTAAACTCAACATCCCTTTCAAGAATTAAACCGGAAAACTCACTTGAAATTTATCTATATATACATTCACTATGAGCATATCACTAATCTATAATATATATTTGTTTTAAAAAAAATTGATCTAGGTAACATTTTTTGTCATATCTAATCAATATCATATCTTCTTGATATGTTATAAAAGGTATGAAATCATCTAATTTAACTTTCTTAGTTGTGAAATATTTCTTAACATGATAAACTAAATGCTAATAGAAACCAATAATAACATCAAAATTTACAATGGGAAGTTCAATAAGATTTATAGGGAATTCCATCCCTCTGCTAATAATTGAAAGGATCTTCCAAATATTTGTTTCTTTAATACTTAAACAATGATTTTTCACCAAAAACTATATCCTATTTTCATGAAGTTATCTTCCCATTTACTATAAAATTTATTAGAAATAAATGAAATGAAGATCCATATTTGAATAGTGTAATGAATAATTTGAATAAAAAAGTAACATATATTTTACCACTTCATTAAAAGGATCAACATCAACTATAGTAGTGAAAAATGATTTTCCACACATATTTCTATTAAATATTGATAATTTCCACCCTGAGTAACTTATTGTGGACTCATATCCACCAAAATGTACAAAATCATAGCAATTAAAACATCTCACCATTTCTCAGTTATTTGTTACACCATTAATTGGTTTTTTAGGACAAATTTTATTATATTAATTAGTACTATTACCAAACATACCACACCAATAACAATTTCATGATCATGTTAGACCTACACTAAATTAGTTTACCAGACATATAACTTGATGGAGTAATACCATGATAATTTATTGTTGAATTTTCTTCATTTCTTTCCACCATCACTGTCAAGACCAAACCCACCAAGGCCCACCTAATCAGTGAAAATGAGTGTGTGACATCCCCAATCACAAATCCAATAGGATAAAGGATGGTGAAAATTATTGAGATTTCATAAATGAAATGGGAGGCCTTATCTTAAGTACACACACACAACCATATTTTTAAAACACTATCAACAAATATAATGACGACTACAACATCAACAGTAAAACCATGAATGTAATAAAATATTTAAAATAAATTATGGAATTAAAATGAAAATATAAATCATAAAAATGTCTAAATACATTCCTAACCATAAATGATGTCCCAACTGGAAAACAATTTGATAAAAAGGAAAGTTCAAGAGATCTCAACTCTTCATTTCAATGTATAAACACTACATGTGTTCAATGATCCCATGAATCAATAAGATCAATTGTTTTCAATATTTATCTACCTATCTTCAAAACAGGAACAATACATGGTGGAAAATCCCATGTCATGTTGATTATATACATACCAAATATGATGCCCCGAAAACCACAAATGGATAAATAAAGTGATACAATAAAATTTAGTGCATTCAAAAAATTCCTGCCAATTAATATATGAGAAAAAAACATAATAACCTGGATATTTTCATACAAGAAACCTTGATAAAGAGAAAACGTGGATATCCATCTCCATATATCAGTTAAGAATGAGGAGTCTACCTACAGCTATAAAGGTCCACATTCTATGCCTAGCATCTTGTGTAACTATACTCTAATCCAGATTAAGGGTCCCACTCCTCCTCGCTACACTCCAAATTAGAGGTATCCGTAACTACACTCAAGAAACCCCAAAAAACTTATCACAAATTTTTTTGAGGTGCCCACATCTTATTGATGCACTCTATAGTTTTGGGATCCACAAATCTAGTGGAGGACCTGCTCCCTGCTAGAGCATGATGATGGGAGAGTATCACTCCATAGCTAGAGGAACCACACACATCATTAGTATTAGGGAGTACTGAATCAGCCCATAAAAAGATTAAGGGGGGCCAAAACCTTAGTATGAAATAGGATTTAGGACCCCAGTAATAATCTAACGATCACTCCTGATCATTTTTTATTAGGGAGCCACACCCCATGCATCGATGTGGTGGGGGGATCCACTTTATATATAGAAGAATCACACACTTGTGCAATAGGGGTGGGGGTGTACCACTCCACTTTTATGAAGAGTATGGGAGATTGAAAACCTATTATGATAGAGGGGTTTCCAATCAAAATGTATCCCTAATGATCTTGTCTAATCACTACCATCTCTCAACAATAGTCTCAATAATAGTAATGCTTTGAAAACATTACGTCATATCATGTATTGCAAAACTATGGAAACCATCATATTATATGTGGAACAATACTTATGATAGGATAGTCATGGAACAAAATAACTGTTTTGTAGAATGATATATGTAAGTTAAAAGTTATTGGGTGATTTAAACAATGTGTATATCTGGTTAAATGACTTGTGGCCACACCTCATTTCCTGGGTGTGTTAACCTCGAGGCATATCAGGGAAATCCATGTTATCCAAATTAGGCTGTACTAGTTGTTCATGAAATGTCTTGGCCACCTAAGGAATATCCTTGCTCTTTAGGTAATTCAAATGTATATAGGCTTATGCATGTGTACATGGTCATGTCTAGGTTCCTTGTCTTGTTTGAGTTCATTATGGTGCCCATGTACTCTAACCACACCCGTGCGATTAAACATGTCTGTGTACTTCCATTCTATATGAGGATATTCAAATACATTTTTACTTGCTTTTTAATGTTTAAACACTATGTGTGACCCATATCCTTAATAGAAATTGTATCAATCATTGATAGGGACTACAAGTTGTGTGTTTCTCAGTAGTAGTTACATTTTTTATAGGAAGTAAATAATGGTATTCACAAAATTCCATTATCTACTTATGACACAACAAATCACACATTTAAACAACCCAAAACTGAAGTTTAACTCTTCCAGTTGTCGATTCTCATCCTTTAGTGCATAGAATTCCGAAATTGGTTCTCCATGCAAGAATAGGTCATGCATCCACCATAGTTTAGTGCCCCAAAACCCATGATCCTAACTAGATCTATCCCTAAATTAACAATACATCCATTTTTCATGCATAAACCATGAAATCTAGGTTTTTATCATGCTCGAACCCACCTCATCAATTTCAAACAAAAAACCCAATTGGCCAAATTGGAAGAACATAATGAATAATTAAGGAAAAAGTATAGGAGTAAAGTTGATAAATTGGATTGGATGATGATTCCCAAAAAAATGATCAGAATGTGCATGATATGGGGTGATATCATGTCATAATAAAATAAATATGGATAATAGTTCAATTAATAATATTGGGCTCATGAAAGGTCATATATTAACAAATCAAGGTAAATAGATTTAAAATCCATTTAAATCAAATAAAAAGGGTTTTAACAACAAATAATGAGTAATACCTTGACATGGGATTAATCTTCGGTAAATTATTCATTTTACATTAATGAATAATATATTCTGTATTCACTACCTCTTGATGCACCTTGATATAATCACACATCATTCTCTGATGTCGATCTATCAACAAAGAATTCCCAATCCTCTTCTCAAATCCCCTCATGATTATATAGATAACCCTATCACTTTTTTATAGTGGGATATTTATAGAGTATGTCTAGGTTATCTCATTTAAAAAATAAGATAAATTATTTATTTTTTAGAATGTATCCTCTAAAGGCTTGATCAACCTGACATCTGGAATTGACCAAATTTAGGTCATGCCTAGGGTAAACCTTCTCTTTTAAATAAAACCTTGGACTCAGATTTACCATCAAAGTATTTATGAAATATTTATTCCATTATTTCTGAAAAACCTACAAGCATGTGATATAATATGTTTGATATTTTTTATTATCATCACACCAAGGCTGTCTGGGACTAAGAATTCCATGTTGTCTTAGGTATTGGCTTCAGAAATATTCCTAAAAATATTTCAATCACTTATAAGGAATAAAACAATGTAAATACACTCTCCCTATATTAATGTATTTTCATCCTAAAATGAAAAATTCTACTTATAATAGTGAGTATACTAAGATCACAACCAGGTTTCCCAATCCCATGAGCTCTCTTGAAGGTTCATGTGCAGTTAAAAAACACACAACCATGGGAAACACTTGACCATTGTGGTTCTTTTCTAGATAGTTCTCAAAAAGAATTATGATTCTCAAATTTATCATACATATAACTTCACCCCTAAATCCCACTCATATTGGATTAAAAAATAAAAAATTTATGCACGTTCCTCTTCAACTATGACGCGTAGTAAATACCATGCACTTGAAATTTATATGGTCAAATGGTCAAGTGGTACTGAACCTCACCAACCTAATACAATAACCAAAAGGGGCCAATAAATTCTTGAGATACAATACCTACTGTCCAGATCATTATAAACCTCAATGAGAAGATATCTATTAAAATACATGATATCCTCACTAAACTCCAATAACCACCATCAGCAGTCCACATAGGACCCTGAAGTCACATGGAATTCCTTATCCATCCCTAGATGAACTAGGTCTGTGAAAAAATGATACCTAAATCATGAACACAAAAACCTTAATGGTACATTTTACCTAGCTATATACCTATTGTATACATGTAATTCTCAACGACAACTGAGTCCCCTTGGTCTCTGGTATCATCTCCATAATCCTAATGTGAAGAATGTAACACATTATCAAATGATTTTATGGGGAATTCCATGTAGCCTAAAAACCTCTTGTGTGCACATGAATCCCAAAATCTATATTGATATCCTCACTCATGTGGTTAGGAAGTGGCCCATCATGATGGGTTCTTCTAGGATCACTAAGATAGTGTCATAATTCTCACTCATCCTAGAAGTTCCATCACAAAACCACAATGATACAATCTAATTTCAACTTCTATCGAGGAACCTTGACCTCTCCATAAATATGGGTGAAGAATTTGGAGATAAATTCAGA
This sequence comes from Viscum album, assembly GCA_963277665.1. Lineage (NCBI taxonomy): Eukaryota > Viridiplantae > Streptophyta > Magnoliopsida > Santalales > Viscaceae > Viscum > Viscum album. Next base: position 1,360,180,395 of record OY728141.1, on the reverse strand, counting down.
ATGAAGTTACAAAATCATTGATACTAAAATAAATGAGAGAGGATTATGATACATCCTCACATATTTAGGATTTACTACCAATAAAAAAACCTCTTCAGCACCTCCTCTCATAAATTTAAGGTTGAGATCATACATCCTTAAACAAGTATGGAACTCTCCCCACATTTAAAAAACACCATACAAACATATCGAGTGTATTTTTATTAATATAAAGATTACATAGTTAATATATCCATAATAAGCCTTCCTAGAACAGAGTAGAAGCGGAGGGGTAATAACCATCGAATGGAGAAAAAATGCATCAACATTATCTTGAAGGGCCAACTGCAAATAGGAAAACTGCTCAATCACCCCATGAAACAACAGCATAAAAAATATTTATTGTGGTTATATGATACCACTACCACAAATATGGGAGGATCTCAAGCTATAAGTTCGTCCAAAACATCTAGGTTCATTATCACTCCCATGTATAAGAAAAAAATATCATTAAATGTTGGCATCCTGAATCTAGACATATCTATAAAATAGCTCCCCATAAAGCTGGTACTCTCGAAGCATGTCTGAAACCAAACCTGACTGTATCATGTGATCCACCAATGATACTAGGAATAATAGGTTTTCATCATAGAATAATACCAGGAATCAATCTATGAATGGATATGGATTTGGTTTATAAGTCTCAAAATATATGTTGGGTTGTTAGACAGCTTGAAGGGTATCAACAAAAACTCAAAAAAACCAAAGAATCTCAAGGAATAAATTCTTAATACATCCTATTCTAAAACCTCGAACTAGTGATAACCTCCCCTAAGGATAATTTACAAGAACAAATCCACCTATAACTACTGGTTGAAGAAGTCATAAATTCTCATGGGTGGATTCTCAACTACAACAGTCACATGTATTGGGTGACTTGAATCCTTACCTAACCTCATGCTCTCATGAACCTTCGATGTGAACAATATATGGTTTACCACAAAAACACACCGGTTCTTAAAACCCCCTTGTTATGTAGACTCTACAACTACACCTCCATCTATCATAGCTATATAGGCTCATCTAATATGCACTACTACAAAATTTCCCTCTAAAAGTGCTAACATTTATCTACACTAGAAAAATGTGCTTAGAAAGTCCATCTTTATCAGTTCTTATTTTGGAACTGATGAAGGGGGACATTTATCTGCTCTAAAAAAGCGTTGATCAAGGGTACCCTTTATCAACACATTTTTTAGCACTGATAAAATTTCACCTTAAAGAGTGATTTCTTTTAGCACTGATAAAGGTTACCCTTTGTCAACACTTTATTTTAGCAGTGAGAAAATTTACCCTTTATGAGAGCTAATAATAAAATTCTAATAAAGGTTCATAAAATAAAATATAATTTTTTTTAACAATTTCATTAATTAACTAATTATAGTTAAAATGATTAAATATATGTGTACATTTTTAATATAATTAAATAACATATATTAAATATATGCAAAATTAATAAAATGAAATTATTAAAGAAATAAAAATTTAAAATATGTAAATTAAGAAAAATATTAAACGTTTATTCATTAAATATTTATTTTTAAAAATGAATAAATTTAATATATATATTATAAATATTGATAATAGTATACATTAAAAGTAGATATACAAATGAATATAAAATCAAATTAAAAATTAAAAATTAAACAATTAAATAATTATTTAAAAAACTATTGATGAAACAATTATTAATAAAAATGAGTAAATATAATGTATATATATATATATATTAATTATGAATAGTAATAAATAATATATATGGAATATAAATATATATAAAATCAATAAAATGGTAATTAGAAAACATAATAATGTATTATTAATTTTTAAGGTTGTCTGATTTTTCAATTGAACATATATAAAACTTCATTTATTTCATTGATTTCATGTACATATATATGTAATTAATACGGTTTATATGAAAACACAAACACAAATATATTCACTCGATATATAGAAGCACAAACACCTAATATTTATGTAATTTATCCAAATTTTAGTATATTTTAGAATTTAATTGTTAACATGATACATTTAATATATTATTTTTTTAATCAATTAATTTTATTTATTTATTTACAATTCTATTACAGTCAGGGAATTCATTTTTAATTTTTTTTTATTTTTTTTTTATTTTTGAATTTGACCATTTTCTATTATTTATTTTTATTTATTTATTTATTATGTTTTAGTATTTTCAATATGTATCCATATTTACTTCAGCATATATATATCAAATTTTTTTAAATAATTTATATTTAATTAATAAAACTTATCTGTTTTTCAAAAAATTTAGAGTGCACTAATTTTGAATTATTCAATTTTTTCTATTTTTTAAATGCATGTATTTAAGATTATATATCCACTAATAATATTAAAAATCGATTTATGAATAAATATATATAAATAAATATATTTATAAATGTATATTAAATATATTTATATATTTATATATTTATAATTATTATAAATCAATAATTATTATTTTCAAAATAATTTTTTAAATAATTATAATTAAATAACATTATATATTTAACAATTATAATATTACAATAAATTTATTTAAATGAATCCTTTATCATCCCTAAAATTTTATGGCTGAAAAATATCCATATTGATCAATGTTAATAAGCTTTGTTGAAAATAATTTTTATCAGCACTTTTTTAGTGCTGATAAAGATCTATTTTACTAGTTCTTACCAATTTAATAATGATAAAAGGGATATTTATTAGCAATTTTTTGAAATTGCTGTTAAAAGTGTTCTGAATCTATTTAAAAACCCATAATCAATACTCACTCATCACGAAACTAAAGTTGTAGTGGAACTCCTCTAAAGCCGGCACAACTTCACTACAATCCATCAGATGAATCAAGGATTAAATCCAATAAATGTTATTTTTTATATTTCTTATATTGTTGTTTGATCTTTTAGTACCGCATTTTTATTAGTTTATTGTTCTTAACCTTGATGAACCTTACATGTCATGTCCTTTCCTATTTCAGTGAAACTCTTCTATGAATTATAATGGATTTTTTAAAAGATGAATATCTGTAGTTTAACTTCATGCAATTAGGATGAGAGACTCTGTGCAATTTAACTTCCTGCTGCCATGATGAATTTTTGCAGTTTAAAATCATGAAACCAAGATGAGAGATGTTGTAAAGTTTAACATATTTTTTAGAATGAATTTTGGTAGTTTAACATCCTATAACCATAATGAGTTACATTGTGTAGTTTAATTCCTTGTGTCCATGATGAACTTGTGCTATTTAACATAATGAAAATGACATGAGAGACACTATGAATTTTAACTTCTTTCTTAGAGGATGAATTTGTGAAGTTTATCATCATAGAAGCATGATGAGAGATGATTTATGACCACTATGAAAAAAATTTAATGATAAATATTATATTAGACTTGATTTTGACTCGTTCCTCTTCCATTGTGGCCAATGTGCATGCTCTATTTGGTTGATCATTTGGATTGGTTTTCTAAAATGGATTGTGAATATGGGTATAAGGATTTTTTAAAATGGACATACTTTAAAATGTGGGTTTTTATATTTTCAAAAGTGGTCATAGAAGAAGCTGGTTTGAAATTGAAAATGAAATAGTGGTTTTTGAAAAGATAATTCTTTTTTTGTTATGAAATATTGTCTTGTGAGCCAGTTGTTTTGGACCAAGATCTTCTTTTTTATTGTGTTTTAGATTTATTCTGAACCCAATTTTATGATTTTTTTTTCTATTCAAAATTTTCAACCAAGAATGGTCCTTGAATTTTCTTGTGGGTCTCACCTTATTCCAAGTTCTCCTTAGTTTTTTTCTATCTTCCATTTTAATCGAGGTACGTTAGGGGCAGTGAAGAGCCTTTGGGAAATTGATCATGTCTTCAAAGTGTTTGTAACTCCCTAAGTGGTTAGAGTTCATTCTTTTATGGGGCTTATTGATGTTCCATAATTATAAGAATGGGTGTTTTTTCCCCACCAATTATAAAAATTGAGTTTTAGTTGGAATATTTTAAGACCCTCTTTTTCCAATGGTTTATACCTGAGGAGGTAAAGATGTAGAAAAATGGAGAGATCATGATTTTTTAAAAAGGACAACGGAATGTGAAGGTGTAACATCCCAGGTAAATAAAGAAAAATACATTTTCATATTTATTAGTATTTGTAAATTAATTAATAATTTTACTTTAAATGGGATTCTATGTTCGATGGCATACACGATACACAACAATGAGTTTCTTTGAAATCTTATGTTGCACAATAATAATATGATATTATTATTTTAAATGGTAGTTAATGCCTAGAAATTGTATTTTTGGGAACGAAAAGAATAAAATACAATATGATTATACATGTTTGTTAAATGTTTTACATTAATCCAATAAAAGTTAGAGACTTAAAATGTGAATGAATCTAATTTTAAGCATAATTTACTTTAAAAGATGATTTACCGCCTTTTAATGTTGAACCCTCATTAAATATAGTTTTGGTATCTTTTATATGTTCTATTTCACAAAATAAAATTATTCTTTAGTATCTGTAAATTAAAATTTACTTTGGGTAAAATTTTGGTATTTTTCTGGAAAAATTCAATTTTTGATGATTATTGGAAAATACAGTATTTTAATTCAAAACTGCCTTTAAATATAATTTATTTATATGGTTTTATTATCTTTTTAATCTGTTTTAAAGTGTAATTAGATTATATTTTTACCATTTAATACAATGTTGGTCATTAGAAGAAATTTTACTTTGAAATTGGGCACAAACAAGGGTCAATCTTTGGAAAGTTATTATTTCTTAAAAACACGCTTTTTGTTTTGACAATGGGAATTATATTGGAATTAATTAATCCTAATTATATGTTTTGAATTTAGTAAAATAGACATCATTTTTTAATTCAGAATATCAAATATTTCTTAGGCTGAATTTTTGGTATTTTTCTGAAATCTCCATGTTTTGATGAATAGCGAAACCACTAAGTAGTAGTTAAAAATCTGACTTTTTCATTTAAATGAAATTTACCACTTCAGGGAATTTAATTTATAAAATCTGACATACATGGTTGTTATTATTAAGTAAAATCTTGTTCAATAAGATGAAAATAAGTCTTGGTGAATAGTAACTGTTGACTTTTATTTACCGCTGTTAAAGGTAAATAGGGAAATTCAAGGTAAAAATAATATCATAATAATACAAACATACCATAACACATATCCTAACCTTATTGGAGGAGTAATTTCCGACCATGGGAATTCTTGGGTATATTTTGGGACCCCATAGAGCCACTTATGATTAATAATGACACTTTATATTAATTAATTTAAAGTAAAGACAAAATTGGAAAAAAACAAATATCTTTTAGTAAATCAATTTTTACATGGGGTTATATAAGTTATCTCTTTGACTACAAATATTCTTTGTAAATATAAAAATATTTCCTACATCAGGTTTTTTTTATAAATTTTATACATCAAATAAATGAAATTATTTAGGACACAATAATGATGCAGTGTTTACCTCATTAATAAATGATTTAAATAAATAAGATTATAAAGATAAAATAATACACAAAACCAATCCAATTCTTATGGGATGATTTTATTTCGACCATGAGTAATATTATCTTCAACTTTAATTAGTTTTGGACCTTTTGAAACCTAAAATCATTATATAATAAAAAATATTTTCACACTTTCTTAAAGAGCCCCTCCTCCCTTTTATAAAAGGACACCACATCTAACCCATACATCACACCTATCAAGCCCCTTGGCTCAACCAACCCATGCACGAATAATCTCTAAGGATCCCTCTCTTTCAACTAGAAGCCTTAATTTACACATAAGGCACTTCAAGAAGTCCTTTTGATTCAAACCAAAGGGAGTTACCCCATTTAAAGTTATCATCTTCTCTTAAGTTATTTTGTTTTATTTTCCTTATCCACCCCCCTAAAGCCTTTTTATTACATTATTTTATGTTAATTACATTATACTCAATATACTTGTTTGTTTTTAGGATATAAATTCAAACTAATCTTACACACACATCCATCTAATGGGTAACGAACATATTATTTCTGTGGACGGTAATCTAACACCTCATGAAATGATGATTGTTCAATATTATCCTACCACCTATTATGGTGGCCATTATGATGGAACTGTATTTATATATGATATATATTATGTTTATGTTTTCTTTATTCTTATTTAATTTTCATTTATATCATACTTTTATGGTTTCCATTATGAGTAAATGTGATAACTTTATTTGAGAAAGTGCGGACTACCGCCCCCTCAAAGTGATATGACTTTTTCATGCCATATGTGGGACGTATAAAGGATAGAGTTAATGAAATTATATATTATATTATACTAGAATTATAATATACCAATTTTTCATTATGTTTTCATTCCATTAAATATGAAATAGATATGAAAGTATTGTTCAAGCATACGTACGACCTACCGTCTCCATAAACGTTGCATTTCATTTCTTACCTCTAAGTGTTATGTAATATTATAAATACATATATATACTGGATATATATTATATATTTGATATATAAATAATTAATATCATTCTCTAGATAATGTACTTTTGACCACATGGACAACTTGTAATTATAAGGTGTTCATTTTTGACTCAAGTACCAAATATCAAAAAAATGACCATTATTAACTTTAATGATTACATAATGTTTTCAACAAAATAATAAGGGATATAAAAGGAATAATAAAATTGAAAAAGATTCTTAATAAAGTATAAATTTACTTATGTTTATTATTAAGGAAGAACAAGCAACAAACGAGTCAAGTCGGACATGAGGTAAGGGGTTTTTTATCTCACTTTTTATTCTTTAAGATTTCACTTGTTAATCACATATTTATTTCATGTGGTGTATTATATACTACCATTTTATATATATTATCTTTATTCTCTTTATATTCGTATTATTATGTGATTCATTTGGTGGTTCATAAATTTTTTTTATAAGACTTGATTGATTACAGCGTGCTAAGTGTTTTTATTCTCACTTTTTATTACCGTGAGATTCATGCTATATTAGACCCTATTTCATTTTTTGTGGTGTATGTACTGCCCATGATTGTATTCTTGATGTAATTTAATTTAATTTATGGGTATTAAATCTTTTTTGTATCATCCTTCTTTCATGGGGTATATTTTTTCTAAGATACAAAATCGATAAAGGAATTTCAAAATTCAATTTCCACTCATTAGGCTTTGAGCATACTTCATTGATTATTTTACTCCAAGATTATGTGTAAAATCACTATATATTTACTTATGTAGTAATTTATACACCAAGTTTCATGGATATACATCTAATACACATTATCAATACATTGGTAAATTCTCGAGTCATCGATATGAACTTGATAAGAGTAATGTTAACTCATTTTCCATTCATTGAGTTAAACAACCAAGTCATTGGTGTTGTTTTTTAAAAAATATTTGTGACTGTTCGCTGATTGATTTACAGAGAATATCCAATCATATTGATTGTATTTATATTTTTGACACATTTTTATGTAATTTATTTTTCCTTAATCTAAGGATACCTTTTTTATAAGGGATTTTGTCTCAATTTATATTCCATTGATAATTAATTGTTGTTATGAACAAATTCACTCATATATGGTGTATATATTATCCTTTTGCATATTATATCATTAATCCCTTTATTCTCAGGGTATTATAAAGTTCTAATTCAATATAATTCCTCAATTATTTGTATTCTAGAGTCTCTCATTTTGTTAAAAACACTTAAACTAAAAAATCGTTTTAAATGTTTTAAAGATTTATTCTTTTAAATATTTATCATTAATTTTTATGTTTTAAAAATAGTTTTAAATATTTATTTATATGGACATTAATGTCTTCAAATGATAATTTATTTAAAATTTTCAATGTGGTATGGGATAATTTGATTGAAAAATATCATTATTAAATTTTTTAAATGGTTTTGAAAATGGTTTGATAATGCCTTGATTATGTCTATATCTTGAAATGATATGTTGTGATTAAAATGTGTAAATGTTATATTTTATTTATTATTTTTTTAAGTGTTATGAATATTTTATGGTTCTTGGGAATTGTTTATGTATATGGGTGGTTTTGTGATAAACATGGTGCGGGTTAGCCCGAGATAGCTCTCCAATGCATTGGGTAACATGACAGAGGTAAACGTTAATGTTTATCATAAGAGATTTAATGAATATATTGTGATCGGTATTCCAACATAACTCCCTACATAGTTTTGATAGCTACAATGTAAGTATTTTATGTATTCCATAAGTTACCTTTATGATTTATTATTTTTGTGTGTTATGCATAAATCTTATGATTTCAAAAGGTATGTAAAGATTGAAAAGCACAGTTTCATTATTATGTATTTATTGATGGGATAATGTTTTGATTCTTTATTTTATATACCTTACTAAGATTTTGATGCTCATCCCTTGTTTTGAAATTTTTTTCATAGGCCTTAAAGATGTATAGGGTCAGGGATGGGATCTAGGAAAATTCATGCTGTGTAAAACATGGAACTAGACATGACTATTTTTTAAGAGTTTTTATTTTTTAAAAAATGGGAACAGAGTAGAAGTGTCTACTTGGTAACTTTTGAGATGTAATGCAATAGTAATGAACTAATTCTCTAAAACTATAAACCCGAAAAGAACATCAATGCGAATTATTCATTAATTCAAGATTATGTAATGTTTTAAGGTTAGGTCCTTATAATTGGTATTAGAGGTCGGTTGAGATAACTTTAAAGGTTAGGGTGCTTTTTAAGCATTAGTGAAATTACCATAATGGATAGTATTTTAGAAGAATTCATAGTTATTTTAGATAAAGTTAATGTGTTTAAGTTAAGATGAATAAATATATCTTAGTATTTACCCTCCTCATAAGATATTATATGATGATTTGACTAATATACTCACACTTACCTTTTTGGTTTTAGTAAATGGCTGGATCTATCAGGAACCAAAGTAACATTGCATGTGAAGAAAACTGTGATGGTTTTCTGAATGAGAAACTGAACAAAATGAGAGCTTCAATGAGAACTCTAGTGGTTATTCTTAGCCAAGTATCTGGAGACATGATTGACCACCTGAACCTTGGTGATTTTTATAAGGCATAGAATATGTGATAAATAAATCCCCACTAAAGTTTAAGTAATAATCATAAAGTTATGTATATTCAAAAACCTATGTGTCAAGGATGTGGAAAGAAAAACATAGGAAAATGTTTCAGAGGTATGGGAAGATTCTATAGAGGTAGAAGTGAAGTTCGTAAAGCAATAACCTACCACGGAAAAGGGATGCATCTAGTTGACTCTCGAAAAGGGAAAGGAGTTATTTTAGAGGGATCAATTAGTTATTTTAAAATGTGGAGTGCATGGAAATTATATAAACAGATGTCCTATTATGACAGTTCTGGAATGGTATCACCAGGATCATACAAATATTTTTTTACTAATACCTATTGCCATTCCAACTGACGATCAGAAAACTGAAAATGACCAATGAAAGGTATGGATTATTTCTTAACTAATTTTTAGACATTGTTTAATCTTAGGATATGATTCATGATTTTCTTTTTTGGAGAGAAATATTTTGGAATAAGTTTTAAAGGAATGGTTAATAGATCATGATTAACGTTGAATGAGTAAGAAGTCAACATATAAGGGATTCAAGTGTTATGGTATATTTTAGGATGGTGAAATGCTTAAAAGTATTAAGGATATTCTGAGGATGGGATTACATTAAAAGACTTTTTATAGTATGTGTAACCCTAAAGTATGATATATGAAAATTTTATTCAAGGAATAATTATCATTCTTTTTGTGGATATAGTTATAAAGAACAATTTGGGTTTATATGATCCTAGAATTTGAGGCAATTATAGGTTAAAAATTTTTGGGATGAAAAATGAAAGTTATTAAATAAAATTTGTGGTTAAAATATTTTATGGTTACTTTTGATGAATTTATATCTTTTTTTGTAATGGTATAAAATTATATAGTTTTTGAAAAAGGACGAAACGCAGACCGTGTGACAATCCGTCGCGTCGAACAAAGGTATAGGAATTGAACCCACAACTAAAGTGAGACTTGGATTTATCTCTTAACACTAGAATACGTGATATCCCTAGTTAGTATGAATAATTATTTTTAATTAGATGATTTTATGAATCAAGAATACATTTATTTTGGGTTATCTTTGGAAATGATTAACCTATCATGGAGAATATGTGATTAGGTTATTTAATTTTCAATGTGACACATTAAGAGTAATTGAAGTTATTTGGAGATAAATGTTAAGATTTATCTAGGAAGACTATGTGATTAAATCCTTCTAAGATTTGGGTTTCAATATTAGTTTTTATTATTTTGAAGAATTTTATGGGATTTTTTTTATTGAATGGTATTTATTGAACTTTGGGTATTTTTTGACAAATTTTGGAAATTATGAGTAGATTCTATTTTTGTAAAAGATTATCCTTTTAGGGATTATCTAATCTTATACTAACCATTTTTTCTTTGGTTAATGTCTAAAGATATGGATAAAATATAGTTCATCTTTATTGGATTTTGTGATTCTCTAGAAGTTTATTATAGAACATTCAATGTGTACATGTCATCTTGAATACACATCATTTGAAGAAAAAAATGAGTCTGTGGTAGGAATTTAGTAAAGGATGAAAGTATACCTGAAATGTAAGTATATTTCCTTATGTTTTTAGTTAATGTCATAAATAAATTCCCCAACTTTATGAAAATTAACTTAATACAAAAACGTTTTCTGTTAAAGTTTCCTACTCTGGAATCAAAGACCGTTTAACCCATCACAAGTTTGTGATTTTTGGAGGTTAACATTATCTTAATAATGTTTTATATCACTCTCCGTCAGAACGTGATGGTTTTTTTTCTCCTCAATATCCATGTTTTCATGGAATCCTAATATCTTTTATATTGTGTGACCTTTTTACTTCTCATCCTTTATTTTAAAGTGATAGATTAATTGACTCTTTTTCTGATGTAGGACTTTCAATGGAGTTTCCGAGCCCAAGTTTAAAATTGTGAGGACTCAATTCCCAAAAGGGGGAAGGTTGTAACATTCCAAGTAAATAAAAGTATTGAAATTTTCATATTTATTAATATTTTTAAATTAATTATTAATTTTACTTTAAAGGGGATGAAATGTTCGATGGAATACCAAATACACAATAACGGGTTTCTTTGAAATCTTACATTGCACAATTATAATATAATATTATTATTTTAAATGGTAGTTAACGCCTAAACATTGTATTGGCAGGAATGAATCGAACTAACTTAAATATGATTATACATGTTCGTTAATTTTTTTACATTTATCTAATAAAATTTAGAGGCTTAAAATGTGAATGAATCTAATTTTAAGCATAATTTACATTAAAATTTTGATTTACAGCCTTTTAATGGAGAAAACTCTTTAAATATAGATTTTGTGGTAACTTTTATATTTTCTATTTGAACAAATAAAATTCTTCTTTAGAATCGGGATATCAAAATTCACATTGGGTAAAATTTTGGTATTTTTCTGATAAAATTCAATTTATGATGAATAGTGGAAAATACAGTATTTTAATTCAAAATTTCCTTTTAATATAACTTATTTATATGTTTTTATTTTTTTTAATTGGTTTTAAAGTATAATTAGATTATATTTTTACCATTTAATCCAATGTTGGTCATTGAAGAAATTTCACCTTGAAATTGGGCTTAAACAAGTGTCAATCTTTTGATAGTTATTATTTCATAAAAACACGTTTTTTATTTTGAAAATAGATATTAATTTTAAATTATTTAATCCAAATTCTATATTTTGAATTTTGTAAAATAGACATCATTTTTTAATTCATAATATCAAACATTTCATAGGCTGATTGTTTTGGTATTTTTATGAAAATCTTCAATTTTTGATTAATAGTGAAACCACTATGTAGTAGTTAAAAATCAGATTTTTTCGTTTAAATGAAATTTAAAATTTCTCTGAATTGAATTTCAAAAATCTGACAAACATGGTTGTTATTATTAAGTATAATTTTGTTCAATAAGATGAAAATATTTTATGGTGAATTGTAACTTTTGACTTTTATTTACCACAGTTAAAGGTAAATAGAGTAATTCAAGATAAAAAGAATATCATAATAACACAACACTAACTTAAACGTTGTCCTAACATTATTTAATGATTCATGACCGACCATGGGCATCCTTGGATTTATTTTGGGACCCCATGGATCAAGTTAAGAGTGATAATGACATTTTATATTAATTAATATAAATTAATGACAAAAATGATGTAAACAATTATCTTTTAGTAAATTAATTTTTAGATTGGTTTATATAAGTTATCTCTTCAACTATAAATATTATTTAGAAACATAAAAATATTTCCTACATCATGGTATTTGTTTTATAATTTTCAGACATCATATAAATAATATTATTTATGACACAATAATGATGCAGTGTTTACCTCATTAATAAATGATTTAAATAAATAAGATTATAAAGATTAAGATAATATCAAAAACCTGTAAAATTCTTATTGGATGATTTTATTTCGAACATTAGTAGTCTTTAATTAGTTTATTACCTTTTGAAACCCAATATCATTATATCATAAAATAATATTTTCACACATTCCTAAAGAGCCCCTCTCCCCCCTTATAAAAGGACACCATTTCAAACCCATTCCTCACACCTCTCAATCCCCTTGGATCTCTAAACCCCTACCCAAAAAATATCTCAATATCCCTATCTTCTACCTAGATTCCTTAACTTATGCATAAGGCACTTCAATAAGTCCTTTGGGTTCAAACCAATGGGAGTTACCCGATTTAAAGGTAACTTCTTCTCTTAAGTTATTTTGTTATATTTTCCTTCTCTAACCCACTAAAATCTTTATATTCTTTTATTTTATAGCAAAAATATTTTCTTAAATATAATAGGTTGTTTTTATGATAATTATTTGAACTACACTTATAGACACCTCTATCTAATGGGTAACGAACATACTGTTTTTGTGGATAGCAAACTAACGCCTAACGAAACGATGATTGTTCAATCTTCTCTTACAACCTCTTTCGGGGTCCATTGTGATGGAAATGTATTTATATATTATATATATTATGTTTATGTTTTCATTATGCTTTTTAATTTTTCATTTAGATAATACATTTATGGTTTCCATTATGGGAAAATGCGATAATTTCATTTGAGGAAGTGCGGACTACCGCCCCCTCAATGTGATATGACTCGTTCATGCCATACATGGGACATATAAAGGGTGGAGTTAATGAAATTATATATTATGTTATACTATAATTATAATATACTTATAAATAATTATGTTTTCATTCCATTAAATATGAAATAGAAATGAAAGTATCGTTCATGCGTATGTACGGCTTACCGTCTCCATAAACGGTGGATTTCATTTCTTACATCTAAATGTAATGTAATATTATAAATACATATATATACTAGATTTATATGGTATATATGATATATAAATCATGAATAAATTTTTTTAGATATTGTACTCTTGACCACATGGACAACTTGTAAATATAAGGTGTTCATTTGTGACTCAAGTACCAAATATCGACCAAATGACCATTATTAACTTAATGGTTACATATTATTTATGACAAGGTAATAAGTGATATAAAAGGAATAATTAAATTTAAAAAATTTATTAATAAATTATAAATTAACTTATTTTTATTATTCAGGAAGAACAATGAACAAACGAGTCTAGCAGGATACGAGGTAATGGGTTTTTTATCTCACTCTTAATTCTTTGAAATTTCCATTGTTCACCACATATTTATTGCATGTGGTGTATTTTTTACACCCATTTGAAATATATTATCATGATTATATTTATATTAATTTTATTTTGTGATTAATTTGGTGGTTATTAACTATTTTTCATACAACTAGATTGATTAAAACGTGGTAAGGGTTTTTTATCTCACATTTTATTTCATGGAGATTCATTCTATATTAGCCACTATTTCCTTTTATGTGGTGTATGTACATACCATGATTGTATTATAGGTGTAATATAGATAAAATTATTGGTATTTACATCTTCATTGTATGATCCATATTTCATGGGGTGTATGTTTCGTAATTTACCAAATCAGTAAGGGAATTTCAAATTTCAATTTCCACTCATTAGGATTTATGAATACATTGTTGATTGTTTTACACTAAGATTATGTGTATAATCACTATTTATTTACTTATTAAGTAATTTACACTCCCCTTTGTTTGGATATACTTATGATACACATAATCAATCCATTGATAAATTCTCAAGTCATCGATATGAACTTGAAAAGTGTATTTTTTATTCAATTTCCATTCATTGAGTTAAACATCCATGTCATTGGTGATGTTTTTACAAAAATATGTGTGAATGTTATATGATTTATATACACTAAATATCCAATCATATTGAGTGTATTTATATTTTTCACACATTATTATGTAATTGATTTATCCTTAATCTAAGGACACAGTTTTTATTAGGGATTTCGTCTCAATTTACATTTCATTGAGACTTCATTATTGTTATGCACAAATTCACTCTTATATGGTCTATATAATGTCCTTTGGCATATTATATCAGGAATCCATTTATTCTCATGGTATTATAAAGGTCTGATTCTATATAATTCCTCAATTATTTGTATTCAAGAGTCTCTCATTTTTTTAAATACTCCTCAACTAAAATATCGTTTTAAATGTTTTAAAGATTTATTTATCTAATGTCCATGATTTAAAAATGGTTTTAAGGATTTATTTATATGGACATTAATGTTTTCAAAATATAATTTATTTAAAAGTTTCTAATTGTTAAGGGACACTTTGATTCAAAAATCACTCTATTAAATGTTTTAAATTATTTTGAATATGGTTTGATAAAGCATTGATTATGCCTATATCTTGAAATGATATGTTTTGATTTCTATGTGGAAATATTATATTACCTTTATTCTTGTTTTATGTGTTGAAAATATGTTATGGTTCTTGGGAATTTTTTATGTATATGGGTGGTTCTCTTATAAACCTTGGTCGGGTGAGCCCGAGATAGCTCTCAAATGCATTAGGTAATGTGACAGAGGTAAACGTTAATGTTTCTCCTAAGAGATTTAGGGAATATACTGTGATGGTTATTCCAATGTGACTCCCTACATATCTGTGATAGCTAAAATGTAATTATTTTATGTATTCTATATGTTAACTTTATGATATATGGTTTTTGTGTGTCATTCATAAATCATATGATTCCATAAGGTATGTTATGATTGAAAAGTATGGTTTCATTATTTTGTATTTATTGATGGGATAATGTTTTCATTATTGATTTTATATCTCTTACTGGCCTATTTATGATCATCCCATGTTTTGAAATGTTTTTCAGACGACTTAAAGATATATAGGGTCAAGGATGAGATCACGGAAAAGTCATGCTGTCTAAAACATGGAACTAGAAATGCCTCTTTTTTTAAGAGTTTTTATTTTTCAAAAAAATGGGAACTGAGTAGAAGTGTATACACTGTAACTTTTGAGATGTAATGTAATATTTATGGCCTAATTTTATAAAACTCCAAACCTAAAAAGATCCTCAATGTGAATTATTCATTAATTCAAGATTATTTAATGTTTTAAGGTTGGGTCCTTAGAGAAGGATTATATTGAACACTTCAACATGTTGGTTTCCTTTTATCTGGAGGTGGTGTCACATGATCTATTGAAAGATTATCTTTTCATTGGGGGTCTTCATCCTGAGAAAGAGGTGTGATTCTTCTTCTTTAAGGATCTCTATTTTGAGATGTTGGTGGAGGAATATTTTTTCGATGAGTGGTTGTGTAAGAAGCATAAACACATTCTCTCAGTTGTTTTCTCTCTTATTGGGGTGAAGATGTTTGGAGTTTCCACATTTTTGTTTTTTATATGTTTTAAGTTCATCATTAATTATAAAATTCGGATCAATTTATCCCTTTTTAGTTCAAATGGTTTCTTAATGTTAACCTTTAAATGGTTAAACTTTCATTAATCAGTTCTCCACTTTCTATCATTCTGGTTTGGATATTTCTATTTTTTTATGGAAATACCTCTTTGTGCGTTGTTTGTGGGTTCATTTATATTCTATATTTGGATCATTTCTATTTCAATTTCTACTAATTCAGTTTTATGGAAGAATACTGATCTCCATTTTGTTCCATTGATCAATGAATCCAAAACATGGATTGGTTGTCCATCACTCACAAATTTAATAACAAAACTATGGATTCTCTGTACACTTCACTACTATTGGTTAACTAATGCTTAACACATCGGAAATGAACATAAAAACTAGTTTCATCATGATTCTCTCATATCACTCACACTCTGTAACACCCCATGATTTGATAGCAAGTTATTTTCTTTAAAGTAATTCAATAGATTCTGCTACACACAACACTGTGTTTGAGGGAACCACGAATTACCGAACTAGTAGTTCAAAAGTGGTTATAAATATTTTTAAATGAATTTTGAATTTCATATACTCCATATAAATTTAGAATCCATATTATGTGTTTCTTATACATAATATAAGAACAAATTCATTTCTTCAGATAAAATAAGTTTTCAAAAAAATGAAATTTTCCACCTTCTAAGGGAAAACCCTTCTTAAAACCAATATTTGACAATTTTATATATTCAATTTAATATAATAAAAGTATTCATTAGAATCAGGATGTAAAAATTTATTTTGAATAGTTTTTTGGAACTTTTCTGATAACTTTTATATTTTTATAAATACTAAAAAATAGAAAATCCTAATTGAAAACAACTTTTTTAATAGAAATAATTTATAGGGTTAAATTATGCATTTGAATGGGTTTTAAGTATAATTAAACTATATTTTAACCATTTAATACAATTTGTGACATTATAATTCCTAAAAAGTAAATTTTTATTCAAAATCAAAAATCGAGAGTATACAACCAAAGTCATCAAGGAGGGCGAATGTAATGGAGACCAAGAGCGTCATTTCTAACAATGAGTTTGCAATCATCGGGAAGAGATCCCAAGCTAGTGTAGGTAATCATTCTCTCTCTTGATGTTCCCTTACTAGACAACAAGTTAGCCGCATAATTCCCTCCACGCCAAGTGTGCTTGACAGAAATATTATGGTTGAAAAAGGTTTTACAGTAACGGACCAAATAAACCAGCTCCCAGGGGACGACCCCACTGCCCTGAAGAATTTTGACCATCATAGTAGAATTCGTCTCATCTTCAGTGATGTAGATATGGAATTTCTTGCATAAGTAAATACTTGTGACCAAGGCTTTATCTTCCACACCCAATGAATTATTGACACCAAAGTAGGAACTCAAGCCCATAAGCATGGAACCCTTGCTGTCACGAATTAGCCCGCCCCCTCTCATTTCTCCATTCAAGAAAGAACCATCCACATTCAATTTTTCCCCGTACAAGGAGGGACCCATCGCACCCATCAGCCCAGGTTGAGTTGGCTGGAAACACATGTCAATATTTTTATAGTTTTTACCTTTTAAAAAAACCCACTTTTCAGTTTCGACAACAGGAATTAATAATAAATTAATTAATGAAACTTATATGTTTTAACGTTCTTAAAATATAATTAATTTTTGAATTCATAATATCAAAATTATCTTAGGGTGACTTTTTGGTATTTTTCTGAAGACATTCAATTTTTAATGAATAGTTAAAAACACTACGATATAGTTTAAAACCAACTTTTTATTTAAATAATTATTTAATTTATTTAAATTAAATTTAAGTAAAAATAGATATACAATACCTACATAAGTTCATTGTAATTAATTAGAGTCATTTTATAATAAAATTAGATGTATAAAATTTTATTGAAATTTTTACCGTCTTATACCCACATTCTAGGAGCATTTTCAAATTAGCCTAAAACATAATTTTACCACTTATGTGAGTTGAATTTCAAAAATGAGAGAGACACGGTTGACATCAGTAAATAAAATATGGTTCAATAAAATGAAAATAATTTTTGGTGAAGAGTAACTTTTGAATTTTTTTACCACGGTTAAAAGTAAATAGGGTAATTATGGGTAAAAATGATATTATAATTACACTAACTGTTAATTCAATAAGGTTTTCCTTAGGAATTTTTCTTTTCCTTCTTTTTTTAAAATCACAAACCCCCTATACTTACGAAAATCTATATTTTACATATATAATGAAAATTTCTTTCTCAATGGAATTTACCTCTACCATGTTTTCATTGTTCCTATCAATATTTTTCTTAACTATAAAAATCATATTCATGTCAAAAACCTCAGAATCATATAATACATAGATTTGAAGCATTATGTTTTAGGATCTGAATTCTTGATATGAACTCTAATGAAGTTCCACTACAAATTCTGGATATGAACTGTAATAAAGTTCCACTCCGAATTGAAGATATGAACTCTAATAAAGTTCCATTCTTATTTCTGGATATGAACTCTAACAAAGTTCAACTCCGAATTCGGGACTCTGAACTTCTATGCGTTTGACTCCGAAATTCTATGAATTCTATTCCCAACTTTTATGAGTTCAACTTCGAACTTCTATGAGTACAACTCCGAAAGTTTACTAGTTCGAATCCAAACATCTATGATTTCTACTCCGAAATTGTACTAGTTTGACTCTGAACTTTTACTAGTTCGACTCCGAACTTCTACAAGTTAGACTTTGAACTCTGTATGTTCAGATTCTGAATTCTAGCGAAACCAGACTCCAAATTTCCTTTGAAATTAAGACTTCATATTCCTATAGAATTCAGGTTCTAAATTCCTATAAAACAGAGTCTGAATATCTCTTTATTACACACTCCAAATTCCTTTTTGGTTAGACTCCGAACTTTTATTTTCTTACACTCCAAACATCAATTTTTCTTATGCTTACACTCATTTCATTAAAAAAAGATGTCGTGACTTCAGTTACACATGTTTTGTTATAAAATGATGTTGTCCATTCTATTTCTAACTAACCATTGGTTGAGTGACACATGTAGAGGTCCCTCCGAAATTGTTGGAAAATATGACCGTTGGTGGAGGGAGCTGACCCTTCCAACCGAGCCTATAAATAAGTGCTCATTTGAAAGAGCAGACAAAAAACAATGAATAGTTTTTCACGTTAGAGACCACACGTTGTTAAGGTGATTTATAGAGAGATAAGCTTTTCATGCCTTGTGCATACTGAACTGCTCATTCAGATTACTTCGTGCAACTTTGAATTTTTGTGATTACATTTGAGGGATTTCAGGGATAGGAAGATAGAGGTGCTGAATTCCTTGAAGTTCAAGGGATTATTTGCTGAGAAAGATAGAGGTTACAACTACCTTGAAGTTGAGGGATTGCAGGGATAGCAAGACAGAGACTCCGATCTTTGTATCGAGGGCTTACCCTGGGGTTGGTAATACAGACTTACTTGAAAGTATAAATCAAGGGACCTTTATCCAAGGTTGTTGGATACCCTTCTCTTTGGGTTAAAAGATTTATATCTTGTTACTTGTAGTTTTACTACTTGTTTTTTCTATTGAATTTTGTATTGTAAGGAAAGTATAACTGTCTTATATAACCATACACATGTACTCTGATTAATTTAGATTCTATACGCATTAAGGTATAATCTCATTTTGTAAACTTTGGTTAAGTTTCAATTTCTGGATCCATATTTCCAGAACCAGTTTTTCGAAATCACTTTCCAGATTTAAGCAAGTGTATAGAGCTAGAATTTTGTAACTTCATACTTTGCCCCAATATTTAAACTGGTGTTAGAGGTGTTGTGAATTTTCTTAGTTTAGCTTTGTTAACCTTAGTTCCTTCCTTGTTTAAGGAAAATTTTAAAGTGTACAATTCACCCCCCTCTTGTATATTGAGCATCTACATCGTTATTTCGATCCTACAGTAACACATGTTCTAATTATATTGGATAAGTGTAATTCAACCAAAAACAACCTTATAAATAAAATATGACCCTCTTTGGCCCACCTAGATTAGATTAGGACATTTATTATTATTTTATTTAAAGAAGAGTTAAAAGATTTAATTTCAATGTTTAATAACTAAACCATTTCTAATATAGGGTTATACATAAGATAAATTAAAATATAAATATTCATTATAAATATAAAACAATTTCTTATATAATGGTATTTTTTTTTATAATTTTTAGACATCAAATAATTAAATTTATTAATGACAAAATGATGATGTAGTGATTATCATATTAATGAAAGATAAAAATAATTGATATTATAAATATCCAAATAAATGTAATTTGAGACTTTTGATGAATTATATTAATTTTATAGGTTAATATGACATGTTAGGATTGATTAAATAATTCGTTTTCTAAGTAATCAAGATTTTATGATTTTAACAAAAACCAAATACTAAATAATGTCAAAAATGACATAAATGAGTTTTTATAACGAATACTATATTATTGGTTGATATAATATTCCTAAAAATATAAGGATAGGCCTAAGGGATTAAATAATATTTTATATGTCATTAATGAACCACTTGAGGTTCTCTTGGAGGTCTAATAAATGTTTATTAACCATATGTTATAAGAATACAAGAAGACACGGTAAAAGTTAAACTATTTAACAAAGAGTTAAATAAAAAAGATAAGGTTAAAATGGTAAAATAAACATGTCTAAAATATATTGGATGAAAGTTTTTCAACCCATTCACCCATTAGAATTGAAATAAATCATTTTGGAGCCATTAGATACCGAAAATTATTTGATTATAAAATAATATTTCAAGGTTTTCATAAAGAGACCCTCCCCTGTCTTATAAAAAGGTACTTCCTCTTCTCTTAATTTCACACCTCCAAAGTTATTTGACTCAGACAAACCCTACCCAAATAACCTCCTAACTTCCCTCAATTCAATTTAGATTCATTACTTTTATCAGAAATCCAACCAATGGAGCCCTTTTGATCAACTCAAAACGAAACACCCGAGGAAGAGGTAATAATTTCCCCACCCTCTTTCAAGTTCTTTTCTTCTTCCACTTACTCTTTATTTTTTTTTCCATACAAAAATAATAACACCAGTACCTTCTAAAAACTGTTATATTATGTTAAATTTTGTATAATCATATTCTTTATTATATCCATCATATAAATGACAAATTCACCATACATGTTTATGTACGGCTGACCGTCTCTACATTGTGGTGTAGTTTGTTATTCAAACACTTCATAATTTTGATGGTATAATAATGAGTATAAATGATTTAAATAATAAATATAACATGATAATGATTATTTATATATAAGATACCATCTAATTACATACAATTTCACCATCAATATATTGATATTGTCACTCGTGCGTACGTATGGATTACCGTCTCCACGAATGCGATGAGATTCATTCCCCATCATAATAATTCATGAATAATTGTCATTTTATGATTAAAAATAATTTTTATGAACCTTATATCATTTTTTATATGAATCAAATACATCATATCCATAACAAACATGGCTTACGTAACCAAGCATATAAAGGAAAATTATTTAGTTAATACCCAAAATGATAATACTACTGAAATATTATTATCAAAGAAATATTAGAAGATCATATATGATATAATATTTATGTATTTGGTTATTTTATTATTTAATTACAATTATTTCACTACTATAGATAAGGTTAACTTACCCTATACTAAAGAAAAAAGTACAATGTAAGGGGTTTCTTATCTCGCATTTAATTCCGTGAGATTTCCATTATTCGCCACTTATTTATTTCATGTGGTGTATTGTATACTACCATTGGATATATATTATCATGAATCAATTTTATATTCATGGTATTATATAATTCATTTGGTGGTTACTAAATTCTTTTCATATGACTCGATTGATTACAACATGGTAAGGGGTTTTTATCTCACTTCTTATTTCTGTGTGATTCATGCTATATTGCTACTATTTCCTTTTGTGTGGTGTATGAACGACACATGATTGTATTTCTTATGTAAGATAATTTAATTTATGGGTATTAAATATTCATTTTTTGAGCCTTCTTTCATGGTGTGTATGTTTTTTAAGTCACCAAATCAGTAAGGGAATTTCTAATTTCGATTTCCACTCATTAGGTTTTACGCAAACTTCATTGATTATTTTACTCCAAGATTATTTGTGAAATAAATAAATATTTATTTAGATAGTAATTTTCACTCCCCTTTGTGTGTTTATTATTTTGATACACATAATAATCTCATTTATAAATTCTCAAGTCATCGATATGAACTTGATAAGAGTAATATTAACTCAATATTTATTCTTGGAGTTAAACATCTAAGTCATTGGTGTTGTTGTTACAAGAATATATGTGAATGTACTCTGATTTATTTACAATTAATACCCAATAATATTTATAGTATTTATATTTTTTACACATAAATATGTCATTGATTTATCCTTTACCTAAGGATATGGTCTTTTGATCTCAACATACATTCTAGTAAGACTTCTTTGTTATTATGCACAAATTCGCTTTTATTTAGTGTATATACAATACTTTGACATAATATATCATGAATACATTTATTCTCAAGATATTATTAAGTTATTATTACCACGACTATTTTTATTGAAGTGTCTCTCATTTCGTTATGAACTCTAACTAAAATATCATTTTAAATGTTTTAAAAAATTATTCTTCTAAATATTTCTCATTAATGTCCATGTTATAAAAATGGTTTTAAGGATTTATTTATATGTAAATTAATGTTTTAAAATTAAAATTACTTTTAGATGTTTCAATGTGGTATGGAAAACTTTGATTAAAAAATCTTTTTTAACAGCTTCTTGATAAATAGTGTTACTTTTAAATGTTTTCAAGAAAAAGAGGTATATTTCACCGAAATAGTTTGGATGATTATTTTCATCTATGTCTATATACTTCATTATTATCGACTGAGGTAAATTTTTTATTATAAAATCTTTCAAATTGTATTTAATGAGTTATGTTTGACTTTGGATGTGCTATTTTCATACCATTCATGGTTTATGGTTAAATTATTAACATTCTGTATGCTAGTTTTAATACGAATATTTAGATTATGTTTCACCCTTTCATATGATGAATACATTAGACTTAGTAAGTGATGGGTGGATACCTCTAAAGCTCTTTGATGCATCGGTAGGTCTCATGAGATAAAATAGTGTCTTAGCATAAGGCCTTGACAAAAATCATGTTTTTAATCTTGGCACAAGGCCTTGACTATGTGGTTATGACGTCTAGCATTATGCATTCCATCATTATGAAAATGGCTATTGATATTACATTTGATTCTTTGACTAGTATAATATCAATGTGAATAAGTATATGGAATAATTTGATTTCTCTTTTCCATATTATGTTGAAGTTTTAGTTTAAAAGTATTGTGTTCAAGTCTTATACATTGCCTAAAATTTTTGTTCTTATTTATGATAGTTTTTTCTATATTGTTATCTTTACTAAGAATCTGAGCTCACTCCTTTCTTATGTTTTATTTTTCCTATGATATAAAGAAGTATATTACAATTAACTTAAAAGAATAGGCTATGGGATATAAGAGTGTTCAAATGGGACACAATGTTGTTTTTTTATTTCATGATGTAATGTAAAACATATGTATGTATATTTTCCTTCCAAGGATACTAAGCTGATCAGTCTTTCTGGACATGATTCCTTGTATCATTCCAATGTAATGTAATAATGCACCGATTCTGGGTAACTAAGGTCGGGGCATTATATTTTGTGTAAGAGGAAGTTTAGTTCAAACTTGGGAAGCTAGATTTAGAAAAACAAAACTTTGAATTAAAAACACTACCCTAAGATAGACATTGATGATTAGTATAGAAGAACATCCAAATTTATTTTTAATGTAAATATTATGTGGGTTTTCGCAATAAATATATCCTTATTTGGATACGAGCAGGTAGAGGCAGCTCAGGGACAAATGTAGCAAGGATTGAAAACTCATACAAGGAGTTTTAGGCTTGACCTGGGGAATCCCGGTACATGACAACAGGCCTTGCTGCACTCTTGGTTACGACACACTCAGGGGATATTCTTTGGATAATTCACATTTTCATTACAAACAGATATGAAGGATTTTAATATAAGATGAAAATAAATAAACTTGGTAAATCCTAAGGTGTTTTAGATTAAAAATAAGGTGGTATGATATTCTCAAAATGATTTTATGACTCACATTATGCTTTCTTGTTTTAGTCAATGACTGGATTTCAAGGAAGTCATAGTAACATTGAACATGATGTATAAGGTGGGAATGATGGTGGAAATTAGCAACGAAATGGATTGTTGATAGGTGTTAAAGATATTGTGTTCATGCCGAATAAGTTTTCCAAAAATATGATCAACAACATATATATTAACCAACACCCAGCCTCAACAGAGAAAAGAAAGGTTGTGAATGATGAGAGTTATTGTAGTGGAAACCATGGGGAAATGAAAGTGCAATTTACATCATGCAGGAAATATGGAAGGATAAACCTAATAATTTGTCTCAATTGAACAATGAAATGCTTTATGTGGGGGAAAGAATTTCATAATGTAAAGAATTAAAGAGAAAAAATAAAGAGTGCTATGGAAGAAGATAAAAATGATCCCATGAAACTATTTAGATTTATTTCCCGTAATTAAAGGGGATCAGGGCATTACCCGTGTGAATTCCCTATTCTTAAGGAAAACCTCTTGTTCAAGGATGAACCTATGTTGAAATAAATTTATGGTGAAATGCTTAAAATTCTTAGTGCTTTTTGTTTATGGGATTACTTAGGAAGACATTTCTCTTGTATGTGTATCCCTATAGTTTTTAATGAGAAAATTCTATTTTAGGAAGAATTATCTTTTCTATTATAGTTATAAATAACTATTTGGGTTTATATGATCATTGAATTTGAAGAAATTACAAGTTATTAAATTTTGGAATGAAAATGCGAGGTATGAGATAACATTTGCGGTGAAATTATATTATGGTTATTTTGAAGAATTTTTCTCATTTTTTGAATCTTATAAAATATAGTTTATGAAAAATGAAAACACGCAGACCGTTTGACAATCCATCACATCATACAAAGCAACTAGAATCGAACCCAAAACTAGAGTGCGATTGAGATTTATCACCTACCACTAAACTACGTGAAGTCCATGGTTAGTGTGACTAATTATTTTTAGTTAAATGATTTTATTGATCAATAATAAGTGGATTTGGGATCTTCGGTCTTATCATGTAGATATCCTTAGTATAATAAAATTATTTAATGATTAAGTGATACATGTTATTTTGGAAGATGTTCACTCTGTTGGGAACACTATATGCCTAAGGAAAATAGAATACTATGAGTTTTCATTTGAGGAGTAATGATGGATTTTTATCTATGTTTTTATTGTGGGTTTATATCAATTTGGGTTATATATGGAAATGATTAGCCTATCACAGAGAATATGTTATTAGGTTAATTACATTAAGTATGTGACTTTAAGAGTAGTTGATGTTATTTGGAGAGACAATTTAACATGGAAGACTACAAAATCAAATTATTCTATCTTTTGGATTTCAATATTAGTTTTGATTATATTAAAGGGTTTTAAGAAATTTTTTTTATTGAATGGTATTTATTGTACTTTGGGTATTATTGAATTAATTTTAAAAATTAAGATTAATATTTCATTCCCTAAAGTATTATCCTTTTTGGGGATCATCTTATCTTGTACTAACCATTTTGGTTTGGGTTAATCTCTAAATACAAAGTATATATATAGTTTATCCTTTGTAGATTATGTTATTCTCTAGAAGTTTAGTCTAGCACTTTAGGTGTGACCAAGTCATCTTAAATACTCATCGTTTGAAAAAAATATGATTTAGTGGTAGAAATTTATTAAAGAATAAAACTCTAATTAAAAATTAAGTATATCTCATTATTCTCTTAGTCAATGTCCTAAATAAATTCCTTAACTTTATGAAATAGAACATAATTTTTTTACCCTTTTACTTTTCTTATTGGGAAACTAATGATCATTTATCCCATCACAAGATTGTAGTTTTCATGTTGTTAACTTTATCTTGATCATGTTTTCTATCACTCTCCATCAGAACATGACACTTAGTTTATCTTCCATACCCATGTTTTCCTACATGGAATCCTAGTATGGGTTATCTCATGTGACCTTTGTACTTCTCTTTTTTATCTTTCAAAATGATAGTTTTATTGACTATTTTTCTGATGTGGGACTTTAAATGATATTCCCAAGCCCGATATTAAAATTTCAAGGATTCAATTTTAAAGGGGGAAGAAAGTAACACCCCAAGATTTTAAATCAAGTTATTTTATTTAAAATAATGCAATAGCTTGCGCTACAAGAAACACCGAGTTTGAGCGCACCACAACTTACCAAACTAGTCGTTCAAAAGTTTTTATGAATATTATTAACTAAATTTTAAATTTTATATACTCTATATAATTTTAGAATCCATATTATGTGTTTCTTAGACATAATATAGGAACAAATTCATTTAATTAGATAAAATAACTATTTTAAAAAAAATATTTACCACATTCTAAGGGAAAATCCTTTTAAAACCAATATAGGAAACATTTCTATATTAAATATAATGAAATTAAATTATTATTTAGGATCGAGACCTAAAAAATTATTTTGAATAATATTTTGGTACTTTTCTGACAACTTTTATATTTTGAGGAATACTGAAAAATGTTAAATTTTAATTGAAAAAAACTTTTTTAATCGAAATAATTTATAGGGTTAAATTATGCATTTAAATCATTTTGGAGTAAATTTAGATTATATTTTTACCATTTAATACAGTTTAGGTCATTATATGTAATTTCATATTTAAATTTGACATAAACACATGTCAATCTTTTGATAGTTTTTACTTTCTAAAAACCCACTTTTCCGTTTCAACAATGTGAACAAATTTTAAATTAATTAATGAAAATTCTATGTTTTGAATTTGGTAGAATAGAATTCATTTTTTAATTCATAATGTCAAAATTATCTTAGGGGTAATTTTTTGTAATTTTCTGAAAACATTTCATTTTTGATGAATAGTGAAAAACATTGCATTATAGTTTAAAACTGACTTTTTATTTAAATAATTATTTATCTTATTTAAATTTATTTTAAGTCAAAATAGATATATAATATGTAAATAAGTTTAATTTAATTCATTGGATTCATTTTATAATAAAATTAGGTGTATAAAATTTTATTGAACTTTTTACCGTCTTTTACCCATAATCTAGGAGCATTTGCAAATTTTCATAATACATAATTTTACCTCTTTTGTGTATGGAATTTCAAAAGTCTGAGTGACATGGTTGATCAAAAGGTAAAATTTTCTTCAATAAGATGAAAATAATTTTTTGGTGAATAGTAACTTTTGACTTTTATTTACCACGGTTAAAAGAAAATTATGTAATTAAGGGTAAAATGATATTATAATTACCCTAAAACATGTTCTAATTCAATTTTATAAATGTAGTTCTACGAAAAAACAACCGTAGGAATAAAATATGATCCTATTTGTCTTAGTTGGAATAGATTAGGACAATTATTAATATTTTATTTAAAGAAGAGTTAAAAAAGATAAATTCGATGTTTAATAACCAAACCATTTTAAATATAAGGTTATACATAAGATAAATTCAACTATAAATATTCATTATAAGGATAAAAATATTTCATACATAATAGTGTTTTATTTAAATTATTTAGACATTAAATAATTAAATTTATTTATGACATAATGATGACATAGTAATTACCTTATTAATGAATGATTAAAATAATTGATATTATAAATTTCAAAATAAATGAAATTTGAGAGTTTTGATTATTTAAATTAATCTTATCGGTTAATATGACATGTTAGGGTTTATTAAATGATTTTTTGAAGTAATCATGATATTAATATTTTTACAAAAACCAAATACTAAATAATGTCAAAATTGACATAAATGAGTTTTAAAAAAAATACTATATTATTGGTTGATATAATATTCCTAAAACTATATGGTTCATCCAAAGAGATTGAATAATATTATATATGTCATTAAATAACCACTTGGGGTTCTCTTGGAATTTTAGAGTAAGTTTATTAACCATATAGTGTAATAATATAAGAAGACTCGCTAAAAGTTAAAATATTTAACTAAGTGTTAAATCCAAAAGATACGGTTAACATGGTAACCTAAACATTTATAAAACATATTTCTTGATATTTGTTAGATCCATCCCCTCATTATATTTTAAATAAGTCATTTTTGAGCCATTAAAAACGAAAATGATTTTATTATAAAATAATATTTCAAGGTTTTCCTAAAGTGACCCTCCCCTCTCTTGTAAAAGGGTACTTTCCCTTATCATAATTTCACACCTCCAAAGCCATTTTTATTGGTCAAACCCTTCTCAAATATCCTCCCAACATTCCTAAAATCATCCTAGAGTCCATTATTTGATCATAAATTTAACCTAAGGAGCCCATTTGATCAACTCAAAAGAAAACACCCAAGGAAGATGTAATAATCTCACCAACCACTTTCAAGTTCTTTTCTTTATCCACATCCTCTTTCGTTTTTTGTTTCCATACCAAAATAATAACTCCAGTAACTTATAAATACTAATATTTTATTATAAATATCGTACAACCATCTATGTTATTCTACCCATCCTATAAATGACAAATTCACCATACGTGCGTACGTACGGCTTACCATCTCCACATCGTGGTGTAGTTTCTAATCAATCACTTTATTATTTGGACAATATAATAATGAGTATAACTGATGTAAATAATTAAAATAACAAGATAATGATTCTTTATAAATGATATACCATCCAATTACATAAAATTTCACCATCAATATAATGATATTTTCACTCGTGTGTACGTACGGATTACCGTCTCGACAAATGTAATGAGATTCATTCCCCATCATAATAATTCAAGAATAATTTTCATTTTATGCTTAAAAATAATGTTTATGAACATAATATAATTATTTATATGAATCAGATACATCATATCCAAAAACACATGGCTTACGTAACCAAGCATATAATGGAAAACGAATTAGTTAACACCCGAAATGATGATACTACTGAAATATTATTAATAAAGAAATATTAGAAGATAATATATGATAATATATTTATGTATTTTGTTATTTTATAATTTAATAATAATTATTTCGCTATTATAAAAATGGTTAACCTACCTTATACTAAAGAAAAGTACAAGGTAAGTGGTTTCTTATCTCACTTTTAATTCCATGTGATTTCCATTGTTCACCACTTATTTATTGGATGTGGTGTATTGTGTACTGCCATTTGATATATATTGTCATGATTCTATTTATATTCATATAATTATGTGATTAATTTGATGGTTATTTAATTTTTGTCATATGACTTGATTGATTACAACATGGTAAGTGGTTTTGATCTCACTTCTTATTTCCGTGAGATTCATGCTATATTGCCACTATTTCCTTTAGTGTGGTGAATGTGCTTCCCATGATTGTATTCCTTATGTAATATACATTATTTTATAGGTATTTACATCTTAATTGTATTATCCTTCTTTCATGGGTTTTATTTTTTCTATGTCACCAAATCGGTAAGGGAATTTCTAATTTCGATTTGCACTCATTAGGTATTATGAAAACTTCATAGATTATTTTACTCTAAGATTATGTGCGAAATCACTATTTATTTTTTTATGTAGTAATTTCCACTCCCATTTGTGTTTTTATTCGTTTTATTCACATAATAACTCCATTGATAAATTCTAAATTCAACTATATGATCTTGATAAGAGTAATCTTAACTCAATTTTCATTCATTGAGTTAAACATCCATATCATTGGTTTTGTTGTTACAAGAATAAGTGCGAATATCCACTAATTTTTTTACACTGAATACCCAATAATATTTATTGTATTTATATTTTTAACACACAATTATGTCATTGACTTATCTTTAACCTATGGATACGGTCTTTATAAGGGATTTCATCTCAACTTACATTCCATTGAGACTTCTTTGTTGTTATGTGCCAATTCACATTTATTTAGTGTATATACTGTAACATAACATAATATATCATGAATCCATCAATTATCAAGATATTATTATGTTTTGATTATCTCAATTATTTTTATTCAAGCATCTCTCATTTGGTTAGGAACTATATCTAAAATATCATTTTAAATGTTTTAAAAAATTATTCTTCAAAATATTTCTAATTAATGTCCATTTTTTAGAAATGGTTTTAAGTATTTATTTATATAGTAATTAATGTTTAAAAATTAAAATTATTTTTAAATGTTTCAAAGTGGTATGGTACACTTTGATTCAAAAATATATTTTAAACAAATTCTTGATAAATAATGATACTTTTAAATGTTTTCAAAAAAAGGGGGATATTTCACTGAAATAGTTTTCATGATTACTTTAATATCTACCAATATCCTTCATTATTCTTGATGGAGGTTAATTTATTATAATACAATATTTAATATTGTATTTAATGAGTTATGTTTGAATGTAGATGTGCTATTTTTATACTATTCATGGTTTATTGAAAAATTATTGACATTTCTTATGCAAGTTTTAATACCAATGTTTAGACTATGTTTCACCCTTTCATATGAGGAATTCATTGGACATTGTAAGTGATGGGTGGAGCCCACTATATCTCCTCAATGAATCGGTAGGTCTCATTAAAAAAACTAGTGTCTTGTAATAAGGCCTTGACAAAATCTTATTTTTAGTCTTGGAACATGGCCTTGACTATGTGTTTATTAGTTTGGAATTATGCATTACATCATTATGATATTGGATATTGATATTTCATGTGATTATTTTACTATTAGAATGTCAATGTGAATAAGCAAATGAAATTATTTTATTTATCGTTTCCATATTATGTTGAATTTTTAGTTTAAAAGGCTTGTGTTCTAGTCTTATACATTTCCTTAAATGTTTGTTCTTATTTATGACAGTTTCCGCTATATTTTTATCCTTACTAAACATATGAGCTCACCCCTTTCTGATGTTTTATTTTTCCCTACATATAATGAAATATATTATGATTAACCTATACGAATAGGCTAAGGGATATAAGAGTGTTCAAAGCAGAAACAATGTTATTTTTTTTATTTCCTGATGTAATGTAAAACTTATGTATGTATCTAGTAATTACAAGGCTTCTAAGATGATCGGTCTTTCGGGACATGATTCTTTGTATCATGCCAATGTTATGTAATAATGCACCGATTCAGGGTAACTGGGGTCAGTTCGTTGTAGATGGTATCATAGGAAGTTTAGTACAACCCTTAGATGCTAGATTTAGAAAAAAACACTAAATTGGAAACACTACCATAAGATAGAAATTGAGGATTAGTATATAATAAATCCAAAAATATTGGTAATGTAAATATTATGTGGGTTTTCCAATAAATACTTCCCTATCTAGATATGAGTACGTAGAGGCAACTCTTTCACAGAAGTACCTAGGAGTGAAAACTCTGAAAAGGAGTTTCGGGCTTGACACAGGGTGTCTGGGTACACGACAACGGGCCATGGTGCACTCTTAGTTACGACACTCACAGAGGATATGCATAAGTTAATTCCAATTTTCTTTACAAAACGATTTGAATGATTTTAATAAAATATGAGAATAAATAAACTTGGTTAATCCTAAGGTGTTTTAGATTGAAAATAATGTGTTATGATATTCTATTAATGATTTTATGACTCACATTATACTTTCTTGTGTTAGTCAATGGATGGATTCCAAGGAAGATATTGTACCATTGAACAAGATGTAATAGATGGGAACAATTGTGGAAATGAGCAATGAAATGGATTTTTGATAGGTGTAAAAGATATTGTGTTCATGCCGAATCTGTTTTCCAAAAATATGATCAACAACGTATATATTAACAAACTCCCGAAATCAACAATGAAGAGAAAGGTAGTGAATGATATGAGCTCCAGTAGTGGAAACCATGGAGGAAATAAATCTCAATTTCCATCATGCAGGAAATGTGGAAGGAGACACCAAGGAAAGTGTCACAATGGAACAAAGAGATGATTTATGTGTGGGAAAGAAAGACATAAATTATTGAATTGCCGAGGAAAAATTAAGAGTACTATGGAAGAAAATAAAAATGATACCATGAATCCATTAACAGTAATTTGACATAAATGTAGGGGACCTGGGAATTACCCAATTTAATGCCCTATTATTTACGATAACCTCTTGGTCAAGGAAGAACTTATGTGTAAATAAATGGATGGTGAAATTTTGAAAAGTATTAGTGCTCTTTGTTGGTGGGATTACATCGGAAGACTTTTCTCTTGTAGGTATAACCCTATAGTTGTTATGTGAAAATTCTATTTTAGGAAAAATTATATTTTCTATTATATTTATAAATAACAATTTGGGTTTATATAATCCTTGAATATGATAAAATTACAAGTTATTAAATTATTGGATGAAAATGCGAGGTATGAGATAACATTTGTGGTGAAATTATATTATGGTTATATTTAGTAATTTTTCTCATTTTGGGAATGTTATAAAATATAGTTTTTGAAAAAGTACAACACACAGACCTTGTGACAACCCATCGAATCAGACAATGCTGCTGGAATCGAACCCACAACCAGAGTGCGATTGAGATTTATTGCCAACCATAAGACTACGTGAAGTCCCTGGTAAGTGTGACTAATTATTTTTAGTTAAATTGTTTTATTGATCAATAATATATTTATTTGGGAGATTATGTATTATCAGATGGATATCCTTAGTATAGGAAAATAATTTTGTGATTAAGTGATAAATGTTATTTTGGAAGATGTTCAATCTATTAGGAACACTATATGCCTAAGGAAAATATAATACTATGATATTTCATTTGAGAAGTAATGGTGGATTTTTATCTATGTTTTTATTATGGATTTATATCGATTTGGGTTATTTATGGAAATGATTAACCTATCATAGAGAATATGTGAATAGGTTAATTAATTTAAGTATGTGACTTTAAGAGTAGTCTATGTTATTTAAAGATACAATTTAACGTGGAAAACTGCGTAATCAATGTATTATATGATTTGTGTTTTAATATTAGTTTGGATTATGATGAAGGATTTTAATGAAAAATTTTTATTTAATGGTATTTATTTAACTTTGGGTATTATTGGTTTAATTTTAAAAATTAAGATTAGTATTTCTTTCTCTAAAGAACTATCATTTTTGGGGATCATCTGATCTTATACTAACCATTTTTGTTTTGGTTAATCTCCAAAGACAAATTAAATATATATTTTATCCTTTATGGATCTTGTGATTCTCTAGAAGTTGATTCTAGCGCTTCAGGTGTGACCAAGTCATCTTGAATACTCATCGTTTGAAAAAAAGATCAGTTAGTTGTAGAAATTTATTAAATGATGAACATGTACATAAAAATTAAGTATATCTTTTTATTATCTTAGTCAATCTCATAAATATATTCCTCAAATTTATGAAATTGAACTTACAATAACGTTTTCCGTTTACTTTTTTGACTGGGAAACTAAAGAACATTTATCCCAACATATGTTTGTGGTTTTGTTGTTTTTAACATTATCCTGGTCATGTTTTCTTTTACTCTACATCAGTACTTGACACTTAGTTTATCTTCCATATCCATGTTTTTTGACATGGAATCCTAGTATGGGTTATCTCGGGTTACCTTTGTACTTCTATTTTTTTCATTTAAAGTGATAGTTTTATTGACTCCTTTTCTGATTTGGGAATTTCAATGAAGTTATCATGACCAATTTTAAAATTGCGTGGCCATAATTTCTAAAAGGGGCGAAGAATGTGACACCCTAAGATTTCATAGAAAGTTATTTTTTTGAAGTAATTCAATAGCTTTCGCTACAAGCAACATCGAGTTTGAGTGCACCATGACTTACCAAACAAGTCGTTCAAAAGAGGTTATAAATATTATAAACTGAATTTTTTATTTTATATACTCCATATAATTTTAGAATCCATATTATGTGTTTCTAAGACATAATATAAGAAAAAATTCATTTTTTCAGATTAAAGTAGTATTTTTCAAAAAGAATGAAATTTTACCACATTCTAAGGGAAAACCCTTTCCAAAACCAATATTTGAATCTTTTATATATTAAATTTAATGAAATAAAATTCTTCATTAGAATCAGCACATAAAAATTTATTTTGAATAAATTTTTGGAACTTTTCTGATAACTTTCATATTTTGATGAATACTAAAAAATACTAAATTTTAATTGAATACAACTTTTTAATCAAAATAATTTATAAGGTTAAATTATGAATTAGGATGGTTTTTAAGTATAAATAGATTATATTTTTACCATTTAATACAATGTAGGTCATTATAAGTAATTTCACATTTAAATTTTACATAAACACATGTCAATCTTTTGATAGTTTTTACTTTTTATAAAACCCACTTTTTGGTTTCAAAAATGAGAATTAATTTTAAATTAATTAATGAAAATTTTATATTTTTAATTTGGTAAAATATAATTCATTTTTGAATTCATAATATCAAAAGTACCTTAGGAAGAATTTTTGTTATTTTTCTAAAAACATTTAATTTTTGATGAATAGTGAAAAACACTGCGTTATAGTTTAAAACTGACTTTTTTTTAAATAATTATTTATTTTATTTAAATTTATTTTAAGTAAAAATAGATATATAAAACCTATATAACTTAAATTTAATTCATTGGAGTCATATTATTATAAAATTAGATGTATAAAATTTTATTGAACTTTTTACCGTCTTTTACCCACCTTCTAGGAGCATTTGCAAATTTTCATAAAACATAATTTTACCACTTCTGTGAGTTGAATTTCAAAAATATGGGAAAAATGGTTGAAATAATTAAGTAAAATGTGGTTTAATATGATGAAAATATTTTTTTTTGTGAATAGTAACTTTTGATTTTTGTTTACCACATTTCAAAGTAAATAAGGTAATTAATGGTAAAAATAATATTATAATTACCATAAAACATGTCATAGTTCAATTGTATAAGTTTAATTAGACAAGAAACAACCTTATAAATATAATATGATCCTATTTGGTCCTCTTGGATTAGATTAGGACATTTATTAATTTTTTATTTAAAGAAGAGTTAAAAGAGTTAAATTCAAAGTTTAATAACTAAACCATTTTTAATATAGGGTGATACATAAGATAAATTCGACTACAAATATTCCTTATAAATATATAAAGATTTCCTACATAATGGTATTTTATTTATAAATTTTAGATATTAAATAATTAAATATATTTATGACACAATGATAATGAAATTATTACCTTATTAATTAAATATTAAATTAATTGATATTATAAATATCCAAATGAATGTAATTTGAGTATTTTGATAAATTAAATTAATTTTATAGGTTAATATGACATGTTACGTTTGAATAAATAATTTTTTTTTCAAATTCATATTGTGGTTATGATTTTCACAAAAACCAAACACAAAATAATGTCAAAATTGAGATAAATGAGTTTTTAAAACAAATAATATATTATTGGTTGATATAATATCTCTAAAAATCTAAGGTTTGGCCAAAGGTCTTAAATAATATTATATATGTCATTAATGAACCACTTAAGGTTCTCTTGGAAGTTTAGAGTATGATTATTAACCATATAGTGTAAGAATACAAGAAGACACGGTTAAAGTTAAACTATTTAACTTAGAGTTAAATCTAAACGATAAGGTTAAAATGGTAACCAAATTTTTTTAAAACCTATTTCTAGAGATGTTTTCGACCCATACCCACCTTATATTTGAAATAAATTATTTTGGAGCCATTATAAACCAAAGAATATTTTATTATAAAATAATATTTCAAGGTTTTCCTTAAGTGACCCTCCCCTCTCTTATAAAAGGGTACTTCCCCTTCTCTTAACTTCACACCTCCAAATCCATTTAGCTCGGAAAACCCCTACCAAAATATCCTCTAAAAATTTCTCATATTGTTCTAGATTCCTTAATTTGATCACAAATCAAACCTAAGGAGCCCTATTGATTAACTCAAAAGAAAACACCCAAGGAAGAGGTAATTATTTCACCACCCACTTTCATGTTCTTTTCTTCTTCCACTTCCTCTTTCGTTTTTTGTTTACATACAAAAATAATAACTCCAGTAACTTATAAATACTATGATTCTATTATATATATGGTACAACCATATTTTTTATTCAATCCATCCTATAAATGACAATGTCACCATACGTGCATATGTACGGCTTACCATCTCCACGTCGTTGTCTAGTTTGTTATTCATACGATCAATTTTTTGTATGGGAATAATAATGAGTATAACTAGTGTAAATAATAAATATAACATGATAATGAATCTTTATATATGATATACCATCTAGTTATATACGATTTCACCATCAATATAATGATATTTTTTCTCGTGTGTACGTATGGATTACCGTCTCCACGAACACGATGAGATTCATTCCCCATCGTAATCATTCAAGAATCAATTTTATTTTATGAATAAAAATAATTTCAATGAACATAATATAATTCTGAATATGAATCAAATACATCATATCCATAACAAACATGTCTTAAATAACGAAGCATATAAAGGAAAATGAATTATTTAACACCCAAAACGATGATACTACTGAATTGTTATTAACAAAGAAATACTAGAAGATCATATATGATATCATATTTATGTATTTGGTTCTTTTGTAATTTTAAAAAACAT
The DNA here is from genome assembly GCA_963277665.1 of Viscum album. Lineage (NCBI taxonomy): Eukaryota > Viridiplantae > Streptophyta > Magnoliopsida > Santalales > Viscaceae > Viscum > Viscum album. The sequence continues at coordinate 1,360,143,338 of OY728141.1, read as the reverse complement.
ATTTCACCATTATATTGGAGGTTAACCTACCCTATACTAAGGAAAACTACAAGGTAAGGGGTTTCTTATCTCGCTTTTAATTCCGTGAGATTTTCACTGTTCACCACTAATTTATTGCATGCGGTGTGTTGTGTACTGCCATTTGATATATATTATCATGATTCTAATTATATTCATTGTATTATTTTTTTCATTTGGTGGTTATTAACTTTTTTCATATGACTTGATTTAATACAACATAGTAATCGGTTTTCATCTCACTTCTTATTTCCGTGAGATTCATGCTATATTTCCACTATTTCCTTTTGTGTGGTGTATGTAATGCCCATGATTGTATTCCTTATGTAATATAATTTAATTTATGGGTATTTACATCTTCATTGTATGATTCTTCTTTCTGAGGGTGTATTATTTGTATGTTGCAAAATTGGTAAGGGAATTTCTAATTTCGATTTCCACTCATTGGGTTTTACACAAACATCATTCATTATTTTACTCCAAGATTATGTGTGAAATAACTATTTATTTATTTCTATAGTAATTTTTTTTGACAAAAAAGACGGATCCATTAATGATGGAGATCAGCAGAAATACAGCAGCATAACCATGATGGAAAATGATTGAACCAAAGCAAATCCTCGTAAGGAGGGCCAATGCCAGCCATCTTGTGAGCGGCTTCATTCACTTCCCTTTAAACAAATGAGAAAATGCAGGAATTGAAGCCTTGTCTCCGCGATTGAATACACCGGATAATGGGGCCGAAAGGTTGAAGCCCGCCGTCAGTGAGATTGATGGCATTGATTACCGTGAGACAGTCGGATTCGATGTGAATAGAATCCCAACCGCGATCTTTTGCAAAGTTTAACCCAGCAAGGATGGCGGCGGCCTCCGCGACTGAGGGCTCCCAAAGTGTGTAACGTGCTTCGTATTTGGCTGCAATGAGATTTCCCAGGTTGTCTCGGGCCAGTAAACCTAGTCCAACTGGGCCATCCTTAGGGAGAGAGGCATCCACATTGATCTTAAAAATCCCTTCCGGTGGAGGGCACCAGTGTTGGGGAAGAGGAGAGGGGTGAAAAGTCTTTGTTGCTCAGGGTGGTTCTGCCAAACCGCAATCCATGACAAAGCCCGGTCAATCCAAAATCTGGGGGGCCTCCGGAAATGATTGAAAATGGCCTCGTTCCGCCGATCCCAGATAATCCAAGTCAAAATGCATAGGGCGCCTGCTTTAGCCGGCGAAAAGGAGGAGCACCATCGCAGCAGAAGAGAGGTAGGATCTGAGGCGACGTCCAGGGACAGCTCGATAGTTGATCCCCCGCCATTCCAAACCTCCTGGGCCCCGGGACATTGAAATAGAGCATGGAGAGGGGATTCAATCACAGAAGGGTAGAAAGGGCATGAGTTGTCGTATGAGAAGTGTCTGTAGGCAAGGAGGCTCTTAGTAGGAAGTATACCGGTACACACCTGCCACCACAAAAAGAGAACTTTAGGGGGAACATTAAGCTTCCAAATTGATTCCCAGGGCCTCGCATCTCCTTCTGTAATTTGAGCAGCAAGAGCTCGCCGGTAACCAGCTTTCACCGAATACTCTCCTGAGCTGTCGTTTGTCCAGTAGAGATGATCTGGCCCTGCGTCTGGCACACAGGGGATACTCAGAATAATTCTCCTATCCCTCTCATTAAACCATGAGAAGAGTTTTTCCAGACACCATCCTGCCCCTTGATCATCAAAAAGACAACAGACTGTGGCATGTTCGGATCCTGGATAAATAGGGGATGACGCCTTCATGCCTGCCTGATCAAAAAGCCAGGGATCAGTCCAAATCTTGACCGTTGAACCATTCCCAATCCTCCAGCCAAGTCCTTTCTTCAGAAGATTACGACCACCCCAAATGCTTCTCCAGAGAAAACTAGGTCGATAGCCAAGATGGGAATCCAAGAAATCCTTATGTGGGAAATATTTATCCCGGAGAACTCGCGAGCATAGGGATGATGGGTTATTAATTATACGCCAACCTTGTTTAGCCATCAAAGCATCATTAAAAAGAGAAAGGTCCCGGAAACCCATTCCGCCTTCAGATTTTGGTTGGCAGAGAGCAGACCAGGCGATCCAATGGACTTTATTTTTTTCGTCTTTTCGACCCCACCAGAAGTTAGATGTTCTGGATTGAATCTTTGAAAGCACCACATTATGCAGTTTAAAAATAGACATCAAATAGCTGGGGACAGATTGAAGAGCCGCCTTGATGAGGATTTCCTTCCCGGCCTTGGATATTTTTTTAGGGGTCCAACCTTGTATTTTTATTTCAATTCGATCCACAATAGCTGAACAGATTTCTTTCTTTGACCATCCAACCACCGTCGGGAGCCCAAGATACTTCTGGTGCTTATCGACCCCAGGAATGCGTGCTAAAGAGAAAAGATCTTCTCTTTTCGGCTGGGGGACTCCAGAGCTGAAAGAAATTTCTGATTTACTCTGGTTGATCATTTGTTCTGAAGCCCGTTCATACTATTGTATCGCCTGGCAGATTGCAGTACACTCGTTAGGGGTAGCTCGAGAAAATAGAAGGCAATCATCAGCGAAGAAGAGGTGGGATATCGTAGGGCCCTTGTGGCACGCTTTCGCCCCATGAATTTTGGAAAACGAAACTACCCTAGAAAGGAGGTTAGAAAACACATCAGCCACTAAAATAAAGAGGAAGGGTGACAATGGATCTCCCTGGCGAAGCCCACGGGAAGGGGAAAAGCCTCGGGTGAGCACCCCGTTGACATTAATACAGAAGGATACTGACGAGACGCATTGCATGATCATGTCAATTTATTTGGTGCAGAAACCCATCTTGAGCATCACAAGTTCGAGGAAGGTCCATTCCACTCTATCATAGGCCTTAGACATATCCAATTTCCAAGCCATGATCCCTCGTTTTTCTCGTGTTCGTGTTTTCATGGAATGGAAAATTTCATGAGAAATAATGGCATTATCAGTGATTAACCTTTTTGCCAAAAAAGCGCTTTGGTTCTCTGAAATGACGTCGGGAAGCCAAGGACGCAACCGATTCTCCAGGATCTTCGAAAAGATCTTATACGAAACATTGCACAGACTGATAGGTCGAAAGTCCGAAACCCCTTGCAGATTTTTCATCTTGGGAATGAGGGTAAGAATAGTTTCATTAAGAGAGGACAGGTCCGTTTTCCCTGCCCAAATATCCCGCATCAAATTGCATATGTCTGGACCAATGATGTGCCAGTAGTTCTTGAACTTGATAAGAGTAATCGTAACTCATTTTTCATTCATTGAGTTAAACATCCAAGTCATTGGTGTTGTTGTTACAAGAATATGTGTGAATATACTCTGATTTTTATTACACTGAATACCCAATCATATCTAGTGTATTTATGTTTTTTTCACATAATTATGTAATTTATTTATCCTAAACCTATGGATATGGTCTTTATAAGTGATTTCATCTCAACTTACAATCCATTGAGACATATTTGTTGTCACATACCAATTCACTTTTATTTGGTTTATATATTCCACATTGACATAATATATCATGAATACCTTTATTCTCATGATATTATTAGGTTTTTATTACCTCAATTATTTTGTATTCAAGCATCTCTCATCTGGTTAGGAACACTAACTAAAATACCATTTTACATGTTTTAACAAATTATTCTTCTAAATATTTCACATTAATGTCCATGTTTTAAATTTTTTTTAAGGATATATATATATATGGAAATTGATGTTTTAAAATTAAAATTTCTTTTTAATGTTTTATAGTGGTATGATACACTTTGATTCAAAAATATATTTTTAATATCTTCTTGAAAAATTGTGATACTTTTAAATGTTTTCAAGAAAAAGGGGTACATTTCATTGAAATATTTTTTATGATTATTGAAATATATGTCAATATCCTTTATTATTCTTGATTGAGGTTAATTTATTATAATAAAGTCTTCCATATTGTTTTTAATGAGTTATATTTTACTGTGGATGTGCTATTTTTAGACCATTCATGGTTTATGGTTAAAGTATTGACATTTTGTATCCTAGTTTTAATATGAATGATTAGATTATGTTTCACACATTCATAGGAAGAATGAATTGGACTTATCAAGTGATGGGTGGAGCCTTATATAGCTCCTTGATGCATAGGTAGGTCTAATGAGACAAACTAGTATCTTGGAATAAGGCCTCAACAAAATCTTATTTGTAGTCTTGGCATGAGGGATTGACTATGTGGTTATATAGTCCGGTATTATGCATACCATCATTATGAAATTGGATATTATTAATACATATTATTATTTGACTAGTAGAATATCTATGTGAATAAGTAGATGGAATTATTTGACTTATCTTTTCCATATTATGTTGAATTTTCAGTTTAAAAGGATTATGTTCTAGTCTTATACATTACCTTAAATGTTTACTCTTATTTATAGCAGTTTTCGTTATATGTTTATCCTCACTGAGCATCTAAGCTCACCCCTTTATTATGTTTTATATTTCCCAGGATACAAAGAAGTAAATTACAATTAACCTGCAGGAATAGGCTAAAGGATATAAGAGCGTTCAAAGGGGACACAATGTTGTTTTTTAAATTTCATAATGTAATGTAAAACTTATGTATGTATCTAGTAATTCCAAGGCTATTAAGCTGATCGGTCCTTCAGGACATGATTCCTTGTATCATGCCATTTTTAAGTAAAAATTCACTGATTTTGGGTAACTGGGGTCGTGGCATTATACACTCACCACCTTCTCTATCATATCGCTATTCAGTGTTCACTTTTCCTTCTTTTCCGTCACTCGTTTACTATATGCAACAAATTTAATAATCCACACAACTTTATAAGTGGTAAATTAGTTAAATAAGATAATTAAAATTGAATGTTGAATTGTGATATGATAGATATAGTGGTGAGACTGTGTGGGATGAGAGCATCATAAGGACACCAGGTAAGATGTTCAGTTCAGAAGCTATGCTAAGTGGTATTTAACCAACAGTTGTGAAGTGTACAAAGAATCCTTAGTTTTATTATTAGCTTATATCTAGACCAATGAAACCCTTTTTAATGGTTTAAAGGTGATTTTATGATATAAATTATCCATTTTACTAAAAAAAATAAAATGAAATGTTGATTTAATTTTCAATATTTCATATAGAGTTCTTTTGTTTTAGAAGATTTATGTCTTTATGTCATGCCTTTGTAGGAAGAGAAATTATGTTGTCTCTGCTCAATCATGGTGGTAATCTTGATGTTTTCATAGAAAAATAATTTTCCATATAATTAATGTATTATTTCATATTTCTGTTCAATTTTTTTAATTTTAGTATTACTCATGTAATAACTGTTTTCTTATGCAAGTGGATTCTTTTGTTCTGGTTGGGGTGCTCTGTCCAACTTTCATGATTCTTCTCCCTCAAAACCTTTTCACCCATACTGTGTTTCATTTATCACTTTTTTCATGTTCTATCCATTACCATTGTAAGAATAGACATACCACTGCCTCTACTCAATTAAAAAGATAATCTTGATATTTTCACAGTAAAATCATTATCCATAGAATTAATGTATTATTTCATATTTATTTTTAATTTATTTATTTTAATTATTACTCTTAATAATTGTTTTCTTATACATGTAGATTCTTTTTTTTGAGTTGAGGTGGTCTATTTGAAGATTCTCATATTGTTTTGGTAATTCGGCAAAGAAATTCATTGGAAATCATGGTATCATTTACTGTTAGGATTTTTTGAAAGTATGTAATATTTTTTATTTATGTAATTCTATAACCCAATGTTTGAAATGTATATAATATAGTGTTTTCTAGTATTTTTTTTGTAAATTTTCATTCATTTAAACTTTTTATTAGGATTTTTATGATATCTGGTGCATTTCTAGTGTGTTTTCGATGCTGGGGTGCTCTGTTATAGAACACTGTAGTTTTTCCATTTACCATCACTTTTAAAAAAATTGATAAAGAACACATTTATCAGTGCTTTTAAAAATTCCCATAAAGGACACATTTTTCAACATTTCTAAAAGCGGTGATAAAGGTATACTATATCAGAGAATCTACAATGATAATAAAAAGTTTTTTATTAGTGCTAAAAAAATTGATGGTAAAGGGTTCCTTTATCAGTGTCAAATAAAAGCGCTGATAAATTGGACCTATATCACCTCTTTTAAAAGAAATGTTAACAATCCAATTTATCAGCCCTTTTTTATCAATGATAAAAGTCCTATTTTTTAGTTCCTCTTAACCACAGATAAGATTCTTGGGATTTTAATGTCGCTCACATTTTCAGTTCTTTTCTAGCACTGATAATTTCCATTTCTCGTGCTATAAAAGGATAGTTTTGTAGTAGTGATGATAGAGCATATATCAGGCTGTCTTTAGTGAAAGTCCATATAGAAAACAACTCTCTATGTAAAGGTAAAAATGTAACATCCACAAGTATTATTCCCTCCTACCTATCTATTAATATATGAAACCAAATTATCAAAAAATCCACTACTACATGGGTTATACAATAAAACTTGTATGATAAAATGTATCTTTCTACATAGGAGATATTCCTTCTATGCATGATTATCCTTCAAACCCTGTATGTAAAATCATGTACCACCACCTCGAGTACACTACAACCCTCAATAGTGATAGTTATTTAGGTATGAATTATAATCATTTAGTCCATGTTTTGGAAAAAAATCATTGGTTCTCACAGCACAATATGAAATGATTCCTAGAAATCCTTTACCTCCTATCAGAGTTTAGTCACACTATTACTAAAAATGTGTGGTCACCAATACTCTTTATAGGTTCCTCCAAACATAAGCGTGAATCTAAAAGAATCCATCGGTATTACTATGCTTCAAATAGGGGTTGAATCTATGGAAATGAGGCTTAGAATAGTGAACCAAACTTATAACGTGATTAAAAAAGAAGCATGTCATACCTTGATCAAACCTGAATCCTCGATGTCACAAGTATATACTCATTTTCCCTCTTTTTTGGTGGTGCGGTGGTGAATGTGATTTGCCAAATCAGGTTGTTATTTGGGAGGTTCAGGGTTCGAATCCCGGGAGTCCACTTTCGGGATGAGCCTCTCCCCCGGGATCCACCTGCCTTACCGAGTCGTCTGGATTCCTTTGGGAGGGAAAAATGAGGTGTGGCCCAATTGTTGAATGATCGTTGTGATGGACCATCTCTACCGAGACGTTACCCTTCGGGACGCTCTGCCATCTCGGCTGGCCACAACTCCTACCCTGGCTGGGGAGTTGCCTTCGGGTGCTCCCCTTCGTGGGGGAGGGGGTTTCTTTGTGTATAGGGTTCGAAAAGGCCACAGTGGGAAATTCCCATTTTAAAAGAAAATTATATACTACATGATACCATATTTCCCCTTAAACATTATCTTCATTATCTAGGGTCCTCTCTGGCACCTTATCACGTTAAAATTGCATAAAAATGTTTTTCTAGTATACTTTTCTACCACACCTCAACACTATCCACTTTGGGTGGAACTAAATCAGCATTACGGTTTTAGATCCCATCATAAGAACTTGTCTCAATGAGGGAAGTGTCCATTTCACTTTTATATACAAATCCAAGTCAATATTTGCATCACAGGGCTCTATTGACACCCTACATCACTCTACATAAGTCTTACTACCCATACAACCTCAAATAGGTGTACTATCCATGTGGGGATTTCAAAACAAAGACTCATGCCGGTCTTCCACCACCTTGGAATGGGGGTCTGCCTCACCATGAAATTTGGGTAGTCTCTATCTCGGGAGTCCACATTCCACAATTAACATAGGTTCACCAAATTTCGGCACCACCAAAGCTAAATTATTATCTATAAAGAAGAGAACAGTCACTAGTGATACCATCCAATCAGTTGATGTCTATATGAGCCTAAAAACTAGGACTTATTCCCCAAGTGAATGCTCCACTACCTGAGGATTTTAGTCATTATAAAACCTCATTGTTCTTTATCGCTTAGACTCTTACAATATGATAATAAAACACATAAAATCATTTTATCCTACCATATTAATCTACTATGTAACATATATGAGATCATCTTCTTTGAAAACTAGAGGAGGGTCCATGCATTGTGTAACATGTTGTAGAACTATACAGTGCCCACTTGGAGGAAATAACCTCATGAATTTCCCTAAATTGAGGCCGCATCAATCGAATTATCATCGTTATTACACTATCTCAAAATATAATAAGTCGATCATAATAGATGATTCTAAAATACTATCAAGACGTACCACATTGAAAGATAATATAGGCGGATTTAACTTAAAGATAGTGAAAGGAATCACTTCTATATGATGCATGACCCTCTGTACCCTATAATCAATGTGTTAGTATACAAAGTCCACAAATAGGTATTCAGGGTCCTTTTGTATGGGTTCATCATCCGCCTCACCAAAAATGGGTTCATTATCCTGAAATCCATCCCTGAGGGACTTTTACTCAGTTTCCCTATTTTCCCAACCAATTATCACCATGATTTGGTCTCTACATAGACCTGATGATGAATCACCTTTGATACCACTCTATCATGACCTAGACCCTTTGGACAATTTGGATAGCATAATTCTAGGTTTGAAAAACACAAGATCAACTCTATTAGGCTAGGGACTAGAAACAAGTGACGAGAAGGAATAAATGAATATGAAGGCCTTATATTAAGTACTTCTTTATAGAAAAACATCCTTCTCAATGCAATAGTGTATAAGAATACACTAAAGAATAAAAAATCTGTAGTGCATACATGTACGTTATAAACTCTAGATAATACATCTGAGTACAATATTTAAAAGGAAAAGTGTAAAAAGGTAAAAAAAACATGACCAAATAGAAATAGTATCCCTTCCTGACAACTAAATGATAAAAATGATATTTGAAGAGATCTGGGATCCTAATATCTATTTCTGACCAATGTATGTAGTAATTTTAACCATGTATCACTATGATGCACTTATGTAAGCATTGATATACATGTCACCTACATAAGACACAAACCATTTTAGAGAAACCAATTTAGGGGTGATTATATACATACCTATTAGGACATGCCAAAAACCAAAAAGGATAAAATAGATTGATATAATAGATGTCAACTCAACCCATAAAGGCCTATCAATCATAATATTAAAAAAAGGTATAATAATCCTAATTTTAACATATAAGAAAACCAAATGAAGGGATAAAGGGGATGTCCATTTCCCAAAAACATCTAAGAATGATGGGACTGCATAAATATCCAAAGTTCTATCTCTAATGACCATCATATTTCATAACTATTCAAGAATATATGTTCAGTGGAACACACATCACAAAGCCACTCCATAATTGTTGGATCGAGAACTCCAGTAAGTAATTCCATGAATCATTAGCTAAATCTATGTAGAGGATTCTCTATTTATCTATTTTACTCCACATCTTAGGGTTCCACAACTCTAGTGGAGTACTATATTCCCACTAGTTCATTATGATGGGAGTACCAATCCATATATAGAGGACTCACACCTTGCTATAATATGGGGGAGTACTGACTCTATGTATATAATGACTATAAAGTACCTTCACCAAGGTGAAACATGAGTTTTAGCCCCCATAAATACTCTGATGATCACTCTTGATTACTATAGAAAGAGGAATGACACCTTAAGAATCTAAGGGGTTCCACAATGTAGATAGGGGACTCACACACTAGCATGACAAGGAGGGGGGGTTCCAATCCACATAGATGGAGGGTATATGTGATCCATACCCTAGTGAGATAAGTAATTTTCCTAACCCAACATATCTATGATGTTCTTTCATGATCACTTACATCACTCAAGTACCACATGATTAAGTTTCATGCTTCGAACACCTCACATTGTATCCTGTATGAAACATGGAGGATACTATCACATTTCTTTTTAACACTTTCTATTGGAGACATGTGTGAGAATATGATTCTTTTTTCTATCCTAGAATTACCACATTAAAAAGGTGGGAAGCCTCCACTACCATTTATGGTGATTTCATCTCCTGGATAAAAATGTAATGATACAATATAGGTTCTACTTTCTATAGATTCCTCCTAGGATAACATTTCTTAGTATGGGTCTCCCTTGTATACTTGAGTCAAATTCTTGAAACATAGTCCAGATTTCATCTTGATGTGGATATACATTAAATATGATGATTCTTTTTCAAAAGTTTAACAAACCATGGTTGGATGAGATATTAATTTTGGGCATGTATACAAATATATGGATGTTGGGAATGTTGGTAAATGAAATGTATTCCTATATTTAATGGAATCTCATGTGTAAGGAATCTTCTATGCCAAACTTGAGGAATCCTATGATGGACATAGTGTATGTTATTCTAGGGGAATATGTATTATGAGGAATTTTACCTCCGTTATCCCTTATTATTAATATTGGGAAAATATTCTATTATGATGGGACACATGTCTAATGTATTGGGGGGATTGGTGGGTCTCAAGTTTAACATATTATGGTGATAGGTGGGTCCCATGATTAATGTCTTGTGGTGAAATATTAGATGGTAGGGTTGTGATGAATTTACCATATGGATTATTATCACAACATGAGGGTTTTTTGGTAATGAGAGTGTGTTCCTTCATGTGGGGAAAATTATTAGAATTTTGATTTCAGTGTGTTCTAGTGGGGAAGATTATCAATATTGTGGATTTGATAGTGGTGTTGAGATATAGGGGTTATACCTCAGGGATGTATCCCCTGTTATCTTAAAATTTTAGGATTAAACCACATGATGGAGACCAACATTACAGGTTTGGATATAGGGATCAAAACCCATGTAGTTTTATTCCACAGTTTACGGTTATGTGATTGGATTAGTCTATGAATTTTAACATTTTGAGATAAAGACACTCATGTAGTTAATAGTGAATAAATGAGAAATGGTTTTTGGATTATACATATGGGTTTCATGGTGGTTTGGGGGTCTCATCATTGGTGTGGAGTTTCATACAATGGGTATAGGATATGGTGCATGCCTCACACAAAGAGGTAGACTATAGAAGATGTTTCATCCTATGGTTGGGAAGGCGGTGGGATGTCATGATGATCATACATGCGGAATCTTGTGTTCATAAAAACTAGAAATAATTTAGTTTAACTTAATGTGATGGAGATGTTTTCATAATGTTTTCCATCGTATGACTAAGACACATGGATATGTAGTTTTATGTCATAAACTCAGATGTTGGTGGGGTTATGACTCAGGGAGACAATTTGAAAGTAGTAGAGGAAGATCTAGAAAAAGGCCTCTCTTCCTAGAAAGGCAATCATTTTACCTTAACCGTTCCACCTTTGGGGATTATGTTTTTTTTGTCATGTTTTTTATGGTGTGGAAAGGAATATACACTACCATATAGGATTATAAATTATGGGCCCCATCATTAGGGTGAAAATTATTTAGAGAAAGAGTCATGATGGATTATTTTCTAAAGTTAAATTGTCCATGTAATGGTTCATACCATTATTGAAGAAAAATGGAGGACACAAGGGTGGATTTTACCAATATCATGGTAATTTTGGGTGAATATTAACTAGTTTTGGATTGGTATAGGGTCTTAGGGAACTCAATATATTTGAAAGGGTTTTAGAGGAAATTAGTCACCAAAGATTTTAATTGTGGAGGGTTTTGTTAAAGTTGACGTTTCAAAAATGTTGAGGGCTTTACAAATAATAATTATCACATGAAAGTTCATGTTTTTTTGAAATGTAACTTTGGTAAAGGCATCTACAACATGGTTTCAGGTTATCAAAATCCCATGGTAGGTAGTTTGGTGAAATATGGATACCTAGGGAAGTCCACCTCCTCTTTGACTTGTGAAGGATAGAGTTCCAAAAATTTAGATATTTGGATGTAATTCAGAAGGTTGCCACTAGTGAAAATTTGGACATGGTGAGGGTTTTATAGCATTAGAAGAGGTGTGAGAATTTATTTCATAAAATATAGGGTATTTTGAGAATTTTTATAAAATTTGTGTCATTGAGGGTGTTCCATGATTGTACATATGATGTATAGAGGATATCACCTCATCCTCCTCACATACGATATACCTACACAAATCATAGATAAGATTTGTGGAGGTTAGTACCTCATCCTCCTTGTGGACAGGAGACCTCCTTGAATTGTAGTTATATTGTATATAGGATAGTAACTTTTTCTCAAAGAGTTCATCCCACCTTTAATAAGATAAAATTATAAGAAATGTTTTTATCCATCATAGACACAACCACTTTAGTTGATTTGGAGTATTTTTTTCCTTTTTTTTCTTCGATTTATCCATTCCATCCATGAAATATCCTATTACATTTTCATTTCAGCATCAAAAAATACACCATCATAATTGGATCTTATGAGGGAGATGAGGCAATGATTATAGAAAAAAATAAAAATTTGTGATTGGAAAATCAGTTTACAAAACACAGTCTAACCCTATGACTATATATAGGGGTGGGGTCCCAATAGGGACTACGATATTTTCATAAAAGATATGCTAGGTCTATATTTTCCGGAAACTCATGGTTTTGTCATGAATTTTATAATCTAAATTCTTATATCTCTTGAATTATTCTTCTTATATGAATAGTAGTTTCATGACTAGATTTTTTTAAACTATTGAACTTTTAAAAAAATGACATTTGAAAGTTATACCATAAAAAACTGACATATGTGAACCAACCTATCCAAAAAATATTCTAAAAGTATTTAAGGTCTTGAATGATGGATGACCAAGGTGTAGATTCTACTATGACTAGATGAGGGTAGATGGTCAAGAACCACATGATAAGAGGGAGCCTCTTATAGATGAGAGATCATGACACTCACACGAAATTACTAATGGATGTGCAACAAGATTACCTACTATTCTAAAGCCATAAACTATATGGTTTTTGGTTGAGGTTCTTCATGTTATTCTATATTGAAAATGTAAATGAACCTACATAGTGTTTCATGAGAGCACAAGAGCATTACCAATGGATCGGACCCACCATTGGTCAAATTGTGATAGAACATAAATTGCATACTACAAACACATTATGGAACAATGTGAATGACATCAACATAGAGGCATTAAAGGAAGTGGTGTCCCCACTTCAATATTAGATACTTTTTAAGGAGGTTTTGATATAATATATCCATATATGGAATGAGGAATGTGACCTATGATAGGGTGTTAAATTTATAGAAAAGTGGGCCTGGGAATACTTGGTATGATGGTACTGTCATTAATTTGAGGTGGAGCTGAAGTAGGTTAGGTTGTATTAGGCAGCATGGTCCTCACAACATTGGAATTAACATCAAATGGATACCATTAATGATTTTTAGAGAATGTGGTAACTAGTGAACAATACATTTAACCTACTTTATTATGAAATAATCATTGGTTTTTGGGACCTCTATTGCATCAATAGGATCCACATCCATAGAGGGATATATATATTATTTCTCCCAGCTAAGGATATTTGGGATGACTAGGTATAGGTGTCAAGGATCACAAGGGTTCTTCTATGCTTGGAATAGGGGGAGAGTTACCCTAAATCAAGGAATAAGTTAATTTAATTCAAATAAGGTTTGGTCTATGCCCACATGAGTCCATGATCAAGCTACCTGAGAGTCGACACTAATTTCTATATTTTTTAATGTGTGGAAAGGATCATTCGTACTAGATAATATTAGAGGTGATCCTATAGAAACGTAGTGATGCTAGCGATAGGAATGAAAATCAACTTATAAGTCAGGGTGATAGTTATATTGTACAATGTGTTTTGGTGCATCAGCCAATAGAATATTCCCATCCATATATTTTTTAATTCCATTTCCTGTATAGTTTTTTTGTTACTAACATGGGGAGAGATGAAAACTAAAACCTGATCTCCCCTCTAAGTGTGAATTTCTGATCATCGGTACTCAACATCAACTGGTGTTGGCCTCTCCAACTATGTTTAGTTGATGTGTTTATGAGTATTGGGTTGGAAGAATACTTAGTTTTCCATATGTTTCCCCTTATCACCTTAATGGTTATATATTATGGAATAAGTACCATCTAGTAGTGTTCATACCTATTGGCGTTTATAGGTGGGGCATAAGTGGTTAGGGTGGACTGTAAACTTTTTTCTAAGCCATGCACCCCAAAATATTTTGAGAAATAGTTCTAATTTCTTTATTAGATCACCCAAAATGTGTATATTTGGGTATTTAGTGAGAAACACCCCTCATTCCTCTGAAATATGTGGTTCATTTTTACATGTTTGGAAGGGATGTGGAGAAATACGATACCACTACCTAATTCAACTAATGGGATCATCCGTGAATGTAAACAAAGGAAGGATATAGTGTATCTTTTAGGAATTATAAGGAGACTAGAAACTCGGTTGGATGAAGATGGGGGCCCAAAACCATGAGTTATGGGGGAGTACGAAGCGGGGAAGACTATGGAGGTATAGCTAGATCGTTAGGTAGAGAAGCTTTTAGAGATTCTGCATTGCCTGTTCATGTGTAGGAGGAAGCTTCAAGGAGGGGAGCCACAATAGGCTCAAAAATCATGGTCAAGTTGCTTTGGGAGGAAGGTGGAACCTCTAAAAAAATTTCAAGGGTGAAAGTATAGTGTAGTAGGAAGCAATTGTGTCACCAAAATGTCCCATTTGATTCAATTTCCCCTAATACCTAGGAGACTTTGGTGATATATAGAAAAAATCAACTCATTTATTGGATATGGAATTATATCAACATTTATTAGATATAACATGTAGGGTTAGGTCTTGAAGGGGTGTAATTTAATGTCACATGTGCCAAGGATGTGCAATAAAAAGTGGGGATGGATGACTTAGTTCACTGTCATGGAATCATATGTCCTCTGACCATCCTAGTAAAGGTGTTACTAGCCATTCCTTCTCATATAGATATTCTTGTGGACCAATTTTCTACTACTTCTGCTGGGGGATAAGGATCAGAGGAGAAGAAATGGGTAATATATTCCCATTAGGACACCCATGGGAATGGGTATATTACCACATATTAGGTAAACCTTTGGGTATTTTGTATCTTAGAGACTAACAGACCACTAAGATTTCTTCAAAACCCCTTTTAAAATTTGATGGAATCAAATATAACTTAGGAAGGGTAGGTTCATGATGAACCTCAAGTGAAGTATTAGGGATCCTCAACCCTTTAGAGAGAGGGATTGAGACCTCTCCTTCAAGTATTGATCATAGGCATCCAACCATCTATTGAAGTTGAACTAGCGACTATCATGGAGGCTCAACAATCCTTACTGATTCTCGATACCCCTTTTTACCTGGTATGGATTAAAGGATCAACTCTTGAAATGATTTTGTGTTGTTTTTTTCTTCTAGATATATGTAGTAAATCAATCCTTAGTGAAACTTATTAATGTTGGAAGATTATCCATCAAGGGGATTTTATCGCCAAGATGATTTCCCATGAACCTTCATATGTAGTTTTTTGGACTTTAACACTCTTTTAATACTTCTCTATCCATATTTTTTTGTGTTTTTAATCAAATAAGTTACACATAGTTAAACTTGTACTGTAAATGGATGTTCAATCCATGTTCTGAGCTCATCCACTAATGGTGACAATAGAGTCAGATTATCATATAGTCAATACATTGATTATATATGTTTATGTCCCAATAAAGATGTCCAAGTAATATGATCCTTTGACATAAGTGTTTAATAAGGCTATGGTTATTAGACCAACCATAAAATTACTACATGGGTGTCTTTTGAGAACAAATTCTCAATGTAGGGTGTTGAAACCACACCACAAATAGAGATGGTTAAGGAGGATATAGTAATCATACCCTACTAAGAAGGGTTATCAATGGTGGATACTAGATAAGAGGCCTCAATGAACATTTTCAATATCATTCCACTGATGGAGCCAATCAAGTTGGTTGTTGTGTTAAATCCTTCCACAGAAGTGTAGAAAGGTGATGGGGAAGCTCTCACTATAGGATTTGATCTGATGAGGATACACTACTCCTAGTCTTGTAGCATAGTAGCCTTGAGTACTTGAATAGAGATGATAATTCCCTGATGTCTTGGAGGTATTCCCTCAGTATTAGCCTATGCCACCTAGGTACCTTTTGGATTTTGGCTCAGGTGTTTCCAAGGAGAAATAGGATTCTAAACACAAGGTGTGGATTATTTTACTAATGTTTATCACTCAAACTCCACTGGATGATTTTCCAAAATGGATGGGATATCTCTTTCATTGGTTATTCATGTTTGGGACCAATGAGGTTGATTATAGTGGTTTACATTCACTATACCAAGACATTATTATCAAATGGACATGTTATTAGTGGTAGGAGTTCCACATTGCCTGTGATAAGAATATTTTTAAGGGAACCCATGTGATTAAAGTATATAAATAGGATATCACACATCTATAAGAGAATGTGTGAGGCCATACAACTATCATCACCACTCAATAAGAGATCATTATAAAATTGAGGGATCAGTTAATCATGGGTTAGGCATGGTCCGTTGAGGTGGAAACTATGGTGGTTGAGTGCTATGTTCGGAAGGATCGAGAATGAATTCATATAGATGAGGTCTTCCATTCTACCAAGAATTTCATGGGATAAAAAAGTTATAGAATACCATGGATGTTTCTTTATAGAGTCTAGTTCATCAATATTTTTCAATAACTGGGGATGATCCTTATGGAATTTAATTTAGTTTGAAATAAATGAGATGATCTGACATATGGATGGCCCTGCCTAATCTTTGTGGATGGTTTTTATAAATCTATTGTATTACATAATTTTTTATTTCTAATATACTTAATAATATGATTGAGACAACTAAAAATAAATCCCTCATCCAATGTGAGTCATGTTCAGTGTGGGAAACAAAAGAAAAAAAGAATAAATCTCATTTTTATGAAAGTGATAAATAAGGGACCAACACTTTGGGCCTAAATTGTATACTAACCACAAGGAGTATCCTAATCAAAAAAATATTTGGATAGATAATGAGGCCAACTATATAGATAACTTTCCATCCTGATGTGATATAGTGAAAAATGGGGTGACACAAAGTTAATTTAATTCTACCAAAATAAAGGGGAGTTATGAACCGCTTGAATCGAGATGCCAAGGATCAGGAACACAAAGGGGGTGAATATGAAATATAGGATGATTATTAACCATGTTAAAATCATAGATTCTAATATCACACTATCTTTGATGGATACAATGTGTTAAGTTATATATGATTAACTTGTTCAAAACATGGTACATGTAAATATGACTTCAGGAGTCATTTAGAGTTTGTGCCTCATATAGAAGGTGAGTAAATGTGTCTATACATCATTACTGATAGGGGGCCAATTAATATGTAGAAAATGAAGGGGATCCAAATCCAGTAGGGCATAAATCTTGTGTATGAACATTAAAAAATGTTTGAATGTCGTTTACCACTCTCTAAATTATGCCACTATGGATTTGATCATATTTTTTAAGAGTATCATTTTAAAAATTGGTTAAAATCATCATCCTAAGGCTGAATTATCTGAAATAATAGATGATTTTCATATAACATGAATGGTGTGGTAGGTGACCGTAACCAATGGGTAAAATAAGATTCTTAGGTGAGGGTTGGAGATGCTTAATTGTTTTACATCGTGTAATGAGGACAGAGGTTGCACAATTTAACAAACTGTTCAAGTGGTGTGGAATAAAAAGTTCAATGTGATATGGCGAGCATAGTGTGTCATATATCTTTTTATGTGATTATGATTATTTTATACCATTTTATCGTATTATTTTCCAAGGTATGTGAACTAAATTGAATAAATATTATTTGGTTATGTTAGTGGGATGCAATGGCGGGAGAAATAATGGGTGAAAACACATAGGGGGTCTCATGAGGAAAAAGAGTTTAGATTTTGATAATAATTTTTCATGAACCAATGAGGTCCATAGATCATAATATATTTCATTATGAGGTTAATGGTGTGTCCCTATGGATTTTAACCTTTTAACTTACACACTCATTTTTCCATAGTCATGAAAATGACCTGGAGGGTGGGGGTTTGATTTTTACTCCAGTTTCCCATATATGTTCTCAACCTACCATACAGTTTTCACCCTTTAGTTTTGAAATTTATAGTCATAATATTCATTACAAGATGTATCAAATTGTTTATGGTCAAAATAATTGATCAAGAATAAAAAATATTTTAAAGTCCTAATACTTCAACGGTCGGGTTGAAATTTGTTTATAGTCCAAATTCTTGGACCATGGGGTTAAAAATAGTTTGAGGTCAAAATGATTATTCCTTTGGGACAACTAAAGGGAGTTTTTGTATCATTTAAGAGGGGTAAATCAGTGTGAATTGAGGGATAATGAGGCCTAATTCCAAATAGAACTTTTTTATGATAGCTCACACACGTTTTAAGGTTGTAAAGATTAGACCTAGATTCCCAGTTTATAGTCATAGTGTTCATAAAAAATGATTCTCTATTTAAAGAGAGCATTCATGCCTCAAACATTCATAAGGAAATACCTCTTTGACTCTTAAATCTATTCCATAAATACTTGATATCAGAAACTAGGATCACTATAATATTCCCATTATATATAGTGGATAACACAATAAGAGAAAAAAGTGACATACATGGGGAAGTACCAAAAGGTGTCTTTATGTTTAGTCACCATACACATGTGTATAGGAAAATGACTCATAGGGTGTTGGGATACCACTATGTAAGTGGAAAATATGAGGGAAGATAAGCCCTGATTTCCAAGACATGGATTGGGAAAAAGGGAATAACCAGTCAAGGATGGGGTGAACAAATGTAGGATTGACCATTGACTATGTTTTAAATATGGGAAATACCCTATGATACCAAGGATCCTTCTAGAAATGTTCCTCAGAAGGTAGGTGAAGCTGCATAAATAGACACCATTTATATTATGGGGCCTCTTCAAATTGAGGGAGTGGTGAGGATCGAATTCAATAAGATAATAGTGCATGAAAATGGATGTTTGGAATGTCTGAGGGGATGTTCAGTGTCCTATGAGATATCCCTCCGCATTCTCAAAATAAATGGATGATAATTTCAGTTTGAAAGGGTTGAGCCTAACCTAGAGGGGAAATACCCCAAAATGAGTAAGTGGGGAGGTTGATTCCATTCTAAAATAACTAAAAATCCCAACATATCCCATGGAATTAGGAATTCATCCACTAGTTGTTCAGAAACATGGATTGGTAGGGGACCAATTCTGAATTAGAAGTGTCAATTCTATGGAAAATGATGTATCATCCCATAATTATGAAAAGAGTAATCCTATGATTATCACATTGGGTAAGGATATATGTTATCATCTTGTGATGAGGATGTTGATTTTGGCCATCCCATATTTGTAAAATAAGGCATCCCTGGTTACTACTGGGTAAGGAAATAGCTTAATGTCATTTTCTTAAGAGGATTTTTGATCTTCTCATACTTATTATATGAGGCATAATATATTCATCGCATAGTGTAAGTCTATTGTTTAACTTTTTTCTAATGAAGCTTGTTTTGGTTTATCTAATATTTTTCATATGTTGAATCACATGTTAATCACCTAGGGTAAGTCTATAGTATAACATCATGTTAAGAGGGTGTAGTTTTTTTCATATAATATTGTTCATATGACACATCCTCGGTTAATATAGGGTAAGGATATAGATAAACATTGTTTTCTTAGCATGTTGGCATTTTTCACCTCAAACATATTATATGATGCATCCTATGATCATCACATGGGGTAATGCTATAGTTTAATTTCATGTTCTAAGGGAAATGGTTTTGGTTTATCTCATATTTTCCATATGATTCATCCCTTATTTATCACATGGGGTACATCTGTAGATTAAAATTTTGTTCCTAGGATGTTGGACAGTTTAGTTTAGATTAATATAGTTTAGACTAAATATGAATAAAGATTAAGGTGATGTAGCTTAAAAAAAGTGTACAGGTTTCCTAAATATGATTGTGTAGAATGAAATCGAGATAAATTATAGTGATACGAAGGTGGGCCAATGAGATAATTTTCTAAACAAACATCGATGAAAAACTATACACAGGATGACATCATGATGTTGAGAGATGTTAGACCCCACTTTGAGTTGAAGCTGGGGACTTTACACAATATATAAGATCCAATAATCATTACATATCCCAGGGGAAATGGAATATATCCATACATAGTTCTTGAATGTGTCATGGAAGAAAACTGAATCCAGTAGGATGGAGTCATTTCGGTTGAGGACACGATGAAAAAGGGAAGGGGGATTTGGTTTATTGGAACACCAAGGGTAAAAAATACTATTTTAATGGGGGGAGAGTGTCAGATTAAATTATTTTAAGGTAATAATGGTTTGATATAAAGAAGATTAAATAATTCTAGGTTTATTGGGTGGGGCCAAACAGATAAAACCTGACGAGAATAATGATCCATTGAGTCCATGCAACACAAAATGATTCTATGCACTATATAGTTTAGGGTCATGTGGATTAGACCAAGGGTAGGATAAAAAAATAGGTTACTTCTAGGGTTAGTCACAATATGTTGGATTTAGGTTTTCCAATGTATCCCATCATGCATAGGAATCTTGTTACATGAAGTTCTAGATTATGGAATGGAACAAGACACATATAAGAAGGGCACTGCCCTCTCTGATGAATACATTGAATCATATCATATTTTTCATATTGAGTAATACTATGTTCATCAAATATTGTAATTCTATTGTTTAATTTTATGTGTGGATGATTTTAGTTTTGTTCATACCATATTTTTCATATGAGGCATCTTATGTTTATCATATATGGTAAGGTTATAGTTGAATGTCGTGTTTTGAGGACATTGAAATTTCTTTCATCCCGTACATGTCATATGAGGCATCGTCTATTCATAAAATAGAACAAGGATAAAGTTTAAATAAATTTGATTAGGATGTGGTACTTTTTAGTTTAGAATTATACAGATAAAATTATGGATAATGGTAGTTTATAGTTATGAATCACAGATCATGGGTTCTATAAGTGTGTGGTTATAGAGATCGAACCAAGGTAGGTGATAGTTTGAGGTCATAGAGCTCAGACCATGATGTGTCATAGTTTAAGGTCATATATATTTGAACATGATGTGATGTATTTTAAGGTCATAGTGATTTAGACATGGGGTATTCATGTGGAGTATTTTTTATAGAAATGTTATGTTGTTGGGAGGTGTGATATTTTCTTTTTCAATAATAATTAACGAGTATGATCAATTTAATTATAACTTATGGAGAATGTAATCTTCTATGAATTTTGTCTCAAAATTTGGTGGTTTTTTCCTAGGTATCATTAGTGTATTGAGAGACAACACCATGTCACCCTGAATGAAGGAGTATAGGATGATCTTCTTTTTGAAAACCCACACTACCCTATTCTGGTTCCTCTCTATCTTGTGAAATACCTATTTCCTATTTTCTTCAGGAAAATACAACCCAACTATAAAGACTTCCACAATTCTATCTAGTTTTATATGGTTATAGAAATCTATTTGGAGCGATGGTAACAAAACCTCAATATGTAAAACTACCTTTGTACTATACACTGAGGAGTATGGGGTCACCCATGTGGAGCTTCAACTTTTTGTCTGATAGGCCTAGAGTTAGTTTGAAAGTTTATCAGGATAAATATTGTTTTTCCTAAATTCTATCTTTTTACGATGTTATAAATTTCATATAATTTTATCATATTAAGAGACAATATATTAGTTCTGTTTTCTATGATAATGATGTGAGGAACCCCAAATTATTGAACAGTGTGAGAGTTTAAAATTTATATCATGGAATGGGTTTTATATTATGTGAGGGGAATTGATTAAAACCACATTGAGAACAATTTTGATTCGGTCAAAATGAACCTACACTTTAGAGACATAGCATGTGGGCAGGGACCCATAATGTCGTGTTTTGAAAGTGAAATGGATAATAATATATGATATTTTTGTGAATCTCTAGCAGATTATCCAAAATGTTTTAATTAATCTGGCTCATATGACACTTCATAAATAACTCAATGTAGTCATAATCCATGGTTGTGTAAAAGAATACAAGGCTCTGAATTTTGAGGGACAACTTCAATACATCTTTATTAGAACCATATGATCTAATATGTACCTTTTTCAAAACATGATACATCTCATATCCCTATATTTAAAAGATAATATTTCCATAAAACCTCTAATTTAGAGGGTTTTCTTAATGTCATTTCCGCTCTGGAGGATGAATTGTGCTACACTCCTGTGGATTTTTTCAGATTAGGTTCATCCTAGAAGTAGGATACCATGTTGGAGATACTCGATTAAGGGAATCATAAAATCATGAATTTCATTAATCATAGTATAATTTGCGATTATTAACACAAAATAATCACCAACCAGTTGATATACATATTGATTTTAGGATTCATTGGAAGTGGAGGGTGTGATGACCCTATGATTTTCCATATGAATGACCTTCCCATCTTTATCAGGTTCTATCAGGTATGTGGCTAAATTATTTAAATAATTTTCTTGGTTATTCTATGACCATGAAATACATGACACCTTAGTCTAGGATGGTAACTATTCCATTATCTAATATTTCCATTTGAGTCAGGGTATAAGCTCTTTCATTCTAACGAAGTAGTCTCCCTTGTTCTATTTGATCACCAACTTGAAGTCTCTAGTCACATGTTGAAAAGAGATGTCAATATCAAGGTCCTATTAGACACTATATATGAGGTCCTAGTACTCTAAATAATTTTTATTACAACATTATAATAATAGAAATGTGTATGGAAGGGAAACTTATTCCAATGTATTGAAGTGAATTCCAAGGCCCACTTTATTAAATGTGGAGTTATTGAGACTTATTCCAATAAGAGTTCAATAGGAACAATTTAAATTCCTTTACCAATATGACACAACATTATCTGATGAGCTAGTAATTAATCTGGGAATTCAACATCGAGGTGTAATTCCTTAGGGTGCTGATACAAGGCTATGAATTATGCCTATTCTTGGCCATTGATGGATTTATGTGGGAAAAACCTGGTGTCATGATATTAAAGGATTACCACCTCGTGCACCAATCCCCTATCATTTTATGGGTATTAAGGTTTCTATTTAGTAGAAAAATCATTACCCCAAATTTATCCAACGGTTATGAAAATAATGGTTTAATTATTGTACTACAAAGACAAGCACTAGGAAACTGTTCTCAATTTGGGAGTATCTAGCATCTCAGTCGATGAGCATGACACTAAAATATTATATTATTTTTCATCTCCACTAATTATTTCTTTTGGTATATGATGGAAACAAGGGATCATTAAAGATAATTCACACAAAGGACCAGATGTAACACCTCAACATTTTGTGAATTTTTTTCGAATTATTTAAATCTTTTGATATTTTTTATTTCACACAACACTAAATAAAGCTTTATTTTTACGGAAGTACTAAATGTGGATTGTGTTATATGAAAAAAGTTGATATTTTATTATATGAAACACTTATATTAATTTCCAGTACACACCACTTTTTTTTTCTTATATTACACACAATACAATGTCCCTTTGATAGCTTGTGTTACACACAAGGTTGAGTTTTACCAATCTACAAGATACTATTAGTATTTTTATTAAGAAATTATTATAGATACCACATAGCCTTTGGAATAGATGTTATAAATAAGATTAATTAAATTGTAAAAATATATTTTAATCATTTATGTAAAACTAATCCTTTGGTAATCAATTAGTACAACTGAATGTAATAAATATTTTAAAATAATAAAATTACTTTTCTATTAAAAGTATTTTTCTATGTTCAAACATAATTTTATCTCAATAAATTGATAAAAAGAAACATTTTATTATTCTTTTAAATAAAATTTATATATCAAATATTCAATAAATATTTTTGATACTCATCCAATATATTTGATAGGTATAAGATGAGAATAAATTCAATTTTATGAATAAAAATGTGTATTTTTGTAAAAGGTAATTTTTAAACCTTTTAATAAAAAACACATGCTAAATATTATTTTTGACACATTTATAATTTTTATTTATAGAAATAAATTTCATTTTTTAAAAAAATATCAAAATTTTGTTTTTTGAACTTCGGGTATTTTATGGACAATTTCATTTTTTGATGAATAGTGAAAAAGATGAATTTTAATTCAAAATTTCTTTTTCATCTAATTTATTAATATACTTAAATTACATTTTAGTTTGGTTTTAAAGTTTAATTACAACAATAATACAAAAATTATTCTAAATTTTTTCATTGAAATCAATTTCATATGTAAATTTTATATAAAAACATTTAAAACATCTGAACATTTTACATTTAAAACCAACTTTATCATCCAATTTATGGGATTAAATTTAAATTTATTTCAACCACTTATGTGATATGAATTTTGAAAAATGGATTCCATATTTGGTATCTGAATAATTTATAATTTATAATATAATAAAATTTTTTTAACCAAATATATTGATGAAATTGATTAAAATTAATTATCAGGATTAAGAAAAAAATAGCTTAATAATGGTCAAAACCATGAACTTAAGGGCCAAAAAACCTATAAAATTGTTAAAAATCCATTTTATGAACATATTTTGAAGCTATAATAAATTTTATCTAATTTTAAATATTATTGGATCCACATGACATGAAAAAATGTGGGTGGGATCCCCATTTCAAAAATTATCAAGAATGCAACTCCTCCATCACTATAAAATGACACTCACTACTCCCACTTATTGACACCTATAAAGTAATTTTGATCACCCAAAATATTCTTCAATAATATCCAAACATCTATAAAATAATCCTATAATACTCTCTTTATGTGTAAAGCCATCGAAGATAGACCTTTGGTGAAAACCAAGAGGAGTTACCCAAAGAAGATGCAACATCCTTTCTCAAGATCATTTGTTTCTTCTTCAGTCTCCCCCCCCCCAAAATACTTTAATTACATTATTCAATAAAAACTTAGTATCAAAAATATATTGAATTTTTATAAGGTTTCTACTTACACATACACACACTTCCATCTAATTGGTATCAAACTAACCCTTCATGTGTATGGTGAAATACCCCCACACAAAATGAGGTTTTTTCATTACCACATCTCAAGGATGGGAATTATATATGAAAATACGTTTTTATATGATATATATGATATTTATTATTTCAGTTAAAATTTTACCTTCATGATTTCCAATTTTTGTAAATATGATAACTTCAATTTGGGGACGTGTGGACTACCGCCTCTTTAAAGTGATGTGATTCGTTCACACTCTACATGGAATTTATTAAGGATGGTTTTACGGAACATTTATGATATATATGACATAATAATCATAAATTAATGATATATATATATATATCTGTACATATATTTCATTTACATTATTTCTTTCTTTCAATGCGATAACAAAACTAAAACAACTTTCATGCGTACGTACGACTTACCGTCTATATAAACTGTGTATTCCATTTCATATTTCAATATATTATATATTGTTATTAGTAAATAAATAACAAATATATATGAGATTTATATAATTATTTACATTTTAAAAATTATTATATCCTTAACTAAGTAAGAGGATCAAGAATAACCAACAAAAACATATAAGAAAAACAAAGCAGATATTACCCGAAACATAATATTAGCCTGGAGTAGTTATTAAACTTGTAATATAAAGTGATATAAAAATACTATATGGTATTATATTTAATAATATGTTTCACTGGTATATTTATAATAAATTTATATTTATTTTACATGATGTTTGAATGTATACAAATAATGTCGATACTTAAGGTAAGATAATTTCATCTCACTTTTTATTTTTGTGAGATACATGCCATATTCACCACTCAATTATTTTTTGAGGGGTATATACTACCCTATGAATTGTTATATCATTGATTTAAATTATTTAATGATATTAAAATAATTAATTTATTATATTATTTTTTGGGAATCAAAATTATGATGTTACACAAGTAGTGATTATTTTCTCATTTCATTTTTTGAGAGACTTATGCCATATTCAATACTCACTTATTTTGTGTGTTGTATATACTAATTATGAATTTATTCAATTATTATTATAATTAATTTTATATTTATTAACATATCAATTTTATGATATATATTTTTTTGGGTTTTATGGTTCAAATGATAAAAAATCAGTGGCATAATTTTGTCTCAATTTTCCCCCTTTAATACACATGTTTTATCATGCACCTAAATTCTATTATGAGGTAATGTAATAACATTTAAAATATCATATCAAGAATCTTAATAAATTCATGATATTTTATGATTAATTTAATTTTATTATTTTAGGGGGATTATGATTCAATGTAGCCAATGTGGTAACAATTTATTTCTAAAATCTCATCGTTTGTTTGGAATGTTTAGGATTATGCATCCACTGAAAATAATTTAGGATAAGTATCTCAATAAAAATAATTAATTTTAATCTTTTATGTTTATCCATAATATAATCATATATTATTACCACTTTTCCACTCTTTTTTAATTAAAATAATTTTGAAAATTCTTTTATAGAATCCAAATTTATTTCTCAATTCGGTTAAAGATTTATATTCCTGAATAATAATGTTTTCTAAAAATGTTTTAAAAATGGTATACTCTTATTATATTATGTTTAAAGGAAATTTTTATACATAATTTACCTTTTAAAAAATCAGTTTTAAATGGATCCTTATTGTCATTTTTTGATCAAGATAGTTTTTTAAACTGTTGAATGTGAAAAAGGAATGTTTTTCATGTACAGACTTACCCACCATAATGGCCAACATTTATCTAAAGAATAATTTTGTGTTTTTACTAGGGTATTTTTAAATATAAATTTTTCCTAATATTTGGGAATTTTTTGGAATCTAAAGTGGTTTTCAAAGAAATACATTTTCATAAACGTTTTATGTTTAAAATTTGTTTTAAATGATTTTCAATGTTTCCATTATTTTTTCTCAAAAGGTTAATTTAAAAGAAAGATATTTCAATGATTTCAAGATTTATTTATAATTTCTAAAATTTGTTTTCATTAAATGGGATTCCCAAATTATTTATATCCTTCTTTCTTAGTTTTGAAATTATTTTCAAAAAAAAATGTTTTCAAAATTATTTATGTTTTAAAAGGTATTTTTCATAGTGGGAATTATATTTTCTTGAAGAAATGTTTTCAATGAAATTATAAAGTGTTATTTATAAGATATGTATTTTTGAATGGTTTTATAAAAATTATTTTCAAATAAATAATAATTTTCTCATAAAATGTTTTTTGTGATGTTTTATGATCTTTCTCCATATAATATTACATATATTTTTATAGTTTATGATTTACTAGGGATATGATCCTATAATACCATACATATTATTTCCTTGATGATTTATGTATTTATGTAATTATTTTTATGAGAACTATTTCTCTTCCACGTGTTATATTCTCTTGAATCCCGCTTATTTCCACAAGTGATGATTTTTTAAAATATTTACGAGACCTATCTCTTTTCCATAGGTAATTATATGATTAAATTTTTATTATACCCATATTATTTCATGGGTTATGATATAATATTTATGAAACCAATATATTTTAATAGGCCATGATATGATTCATGTTTTATTATCTTTTGGAAAATATATTAATGAATTTATTATGTGTTGGGTGGGACCTATATCTCCTTCCAATGAATTGGGTAAATAATTTTATATCATGATATAATTATGGGAAACAAGTCAATGGGAAGGATCCAAAATGGGAAACAGGTGTGTCCTAATCCAAAAAATGGGAAACAGGTGTGTCCTAGTCAACTATAGGAAGTTGGGGAAACTCAATCCACTATGTAAAGATGGGGAAACCTGATCCACTATGGTAATATAGGGTAACCTAACCCCTTATAAGGAAATGACTATATCTATGGATCATGGTATGTCTCATACAGTAGTCGTAGTCCTTATTAAATACCCTGATAGGTTTTGGAAATGATCGTTTAATTATATGGAATTTTTGAATTTTATTTTGTGTTTTCCAAAAATCGTATGTTTTTGTATATGACATTCTAACATGGTTCATGTTCTTGTTTATCTTGTGATCAATGTGTTATGAACATCAAATATTTATTCCATATCTTATTTTTTTTATCTTTGATATGCATTTTATGGTCTTCAGATGGAATTCTCATGTTCTCGTACCACTATGTTCTTGTTATGCTAACTTATTTTCTTTATTTACCCTTACTTAGTGTTCAATCCCACCCATTTCTTATGTTTCCTTTCCCCACGTTATGAATAAATATTTTACATTAGAGTAATAAAGGAAAATATCTTAAATAGATTTGATGAAAATCTGTCACCAAACTAGAAGAATTTATTCCAAGTATTCAAAGATGTTATCTATTACGGTTCTCAAGAATGTACTTTTTAATGTGATGAATATTCATCAAAATTGATGAAATATCCATGTATGTTAAGACTGGGGAACTGTAGTTGTTATTAATGGAAATATTTAGTCAACCATTGGAAACTAGGATAAGAAAACATTAGGGTCATCCCTTGGGATATTTCTATGGATATGTCTAGGGATATCTCTAAGGATGAGTCTAAATATGAGTTAATGTTTAGGAAATATTCATGGAATTATAGAAAATGATATTGGGATTAATTTTATTAAAATAAATCCTTATATGGATACTAAAAGTGGATGTGCATCTAGAACATATTTACATAGGGGAAACAACCCTGAAAACACCATATTGGGCTAGACTCGATCAAGAACTGGTGCATGAAAACGAGCCTTAATACACAACTATTGTGACATTGCTGAGGGGTATTCTTTGGTATTCATAAACTATTTATGAGCGATCATGAATAAAATAAATAAAACATGAAAATTAATAACCTTGGATAAACCTAAGGTTATATAGACTAAAGAAGTAGGGGTCATGATTTCAACATTCTGTAAGTGATTTTTTTGGATGATGAGTTTTTCTACTATGATAAATGTTTCTCACACTATGATTTCTAGTTTTAGTCAATGGTGGGAACTAAAATTAACTAGGTTAGTTTTGAATATAATTACTAACTTCTTTATTAGCATTAAAATGGGATAATCATTGGATCAAAAAAATGTTTTCATCATGAATATTTAGTTTTTAGGGAACATGATTAACAATGTGTACCTTAATCAACACTCAAGCTCACCCAGGAAGATAATGAAATATTTTGTGGATAATTATTGAAATGGATAACCCATAGGAAGAAAGATTTGGTTTCTAACATGTCAATAATGTGGGAACAAACAACCAATTAAATTTTCACAAAAGAACATGAAGATGTTTTGACTGTGGAAAAGAAGGACAAAAATAAAGTAACTGCAAAAAGAAATGAAAAGTTCAGTTAATTAAATGGATGGAAATATTGGTATCTCTATGTTATTGTTAATAGTTTAATTCTTTAAATGTGGAGTGAATTGGAATTATAAAAATTAATGTCCAATGTGGAATGTTATCGAATGGAATTAGCAAGATGGTATTATTAATTATTTTATTGCGGATGATGCTGATACTATAGATAAAATTTGAAAGGAAAAAAGGTATTAAGTAATTTCATAAGGAATCCTTAGTAATGGATTATGTATAATGTAGAATAATTTAGGTGTTTATGTATTTGGATTCAATAATAATAAATTTTGAAATTTATATAGATTTTTTAGTTTATGTTTTTTTATAAGTATTTATAAGAATACGTTGAATGATTCTGATGGACTAGAAAATTTATTTACTAGCATAGTGACTTTTTGAGTAAGTTATGATATCCATTAATATGTTCATTCTATTATGATAATTATTTTTGGATAAATATATTTTGGATATGAATAAATAAATTGGATGGTATAGATCATCTTAGAGCTAATTAAGTATTTTTTGAGAAGTGGGTTACACAATTAATGATAGAGTTTACAACATTTCTGGATTTAATCAATATATAAAATAAACATTATAATAATGAAACAAGAATGTTTTAAAAATGGATTTTTGGTAACTTGGGTTATTACCATGTTTCAAGAGATTTAATGATGAAGTTATTCCCATGTTTGGTAAGAGACAACTAAGATAAACCTTAAGATATATGGGGGATCAATATTAAGATTATTTTGTTAACACTTTTCTAATGTTCTGGATTTTCATATTTTTTATGTTTTACAAAGTTTCCCATTAATTGAATGGATTATACTAAAATTTAGATGTGGATTTAGACATTAAAGTATTATCTCACAATATGAGTATTTATGAATATTGGATAACTTATGCTAACCATTTTATTGTGATGTTAATTAATGATACTTGGAATGAAAAATCATTTTATTTATGGATTTTTTGATCTATTATTGTTTTGGGGATTACAAATTCCTTATCATTTCATGTGATAATAGATGAAGTGGAAATTTATCAAGACACAAAAATGGGTGAGTATTTTTTTAGATAATTTATGTATATTTCTAATGAAAAGTTATTACACATTATGAAAAAGCATCATAAAGTAAAATGTTTCCATGTTATGATAATATTTTACGATATCAATGAAGTTTCAAATACTCTTTAGGTTATGGGGTTTTTTATAATGAACTTTCACTTAACCATGTTCTCTATCAAATTTCATCTATGTTTGATAGATAGATTTCACTTTCATGTATTTGTTTTCACATCCCACATATGTTCTTCTATATTTAAACCTATTTATATGTTACATTGGTAATCATTATGTTTCTAAATTTCCATTTTAAAAGAATTTTTTAGTATTTTTTTTACGATTTTAGTTTCTCTAAAAGGAACTTTCAAGTATTATAATATTAATAACCTTGAGAATTTTGAAGGGAAATTTATTTTTAATGTGGGTATAATGTGACACATAGAGATTTTGTGAACAAAATTTCAAAATAATTTAATCTTTTGATAGTTTTCATTTCACCCAATACTGAATGTAACTTTATTTATATGAAATTAATAAGTGTGTCTTGTGTTATAAGAAACACTAAGTCAATCTTGTAGTACACACAACACTTAGTTTAATGTATATGAAACACAATATTTGGATCATATTTCACATAATTTTGAGTCCCTTCTATATCCAGTGTTACACTCAAGGTTTAGTTTTACCGAATGACAATATACTATTAATATTGTTATAAATATACTATTATATTTTCCAAATAGTCTATGGAATGGAATTTATACATAATATTAACTTTTTTGTGAAAATATGATTTAAAAATGTATATTAAATTAATCCTTATGTTATCAAAAAGTAGAAGTGTATGTAAGAACTATTCGAAAAAATTTACTTTTATAAGAAAACAATTTTTCTATGTACAAACACAATTTTATCTCAATAAATTAAATAGACCACTTTTGATTAATGTTTTCAATAATATGTATATATATATATATATTAATGAAATATTTTTTATACTCATAAAATATATTTTAAAGTTACAATATAATAATAAATCTAAATTTATGAATAAATAGATGTATTTTTATAAAAGTTAATTTTACCACCTTTTAATAGAAAACCCACTTTAAATAATATTTTTTTGAAACTTATTCTGAGAGGTTTCATTTTTGGGTGAAGAGAGTAAAATATTGAATTTTAATTCAAAACCAATTTTTCATCTAATTTATTTATATAGTTAAATTATATTTTATTTTATTTATAAAGATTAATTAGATAAATTTAAAAAAAATTAATTAAATTTAGGTCATTTTAATCAATTTCACGTTGAAATGGGATATAAAAACATTTTAATCATTTGAATATTATCACATTACAAATCCCGCTTTGTCACCCTGTATGTGGGATTAAATTTAAATTAATTTCTACTACATATGTGATTATAATTCAGAAAAATTGATTCCATATTTTAAATCAGATTAATTTAAAATGTATTATAAGATTAATATAGATTTTTACCAAAAATATTTGTGAAAGTGATTAAAATTAATTACAATGATTAAGAGAAAAAATAGCTTAAAATGGATAATCCTTAAACTATATAGCCAAATGACCTAAAAACTTATAAACATCCACTGGATGTTAATATATAGACCCTATAATCCATTTTATTTAATTTTTACCATCACTTGAGCCACATTACGTTGAAAAAACATTAGTGGAATTCCCTTTTAAAAAATTTACAAGAATACCACTCCTACTACACTACAAAAAGGCACTCACCTGTCCCACTTATTCACACCTCTCAAGAAATGTTTCTCACCAAAAATATTCCAAAATAATTTTACAACATACCTAAATTAACCATAATATCCTCCATTTAGGAATAAATCCAACCAATGAAGCCTTTTGGTGCAAACCAAGAGGTGCTACCCCAAGAAGTGGTAACATCCTTCCTCAGGCTACTTTGTATTATGTTCATTCTCCACCCCACTAAAATCTTCTTATTCCATATTTTTATAAAAAAATAAGTATCATAAATGAATTAATATGTTTCCATTCAATTTTTTTAAACTAATATAGAACAAAATTTTATCTAATGTATAACAAACTCAATGTTCTTTTGTACGACCAACTATCGCCTCATGAAACAATGTGGTTTTTTTCTTTACCACTTATATTGGTTGGTAATAATGATGGGTAATTTATTTTTATACAATATATAATATATTTATGATTTATTTATTCTTATATAATTATTATATCGAACATACCTTCATTATTTCCATTTTGTGTAAATTTGATAACTTCGTTTGTGGACATGTTGAATACTGCCTCCTCAAAGCAATGTGATTCATTCACAATCTACATGGAATGTATAAATTTTGGGTTTATTAAAATTATATGATATAGGTAAAATAATAATTCTATTGGAATGAAAATATATATAAATATATGTATTCATATATGTAATTTACTTTCTTTTTTTCTATCAATACGACCATAAAACCGAAACAATGTTCATGAGTATATACGACCTAATGTATCTATGAATAATGTAATTCATTTCATATTTATATATTTTATAGATATTTAGAAATACATATATTTCTAATATATATGATACTTATATAATTATTTAAATTATATAAATAATTATGTCATGATCTATATTATAAGATTAAGAACAAAAGCCACAACATATACAAAAAACAAAGCAGGTATTACCTCAAACATAACAATACCATGGACAAACCCTCGTAAAATGTAGTAGGGTTGTCTTAAAAATTATCTTATTCATATTATATGTGAGTATAATAATGAGGAAGTAAATTCCCAATATCTTGAGACCCCATGACAACATTAGAACCTAATACTATGGGATAAGAGCCTTTAAAAAAGAACTCATGCACCACAGAGACTAGTATAATAATGTACATTGATCTTATTCCATTAAGTTTCCATCATGAGGTCTTCTAATGATATAAAATCAATGAATTTGGTCCAACTATTATTGATTCAACACAGGTTTATAGAACATGCAAGAATATTGGGGATTTATGGTGACATGGTGAACTTTTAGATGCTATTTAGTGGTAGGGTGCTCTTGTGTTAGTAAAGTGTAATGCCCTGACCCCAGTTACCTAGAGTCGGTGCATTATTACATAACATTGGCATGATCACAATAAAGATCAAATCTCGAAAGACCGATTTGTTTAGTAGCCTTGGAAGCACTAGATATATTCATAAAGCTTTACATTACATCATAAAGAGAAAAATTTCTACAACAACATAGTCTCCATATCCCACACTCATATACCCACATACTATCCCTGCATGTCATTAATAAATTACTTTTTCAGGTCCTGGGAAAAATAAAACATAGAAAATGGGTGAGCTCAAATGCCCAGTAAGGATAACAATATAGCGGAAACTTTCATAAATAAGAATAAACATTTAAGGCAATGTATAACTTAAAACAAAAGCCTTTTAAACTTGAACTTCAACATAGTACGGAAAAAATAAAATGAAATAATTCCATTTACTTATTCACATTGATATTCTACGAATTGAATAATCACATGCAATATCAATTACCACTTTCATAATGTTGGAATGCATAATTCCCGACTATCATAACAACATAGCCAAGACCTAGTGCCAAGACTACAAATAATATTTTGCCAAAGCCTTGTGCCAAGACACTAGTTTGTCTCATGAGACCTACCGATGCATCGAGGAGCTATAGCGGGCTCCACCCGTCACATATTAAGTCCAATGCATTCCCATATGAAAAGGTTTAAGCATAACATAAACATTCATATTAAAACAAGCATACGCAATGTCAATATTTTCACCATAAACCATGAATGGTATAAAAATAGCACATCCACAGTCAAACATATCACAAAACCTTCAATACAATATAGAAGTTTGGTATCATAATAAATCAACTTCAAATAAGCGTAAAATCTATCAATGGATGTTGACATAGGTGAAATCAAAAATCTTTTTAGAGAAATATCTCTTTCTATTTTGAAATCATTTAAGAGTCATATATTTATGAAATAAAACATTTTCTTTGAAAATATTCTTATAATCTTGAAAGGGAAGCTTTGCCGATTTTATAACAGCGGAAAATTACTGCACCCGCCGTATAAGTTAAAAAAATATTCTTAACTTAATTCTGTCGAAAAGGTTAAAAAGAACCTTGTTTGGAAAATGACGGAATTATTCCTTTATAAAACACTTATAAAAAGTCAAACAAGGGTATAAATGACTTTAACCGATATTCTTGTAAATAGTAAAAATGTTTTTAAATACATTTTTAAGAAACATGGATGTGGATGACAAAGATATCCCAGTAGATTATTATGTATAAAGAACCTCAGATAATGAAGAGATTGTGAAATAAAACCTTATCTTGTACTTTTCCTTGGTTGAGGATAGGTTAACCTCCTGTATAATGGTGAAATAATTGTTATTAAATTATACAAGAATCATATATATTAATATGATATCATATATGATTTTTTAACATTGCTTTGTTAATAATATCTTAGTATTATCGTCATTTCGGGTTTTAACTTACTCATTTTCTTTTATATGTTTTGTTACGTAACCCATGTTTTTTATGAATAGGTTGTATCTTATCCATATCCAGAATGATATGAAGTCCTTAAACATTATTTTTAAATCATCAAATGATAATTATACTTGAATGGATATGATGGAGAATGAATCTCATCGCGTTCGTGGAGACGGTAGTCCGTACGTACGCATGAGCGACAATATCATTCTTTTGATATTAAAATAATATATAATTGGATAGTATATCATATGTAAATAATCATTATCATGTTATATTTATTATTTACATGAGTTACACATCATTATTTTACCCATCCAAATAATAATATATTGAATAACAATTACACCACGACGTGGAGACGGTAAGCCGTATGTACGCACGTATGGTGACATGTTATTCAAAGGATGGATAGAATACTGAATATGGTTGTACCATATTTATAATAACATCACAGTATATATATGATACTAGAGTTATTATTTTATAATGGTAACAACAAAGGAAGAAGAAGTGGAAGAAGAAAGGAACTTGGAAAAGGGTGGTGAAATCGTTACGTCTTTTTCAGGTTCTTCTTTTTGATTTGATCAAAAGGTCTCTTTAGGTTGGAATTAGGATCAAACTAAGGCCTCTAGGTTGTATTTAGGGATGTTGGGAGTGTATTTTGGCAGATTTTGGCCGAACCAAAATGCTCTGAAGGTGTGAATAAATGAGAAGGAAGAGTGCCCTTTTATAAGAGGGGTGATGGGCACCTTTGCGAAAGCTAGAAATATTATTTATAATAAATTCATATTCGGATTCTAATGGCTCCAAAGTTGATTATTAAAATTTTAAGGTGGGTATAGGTCTAAAACCATTCAACCAATAGAATTTAGACAGGTTTGGGTTAATATATTAACCTTATCGTTTAGTTTTAACTCTTTGTTAATTAGTTTGACATTTACCATGTCACTTTGTATTTTTATATTATATAGTTAATAAACTTACTATATACATCCAAGATACCCTCAAATGGTCCATTAATGATACAACTATAATGATATAAGTCTCTTGGCTGATCCTTATATTTTTAGGAATTTAATATCAATTAATAATATAATATTTGTTTTAAAAACTCTTTTATGTCAATTTTGACACTATTCAATAGTTGATTTTTGTGAAACTTATAACAGAATTATTACTTCTAAAAAGTCAATTAAATAAATACTAATATGTCATATTAACCTAAAAAATTAGTTTAATTCATTAAAAGTCTCAAATTATATTTATTTGGGTATTTATAATATCAATTATTTTAATTTTTCACTATTATGGTAATTACTGCATCATCATTGTATCATAAATAAATAAAATTATTTAATGTTTAAAAATTATAAATAAAATATCATTATGTATTAAATATTATTATCTTTCTAATTAATATTTATAGTCTAAAATCCAACATATATAACCCTATGTAAAAATTATTTTTCTAAAATATATATGCTTGTGTCATTTTTGTATTCGTTTTAACTTAATTAAAATAAAGTGTCCCTATCACTTACAAGTGGCACCATGGGGTCCCAAAATTGACCCAAATATGACCATGGTCGAAACTGTATCAACCAATAAGGTTTGGACACATTTTAGGGTAATTTTTTATTATTATAATATTATTTTTTTAACCCTTATTTACCGGATTTACCCTTTAACCATGGTAAATAAAATATTTACCGAAATAATTATTCAAAATGTATAAAAATAAAAGTTACCTATTTACACAATTTGAAAATCCTGATTCCAAATATGGAATCCATTTTTTCAAATTCAAAACACAGAAGTGGCAGAAATTAATTTAAAATTAATTCCCGCTGTCAAAACAAAAAGCGTGTTTTTAAGATATAATAACAATCAAAAGATTGATACCTGTTTATGTTCGGTTTAATTGTGAAATTATGTCCAATGACCAACATTGTATTAAATGGTAAAAATATATTCTAAATATGTTTTAAAACCACTCAAATTCATAATTTATCAATATAAATTATTTCAATTAAAAAAGTTGTTTTTAATTAAAATTTTGTAATTTTCACAATTCATCAAAATATTAAAGTTATCCGAAAAGTACCAAAATTTCACCTTTGGATAAATTCGATATTCCGAATCCAAAAATGAAGTCCATTTTGAAATATAAAATATATATATTTTCAAAAAGTAGGTATTACTATTCATAACGACTAGTTTGATTGGTTATGGTGTGTTAGAACTCGGTGTTGCGTACAACACACGCTATCACATTATTCAAAGAGAAGTGTACCGTAGAAGCTTGGGGTTTCACATTCTCCCCTCCTTCATATAATTTCTTCCTCAAAATTACCAGAATACTACCGCATGAAAAGGCTCTGGTGGTTCTTCATCATAAGTTCCTCGGGTTCCCACGTTGCCTCTTCCATCTTATGGTTTCCCCACAAAACTTTTACCAGACGCGTCGTCCAGTTTCTCAGTACCTGTTCTCTTCTATCAAGAATCCTGACGGTCTCTTCACAATAAGACAGATCGGGTTCTAGTTCTAATTCTTCATAGGTGAGTACATGCATTGGTCCAGGCATGTATTTCCTCAACAAAGATATGTGGAACAAATCGTGAACTTTGGAGAGACTTGGCGGCATTGCCAATCTGTAAGCTACTGCCCCAATTCGTTATAGAATTTCGAAAGGTCCAATGTACCTGGGATTCAATTTACCTTTCTTACCAAAATGTATGACTCCCTTCCATGGATATACCTTTAGGAAAACATGATCACTGACTTGAAATTCCAAATCCTTCCTTCAATTATTGGCATAGCTCTTTTGCCTACTTTGAGCTGCTTTGATGTGATTTTGGATTACCTTCACCTTTTCCATCGTTTCCTCCACCAGTTCTGGACCTACATGTTTTCTTTCACCAACGTCATCCCAACAGGTTGGTGTGCAACATCTCTTTCCATATAATGCTTCATATGGTGCCATCTGAATACTCGAATGGAAGCTATTGTTATAGGAAAATTCTACCAAAGTTAAATATTGATCCCACATACCCTGAAAGTCAAGTGAGCAAGATCTCAACACATCTTCTAAGGTTTGAATAGTCCGTTCTGATTGTCCGTCTATCTGAGGGTGGTAGGAAGTGCTCAAATGAAGTTTAGTATCCAGGGATTTCTGAAGAATCTTCCAGAATCTTGAAGTAAAACGGGCATGATGATCAGAAACAATCGATAGGGGTACTCCATGAAGTCTCATAACATCATTAATATATAGTCTTTCTAGACATTCCAGTGGTAGATCTTCTCTTATAGAAAGAAAATGTGATGACTGGGTAAGACGATCAACAATAACTCATATTGCATCGTTCCTTCTAGGAGCCTTTGGTAGACCCATGACAAAGTCCATCAAAATATTGTCCCATTACCACTCCAGTATGGGAAGAGGTTGCATGACTCCTCCAGGCTGTTTCCTTCCAGATTTCACTTGTTGACAAACCATACATCTTGACACAAAATAAAAAATCTCCCTCTTCATGTTGTCCCACCGGAAATGTTCCTTCAAATATCTATACATTTTGGTGCTCCCAGGGTGTATAGGGAAATTGGAACTATGAGCATCATCCAGCAATTCCCTTTTTAGATCAGGTATATCGGGAACACAAAGCCTCTTATCGAATTTCAAAATTCCATCTTCAAACACAAAGTCTCTCAATCTCCCATCATTCACAACTTTAATGTTCTTTTGAAATTCTTCATCATCAGTCTGAGAACTCTTAATTCTTTCTATTAAAGATGGTTTGGAAACCATTTGAAAAATCATTGATGTTTCACCTTCCCTGGTTATTCCCATGTCCATCTTCACTAGATCCATGAAAATTGGATCCCCTTCAATTCTCATATTGTTCAAAACTCCATGGTCTTTTCTGCTCAAAGCATCTTCCACCTTGTTTGCCTTCCCCGGGTGGTAGTGTATCATAAAATCATAATCCTTGAGTAATTAAAGCCATCTAATTTGCCTCATGTTGAGTTATTTTTGTGAGAAAATATACTTCAAACTCTTGTGATCAGTATAAATCTCACATTTTTCACCATAGAGGTATTGCCTCCATATCTTCAAAGAAAATATCATAGCTGCTAACTCGAGATCATGAGTAGGATAGTTTTTTCATTAATTTTCAACTGTCGTGATGCATAGGCAATAACCCTATCTTTATGCATAAGGACACAACCAAGTCATTTATTCGATGCATCACTATAAATAACGAACCCACCATTCCCCGATGGTAGAGTCAATATAGGATCATTGACTAATATTCTCTTCAGTTCTTCAAAACATTCTTCACACTCTTTTGTCCAAACAAATTTAACCCCTTTACGTGTGATCTTTGTTAATGGGTTAGCCAATCTGGAAAAATTCTGGATGAAATGTCGATAATAACCTGCCAAACCAATAAAACTATATACCTCAGTTATATTTGTAGGTGCTTGCCATTCTTGGATTGCCTTGGTCTTAGAAGGATCAACAAAGATTCCATATTTAGAGACAATATAGCCAAGAAAAGAAATCTCCTGAAGCAGAATTCACACTTGCTAAACTTCCCATATAATTCATGTCTTCTCAGAGTCTTCAAGATAATGCGCAAGTGATTTTCATGATCTTCGTACCTTTTGGAGTATACCAAGATATCATCAATAAATACCACAAAAAATTCATCGAGATACTCCTTGAAAACTCTATTCATCACATCCATGAATACATAGGGTGCATTAGTCAATCCAAAAGGCATTATAGTAAACTCGTAATGCCCGTACCTGGTTCGAAATGCTATCTTCGGAATGTATTCCTTCTTCACACACAATTTATGGTATCCAGATCGAAGGTCAATCATTTAAAAGTATTGAGCTCCATGCAGTTGGTCAAATAAATCATCAATGTAAGGTAGGGGATACTTGTTCTTTATTGTTATAGCATTGATCTCCCTGTAGTCGATACATAACCTCATGGATCCACCTTTCTTTTTAACAAAAAGAACAGGGGCTCCCCATGGAGAAACACTAGGGATAATAAATCCTTTATTACTCAATTCCTCTAGTTGTTTCTTTAGTTCAACTAATTCTATAGTGGCCATTCTATAAGGGGTCTTCGATATAGGCCTTGATCAAGGAATTAAATCAATGGAAAGCTCAACTTCTCGTTCTGGAGGATGTCCAGGTAAATCGTCCGGAAACACATCTACATATTCTTTAACAACGGGTACATCCTCTATTTGAAAATTCCTTTCCTCACCCATAGTCATTTCATTCTATTCCTCCCCAATATTTGAATTTAGTTGAGCTATTGGGGGTGGATCTAGATAAGAATTAGGTGGTGACGATTCTGCTCTAAAGATAAGGTGTTCCTTATCATCATCATCAGGAATCATAACCTCTTTATCCTTACAATAAATCTTCGCATCATAGTCCAAAAGCCAGTCCATACCGAGGATTATATCAAACTCAATCATAGGTATGACGATGAGATCAGCAAATAAAGAACATTTATGTTCTCAAATGGGGAATGATTCACAAAACTTTTTTTGCAATGATACTTCCCTTAGGAGTTTTAACTGACAACTCCTTTATTAAATCAAATTGGAAATATCTAATTTTCGTAGCAAACTGGGAAGATATGAAACAATGCGATGATCCAGAATCAAATAATGCATTTTTTAAAATTAAGGAAACCATTAAATTACCTTCCACCACATCTTTCGGAGCTTCAACCTCTGTAGTAGTGATAACATAAGCTTGGCCTTGATCCCTTGGAATTTTCTGAGATAAGTTCCCCTGACGCTTAGGACATTCATTTGCATAATCCCCATTTCCCTGCAATTGTAGCATTGAACATTGGTAGCTTCCTTCTTCCCTTTGCAATCATGAGCTTGGTGGACTTTTTCACCACACTTGTAACAGACTCCCGTTCCCTTCAAGCAAGTACCAGGGTGTTTCTTCCCACATTTACCACAGGATTGATATTCAACATTTCCCTTCTTCCACTTATTTCCATTCCCAGATTCATCAGCAGATATCTTCTTCTCTTGATTTTATTTAAAGTCATAAGACTTAGAGAATTCTTTTTCGGTCTCGATAGCACATGAGACAATGTCTTCGTATGACGAGAAGGATTGTGATACTAATGCTCGACGGAGAAATAGTTTTAACCCATCAAATAAATGATAAATCTTACATCTTAGGTTACGTATATAATCTCCAGCATACCTTGCTAACCTTGTAAAGTTAGCCTCATACTTTGTGACATTCTAATCCTCTTTTTGTCTCAGACTTAGAAACTGCCTTTCCATATCAGCTCGATGGTCGTGAGGAAAGTATTTTTCTAAAAACAGATCTTTGAACTCCCTCCATTCCATATTTTATACTTCATCATCTTCCTTCGTATTTTGAATCAATGACCACCATTGATCAGCATCTCCAGTGAGGCAGTAAACTGTCATGATAATGTTTTCCCTTTCACTACTCCCCAAACCCTGAAATATTTTCTCTAGGGAAAATATCCATTGCTCAGCTACTAAGGGATTTTTACTCCCATTGAACATTGGTGGTTGTTTCCTCATGAATTGATCTAACATTGATCCTCCATGCTGCGGATCTGGGTGCTCCATACGTGTAAGGTTATTATTCATAACCTGAGTAAGTTGTCCCAGTATGGTGATTAGCTGATCGGCACCAGTTGCATCACCAGCTCCACTATAATTATCTTGAGCAGGAGGGAAATCCCTACATGGAGTGCTTGCATTAATACAGTTTCCATTTCTTCCACTAGGTGCCATTTTTAAACAATGGTATAAACTAGATCAGTTTATGAATCAAAATACATAATCCCATACTTATAAAACACTTAACATAAATTGAACTGTTTATGGATATAATCCATAATCATAATAATTTTTTTTGAGGAAGTATATACTCATAAACCCTTAAAACTTATTTGTAATGAAAATGAGAGTTATCCTATGCATATCCCCCGGGAGTGTCGTAACCAAGAGTGCATCAATGCCCATTGTCGTGCACCAGTTCTCATTCGAGTCTAGCTCAAAGTGGTTTTTTCGGGTTTTACCCCTAGGTACATATGTGCCAGAGCCGCCTCTACCTACTCGTATCCAGACAGGGATGTGTTGCTCGAAAAACTCACAAAATCTCTACAATTCCAAAATTCTAGAAAGTTCTTCTATACTAATCCTCAAAGTCCATCTTAAATCTACGTGATCTAATCAGATTTTATCTAAATATAGCTTCCATGGTTTTTACTAAACATACTTTGATACCAACTGTAACGCCCCGACCTCAGTTACCTAGAGTCAGTGCATTATTACATAACATTGGCATGATCACAAGAAACATCAAATCTCGAAAGACCGATTGGTTTAGTAGCCTTGGAAACACTAGATATATTCATAAAGTTTTACATTACATCATAAAGTGATAGACTACTACAACAACATAGTCTCCATATCCCACACTCATATCCCCACATACTATCCCTGCAGGTCATTTATAAATTACTTGTTCACATCCTGGGAAAAATAAAACATAGAAAAGGGGTGAGCTCAAATGCCCAACAAGGATAACAATATAGCGGAAACTTTCATAAATATGAATAAACATTTAAGGCAATGTATAACTTAAAACAAAAGCCTTTTAAACTTTAACTTCAGCATAGTATGGAAAAAATAAAATGAAATAATTCCATTTACTTATTCACATGGATATTCTACTAATCGAATAATCACATGCAATATCAATTACCACTTTCATAATGATGGAATGAATAATGCCAGACTATCATAACCACATAGCCAAGGCCTCGTGCCAAGACTACAAATAATATTTTTTTCAAGGCCTTGTGCCAAGACACTAGTTTGTCTCATTAGACCTACCGATGCATCGAGGAGCTATAGCGGGCTCCACCTGTCACATATTATGTCCAATTCATTCTCATATGAAAATGTTTAAACATAACATAAACATTCGTATTAAAACTATCATACACATTGTCAATATTTTCACCATAAACCCTGAATGGTATAAAAATAGCACATCCATAGTCAAACATATCACAAAACCTTCAAGACAATATAGAAGTTTTGTATCATAATAAATAAACTTCAAATAAGCGTAAAATCCATCAAAGGATGTTGACATAGATGAAATCAAAACTCTTTTGAGAGAAATATCTCTTTCTATTTTGAAATAATTTAAGAGTCATATATTTATGAAATAAAACATTTTCTTTGAAAATATTCTTATAAGCATGTAATGGAATCTTCGATGATTTTATAACGGTGGAAAATAACCGCACCCACCGTATAAGTTAAAAAAACATTCTTACCCTAATTCTGTCGAAAAGGTTAAAAACACCTTGTTTGGAAAATGACGGAATGATTCCTTTATAAACCACTTATAAAAAGTCAAACAAGTGTATAAATGACTTTGACCCATATTCTTTTAAATAGTAAAAAAAAATTGAAATACATTTTTAAGAAACATGGATGTGGATGATAAAGAGATCCCAGTAGATTATTACGTATAAACAACCTCGAATAATGAAGAGATTTTGAAATAAACCCTTACCTTGTACTTTTCCTTGGTTGAGGGTTGGTTAACCTCCTGTATAATGGTGAAATAATTGTTATTAAATCACAAAAGATTCATATATATTAATATGATATCATATATGATCTTTTAACATTGCTTTGTTAATAATATCTTAGTATTATCGTCGTTTCAGGTTTTAACTTACTCGTTTTCTTTTATATGTTTTGTTACATAAGTCATGTTTGTCATGGAAAGGTTGTATCGTATTCATATCCAGA
Source organism: Viscum album (assembly GCA_963277665.1). Taxonomy (NCBI): domain Eukaryota; kingdom Viridiplantae; phylum Streptophyta; class Magnoliopsida; order Santalales; family Viscaceae; genus Viscum; species Viscum album. The sequence goes on along the minus strand of OY728141.1, from coordinate 1,360,099,216 downwards.
ATGATATCAAGTCCTTAAACATTATTTTTAAATCATCAAATGATAATTATACTTGAATGGATATGATGGAGAATGAATCTCATCGCGTTCGTGGAGTCGGTAGTCCGTACGTACGCACGAGTGAAAACATCATTCTATTGATATTAAAACAATATATAATTGGATATTATATCATATATAGAAAATAATTATCATGTTATATTTATTATTTACATTAGTTACACATCATTATTATACCCATCCAAATTATAATATATTGAATAACAATTACACCACGGCGTGGAGACGGTAAGCCGTACGTACGCACGTATGGTGACATGTTATTCAAAGGATGGATAGAATACTGAATATGGTTGTACCATATTTATAATAACATCACAGTATATATATGATACTGGAATTATTATTTTATAATGGTAACAACAAAGGAATAAGAAGTGGAAGAAGAATGGAACTTGGAAAAGGGTGGTGAAATCATTACCTCTTCTTCGGGTTCTTCCTTTTGATTTGATCAAAAGGGATCCATAGGTTGGCTTTCTGATCAAAATAATGCCTCTAGGTTGTAGTTAGGGAAGTTGGGAGAGTATTTGGGCAGAGTTTTGTCGAATCAAAAGGCTTTGAAGGTGTGAAGAAATGAGAAGGAAGAGTTCCCTTTTATAAGAGGGGTGAGGGGCACCTTTGGAAAAGCTAGAAATATTATTTTATAATAAATTCATATTCAGTTTCTAATGGCTCAAAAAATGATTATTCAAATTTTAAGGTTTGGATAGGTCGAAAAACATTCAACCAATAGAATTTAGACAGGTTTGGGTTACTATATTAACCTTATCTTTTAGTTTTAACTCTTAGTTAATTAGTTTGACATTTACCATGTCACTTTGTATTTTTATATTATATAGTTAATAAACTTACCATATACATCAAAGAGACCCCCAAATGGTCCATTAATTATACACCTATAATGATATAAGTCTCTTGGCTGAACCTTAGATTTTTAGGAATTTAATATCAATTAATAATATAATATTTGTTTTAAAAACTCTTTTATGTCAATTTTGACACTATTCAATAGTTAATTTTTTCGAAACTTATAACAGAATGATTACTTCGAAAAAAATAAATTAAATAAATCCTAATATGTCATATTATCATCAAAAATTAGTTTAATTCATTAAAAGTCTCAAATTATATTTATTTGGGTATTTGTAATATCAATTATTTTTATTTTTCACTATTATGGTAATCACTACATCATCATTGTGTCATAAAAAAAATAAATTATTTAATATCTAAAAATTATAAATAAAATACCATTATGTAGGAAATCGTATTATATTTTTAATGAGTATTTATAGTTGAAAAACAAACATATATAACCCTATGTAAAAATTGTTTTTCTAAAATATATATGCTTGTGTCATTTTTGTATTCGTTTTAACTTAATTAAAATTAAGTGTCCCTATCACTTACAAGTGGCACCATGGGGTCCCAAAATTGACCCAAAGATGCCCATGGTCGAAAATGTATCAACCAATAAGGTTAGGATACGTTTTAGGGTAATTTATTATTATTATAGTATTATTTCTTTATCCCTTATTTACCGGATTTCCCCTTTAACCATGGTAAATAAAATATTTACCGAAGTAATTATTCAAAATGTCTAAAAATAAAAGTTAACTATTTATAAAATTTGAACATCGTGATTCCAAATATGGAATCCATTTTTCAAAATTCAAAACAGCGAATTGGAAAAAATTAATTTAAAATTAATTCCCGCTGTCAAAACAAAAAGCATGTTTTTAAGATATAATAACTATCAAAAGATTGATACTTGTTTATGTTCGGTTTAATTGTGAAATTATGTCCAATGACAAACATTGTATTAAGTGGTAAAAATATATTCAAAATATACTTTAAAACCACTCAAATTCATAGTTCATCAATATAAATTATTTTGATTAAAAAAGTTGTTTTTAATTAAAATTTAGTAACTCTCACTATTCATCAAAATATTAAATTTATCCGAAAAGTACCAAAATTTCACCTTAGGAAAAATTAGATATTCCGAATCCAAAAATGAAGTCCATTTTGAAATATAATATATATATATATTCAAAAAGTAGGTATTACTATTCATAACGGCTAGTTTGATTGGTTATGGTGTGTTAGAACTCGATGTTGCGTACAACACACGCTATCACATTATTCAAAGAGATGCGTACCATAGAAGCTTGGGGTGTTACATTAACCATATCTATTGTAACATAATTAGGTAATATGTTAGAACACATTATTTATTGGGACTATGAAAAACCTTCCTGGTCTAATGTTGAGGCTTCTAATAGATGAATTGGGAGAATAAATATGTCTTTCTAGTATACTGAAAGATCTGGTGTGGTAACCATTAGATCATAAGGGGAATTTATTAACTCAACCCCGTATTTAATGATTTTATTTCCCTCCCTTCATATATACTCAAAACCCATATGAAAAGAAACATAGGAGTCAAAGGGGGATTTTTGACCATGGAGTACCCCAACACATCCTTCTCGTGATTATTAGAGAAAATGGTCATATGATGAGGGGAATTATAAATGAAAGTGAATCTAGGGACATCCTAAAAACATATTTTCAGTAGTGTCCAATGAGTGTGCCATAAATTTAGATCTTTATATTGATCCATTGAACTAAGTTTGTGGTTGAATATTTCTGGAGTGATTATGATCACTCTTATAATACCCCTAAATTTTTAGGTTAGATGATGTAAAATAATCATTAATAAGCTAGAGTTAGTAGAGTATCTAGGTTTGGATGAGGTTCATCCGACAGATAGTATACACTTGGTAGTAGTTTATTTCAATGAAAATTTAATAAGAATTAGATATAGAATGAATATATTCTCCCCTTAATCGTAACAATGTCATCTTATCTATAAATTTATATGATGGCCTAAAATTACTCTCATTCAGCCTCTTATGTGTAATAGGCCTCGATGGTAGCTACCTCAATATCAAAATGAAGGGATATAATTAAAACATTGAGGATTAATTCCTAAATTTCAATTTAAAATATAATATCCTTGAGGATAAAGAACCTATCTAGTATACTGAAGAGGTGCTTCAACACTTCTTTTATATGGGTGAGGGGAATGTTTTTTCTTGTAGATGGTTTTTCTTTAGTAGAGAGTAAAATATAAACTATTGTATATAGCGATGGGGCCTAGATATTTATGGTGATACTCTGCAATATTTTAGATAAAAAAACCTAAAAAAGATAATTCTATGAATCATATGGATGAGGTTGGGCCTCTGATGGATATGGTGATACTGAAATTGTCATGACTAAGACCCATGGTCAATAAATACCATCATCTTTGGAGATGCGCCTGATAGAGAAGAATGAGAGGATTTTACTCACTAATACCTATATTATGTCTAATTAATATTTTTAGTAGCATGAACAAGATAGTTTTATGAGTCGGAATGGAAACTCTATCTACTACTACATCCTCAACCTCTCCTTTGACATCATTTTCTAAAAGATCCCAAGTGGTTTTCATAGCATTCCACATCATTGATCATTGTGTAGTGATCCACCAGTTCATAAACTCTCATAGAGAAGTATTATTTCTATTGTCATATGGAATTTTCTACGTCTATAAGAACCCTATAAGTAACTCATAAATCAGAAGGAATGAAATCATTAAGGGTGTAGCCTGTATTTTTTACCAGAATGGGGATTCAATTTTCTTTGTTATGATGGTGCATGTTTTTTTCTAGATTTGGAAGGAGATGAAACATTTGTGGATGCATCAACCAGATTAGGTACAATAACTAAATGATATTATGGTTTTCTTATGTAGTCATGGATAACACCATGGGTTTTAGTGACTGTCTTACAAATCGACCATCCCTTTTACTTCTTCTTTATGTGGCTGGGGACCTATTTCTATTTACTAGCATACTCAATTTTACTATCGAGGCTTGAAGATACATACAATACCAGTGCTGGGATGTCACCAAATCATACTAGGCCAAAATCTATATTGTCATGGAAAAATATTTGATGAAAAATAATTCCTTGATAGGGTGTCCAAGGATCCTATGATATGGACAATGATTGGTGTGATTTCCAAGTTCATCCATGTGATTTATTATTCATTGTGTATATTTCATAATCCCTTTTAATTGGGAATAGATAAAATAATATTGGGCATGTGCATCAAAAAATAACTAAGCCTTGATCCATATTTTTGTGAATGTAAATCTCAATGTGTGGCCTTATAGAGGGACCAAGGTAGCGTTCTCTCTTCAAGGTTATGGATGTTCCAAATGAGGCTGCGTTGGGTGAGGCTATTTCTAGTGAGGATTTACATAGTATGGAACCTCCGGTATAGGGAACAAAAAGTATACTAAACCAGGAATCTCTACATGCATAGCCATTGTTATATCTGTTTTTATGGGAATTTGTAAAGGATAACAAACAGGTAATGGGAATGGCTGTTTCTTTGTCTACTATGAGGATTATTCCAAAAAATTATCTTTGTCATAGAACTCCTAAAATTTTCCAGGAGATTTTATCTAATTAAGGGTATGTACTATCTCAGCTCTGTGATTTTTCACACACATCATAAGAAATATTTTCTTATATAACTACCTGTTGAGAGAGTATGTGAGTCCCTTCCATCAAGATATAAAGTTTACCATTATTTTATCAGGACACTATTTGTAATTATAGATGTCAATGATGCTGGTATTGAAGAATGTGGAACTAAAATTTTTGAAAAAATATCTTTGCAGATCCTCTCATCCAGTGATGGATCCCAAGACAAGCTGGTAATACCACATGAATGTCGTTCATTCCATGGTTTGTAAAAAATAATGGAGTTGAGCAATTTTAAATGGTTTGGAGTCCAAAATATTATACCTAACTTTAAGGTGAAGTGGGTAATATGATTTAGTGGATCTACACTACCAATTAATGGGATTAAACTTTGGTTTTATAATTTAGGTGGTAGGAACATCTGTTATACCCATACTGTATATATCTTTCCCCCTAGAATAATTAACATCTATATCTTTTTTCAAGCTCCATGAAGGGAGGTGAGGGAAGCTGTCACATCATAATATTGAGTATTTGTGGTCACAAGTAATATGTATGGATTTTCCCTCGTGAGTATGGATGTCATTGATCTCTAGGTGGATAAGAACACTACTCAGACAGAGTGCATGACACATATCTCAATCATTTTCAATATCACAAATCCTCTTACCAAATTGGATAGATAGGTCCACCTAGTTCAAATATGGGTTCCTATACATGGGGTTATGGTTTACCAATTGGATTAGATATGGGGTCCCTTTTTAGATTATCAGGTCTTGAGTGATCCTCATATATAAGTTCTATAGTAATCCTTTTAAATCCATCATCCTTATAGAGAAAAGAATCCATCCTAACATTCGACTTAGTCTTTATGAAAATCTCATATAGACTGGAATGATTGGGAGACCTACTTCCTATATTTATATATCAGCGGGTAGGTGTAAATTTCTCATTGGGTGGGACTCTCAAGTCCCAATGGCAGAATATTCTGATGAGTATGGGTTTATAAAGGGGTATTTTCTTGGTATTGTTTCTCCCCTTGGAGTGGGTTCTCCCTATCATTACTTGTCTTGGTAGTATAGTTTATATGATCCTCAGGAAGGTAAATAGTGACCACATATATTGTGGTAGTGGCCAGAGGATAACTATCACTATCATTGTGCAGACTGTATTGATAGTCCCATCGTTGTCATAGGATAAAGATGAAATACTGGGTAGCCTACTGCCCCCAACCTCTGATCATTACTTGTTGAGTTGACACTACCATGAAACACTAGAACATAGTAATTATTTTGATGTATGTTTTCTAGAGAGTCTAATTGTAACCATGAAATATAGGTTGCTGAGATAATGGGATTTATATGATTTCAATCCTCTTTCACTGTTTCTTAGTGATATTCAGGTTCTCTTGGATTTTTAGGTAGGTCATATGATGGTCCCAAAGGTTGTGGACCACTACCAAGATTTTCTGGTAGAATAAAACAGACCAGACCCTCATTGAGGGACTTTGATAAGAAAATATTCACATTTGTTGGTGGTCATAACCCCACTGGTAGCTTTTATAAGGTCTAGAGTCTCCACAAGCCATCTTGTTTATTAATAGGAGAATGATCTTTCTCCTGGTCAGCCCAAGAACAGATATGCATAGCCCAAGAACCAAGTAGCAACGCTAATTTTCTTGTAATTGACCATGCCTTCCTCAACCTCTCTCATGACATGTGTATTTCATCATCAATAGTGTTATATGCGGAAAAACATTCAAGATGGGCTACTCAAAGGCCAAAATATGAATTCTTAAGAATGACATATGTGATGTAGAAGTTACTGGGAGAAGTACACAACATGTATATAAGGTCACACATCATGTGACCATGCCTCATAACCTAGGCATGTTCCCATGAGGACATTTCTTGGAAATTCATGTCACAGTTTATGGTGTTTATAGGTTGTACATGAAATTTATCAAACAAACATGCCCTTTAAATTATCTTTCAGATGTACCAATGCACAACAGCCATAGCTAGTGTACATGGTTGTCTCGAAGTATCCTATACATGTATGACTACAAGATCATGAAAATTTACTCTGGTATCACCTATGTTTCTAGACTTTTTTATTCTTATGTACATCTAGAAGTCACACCATGAAACCAACACAGTTTTACAAGGTGTGTAAGGTCCATACACAATCTGTGATCCTTATACTCACATGAAAGCATTGTCATCGTGACTGGGGGTCTACATAGTGTGTGTTTTTCTGTACAACACACTATGTAGTAGGGGTTCTCATATGTAGTAAATTATAGTCTTCATGTGGATTATATATTTACACACACTGGTAAAAATTATACTATTTGAGGACCTAAAAATTAAGGCTAATTCAACTTTCTACCGATTCCTATCCTTTGGTGGATAGAAATCATTAATCCATTCACCGAGCAAGAATCCATCATGTTTTTCTCATCGTTTAGTGTCCCAAAACACATACCCCACATTTAAAACCATTTACACTAAATCGATCCATTCCCAAATTGACAATCCATCCATCATCTTTACATAAACCACAAATATTGTGTTTTCATTGTGGATAAATCCTCTCTAGAAATGTCAAACTAAAACCTCACTATCCAATAATGAACAACGCAAAAAATAATGGCTGGAAATATCGATGAAAATTTGTTATAGAAATCAATGGCAAATGAATTCATATACAATGATCAAAAAGTGAAGGATCACAGGTGAAATCATATAATAAAAAAATCAATTATGATAACAATTCAATTTATTATAATGTTCTCATGCAAAGAGAGTATCACAGATCAAGATAAAAAAAATCAATTCTATCAAATTAAAATGGATGAAAAAATAACTAACCCTACCTAGATTAGGGATATATCATTGTTGAAGAAAGACTTCATCAGTATTGAAGAAGTCATTCCACGTTCTCATTCACTCAATCTATAGTGATCTGATCACTCTTCCATCTATTATCTCAACCATGAAATTAATAATTCCTAACCCTCATTTGAAATCCTCCTAGGGTTATGTGGATAAACATGGAGATTTTTTTATAATGGGATATTTATAAATTATTTCTAGGTTAATTCATTTAATAAAAATAAAAAGAACATATTCTAATAAACCCAAACATTAATGGCTGAATTAATAGGACTCCAAGGGCCTACCAACCTTAGAGAGGACCTAGGGTAATCCCCATGGTCCTAAATGATCTGTGGTCTTGGATTTACCATCAAAGTATCTATTCATGATTTATTCCATTAATTTCAAAATACTCATCACATGTGTTATAAAATATTTAATATTTTTAATATAATCGCACCAAGGATCTCTATGCCCTAGAATTCTATGCCTCCATTGTCTTTTTCCTTTGAAATATTGTTCAAAATATTCTAAATCCATAAAAGGAAAAAATTTAGTCACTACATAATGCACTTATTAAACATATCATCATTAGGAACTTAGGTTTCAATAAACATAATCTTAAATTTTTAACACAACAATCAACATTCCCATAACATCTAAATACTAATGTGAAAAAATCTCTTCTTAATCTTAGTGTCAATCTAAAATAAAATATTTATATTTTAAAATGAAGGTAATAAATAATATTTGGTATGTACCTAGCCAGTTTTATAAAAATTTCTTCATATGCCGCTACATAATCATCATCAATTTTCCCTAATCCCAAATTTTTTTCCATTCTGAGTTGAACTATATTTGGAAAATATTTCCCCAAAAAAGATTCATAAATGAATCACATTCCATTGAATAAAGATAATATATCTCTATCTGGTATTATTAAACAATGTCAACTAATGAACATCTTCAACTTGGAAATGATAAATATAAATTGATACATTTTTATGTTCTAAATATCCCATGACTTCATATATATTTTTCAGAGCATTGATCCATCCATCATCTAACATGGGATCTAAAATTCCACAAAATTCAGGAGGGTGATCTTTTATAAAAATATCATCTAAAAAAATGTTCCTTTATTGATAATAAATTTGATCTATATCATGTATTACACCAACATTTATAGACTATATCAATTGATCCATCACTGTAAAAAATTGATCTATTCCAATTCCAACAATTCAAGGTTACAGATTGGAAGGATATTGTACTCATGGATCCTTCCTACAAAATCTTCCAAATTCCATATATGAATAATCATTATGATTAGGCATTGTTTATATTAAAAAACATGGAAGTATTCAAACTATACCTAATGATAATCATAAATTATTATTTCTTAAGTGTATTTACTTCAATTTTCCTATCCTCTAAAATTATAAACACCTTTGATATAATAAAAACATTAATGGACTGACATTAAATATTTGATAATGGATTTTATTTAGACTATAATTTTCTATAAATCCCTCCCAAATAACTCTTAGGTTTAATGTTTTAGATAATCTTGACACAACTCTTACATATCAAACTCATTGATTAAAAAGTGGTCACTTCTACTCAACGTCCTTTCATCCAAAAATATAAAAAAAATTGAATAATTTTTTTTTTATTTTCCTAAAAAAATAACAAATTTTATGTTGAAGTGTTATTTATTCTTACTCTTCCTAAAAAAATAATAAAAACATTTCGAAATTTCGAATTAGCACAAAAAAATTCAGTAATGGATATAAAAGAATAAATCCATTAGTCCATTGAATAACATGAAAACTGAAAAAATATTTTACATTTTCATAATATTGTTTAATTATATGAAATAAAGCTTAACCATTTGAAAATAAACTTTTTTCTAATATATAAACATTAAAACCCTTATTAAGAAAATAAAAACCCCTTTTAGAAAACATAGCATATAATATTAATAACCAATGTTAAACTAATGTTAGAAATAACTATAGCCTAGATAAATACATAAGAGAAATAACCATTTTTAACTTGATAAATATTTATTTTTAGTTTTAGGTAAATTTACCCAATGCAATTGAGAGATATATTAGGCTCATCTTCCGTATAACCTATATCAAGCCCACTCTTCTTATAAGTTATATCAGGCTCACTCATCGTATAGTATGTATCAGGCTCAACTTCTATTATATATAATGTTCATGTACCATATTATGAATTAAAAATTGTATTCTTACACTGTTTCATCATAAAATAAATGAATTTATTTTGAACCTATAGTCAAAAAACATTCCATTTTCACATAAACATATGTTGAAATTACCCTATCTCTAAAAAACTCTTTAAAATGAAAAAAAAAATTAAAACTATTTTAAAAATGATTTCATTTTAAATTTATAATTTAAAATTTTAAATGAATAATAAAAGAAATGAAAATCCATAACTGTGGGAAATTATATTCATGCTATATATGTTACAAAAACATTTCTTTCAGGCCTTGGTAAAGAAATTCAAAATGAGATATATAAAATTCATAAAAGGATTAAATTTATATACATTTTTATGAAATTAAAAATAGAAATAAATTATCATTTATAATTAACTTATATCCATATAAATACATTCATAAAATAATTTTATTAATATGGATATGGTAGCAGAATATTTATGAAATATATTATTAAAACATTTAAAACATAGTTCTCATTAAAGTGTCTATTTCCATGACTCTAACTCATCATGTACATTACTTAACATCCTCAATAATAAACTTTTGTTAATTATTTAAAATTTTCAGATAATTTTTATGTTTATTATTCCATTTTTTTTATTTATATCCATGTAATATTAAATTTCGTAATAAAATAATTTCACATCATACATTTTTAAAATATTTGGTTTATATGTCCATGATGACTACCGCAAGTTGACTATGGTCAAAGAATACATTATTTAATCATTTATAAAATAATTTTATTTTAATTATTATCATTTATATATATATATATATATTATAATTTTAAAAGAATCTATGAATGGTGGTTATGGAAAATGAATTATATTATAATCCTGGAGATAGTATGTTATGCTCACACAGGAGAAAATTTTCTATTTTGCAATGATTATAATGGAAAAAAGATATGTATTATTTTTTTATTTAAATAAATATTATTATATAATAAATATGATATAATATCATTAAATAAACATATACATCATCTATTTTATGCGGTGATGAAAAATGAATCACATCTATTCGTGGAGGTGGTATCTCATAAGAACACACAAAGGACATTATAGTTTTTCAATGATTAGAAGAATAAGTAATATATGACATATTTTATTTAAAAAACTAAATATTTCAGGAATAATACATATATATATTAAATCCATCATTATAAACTGAAGTGAAAGGTAGTGATGGAAAACAAATTACATTGGTTCACGATGTCATAGTTTTTCATACACATGAATGATGGTTTTATTTCCAATTTGATAAAATAAAAGATTGATATTGGTTATTACATTAATATAGAAAAATATTATAAAATATATGATATTTTTGTTATTATTTATCCATTTTTATGTATATTTCATGGATTTTGAATAACAAAATTAAACAAAAATCTTCAGTTAAGACAGATACTTCTTTTTCAGATAACCTCGTTAATTTTCAACCCAAATCCATTCAATGTTGGCTTCTTAATCCAAAAATAGCCTCTAGGTTTTGTGTATAGATCTATTTAAGGAATTTTGATATTTATTGTATGAATAAAAGTATCTTGAAGTGTGGATATTAGAGGAGATGGGGTGTCCTTTTTTATGTGGGGGAGAGGACACACATTGAGTTTTTAAAAAGAATAAAAAATACTGATGTATTAATCACCAAATATGGACCATATATGAATAATAGATGATATAGAATCTATATGTGACTATAAATTTTAATGTAGACAAAAGTTTAAGCCATTTTAACCCTTATAACTTATTTTTAACCCACAATAAACCTATTTTTACCGTAATTATAGTAACACATTTTTATGTTTTTACTATTAATTATAACCAAAAATAAAGTTGACCTTATTACCAAATATAAAATATTATTTTTGAAATCCTGGAATATATTTTATCAAATTAAATTCATAGAGTTGGTAAAATATAAATTTCAAATTAAACCTCAATACTGTTATGAAAAATGGATTTTCGTAATAATTAATTTTTATGTATATACATTTTTTATAAAAAATTCAAACCTAAAATTATTTATAAAGAACATAATTGGATTACTAATAATATTATTACAGTATTTTTAAAAAAAATTAAAATTAGATGCAACTTTTTAAATTTGAGAAGTGAAAATAAAATTTTCAGTAGAAGTTAGTATCTCTACTATTCATTGTAAAATAAAATGTTCAGAAAATTATCAAAAATTAATCATAATATAATTTTTACATGAATAATAAAAAAATTATACATATTTTTGTAATAAAAATTACATTATTTTGAAAAAAAATATTTTAAATAAACCCAAATAATGCATGAAACTCAAATGTTTCTGAAATAAAGCCTTTTATTTTGATTGAAAAATCTCATAATATCCATATAATGAATATAAATATAATAATTATAATTAATTAATGATAATAGATCATTAAATTTATTAAATATTAACTTTAACAAGGATGTTACGATTTATGATGAAATTATGGTACCCCAGAAAATTGATTGTAGGGGTCTGAACGTTGCACAATCATTCACATCGGACTCACCATTTTAAGTGATTTCAAAATGGATTTGTTCATGGAATCATAAGAACAAAATTGTTCCCTTATTCAATATGTTTCATGAACCTTCTTTCAAAAGATAGGTGGTTAATGGAACATGGTCAAACAAGGCTTATGGACTCACATTTGTTTAGAGGTTGGAAGGTTGGGCACATCACACACTTTGGGAGGGGGAATATTTTATACTCCAACAATCACTTATATATTTAAGATGTGTTCTAAAATCATTTATTAAATCCCAAATATGATATGGGTTTTCCTTGAGTTAATAATCAACTATGGTAATGTATTTCAATTAGAATCATCTGTAACTATATCAGGTTCTTCATCAATAAACAAATCTATATATATCTGAGGTTCTCCATCAGTGGTAAAATTGTTTTAATGGATTAGATATTCCTATGTATTTTATTATTATTATGATGGGTTTATGTTAGATAGTGGGGCTCCCTTGAATTTATCATCATTCCGAAATACGAGGGTTGTTTTGATGTTGGGATTTGGGAAAGAGGATGAGATTCCTACATAACTTTGTGAAAGGAATCATAACCCACGTTGTTTGGTGATACTTAATAGGACACATCGTACATATTATGGTCATGTGAATAAGTTCAAATCATATAGTTTAAGGTATTTTGTAAAGGATATCAAGGTGAAATATTCATAATCAACGACATTTGTGTGACTTAATCCAAAGTGCCCTAAATTACTTGAAAGGGATATGTCCTCCTAGGATGGATGTAACCCCATTAATAATACATCCCAAGTAATATTATTGTGAATTTTTGGTTTTATGATTGAACCTTATAGAGGATTATTATGTGTCCTATTTGGATGGGAATCAAATCCCACATAGTTAATTTGGTTTGTGTGTACACCTATAGAGGATTCCCTTTGAGTCTAATCATTAGGAATATGTCCATTTTATGAGGTGATAAAAAGGTTTTTAGTCCTATTTTATTGATTCTCTCTAATGTAAGGAGAGTGAAAGATCCAGAAAATGATTCTATCTTATAAGTTATTTTTTATCCTGAAGATTTAATGATTTTTGCAAACCTCTAATCCCATGTCAGTCATGATCGATGATTGAAAAAAAGGAAGAAAAATATCCAACTAACCACATAATATCTATCATTTATTGGTGGATGTGTTTGGGGATATGGGATTCATAAAGGGAATTGAGGTTCCCTTACCCTGAATTATTTTCATATCCAGTGTCGGGACTTACACACCCCATGAAAATAAATCCCCAAACAAATAGTAGGGGGTTACTCTATGAGGGATTCCTTATTCCATATTTTGGATAATATTAGAGTAGGATCCAACCCTAACCCTAATCATAGGGGAAGGAATGTGGTCCCCATCACTAATTGAAATGGGAAGGTCCCTATTTTTTAGATGACAATAGAAAGACAAGGAACTAGACCTCATCGCATGAAATTGGAGTTCCTTAACACCACCACCAAGGTTCGGGTCCTCATTACCCTGGTGATGGAAAACTTTAAACACCCTGAGCACCATTCCCATTAAGTAGGACAATTTACGGATAACTCTTACCCATTGAATTCACAACTGAATGAGAGACTCATCAATGTGTCTTTCTCCATGATCATGAAAATTTGAAGGCCTTAGTGGTGGTTTTGAATTGGTCCCAATCAGACAGGACTCCAAATGGTGGAAATGGCCTTCCATTATTGGCATGAGAAATTTTTTTACATGATGGCTCACACAGATGGTTCCTAGTAAAGAAAAGGTGGTATCACAGAGGGTAGATCTGGGGGGACTGACTTGGTATTGTTTAGGGTAGACCTAGGAAGATTAAATGTGCTTCACACAGGGTTGAACTATGTGAGGTATAACTGAAATTTTGAAAAATTAAATACTATATTTCAACACTTGGTTATGTCATTTTATAATGCTAAATGGGTTTCCTCAGGTTTCTCTGGAAGTGTCTTCCATTGGTCTCATGTTTGGAGGGATACCTATATACCATTACTTGTCAATAAGGGGGGATAGTGTTTCCTCACATAAGTGTATTATGTTTCTCACATTAGAGGGATAATAATCCAAATATTTCCATTAACTACCTCTTCTCTTAGTATTTTGAGAGCTACATGGATGGTTTTGAGGGAATGGTTGAAGGGATAGGGAAAACATTGTTTAAGAGCTTCTTCTGGTCTTCCAGACATTTGAAATAAGGATTCCAAGTGTCATATTCAGATAAAAACATGGAACCTTGGGGGAAGTTGTAAGATAATTTATTTATGTTTTTATGTTCATTATGCAGGTATAACTTCTGTGAGTCTCCTAAGAATGCCTTTTTAGGCATATGTGGTAGATCTAGAACATAGGTAGCCTTATGGAGGCACCGGTGCACTGGATGGACATGCATTGTGTTGCTGGTTTGGGTCTTATTAGGAATTACATGGGTGATCATGAAATACATGATCTATTTCAGTTATCTTTTTCTTGAGGTATTCAATTTGAAACTTTTGATTTTCTCATGAAAAAAAGGAGTGTCAACAACCCCCCCCCCCCCCACTCTAGAATAGACATGATTAAAAGAATAGGGTCTAATACTGAGGTAGAAGAAAATGACTATGATGGATCCTTCATTCTATGGATTCCTTATGTTAATGTAACATTATTCTTAGGAATGGAGAGCATTATGTATAGAGTGTGGGTGTATGGGAGGAACAAATATCTTAGCGGGGTAGGTAAGTTGTGTAGTTGGCTTCCCACGGAATATTATGAAGGTTGGTCGAACATGTCTCTCGAGCAGGTGTTTGTGCATTTATTAATTACATCGTTGGATCGATGAATCTTATTATTACCTTCGCATAGTCTTACCTTATATTCTTCTCTCACCATTATAATATTACAATAATATGTTTCATTATACTAGTCTCATGTGCATGATTCCCACCAATTCTTTGCAATCATAGCCATGTTATACCCTAGTCTACTTGATATTGGTCCCTCAGAATGTGATTTTCATTGGGTCAGCTAGATGAGTGTCCTTGGAGAGATCACTTGGGAGAGTGACCTATGTGAGGTCACTTTTGTGAGTGACCTATGTGAGGTCACTTGTGTGAGTGACCTAGGTGAGGTCACTTATGTGAGTGACCTATGTGAGGTCACTCCTTTTTCAATTTTCAACATTTATTAATTTTCCAAACCATGAATTTAATTGAGAATCATGTAATTTCCTGGAAGATACTCAATGTCACCCCATAAGGTCATAGTTTTTGATAAAAAAGATGAAAATAATATCATGAAGATGATAGAGGTCATTAGTTTGGATTATTATGATGCATGTTAGACCACTCTTATGTACGTGATGAATCCTATGAGGAAGTATCATCACATTTATCCTCAGAGTAACTATTCATCTCTCTATGGAAAAGGGATATTGAATGATGAAATCAATATAAAGATGAATAATTACCTTAAACATGGTGGTTTTTAAGAATATATGAAATTTACCACTTCTAAAATATCTAATAAGTATGTGTACATCATTTAAGTAACATCACACACAACTAGCATCTTGCATTATAGCAGTTATTCCATGAATTTAAAGTCTCATAATCCCATGTTAATGTTGCACTATTACACATTCATCTTCCATTCTTCTAAGAAGGACCAATAGAAGGTCATGAAGTAAGACTATAAAACTCAACCT
The DNA here is from genome assembly GCA_963277665.1 of Viscum album. NCBI lineage: Eukaryota > Viridiplantae > Streptophyta > Magnoliopsida > Santalales > Viscaceae > Viscum > Viscum album. Next base: position 1,360,083,239 of record OY728141.1, on the reverse strand, counting down.
AGAGGTTGTCCTAGAATCATGTGTATGTGGTCATAAAGGGTGCACCAGACCTATGATTATTTTTCAACTGAGCTGAAGAAAGTTGGTATTTATGAGGATAGCTGGGTCACCCATTAATTTGTTTATAAGAGCACAAAAATTATTCTATAGTTGTTAAGATAATGGATCCCAAACACTACATCATTTCATTTGATTCTTGAGAATGTTAGAATCAACTTATGGGATGTTTACATGATCTCAATTTTACCATCCTTTGAGAGATGTGTGATGAGTTTATCCTACTAAAATCCACCTAGGATGATGCTGAAATGGTACCCATTTTGGCCTGTGAGCTATTGATTATTTCTTCATATATCAATCAAGAAGAACCATGCCTATGGGGGATTTCCATTCTAAGGAATTTTTCAATGACTTCTTAAAGCCTAAAGGGGAGGTATCTACATGAAAACGTCCCACATGATGACCAATAAGAGAGAAGTAGGGAATTAATTATATATTATAGCCCACATTTGAAAAAGGAAAGTACAATTGATGGGGTTATTCAATGAAGTTTGATGTTTCCACTAATACATGTATCTTGGCCATATTATCGATGTGGTTAGGAGTATATATGATACTAGTTCATGAATTGAATGGTGGCCTAAGGCCAAAAACATTTTTGATGATTCCAAATATAGCATAGAGGAGGAATACAGGGTTAGATACTCCCATTCTAGGGAGTATCCATCAATTATTAATGATCATGTATACTTGGAAGGCCCCTTTAATAATACCCAGGCCATTTCAATTAATGTGTGGGTGGGTGCAACCCTTTTTTCTTCTGATACCATGTTGAGTGGAATTTATGTTCATGGAGGTTGATTGTGAACATTTATTTAGGCCATTTAAAGCATCCATCGCTTGTCTCTAAAATATAGTGATTCCCCGAAGAAACTAAATATATTTAAAGAATTCAAATTATTTTCATATTGGGATCTACCCATTGGTACTATCACTGATTATGAAAAATGTGGTGAAGAACTGAGATCCTATATGATTTCCTTTAGGGATAGCATCCCAACAACTCTAATTTATGGTGGGGTTTTTTGTGAATCCTACAACATTTATATATTTTGATGTTAATTCAAGTGCCAACAACAACTACCAATATACCCTCAAATTGATATTTGATTAGAGAAAATCCAATGGTACCAAAAATATTATGTTCTTGCAACTGTGGAGGTGACTTAAATGGAAATTAAACCTTCTCAAAAGGTTGCATCCATTGGGTCAAACTCCTAGTATGCTGATGTCGGGATTTTATCATATTCATAAGGGGAATTGAAAATGATCATTCTCTGAGTCACCACTATTATGAATACTGGATAGGGGAAGCAAAGTAGAAAGGCACCACTCAATTTATATGGTGAGAGTGGCAAGGATATGGGATCACTCAAGTGACCCCATGTACATTTTAGTCCTCTATTGAGGGTCAATGGGGATACACTAGATGAGGTTAACCATAGACCGTCTAGCCTTGATTTCCAAGTTCAATCTTGGGCTTTAGTTTCCCATCATTTCACCATGATGGAGAGATTTGGGACACTAGTGAAATTAAGGGGCATCAGGTATACCTTATATCAGGCTAGAAAAACCTCATATTTTTTGAGACTGAAGGAAATATAATTTTTTCTAGAAAGGCCTTATGATTCCAATGTTCTATAGTCACTACTATAAACATGGTTGCAGATCACATAGATTAGCAACATTGAATCCCCACTAGACCTCTAGTTTTATGATATCCATATTGAGGCTGGAATACACATCCAAGAGATGTAGATTCTCATTTAAACTACCAATAATCAGATCCCTACAACTAGGGGAGTGTAGGATATGGTTAATTAGAGGGTTGTCGTGGGGATTTGTTAACCCTTCTCTGATGAATGGGATGACTTCATCAACTATCACGATATAAGGTCTCCTACCATCATTTCTCTTTTTTCCAGTTTCTTTTGTTTTTTGAATGAAATGTTATTACTAAGAGTGGGTTGACCTTGAACTATAGTTGGTGGGGGGGAGAATATAATGAGATCCCATTACTTACATATTCCCTGATAGGCACCCCTATTGGGGATGAGGGGATGACTTTGGAATTCATGGAGTCATCTTCTGTCCATATTATGGAAAGATATGAGATGGTGAGAAATTATACTCCACTACCCCATATGATACTTATATTTGGGGAGGAAGTTCTAGCCTCCCTCCATTGAATGTCAAGGAATGATTTGGGTGAAGTGCTTGTCCAAGGATATCATTAGTCAAGGTGACATCTCATGATATAATTTTTTTTTCCATAATAAATTCATAATCATGGTTATGGGTTGTAGAGTCCACCCCCATATCCTCTCTCTCTATGGGGGCTCAGATATGATCCTTTGATAATTGAGGAGGAAATTCTAGATGAGATGAAAATTTTAGATGGTGAGTCCATTCCATTGACAGGATAAGATTCACAGGATGAACATCATTTGTTCGTGTCACTGTAGAGAGGGAGGATAATCCTAGTATTGTGAAATGAACACTATATGGTGTCATCAACAAATCACTATCATATATTTCTTGTAATTCTAAGATCCACCCCTTACATATAAGGATCATTTTACAATCATAACTGGTATTTTAACTACTATAGAAGGGGATGACATGAACCTCATACTTTTTGAACAAGGTGTTGGTGTACATATTGATACGACGGTGACTGAAAGGGTTGTTATTATTAAAATGATTTCTTATGCTATTGATGTTGGATCTTATTTGTGTCCTCAGACCAACAGCTTAGACACTATTATTAGTGAGGATTTTATGATATTAAATGTAATATATAATGAAATAATATATAAAATTTGTCTAAATATTTATATTCCTAGATGCCAGGAAGAGTTTGGTTACTTTATAAGGAGTTAGACATATGCATGTTTCCCTTTTTAGAGTTTTCGGCAATTAACAGCATTCTTATGTCTATTATATTAAATCTAGGATCATTATTTTAGAATTTTTTTTCTAAATAATATTTGACCAAATCAATCCAAGACAGGGGAGTTAAGGTAAATCCTGCTCCTACTTCTAGGGGAATGACAGTCGTGGTCCATAAAGATTGATATTCTTAAGATCCCTCCTTCTGGATCCCTAAGAAATATCAAGGGAATTTTCATCAGCATAAAATATTGGTTCAAAGTGTTGAGACTAGTGATGCTAGGGAGGAATATGGCCAAGAAAATGATGCATCGATGGGTGTGTTCCATCGCCAATTTAATGATAATATCCTTTTCTGCTTGCAATCTTTGAATTCCTATGACTAAATTCACTTTTCCTTCAGCAGAGTCAATTTTGTATGATGAAACCGAACAAGAGGCCTCTAAACCAGCTTACTAACTCCACAAAGAAAGGGTTATGTTTCTATAGGAGGGACAATGAAAATCTATTCCCTAAGAGAACTAATTTTGGTGTATACCTCTTATCATGGTACTATCTCCACCAAAATGTAGGACTCTCCAGATACCTTCCATTCATGTTACTGGTTCATATGCAAAGAAATATGGGAGTTAGCCCCAAGAGATTTCATGGAAGATATACCATTTTACAAAATAATTGATTACTTAACCCAATTTAAATCCATGTTTTTTTAATAAAGACAGAAATTTACACAAGACAAAAAGAATGAACTTCACAAAAAATCCCTTTGAAATTGGGGAATGAGTTAATCAAGGATATAATCAGAGAAAAACCCATCAATATTAAATCCTTTTTTACAATACATTTTCATGATAATTTACTTCATGAATGGAATGCATGGTAATGAATCCATAGTTGAATGAAACTCAATATAATTGGTCTATAGGGAAGTGAGTTTCCAATATTGATGATGTTGTCCATTTCATACTTCTTGAACAAGGATAATAGAGTCACATTCAAAAAATATCTTCTTCCATCATTTTTTACTTTTCCATATTCACTGCATTTATCAGATCTGGAATCTTAGCTTCTAAGTATGTTGCAATGCCACAAGATTCATAAAGACATCCTAAGTTCTTAGTATTAGAATCCTTAAAGGCCACCCCAAAACCAACATGTCATGGATTACCCTCAGATGACCCATCCATATTATATTTTATGTAGTCTATGAATGGAGAGATCCATAAAACTTCATCCATGACACACTCGCATGAAAAAAATGTTGTAATACTGAGATATCTTAGAACAACCAGGTCATACACTAAATTATTGCAACTAAACATTTGAACGGATTTTGCATTTCTGATTGTTGTGATAATTTCTCGATGAGATGAATTCTCTTTGAGTTTTTTTCCATTATTGGAGGAATTATGACTCCTCTAGATGAGATGAATATATTAAACATAAGAAATATGAAAGATACATAGTGGATACATTGAAAAATAAACACCCAATAGTCCTTGGTGACAAACCAGAATGTAGTTCGTCTAGGGAATTTTATCATCAAATATACAAATGGAGAAATTTCAAATTGTTGTGGTAGTGGCACAACTCAAGAAGTGATTCCTGATGTATTCAATATGCTGGGGACAAATATCACATATTATGAATAGGTAGATACCAAAATATTTAGTTATGGTGGATTTGACCTCTATGTGGTCCACATCACTATGAAGAAGATCATCCACTAAAAGGAAAAAAGAATGTGTCACAATAGCACCTTATCAAGGGAATAATTATCATCATAATTTATGACATATGATTTGCATTATCCCAGGAGATGTGGAACCATGACATGAATTTGTGGGAGTATAAACACAATATCGACAAGAATTCTAATCACAAATAACATCTCCAAATGGTGCCTAGAGGGGGGGTCATACAACATTATCATTTGTTGGAAGAAGTTCAATATGGGGGGGTGAATTCCATTATGACTATGGTGGAGGAGAACCACCTAGATGAGGATGATGAGGCTATTTAGGTATCTAAGATTCTAACAACCATATATAAGGTTCATGACAACCTCAAAAAAATAAATATTTATGTTGAATAACTTTTGTAGAATATCACCAAGGTAATCAAATTTGTGGATGCCCCTCCGATTCATTCTCTATAAATGAATATATTTGATTTTATAGTAATATATATCTTCATTTTTATTTATACACATAATTATAACACAAAACTAAAGTCGTTATATTTAACTAATATTCCTCTTGTAATGTGTTGCAATTAATATTATGGGAATGATATAGTGATCTGATTTTTGAATATGTATTTAGACATAGAGAGTGTAGTAAAACTATTAAAAGATTCAGATGACAGACCGAAAATAATTTTTTTATTTTTTTCATCACCATAAATTTTTCCCATGGAAAACGTGAAGAAGGAAAAAGGAGTGTGACTTGACATTTTCATAGTTCTCCCTTCGTAGGTTTTCATCCTAACAAGTTCTGTTCTTTTTTAATTTCATTGCTCGAATGTTTTTTCCCTAAACCATACAAAGTGGAGGTCTCAAGAGATGAAACTCAATGTTTACATAGGGTCTGATTTTGTGGGATTTATTCTTAGTGAGTAATACCAATATTTTCATGCGATGTTTAGATTCCTGAAACCCAAGCTAATAAAAATGGTATTTTATGTCCATTATCCTTGACCCTGAGTTAGGTAATGATGACCCAAGCATGGATTTATGGATGAGAATGTTCTGACATTCTTCTGATACAAAAAGAGCATTTTTTATTCATGATTTTGTGATTTCACGATCCAAAAAAAGATATGATAAAAATATTCAGTGAATGACCATGGACTAGGTATAAAAAGTCGATTTCAACATGGTATTTTTAGGTCTTAAGAAGATAGATATGGAATCACCTAAGGATTTATGTGCCTTTTCCCTTTTGTTGGGTCACTTATCCAAATCCAAATTGGTGAGTATCAATGAATATTAAAAACAATTTTTCCTCAAGTATCATACATTCTATTACAAATGGCTATGGAGTTTACAAGGATATGGATTTCTCAAGATCACAAAGGGTGGTTTGTGAAGGGAATGTTTCTTATAATGAAAGGATAATCTAGGTTGGGACTATCCATGAATGGGAAATCCATTCCTATAAAAATTTGATTTTGTGTAAAGGAGGGGGATTTATATTTCAATTTTATGATTATAAAGGAGGATCTTTAGAGAAATATATAACCTCTCACCTAGATCAGGGGTGTATCTATGAATAGGGGAACATATAAGTGTTTTCTCCTATGGTATCAATTCCTAGAATGAAAGATCTATGCATAAATAAATTCATCCATGGAATGATCACCAAGTTATATAGAGTTATTTGGGGTGATGTGGTGGATGACCAACACCTGGTGAAAAGGATATTTCCTAATGAGGGCTAAATAATTTTTCAAATTAATTTCATTTGAACAGGACATGGAATATAGAGTTTAAGTTTTTCTGATGATTATATTGTGGGATATAATTTTAGTATGTTTACTAGTGACAAAAATATTAGTGATCTTCTATTTCATAGTGATGTATCCAAGAATGTTCTATCATTTTCAAGCACGATGTGGTAATGTTTTAAAGTATAATATAGGGGTTTCCAAATCTAAGGAATGATATAAGACAAGTATTAAATAAATTAAAATAGAACATTCTAAAAATTGGTTTTAGGAATGATGTTATTATGGGATTATATTGATATAAGAGGCCTCTTCTTTGATTTAATGTGCATTTGATTGATAAAACATTTTGGTGGGTTACTTATGAACTGTAAAAATGGGCAGTATTAATGCCGAGTTAAAACAATGTCTTACTTTGTAATATGAAATTATATCACCGATGGTTGGAGAATAGTTATGGATATTTAGATTTATCATGAAACAAATTTTGTTTTTTTAGAAAATTTCCTAAATATGATAGGACCATTTCATTTACAAATTACCCATGAATAGGAGGAAATATTTCCATATGTTGGTCTTACCTATACAAAGTAATAGTGAATTTTTTTATATTATAGTTGGTCCTAAGGCATTGGATTCGGGTGTCACTACATATCTCATTCATGAGAGAATAAAGAACACACATTGTTCAGGTAGGGAATCTTTTTTTAATTTTAGGTTGTATGATGTTTAGTGTTCCGTTTAATTTCTTTCATTTAGAACCATGTTAGCCCTAAAAAAATTTGATATGCATTTTTCATGTGGTAAATCCTTTTTCCAAATCCCCTAAGTACATATTCTCCATGATTTGTGTGATAAAAAAGGAGTGGAAAAGTTTTCTTTAACCACATTGCGATGATTGAAAGGAAGGGAAATGGAATTTTTTTTCTTTTACCGGTTGAACCAGGTTTTATTATATAGGTCTCGCTAGATACCTAATGAGAATGTGATTCAATCCAAATGTAGTTTTTAGAAACCATGAAGTTTAACATCGTGTGGAAAGGATGAATGTTTCTTCTAGTTTTAGGTCATATGGTCAGGACCATACATCATGAAAATAATGAATAATATAAGGCATACTGAGACAAGGATGTCCCAAAATTGTTCCTATGTGAGGAAGAGAATTGTAAACCCTGATTATTGATTGTTCTTAGATAATGAGAAGTTATATGGGAGATGTATTAATGGAATTCTAGAATAATGTTTTTGGGGATTATAGATATAGAATAGGTCTCTACTGAGGATGAACATGCCTCTAGTTGATAGGCCCTTCTTATTGGAGACTCAAGAAAAGCCGAACTGGGCCATATTAATTCATAGTCATACAATAATGTCCTGATGAATATTAAATTCTATTACCAAGGGATATGAAATATTTAGGTGGATCTGAAATTTCCTAGGACAAGGTTTATGATGAGTGGAAGGAATATTTTATATCATGATGGAAGAATTTGAACTGGTATTGTCCATGGAGTGTGAAATCCCTTCAATATATTTTTTCTATATGTGGGATTTATGGAATTTTCATTACTTCATGGTTGGCCCTAGAACATAAGACCTATAAATAACTACATACCCATTCATATAGTAATAAAGCTAGATGTATTTCTATAAGGGAGGTGTGGTGGGAGACCAGTACCAAAGATCATAATCCACTAAAAATGTATCAAAATATTATGTAGTTTTACATCATGAAATAAGGAATTGAACCTTGATGTTTTATATCATGTGGAAAGTATTTATTTCAAATTGTTTAATGTATTGTGACCTAGATATTAAGATATGTAGTTTACAGTCTTATAGATCAAACAATGGAGTCTTTTATTTTTAAACTATATTAATTTGCCCATGATTCTATATAATTTAAATTCAAACAGAAAACATGATGTGCCTTGTATTTTATTGTCTTATAATGAAGATGAAATTTACTTTACCACGTGCATTATTTATTGAGACATTTTATATCTATAGGGGATATAACAACCACTCTGTCTATCAAGATCATGGAAAAAGCTCTATTGGAGTGGACTTTATGTATGGAACATGGCCTCTATCACATTGACATGATATTTAGAGGTTTAATTCTTCTCATTATAAGGGTCCGAAGTACCATTACCATATCTCCTTTGAGGAATGATCGAAGGAGGGATTCTTGTTAAAAACTCGGGCCATCATATTATATTAGACTTCCACGGGACAAAAGGTATGCAGTATCTTATCATCAAGTACCTCCAACTCATCCATCCATTGTTTGGATTTCTTATCTATGGATAGTTGATCACAGATGGAAAAGGGATGTGTGGGAAATTTGACCTCAATGGGTAGAAATGATTTTGTCCCATATAAAAGTGAATACTAGGTTTCATACTTGGCGGTGTGTCTTTTAGTTCAATAGGCCCACAAAGCATACAAGAGTTTATAATTGAAGGAATTTTTTATACTTATCCACCATATTTATTGATTATGTTTGATATGGTATTTTTAAATGCCTTTATTTATTCATTATCAATTTAATGATAGGAAGATGATTGGTGGGATTGGATATTTTACTCATGTTACTTCTTTTCCAAATCTGTAGAACAAAAATTGGTACCATTTTCCATCAGTATCATATGATGGAAAAAATCTGGTAATGATGTTGGTTTTCATGGAGATGATAATGATTTTGGTCCTGAATTCTTTTATGAGTATTACTTTATCCTAATTGGAGAAGAAGGCAGAAGTAGTGAAGATGTATTTTAATTTCTTTGTTATAGTTGGGGGATACAAAGATATATCATCCATTCCATATACAACCCATTTTAAAGAGTGTTGGAAGTTTGTAGAAAATATGTGGGTTGGTGGATGAAGTTGGAATACACATGGAAGGAATGGAAATTTTTACTGATTTTTTTACAATCTGGAACCATTGAAGGTGAGACGCATCAAAGACTTAGGATATATTTAGAATGTGGGACCCCTAACTAGTTATCACCATAGGCTTCTGTTTCTTCTTATTTTGTGAAATAAATATTCAATTATCAGTCAATGAACCTAATAAAAAATCCACCATACCATCATTTATAGAGGACCTTCTAGTGATTTGGGTATTCATAATGAGTAAGGTTGGTCACTCATCGTCAAGATAGTTCTTTTTTGTCTTTTTCTGAGGAGATAACTCCATTATAAAGGTAGTGCATAATGGGTATCATCCAACCAATTTTCGTTCCATCAAGTTAAGGTATGAAATTAACCACATTTATTTATTCCATGTTGATGCGATCAAATTTTCAAAAAATTCGGCGGTGAAAATTTTTGATGACTATTTAATCCTGATTTAGATCAGCCAAATATATGGCTTAATTATCCAATAATTCTGCAATTTAAATCTACAATCTAGGGACATAAGTTAATGTTTTATTTGAGAGTAATTTAACCATTATATGTTAGACATTATCATAAAGTCGTAATATCTCTTCCTTTCTTGTGGAATAATCACCACAGATCATCTTGATTACCAATTTTAATTTCCTTTTACTTTACAGTGGTGAATTGTCTTTTCAAGTGCTAGTTCTAGTAGTGAAATGATGTCCTAATATTCTACCTCATTTTTTCAAACTTCTGAAAACATGAAGGTGCAAGGAACAAGTACATTTTTTATAGAGATGAATATGACAGCCAACTCGATTTTGTTAGGCTCGGATTCTTCCATTATCTTCCTATTGGGATTCTGGATATGCCATAAAAATACATGTCCCATATCTTGGGGACCTCTTTAATAAAGAATATATATTCATTAGGAAATTTTTTATTCAATGCTTTTTTTCTATAGATGGATGTTTTGTAATGACGTCTATCAAAGCCTAGCCTTTACCAACTTTTGAGTCATGAATTGAATATCGAACCACTATAAGATCACCATCCACGAAGCTAAACATCTAGTCAACGTGGGATGGTTGAGAATATATTTGATTAGGATATTATGAGATACCAAATTTACCTCGTGATTATTAAGGTGGTTTCATATCTTATCACCTATGAATATTGACACTAGAAAGATCCTTCCGATATAGGAATAAGAACTCTCAGTGTCGAGCATAGTTTGAATGAGATAATAAATGATGGTTTCATTCCTTGTCTCATTATTTTGTGCGAGGAAAGAACCTAGTGATCACTTTACTTATACCATAAATAAAATGATTGGTTTCTCTTAAATAGGTGGAATTAACATTGTTGGTACCTAGTGATATTTCTTAAGGATTTCAAATACTTACGGGCAGTCATTAGTCTATTAAAACATGACACACTTTTCATCACCCTAATCAAGGGATAAAACATGTATGTATGGCTATCTATAATTTGATGAATGTAGGGAATATTTCCCAATAATAAACTAAAATATATAAGGTTTTGAGGAGATTACAGATAAATAATATCCCTTTTCTTATTGGGATAAGATTTTATACCATGATTACATACCATGAAGTAGACAAAATTTTTCAAGGTATTGATGGAAACACATTTCATGGTATTCATCTTCATCCTATGCTAAAACAGTTTCTTGAAGATGGTATCAAGATCATTCTTGTGCTTTGAATAATATTAGGAGTTGACCACCATATCTTGACATAAAATTTTATGTTAATCCCTCTGAAATGTTTTAATATAAGATGCATGACTCGTTGGTATATAGTGTCATCATTATTTAATCCAAAGGGAATTCCCAGGCAACCGAATACTCCGTAGTGGGGCCGAAGGTGGTTTATTATTAGTCTTCTGGGGCCATTCATATTTTATTATTCCTTTATAATCCATCCATGATGGAAATGGCCTGATATTCAGTTATAGAATCAATCTGAAACACTATGATTAGAACTATGAAATCAACTTTTGGAAAGTACCTATAGGGATCATTGAAGTTGATGTAAAACCATATTTCACCATTGAAAATATTCATTGGGAATATGTTAATTACCTATTTGGGATAATGTACATCCCAAATGAATTTATCTTTGATATTATTATCATCTTTAGCCTTAATTTTTGTTAGTTTGAGTCAGGTGTGTCCTTATGGCTTCCCGTTTTTATCCCCTGTGGTTTTCCAGAAAACCATGGTGGGGAGTGGCCACCTTAGGATCATTTCCTGGAATATCTGTGTAATTAGAAGATAACATGTCCCAATTATACTTTATAATGGAGGTTTATGTAACAAATTGTTGTACAAATAAAGGTGGTTCTTTGGTCTTCATTTTTAACTATTTTTATTTTCATTATATTTTCAATGGTTGTAGAGTCACCATCCTTGAATACTAGATAAAAATCACTAATGTCCTCCTCCTACTCCTAATTATATTCCTTTACCTATTATTTTTACACTTACTAAATACTTTTATAGGAAGTAGGTGATGAAGGAAATTTATCTAATTTAAGATCAAAGCCAATATTTTCATATCCAAATTATGAAGTGACTCTCTTTGACCTAACTGTTATGTGGAGTTTCATTGAAATTACATAAAAGATAAAAGGAAAAAATAATGAGTATCATCGCTATATATTAGTGACATGAAAACTTATTCTAACTCATCTAATTAAATCGGTATTGGTTGAAGCTTAAGAATTAGAATGAGGGAATTCCTCCCCAAGATTTTTTCACTATCAAGAGAGCCAACAACCCTTTAAGATTTCTTTATCTCTATTATAATGAATAACTTCAGTAAGGTTATTGAATATGATCCCAAAATTGGGCCCATTCCCTCGATCAATTTTATGGGAATCACATATTCTTCACTAATATGTTTTAATGGATTGGATGGGGTCATTTATAGGACATTTGGAGCAATGACTTGAGTGGCACCATCAGTCATGAATTGTTTCCCCTCCTTATGGAATAATTCCATATCAATGTATTATGATTTATATAATTAAAATGGGGATTTATCTCAATGATATTTTAAAATTTGATCCTTAATTAAATATTTGAGGAATTGGTGGTATGATGAGGGGATTGTTGCATATTGATGCAACTAAGGACTTCCTAGATGAATATTGAAATCCATATCTTTCTAAAGAATAAGAATTTATATATTATATATGAGATCCACAAACTAAGCCCTAAGCATGACTCTACCAAGTGTATTTTTTTCCTCTTGTCACAATCCTATAGTTTTAGAGCTAAAGGGGACAAGTGAACCTCACTATTACCTTGTTGAAAAAGTGTTCGTACTAGAAGAAGGTTTAATCCTGAGCCAGTATCAATGAAATCCTATTGAATATTAAAAATAAATTATCCTTCCAAGCACATACAAGGGTTATATGTTTCCCTTTACAATGGTATCTTTTTATTACGATGTGAAGGAGATAATCCTAAATAATACTATAGAATTGATCTAGGCATGATATATTTTAGCAGTGAAGAGTTCAGGTTCAAACATTCGAGGGTTTAGAAAATCCTCTATGATTATTTCACATACGTCTTTTGATATAATTAGTGAATCTAGGATTGATATACTAACCAGTACTAGGTCTAATTACATTATAATTTCATACATTTGAGATACATTTCTATACTTTATAGTATGAGGATGATCTTGCACATGTTCTTTGGGGACAAATGGATTTTATGTGGGCCAATTGACCCTTATAATAGTATTTTAAGATGATCCAATCCCTAGTTGGTTAGGTTGAACGTGTCTTCTTTTTCACCGAGGTTTATCAAATAATTGTTTCCCCTATGATTGATCATCCAAGATTACTAGGTCAGGGTGATAAATGGGATATGTGGGGTAAACTTTTCTCCCGTTCATGGAACACTAGGGGGCTCTCCCATGAGATTCGGTATCATATATGGTTTGAGTAAGGATGTGGATGGAGTATTGATTTATACTATGGTTGTGTATTCCTCTATATCATCAAATGTAGTGGCCTCTTCTTCTATTTCCCCAATCAGATATAAGGAAATCAATTTAATGTACATATTTACCAATATATAAGAAAACTATTATGTTATTGATGTTAATGGAACCAAAGATGAATTATACAAATGATGATGGATATTTAAGTTAAATAAACACTTTTGGTACCTTTTGATTTAGATGCTTATACATTTGGGACTGAAGTCATCCATTCCTATAGAGTAATAGAAAACTTCTTACTTGGTACATGTTCATCTTCCTATATTTTTTTCTCCCCTTCGGACCATGTATTTTTTAAAACATGCCATTATAGGACTGCGATGTTGATGGAATTGACTGTTCCATAATAGAATTGGTTTGGGCATAGTTGGTTGTTTGAACTATGATCATAGGAAAACATGATTTTACTTTATTGTCTTTCTTTCCACCTAATCACTGAAATTCTTCACATTATTTCTATTAACTTCCTTATATTCACCTTATTCCTTTATATTGGTGGAAGAAACAAACTCTACCTATGTGGGGTGGTTTTCCTAGATTCAATATCCCAAAGACAAATGTTTTTAACAAGATTTATTTGAAAAATCATTATTTGTTATTTTTACCAATGTTTAGTGATATGGTAAATACTATTTCTGGCATCATGGGATACGACAACTTGATCATGGTGTTCTCCAAATTTAGGATGAAGTTGCTATATATCTTCTCATATCGGAATTAATAATATTATTTGTTTAGCTCCTCTAACTTGTTTCTCCTATGATCATTTCACTCATCTTGATGAGGTGAGAATTCTTATTAATGCTCAGGACGGTGTAATTCATGATATAGTAGGGGATATAGAGATGCAGCTAGTGTAGGGGATGGTTTAAACGTGGTAGTGAAAGACAATTATTTCCCCCTTATATTACCTTCAGCTCATGGAAGTACATGGGATTTATAGTTGGTTCTAAGTATAGAATATTCCAATATTTACGAAATAATGGAATGATCTAGAAATCTAACTATATATTCTATAGGGATGGGCAATGTTCTTAACTCATCAAATATATTATAAATACTGATAGACTATAAATTTTCTTGGAAAAGTTGTTTGTTTATAAAGTAATTGAACACCATTCATTAAATAATTAAATCTGATACCCTATTAATATCTCATTGTTATTAGTTTGATATGTTGATAAATATCATCTTCTATAGAAATTAGTTGAATTAAAATATAAAATAGTGAAGTCGATCTTCCAATCCTATAATTATCTATGTCAAAAAACTATTGTACCATATGAAAGATGGACATTAACGTGTTTTTATAAAGCATCTTCGTTTAAGTACTTCTTTTTGTGTGGGGGTATCCAATCATGAGATCATTGTGGGAAACAAAATGCCTAAAATGGTGATCAAGGTCTTTTAATCCATTGATAATTGGATTTTTAGGGATCCCAAATATTGGTGGGTGAGTGGTAGGATCTACCAATTTATGGTAAGGTTTTATTTATGGATGTAGTAGCAAATGTCATTCTTCCATAGCATCTTATCAAGATGTCAATGAATCAATGGTATTGATAGGCCCTTGAGGTTTGTTTGGTTGAACATGAGCTTGAACAAGGAAAAAATGGGTAGGTCCATCTACGCCAGATCTTTTGGTACTCGAGTCGGGTAGAATGAAGGTTATGGTTTATGAAGATGTGTCCGACCTAGCTCTAGTTGTGGGAACAATGGAGGTAACTCCTGATATCTTACTATTGTGGGGTCCAATTAAATTTGGTTGTAAGTACTTCATGTTGAGAATATTTGATGGCTTCATTTTAGTTGCATGGATAGACCCTCTATGTTGAGGCATGTTAGTTGGGAGTGCTGGGTGAGTTTACACTTGGAGAAAATATCTAGTAGGGATGTTTTCTCATAGTAATCTATCATTGAGTTTTCTCATCTCTTTTATCTATTTCTCCTATTGAGATAATATTTTCTCATGTTTGAGTCATTAAAACTCTTCGAGTGGTGCTCACCATGTGACCTTATCTGGAACTTTTTATTTTGAAGATTATTTTTGAGGTGGTAGTAGTGGAGTAGTTGATGGAATCCCAAAATTCATAGAAAACCTCCAGTTATGGGTATGAACACCTCTTTGAATCATTTTCATGTGGAACATATTTGAAATAGAAAAATTCCCATTATAAACCTTCTTATTGATCTTGTATTATATAGTATCTTCAGTGGTGGTGCTAATGATTTTCACTGATACGTATCTCATTACAGCTCATCAGTTTGATTGAGATATCTCCTTTTTTCCCACCATGAGGCCTCAACCTATTCTTCATTAGTTATATCAGAATCGTTTTATGAATGTTGATCTGAATGGAATCTCCAAATAGTTTTTTGTGCATTCTCCAAGTGAGGAAACATTTTCATGAGATAAGGTAATTTAGAATGGTCCATTTTCTATTTTTCCCATTAATTAATATAATTCTAACTTCTTTTTAGGGGGATATTGAGGAAAATAAGACCCTAGCCCTATGGGATTGTAATTTCTTATTCTATCTTGAAATGAATTCATGTTTGTTATTTGGACCTTGAATATTGTATTAAAAAAATCCAATATCTATGTTGTCTTGGATTTCTCCAAGATTTATAAAGCTACAACTTCCATAAATTATTTCATTATTTTACGGAGCTTGGTTTGAGCATGGGATTAGTGATTTTTTTTTGTTTTCACATGATCCACCTTCTTCCAAATATATTGGTGATGATTAATGATTAGAACTCTATAGGTGGGAGTATTTGATAATAAATTTATGGGAGTTATGAATGAGTCTCTTGATGAATGGATCTCTTCTATATTTATGTCATCAACATTCAATTGTGGGTGATTTTGGATGATTGTTTCATCTATTGTAAATTGACTCTGTTTGTAAAATATGGCCTGAGGATATGAAATTTCATGATGATACATTGGGATCATCATTTTTTTTCAAATAATGGGTGGCATGAATCTAAGAGGGAGACCAAATTTATTTTTTGGTGTATCCCTTATATTACCTTGAATTGGATTGGGTATTCGTCATTAAGTAATACATTTTCTTTTAATTAATGAAGAGTGGTCCATATATTAAAGATAATGTCATGCACACAATATTCTGACAACATCACTGGAATGTTTTATTGGGGAGTTGATAAATTTTAAAACATGATTGAAATATTGTGTTCGGCCAACATTATCCTCATAAGATGTATGTCTTATTCATCTTCGATAAGAGGTTCTTTAACCTAGTTCGAGAAAAGTGGAAGATACCCATGATAATTTATTTTTAAATGGTTGGAAGTAGAGGGATTTCCTCTTTCATATTTGAAGTCATGTGATCCAAGGGTTGTTCCGAGAAATCCCATTGACTTGGTATGTTCTCTAGTTGAGAATGGATTTCACTTTTCACTAAAGAGTAATTAGGTATGACTACCCTCGTTTTACCATGTTCCTTGTGATAGGAGGCCTTTCTTATTTTTATTTCGTCTTAAGGAATAACTTCTTGATGAAATTAAATATCACTGTGGGGAAGAATTTCATAGTTTATTCCATAATTAGGGGGAATAACATCAAGTATTTGTGTATAAATTCATGGGAGTTTATTTTACCATATTTTATTGGGTGGGACTTTAGGGAAGATCGTAGAAATGGAAGTACATCCTTTCAGTTTTTTCTTATGGGACGAGGGTTTCAATGGTGGTCATCATATGTTGGGTTCTCATGATCAATAAGATTACTAATGTGAAGTTATCCATTATGAATAGATTCTAGGGGAGGACCTCAAAAACTACTACAAACTTATTCTTATTTTCTAAAAAAAGAGAAGGGTCCTCTTCCTCCATATATAATCATTTGGGGGCTTCAAGAACACAAACATTAAGTAGAATGTGATCATAGATTGGATCTTCATTTTAAAATCTCCTTTGGTGAGAATTGTTTCTGGATGCTCTCTTATGAGTGATTGGGGTCACTTAATCTGGATAAAATCTGTAATATAAATAATCTTGGTTGATTAATTCTCATGTCATTACGATAATTTTCCAATAGGTTTCATGAATTTTGGAAGGAATATGTGGATTCCCAGGTGGGGCCACTAGAATAGACCAATGACCTATAGTTGGAATTAGGGTACAGTCCCAATCTGGTTGTCCATATATTGTGGAATTTCCCTAACAAACCACCTATATGGGAGTAAAGATGTTTGAATTATATATAGTAATACTAATATTGTATTTAGGTGCCACCCCTACTATTGGTATTGAGTTATGTGTCCTACAATGTACCAATATTACTATTGTTATTATATCCTAACAAGTGTGTAGGATGTGGGAATGAATTTTCATCTTCCATTTGACCATCTTTGGGATATGTTGGGTGACATCATATAACATAATGGGGCTATATTCCAATTTTTTGGATGGATCATGGGTTTTTTCCTAATCTTGTGCTCTATTACGTAATGGTATATATCGACAGTACTCAGGTGGGTGGGTAGAGAAATATTTCTTTGACCTGTTTGGTGATGGGATTTAGTGGCTTGTTTCACCAAATACTTTCAGAATAGGAATGCATGCCTAAAATATGTGGGAAGGTGTGTGGGGATTCTTTTAATATTCTTCCATATTTGGTTGGCGAAATTTTATGAATACTTTCAAACTATGCTAGAAGTAATGGTTGATGTGGCATTGTGTTTTTTCCTACTCGTAGTTTTATACCATATTTAGAAGGTGAACTTTTTTTTGATGTTATCCAACTATGTTGGAAGGTTTGGCGGACATAGGCAGGTGTTTTTTCCTACTTTCAATTTTCTACCGTATTTAATTGGTTGGATTCTATTGATGGAATAGAGTTTTGGTACTATTCCCTATTGATTAGTGGATTCCATGGGTGCCATGTCCTGATTTTCTATGTCTAGGTGACCTGGAAAAAATTTTACATAGAAAGACAATCATCATTATTAGGGTTTGTTTCCATGGGGATTTGAAAAGGGAGGATTTTTAAAGGATACCTTAATAGGGACTCATGTTCTTTGTAGATGATACTATCAGTGTCTTCTTGATCATCCTTTCTAAGATAATGGATCAACTTGTTGCAACATTATGGGGGTAGGATCCAAAATCCATTTGACAAGGAAACTGGTGTTGTTTACTTTCGGGTCACCATATATCATTTAGTGGATAATATGTGGGGATCCATGAGTTAGATGGATTGTTGAGTGTCCATATGGTTGGGATGGTACCATTTTAGTGTTACTCTTGTACTAATCCATTTGAGACTCTATGTTGAACGCACTAGGTTTGAAAAACTACTGATAGTGTATATAAGGGACAAATATGTTTAGTAGTCAAATCATACATTTGTGACAACTAGAATTATTCCACTCAAGTGAAGGAAGTTATTATTTAAAATTCATATATTTTATATTATGCACACATAAAAACCCTATCAGGGAAGAATATAAAAAAATGAACACATGTGTAATCGATTATTTTGGTTCCATATTTGACCCTCATTCATTTTAAGGGAGAAATGGTCTTGACATGTGTGTGACACAATATTTTTGGTTAAGGAATCACATCAAGTTCACTATTTTTTTTGATAAAAAGAAATTGTGCCTGCTGGTTCGTCATGGGGTTGTGAATGTTTCATATATATTAATATAGAAATCACAATTTTCAGAACGTTCATAATAAGTTTTGATCATCAAACCAAAAAAACCGAAATGGTTCACCTATTTTGGATGTTTAATTAACCTAATTTCCAAAGGTAGTTGGTTATTCTAAAATGGTCCAATAATGCATAAGTTCTCACACTGATCGAGATGATGGGTGTTTGGTCTCATCCCACAATTTTTGGTGGAATTATTATCTACTACTCCACTCTCTTATAGATTAAATAAATGTTTACAAATCCTCTATGAACTCCCAAATATGAAATGTGTGACCCTTGAATTTATAAAAAATTACTAGCATGTATTGTTTTAAGAGTCATCTATATGTCTCTAAGATTATTCCTCAATGGAGAAATTTATATATATTAGTGTTTCTCCATCGATGGCGCCATTTATTAAACAAATTAAATATTCTTATGTCATTTATTGTTATAATGATTTCTTAAGCCACATAGTGGGGTTCTATATGAGTTATCATCATAAAAATAGATTGGGGTTGTTTTGATGTTTGGATCATACCCACTATATGTGCTTCTAATGTATCCTTATGAAAGAAATCCTAACCCACATAGTTTAGTTCCACTTAACCGAAAAAATCATACCTTTTAGAGTCATGTGATGGGGACCAGTCCTTGTTGTTTAATATCATTCGACAAGGACGTATGGGTGAAAGATTCCCGTTAAATGGCTGGTGTGGGGATAAGGATGATGTGACCCATAAGAATTTGAAGGAATGTTCCCTATTAGGATAGTTGTAACCCCACTAGGAATTTGTCACTGGGGTGATTTGGGTGAATTTTGTGTGTCAGGATTAAACCATAAGGAGGTTTCTTACATATCCTATTAACATGTGATTCAAAACACATGTAGTTTAGTTTTTTTGTGGTAACACATATGGAATGGGACCATTGATTTTTATCATTAGGAATATGTTCTTTTGAAGGGGTGATAACATGGTATTAAGAATATACACCTATGTAATCCTTCTGAAGGCTGGAAAAAGAATGACCCAAAAAGGATTCTCTACCAAAACATTTTTTTGATCATGATAATGTTAGGATAATAACCATCCTAGAATAACCTGCAAGTCATGCCCAGTGTAATAAATAATAGGAAGTAGAAGATATTGAAAACCAAAAAATCATCATAGTCTTCTAGTGGATGAGGGCGGGGCTATGGGAGAGAGAAAGGACATTGAGGTTTTGATCTCTTATCTTGTTTTCAAAACCCATATAAGGAATTACACATCCCATGCTGATTAAACCCCCAATAATGAATAGGGGATTACTCTAGGAGGGATTAATTATTCCATTTTTTGGAGAATATGGGAGTCTGATCTATCACTAACCCTCATCAAAGTAATAGAAAGTTTACCCCCTTACAATCTGTAAATAGAAGGTTCTTATTTCTATGATGTTGAGGGAAGGACAAGTCACTATTAATCTTCTCTTGAAATGGGATTTTTCAGGAAATACTAAAAAGGTTTCAGTTCTCATAAAATAAGGGATTTACAAAAGTAAATACCTCAAAGACCCTACCCTCTAGGTAGAATAAGTGTAGAACAACTATTATGAATGGAATGAACAATATAATGGGAGACATGTTGGTTTTTATTGTCAATGATTGTGCTAATATGGAGGCATTGGTAGAGGTTTTGATGTGGACCCCCACAAATGGGATTCTTACGGAATGAAGTGACCTACAACATGTGGAATGAAAATGGGACCCAAATGATGGATCACACAAGTTAATCTTGGGATAGAAGAAGAGGTCTTACACAGGGTAAACCTGGGAAGACATAATGGTTATCACACAAGGTATAAAATAGTGGACTAGAAGTTCTTTATTATAGTGGTAATTGTATGATCTTGAAGTGAATTTGTGATGAAGGATATCAAGGGAATCCACACTCAGACATGGCTTTTATTTAGGATCAGAGTGTTTCCTCGTGTGATTCATGAAGAGTCTCACATGGGTACTGAATTTGGGAGGATACCTTCACATTGGTACTTATTGACTAGGGGGAAATAGTTACCCACAAATGTGTCTTGTGTGTTATGTAGTATAAGTACTTTAATGACACTATTCCCCTTATTTGTCTATTCTCTTGGGTTTTGGAAAGCTATATAGATATTTTAGTGGTCCTGGGTGACGAACTAGGGAGACAAGACTATCAAGGCTTGTTCTGATCATTTATTCATTTGAAATGAGGAGCCTAAATATCCTATTTATTTAAGAACATAGATCTCAGTGTGAAGTAGGAGGGTCATGTACGTATGTTATGATGGTAATCTCAGAAGTATATCTTGCATGAATCTCTTAAGTATTCCTTTTTTAGGCCTATGTGATGGCACTAGTACATGTGCTAGACCTATAGGGTGATGTTGTTTTTGGAATTTCATGCAATTACTTGGGCTAGTGTGAAATCCTTTATCTCTTTCACATATCATTTTCTTATGGTATTTCCCTTCGAATCTTCTCATTATCAAGTGAGATTTATTTTCAATAGTTATATAATTTCATTGATGAAATAGAACAAATCTGACAGTCCTATTAGTAAAATATTATATCATCCTTATGATGTTGATTCATGGAAAATTGTTGATCATATGAATTCATATTTTGGTTAAAAAAATTAATAATGTGTTATTGGATCTTCCTTATGTTGGGTTTTATCCATTTGGTTCTTATGGTAGTTAAAAGTTTTTTTCTAAACATTATAGATCGTTATGAATTACATCTTTGGTTATTGAAATGGAATCATATATCCTTTTGAATTTTCTAATTCTAAGATATCCAAAAATAATATTTATTTTTATATGAATAAATTGGTTGATGAGTTAAATATATTATGGAGTAATGGTGTATGTATATATAGTTTAGTTGAAAATAGAAGTTCAAATTTAAACCATTATTAATGTTACAATTAGTGACATTTGAATGTAGGGAATGTTATTTGGATGGAATAAATAGGCTTCAAAATCATTTATACTATATTAGTGAAAAAAACAATTTATGAATTTTAAGGGAATATAAATTTTTTTAATATAATTACAGATTTCACCATGGGGGACATTCTTTTTTAAGGATAAAATTTTATTTTAGAAGATTTAAATTTAAAAGATATAGACTTCCATAAATGATATCAGGTATTGATATCAAATATATTCATTCTTTATTACCTCTAATATTCATTGGATGGACTATAAAATGATAAAAAAATATGAGTTTGAAAAATATCACAATTAAGAAAAGGGGAGTATTTTTTATGATCTATAATATTGTTTTAATTTGATAGTAAAACAAATGTTTTATTCCATGAATATTTGGAAGAAATATTTGGATAACATATTTTTTACAGTTTTGGTCATTCCTGGAAATATTCTTGATAATGTAAAGGCATGATTAGTTCTAAAAAAAACTAAAATTTGACAAAACTTTTATTTTTTTTAATTAAAGATCACATAATTTAATAAAGAAAAAATAATCAAATAAATGTTTAATGAAAATTATTTATTATTCTCCCTGTGTATTGAGGATTTAAAGAGACCAGGTTATTTTGTCCCTTACTGGGATCAATGTGTTAGAAGTGATAATATCATAATATTAAAAAGTCACTATTTTTCATAATATAATGAAAATAATATTACTCAATATCCTTATATGTTTTTTAAATTCTTAAATTTGGGATATCCATATAAAAAATTCTTTTTTTAGATATTTTTGTCGGGGAAATAGATTATGATTCTATAAGAATGTAGTAAAAAAGTGATATTTCCATTTTTAAAAGTGGAAAAACAATTTTCTAGATTTATTAAATTTTATGGAATCTTTAATATTAATTTTTTCACATAATGATACATTTGGAAGATCAGTACAGTTTTTATGGATTTACTAATATTAAATATTCTTGTAGAAATTAACGAAAATGGTACATAATAATGCATTGGTTGAAGGGTCAATTGAAGAAGCGTATTTAAAAGATGAAATTTAGTTATTCTACTATCATTATTTACAATATTAATATCCATAAAAAATTGAATGGGTCAAAAAAAGGAAATGTTTATGTTGAAATGATCTGTCAATTATGAGTATTTAATCAGCATGAACATTTCTTAGTGGAGTTCATGAATGATGGATTTTAGATGATGAAAAATGAAAAGCTGATACATATGTTCTACTCAGTTGTGAAGAAATGAAATGATGTATACGTTAAATACTACATTAAAATAATGTTCTTAAAAATTAAATTAATAATCATTAATTTTTATATTATATGATAAACATATCCAGAAAAAGTTCATAAAAATTATAGTAGTTTCTCTTGAATCACAATGACAACATAATTTTTCATAATGATTTTAAATACTAGTAAAGTGAATTGTTTATAGCTGAGCATATGAAATCAATTTATTATTTTTTTTATTATTTATTATTTTTAAACTTTTGTAGGCATAAAAAAATTCCTAAATTAATTGATAATCGATTATGTGTATAGTGTGATCTACCATCCAAATTGGTTACATGTTATATTGCACATGTTCGTAATGGATTTTTATTTAATACACATTCATCTAGTGAATAAAAATATCAATTAAAAATGGTTTTTGGTTGAAAGGATAACATTATAATGAAAATTATCTTTAATTTTACGGAATGTTGGAGAAATAATTCACTTATTATATATATTAAGGAATTATTTAATAATTTTAAATGTCATTGGTTTGATAATTAAATAGGGTTTCGGTTTCTTAAATGACTTGAAATCATTGAAATTAAATATAAAAGGTTTATTTTAATAAATTACCCATTTATGTGGGTTCATAAAGCACAAAGAATTTATTATGAGATATAATTTTCTACTTAATGTGATATAATTGATATTTAGAGTATAATAAATCTGAAATACAGAGTAAATATTTTATTTAATGTCAATGCATTTCTATTAAAGGGAATGAAATATAATTTTTTCGAGATACAACACCAAACAAACAATTTAATTGAAAATATAAAAATATCAATGGAGAAATTCCATAGTTACATGTTTATGGTGTTGATAATATTTATTAGGTATCCAATGAATTTGAAATAGAAATTCATGATAACGTTTTAGATTCTATGAAAATTGATGATGATAATAAGGAAGAAAAAAATATTGACATCACTGAATATTTTGATGATGATGGAGATTAATAATGAAAAAATTACATGCTTGTTATTCTTATAATTCATATATAATATCTTATTTCAATCATTTTTTGATAATATTATTTTCATGTTGCATTTTATTAGTGAGGATGTCAATTTTATATTCTATACCATCATAGATTTTTTTATTCCTAGTGATCATCATGATGACAAATCATCTGAACTGTTGGTTTCTTCAACTATATCATTAACACAAAGTGGTTGTGGTCTAGCCAAATTGGTGACTCCTAACCTAATTTTGGAGCTATTTATGTCTTTTTATTTTGATTCACACGTGAAATGCTATATTCAGTGGTGTATTTAATTAAATTTCTTTAATTTACTTATGAACCTATTTTTTTTTCCCAAACGGTTATTCATAGACAATTGTTGGAATGTGTGTTCGATTCTATAAAATTATTTTTCTAGACCATGGATGATGTGGGATTAGATTTCCATGGATGTTTTTAATCACATTTTTTATCAACAGATGATTTATAAATTGATAATATTTGTTCTGAAATTTATTTAATTATCTACAATATATTATTAATTATTTTTCGGGTTTATGGTATCCCCTCAATGATATCTTGAGATCCACTATATATGAGTCATGGAAGAACTATATGTGTGACCTTCAATAGTTTTTACACAATATAAGAAAGAGATATTTGTAGATAGTTGGTATAAAAAATTTATGATTATTCATCCTACTATAACAGACTTAACTATATTTCATCCCATTTTTTGGATGGATTATGATCAAACTATATAGAAGATAGTTTTTAGAGGATATCAACATCAGGTATATAACAAATCATTTTGGGAATTTAATTTAATGTGTGATCTGACAAGACTTAATTGATGTTTCTAAAATTTTTATAGTTGAATATACTATCTAAAATTTATTGGATTTTTTGAAGTATAAAAGAGGGTTTTAGAGTTTTATGGTTCAACACGGACATCACCACACCTCTGTGCATCCCATTTTTTCTATGGTGTTCTCCAGTGTAAAATGAGAAAGGTAAAATAAATTTTCAAGTCATTTTAGAGACATTGTTGATAGAAAATTCCCTATGTGTGGTCAACATCCTTTATGGAACCCATTTGGGTCTGTCATATTCAAAAACTCTATGGTCATGCACAGGTTATGATGGAGGGTGTAAGATTAAGGGTTATCAAATGAGGTAAATATATTTTTTTGTCTAAATACTTCATTATCACCTTATGTGATTTAATTTTTAGATTATGGGAGTTTTGGGTGTGTCCGGGTTTTATTCAGATCCTAGAGCCCAATTTTTTGGGAAATATAATATAGCATGCATGGTTTGTAGAAACCATGAAATATTGGTGGCATTGTCTTTATAAAAATTGTGGGATAGAAAGTGGGATTCAGAAGGCTATAATTTTTTAGAAAAAATATGAAACCTCAGGTGCATGCCCATGTGGGTTGATCAACAATTTTTTATTGAGGTCGAAACACATTTTATTCTTGGTTTTCAAAACCATCTGCATGAATCCATTCAAGCCCCCCTTAACAATATTAAGGGATCACGTTTGGACACAATTTATCCAATCGTGTATCCAATCTATGAAATCCAGAAATTTGATGTAAATGGATAATTTACCCTTAATGAAATAAGAGGATAACCCCTCCCCCCTTTCTCCATTATTTCTATAGTGATATGCGGGTCTCCCATTTTCCCTATTTGAACCCCATTATTAATCATAAGCTTGTCGTAGAGATATATTCACTGTACAAAATTAGAAAAATGTGACATTAGTCTCCTTGGATTTGTTCTTGTGAGTAATCCTTTAAATGTGTAACATTATCAAATTGACTTCATATTGATGAAGTTATTTAGGTAAAAATTAATACTCCCTAGTTCTATGTTCTTCATCTATTTTTTCCTCTCATTCTGGATTAAATCAAAGGTATTTATTATATGAGTTCCCTACCATATGCATATGGTAGGTAGTATATAACATTACCATCAGGTTTGGTTGTTTAAATTTTTAGTTTTAGTTCTCCTGTATACCAGAATTTTTGGTGATGCCCCTAAAAGTAACTGGATAATTTAATTTAATGAATTTGACACTGTTTACGTTTCCAAATTATATCATTGAGATTTTTGGAGGTTTTTTCCCTAACCCAAGACACCCATGGGGTGTGCGTTTTTATTTTTCATACTTTACACCACCTCACTGGGTGTGTGAGTGCTAACCTAATTAAGGTGAGCCTTTATAAATTTATTTGAATTTAATTTATTTTTAGGAGATATTTTATTCTTCCATTTCAATTTTTTTACATGATTTTTATTTTATTGATTTTTTAAATGAATTTTATAGAAATAGTAAATATGAGTTAGACAAACACATGGAATTTAAATATTTATTATTTTATGAATGTTATAAAATTTTGAAATGATATATTATTGGATTTATTGGATGAGATCCTTGGATCCTGATTATGCTAGTTACTAGGAACTTTCATCCCATGGGAGTTGATTATGGTAGTGGACACCTTGGAGTTGATTTCTCTTTAGGTCGTGATTATGTAGAATTCCTTGGACCTGGATACCCCTAGGATCCATAATTCTTGGACCCATATTGGACATGTGTTTTTGACACGATCCTTGGACTCCACCCAAGTATCTATTAATTTTACATTGACATTCTCCCAGGAATCGATGCAGATGACTTGGTCTTTTATACATTGAATTAATACATTCATAGTCGAAAAAATATGATTACATTGTATGATTATTGTAGATGTTTTATGATCTTGATTATATGGAGATTTTGTGATGGTATTATACACCGGTAATAGTGTGTGAATGCTGTGGACATTGTGAAATAATATATAGACCTCTCTGGTATGGGTATCAGATTGTAGGGGTTAGAATAGGTTGTATCACATTTTTATTTCTATTTAATAATTCCCATTTTTATGGGAGATTGGATATTATTTTTAAGGAGCCTCTTTTGGTTATACAATATCACATATTCCTTGGTCACTTCAGCATCAATACTTTATAACAGTGATATATTGAGCATTGATTTTAGTTATATCACACGGACTAGACATGTTATATACACCATTTGTGGTGACCTACTAAGTGTTATATCATAGCCTTTTTGAGCCACAGTTGTTTACCCAAATAGACTATATGGATGTAGGTAGGGGCAGGGGAGACCACCTAGTTTATGATTCTTGACTTGATCATTTCTTAAGAGTAGGGGATCACGTGAAAAATATGAGTCTCATGATGTTTTTTGAAAATATACTTTTTGGTATTTTGGGTATTTTAATACATGTATTTTATTATATGCTTGTATAACTATTTTTCAACTTTTCAGACTCATGAAATGACCATGATATGTATATGATATACCATTTTCATTGATTATTTATTACTAATGTCATATTGATTTTTATTCTTCCATTACTCGGTTATTATTTTCTCCTATTGTTGATTTTTATTATTATCCTTCTATGTTACACTCTAAAATGGGGGCATATAATTGCACTAGAAACACCCCAGTTCCTCACTACTAGTTGGATGCCTTTGGAGTTTGCGGAGGCATGCTTTAGGCCATGTGACCCACTGGCTCGGGGCACCATTTAGTGGCACCAGGTTTGGGATGCTACAAATTGGTATCCGAGAAGTTCCTTTTCTAGTTTTACTATTTTGAGAAAATTCTAAGGGGTTATTAAGGTATTTTAATTTGGTAATGCACTATGACTAGGAGTACATAACCCATATATAAGAAAAACCAAATTATCTAGAATGAAAATTCTTGTTTTTTTGAATTTATCCTGTTACATTTGATTTTATTAAAAAATTGGGTGATGCAATTGATTTGTGATGTAATTATGATTTTAGAATTATCTATTTCGTTATTTGATGATGGGTTTCGTCTCATTCATAATTTTAAAAACATTACAGGATTCATGTGCAATGCCATATTTGATGCATTTCATGATTTTATGACATGTTTTTGTGTTCCTTGAGTGATATATCTACTATTTTGATATATGATTAGTGTAAATAATTGAGAAACATAATTTATACTTATATTTACTTCCTTAAAAAAACATTGATTTCTAGATTAGGGTACAGAAGACAACCAAAGTAGTCAACTATGGCATGTTGAGTCATGGACAATTTGTTGCATGGACTGGAACATGTTATGGTGTGGATTAAGTGGGAATAATATTTAATTTCATGAGATATATGTACTCTGAGGGATTAAAATTAGTTACCCATTTGGTTCATCCATTTAAATACAATATTAAAAGAATATGAATTCAAATGTAAATTTAAATTCTAAAATAGATAATTTGAGCTTGACCCCACTTTTCAGTGGGTAGTATGAGGTGTCTCTAGAGATGTTCATAACCATTTATTTTACCATGTTATGGATTTAGATCTAAGAAGAGGGGTGTGTCTTTTATTTATAAATAATTTTACCTATCTTATTATTTTATAACTGTGATAATTTTATATCAATCATTTTTTAACCATGTTTTTGGCATTTCAAATACATTTCACCACGATAAATTCCAGTTGTATGCTAGGAGGGAGGATATTTCTATGATATTGGGGTGGTGGGTCATGGTCTAATAGTATATTCACATGTATTTCTAGTTATTTAACTAGTGATTTTACTCAACATGAGTGCTTATGTACTGTTCAAGAGGTTCTTTTGCACTATATATAGACTTTTCAGGGAGTACCACAACTCACCTCAACTATGGAGTGGCTATGAGTGTGTTCTAGTAGAATCATCCTCCCATTTTTTTTAGGGATAGTGATCGATAGGCTGTTGATCTATGTATTGAGACTACTCTATAAATTTTCTAGCATCTAGATACACCTCCTGAGAGGAGAGTGATTCCTGTGACATATATGCTTCAAGGAGCTGCTAAACACTATCGGTATGTTTTAAACCAGGTTGATATTCTCCAAGTTATGGATTGTATAGTTTTTTAATATAGGTATTATGACCACCTTTTCTTGAAGTCACTAAGGTAATATAGGTACAACGGGTTTATGTGTATGACGTTGGGTGCTAGGATAGTTATGGAATATTTAGTATGATTTAAAGATCTAGAACGTTCTTAAAAGATTTATCTTTATGATGAGACATCAAAGGAGAGTCACTTTGTGGAAGGTTTTATACATTCCATTCAACAATAGGTAAACATTTTTTATAGAATACTATTACTGAGATAGTTAATCAGGAACTGATTATAGATAAAAACATAAGGGTTGATGGGGGCACAATGTAGAGTAGTATAGCTTCTCAACCTATTGGTTCAACTTCTTGTGGTAGGAAGATACTTTTGGAGGATTATCGTGAGGGGAGTACCATATAGAATGTTAGTGCTGGTAGTTCAATTTTCTATCATCAGTGTGGGAGATGGAGTAACATGAAGAATTAGTGAGGAAAAGAACTAATCGAGTTCTGAGCTTGTGATAGAATGGGCTATATAAATTTTTTGAAGGACCTTCCATCTAGATGTCAATGGTTGGGATTCATCTTTGAATACATGTTCATGAGAGGGTTTCACATATATTTATTAGGCTATGAACTAGAGAAATTTGAGTTTTTCAAGATGAGATGGTGGTTCTGTCCAAAGTATCAAAGATTCAGTAGTACCTAGTTAGTGGAGTGGGCATAGTCTGGGTAGTGAGGTCATGTCATAGGGCCAGGATTAAATCCATATATATTCTATATTTTTGAGTACTAAGGAGCATAGCAGTAGGACATTTATGGTGATCGGTATGATTTAATAGACTCTATGGTAATATATTCCCTTTTAGATATAGGTGCTTCACATAGTTCATAACTATTCCTATTGTGGAAACCCTTGGTCCTGTTGTTTATTTTTTTAACAGAGCGATGACCTTGGATTCATTTGGGATCATGATGGAGGGTATATGCCAATGGAGTGAGTTCCCACTTGAGATTGGTGGGTTTCACCTTCTATGGAATATTTTTTCCCTTGAAATAACCAAGTTTGATTCTATAATTAGGATGGACTAGCTAGTTTCTTATTGATCTTGTATTGATTTGTATCACTCATAGGGGATCTCCACATCACCAGAGGGTGGAGTTTTTATTAAAAATGTTGAATGGGTTTTTAGGAAGGCTGATCTTGACCAGAGCATCATTTTCTAGGAGGGATGAAATCCAAGATTTCTAGTTTATATTTGGATGATCATATATTGTGTAAGAAATATTTCTCTCTAGTGGTTGATCATTTAAGGTAAGACTTCTCATAAAGGCTTTCTAGTTTACCTCTACAAAAAATGGTGGATATCTTCATCAAGCTAGATCCAGAGCTACATTATTATCCAATATTCCACACAAGATGGATACTGCATAGCTTTATGAGATCAAGAGGTAGCAAGGGGACTTGGGGGAAAAGAGGTTTATATAACCCTTTACTTCTCAGTGGGGTTTCTCTGTGCTTTTTTGTGAAAAATATGGAAGTTACCCTTAGTCTATGTGTTTATTATCAAAAATATAAACAGTTGGTGGCTAAAAACCCACTTCCCTTTCTACAGATAGATGACCATTTTGATTATCTACAATGATATAGAGTTTTCTTGAAGATTGATTTGGTATTTTAAAATCATCAGGTTCTTGTTTGACCTCTATAAATACCACATACAAATTTTTGTAGTAGGTATGGTCTATATGAATATCTATTTATTTTTTTTAGTCTCTTGAACATGCCAAAAAATTAATGCGATAATGAACCAAGTTTTATATCCTTATATGGATTAATTTTTGGTGGTTTTTGTGGAAGATATCTAGGTTTATTTTCTCAATTGACATGATCATACAAAACATCTTAGATATTTTTGGATACATTGAAATAAAATTAGTAATATACTAAGATAATAAAACTCCACTTATGTATAGATATTATTAACCATATAGGTCTCATTATCTAATAGATAAGAGTGCCCCTTGAACCGTAGAATCTGAGAGCTATAGTTTCATTGGATAAACCTAAGAATATATTTTCAATATAGAGTTTATTGAGGATTTATAGACAATAAAGGACTTAAATATAGTACTTCTCAAAATTAGAAGCACCTTTTAAGGGGATAACTATGAAATGTGTGAGGTTTGTATGGATAGATACCGATGAGATATCCTTTCAAGAGCTGAAAGGGAGACTAACTTCATCCCCAATCCTGATTGTTTTAGATCCAGTCTAGATATATATTATGTATTGTGTTGAATTAGGTATTGGGATATGGTCAGTTTTGATGTTGGGTAATAGAGTCATGTCATAAAAATATCATGAGGTAAGAAAACACAAGATAAATAACCTGACACATGACCTTGAGTTAGTTGTAGTTTTTTACCCTTTATACTATTGAATACACTATTTACATAGAGAGCATTTTGTGGGATACACAGACCAAGAAAACCTCAAGTGCATTTTTATCCCACATGAATTAAATCTAATGTAGAAGAGGTGTATTTGGTAATGACAGTCATTTAAATTTGAGCTTGTCTATATGCCTAGAAAGGGAAATGTTGTCATTAATGCATTAAGTAGGAGGACTCAGATTCAAGAAATTCAAGATTCCAGTAGCGAGTGGAATATTATGGTCTTTCTTTTAGATATGAACTTGGATTTTCATAATGGTTGTTTCCAAACATTTATTTTGTCCATAGAAGTGAAATATACTCTTTTATATAGATTGAGGATGTGATAACTTTTGGATGTTCAGGTCCTAGTCCTTTGAGAGAGTGTGAGATGTGAGGACCCATCTCATTGCTGGACTATTGGCAGGTATGAAATACTACATATTCATGGTCACAATTTTTTCCCAATAAAAATATATGTGGAGTAAAAGTAGGATATTAATGCCTTAGATTTGGAGAATATCTCGGTGGTTCCAAGAAGTATCATTATTTACATCGCCATTATTGGTAGATGGATATGAAAATTGAGATAGGTGATTCTGTCATGAGGTGGTCCACCTGTCAGCATGTAAAGGAAGAAAGTCAACAAAAAACAAGGTTTTTATAATAGTTACCCATTTTTGGTTGGAAATGGGATGATATCATGATGGATTTCATGATCACGTTTTTGAGGTCTCCTCGAGGTAGTGATGTTATTTGGATTAATTTTTACAGGCTCACGAAGGTTGATCATTTCTTTTAGATCATGGAGATGTTCTCAGTGGATGAGGTTGGGTGGTTTTATACATGTTAGATAGTACAACTTCATGGGGTTTTAATGACTATTGTATCGGATAGGGATGCCCAGTTTACATCTTAATTCTTATAGAGTTTGTTTGAGATGTTTGGTATATAGGTGCTTCTGATTACAACATACCAACCATGGAATAATGGCCAATCTGAGCACACAATTTGGGTTCTTGAGTACATGATTATATCATGTTTATTATATTTTTTGGGATCTTCATAGAGACATATACCCCTCTTTGAGATTTCCTACAATTATAGATATCAGAGACTACATAGATGGAACCTTATGAGGCTTTATTTGGAAGGTCATGTTGATCATCCCTATGTTTGTTAGAGGTAGCTGATGCAACCTTTTTTGGGACCATGTCTCATTTAATAGACTTCGGAGAAGATCCAACGGATTATAATATAAATTAATATTTCATAATATCAACAGAAGCCATATGACAATCACCATCGATGACCTCTCGGGTTCAAGTTCAGTGATCATGTCCTTTTATATATCTCATCAAGGTTGGGACACATACGGATTATAAAACATGGTAAGATTTCACCATGCTATGTCAAGGAGTTTGAGATTCTAGATAGGGTTAGTTCAGTATCCTATGAGTTTTAGTTACCTCATATGTACAAATAAATTCATGATGTCTTCTATGTTTCTCAATAATGTATATGGAATGCCTCCTTTTTATTATGTAACTTTTCATTACATGGTACAAACATATGAGCTTTTAGTGTTTAGCTTCTCTAAAATAAGGTACATAATACATGATTTTTATTCTATTTTTACCTAAAGACACATTCATAGGTTTAGCCTATGTTACATTTAATACATATCATATCCTAGGGACATACAATAAGGGAAAGGGGTGAGAATGAAACCCAGTAAGAGAATAAGCAAGAGAAACATTTAGCATGTGATCTTGATACAATTTAATATGAACATAAGGCATAATGATAATCTCTGAGAAAGAGGAATATCATGATAATAATAAGGTGAATCATAACATGGTAATGTGGCTATAACATTTAAATGATACAAACATAATCATAACACCAAGGTTTCATAAACAAAATTACGAAGGTTATTCACCAAGGTATCATAAAAAATGTCATATCTAGAGATTAAATTCATTAAAAAATGCGTCAGAGTGCTATCCTATTTCAAACTTAATATGTATTAATTTTCTGTGATCTAAATAGATTAGAATAAATAATTTCATTAGTAACTTTTGATGAATAAAGAACTCATTTCATATAAAAATATTGGCATACAAAAGATCTTAAAGACATGATCATTATGTCATTTTAAACAAATGAAAAGAAATGTGGGTTTCATATATAAATATCCATGAATAAGATAATCCATTTTAAATATAGTTTAATAACCATTGAAAATAATATAGTTTTAGATATTCAAATAAAAAGTAAATGATAATTTCTCATGTAAAAGTGAAAATTTTGAGCAGAAAACTCAACAGCATGCTGGGTATAAAACATAGTCTAAGAAAAGGAAAAAAAGGAGGGGACAAAGGTCTCCCAATCTAGGTTTACCAATACCAAAATACTATTATTATATTAATGAAATAATATAATTTTTAAAAATGAACTTATTTTGGAAATTATAAGACATACTACATGAGAAGGGAACTTGAATGGAAAATAGAAGCAAGGATTTCCCTTACCATGAAGAGGTGTTCCTAGAAATTTACGATAGAACCATGTGGATTAAGGATAAATTGGCAGGAATCAATGGGAGGAAAAATACCCATAAATTCATGGAGGATAGATTTTGGAGTGATAGGAAATGGCCAAATTGTTGCCTATTTAGAGTAAAAGTGGATGATTTGTTAAATAATTTCCAAATATAGGTATTCGAAAAAATAGGTTGTGAAAGATGAAAACCCATTGGATTAACCACACTTTTTACCCAAGGTATTGTACATTTGGGATAAATTTAATATTATTTTAATCACCCATAATTGACCATCATTTTTTATTTCTTCTTTTGGCATGGAAAATTGAAGATTGCATAATGTAATGTTTATGAAATAAAATTTTCCTTTTTTGACTTTGGAGAGTCACTTATAGGTTTAGAAATTTACAAAAATATAAAAAAATACTTAATTTTCATAATATAAAATATTTTAGTATGTAGATTTTGTTTAATTAATTATCACATCATTATGACATAAATATGATATCCTAAAATATATTAAAAACCTAAAATTCTATTTTTTACTATTTATAAAAAATAAATTATTTTAGAAAATTTTAATAAATTTACCCTAAATTAATTTCAACATAATGATATAAAATATGATGCTTATTTTTCCAAAATAATTCTTTAAATATGATAATTTTTATTTTTATATATAAAATCGATATTTATTTAAAAATAGAAGTTTTTTAAGGCACACTGAAATTTCAGACACTTATAAAAAATTTCATAAAAATTTATAAAATTATTTTACCATTTATTATTTGAATAAAAGTTTTATAAAATAATCCTTCATTAAAAATATTCTATTTATAATACTTTGGTTTTTTGTAAAAATTGTATATATTTTCTAGAAAGATACAATTCTATTTTATTTCCATCAAAAATAAAATAATCAAATTCATCTACATTAAACATATATTTTATTAAGAAAAAATATTCTTAAGAGGAATTTATGGAATAAAATTCCATTTATTCAAATTAATTTACACTTTATGTAACTATAATATGGACATGTGGCACCTTATTACACTGGCATACGCCCTAAGGGTAAGGTGTACGATGGTTCTATTTTCATGGAGTTCCTCATACAACATTGACCTAGTGGTAATCTCTACTTACTTGAACTTCTCACAAAGGCTATTTTTCACAAACACAACTTAATGAAGCTCAAATTGGGTTTTGTTAAGGGAAAACCCTGGTGACGATACCTCCCTCCCAAGTTATGAAAAATGGGATTCAAATAGAATGACTTGACTATTTGAGGCCAACAATTCTCCAATTAGTATCATTTATAATATATCATTACTATGTATAAACACTAATTACAGGGTAAAATTATTAACTAGTGGTATAGTTCCCAATATTTATATATACCAAAATTCATATAACGGTTGAATCCTAATGGTCACATTTCCCTTTATACCCTACAAATACAACTTCTTTCTTTCACTATAAATTTACTATAATTTCCCTTAAGGTTATATTTTCATATTCATTTGATTTTGATTGGTATAAAAACAAATTTTTTATTTATACATCATATCCACTGGTGTCTATGATTCTAGTAGATTGGAGTGGTCCATACATTACTTCTTTTTCTATTGGATTATATAATTATTGTGTAGTTGTAATGTTTGTTATTTTAATTTTTTTCATGGATGAATAATGTAATTATGATATTTAAATTTTTGGGTTCTCATTATTTTTTACGTGTATAGTGTTATATAATATGTAAAAAGATTATTCATGAAATAAATATCAATGAAAAAATTTTGGTTTGTTACTTTATTCACCCATTAAAAAATTTCAACCTGAATATTTCAACTCATTTTCTTAGTTGAGAAAAGTTTAGGGTGCTTCTATTGCATTGTACCATCTAGTTCCCACATCACTACATCATATTTATGGTTCCTCGACATTTCATTGACAAGGTGGACAAGCTTATTTGTAAAACCTTTTCTCTATGGTCCAAGATCTCCACCAGCTGATCGTAATAAGCGAGGTCATGTTCTAGTTGTACCACCTTCAGATTCAGTATATATATGGGATAAAATACGTTCTTTTTCAAGAGAGATACATGGAATACATCAAGAATTTGAGAAATCTTTTTTGGAAGTGATAGCTGATTGAACACTTCTTCCATGATGATATCCAAAGTAAAAAAGATTCTCCAACATGAATTTTTGAGTCCCTTCAACGGTTGTTAGCATAGCTCTTCTCTCGAATCTAAGCATCCATTATGTGTTTTTGGATGTCTTGAACCGTTTTTGTCATCTCTTGGAGATGATTTGGCCCATGTGGATTTCTCTCAACAACATCATCCAAAAATATTGTATTTTTACATCGCTTTCCATAAAGAGCTTCATATGGTTCCTTTTGAATAATCAAGTGGAGGCTATTTTTATAAGTGAAATCAACTAATGGGGGGTGTTGATCCCATCCATCTTTACATTACATTGAGAATGTTCTTAGTATATCCTCAATACTTTGAATAGTCCTTCCAGATTGCCCATCATTTTCGGGGTGATTGGTCGTACTAAAATTTAATTCATAATTCCTAAAACATTGAAAACTTCACCTTAATTTAGATGTTAACCTTGGAACCTGATTATAAATGATAGAAAATGGAACACTATGCAACATCATAACATCCTCTTTATAAATCATGGCATGTTTTTCAACAGATAAATGTTCTTAAATTGTGATGATGGGAAGTCTTGGTGAGTCGATCAACTATAAACCACATCTCATTGAATCCATGGGATGTTCCTGTGAGACCTGGGATGAAGTACATCGTTATATTGTCCCACTTTCATGTTGGTATGGGTAGTGGTTGCAATACCCCTTTAGAAAGCTTTTGGTCTACCTTCACTTGATAACATACCATGAACTATGTAGTGTAATCGACAATCTCATGATTCATATTATCCCACCAATAATGATCAATAAGACCCTATGCATTTTAGTGCATATTGGATTTATAGAGAATTTATAGCTTTGAGCTTCATACCTCAGATCATTCTTTATCTCAATGATAGATGCAACATATATAATTTTATAAAATTTAAATACACCTTCTGGATCAATATTGAACTCGGGAAACTTCACATTATTCATACCCTATATCTTATTTTGTGAAAATTGATATTCTCTTTGAGATCTCTTGATCTTAAATGTTATAATGGTTGAAAAATTATTTGGGATATGTTTGAAGATGTTTCTTACCTTAAAATTTCCAGGTATAGTTTTATTATATCCTTAATTAAAGGATATATATGAATCCTAATCATTTTTATCACAATAGTGTCTTTCTTACATAATGCATCAGTGACTTTTTTTCTCTCTTATGGGGTGACAATGAATTAAACAGTCATAGTTTTTAAGAAGTTCCAACCATCTCATATGTCTCATGTTCAATTACATTTGTGTGAAAATATGACTCAAACATTGGTGGTATGTGTATATACAAAATTTCTCACCATAAATATAGTGTTTCAATATTTTCTAATAAAAAATAAACACAACTAGCTCCAGGTCATTAATTCAACTATGATTCACTATTTTCATTCACCCATACACCACTGTTTTAAACCGATTTGGTATCATAAATTCCAAATTTATGAAAAAAACCTCATGTTTTATTCAATAATTTTTGGTTAATCAATTTTAAAGTTTAATTTGAATTTTTTTATTTTTTAATTATAGTTGAAGGTGACTTGGAGGGTCCACATGATGTTGAAAAAAATGGGTGAAATTTTGCAAGATTCCAAGAACACTAGTGGACTCAAATAGACACTATAGATTATAAATGCATAAAATTAAGCTAAAATTTGGTGATATGATCCAAAATGAATTTTGATACAACTCTTCGGAATAATCCAAATCCAAATTCTTCAATTAAAGTGCCCAACCAAACTATTCTATCGAAGCCACCGAATCTGAACAAAGTCAAAGGTGGTGTGTTGTGTTTCATAAATATCATAAGATATTGAAATCCATATGATGAAAAGTTTATATGAATACATTAAATATGTGTATAAACAACGTTCTATATTTTTAAAAAGAAAATTAATACTATTGAAATGTCGAAAACCATGGGCCAAGTGGTTTTAATAAATTTGTGTTCCCAAAACAACTTTCCACTTTACATATAAAATGGCACATTGGTAACCCCATTTTTATGTTATAACCAGGTAAAAACATTTGACATTTTTGAGTCAAAATGTAATCATATCCTAATGTAATATGTTTTGGAGTACCCTAACCTCATACAAGGTTAAGGATGAAGGTGAAGTTCCACCCGGTACTCCTCATCCTATCGATGGTGAGATAAAGAGTAGATGATCATTTCATGGGAGCATAAAACACATGGTTGGGAGTTATGATAATTTTTATTCAACTTTTTTTGTGTAATTTTTGTGATAAATATTTCATATAGGTTATATCTTATAACTTTTCTCCCGTTACTTCATTTCTTTGATATAACTATGTGAAACACTTTTCATTTCAAAACTGATTGGGTTGATAATTCAAGTGGGAATCATGGGTTCTTCCGATTGGACAACATAGGAATCCTTTTTCTCTCACAAATACATTATATTTCATTCTTATTTGGTTACCCTTTTTCTATTCTTTTGGTACTAATGTTTAAAACATTATTATTTTGTCAAGGGAACTTATTTGTGCATTATTTTTAGAAGCAAGATAGGAATCAAGATCTTGACAACCCTCAACCAAATAATTCCCTTAAATATATGATGTTTTTAGAACAATTAACTTTAAAATATGTGTAGTGAACTTTAAATGACATACTTCTCTCATAATTATAAAAACTACACCTTCCCTTATCGACTATTAAACATTTAAATTAGGTTATTTTCATAAAATTGTTTTCAAAACAACCCCCTCTTTTAATAAATTTTTATTAAAAATACACTTTCAAAACATATCAACACTCCTCAAGAGAAAATTTAGGTTCTTCCATAGTCTATAAAATAATATTTAAATAATAATAAATTTGATGTTTCATGATAACACATTCAAATTTTTCTCCATTACTGGGGAGTGCTTTAGTTTTTTGTGCATTTTGTACAAGATATTTTTAAATTTTGTGAAAATGTATTTGTTTTATCTTATAAACTTTCATATTTTTTTTGTTGTGATTTATTTTTTGTGCAGGTTATATTAATGACGCAATATATTTATAGATATTTACCTCCTTTTAAACCCAAACTGTAGAGGATATTATTTCAGCGGCACTGAGATACACAGGATAACCCTTTGAAAGAGGAAACACCACACGTTGAGACTTTTCTATACCCCTCTTCTTCTAGAACCAAACTAGAAACTTAAATAAATGTGTATAACTTGGTTGAAAATAATTGAACACTATGAATAACTAACCTCACAATTTTTCTATATTCAACAATCAAATATTCAAGGACATGGTGAGGAATTAATTCTAAACATAAATCCGAATTAATTCACTTATCACCAAGATTTCATGGAATTGTTGGATAAGACCCACATAATCATTTAAAAGAATCTAATACTTTGTGTTCTAATTTATAACCTTCTAATTTTGATTAATAATAAGTGAAGCTTATGTAATTCCCTTTTTAATTAGAATAAATTACAAAATATTGCCTACATTATGCTAATTTCCCTATTAGAGGATGCAAAGACTTGAAACACATTTTTAATGAAAAAGGTTTCAAAGTTTCTCAAATAGTAATAATATTGAATGAAATTTTGGGGTTAAGATAATATCAAGGGGAAAAACATAATGAATGCTGGGAAAGATTTAAATGGATTTTCTCATGTTGCCAACACAACCAAATAAGAAATCATTTTTTAATATAATAATTTTATATGTTTAATTCCTATTGATTGAAACATTATTGACATTCTTGTAGGTGTCACACTAGTTGATACGACCCCAATTGTAGAAATAACCCTAATTGATAACATGGCGCAAAACACCCAACAATTTCATTCCAGGTCCATCATACCCATTCATGGTGTTCATGGGGTGAATAGTAGGGAATTTGATAATAGGGTGGACCTGATGTTTGAAGAGGTAAGTAACATTCATAAAAAAAATCACTTCGCTAAGGTAAATCCCTATATCCTCATCCCATAAATTTTGGTATCTATTTTTATAATACCCACTATTCAGAAAAATTACCTCAACTGAGAGAAACATATTATAGTTATGATGAAATCATTCCAGGCCTCTACTATTACCAACCCTTTTGGAAAGAACCTTTCTATCCATCCAACCTATGGTGGAAAAAAACCAATACTGCCAGAAAGTGGGGTATTCAAGAAAACCTCAACAACCATAGAACCAATCAGTGTATAGTAGTCAAACACCAAGACCCAAAAATCATCATCCACCATAAAGGACTTTCCAACAACCCATTAAAAATGTGAATCACACCCTAGAAGACATGATGAAACAAAAGGATACAAATAATCCCCAATTAAAACAAACAACCTAAGAAGCTATAAATTAGATAAAAATACAAATAAGCTAACTCACCAACTCAGGGAGTGTTTAAATACTTTCTAAAGTAATATATTTTTCAACTGTGATTTTAGTTGTATTTTAAAGTTCTTAAAATTTCTGTTATTTATAAATTTTTATCTCTTTAAAATCTTTTCTTTAAGTAAGCTATCATGGATAATAGACTTGAAGGCGTTGCTTCCAATAGACCACCATTTTTCAATGGCACTAACTATTCTCAGTGGAAAATCAAGATGAAAATTCATTTAGAAATCATAGGTTTTTATATTTGGACTGCTCTAGAATTAGAATATAAACTTCCTAATACTGTAAGAACTTCTTGGAATGAAGCTACTAAGGCTGCCTACAATAATAATTGCAAAGCTATGAATGCCTTGTACTGTGCTTTAAGAGATGGGGAATTTAATAGAATATCTGCTTGTAAAACTGCCTATGAAATTTGGGATACCTTAGCTGTTTCTCATGAAGGAACAACTAATGTTAAGGAAATCAGATTGGACACTTATACTATTAAGTATGATAATTTTAAGATGAAGCCTGATTAACCCATTTCTAACATGTATCTCAGGTTCAATGAAATTGTCAACACAATGATCTCTTTGGGAAAGGATGTTCCATCAAAGGAACAAATTATGAGAATTATGAGATGTCTACCTGAAAGATGGACAGGAACTTCTGTCTCAATTAGAGAATCGTGTGATATTGGTGAACTGCAAGTCAAGGAATTAATTGGAAAGATGATGATGTATGAAGAAGAACTCAAAGTGAACAAAGAAGAAGAATATTAACCAAGAAGGAAGTCTGTTGCATTCAAGACATCAACTTCAAAGAACAAGGATAAGGAGAAGCTTCAAGCTATAAATGAAAGTTCAAGCTGTGAAGACAGTGAAAGTGCTAATGACAGTGATTCTGAGATTGCTCATATTTCCATAAGGTTTAATAAATTTTACAGGAAGAATAATTTTTTCAGAAAATCAAATTACAAAAGTAAATATGACAACAAGGGTCATTGGAAAAAGGATTGGAAGAAATCTGAGAAATCAGATGACGTTGTCTGCTATGAGTGCAAAAGAAAGGGACACATAAAAGCAGACTGTCTAAATTTGAATTACAAGAATAGGTATGAATACAAGGACAATAAGTTTAAGAAATCCATGAAGGCTACTTGGAGTGCTTCTGAGGATAGCTCCACTGAATCTGAAATTTCTGAAACTGAACACAGAAATAAGGCAAACATGTGTTTTTATGACAAACACATCTGAGGTAACTTCTGAAACTCCTGATTTAAATTCATATTATTCTGAAGATGATTATGACTCAGAAAACATGTCAAAATCTGAACTATTTGAATACTGTGATATGTTAGAAGAAACATGTAATGATCTGAAAGAAAAATACAAAGGTTTAAAGAAACAGTATGCTTTAACTGTTAAACATAAATCTGATCTTGATAATAAAATGGAAAAGAATGCACAATTGCTTAAAGAAAACACTGAACTGAAATTATCTAATGAGCAACTTAAGAAATACTTATAAAAATTTACAAATGGTAAAGATAATCTTACTCAGATTCTAGGTAAGTAAATAGCACCTGATACACTACTGGTATAGGATACCAACCTGGACAAAGGAAAATTACCAAAAATAAATTCATTCCTAAATCTGGACAGAATATAGATAGTTCGGAAACTTAATATGCTTCAACTAGTTATATTCATAGTTATGGATCTAATAAGGTTTATCTTTCAAAATCTGTTGATTCTAGACATTTTAGGAGACCCATTAGACAAATCTGGGTACTTAAAGTTTTGTTGGCTAACCTGTCTGGACCCAAGAAAATCTGGGTACCAAAATCATTTCCTGTCTAAATCTGTTTTGTAGGGAACCTGCTTACGGAGCTCCTGTAGAAAGACCTGGTACTTGGATAGTGGATGTTCAAAACATATGTCAGGTGACTTCTCATGCTTTAAAAGATTAGTCAGAATTGACGGAGGTTTTGTCACTTTTGGTGATAACTCAAAAGGAAAAATCATCATCTTAGGCCATATTGGTAACACTGACTCAGTATTAATTTCTAAAGTTTTATTTGTTGATGGAATTAAATATAATTTGTCAAGTATTTCTCAGTTATGTGATGATGGTTTTACGTTAAATTTGAAAACGATTCTTTCAATGTTTTTAATTCTAAAAATGTTTTATTGTTTTCTGCTTTAAGAAATGAAAATGTTTATGTTGTTGATTTAAATTCATTAGCTAAGCAGAATATTACTTGTTTAAATGCTTTTCATAAAGAGTCTTGGCTTTGGCACAGAAGATTAGGACACTGCAATGTACATTCACTTATAAAACTACTATGAAGAACTTAGTTAGAGACCTACCCAAACATGAATTTCCAGTAGAAATTTTTTTTAATCCCTGTCAAAAGGGAATGCAACATAAAGTTTCATTTA
Organism: Viscum album; assembly: GCA_963277665.1. Taxonomy (NCBI): domain Eukaryota; kingdom Viridiplantae; phylum Streptophyta; class Magnoliopsida; order Santalales; family Viscaceae; genus Viscum; species Viscum album. Next base: position 1,360,040,085 of record OY728141.1, on the reverse strand, counting down.
AATCAAAGAAAAAAGTTTGAACTTCTCAACCTATCGAGTTGGTTCACATGGATTTATTTGGACCTTCTAGAGTTTCTAGTTTAAATGGGAAGCACTATGTCTATGTTCTTTGAGATGCCTTATCTAGATATACTTGGGTATATTTTCTAGCTCACAAAAGTGAAGCTTGTTCTTTCTTTGTAAAATATTCCAAGTCTGTAGAAAACCTTAGTGGAATTGAAATTAAAACCCTGAGAAGTGATCATGGCCATGAGTTTGAAAATCATGAGTTTAAAAATCATGAGTTTGAATCTTACTGCACACACAGTGTCTATAGTCACAATTTATCTGCCCCTAGGACACCCTAACAGAATGGTGTAGTAGAAAGGAGGAATTGAACCCTGCAAGAAATTTCTAGGACTATGCTTAATGAGTATGACCTACCTATTTATTTTTGGGCTGATGTTGTCAATACAGCTTGTTATGTTATTAATAGAGTCTTGATCAGACCTATTCTTAAGAGGACCCCTTATGATTTGTGGAACCATAGGAAACCTAAGGTTAACTACTTCAGTGTTTTTGTTTGCAAAGTCTTTATTCTTAATACAAAAGATAATCTTGAAAATTATGCACCAAAGAGTGATGAAGGAATTTTCCTATGATACTCTATAACTAGTAAAGCCTATAGAGTTTTCAATAAGAGAACCAAATGTGTGGAAGAATCTGTTCACATAAAATTTGATGAAACTGATCCACATGAGCCTAAGACTTCTCTTGAAAATCCTGAAGATGATCTATCTGTTTTGAAACTTAATGATAAGGACAGTGGAAGTGTAATTAAAACATCCAGTTCTGGAAATTTTCCAGAACCTGCTTCTGTTGATTCCCAACCTGTTGATGAACATGAAATTTCTAGTCCTACCTTTACTCGATCAACTTGAATTCTAAAGAATCATCCTATAGATGATGTTGTAGGAAATCATGATAAAGGGACACATACTAGAGCTTCTCTTAGAAATCAAGTTGAACATCAAGCCTTCTTGTCACAGCTTGAACCTAAAAACATTGACGATGGTATTAATGATGAATTTTGGGCAATGGTTATGCAAGAAGAACTAAATCAATTTGAAAGAAACAAAGTCTAGAAATTAGTAGAAAGATCTAAGGACACTATAACCATAGGCACAAAATTGGTGTTTAGAAACAAAGTTAATGAATCTGGAGACAACATTAGAAACAAATCTAGGCTAGTTGCACAAGGTTACAATAAAAAAGAAGGAATTGACTATGAGGAATCCTTTGCTCCTGTAGCTAGATTAGAGGCTATTAGGATCTTACTTGCCTTTTCATCACATCTTAATTTCATGTTATATCAAATGGATGTTAAAGGTTCTTTTTTAAATGGTTTTATTGTTGAAGATGTTTTTGTAGAACAACCACCTAGTTTTTCAAATCCTCATTTTTAGAATCATGTCTTCAAACTTTCTAAATCTTTATATGGCTTAAAACAAGCTCAGAGAGCTTGGTATGAAAGGATTTCAAACATTCTTATTTCAAAAGGACTTATAAAAGGAATTTATGATCCCACTCTTTTTATAAAAAGGATTTCAAAAGATGTTTTAATAGTAAAAATCTATGTTGATGATATTATTTTTGGATCCTCTAAGAATTCTTTATGTACTGATTTTTCAGAAATAATGCAACATGAATTTGAAATGAGCTTAATGGGAGAGCTTAAGTATTTTCTTGGTTTTCAAATTTTTCAAACTAAAGATTGTATTATTTTAAATCAAAGTAAATATACTACGGATTTGTTAAAACGATTTGGCTTGGATATTATTAAGGAAAGTGATATACCTATGAGTACCACCTGTAAATTGGATATTTATGAATCTGGGAAACCTGTTGATCAAACAAATTCAGAGGTATGATTGGGAGTTTACTTTACCATACTGCTAGTCGACCAGATATTATGTTTAGTGTATGTATGAGTGCTATATTTCAAGTGAATCTTAAAGAATCACACTTACTTGATGTTAAAAGGATTTTTAAATATCTTAAGTATACTGCAAATTTGGGTTTGTTTTATCCAATAGGACAATGATTTGACTTAATAAGTTATTCAGATGCTGATTTTTCTGGCTGTAAGTTAGATAGGAAGAGCACATCCGTAACATGTCACTTACTTGGAAAATCCCTAGTATCATGGTGTAGTAAGAAACCAAACTCAGTTGAATTATCTACTGCTGAAGCAGAATACATAGCTGCCGGTAGTTGCTGTGCACAGATTCTGTGGATGAAACACACTTTACTGGACTATGGATTTGATTTTAAACATGTTTCAATTAACTGTGACAACACTAGTGCGATTAACATCTCAAATAATCCTGTGTCTCACTCTAGAACTAAACACATTGATGTTAGACACCACTTTTTAAGATATCACTATCAAAGAGATGATATAACACTTGAGTTTATAGGCACTGAACTTCAATTAGCTGATATTTTCACTAAGCCATTATGTTCAGTAAGCTTAGGTTTCATTAGACATGAATTAGGAATGATAACTTACCCTTGAAACCGTTAGGAGACCTCACTGTTAGAAAATTCTCACCGTTAGGTGACCTCACCGCTAGAAAATTCTCACTGTTTGGAGACCTCACTGTTAGGACATCCTCACCATTAGAAGAATTTACTGGTACATCTCGCACTGTTTTAACTTCTGTAAAGCCGAGACATTGAAATTTATATATATATATATATATTATTTGTGGATCCTAAATGATATTAAACCAAGTCTAGATTTCACTCAATCTCATCCCGAACACGTCTGTTTGAATCCCTCCAACCTAACCCTCTCAAGCTGCAAAACCCTAAACCTCGAAACTGTAATGGCCCGCATCAAGAGACCTCAGGTTACAGATGGGAGTGATGAGCCACAAAAGAAAAGACAGAATGTATCGAATGCTAGTACCAGTGAATGTGGAAGTGGAAGTGTAGCTCAAAGGAATCCAATAAACCTACATCTCTCAAAGCGAGAAATTTTCATTGAGAAAGAGGTGTGTGAAGAATGGCTCATGGAGAGAAAGTCCTTGGTTCTTAAAGTTTTAGAAAAACAAGGTTGGAATGAGTGCTTCACGAACAATAATGGACCTTATTACCCAGGGCTGGTAAAATAGTACTACGGATTCGTTCGTTTTGAGAAGTCTGAGGAAGAAAGCAGAATGATTTCTTATGCGAATGGATAGGAAGTTTCTTTTACTTCAGTAGAATGAGGTGGGAACTTAAGAGTTCCACATGAAGGAGATTATGAATTTTATTCAAAATCTTTACCTTCAACCAGTGATGTGTTTCAATATGAAGATGCTTTGCTGGATCTTACAGGGAATGGGACCCCTAGAAAGGTGATTGCTGCAGAGATAGTAGGAGAAGATAAGCTGTTGTTTAAATTTATTCAGCATGTTGTTAGTCCGAGAAGATGAGACATTTCAACTTTGAGATTCCAAGACATATATCTGTTATATTTGCTGAAGCACAGTGTGAGAATCAATCTATGTAGATTGATTATGGTTCAAGTGGAATAGATGACTAGACCGAAGTCCAAATCAAATGCACTATTTTTCTCAAAGCTGATTTATGTGATGCTAAAAGTGAAAGAGGTTTCTAGACCTCAGGATGAGCTAGTAGTGGTTAAGGATAACTTCTGTATTACAGGAACTGTTTGTAAATACATGAAAGTCAGTTGGAATCCTTGGAAGCAATCATGGGTGAATGATGATGAAAAAATCTATGACAAGTATACTCCTGTGGATAATCCTTCTAGACCAAAGGATGTGAGGGATACTGGTCCTGGACCAGATGAGCCAGAACCAGTCTACAGTGATGATGAAGCTAAGGAGGAAGAGACATCATTTGAGGAAGGAGGAGATCCAGACTTACCCCCTAGTCCTGTGCATCAAGTTATTTCTTATGGAGAAGCTAGCCCTCCAAAATAACTACCAAAGAGAGAAACTGTCTTGAAGGATAATGATACAGAGACTACAGAAGAAGGAGAAGAAGCATGCCAGTATGTTTTCAAGGACACCTATGAGGAGGATGAGGCAACCAAATCAGATCCTGATGTTAATGGAGAAAAGGAGGCTGATGGTGCAGCAGATGATGAGGAAAATGTTGAAAAAGAGCTCAGTTTGAGTCCTCTAATAGTCAGTACAGTCATGACAGTGCTTGATCATGAAGACGTAGCAGCTGAACCTATTGATGAGAGAGTCATTAATGACCCAGAACAAATGGCTATTGAATCTTCTATAGTTATAGAGGAAATTGTAGAATTACCTCAGGAAGAACAATTGGAAGATATACCTCAGGGGAATGTTCCAAGTGAGGGGGAGAATCTCGGCTCAGTATCAGTGCTATATGACATTGAATGTTGGACATCAGATCCAGGATATATTATTCTTGGACTTTCTTATGGAGATTCTGATGAGGAAGACCGAACCCAAAAGGAATTAGTTACCCTACCCACTATGGCTGAAACTGTGGCAACCAAGGAGGACCTTGAGTCCTTAAAAGCTGAATTGAAAGAAGCAATAAGGGAATCAGTTCAATATATGAAGAAAAGTATTGTTTAAGAGATGAAAAGCGTGAAGAAATCCCTTGAGTTATCCATTGGATGTGGTTTTCCCAGTCCTGTGAAAGAAATGATGGATGAACTTAAAGTGTGCCACACTCAGATTGAGAGTTGGACATGAGCTGTAGTTACCTTGAGACAACTGATTGCTTCTCTGACTACCATGCATAGCTCTCAAAATCAAATAAACTCTGACATTATATATATCAATGAAGTGGTAAAATAGTTTGTGGAAGTTTTTGAGGCCTTTAAAAAGTCAGTTAAAGAACATCTGAACAGCCAGGATGAACTTGTTCAGAAGGTCGTTAGTAGTCTGACTCAATCCTTCAAGGAGACAGTGTCTTTTTCAATGTAACATCTTCCCTCATCCAGCTCCAGTGTGAACCTTGACTAGATCCGCACTATTATTCAAGAAGAATTAGCTAAGGCCAGTCCTATTGGTGCATCAGATACTCAGATTCTTGCTACCACTAGGGAAGTAAGTAGTTTTGTTCGTGATCACATACGGGCAGCTACTGCTTCTCAAGAGGCAATCAAGAATAAGGTGGATTATTATTTTGAAAAGGTTTATACCAAGCAAAAAATGACAAACCATTTCAAACTCTTGATTGAGAATATGAAGTTACCTCCAGTTACCCAAGCCTTCAGAGAACAGGTTAGTAAGCTCAGGGAGCTTACTCTTGCATTGGAAAAATTCATTGAAAATAGAGATGATTTTGTTTCTGCCATGGAGAGAGGAGGAAGCATTATAATGCACTTCAGAAACCTGTTGCTGCCTTTCCTACTTCTGCCTCTGGGAGTACTCCTCAATTGAATCCAGTCCAAGCCATCATGAGCTTGACACCGATGATCACTCAAAGGAGCTCCGATTTCAGATCTGGTACAGTTTCTATAGATAAACCACCAGTTATGCCTTCCGCTATTCCAAAACCCTCTGCTGATCCTAAGGGAAAGACACCTGTTCCAGAGGAGGATTGAGGGTTTCTAGATCTTTTTTATAGGATTCACTTGTATTTTTTTTGTTCTGATTTTATCAGTGTATCTTTTATATTACTAAAATTCCTCTTCATTCTATACTTTATTGAGTTTCTATTACTTTGTCATTTATTCTCTGCTAATCTTTATCTTTTCTCTACTACCCTTCTTTTTGTTAATCACAAAGGGGGAGAAAATGAGCAAATGAAAAAATGAGAGAAAATAAGAAATGAGACCTAAGAGTGAACAAAGGGGGAGAAACACACAAAGGGGGAATGAGAAACTGTGACTTGAGAAACAGACTTAAGAGAGAATCTTGTAGTACAATTGAAAGGGGGGGAGAATATGGAAGTTTTGTTCTGAACAAAACCAAAGAACCTTTTCCTCTGAGGCTAATTTATTTTCTACCTTTTCCTCTGAACCTACTCCTTTTTTATATCATTTTTGATATATTATTTTTCTCTGATACTACTTCATTTTTCTTTTGGCTTAAGTTGTGATTATCAAAAAGGGGGAGATTGTTGAACCCTCTGGGAATTGAGTTGCTTTATTATATTTTGATAATCCCAACTATATTTTATTTATATCTTAATTATGTTTGATACATCTCAAATATGATTTATTATATGTTGTTACTTTCAATTATGCTTAATAGAAGTCTTTTGGATATATGTACTCTGACCTAACACATTCTGCCAATAGAATGCTTAAATAGTTTATAGCTACCGATATAGAACAGTAGCTACTGTTATGACTTAGAGCTACCGATATCGAATAGAGCTACCGATACCGAGTTCACCGATACATCAAGTTCACCGGTACTCAAAGTTCACCGCTACATCAAAGTATACAGATAGAGTTACAGTTACAAGCTCACCAGTACTCAAGTCTACCGCTACATCGAAGTCGACAGCTACCGATACAGTGCTACTGATATGCAATGTCTATCTATACATCAAGGAAGCTACCGATAGGGACATACCCCAACCGATACAAGGCAGAGCCACAACTACCGTTACAAGTCCACCGCTACTGATGTGATCAAGTCTACAGTTGCAGCTACCGATACAAAGTCTACCATTACAAATGAAGTCTACCAATATAGACACCTACCATAACACAAGTCTTCTGATATCAAGGGCTACCGTTATAGAGACAGAACCCGACACTGCTTGAATTTCATTATCTTTATTTAATCTAACCAACGGTCATATTTGGAATATTGTAATGCTCTGTCAATTATTTAATGAAGGTTGTTGGATGTCAGGGAACCGTACCTCGTACCTACAAAAAGTAAATCATCTTTTGTCGAAGCTCGTTCTTTAAATAAAGGAAGGATGTGCTACTACAAAGAGAGGATGAATAGACGAATACATAGAGATATACATACCACGAGGTGTGCTAGAAGAACAACAGAGTGTGACTCCAAAGAGACGACTGAACTTACATGAATAACTCATTCATTACTGCATACCAGAGAAGAGCTGAGAACGAGAACATAACACAAGTGCTTCATCGACTGTCTGTACACCTGGAAGTCTAGGAAACAGACGATACTCTGTTTTCCAGAAAAAAACCAGAAGAGGACTCAGAGCGAATTATGATCAATAAAAGAAGTCTAGAACTGCACGACAATCACTAGAGCCATTTCTAAACTCTAAATATTTGCTCTGTTATTTATCTTTTTACATATTGAGCACTGTGTGTTATCTGCTGTATTTTACACACACACTGTCTCCTGTACTCTAAATGGAGGATTTGTAAATCCTCACTCAAACTCTTGCATCTTTTATTTCCCACTGGGATAGTGTTATAGGTCCTGTGACCTGGATAGTTGGTTGTTTTTGTTTTTATTCCCACAGATAACAGTGGTAGAGGTCGTCTGACCTGGACAGCTGGTTGCTATTGTTTTTGTTTCCCATGGATAACAGTGGTAGAGGTCGTGTGACCTGGACAGTTGTATACTGTTGTTTATCCCCAATCCAGGGTGTGGATCACTTTTATATAAAGTTTTGAGAGGAATAAGTCTCATCTTGAGACTGAACCTCTTGGTTTAATCTGCTGTGCTTATTTATATTCAACGTTCTTTTTTATTCCGCTGCTAATTACTTTAAAACCAAAACTATTTTAAATTCACTTTTATAATTAAACTTGCAAGTGTTTATATTAATTTTAAATCAGTATGTTAGTTTCAAAAGTTAATCAACTCTTCTGATTTGATTATATGGGAAACAATTAATCCCTTGTGAACCTAACAGAACCTTTACTTAGGTATAAATTCACTACAGTTTAATTTTGTATTTTATTTGGGGGATTTTTAGACAACGTTTTTTAAACATAAATTTTAATTCGAACTCAATTCACCCCCCCCCCCTATTGAGTGTCCATTCCGACCGACATTATGATTTTGGTGAAATGAAATGGATTATGATATCACACCTAGTAATCCAACCACCATGGTGGGATTTACCATTTGAGATCATGTGTGATGCCTTTAACTATGCAGTTGGGGTAGTCTTGTCCTAAAGGGTTGATCAAGATCTACATTTCATTGCCTATAACTCATGCACACTAGTTCTTACCCATGAAAACATCATGACAATTAGAAAATAATTCCTTCACATTATGTTTATATTGGATAAATTTAGGTTATACCTTTTAGGATCCAGATTCATTGTGTTCTCAATCTATACAGCCCTCTAATATATCTTTCAAAAACTAGAAGACAACCCATTTCTCATTCACTAGATGATCTTCCATTAAAAAATTAACTATAAATTATAGATAAAAAAGAAGTAGATAATGTGGTGGATGACCATATCAATAGGATCCTACAATCCTCAGACATTGACTCATCCACATGGAATCCCATAAATGACATGTTCCCTGATGAACAATTGAACCACATGTAAGATGTTATTACTTGGTATGCTGAAATGGTAAATTATTTGGTAGCATCTGGCATTCCTGTTGGTTTCCAAAATAACCAAGACATCAGTTTAAAACAAGAGTCTTGTTGGTACATTTGGGATGACCCTTACCTTTGGTTCACATGTAGTATTCATGTTCTCAAGGGTTGTATACCTGATAATGAATTTCAGTCTGTCCTTAGGTTCTACCATACTCTTGCTTGCGGGGTCCACATTGATCCCCAACAGATAGCTCACATGGTCCTTGATTATGGTCTCTTTTGGAAAACATTATTTCAAGATGGCCATGATTTTTGTAAATCACTTCCGCACTATTAATGAATTGGGAATGTCTCAAAAAGAAATTAAATTCCACAACAAACCTTGCTCCTTCATGAATTTTTTTATGTTTTTGGCATTGAATTTATGAGGGAATTTCCCAATTCCTTTAGAAACGTGAAAATTCTTATTGTAGTTAAATACATGTAAAATTTGGTAGAGCAACGAGCCACGTGGACCGATAATTCCAAGATAGTTGTGGAATTTTTGGGAACCAAAATTTTATATAGGTTTGGATTACTTAGTTTAATAATCACCGACCATATTTCTCTTTTCTACAATAGAAAAATGAAATCACTTTTTCATTGGTACTGGTTCAGGCATTGAGTGTCCATTATATATCACTGACAAACCAATGGACAAACTAAGTTGTTAAATAAAGAGGTAAAACAAATTATTGTAAAAATGGTTCATCGAATCTTACAATATTGAAGTCTTAGACTCAATGATTCATTATTAGATTACCATACTTCCTTAAAAACTCATATTTTCATTTAACCATGTTTTTTATTATTTGTAAATTGTTTTACCTCTGTGTTGAGATAGAGCACCAAGACTACTAAGCCATAAAATAATGTAATTATAATCTTTCGAGTGTAGGATATCAAAGGATGTTTCAGATTTAGGAATTGTATGAAATGTGTAGTGATTTATATGATAACCCATGGATCTATAGAGAAAGAACAAAGGCTTCTCATGTCCACCATATCCTTCATCGGCAATTCCACTTTGGGTAGAAGGTCCTTCATTTCAATGAATGGGTGAAGTTGCATATAGGTAAGCATTATTATTGCTATTTTTTACCTATAAAATGTTACTAATATTTACATTTTTGGTTTTAATTATGATACAAATTAAGAAACTAAGAAAACCTTCACTATCAATAGGCAGAGGATGAAACAATTTGGTGAAGCCCCTCTAGTGTCCCCGGTTGAGGAACACAAATTTCAAGAAGAAACATATGAATGAAACCCACCTAGTTTTATCCTTAATTACCAAATTATCATTTCTTATAACGAGAAAACTGCAAAATCTAGTTGTGGCAGTATGGTTATATTCCTGGGTTAGCTAAGAATGGTTATCATCTTTTTTTCTCTTATCTTTTTCTCATTACGAATTGTATTTATACTTTTCCTCTGCCACCCCTCATTTTCCCCACCAATTTTTTTTCCAAAATATAAATTTTTCATGACCATTTTATCATGTAAAATTATTCACACTTAATCAAAAAATTTATTGAAAATTCAATAAGAATTTCTCTATTTCATGTGATCTTAACATTAAAAAAACAAAAAAAATTACTTCATTACAGAAATGTTTGTTTCATCATTAATTTAAAATTAAGGTTTTTTTTCTATACAATTGGTTTATTTTATTTTCTATAATGGTTTTTATCATTTTGAAAACTTTGTAATGAAAATTACCCTTTGTGTGTGTAATTTTTAGGATATTTGTGTCATAGAATATTTCAACCCGTCATTTCACCCAACCATGAATTGTAATTTTATTACTAAATAGAAGGTAAATATTATGTTAGGTTAGTATTTATAAGCATACCAAAATGCATTTTCTATATGATTGTTTCATATCTAATATTATTAATTACTATACCTGATTTACCTATACGTTTTTACCTATTATCTAACTATTTTAGGCCTTAAAAAACTAAAAATCAAAAAAAATAACACACACAAATGGGTTGTGTCTTGGGAATGTCAAAAACCACTCTTCCTTGACCATTGATATTATTATAAATATTATAATTTTTTTCATGAGGATATGAAACATGGGTTGTGTAATGAGTGTGAGATTTTTTCCCAATTTAAACATAAAGAACAACAACAACAATAAAATAGGAGACTTATGAAATGTAAAACATATGGGTATATCTAGGTTGGGAGCTTATGGTTTGACTTTTGGGAAATCTTAATTGAGTGGGTCTTGAAATTTGATTGCAAGGGATGTAGGGTAGGTTCGATGGAAATAATCATTTAAGTAAAAAAAATTAAAATAAAATATATTTAATTGATAGAAAGTGAGAAAAATAGCATGAAATGGTTTTCAAAAACACATGTGGAGAATTAATGATAGGGTTAAATTAAAAATTACTTTCTTATATTGGTATTAAGAATCTCTTTGAATTTCATTATGATAATATTTATGAGACATCAATGTGACTTTTTCTTTAATCACATTACTATAATAGATTAAATTATAATTTAATGTTAAATCCTTATGATTTTGGTAATATCTCCATGCATAATTTTTGGAAATTTTACTTTTCCCAGGATTGTAAATATTTTCTTATGGGGGTGAGATCACCCCACAAATTACTATTTTATCTGACCCTTACAACAATATTTTAAACTGGTTTTGTATCCTAAATTACAATTTTTTTTAACAAATTTAAATTCATGTTTGATTAAATTATTTAATTTTAATCACTGTTAAAAAGGGTAATTTCGCTTTTTTGGATGGTTTCGTTGTAGTCAGAGATGATTTTGAGGGCCTACAAAAATTTAATGAAAAATGGGCCAAAATGTTCAAGATTCCAAGAACACCAATGTACTCAAACAAACACTATTGCTAATCAGTGCATTAAATGGGGATGAGATTTTGTGATCGGATGAATATTTAATTTTGATCTCTTTTGAAGAAACAAAATCCCAATTCTTGGATTAATGGGACCAACCAAACTGATCCATCCATGCTGCCAAATCTACAAGAATTTAAAAGCGGTGTGTTGTGTTCCATCCATATCTCGAGATTTTGAACTAGAAACGATGACAACTATTCGATTTATAGACTAAAAAGGTCTGAAAAAAATGTTTTTAGTTTTTTAAAATGCATGATAAGACTATCTAGATGCCTAAAACTATGAACCAAATGGTTTTATGAAATATATGTGTCCAAACCCACATTCTAATTTGCCTATAAAATGGAACCATGGGAAACCCATTTTTAATTTAGAACCAGTATAAAAAAACCACCATTTTGGAGTCCCTCAGGTGGAGCTCCTCATCCAAAAAGTTTTTGAGGCTCGTATCCTCATAGGGGGATCAAGTATGATGCCAATGTTTCTCCCGAGCCTCATTATCCTCTTAATAGACAGCTAAGAGGTGGATGGTCATTTTGATGTAGATACACATACATGGGAGGGAGTTCCTACACCTGTTATTTTACTAGTTCTGTGTAATGTTTTTGAAAAAATATTTTACTTTTGTTTTATCTTATCACTTTTCTCCACTGAATGCATTTCATTGGTATAACTAAGTGAAATATTTTTTACTTTAACTATTATTGGGCTGAAAATTCAAGATGGAATCATGGATTGTTCTGATTAGACAACACAAGAATCATTTTTCTCATAAATGTATATGTGATTTCAGTATTATTTGGAATAATTTTATCATATTTTAGGACCACAACATTACAATATGATTATTTATTCAAGGCTTTCTTCTTTGGGTATTATTTTAAGAGTCAAGAGGGGAATCAAGATCTTGAGAACCCTCAACCAAATAATTCTATTAAACAATTTTAAATTTGAAGATCAATGAACTATAAAAGATGTATAGTGAACATGAAATTACCTCATTCACACCTAATTCTAAAACCTCCACCTTCACTTGTTAGTTATTAAACTTTTTAAATTAAGTTATTTTAATAAAATTACATTCAAAACCACCCCTCTTCTAGTAATTTGTATTGAAAATACACAATGTAAACCTATTAACGCTCCTTGAGAGATAACCTAGGTACTTACCTTGACAATTAAATCATATTTTAATTATAATAAATTTTACATTTAATGACAACACGTTAAATTTGATTCATTTTTTCTAGATAGAGATTCAATTTTTAGTGAACATTTTTTATAAGATATTTGTAACTTTTGGGAACATTTATTTGTTTTATCTTCTAACATTAAATATATTTTTTGTTATAATTTATTTCATGTGTAGGTTATATTAATGAAACGTTCAAATCCTGGATATTTAAATCTTTTAAAATTTGAACCAAAGAGAATTCTATGTTAGTGACACCCAGACACACATGAGAACTATTTGAAGGAGGACACGCCACACCTGGGGCTTTTCTAAACCCCTATTCTTTAGAAACCAAACTAGAAATTGAAAATAATATGTATTAAATTGATGAAAATAAATAAAATATAAAACAACTAACCTCACCTGATATTAATATCCAACCTATATGTATTCATATACAATATGATGCACCCAATTTTTAACTTAAATATAGATTAATTCCCTAATTACCAAGATTTTATTCACTTTCTGGAGAAGAACCACATAAGCATTTAAAATAATTTCAAACTATGTGTTTTACTTTAAAACTTGATAATGTGGATTAAGAATAAGTAAAGAATTTGTTATTCTATTTTTCATTATAATAAACTACCAAATATTGGATATATTACATTAATTCTCCAATTAGAGGCTGGGGAGACATTTAAACGATTTTTTCTGGAAAAAATATTTTCTAACCTCTTGAATTGACATAATATGGAAATAAATTTATGGTAAAATAAAATATGAAGGGGAAACACTTCATGAATACTGGGAATGATTTAAATTACTTTTATTATACTGGCTAGACTACTAAATAACGGATCAAATTTTAATACAATATTTTTATAAAGGTTTAATTCCTATTGATCAAAACATGATTGATTCTATTTCAGTCAGTTCACTAGTTTAAAAAACCGAAATTACTTCAATAACCTTAATTCAGAACATGTAACATACACAAAAAAATTGTTTCAAGTTCCAATGTACCCATTTCAGGTGTCCATGAGGTGCAGAGTATAAAATTATAGAATAATGTGGAAAGAGAGTTTGAAGAGGTAAGTACCCTTCTTCAACAACTTGCTCTTTCCAAATGTAAATATTAATCTCCTCCTCCCATGCATTATCGATTCTGTTATTCTGAAACCCACTATTCATGAACGATTCCCTCAAATGTGAGAAACATCGATGAGTTGTGAGAAAAAATTTCCAAGTAACCCCTATAACTAAACCTTTAAGAAAGAACCTTACTCTCCATACAACCCTGGGTGGAAAGGCAAACAAGCCTATAGGAAAGCCTGGTATTCAATCCAACCTCAACAATAATGGAACCAACTGGGGTAGAGTATTCAACCGCCACCACCAAGAAATCCTCAACCACCACAAAATAATTTACAAATAATCACTATAAAAGGAAACCCTTTCCTAGAAGATATGATGAAACAAATGAATTAAAATAATATATAATTTCAACAAACTTCCCAAGTAGAAATACAAAACCTAAAATCACAATTAGTCCAACTCGATAACTCAGTAGGGGAAATCCAATGTCTTGGGCCATGTAAACTACCTTGTAAAATACTATTCACCCCTTGGGATAAGTGAAATTTTGGTTCCATAACCCTTAGGAGAGGAACAGAATATAAAATCTAAATAACCCCTCAAATAGAGTCATCCTTTCTTGAGAAAAAAACCATCTGAACCCCTTAAAATGGCCCAAATGAAGAGAAACCTTATCTTGAGAAAATATCTAGCAAATAAGAGATTAATTCATTTAATGTACCACAAAGCCCTACTATTCCTTTTACATTTCCCCAAAGTTTCACCAAACCAAGGAAACAAAAAGAAACTGAACATGATAATGAAATGTTGGAAAGTTTCAATGTGAAAGTTAAAATCACCTTGAATGATGTCATAATGAAAATTATACGATATGTAAAGTTTCACAAGGAGATATGTACAAACTAAAGGATACAGAGAGGTGACGAAAAGATGATCTTATGGAGGAACAAATCGGAAATGATAGATTCATCAATTCCATCCAAATGTGTTGATCCTAGAACATTATTTATTCCATACACCATAAAAGAGTATTTATTTTCCATTTTATGCATGATTTGGGTCATTTTATAAATTTTATTCCACACTTCATTTAATATTCATTGAAGGTCATATAAATGGATCCCACTTTATTGTTTTTGAACTCATAAACTGGAGTACAACACACCCAACTAGTGCGTTAGTGTATTTTCTTATGAGAGTGAAAATTTTAATTTTTCCTGCTATTTTTTATTTTCTAATAATGGGAGATGATAAGATAAATGGGCCTGCCCCAATTATTTTGGTATGGAATTTCTTAATAACCACCAAAACCATTATTAAAGTCCGTAATGGTACATTATCTATGGATTTTGGTAGTGAAATTTTCCACTTCAACATCCTCTATTCCGTGAAGCACCACTCAAAAGAGCATTCATCACTTTCTGTTAATTTAATTGATGTAATGCCTTCCCTTGAAAAAACAACTTTTATTTCCCATGATCCCCTTTCTATGTTTTCAACCATGATATAAATTGTACGTAATAAATATTTTATTGAATGTTGTAGTGGGCATGAAAAATGGCATGCATGCTTTTAAATTGATGATTTCTTGAACACTGGGGATCCCATGACCATGAATGATACTAATATTCTTTTAAAAGATTATTACTCATCTAAGGATGTTACTATTGATCATTTATATAAGATCATTAACTTCATAGTTTCACATTCACTCCCATAAATAAAAAATGACACTGAATTGGAACTTAAACCATTGCCTCAAAATTTTGAATATTCTTATCCTGATAATGGAAAATAGATGCCTATCATAATTTCTTGTTAAGTACCTCTAGATCATGAATTAATACTTCATTAACATTTTAGGTCTTATAAACATGATTTGGGATAGACACTTGATTACATTTTTGGTATTATCCCATCAATATCAACACATAAAATATTTTTAAATGATGAGTCTAAACTATCTGGCATATACATCCTTGACTGAAACTAAACATCCAAGATGTTGTTAAAAAGGAGGTAATAAAATTACAAGCTATTGGAATCCCTTACATCATCTATGACGTCCAATGTGTCAATGTGGTAAAAATAGTTCCTAAAAACTTGATTTATAGTAAAAAAGGAAAATAGTGGATTGGTTCGAATTAATGAGTAGAATAGTTGGTGTGTCTATATAGACTATCTCTAATTAAACCAATACACTGGGAAGGATCGTTTATCATTTCCGTTCATTGGCTAGGTTCTAGAGAGGGTAGTGGGGATGTCTCATTATTGTTTTCATAATGGGTATTCTAGATACATTTATGTTCACATTTCCCCAAATGTTAGGAAAAGTCAAAATTCACTTTCCCCATTGGCACATTTTCATATAAAAGGATTCCATTTGGTCTGTACAATGCTCTAGGTACTTTCCAGTGATGCATGGTTAGAATTTGTTTGGATTACCTAGATACTTTCATGTAAGTATTTATAGATTATTTAAATATTTATGGTACCCCTTTTGATGATTATGTAAGTACTCTTGGTTTATTCCTGCACTACTGTTTTGAGAAGAATATTGTATTAAATTATAATAAATTCCATTTCATGGTGTAAAAAGGTATAATATTGGTAGATTTCATTTTTGGTTGTGGTATCCATGTAGATAAATAAAAATTATATGTCATTTTATCCCTACCATTCCCAAAAACTGTGTGGGATGTGCGGTCATTCCTAGGTCATGGTGAATGTTACCATCATTTCATTCATGACTTTATAAAGATTTCACTTCCCATCTCCCGCATACTTCAGAAAGATAAATAATTTGTTTTCATAAATATATGAAGATGATTTAAATAAACTGAAGTGGAGTTTAACATCACCCAGAGTAATCCAATAACCTCGGTGAGATTTACCGGTTGACCTCATGTGTGACTCCTATAATGATGTAGTTAGGGTAGTCTTATCATTAAGGGTTGAATAAGATTCACATTTCATAGCCTGTGACCCATGCACACTTGACCCTTCCCAAGAAAACTACACCACAACTAGAAAATAATTCATTTCCATTTTTTTCCTTGTTTAAATTTAAGTCATACCTTTTGGGGTCCAAGGTCATTGTGTTATTAGACTATGAAGTCCTTTTGTTTCTCTTTAAAAAATTGGATGTCAAACCACATCTCATTTATTGGATTCCCCTCCTTTAGAAATTTAACTTAAAAATTAGTGATAAAAATGAAGTATAGAATGTGGTGGTTGACCATATTAGTAGGTCCTACCATCATTTGACTTTGACTCATCCCCCTATATTCCCATAATTTATATGTTCCTTGATGAGAAATTGTACCACATGGAAGATTATATTTCTTGGTATGCTATAGTTTTAATTTTTTTTGGTATCATCTTACATTACTATTGATTTTAACAAAAAACATGTTGACCATTTAAAACATGATTCATGTCGGTATAATGGGTATAACCCATGCCTTTGGAACACATGTAGTTATCAGGTTCTTAGTAATTGTGTTCCCAATGTCATGTTTTAGTCTATCCTTAGTTTCTACCACACTCTTGATTCTGGGGACCACTTTGGTCCCCAACAGATTGCATGAAAAGTCCTTGATTCTAGTCTCTTTTGGCTAATATTATTTCATAATGCTAAATATTTCTTCAAGTATTTTTCTCTCTTTCAAATAATGGGTAATTTATCAAAAAAAATTAAATTACACAAAAACCCTTTCTCTTCCATGACATTTTATATTTTTTATGAATTAAATTTACGGTTCCATTTCCTAATTCCTTTGGAAACTTATACATTCTTCTAGCAGTGGATTATGTGTCAAAATGGGTAGAAGTGTGAGACATAGGGATAAATGATTCCAATAAAGTTGTATCATTTTTTAGAACCCAAATTTTATGTAGGTTTTGATTACATAGGTTCATTATCAGTGGCTAGGGTTCTTATTTCTACAACCTAACAATGCAATAAGTTTTGTGTATATATGGGGTTGGGCATTGAGTGTTAATTGTATATCATTTACAAACCAATGGTCTGGATGAGTTGTCAAAGATAGAGGTAAAACAAATTCTTGAAAAAATTGTTCATCCTAATAGAAAATATTAGAGTCATAGACGCGATGATTTATAATGGGCTTATCATACTGCCTTAAAAACTCCCATTCGGGTGTCCCCATATCGGCTAATTTTTTGAAAGAGTTTTCACCTTGTTGTTGAGATAGAGAACTGGGACTACTAGGCCATTAAACAGTGAAATTATAATATTTAGGGTTCAGGTGATACAATGAAGTTATAGATTCAAGGGATGGAGAAAATGTGTAGATATTCATATGAGAACTCTTGGATCTATAGGAAGAGAACCAATGATTCCTATAATCACCTAATCATTTATCTCTTGTTCCACATTGATTAACCTCATTTTCAATGAAATGTTGAATTTAAATCTTGGTAAGATCCATTCCCGCTAACATAGATGATACATTATTACTTGTGTTTATCTATTTCATATTATTCATGTTATAAATGAAGAAACAAAATAAACTGCACTGTCAATGGGTAGAGGCTGAAGTATTTTCAAAAATCCCTTCAATATTCCTTGATGGAGGAAATCTAAGTTCACAAGTAACCTATGAATGATTTACACCATGTATTATACTTCCTTCTCACATTCTCTTTTCTTATTGTGAGTATAATGAACACTCTTGGTGTGGGAAGGATGGGTATATTCCTAGGATATTTAGGAATTCTTAGCATTTTTTTTCATTTATCTTTTTTACCTGCTAAATAGTATTTTACCTTTCCTCCCCTTCTATTATTTTCCCACACACTTTTTTCTAGAATATTAATTTTTTATACCCACTTTATTATGGAAAATTATTCCCACTTAATCATGAAATTTATTGAAAATGAATGATGAATTCCCCTATTTCATGTTGTTTCAACATTTAAAAAATGATCAAAATTGTTTCAATGATGAAATGTGTGTTACGAAATGAATTTAACGTTGAGGTGTTACTTTTCCTTGAAAATGGTTGATTTTTTATGATATAAATGTTTTTATAATTTATAATATTTTGTGAATAATGGTACCCTTTGTGTGAGTATTTTTTTGGGAATTTGTGTCACTAAATATGTCTAAATATAATTGCACACAACCATGGAGTGGGAATTTTTCTTACTCAATAGAAGGTAAATATAAGTTAGGATAATATTTATTAAATTACCAAAATGATATTTCCATAAATTCATTACTTATCCAATATTTTTCATTTCTATACTGGATTTAACTATACACTTGTAAATGGTATTTGACTATTGTAAACCCTAAAAAAGAAGAATAAAAAAATTATAACAATATAGCATAAAAAACATAAAAACATAGGTGGTGTATTGGTCAGGTAAAAAATCACTCTTTCTCGACCGTTGATCTTGTTATAACTATTGTAATTACTGTTGTGAGGTGTTCAAACAAGGTTTGAGTAATGATTATGATATTTTTCCCATGTTCAAATTTTCAAAAAATAAAAAGAATAATAAATTAGGGGAGTGATGAAATGTAACAAATATGGGGATATATGGGTCATGAACTTATAGTTCGACTTTTGGGATTTTTTAAGGGAGCGGTTCTTGAAATATGATTTCAATTGATGTAGGTCAGGTTCTATGGACCCAATCCTTTAAGAAGAAAAATTTTAATAGAATATATATTTACTAGATATAAAGTGGGAATAATAACATGAAATGTTTTTCAGACAAAAAAATGGGGAATTAGTGAAATGGTTAACTTATAAATTACTTTCTCATATTGGTATCATGAATCTCTTATAATTTCATTCTAATAAAATTTATATAAATCAGTGTGATTTTTAATTTTATTACATTTCTATCATAGACTAAATTTTCGTTTAATGATAAATATTCATGAAGTTAAGAGTATATATATCCATAGTTTTTTAAAATGTGACTTTTCCCAAGATTGAGAAGTTTTTGTTGTAGGGGTATGATCACACCATGATTTATTATTTTATTTCACCCTTTTACCACTGTTTTAAATTTATTTTTTATCAGAAATTCTAAATTTGTCAACAAATTTCACATCATTTTTTATTCCATTATTTTTTTTAATCATTGATAAAAAATTATTTTCACTTGTTTGGAAGTTTTAATTTTAGTTGGAGGTGATTTTTTGGGCCTAGATGAAGTAGAATAAAAATGGTCCAAATGTGGAATCATTTAAGAACACAAGATGACTCAAACAAACACTGTTGGTGATCCATGAATTAAATTTAGATGAAATTTGGTGATCTGATGAAAAATTTATTTGGGATAAAATTCTTATGAAGAAAAAAAATCTGAATTCATCTATTAAAGGGTAAAACCTAACAGATCAAGGATGATGATAAAATGGCACTATGTGAACCCCATTTATAGGTTCAAACCAGGAGAAATGATTTTCCATTTTAGAGTCCCAATGGATTCCTCTCCTTGTCTAAGATGTTATGAAGTCCCTTATCATCATAGGGGGATCAAGGATGATGATAAAGTTCCACTGGGGCATCCTCCTCCTCTCAATGGTGAGAAAAATGGTGGATGGTAATTTTGAGGTAGATACACACACATGGGGGGAGTTATAGTACATATTCTTCAAATATTGTTTTTGTAGTTTTTCAATTAAATTGTACAATTATGTTATATATTAGAACCGTTAGCCTTTTAATGTAATTATTTGGTATCACTAAGGGAAACACTTTTCATTTCAACACTGATAGGGTTAAGAATTGAAGTGGGAATCTTGTATTGTTTTTATTTGAAAAAATAATAATCCTTTTTCTCTTACACATAATTGATATTTCAATATGATTTGGTAGCCTATTTTCTATTCTTGAGGTCCAAACATTGAGCACATTATTATTGTGTGAAGGGTTTCTTCTTTGTGAATTATTTTAAGAGGCAAGAGGGGAATAAAGATCTTGAAACCCTCTACCAAATAAATTGATTAAACCATATAAAATTTTCAGAATGATTAACTATCCAATATGTGTGGTGAAATTTAAATTACCTCCTTCAATAAAAATTATAAAACCCACACCTTCCCTTTTAATTTATTAAACTCTTCAAATTATTTTATTTTCATAAAACAATTTACAAAACCACCCCAAATATTAGAAATTTGTATTTAAAAATTGAATTATAAACCAATCAAAACTCTTTAAGATATGAACAAGGGTATGAACGAGACTGTTAAATAAACTTTAAATCATAATCAATTTGGTGTGTCATGAAAATGCATTCAGTCTAGCATAGTATAATTCTTATCATGAGCACTTAACTATCGGTATGAATTAGAAATAAACCATTCATATTACATGAGGATGCACCCAATATCCTTCATAGATGAATCCCTAAAAATAAATAATCATTTTACAATAGAGGGTAGAGGTAATACATTCACATTAACTACTATCATTTTCAGTTCCTGGAAACATCCTCTGCACTCCTTTTTCTAGATGAACTTTTCTCCTTTTCAGGTTAACATTGATAGTAGATTAGAAATATGGAAAGGGATATAACAATCCTCTTATAATTTTCTTCAAAACCAAGGAAACTAAAAATATCAATTAATGTTGTAGGATGGGTCCACTTCTCTATAGACCTTTTCTTCATAATCTCTACTATGTTTCCTTCATTGGTTACAATGTTTCCATTGAATGAAACATATTGTAACAATAATTCACATTTCCAGAATTTTCCAAAAATGATCTCCTTCCTCATAGATCCCTTTATAACCCTAAAATGACCCTCATGATCCTCAAATATTCACGAGTATATCATAATTTTAATAAAAAAATACAATAAATTTATCAAGGTATTATTTCAAGAATCTATTCATAAAATCATTAAATATAGAAGGATAATTAGTTAATCTGAAGGTCATAAAAACAAACTCATATTTCCCATGTCATGTTTATAAGATAGTATTTGGATTATATTTTTTTTAGCCCTCAATTATTGATACACAGATCATAGGTCAATCTTGGAAAATAATTGGGCCCTATAAATCATGTAAAATTAATAATCAATCCTTGGGAGAGAGTATATGTTCTTCACTATGATCCTGTTATGTTCTCTGTAATGAATTCAGAACCATATTTATCCATCCTTCTTCTTCACAAAGAGACCAGGTGCTCCCCATGGAGACACACTTGGTGAGATAAATACGTTTTATAAATGATCTTGAATTTATTTCTTTAATTACTCTAAGTCAAAATTTTCCATTATATATGGTGGCTTTGATATTTATATGGATCAATGTATGTGTTCAATAGATAAATCTAAATCTTTTTCTGGGGGAGGTCTTTGTAAATCTTCCGAAAATACATCAATGTATTAGTAATTCAAAGTGTCATTTTCTATATTTAAACATTTATTTCTTTATACCAATTCACTAGTAATATCCCAAAATAAGGCTATATGATCTTATTCTAGGAAAATCTCATGCAAGTATATCTCTCCTTTCAAAATGGCAGTAGGTTTTCCACTCAAGATAACAACAATTTCCTTAATTTTTTAGTTGATATTAGCATTATACTTTGATATCCATTATATTCTTCGTATAGTTTTGAATTCCACTATGGCGATGATTAATATATCTATGATGAGATCATACTCAACAATGTTAATACTAGGGTTTCTATACACCGTTTATACTTGGATATTTTCACCAGTAGTCTTGACTGAAAACACTACTTCAAATAGTTTTGGGGTTTATTGTATATTCTTTTCAAACTTTAATGAAATAAGGTAATTCATAGAACCAAAATCAAACAATGTAGACGGTAGCTTTGAGAGAATAATTACTATACATCCCACCACATCATTCTGATCCTCCAATTCAACTATCATGATATAAAGTACAAAAACATTATCCCTTTTTCTATACTGAGGTTGATGGTAGTTACATTCCATTATCTTCTCATTTGGAAATTTATTATCAAAGATAACAAGTTTTCCACACATGAAGAATTTTATTTTTGGTTGGTCTTGAACAATATTCCCTTTGTCATTAGATTTGATAAGTTGAGGTTTCACCTCCCAATGATTTTTCTTAGATATATGTCCATATCTTTCGCACTTGTATCTCTTTTCACTCATAATAATGAAATTTCCCAAATACTTCTTCCTGTATTTTTTTACATGTGGGGTGTTTCGATTTCTTTTCTCCTATTCCATGTTCAAAGTTAATCCCTCTATTTTTCTCTATTGATCTCTTATTTTCATTCAATGTTTGTGACCAATGCATCCATTTGAACTCCATTTCATCTTTCATAAAACTCCATAATATATCTTCACAGCTTTCATAGTATTGATTTGAAATATTCCTCTGTAGATGGTGTCTTAGTCCAACAAATAATCTATCAATTTTTCCCATAGGACCCATAACAAAGCTAGAAGTGTATCAATAAAGCCTTGTATGGTTTATCTTATAGCATTGCACTGATTCATTTTCCTTATAAATTAGTTCAAGTAATTATTTCTCCATTTTCATTCCCATAGAATGGGGGAAATATTTACTGATAAACATTCCCCAAAAATCTTCCCACACAAATGAATAAATCTATCTTCTTCTCTAGGTGTTTTTAATCAATGTCCACCATTGATAAAATTCTCATTCTATGCGGTATACTACCAGGGTACCTTATCTCCCACTAAACAACAGAGTATAGAAAAATGTTTTCTATAGATCTTTTACATTTTTATGAAATCAATGTTTTAGTATATCCAATGAAAGAAGGAGGCCATTGATGCATGAAGGATTTAATGAAAAGTTTTTACCCTTAAGTAGAATATGGCCTCTGAACATGATTCTTGTTATTATTCATAACTCAAGTTAATTGATTCATCATCATTAAGATGTTTTTCATTCCAACTATTATCATAACACTATAATGGTGTCATTTTTTCACTCATCATTTATGTGATTCCTCCTATTTCCTACCATATTTCTAAAATAAGAAAAACTTAGTTAGAAAATTGTTACTTTTATGAACCTTAAAATTATAAAGGGACTTTATTTTTTAATATATAATTCACTAATATGTTATTAAACTACTTAAATAATAAATAAATTTTCTACATATCATCAATAATGGTTCATAAAAATATTTTGATTAACCAATATATCCCCAGGGAGTGTCAACGCCGAAATAAAGCAAGGCTCGTTATCTTTCCCCAGTTCTTGTTTGATTCTAGCACAAAACCTTATATTTGGGTGTTACCCCTAGGTACATATGTGACAAATCCACATCCACATATTTATATCCAGACATGGATTTATTTTCTTAAAAACCACTTACTTAGTTCTTATCAAAATACTATGATTTTTCACTATATATAGACGTGTACATAGGGTTATTATTAATGATTTCAAGTCATAATTTCCACAAATAGATAAACCATCCTTTGAAACCAACTATGGAATAATAAATTTTTATTACATGACTTTTCATTACAAGTTAAAAACAATGGATCATTTAGAGATTAATATCCTGAAAATAAGGTGTATAATTAATGAAAACATAAAACATTATTCTAATTACACATTAGGATACCTTCATGGGATGAACCTAAGTTACTTTTAAAAAATCTCATATCTTGGTGACATACATCAAAGTAAAGGGGTGATTATGAAGGTGAGTAAGGTATTAAGAAAGAGAAAAATTTAGGTTGTGATCTTGAGACATATTAATAATAACATGAGACATAACAATAAATCTTGAGAAAGATGAATATAACAAAAATTATAACATTAATAAAAGAATAGAAATGTTACTATAACATTTACATGATACATTTATAAAAATATCACTAAAGTTTATCCCCAAGGATTCATAAATAAAAATTACCATGTTTATTCCCCATAGAATAGTAAATAATTTCTACTCTAGAGAATAAATTATTTAATAATGAATTGGAGAACAATAGGGAACAACCATCATATGAATTAATATCATTTGATCCCCATAGATCATAATAAATCATTTCATTAGTAACTTGTGAAGAATAATGAACATGTTTTTTGTCAAAATATTTTCATAGAAAAGAGCTCAAAGAGATTACTATTACATCATTTTTAACACATAAAATAAAATATGGAATTGATATATGTAAATACTAAAATATATAAGTAATTTATTAATATGGTTTATTACTCATTGAAAATAAAATAGGTTTGGTTATTCAAATAAAAAGTAAAATAATATTAATCTTTCAAATGTTGAATTTCTTAGAAAACAATTCAGTATCAATATGGGTATAAAACATGGTTATAGAAAATGAAAAAGTGGGGTGGGGGAGAAGGTATATCATTAATAAAAGACTACTAATATGTTAATTTGATAATATAAAGTATACTTTTTTTTAAATTAGAATACGTATTTCATGAAATGTGAACTGGAATGGAAAAGATAAGTGACGATTTCCCTTACCTTGAAGAGTTGTTCATAAAAATTGAGAATGGAACATTGGGGGCTTGAGGACCCCTTAGTGGGAATCCTTTTGAGAAGAAACAATATGAACTTCATGGAGGATGGACTGATAGTGAATGTAAATGGTGAAATGGGTAGATATTTATATTAAAAGTGGAGGATTTGTTTAAAAATTTGATAATGTAGGTCTTGGAAAACTAGGTTGTGGAAAAAGAAAAGACATTGGAATACTCATGGTTATTTACCATGGTTTTGTACATTTGAGAAAACTTTTATGTTATTTTAATCCACTAGAATCTGGAAAAAATTTATTAATTTTTTTGCATGGAAAATAGAAGATTCCACAATGTAATCGTTCTAAAAATCAAAATTTCTTTTTTAACATTGAAAAGTCACTTATAGTTTTGGGAATTGACTAAAATTTAATAAAATAATTAATATTAATAAAATAATATATTTTAGGTATTTTGTTGGTTTTAATTAATTATTAGTTTACTATTACATAATTTTTATGTCATAAAATATATTGAGAACCTAAAACATTATTTTTTTACTATTCCTAAAAAAATAATGTATTTTAGAAAATTATAATTAATTCACCCAAACCTAATTTCAATTCAGTGATTTAAAAAGTAATATTTCTTTTCCTATAATAATTATTTAAATATGAGAATTTTATCTTTCAAATTTAAAAATCCTTATTTATTTAAAAATATATGTTTGTAAGGCACAATCAAATTTTTAACATTTAAACAGAATTTACTAGGCCATTATAAAATTATCTTATCATTTATTATTTAAATATTTTTTTAAATAATATTTCATTAATAAAAATTCTACTCAGAATAATTTTTTATCATAAAAAATGTATATTTTATTAATAAAAATACATTTATGTTTAATTTGAGTCCAAAAAACAAATTATCAAATTCATCTCCATTAAACACATATTTTAATGAGAAAAAATATTTTTAAGCTGAATTAATGGAATAAAAATTATATTTATGCAATGTAATTTATACTTTATGAAATTAAGGTATGGATACCTAACCACTTTTTACACCTGCATACACTCTAAGGGTAAGGTGTGCGATGGTGGTAGTTTCATGGGGTGCCTCTAATAACATTGATCAAGTGGTAGTCATAATTAAACTGAAATTCTATTGTATGATATTTTTTTTCTAGATTCAAATTATGAATATTGTATTTTTCTTCATAAAGGTGAAATCCTAGTGATGATACCTCCCTCCCATGTTCATAAAAATAGGCTTCAAATGGCATGACCATACTGGTTGAGGCCATCAATTCTCTTTCATGTAACTATTATCCTTTTTCACTGGTACTTATATTAATTAATTATAATTGTAAAATTATCTACCAAGGTTATAGTTTCCAAATATCATATTGACCAATGGTCATATTGACTGGTGTTCATAAAACTAATGAATCCTAAAAATTCCATTTCTCTTTTATACCCTATAAATAACTCTTAATTATTCCCTCAAAATTTACTACAATTTCTCTTAAGGTTATATTTTCAATCTCATAATATTTTTATTTGTTTAATAATATTTTGATTCATTTTTATAGCATTTACTGTAGGGCTGATGATTCTTGTAAATTTACGCAATCCATACATTCCTATTTTATATATTCAATTTTATATTTTTTTGTACAGTTATAATGTTTGACATTTTAATTGGTATAATAGATTAATAATGTAATGATGACATTAAATTTTTTTGATTTCTCTTTATTTTTATGTGTATAATATTATATAATATGTACTAATTTTTTTTAAGGAAATAAATATCATTCATACAAATGTTAGGGTTATTACAGCATTGTTATGAATCTTACCCTTCTCATACTCGGTTTCTTAAGGGGGTGGAGTCGTAGGTAGATGAATATTTAGCGGATCATCATATACGTATCCTTGACTAGAGAACAACAATTCTATGAGGCCGGGTAGCTCTCTATAAAGGATTTTTAGGGAATATTGAACATTTATAGGATGAGAGTTAGGTGGAGGAAAATGAAATATTTTATCAGTGGTTGGAGTTATTATAAATCTATTCTTGAGTACCCTTGGAAGGAAACTTTGTGGGGATATTTATTTTAAGGGTTTAAGATTATAAGATCCTAGATTTTCCAATGAGGTGTGAGTTTTTTTTTGTCAGTTTAACTCTATATTTTTGACCGAATGTGATTGAATTTTGAGATCATGGTGGTTTTGGGGGGTCCAGGTCTTGTTCGGGTCCTAAAGACCTACTTTTTAGATATTTAAGAATGGATGCATGGTTAGTAAAAACCATTAGGGATAGATAACATTTTTTTTCTAACCATGAGAGGTCTAAACAGTTTGATTCAGAAAGCTTCAAGGTTTGAGTAAACCTTGAAACCCTAGGAACACACCCATATGGGGGGATTTGAAATTTTTTATAAAGGTTGAGACACTATTTTCACACATTTTACCAAACTATGCTAATGAAACTAGGTGGGTCCCTTCTTAACATAATTATGGGGGAATTGTTGGTGCATAGTTCTACCAACCATACGGACAAACCCTAAAACACCGAAATATGATAGAAATTAAAAAATTTACCTTAATAAATTAGAATGAATAAACCCCCTTTCTCTTATATTTATCCATTGATAAGAGGGAATTCTGTGTTCTTCAGTTGGACTCCCATTTGAAACCTAAGATAAGATTTCATTGATCTTCACCATCCAGACTCATAATCAATTATCATTAGTCTCGTTGGGTCTTTATTAGTGAGTATTAATTTCATCTTGTTTCATTATATTTTTGAATTCACATCAAACAATAATTTTGATGAAACCTAATATGGTATATTTCTAGGTTCTTCATCCCAATACTTGAAAATCCACATATAGATATGGTTTAAAACTATTCGTATAGCCTCGAAAAATGTGGGTATATGATATACCCATGGTTTCCAAAATCTTGTCACATTATTTCATTGGTATATCTCAATATATACACATGGTTTCGAAATTATATACCCATTGTTTCAAAAACGTGGGAATAGGTGTATGTTTCCATGTCATTAACCCAATACCCACGGTTTTGAAACCATTTCTATAGGATTTAAAAAATTTCCTGATGTAGGTTTTGATTCCTGGACCACCTATATACATATCATGATCCTAACTAATACACCACTTTTGATTCTAGGTATATAAATATATATTTATTCAAACTATGGATATAGGTGGAAAATAGTTGAAATAGGTGTTCCCCTGGTATTTATTTTTTATCCCACTTAATATTTCCTCCACTATAAAATGGGAAAGCTATACCAATGATTTTGTAAAACTATGGGTATAATAATTACCTATACCAATAGTTTTTTGTAGACCATGGGTAAATGGTTTTAATAAAACCATGTACCCATAGTTCTAAAAAACTGTGGGTATAGGTATTCAAGAAAAATGTATACTCATGGTTTTTCAAAACCCATTGGTATAGGGGTGACCTATTCCCATAGTTTTTTTGAAAAAAAACATGTGTATAGGTGGGAATTTAAAACCTATACCCATGAGTTTCCAAACTTGTGGGTATATGTCCCCATCCAGTTCCTATACCCATGGTTTTTTTTCAAAACCATGAGTAAAGGTGGATTTTCTCATAGTGTCATTTCTATGTTTTTTTTGCTTGATATAGACTAAAACAAATTTTGATACTATATAAGTTATCTAACACGTTTATATGGTAGGTGGTATATACCTTTACCTTGAGGATTAGTGTTTTATATTCTTAATTTCAATTGGGCGACATCAAATCTTTCTAGAGGTTCCCCTAAAAGTAATTGTATATTTCAATAAATTGAATTGGAACTTGTTTAGGTTCCCATTTGTCCCTTTGATATTATTAAAGGTTATTTCCCCAAGCCAGACCACCCATGAGTTGTGACTTTGTATATTCCCTTCATTACAGTACACTACAAAATGTGTGATATCTATCCATATTATAGGGATTATTTATAAATTTAATTTAATTTATTTTATTTTTAGGAGATATTTGGTTCCTCTTTTGCGATGTGGTTACGGGATATTTATTTTTATGATTATTTAAATGGATTTTAGAGAAATTGTGAAAATTAGTTGGGTGAAATCATGTAATTTTAATAATTATTATTTGTTGAATGTTATTAAATGATGAAATGAAATGGTATTGGATCCCTTGGAGAATACCCCTTGATCCGAATTCCATTAGATTCTATGATTGTCTCTCTTATGGGTCCTGATTATAGTAGTAGGATCCTTGGACCATTTTTCTTCTTAGGTCTTGATTATATAAGATTCTTTGAACCTTTCTACCCCTCGTCTGAACATTTTTTGACTCTCATTGGACATGTACAATTGAAATTGTCCTTGTACTCAAGAAAATTCTCTACTGAGTATCCATTGAGATGCTCCTAGGAATCTATCCGGATACCTTGGCCTTCTATACCTTGGATCCGACCCCTAATGGTCTGAAACATATGAATACATGACACACCCATTTTGGATGTGGTATTATTTTTATTATATCAAGATACAATGATGGTATTATACACTGGTTACACGTCATGGCTATGGTGGACATTATGGAATGATTTACATATATCCCTAGATTTACGATTAGAATGTTGGGGTTTTACTAGGATGCTCCACTTGTTTATTTTTGTTTTCTTCTACCCTTTTTTTATAAAATATTGACTATTTTTAGGGATTATTTTTTAGATATAAAATATAACATATTCCATGGTAACATCACTTTGAGTACTTTTATACCTAGGAAATATTTCACACTAATTTTGTTTATATCACACAACTCGGAATTAATATAGACATCATTGGTGGTGGCCTATAGAGTGCTATCTAAAAGCCTGTTAAATCCATTTTTTGGTACCCAAATAGACTATATAGATTATGTTAGTGACCGGGGATATCACCCACTATATGATTCTTGACTTTTTCACTTCTTAGGATCAGGGGAACACAAGACTGAGTTGAGGATCATGATTCTATTCGAAGATAGACCTTTATGGTCTTCTTAGTATTTTAAAAAAATGAATTGTACTACATTATTTTATACAAATTTTCTATATTTTTAGAGAAATTACATGGTAATAATATATACATGAGATATATTTAGCATTGTTTATTTATTACTACTATCATATGGATTGTTATTCTCTCACTGCTAAGTAATTATTTTCTTCCATAGTGGACTATTATAATTATTCCTTTATGTTACACTCTAAAATGATGGAATAGTCACCCCACAGACACACCCTAGGCCTTCACTACTAGTTGAAAGCCTATAGATTTCTAAGAGGTATGCTTGAGGCCATGTGACCCACTAGCTTAGTGAATACTTTTTTGTAACCTGGGTCGAGATGCTTCAATGGGAATGGTGAGGATTGAATATATTTTAAACGGTCATAAAGACCAGATTTCATTTCATATCTTGAGGTAATAAATAGTGAAATCTATGTGAACAATATCAGGGGTTTTAAATGAATATATTAAACATTTTTATCCGTAATTTATGGAATAAAACCCACCATATCATGTTTATTCCTTCCGTATATATGGATTTCATATTCTCCTTGTACAAACCAAGAAACCCCTTATTTTTATGAGATTTGTGATAGGTTAGCCTCTATTATTCTTAATCCCTTCCCTTAGTCATAATGAAATAATATAAAATTAAATATTAAGTCTTCTCTTATTATTAAGACTCATAGGATCCCCTAACCTCATCTCTTATTGATTTCCAAGAGTGAGGATTTTATTTTTTAATTATACTAGACTTGATGATTATCATTGACAGTTATGGTATTTAGGTAAATGGGTTTTATAAACATTTCTATTCTTATTATTATTCACCATAATCAAGAATCTTATTCATGTTGGATTGAAATTAAGTCAAGGACTTCTTGATTTGTAATCTTTTGAATTGGCGTGTGAACTTGGTTTGGGTGATGATGCTCATGACAATCTGTGACCTTGACATCATCATTATTTGGGTAGGAAGTTCCCTGTCATATAGGGATTTATATATGATGTTGTAATGATATGTTTTTTTATTCATTATAACCCATACTTGATATGTGTTTACATGTGGGTGAGTGAGTGTCACCTGTGACCCATTCTTGATACATGATCCTTTCAATTGTATATATCCCCATGAAAACATTTCTTAATATGAATTATTTCCCATTTCCATTACATGTATTTATTGTAATATTATTATAATCTATGGAACATTTTTATAGGTATCAATATGACTAGGTTTCTCAGTTATAGTTATATAGTGCCTTTGTGGGGGGCATGATGACATGATGATGGATACAACCAATGGCTTGTTTGATGGTATGTGTCATGTCATGGGAATGTTTGTTGATATGGGAGTATACCATGAATTGTAATTAAGAATACATATTCTAGAGAAATTAGTGTGGGGTACTATATAGGGGTTATGTTTTATCAAATTATGTAAAACTTATCAGTTGGATATTATAATAATATGATGATAGTGACTGCTATTAGGGTGGGGCATGCCGTGTTCCTGATAATTACCACCATCAGCGTATGGCATGTCGTGTTTCCTTAAAGGTGGATCTTGGGGTCAAGACTTAATAGTGTAGTGATCTTAATAGTGTAAGGACCTGTGGTACATATTTTTATGTGATGTTATATACATATAAAACCTCGTTGACAATAAGATGAAGTGAATGGGGATGGGGTTTATGGAAACATGGTTACCGCATGTTGACTCAGCACATGTGTGATAGTGTGTTTCCCTATGAATTGAATTTATAAGGATATAAGCTATTATATATTCATCTATATGTATGTTAATAATACATTGATGATGTAATGTTGGGTTATATATGCGCACCTTTCATGATAATCTCATTGCGCATGAAAACATCAAGATCAAGGACTCATGGAAGGGAAAAGGCCCAACAAAAGGGTGCTAAGAGATGGAGTATGGTGATCAGGGGTGGTACCAGTATAGACTCCAAATTGATTCCACAATATTTTATTTATTTACCTATCTTTGTCACACTCTTTTTTGGCCTTCGACTTTTTTTTTCCTTGATTTACTATTCTATATGACATGATATACTTTACATTCCAATCATTATAATATTATTTATTTATTTTACTATATTTAGTAGTAATTTTATTTATACTTCTATTTAATAATATTGATATTATAGTCTCCCCACTAATGGCATTCGAATCCTCACTTCTATCTGAAATCCTTTTGTTTACGGGGAGATACGAATGAGGCCACATCGAAATCTAGATTGGATTTTATGATTCAAGTAAGGGTGTTACAATGTAGTATCAAAGGGGATCTTCCATGTTTCACTCTTATTTACTGTATTTTTTTTCAGGGTATAAATAAGTTAGGTTAT
The DNA here is from genome assembly GCA_963277665.1 of Viscum album. Taxonomy (NCBI): domain Eukaryota; kingdom Viridiplantae; phylum Streptophyta; class Magnoliopsida; order Santalales; family Viscaceae; genus Viscum; species Viscum album. The sequence continues at coordinate 1,360,007,463 of OY728141.1, read as the reverse complement.
GTGGTACTCATGTAGGGTAGATACATGTTTTCCAGGACTAAGCAATATGTAATGGACCTCTGAGTTACAATTATTGGAAATATTATTACATTTTTTTTATTACATTTTTATAATGATCTTGAGAATATTATGTTGTTACTATTTAGGGTATTTGGGTGCACTCAAGTGTCATGAAAAGGAACATAGGATCACATTTTAAATACTTGTTGCTTTTGTGTGCTTCATATTATTTTGTTAATTTAATACCACGATTGATCTATATGTTTAAGTTTGAAATATATTCTATATTGTGTGATATATTATGTTATCTTATATGGTGATATATATGTTTTGGAATAATTTATCTAAACTTGATCACGCTTTTCTATTTTGGAAATATATTGTTGTTACTAATATAAAGGTAAGGAGAACCTGAATTTCGATATAAGTAGTTCTAGGAGGGATATTCCAAAGGTTTTTGGGTAGATTCATAGGAAAGACATTGTGCCCTCTCATAGACTGATTAGGATGTATCTAAATGACTTTAGGAATATTGAAGGTTTTCTGTAATTTTTGAAGGTCCGTCGTAGGGAAGTTTTATGGAAATATCGATAGAGGTATCCTAATATGATTATATTTGGGAGGATATATCAGTACCTCCACCAGTGGTGTAGGGGGATGCACCCAAAATATTCTTATGAAGGCATCAATTATTTAGGTAGTATATCCTATTCAGTCAGGATTTTTTTTATTGTTCTTGTACAAGTTGCAATATTTTAGATGTCTACGGTCGATAATGATGAGGGTTTATATCTCTATAATCCACCATAATTTAAGGCTACTAGAGGCCCATAGGATTAAAAGGATAGAATTAAAATTAATGTTACCATTTTTAATCTCTTTCAGATACCAATGGATAAATGAGTGGTTCTAGTGTAATTCCCATTCTGAGGTCCTATTAGGTGATGATGGAATGCCATGATTTTGAAATGTATAAAATAGGGTCTTAAATTATTGACCTTCAATAAGATATTTCTCAAAAATAATTCCAAATATGATGAAGTTTTACCATTATCTTGAGTTTGTAGATTTTAAATTTGGATATATGTTTGTCTCTTAGTATTCTAATCCTTTCACAGAGCTAGTATTCTTCTCCCCTCTTCTGGATGAAAATGAGTTACCAATGGACTAGAATTATAGGATATGATATTTTCCAATGATAAAATAGTATATTTAACTTATTCATCTAATATCATACCTGGAGGTTTTATTCATGGACCTTTTTATTGAGAATGTCTTAGAAGATGAATGGTTAACATGATTACTTCTATTTCTTAGAGTACCGATGACTATTATTTATCTCACTAATATATGATCCCTTTTTAATAGTTGGTAAAGGAAATATTATTAGGATTTATAAGTTAACAAAAATATGGGTTAGTGTAAGAATTCCTCACAATCCTCTATTATAGGTAATTCTACAAGGTACACCAATTAAGGGAAAAGAGGTATTTTTTAGCAATGCATGTAGGATGATGCCAATAGAGTTCCACCAATGTGTTAAGGCTAGTAATATTCAGTGTTTTATTTTGAAGGATTATCAGAATGGTTTTAGGATAATTGAGAAATCTAGGGGTGGAGCACCTTAATATAGGATAAAAACTCCATAGAGTTCAATGAATTTGGGGAAAGGGAGGGAAGATGTTGTTAGCCAAGTTTTTGTAGTGAGCTGATGGTGGTGAGGGACTTTCATTGATTTGATGTATGGTCATGTTCACCTCTATGATATTGACTACTTTGTTTGATATTGTCTCTTCCCATAAATTATATCTATTCAAGTGGTATATGGGATGGACATACCAGTTAGAATATCCTTGAACATTCGTTGTTGTGGAACACCATAATAGACTAATGATGACCATATTCAGAGGTGTCTGACATGTCCTTTAGTGATCACTAGATGAAGGAATTTTTGTAATTTCATGATTCTTGATATAACTAGGTTAAAATAGATCTTTCAGACAGATTGTATTACTAGGTATCATACACATATCAACTATTATTGGTGACTGGTATCCATTACATTTCTTAATAGGGAAATGTTTATAATGATTGGTGAGTGGGAGTTTGTATATGTTTGAGTGTTCCTATATTTGATTTATATTGTATATATTATGGATGAATTTATAGGAATAGAAATTTATATACGTTCAATGTTATACCCTATGTAGGTATATCCTATTATTGATCTTGATATGGATATGCTTTTGGAAGAATATTCAGTTCAAGCACCTGACATAAAATTTGAGTTCAAAATATTACTATTATCTAGGGCACAACATATTTGAACACATATTTATTTTATGTAAAAAAATAAATTGATAGGAACTCAATGTTCAACAAGATTACAAACAACATAAGTGATATATTAGACCATACACATCTCCCTAAGGTTCTCCCATGTTTTTTTTCCAAAAATTCCAATGATACTCTTGAAATATATGTGTATTATGAAAAAAATTCATGGTGAAAGTGATGATACTATATCCTTTTCTTATGATCAATGATTTTTTCTATTAGTTTCAAAGAGACCATTTATTTTTCTTGATTTACATATGTTAAAGTAGTTATTAGTTTCATTTCATCAAGGGAAACTTACCAAATATGAATTTTAAGAGTAGGTATGGTCCATATAAGTTCCTATGATTCAATTAAGTTTCAAAAACTCTCTAAACTTTTTCATATACCTCATAAAATATTCTTTCACACATATACCACCTCATTCATCGTGGTGATTGTTGATGACTTCCTCACATTTTCAAAGGCCATAGAGCTTAATGTCAGGAATCTCGATTTATTATTGAGTAAAATTCAAGAACATAAGATTTATGATAAGATTTAAAAGTTTCAGTTTCGGATTGTAGAGGTATATTTCCTTGGGTATATAGTGTTAGAGACTATAATTTATGTAGACTTGAAGAAGGCAGAGGAAATGATATCCTTGATTCACCCTCTGAATGTATTTGAGATTATGATTTTCCTTTGATTAATAAGGTGATACTGATGTTTCATCCAGGATTATTCTTATTTTAAATTCCCTATTAGAACTCTAACCATTCAAGTGGTGATGTTTTAGTGGTTAAAGATACCTCAAGAAGTGTTTTTTGAGCTAATGTGAAATTTGAAGGAATCCATAGTGCTGAATTTTATAGAACTTGGGATGGGATATGTGGTCTTTTTCAAAACCTCAAGAGTTTTATTAGGATATTTGCTAATAACAAAAGATCGGATAATAGATTATGGGCCTCTCCATTTATGACTCCATGAGTTGAAGTGTCCAAAAAATCACTCATATTTGGATGTTTCTGTCCTCACATTGATATGTTGGAGAAAATATATATTTTTAGATAGGTATTTTATTTATATTGAACACACATTCCTTGATATATCTATATTCTATGAGACCATAATACGAGAAAGAGGTACATAGTGGAGTATCTACATATTTTTGACATCGTGATGGATTTTTCACAAGGAAAGTGAAATTTTATTGATGATTCTCTTATAATAAATATAAAGGATTCATAGAATCTTAAAGAGTGTCCTTCAGAGGAATAATGGAATCTGATGTGTTTATTCACCCATTAGATGATGAATATGACTGAGGAAAAATTAGTAGTGACATATGAGCCATTATTTATCATGTAAACTTTAGTGAACTATATGAAGGCCATCCAGATTTTATATTCAAAATTCATTGTTTTTTTATAATGGTTGGTAGGAGATGATTCATCACCAGGTTGGACCATAGAGGATGAAAATGTAATTTATTTCTATAGGGATGTTTTCATTCTTATTTCCAATATAGAAGATATTATCAGATAATTCTACTCCCCACATTGGACACTACATACTAAGTTGATGAGGATATACCATGTCATACGATTATAGATTTGGTAGCGGGTTTGAAGTGGGATATTATTGGTTTTGTTTTCTATTGTCTTAAATGCAAGAGAGTGAAGGAATAGAATCAACATCATTATGGTTTATGCTTGATAGTTCTAGTACCCATGTGTAAATAGTATAATTTCATGATGGTTTTTTTATTTGGTTACCAAGCACCCCAATGGATCATGTTTTTTTATGGGTGATTATTGATCAAAAGACTAATGTGGAACATTCCGTACCAAATCGAAAAGTTTATTCTCTATATGAGCTTAGAATTATATATGTGCTTGAGATTTTAGGTTTTATTAATGTTCTATTTATCATTATATTAGTTAGGGATGAAAGTTTTACAAAATGGTTATGGAAGGTCACACAGAAGGCCATTGGAACTTAGCTAAATTTGAGAAGGAAAATCATTTATAGATAGATGGGAAATCATTGAGAATGATACAAATTATTGGGATTTTTTTGATAATATCTCTTATATTTTTTGGGATCATGGGATGGGGATTTTTCTTTTGTGTGTTTTTCATTTTATAATAGTTATGTGGATTATTTCTATATGGAACCATATAAGTCTCCATATGGTCGACCATTCCACTCATTTCTATGTTAGAATGAGGTAGGTTAATAAGCTATACCTAACTGATCCTAGTGTTTCAGAAACTAAATAGAGTAATGTTGTTCTAGAAGCTTTTGGTAACCACTCAGAGTAAACATTGATTGTAGGAAAACTATATCTGGAAACCATTAAATATCACTATCGATGATTTTTCTTTCTTGTGGGTTACTCCTTGGTTGGGTCACCGACTTCTTCAGAAGAAATGAATGTTGGTTACAAGGTTTATTAAACTATTTAAGACCATAAATCATATATAGGTAGTGGAATACTATTTGGGTCTTCCCCAGCATTATAGAGGTATGCATGATGGGTTGAAAATATCTCACCATTGAATATATATGTCTGATCCTATGAATGATGTAGAATTTAAGGACTTTAAGTTAGAAATAGACAAGTCTTTCATGGAGTTACCAATGAAGATCATTGGACATAGCATTAATTATTAATGGGGGAAGACGATTATACCTTTTTAAAAATTATTGAGGAAAATATAGGTCCACTAGAAAACATGGGAGAAGGAGATAGATGTATGTGCATAATAGCCCGAGTTATTAGAATTTATATTCAAATATACTTTGTCGGGATTTTAATTTTTTATAGTGGAAGAATTGTAACACCCTTATTTAGGGTGGATATGTTAATATAAGATCATGATTTTCATAAGTGACGTTTTTAAACCATTTGATGGTTGACTCTAGGGTCTAAAATTTAATGTCTCAGCCCTGGTGCCATGAACCAGTGCCCCGAGCTAGACTGCCACAGGACCTCAGGCACCCGTCCCCATATGCCAGAGGCTGTCGACTAGAAGCGAGGGTTTGGTAAGTCAGTCGTGGGGAGACTATACCCTATTTTATCAAAGTAAACACCAGCCACAATAATAAACAATATCATAATACTATATAATGATAATAAAAACCAACATCTGAATATTATGAAATAGGAAATGAAAATATCAAACTGATACAGAAAACATGTCATGTTGAATTATGTGTTAGGTGTCAGAAATGAAACCTGAAAACTAAAGACAAAGGAGACACCAAAGTAGTCCCCAGACCATGTTTAGTTCCCTCACCATTCCACATCCTGAATTCTTCCATTTAACTGAAGTCCTTTTCCCTTAACCTATCTAGAAAAACAATACAAAAAGTCTACTCAGGTAATGATTAGGAAGCCCAAGTAGGGTGTCAGTACAACTCAGTAGGTCACCACCAAGGACATCTAAAACAAATCCAGTCAATAATAGTGTATGCAGTTGTATAAAGAATAAAAATAAGTAAGAGAGTAAACAGTTTACATTTATTTAATAGTCCCTTATTTAATTGCATACACCTCCAGGTTCCCATGGACACCCGTATCTCAGTACCTACTTCGGCCCATGCTAGAGTCTGAACAATTTTACATTATCAATTCTCAATTTATTTAAACTAATGTGAATTTAATTTCCATTCTAATTCAATCAATATTACCTCTAATTTGAACCATAGTCAAATGTCAATTAATGGGTGTATAATTCCATGTCTATCACCCTTGTGAGTATTGGGAGCATCAGTCCATGTCCCACAGCCCATGGGTATTTGCAGTATCAGTCTATGTCCCATAAATAATCTTTTTACGCATGATTGGTGTAGAACTTCATGTCTATCACCCCGTGAGTATTTAGAGCATCAGTCCCTCTCACACTACCCATTTATCAATAAAGAACATATATCACATACATCAAATTTTTGAAGATTAATCAACATTAATATTTCATAACAATTGTACATGTCACATGTATCACAACATCACATTAATTAATTCAACAACTAATTAATCGCAATAACACATTAATTAATTCCACAAATAATTAATCACATATTCCCATTAATTTATTTAACAATTAATTAATCACATTGTACCATTAATTAATTTAATAATTAATTAATAATACCATCACATTAATTAATGTTAATCAATAATCAATAAATTTCCACAACTTGAAATCTAATAATTAATTCTATAATTAATAATCTCATTTACAATATAAATAACTTCTAATTAATTATAAAATTAATTATCTCGAATCAACTATTTAAATATGTCATAATTAATTAAACAATTAATTACTCAACTTACAAATCCCATTGCCTCATAATTAATTCAAACCTTAATTATTCAACCTTATTAAATCAATATTTCAACCATCCACATTATTTAATTTATCAATTAATTAATCTAATTCACTCAATTGCACCTTTATAGAAATTATGATTAATTAATTCACCAATTAATTAATCTAACACATTCAATTACTTCAACACAAATAATCTCTATTAAATAATCATTCAATTAATTAATCAGACTCATCCAATTATTATAACACAACCATCCACATTAATTAATTATCCAATTAATTAACCTAACTCATTAAATTGTGTCAAAACAACAATCCCCATTAACTAATTCTCCAATTAATTAATTTAACTCAAAAATCATAACATTTCATTGATTAATTAATTTACTAATTAATAAATTCAAATTATTCCAATTAATTAATTCCTCAATTAAATAATCTAACTCATCCACTTCAATTAATTCACCTCAATAATTAACTAATTATGCAACTTCAATTAAGAAATTCATCAATTAATTAATTCTATTAATTAATTGAATAATTAAATAATCCATGTTTTCTAATAAATAATTTTTCAATTAATTGTGAAAAATAAATAAATTAATCAATCAATTATTTAATTCCATTATTCAATTCAATAATTAATTAATCAAAAAATTTTATTAATTAATTTTTCAATTAATTAATTCTATTATTTAATACAACAAATTAAATAATCACATTTATTCATTAATTAATTATTTAATTAATTAATCTCATTATTTAATTAAACAATTTAAATAAACACATTTCTTACGTTAATTAATTTTTCAATTAATTAATCAAAATTTTCCATTAATTAATTTCATAATTAAATAACCAAATCCATCATAAAAAAATATTAATGATTACTTCATTACTTAATTATTTAAACCATCCAAATTAATCAATCGCATCATGACCATTTGTTAAATCTAAAATTAATGAACCAATTCCACCATAAAAAATCCTCATAATTAATCTATCAATTAATCATTTAAACCAACTAATTTTATACAAAATTTTACAATTCCCCCCAAATTAATTAATTTAACCAATTAATTAATTGAGTATAGAAAAATTCAATTGTTAATCAAAACATAAAATTTCTATGCTCACATAAACATAATAGAATCGAGACTATGGGATTGGAATTTATACCACCTACCTCAAATATGATCAACATGTGATATGAATCCAACATCGCTAACAACGCGTTATTTCATCAACTGATAGAGGAGAAATTAAATAAAAAGGAATAAGTAGTTTAATAAAAATATGCTCAAAATACTTCATTTTCTATGAAAACAAATTTAATATGATTCATCCTCTTATCAAGATGAATCCAAGTCCCCTAACGGGGCATCAATATAATCAATATCTAAAATGATATTGATTATTAAAGTCTGGATCAAGTGGAAATGACGAACGGATGAACACCAAAAAATGCACGGTTTCTACTAATAAATATTTTATAACAATATCATATATAATAATCATATAAAAAATACATAATATTACTTTTTAATTATCCTTGATATTATTTCACAATTATTATTTTCCAATACTACATAATGATAATTATTAAAAGATAATTTCATCAAATTTTTCTTAGATAATTTCTTTTAAAACCAATGAAATTATCATTTTAAAAAATAGAATTATCATTTATAAAATAAATATCCTTTTCTATTTTTACCAACCATAAATTTTTTTAAAAAACATAGAGGAAAGGAGAAAATAGAAAGATAAAAAAATAATTATAAAAATAAAATAAACATGACCGTATTGTGGTGCATCAGGTCGAGGCGCAAAAAGAAGAGTTGGGAAATAGGTGTTTCGCGCATCGAATCTCCTCAGAGGAAGAAAAAAAAGTCTCACAGTCTACTCAAGTGAAAACCAAAGTTGTTTTCAAATGTATAGACCCAAACCAAACCACAACCGAAAGGTTTAGGTAAATAAAACCCCAAGACCCATACTGTTCATTTTCTCAAGAATTAAAACCCTATATTAATCCATCATTTCAACTGAAAAATGATGATGGATGATATTAATTTACCACATTAATGTTTTGGTGTTTGAAATGATAAAAAATGCTTAAGAAATAAAGCTTTTGGAATTCTCTATGCATAAAAAATGGAGGTATCCCATTGGAGAATATTACTTTAACATCAAAACGCAAAATCCAATTTATTTTAATTAATATAATAAATTAATTATTTAACATAAATAATAAATGTTATCAAAATATGTTGCACATAAAATTTATACTCCATATAAGGTAAACCCCCCATTTTAGACACATCGGGGGTCTCATATTTCTCATACAACACACGGTATGTGAGTTATTATTGATTTATTCTTTAAAAAATGGAATAAATAATTAATTAAAATAGAAGGTTTATTTCTAGGGAGTGAGTCATCCAGACACTCATTGCAATGAAATACCTTGTCTAGGTTAAACCCCTCATTCCAGATCAACTGGTGGTCTCATATTTCCCATAGGATGCACTGTTTGATAGATATTTAATTATTTTTAAGAAAATAATATATAAAATATTATTTAATAAAATTAACTCATAAGAAAGACATCCAAACGTCTGACACCTACATATGTCATACACTACCTAGGGTAAGCACCACATTTAGGATCTAACAGTAGTCTCAGGTTTTTCTTATAACAAACCATTTTAGAGTTATTCAATTTTTTTGAATAAATTTTTTACACTTACTAAAATATTATTAATATTTTTGTTTCACCTTCACTGAGGCTTTATGGGTCACAGAATCTCACGCAATTCAATGTATGACTCTGAAAAAATTCCAATAAAAATATTACAATATCTTAACTGGGAATTATTTCTCATGTAAGCATTTAAACATTTAATAAGTTGTTTCACCAAAAAAATTTATATTTTTTAACATAAATTATTTATAATCTATAAAAAGTAATAACACAATGGAAAAACGTATTTGGTATAAGTATGGAATCATACAATATTCTCACCTTATAACAGCGCGTCCTCGAGATTTACTCCCAAGCACCTTTATGAACAACCAAGTTCTTAAAATCTACCTACCTTGGAAGCTTTGTTAATCCCTCATGTCAAGTAGCTCAATAAAGTTGTTTTTATCAACCTCCATTCAATCCTGAGAACCTTATATGTAAATTGAAAATGATGTAATTCATAATAACAAGCTTCAAATATATATAGTTTAATATGAAAAACTTCTAAGGGGCCCCATATCCAACCAAAATATATTAATTTAGCTACGTATAAAGCCAGAGCATTCTCAGTGTGCCTAGGACGATGGTATGATAGGGGACATGATCATTACTAATTAAAAGTACACTAATAATTTGTCTATAAATACCTACAAAAATATTTCATCATTGATGTTACCTCACACTATGGAAACACAATAACTTGTTTGAATGTCTTAGCTCCCATTCCCAGCAACATCCCACTACAATGTTTCAAAATTATATGATCATTAATACAACACATAACTAAGTTCTAAATCCAGGAATTCTATCTACCCAAACTATCTCCATCATGGGTCAGACGAACAAAATTAATGTTTTTTTTCAAAACCATTAGTATAGCTAACATGATGGATTGACACAAAACCATAACAAGTATTTCCCCTATATTCTTCCACACGGTCAAAATTGATGCACTGTCTCTACCATTAAACATACTAGACCTAGGCCATGGTTAACAAGGGTATACACATTATCATTTTTCAATTTTATCATTTAGACACCGATTTAATTTCATCTAGAATCATTTCATAATATCTCTCAATTTCACATTAGGCACTATTTTCATTTTTATTCCATAAGCAAGTAAAAATAGTTTAACTTCACCAAATTACCGAAAACCCATTTTCTTGTGCGTTCCTATAATGATGTATGTCAAAAAATAATCTTGAGTGCCTAGAATTATGCATGAATACTCAACCCTCATACCATACTAGGCCACATGTAAATCTCATAAAATCACCAAAACATTAATCACACCACACAAAAAGTGCGTCAACAAAGTTGAAATAATATTCAACTGTAATAGAAAACAAAAATAACAATAATCCCACCCTCGGTAAATTGGTCCTGCCCCATATATGGGGTAACTGATCCCATACCTACGCTCGTAACAAATCCCCAACTCTTCCTAGTATCCAATACACCATTCCGAAACTATAATACAAAAGAAGAAAAAGAAAACATCCTCTGATACCACTTTGTAATGTCTTGGTTCGGGTGTCATGCACTAGTTCCCCAAGCTGGAATTCCATATGACCTCAGTCGCGCCTCCCCATATGCCAGAGGCTGCCGACTAGCAGTGAGGGTCTGGTAAGTAAGTCGTGGGTAGACTATACACTCTTTTACTTGAGTAAACACCAGAAAAAATAATTTACAATAGCATAATCATATTTAAATACAAGAAAACTAATATCTAAATATTACAAAGAACGAAAGTACAATATCACACTGAAATAGAAAACATGTCACGTGGAAGTATGTATTAGGTGTCTAAAATTTAAACTGAGAAGAAAAGACATCGAAGACACCCAACAGGGCCCCGAACCACATTTGGTTTCCCCACCCTGATTCATCCCAAATTCATCCATCTAACTCAAGGTCTTTTCCCTTAACCAATAATGAAAAATAAAACAAAAAATATACTCAGGTACCGATCAGGAAGCCTGAGTAGGGTGTGAGTACAACTCAGTAGGCCACCACCAATGGAGTATAAAACAAATCCAGTCAATAATAGTGTATCTAGTAGTATAAATAACAAAAAAAACTAATAAAGTAAACACTTTTCAAATATTTAATAATACTTTATTTAACCACATAAAACCCTAGGATCCCATGGATACCCATATCTCAGTACCTACTTCAGTGTGTGCTAGAGTCTGATCCATTTTTCATTATCAATTAACTGTTCATTTAAACCAATGTGCTTTCAATTTTCTTTCCAATTCAATTAATATTACCTCTAATTGGAACCATAGTCCAAAGTTAATTAATGGGTGTAGAATTCCATGTCTAGCACCCTTGTGAGTATTAGGAGTATTAGTCCATGTCTCACAACCCATGAGTATTTGAAGCATCCGTCCATGTTCTATAAATAATATTTTTATGCATGATTGGTGTAGAACGTCATGTCTATCTCCCCAGGATTATTTGGAGCATTAATAACTATCTCACAACCTATTCCTCAATAAAGAACATATATCACATACATCACATTATTCAAGATTAATCAACATTAATCTTTTATTAAACTGTACAGGTCACATGCATCACAACATTACATTAATCAATTAAATAATTAGTTAATTAAACAAATAATTAATCACATATTCCCAATAATTAATTTAACAATTAATTTATCATATTTTCCCATTAATTAATTCAATAATTAATTAAGAATATCATCACCTTAATTAATGTTAACCAATAATCCATCAATATCCACGACTCGAAATCTCATAATTATTTCTACAATTAATTATCTCATTCACATATCAATAACTTCTAATTATCTATAAAATTAATTATCACGAATCATATATTTCAATATCACATAATTAATTAAACAATTAATTACTGAACTTATAATTCTCATTACTTCATAATTAATTCAACTATTAATTATTCAACCTTATCAATTTAATATGTAAAGACCCGTATCCTGACGTACATGGACATTACATTACTTTTGCGGAATACATAGTACATAACAAAAACACACACACAAGGATCGTAATAGTTTAGTGTCTTTGGAAACTCGGAACGTAATCTTCTAATCGTGGTGAAAGATCTTCAATATCTCCCATAAAGATCATCCCTTTTTTTACCTAAAAACCTTTCTTTATATCCTGGGGAAAAGAAAACATAAAAGGGTGAGCTCAAATGCTCAGTAAGGGTAAACAAAAGAAATATCAATCACATCATATACATAAGAACATTGCCTTTGGAAATCTTAACCTGCAAAAGAGCTCATAATATCATAACATGGGATAAATCATAGAAGTGAAAATGAGATCAAAATAATCATAACACGAAACTTAAAACTTTGTGGCATGCACACATAATCATGGAAAATCATTTCTTGTTAGTCATGACTCATTTCCAAGACTATCTTAGTGGACAAAGTCCCTTTCTGAACCGAGTTCACTCCTCGTTTCAGTCCTGTATCACTGAACCGAAATAACCTTCCGTTCCAGCCATGTCTATCTCATGAGATATAAAATCTTTACCCAATGCATTGGAGGGAGATATAGGTCCCACCCATATTATAATTAATCCTTTCTTATGTGTGCCACATAATCATAAATCATACATCATCGCATAACCCATGTAATAAAAATGGGATTATTAAACAACATGACATCATAAAACAATTCATATAAGATAAAGGAATTCATAAACATAATTCCATCACAAAATAGTCAAATCAATGTAAAAATATGGATAGAAACAGAACCCTTTATTATCTTAGATGGAAAATAATTTTGATAAAACACTTGAATTGAATTCCTGAGGAAAATATCCTTTCTTCTTCAAAATCAATTTCTTTTCACAAAACATCATGCAATTTTAAAAGAAAGAGATTTTATTGAAAATAGTCATGAAATATTTTAGAGGAAGATTCATGAAAATAAGGCTTTATAAAACAGTAGAAATCCGTTCGTGCCATATAAGTTAAAAAAAACATTCTTCGTACTTTTGTCGGAAAAAGTCAAAAAGTACCTCGTACGAAAAAACGACAAAAGATTCCTTTCATACATATTACTATAAACTCACCGAAGGGTAAAAATGGAATTAAATAATTGTAGGTGGATGGAAATAATATTACATATTGATGAAACATGGACGTGGATGATAAAATACACCCCAGTAAATACTTACGAATAAACAATCTCGGATAAAAATGAGATTGTGATATTTCCCTTACCTTATGTCCGACTTTCTTTGTAAGTGTCCAAACCTCCTGTATAATGATTTAAATCATGTTATTGACTTATTCCAGAATCATATTTATTGTTATGATATCATATATGGTTCACTTATGACATTATATTACCCGTTCTTTTGTAAATTCCATGTTAAAGAAGCGTTTTGGGTAAAATCGTTTCATTTATCGTAGGTGTTTTTACTTGTTGTTCTTGACATCATTATTACTTATATCATGATTTACTTACTTCCAGAATATAAAATATGATTTATATATCATATATATTCAGTATATATATATATATATATAATAGATAGATAAATAAAATGAAAAACACTGTTCATGGAGACGGTAGTCCGTACGTACGCATGAACGCTGTTTTACTTTCCTTATTGTCTTGAAATGGAAGTAAGTAGATGACATACATATATATATATATATAGATAAATCCAGTAGCTTTATAAAGTCATATATTTCATTATTATTTCTTATATATACTTTATAATCATTCTTAAATGGTTAACATGGAGAATGAATCTCATCGCGTCGTGGAGACGGTATTCCGTACGTACGCATGCGCGGTGATTTCTTTTTCCATAGGATGGATAGATGGTGAAATAGGGTTGTTTCATACTTATAATAACATATCAGTATATGAGTGATACTGATGTTATTACTTAATAATGAAACAACCTAAGAAGAAGAAGTGGAAGAAGAAATAAAGATGAAAGAATTGGTAACGGTAATTACCTCTTCTTTGAAGCGCCTCTTTGAGACCTCCTCTTAGGGCACTAAAATTGGTCTTTGAGGAAGACCAGAACCTCTAGGATGTTTCTAGGGAAGTGGAGAAGAGATTTTGGCAGGGTTTGTCCGAGCTTGAGTGCTCAATTTGGTGTGAGGAGGAGGGGGAGGAGGTGCCCTTTTATAAGGGAGGAGAGGGGCACCTTAGGAATATCTCAAAATATTATTTTATATTAAAGTCAAAATCGGTTTATAATTGTTAAAAAGGGTATTATTTCGAAGCTAAAGTGGGGAAGGGTTGAAATCATATCAACCAATAAGATTTAGACAAGTTTAGGGTATTATTTTAACCTTATCAATTAGATTTAACTCTAAGTTAAATAATTTAACTTTTACCATGTGTTTTTGTTTTCTTTCACTATATGGTTAATAAACTTACTATATCATGCCAAACGAACCCCAAATTGTTTATTATTAATATATATATCCTTATCTAAGTCATTTGGCCGAACCTTAGATTTTTAGGAATAAAATAACAATTAATAATATAATATTTGATTTAAAAACTATTTTGTGTCAATTTTGACACTATTTGATATATGATTTTTGTTAAAGTCATAACAGAATTAAATGTTCGAACCAAGTTGATTAAATCAACATTAATATATCATAGTAACCTAGAAAATTAGTGGAATTCATAAAAAATCTCAAATTACATTTATTTTGGTGTTTATAACATCAATTATGTCAATATTTCATTAATAAGATAATTACTGCATCATCGTTGTGTCATAAATAAATTAACTTATTTTATGTATAAAAATTACAAATAAAATACCATCATGTAGAAAATTATTTTAGATTTCTAATGAATATTTATAATCTAAAATCCAACTTATATAACCCTATGTAACAATTGGTTTTCTAAAAGATATATGCTTGTGTCATTTTTGTATTCATTTTAACTTAATTAAAATAAAGTGTCATTATCACTTACAAGTGGATCAATGGGGTCCCAAAATCGACCCAAAGATTCCCATGGTCGACCATGTATCAACCAATGGGGTTAAGACACGTTTTAGGGTAATTTAATATTATTATAATATAATTTTTTAACCCTTATTTACCGGATTTACCCTTAACCATGGTAAATAAAATATTTACCGCAGTAATTATTCAAAATGTCGAAAAATAAAAGTTATCTATTTACACAATTTGAAAATCCTGATTCCAAATATGGAATCCATTTTTCTAAATTCAAAACACAGAAGTGGCAGAAATTAATTTAAAATTAATCCCGTTGTCGAATAAAAACGGGTTTTTGTTTAAAACATTGCAAAAGATTGAATTGATTTAACCTACGAATTCAAGGTAAAATCAATGCTAATGACAAACATTATATTAAATGGTAAAAATATATTCTATTTATACTTTAAAACCATTAAATATTATAATTTAACCACATAAGATATTACGATGAAAAAAGTTGTTTTTAATTAAAATATAGCGTGTTTTTACTATTCATTAAAATATGAAATTTATCGAAAAAATATCAAAACATTATCTAATGTAAATTTTTACATCCTGATTCAAGAGAAGAATTTTATTTTGTCAAATTGAACATATAAACATGTCAAAAACTAGATTTAAGGTGGGTGCGCCATCAAAAGGTGGCAAAACTGCATTTTTTGAAAAATACTTATTTTACCTGAAAAATTTATTTTGTTCTTATAACATGTTCTAGAAAATGTGTAAGATAAATAATAATGTTATAAAATTAAAAATTTAGTTAATACTATTCATAACGGCTAGTTCATGACAATATTATAAAATATCATTGTTTATTAAAACCCGGTATTGCGTACAACACACGCTATCGAGGAAGGTCGCGATTGCGTGTAATGCAAGCCAAGTCAGGGTTGCGTGTTGTGAAAGAATCCTTCCTTGTTTCGTATAACAGAATCCAACCATATTCCATTTATACATTTAATATATATATATATATATATATATATATATATATATACTCAATGTTGCATTGAATAACTATTATCAAAATTGTGTGTAACACGGTCCAAGAATAGTGTTGCATATACTGCAAGCTAATATGGTGTTGCGTATAGCACAAGGTAATCTTGGTGTAGAATACAACACAAGACATTAATTAAATTAAAAGAATATTTTTCATAAAATCTCGGGGTGTTACATTCTACCCCCCTTAAAATGAATTTCGCCCTCGAAATTCATCGGGGTTTCAAAAGTTTCTTTAATAGAAACCCACATCGTAAAAAGGAATACCAAAACTTATCTTTAAAAACAAATGTATGAAACGTAACGGTTACCCAAATAAACTAATCACTGGGTTTCCACATAGGTGAAAATATGGATATGGAAGAGAAATCTAACCATCATGTTCTGATGGAGAGTGGTAGAGAACATGGCTATGGAAAAGCCAGTAATTACAAATCCATAGATTTGTGATGATATAAGGTACCATCTGATTCCTCGGGTATAAGATCACTAGGACAACATTTTTGGTTTTCAAGATCATTTCCCTAAAGTTGAAAATTTGAATTAGAATAAATACTTACTTTATTTTGGAACAATCTCACTGTTGTTCGTGCCTTGAACAATTTCCACTTCATCTCTTAAATAAATGAAGTTGAATTTGTTATTCGTGAAGTGTTAGCAGATAATGTGATAGAATGACGGGTCATTCCATCTGTCTCAAACAAAAGGTTAGCAAAAATTATATACATAAGTTGATCTATAGTGAGATTAATCATATATGGTTCCTAAAAAGAACTTATACTTCATATATCATACCGCTTAATAAAATAAAACTAATTTCTACTAAACAGGGACTTCCTGTAGGTCATTGGTAGGCGATAAAGGCCAGTCGCACTTCGGTTGTGGGTTCGATTCCTACAGCCTTGTCCAAAGCGATGGGATGTCGCCCGTCCTGCAGGTTGTCCTTTTTCTAAAACTACGTTACTATAACATCCCATCAATAATATCGAAAATCTTTTATCCTTAAACAATACTAACTTATGTCCAACATAATCCAGTCTAATCATTAGGCTTATACGTAATACTGCAGTCCACTCTCATAATATAGTGAAAACGATTACCAGAGATTTAATACCATCGTTGATCCCCATATATCATAAGATATGTCTTGTTGGTTACATTCCAAACATTCAAAGGCCTTAATCATGTATTCTCTTGAATACCTTAGTGAAAACATGAATGCAGTTAAAATTTAACTCTTTCCACATACCAAAATCCAAAAATTCTATATACTCAAACCATGATATAACCTTCTCCTTATATCAGTCATGAGCTCATGAATAAAATCAAACACCTCATTATCTTATTATTCCTTCGTTATGCTCATATCATCTGTTTACCAAAAATGTCTCAATCACTTTTCATGGTTACCGGTACCATAAAATTATTGAAAACCACAATAGATCAAAACATAAATATTTCTGTACACCATAAAAGTACCTCAACAACATTATTCTTGAATACCAATACATAAACACTTCAGTCCATCCACTTCAATGACTGTCCTGGAATTAGTCCTTCCTTGATTTAGAAGTATCTTTTTAGGTCAGGGCATTGAGTTGGGTAATGCCCATGTTCTCCACAAATAAGACATTGAACTCCATAACAATCTGTCACTCTATGACCCATTTCTCCACACAGATAACATCGGTCCCTCCATTTGAGGTATTCCTCAAGGTTCTTCTTCCCTTCTTTAGAAATCTCAATCTTCATTTCTTTATACTCCTCAACATGCGAACATGCATAATAGTCTATCTTCCTCTTCTTTGATGAATTAGGCATACCAATAAATTTCACCTTGTTAATCATATATCATGATGACTGATTCGGCATAATCACAACATCTTTCTCTTTAGGCATTACACAATTTTGTTGCTCATAGTCACCAATTTATCCATTGGATTCAATGTTAACCGAATTCCTTTTGGTTCCCTCCATTAACTAAAACACAAAAAGAATCTTGTGAGAGGCAAAAATCATGCTAGGGAAAACAACATAATAAAGGGGGAGTACCTTCAATATCTAACATCTTAGGTTTAATTCTATGATCGTTAGCGTAGTTCTAGTACTATAACCTATACGTATACTTAACCTTAGGGACATCCCTAGACACACCGTAGAAATATCTCTAGGGATCTCACTAACGTTTTCGCATCCTAGTTTCCAAAGGTTGACTAAACCATTCCTCTGATACCAACTGTAAAGACCCATATCCTGACGTACATGGACATTACATTACTTTTTCGTAATACTTAGTACATAACAAAAACACACAAACAAGGATCGTAATAGTTTAGTGTCTTTGGAAACTCGGAACGTAATCTTCTAATCGTGGTGAAAGATCTTCAATATCTCCCATAAAGATCATCCCTTTTTTTTACTTAAAAACCTTTCTTTATATCCTGGGGAAAAGAAAACATAAAAGGGTGAGCTCAAATGCTCAGTAAGGGTAAACAAAAGAAATATCAATCACATCATATACATAAGAACATTGCCTTTGAAAATCTTAACCTGCAAAAGAGCTCATAATATCATAACATGGGATAAATCATAGAAGTGAAAATGAGATCACAATAATCATAACACGAAACTTAAAACATTGTGGCATGCACACATAATCATGGAAAATCATTTCTTGTTAGTCATGACTCATTGCCAAGACTATCTTAGTGGACAAAGTCCCTTTCTGAACCGAGTTCACTCCTCGTTTCAGTCCTGTATCACTGAACCGAAATAACCTTCCGTTCCAGCCATGTCTATCTCATGAGATATAAAATCTTTACCCAATGCATTGGAGGGAGATATAGGTCCCACCCATCTTATAATGAATCCTTTCTTATGTGTGCCACATAATCATAAATCATACATCATCGCATAACCCATGTAATAAAAATGGGATTATTAAACAACATGACATCATAAAACAATTCATATAAGATAAAGGAATTCATAAACATAATTCCATCACAAAATAGTCAAATCAATGTAAAAATATGGATAGAAACAGAACCCTTTATTATCTTAGATGGAAAATAATTTTGATAAAACACTTGAATTGAATTCCTGAGAAAAATATCCTTTCTTCTTCAAAATCAATTTCTTTTCACAAAACATCATGCAATTTTAAAAGAAAAAGATTTTATTGAAAATAGTCATGAAATATTTTAGAGTAAGATTCATGAAAATAAGGCTTTATAAAACAGTAGAAATCCATTCGTGCCATATAAGTTAAAAAAAACATTCTTCGTACTTTTGTCGGAAAAAGTCAAAAAGTACCTCGTACGAAAAAACGACAAAAGATTCCTTTCATACATATTACTATAAACTCACCGAAGGGTAAAAATGGATTTAAATAATTGTAGGTGGATGGAAATAATATTACATATTGATGAAACATGGACGTGGATGATAAAATACACCCCAGTAAATACTTACGAATAAACAATCTCGGATAAAAATGAGATTGTGATATTTCCCTTACCTTATGTCCGACTTGCTTTGTAAGTGTCCAAACCTCCTGTATAATGATTTAAATCATGTTATTGACTTATTCCAGAATCATATTCATTGTTATGATATCATATATGGTTCACTTATGAGATTATATTACCCGTTCTTTTGTAAATTCCATGTTAAAGAAGCGTTTTGGGTAAAATCGTTTCATTTATCGTAGGTGTTTTGACTTGTTGTTCTTGACATCATTATTACTTATATCATGATTTACTTACTTCCAGAATATAAAATATGATTTATATATCATATATATTCAGTATATATATATATATAATAGATAGATAAATAAAATGAAAAACGCCGTTCATGGAGACGGTAGTCCGTACGTACGCATGAACGCTGTTTTACTTTCCTTATTGTCTTGAAATGGAAGTAAGTAGATGACATAGATATATATATATATACATAAATCAAGTAGATTTATAATGTCATATATTTCATTATTATTTCTTATATATACTTTATAATCATTCTTAAATGGTTAACATGGAGAATGAATCTCATCGCGTCGTGGAGACGGTATTCCGTACGTACGCAGGCGCGGTGATTTCTTTTTCCGTAGGATGGATAGATGGTGAAATAGGGTTGTTTCATACTTATAATAACATATCAGTATATGAGTGATACTGATGTTATTACTTCATAATGAAACAACCTAAGAAGAATAAGTGGAAGAAGAAATAAAGATGAAAGAATTGTTAACGGTAATTACCTCTTCTTTGAAGCGCCTCTTTGAGACCTCCTCTTAGGGCACTAAAATTGGTCTTTGAGGAAGACCAGAACCTCTAGGATGTTTCTAGGGAAGTGGAGAAGATATTTTGGCAGGGTTTGGCCGAGCTTGAGTGCTCAATTTGGTGTGAGGAGGAGGGGGAGGAGGTGCCCTTTTATAAGGGAGGAGAGGGGCACCTTAGGAATATCTCAAAATATTATTTTATATTAAAGTCAAAATCGGTTTATAATGGTTCCAAAGGGTCTTATTTCGAAGCTAAAGTGGGGAAGGGTAGAAATCCTATCAACCAATAAGATTTAGACAAGTTTAGGGTATTATTTTTACCTTATCAATTAGATTTAACTCTAAGTTAAATAATTTAACTTTTACCATGTCTTTTTGTTTGCTTTCACTATATGGTTAATAAACTTACTATAACATGCCAAAAGAACCCCAAATTATTTATTATTAATATATATATCCTTATCTAAGTCATTTGGCCGAACCTTAGATTTTTAGGTATAAAATAACAATTAATAATATAATATTTGATTTAAATACTATTTTGTGTCAATTTTGACACTATTTGATATATGATTTTTGTGAAAGTCATAACAGAATTAAATGTTCGAACCAAGTTGATTAAATCAACATTAATATATCATAGTAACCTATAAAATTAGTGGAATTCATAAAAAATTTCAAATTACATTTATTTTGGTGTTTATAACATCAATTATGTCAATATTTCATTAATAAGATAATTACTGCATCATCGTTGTGTCATAAATAAATTAACTTATTTTATGTCTAAAAATTACAAATAAAATACCATCATGTAGGAAATCTTTTTAGCTTTCTAATGAATATTTATAATCTAAACCCCAACATACATAACCCTATGTAACAATTGTTTTGCTAAAAGATATATGCCTGTGTCATTTTTGTATTCATTTTAACTTAATTAAAATAAAGTGTCATTATCACTTACAAGTGGATCAATGGGGTCCCAAAATCGACCCAAAAATGCCCATGGTCGACCATGTATCAACCAATGGGGTTAAGACACGTTTTAGGGTAATTTAATATTATTATGATATAATTTTTTAACCCTTATTTACCGGATTTACCCTTAACCATGGTAAATAAAATATTTACCGCAGTAATTATTCAAAATGTCTAAAAATAAAAGTTATATATTTACACAATTTGAACATCCTGATTCCAAATATGGAATCCATTTTTCTAAATTCAAAACAAAGAAGTGGCAGAAATTAATTTAAAATTAATCCCGTTGTCGAATAAAAACGGGTTTTTGTTTAAAACATTGCAAAAGATTGAATTGATTTAACCTACGAATTCAAGGTAAAATCAATGCTAATGACATACATTATATTAAATGGTAAAAATATATTCTATTTATACTTTAAGACCATTCAATATTATAATTTAACCACATAAGATATTACGATGAAAAAAGTTGTTTTTAATTAAAATATAGCGTGTTTTTACTATTCATTAAAATATGAAAGTTATCGAAAAAATATCAAAACATTATCTAATGTAAATTTTTACATCCTGATTCAAGAGAAGAATTTTATATTGTCAAATTGAACATATAAACATGTCAAAAACTAGATTTAAGGTGGGTGCGCCATCAAAAGGCGGCAAAACTGCATTTTTTGAAAAATACTTATTTTACCTGAAAAATTTATTTTGTTCTTATAACATGTTCTAGAAAATGTGTAAGATGAATAATAATGTTATAAAATTCAAAATTTAGTTAATACTATTCATAACGGCTAGTTCATGACAATATTATAAAATATCATTGTTTATTAAAACCCGGTATTGCGTACAACACACGCTATCGAGGAAGGTCGCGATTGCGTGTAATGCAAGCCAAGTCAGGGTTGCGTGTTGTGAAAGAATCCTTCCTCGTTTCGTATAACAGAATCCAACCATATTCCATTTATACATTTAATATATATATATATATATATACTCAATGTTGCATTGAATAACTATTATCAAAATTGTGTGTAACACGGTCCAAGAATAGTGTTGCATATACTGCAAGCTAATACGGTGTTGCGTATAGCACAAGGTAATCTTGGTGTAGAATACAACACAAGACATTAATTAAATTAAAAGAATATTTTTCATAAAATCTCGGGGTGTTACATAATATCTCAACCATCAACATTAAATAATTTATCAATTAATTAATCTAATTCAACCAATTTCACCTTCATAGAAATTATCATTAATTAATTCAACAATTAATTAATATAACACCTTCAATTACTTCAAGGAAAATAATATCTATTAAGTAATTCTTCAATTAATTAATCTCACTCATCCAATTATTATAACAAAACCATTCACATTAATTAGTAATCTAATTAATTAACCTTACCCATTCAATGGTGTCCAAACAAAATTCCTTATAAATTAATTCTCCAATTAATTAATCTAACTCAATAATCGTAACATTAAATCCATTAATTAAGTTTCCAATTAATTAATTTAAATTATTCTTATTAACAAATTCAACAATTAATTAATCTAACTCAATCAATTCAATTAATTCACAATAACAGATAACTAATTACGTAACTTCCATTTATTAATTCATAAATTAATTAATATATTATTTAATTTAACAACTAAATAATCACATTTTTTTATTAAATAATGTTTCAATTAAATATGTAACATAAATTACTTAATTCATCAATTAATTAATTCCATTATTTAATTCAACAATTAAATAGTAAAAAAATTTTAATTGATTTGTCCATTAATTAATCCCATTATTTAATTCAACCAATTAAATAATCACATTTCTTCATTAATTAATTGTTCAATTAATTAATCTCATTATTTAATTCAACAATATAAATAAACACTTTTCATACATTAATTGATTTATCAATCAATTAATCCAACAGTTCGATTAATTAATACTGTAATTAAATAACCTAATACATCATTACAAAATCTTAATAATAAATTGATTACTTAATTATTTAAACCATCAAAATTAATCAATCAAATCATGACCATTAGTTAATTATAAAATTAATGAACCTATTCCACTATCAAAAAATTATCTTAATTAATCTACCAATTAATTATTTAAACCAACCAATTCTATTCAAAATTTCACAATTTCCCACAAATTAATTAATTTACCATCTAATTAATTGAATATAGAAAAATTCAATTGTTAATAATAACATAAAATTTCAATAATCACATATTCATAAATGAATTGAGATAATGAGATTGGGATTTAGACCACCAACCTCAAATATGATCAACACGCAATATGAATCCAACATCGTTGATAGCGCGTTACTTCGACGACTCTGAAAGGTGAAATTAAATAAAAAATCATATCTGGTTTACTAAGAATATGCTCAAAACACATCATTTTCATTGAATTTTTTTTATACACACCATAATCTTATCAAGATGAATCCAAATCCATATATGGTGCATCAATCTGATCACTATCAAAAAATTTATTGATTATTGAAGTCTGGTTCAAGAGGAAATGAAGAACATATGAACCCCCAAAAAAAACGCACGGTTTCCATTGATACATATTTTATAATAATATCATATATATTTATCATATGATAAGTCCATAATATTACTTTCTATTTATCATTGATATTATTACATATTTTTTATTTTCCAATACTACATAACAATAATGATTAAATGTTAATTTCATCAAATTGTTCTTTGATAATTTATTTTAAAACCTATGAAATTATAAATATTTTTATAAAATAGAATTATCATTTATAAAAAATATAATTTTATCTATTTCCCAACCATAACATTTTCTTAAAAAAATTAGAGAAAATGAGATAATATAGAGATAAAAAATAATTAAAAAAATAAAAGAGACAATAACTTATTGTGGCGCACCAGATTGAGGTACACAAAGAGGAGATGTGCAGCAGGTGTTTTGCTTATCGGATCTCTACAGATGAAGAAGAAGAAGTTTCCATGTCTACTCAAGTGACAAACAAAGGTGTTTAGAAATGACTAGATCCACCTGAAACAACAACCTAATGGATGAGGTATATAAAATCCCCATACTTATACAGTTTATCCTCTCAAGAATTAAAACCCTATTTTAATCCATTGTTTCAACTGAAAATCGATGATGGATGATATTAATTTACCACATTAATGTGTAGGTGTTTGAAATGGTAAAAAATTCTTGAGAAATGAAGAATTGGGAATTATCTGTGTGTCAAAAATAGAGGTATCCCACTGAATAAGATGACTATTATCAAAAAAGAAAAATCCAATTTATTTTTATTAATATAATAAATTAATTATTTAACATAAATATTAAATGTTATAAAACATCTTGTGTACATAAAATTTATACTTCTTCTAGGGTTAACCCCCAGTTTTGAACACAACGGTTGTCTCAAATTTCTTGTACGACACACGATTTTTGAGTTAATATTGATTTATTGTTTAAAAATGGAATAAATAATTAAATAAAATAAAAGGGTTATTTCTTACGAGCAAAGCATCCAAATGCTCGATGCAAAAAAATGTTATACCTTCCCTACGATAAACCCCACATTTTGGATCCATCAGTGGTCTCAAATTTCATATAGGATGCACCAGTTGAGAGATATTTAATTATTCTTATGAAAATAATATATTTGATATTATTCAATAACTTTAAATCATGAGAGAGACATCCAAATGACTGACACCTACATAGGCCATACCCTTCCTAGGGTAAACACCACCTTTCAGATCTAATAGTGGTCTCAAATTATTCATACGCTGAACCTTTTTATAGTTATTAAATTATTTTGAATAAATTTTTCATGCTTATAAAAATATAATTAATATTATAATTTCACCTTTGTCGAGGATTTAGGGGTCATAAAATCTCACACTACTCAATTAATGACTCCTAAAACATTATAATAAAAATATTACAATGTCTTAACTAGGCATTATTTATCATGTAAGACTTTAAAAATTTATTAAGTTGTTTTTCCTATAAAATATTTCTTTTCACATAAAGTATTTATAATCTTTAAAAACTAATAACTCAAAGAAAAAAATATTTGGTTAAAGGATGAAATCTTACAATATTATCACCTTATAATAGCTCGTCCTCAAGTTGTACTCCCACACACCTTTTTGAAAAACCATGATTGTACAATCTACCCACCTTCAAAGATTAGTCAAAACCTCTTCTTATGTAGATCAATACCTTAGTTTTTATCGACCTCCATTCAGTCCTAAGAACCTCATATGTAAATTTATGGTGATGTACCTAACACTAAAAAGCTCCACATATATATAGATCAATAAGAATTACCTCCAAGGGTCCCCATATCCACCCAAAATATATTCATTTAGATAACAGTAAAGATAGGGCTATCTTAGTGTACTTGGGATGATGTTAAGATAAGGGACATGATCATCACTAATTAAAAGTACACTAAAATGTAATATATAATTAAAAACACAAATATTTCACCATCTAAGTTCCCTCTCATTATGGAAACACCTTAACCTATTCGAATTCCATGGATCCTCTTCCTGTAAACATCTCACCACACTGATTCAAAACAATACGATCATTTACACAACCCATAACTGAGTTTTAATTCCAGGGAATTCTATCCACCCAAACTATCTACTTCCAGGGTTAAATAAACAAAATAAAGGATTTTTTTCACGACAATTAACATAGTTAACAAGAGGGATTTACAAAAACCCATATCAAGTATTTCCCCTATATTCTATCACATGGTCAAAACTGAAAAACTATCTTTACCATTAACCATCCTACACCTAGGTCCTGGTTAACAAGGGTATACACATTATCATTTTTCAATTATATCATATAGACACCTAATTAATCGCATCTAGAATCATTTTATAATCTCTCTCAATTTCACATTAGGCGCCATTTTCATTTCAATTCCACAGGCAAGGAAAATAGTTTAAGTTCAACAACTTACCCAATACCCATTTTCCAATACGCGCCTACAATGATGTATGTCAAAAACATAATCCTGACTGTCTAGAATGATGCATACAGACTCGACCCTCATGCCATACCAGTCCATGAGTCAATCTCAACAAATCACAAAAACAATAATTACATCACCCAACAAGTGTTTCACCCAAGGTGAAATAATATTCAACTATAATAGCAGACAACAATAACAACAATCCCACCCTAGGTACTTGGGTTCTCCCTCATACATGCAGTAGCTACTCTCATGAACGTGCTCAAAACCGATCCCCAAATCTTCTTAGTATCTTCTCTACCTTTCCACAATAGTTAGACAAATGAAAAAAAGATAGAAAACCTCTTCTAATACAACTTTGTAATGTCCTGGTCAGGGTTCCATGCACCAGTTCCCCGACCAGGACCACCACGTGACCTCAGGCGCCCCTCCCCATATGATAGAGCAACCAATTAGCATCGAGGGTTTGGTAAGTTAGTCGTGGAATGACTGTACCCTCTTTAATCATAGTAAACACCAGCAAAAATAATAAACAATAGTGGAAGCATATATAAAGGCAAACAAAACCAATATCTGAATATTATGAAGAAGGAAAATAAAATATCAAACTAAAATAGAATACATGTGATGTTGAAGTTTGTGTTTGGTGTTTAAAATTAAAACTGAGAAGTAAAGACACTGAAGAAACCCAAACCGGCCTTAAACAACGTTCGGTTCCATCACCATGCTCCATCCCAAATTCAGCCTTCTAACTCAAGCCCTTTCCCCTTAACCTCTCTAGAAAAACAATACAAAAAGTCTACTCGGGTACCAATTAGGCATCCCATATAGGGTCTGTGTACAAATCAGTAGGCCACCACCAACATCGTCTAAAACAAATTCAGCCAATAATAGTGTGTGCGGTTGTATAAATAATAAAAAATATATAAATTAATCAGTTTATATTTATTCAATAATCCCTTATTTAACTACATACACCTCCAGGTTCCCATGGACACCCGTATCATAGTACCTGTTTCTCCCCATGCTAGAGCCCGAACCATTTTACATTATCAATTAAAAATTCATTTAAACCAATGTGACTTCAATGTCCATTTCAATTAAATTAACATTACCTCTAATTAGAACCATAGTCTAATTTCAATTAATGGGTGTATAATTTCATGTCTAGCACCCTTGTGATTATATGGAGCATCAGTTCCTATCCCACAACCCATAGCTATTTAGAGCACTAGTCCCCATCCCATAAATAATCTTTTTATTCATGATGGGTGTAGAACGTAATGTCTATCACCATGTGAGTATTTCGAGCATGAGTCCCTATCTCACAGCCTCTTTGTCAATAAAGAACATATATCACATACATCACATTATGCAAGATTAATCGACATTAACCTTTTATCACAGCTGTACATGTCACATATATCACAACATCACATTAATTAATTCAACAATTAACTAATCACAACAACACATTAATTAACTCTACAAATAATTAATCACATATTCTCATTAATTAATTTAACAATTAATTAATCACATTATCCCATTAATTAATTCAATAATTAATTAATAATATCCTCACATTAATTAATGTTAATAAATAGTCAATCAATATCCCCAACTCAAAATCCCATAATTAATTATATAATTAATCGTCTCATTTGCAATATCAATAACTTATAATTAATTCTACAATTAATTATATGTAATCATCTATTTCAATATGAAATAATTAATTAAACAATTAATTACTCAACTTACAAATCTCATTACCTCATAATTAATTCAACCATTAATTATTCAACCTTATCAGTTCAAAATCTCAACCATCCACATCAATTAATTTATCAATTAATTAATCTAATCCATTCAATAAAACCTTCAAGAAAATTATCATTAATTGATTCACTAATTAATTAATCTAACACATTCAATTGCTTCAATATAGATAATCTCCATTAAGTAATTATTCAATTAATTAATTTGACTCATCCAATTATTACAACACAACCATCCACAATAATTAATTTTCCAATTAATTAACCTAACTCTTTCAACTGTGTCAACATGACATTCCCTATTAATTAATTCTCCAATTAAATAATCTGACACAAAATCATAACGTTACATCTATTAATTAATTTACCAATTAATTAACTCAAGTTATTCTCATTAACTAATTCCTCAGTTAATTAATCTAACTCAACCACTTCAATTAATTTACATAAACAGTTAACTAATTATGTAACACTAATTAATTAATTCATCAATCAATTAATTATATTATTTAATTCAACAAATAGATAATAACATTTTTCTTTTAAATAATTTTTCAATTAATTATGTAACTTCAATTAATTAATTTATCAATTAATTAATTCCATTATTTAATTCTATAATTAAATAATCATCTTTTTCTATTAATTAATTTTTCTAATAATTAATCCCATTATTTAATTCAACAAATTAAATAATCACATTTCTTCATTAATTTATTCTTAAATTAATTAATATCATTAATTAATTCAACAATTTAAATAAACACATTTCATCAATTAATTAATTAATTAATTAATTAATCCAATAGTTCCATTAATTCATTCCATAATTAAATAACCAAATCCATCATTTCAAAATCTTAATAATTAATTCATTACTTAATTATCTAAAACTTCCAAATTAATCAATCACATCATGACTATTAGTTAATTATAAAATTAATGAATCAATTCCACCATCATAAATCCTCATAATTAATCTCTAGATTAATTATTTAAACCAACCAATTCTATTCCATATTTCAAAATTCGGCCAAAATTAATTAATTTACCCAATTAATTAATTAAATATAGAAATATTCCTTTGTTTATAAAAATATAAAATTTCTACAATCACATATACATACATGTATTGATACTATGGGTTTAGAATTTATGTCACCTACCTCAAATATGATCAGCATGCGATATGAATCCAACATCACTGATGGCATGTTATTCCGACGACTGCCAGAGGAGAAATTAAATAAAAAAACATATTCAATTTAATAAAAATATTCTCAAATTACATAATTTTCTATAAAATAATATTTTATATGAATGGTCCTCTTATCAAGATGAATCCAAATCCACTGACGGTGCATCAATCTGATAAGTATAGAAAAATATATTGATTATTGAAATTTGGTTCGAGCAAAAATGAAGAATGGACGAACACCAAATAACTCCCAGTTTGCACTGATAAATATTTTATTAATAATATCATATAAAATTATCATGTGGTAAATTCATAGTATTTCTTTCTAATTATATTTAATATTATTGCACAATTATTATTTTCCAATACAACATAATGATAATTATTAAAAGAATATTTCATTAAATTATTCTTTGATAAATTCATTTAAAACCCATGAAATTATCATTTTTAAAAAAATATAATTATAATTTATAAAATTATTCTCCATTCCTCTTGTCCCAAACATAATTGTTTATTAATAAATTTTGAGAAAAAAATGATAATAGGGAGATAAAAAATAATTAATAAATAAAAGAAACAAGACCATATTGTGGTGCACCAAGTTATGGTATACAGAGAGGAGATGTTCATAAGGTGTTTTGCACACCGGATCTTCGCAGAAGATGAATATAAAGTCACACTGTCTACTCAAGTGACAACTGAAGGTGTTAGCAAATGACTAGATCCACCCAAAACAACAACCCAAAGGTAGAGGTATATAAAACTGCAAGCCTCATACAGTTCATCCGATAAAAAATTAAAACCCAATTTTAATCCATCATTTCAATTGAAAATTGATGATGGATGATATTAATTTATAACATTAATGTGTTATTGTTTGAAACAGAAAAAAACACTTGAGAAATGAATCTTTTCTTAATTCTTTGTGTGTCAAAAAATGGGGGTATCCCATTGGAGATGATGACTTTCACATCAAATAAAAATCTAATTTATTTTAATTATTCTAATAAATTAATTATTTAACGTAAATATTCAATGTTATCCAAAGTCCACTATGCATAAAATTTATACTCAATTTTGGTTAAACCCTTCGTTCTGGACTAATCGGTGGTCTCGTATTTCTCGTACGACACATAGTTTTTGAGTTATTATTGATTTATTATTTAAAAAATGAAATAAATAATTAATTAAAATAAAAGGGTTGTTTTTTTAGAGTGAGGAATACAAACACTTGATGCAAAAAAATGTTATACCTTTTATAGGGTAAACCCCTCATTTCTAACCCATTAGTGGTCTCAGATTTCCCATAGGATACACAGTTTGAGAGATATTTAATTATTCTTAAGAAAATAATATATTAAATATTATTTAATAACATTAACTCAAGAGAGAGACATCCAAACATCTGACGCTTGAATATGTCATACCATGCCTAGTGTAAACACCACGTTTCAGATCTAACAGTGGTCTTAGATTTTTCATATAACAGACCTTTTTAGATTTATTCAATTTTTTTCAATAAATTTTCTGCACTTACTATAATATAATTAATATTATTATTTAGCCTTCACCAAGGATTTACAGGTCAGAGAATCTCCCACTATTCAAGGTTTGACCCAGAAAACATTCCAATATAAATATTACAATGTCTTAACTAGGCATTTTCTCTCATGTAAGACTTTAAACATATATTAAGTTGTTTCTCCAATAAAATATATTTTTTGCATAAAGTATTAATAATATATAAAAAGTTATAACTCAAAGGAAAAAATATTTGGTAAAAGGAATTATTCTTACAACATCTCATCCTTTAGTGGAATCTCTAAATCACTTTTATAAAAAAAATAAGTTATTATAATTTAACCACCTTTCAAGATTTATTAACCCCTCTTTCTAAGTAGCTCAATATAGTAGTTATTATTGACCTCCAGTCAATCTTGAGAGCTCATATGTATATTGATGATGATGTAACTCACACTAACAATCTCCACTTATATATAGCTTCTTAAGCAAAACCTCCAAGGGGCCCCATATCTAACAAAAATACATTCATTTAGCTATGCGTAATGCCAAAACATTCTCAGTGTACCTGGGATAGTGTTAAGATAGGGGACATAATCCTCACTAATTAAAAGTACACTAATAAGTTGTCTATAAATACCACCACAAATCTTTCATCGTCGATGTTACCTCTCACTATGGAAACTATTTAACCTATTCAAATGTCTCGGCTCCCCTTCCCACCAAAATCTCACCTCACTGATTCAAAACTATACGACCATTAACATAACACATAACTGAGTTCTAAATCTAGGGAATTCTCTCAGCCCAAACTATATACATTGAGGGAAAAACAAACAAAATGAAGGAATTTTTTTCACAATAATTAGCGTAGTTAACAAGATGGGTTTACACATAACCATATCATGTATTTCCCCTATATTTTACCACATGGTCAAAACTGAGGCACCATCTCTACCATTAACCATCTTATACCTAGTTCATGGATAACAAGGGTATACACATTATCATTTTTCAATTTTATCATTTAGATACCGATTTAATTGAATCTATATTCATTCTATAATCTCTCTCAATTTCACATTAGGCACCTTTTTCATTTCAATTCCACAAGCAAGGCAAAAACAGTTTATGTTCAACAACTTACCCAACACATATTTCCCTTGCATGCATACAATGATGTTTGTCAAAAAAATAATCCTGATTTCATAGAATGATGTATGCAGACTCAACCTTCGTGCCATACTGGGCCACAATTCAATCTCAAATAATCACAAAAACAATAATCACATCACTCAACAAGTGCTTCACCCAAGGTGAAATAATATTCAACTGTAAAAGAAAACCATAATAACAACTATCCCACCCTAGGTACTTGGGTTCTCCCCCATACATGGTGTAGATACTCCCATGTACTTGCTCATAACCAATCCCCAACACCTCCTAGTATCCTTTCTACCTTTCTGAATTAGTAAGACAAAAGAAGAAAATGAA
Organism: Viscum album; assembly: GCA_963277665.1. Lineage (NCBI taxonomy): Eukaryota > Viridiplantae > Streptophyta > Magnoliopsida > Santalales > Viscaceae > Viscum > Viscum album. The sequence goes on along the minus strand of OY728141.1, from coordinate 1,359,974,744 downwards.
AACCACCTCTGATAGAACTTTGTAACATCCTGGCTCAGTTTTCACACACCAGTGCCCTGATCCAAACCACCACATGACCTCAGGAGCACCTCTCTGTACAGTAGAGGATGCTGACTTGCAGCGAAGGTTAGGTAGGTCTATCGTGGGGAGACTTTACTCACCTTTATCAGTGTAAACACCCACAAAAATAATAAACATCAGTAGAAGAATATATAAAGAAAAAAACCAATATCTGAATATTATGAAGTATGAAAATATAATATAAAACTAAAGTAGAAAACATGTCATGTTGAAGTACATGTTAGTTTTCTAATATGAAAACTGAAAATTAAAAACCTGGAAGACACCAATATAGGCCTCGAACCATGTTCGGTTACCTAACCATGCTCCATCCCAAATTCAGGTATCTAACTCAGGGACATTTCACTTATCCTGTCTAGAAAAACAAAACAAAAAGTCTATTCGGGTACCAATCAGGCAGTCTGAGTAGGGTGTGAGTGTAACTCAGTAGGTCACCACCAACAGCGTCTAAAACAAATCCAATCAATCATAGTATATTCAGTTGTATAATGAATAAAAACAAGTAATAAAGTAAACCATTTACATTTATTCAATAATCCCTTGTTTAATCGCATACACCTCCAGGTTCCCATGGACACTCGTATCTCAGTACCTACTTCGGCCCATGCCAGAATCTGAACCATTTTACATAATCAATTCATAATTTATTTAATCTAATGTTATTTCAATGTCCATTCCAACTCAATTAATATTACATATAATTTGAACCATAGTTCAATGTCAATTAATGGATGTAGAATGACATTTCTCACACCCTCGTGGGTATTTGAAGCATTAGTCCCTATCTCACAACCCATGGGTATTCAGAGCATCATTCCATGTCCCATAAATAATATTTTTATGCATGATGGGTGTATAACATCATATATATCTCCCCATGATTATTTGGAGCATCATCCTTTGTCTCCCAACCCATTTCTCAAAAAAGAACATATATCACATACATCACATAATTTAAGATTAATCAATATTAATCTTTTATCACAAATATACATGTCACATGTATCACAACATCACATTAATTAATTCAACAATTAATTAATCACAACAACATATTAATTAATTCAACAAATAATTAATCACATATTCCTATTAATTAATTTAAAAATTAATTAATCACATTGTCCCATTAATCAATTCAATAATTAATTAATAATATCATACCATTAATTAATGATAAAAAAATAATCAATAAATATCCACAACTCAAAATCTCATAATTAATTCTAAAATTAATTATCTTATTCCCAGTATCAATAACTTATAATTAATTATACAATTAATTATCTCAAAACTTCTATTTAAATATCACATAATTAATTAAATAATTAATTACCCAACTTACTAATATTATTGCATCATAATTAATTCATCTATTAATTATTCAACATCATCAATTCAATATATCAACCATCCACATTAATTAATTTATCAATTAATTAATCTAATTCATTCAATTGAACCTTCATATAAATTATCATTAATTAATTAACCAATTAATTAATCTAACACTTTCAATTGCTTCAACACAAATAATCTTAATTAAGTAAATCATCAATTAATTAATCTGACTCATCCAATTATTATAACACAACCATCCACATTAATTAATTTTCAAATTAATTAACCTAACTCATCCAATTGTGTCAACAAAACAATCACCATTTATTAATTCTCCAACTAATTAATCTAACTCAAAAATCGTAACATTGCATCTATTAATTAATTTACCCATTAATTAATTCTAATTATTCACATTAACTAATTCCTCAATTAATTAATCTAACTCAACCACTTCAATTAATTAACATCAATAATTAACTAATTAAGTAACTTCAATTAATTAATTCATCAATTAATTTATTCTATTATTTAATTTTTCAATTAAATAATCACATTTTTCTATTGAATAATTTTTCAATTAATTTTCTAACATCAATTAATTAATTATTCAATTAATTAATTCCATTTTAATTCAACAATTAAATAATCACATTTAATTATTAATTAATTTTTCCATTAATTAATCCCATTATTTAATTCAACCAATTAAATAACAACATTTCTTCATTAATTAATTCATCAATTAATTAATCTCTTTACTTAATTCAACAATTTAAATAAAAAAATTTCTTACATTAATTAATTTATCAATTAATTAATCCAACAATTCCATTAATTAATTCCATTATTAAATAACAAAATCCATCATTACAATATCTTAATAATTAACTCATTAAATAATTATTTAAACCATCCAATTTAATCAATCACATCATGACAGTTAGTTAATTCAAAGACTAATGAACCAATTCTACCATCACAAAATACCCATAATTAATCTATCAATTAATTATTTAACCCAACCAATTCAATTCAAAATTTAACAATTTTCCCCAAATTAATTAATTTATCCAATACTACACAATGATAAAAATTAAAAGATAATTTTATCAAAGTTTTATTTGATAATTTCTTTTAATACCCATGAAATTATCATTTTAAAAAATAGAATTATCATTTATAAAATAAATCTCCTTTTCTCTTTTTCCCAAACATAAATTTTTCTTAAACTAATTATAGGCAAGGAGATAATCAAGAGATAAAAAATCATTAAAAACTAAAAGAAACAATACCTTCTCGTGGCGACCACGTTGAGGTGGATAAAGAGGATATGTGCAATAGGTGTTTTGCGCACCAGATCTCCGCAGAGGAAGAATAGGATGTCGCCCGGTCTACTCAAGTGACAACCAAAGGTGTATGAAAACAATTAGATCCACCTGAAACCCCAACCGAAAGGTTGTGGTATATAAAACCCCAAGCCTCATATGGTTCATCCACTCAAGAATTGAAACACTATTTTAATCCATCATTTCAACAGAAAATTGATGATGGATGATATTAATTTACCACATTAATATGTTGGTTTTTGAAACGGTAAAAATGATTGATAAATGAAGCTTTTAGAATTCTCCATGACTCAAAAATGGTGGTATCTCTTTGGACAATATGAATTTAACATCAAAAACAAAAATCCGATTTATTTTAATTAATAAAATAAATTAATTAATTAATATAAATATTAAATGTTATCAAACGTCAGCTGCACATAAAATTTATACTCTGTCTAGTGTAAAACCCTTATTCTGGAAACATCAGTGGTGTCAGATTTCTCGTACGACACACGATTTGTTAGTTTTTGTTGATTTATTCTTAAAAAACAGAATAAATAATTAATTAAAATAATATAGTTATTTATTTTGAGCGAGGCATCCAAATGCTTGACGCAAACAAATGTTATACCTTGTCTTGGGTAAAATCCTCATTCTGGACCCATTGGTGGACTCAAATTTATCGTAAGATGCACCGTTTGAGAGATATTTAATTATTTTTAAGAAAATAATATATTAAATATTAATTAATAACTATAACTCACGAGCGAGGGATCCAAATGTCTAACACCAACATATGTCATACCGTCGAAGGGTAAACACCATGTTTAAGATCTAACAGTAGTCCCACATTTTTTATATAATGAACCTTTTTAGAGTTTTTTAATTATTTTGAAAAAATTGTATGCGCTTACTATAATATAATTAATATTTTTATTTCACATTCTTCAGGGCTTTACAGGTCATAGAATCTTACACTATTCAATGTCTGGCTCTAAAAACATTCAAATAAAAATATTACAAAGTCTTGAAGTGGAGTTATTTCTCATGTAAGCATTTAAACATTTATTATGTTGTTTCACCAATAAAATATATTTGTTTCACCTATATTATTTATAATATATGGAAATTAATTCATAGGAAAGAATATTTGGAAAAAGGATGGAATCTTAGAAAAAATTATATGGAGCTTATTAGAAGCTTAAAAGTCAGTTTTAGAAGATTATCATTCAAAATGGACAACACCACACCCCAGTGAAATCTACTTTGAATTCGGTGTCATTCGACATAAAATAAATAATCGTAAAGAGGAATTTAAACCTATTTGGGGTTCCTTGGTGAGGGAATAAACCCTATGTGTTGGAAATACACTTTGTTGGGAGATTTGTTAGGTTGGCGTGTTCATGAATACCACGGAAATGGCCAGGAAATGCTGGAGTTCTTGGTGAAGTTTTAGATGTATTTAGAATAAAAAATGACTATATTTCTTATAGTATATTGAACAAATAAAACGGGAAATTAATTTTTAATACATACATGGGTTTAAATTAGTTTATTAGTCATTCCTAATCCCTACTAGTCTAATCAACCTACCTTCCCATGTTTATTACTTTGATCTAGAAGAATTAAAAATTCTCCTTAGATGAACTTAGAAAACATATTATTATTTTGATATTTTATCTTGGTTGCCTATAATTCATTTCAATCTCCTTGTTTGATCATGCTCAAAGATTTAAAAGATGGAATATAGTGAGTTCTCTCATTAATTATTTCTCACACGATCCTTGACTCTATTTTCATTTCAATTTCCAAGAGTGATGAGTTTATTCACCCTTATACTATAAATGAAGATTATTATTGATGTTTATTCTTTTGGGTGAGTGGATTTTTCTACACATGGTAAAAAAAAATATTTTGTCTTGTAATATGTTTTAAGAGATCTTGGTGTGGAAGCATTCCAGTTGGGGAGAGAATGTTTTTTGGTTGATGATGCTTTTGATAAGACTTGACATTAACATATTCTATCTTAAGGTAATAAGTTTCTTTAAATTTGACCCTTATATATGATGTTTTCATGATATTTTATATAATGGTTGATAATCCCTTGATATGTGTTTACACTTGTGTGAGTGAGTATCCCTTGAGACCCATTCTTGATATGCTATTATATGACTTTTCTGTAGCCCCTTGAAAATTGATCTTGATATGACTTATAGTTTCATTCTATATTAAGTATTAATTATTGAATTTCATACAATATGGAAGTTATCATTATGTATCAGGATGTCTAGGTTTGAATGTTTTGGTTAGAAGACCCAAAAGTGGGAGCTCGATAACATAAAATTGGATAAAGACTATGGTTTAATTGATGGTATGGATCAAATCCTAGATATGACTATTAACATGGGAGTAGACCATAAATGGGGATTGATAATCCATCATCTATAAGAAAATGTGGGAGAAATCCATACATGGTTGACATGTTATCCAATTACATCAAACATATATTGTGGGACCTACCATCAACTAAGGAAAATGGCAACCATCAGGGTGGGCTGTGTAGTGTTCATGATAATGAACTTCATCAGGGTTCATCATGGAGTTTTTCATTAAATCAATGGTATGGGGTTAGTACTATCATTCATAGGGTTCCATCATGTGCATAGATTTTGTAATATTTTGTGATGTGATGTTAAATAAATTTTAATCCTTATAGGCATTGAGTGAAAGCATGTGGGGTTGGGGTTTTTGTCAACTTAGTTAGAGAATGATGAGATAACACATGTGTGGTAATATATTTGCTTAAGATTGTACTTTATCATGATACACACTATTATTTATTCATTGAAATTATGTTAATAATGCGTTGGTAGTGTCCTACTAGGTTTTATACTCACACTCTACACAAGAATATCGATGCACATAAAAAATTCGCGATTAGGGTCTTACGGAATGGGAAAGATCTAGATATGGGGAGCATAGAGATGGACCATGGTTATTAGAGGATATACTAAGATGGACTCCAGAGTGGTTCATAATATTTTATATACTTATCAGTCTTACCCACACTCTTATTCAGAATTCCACTTTGAGGGTCCTTTATTTACAAATTTGTATGAGTTGAGATACTTTTTGTGACATTTGTTGTAGATTTTTTTAATTTATTTCATTATTTTTATTTGAGATATTGTTTATGCATGTCTTTAATGATACCGATGGTTTAGTCTCCCCACACATGGAGTTCAGACCCACACTACTAGTTGGAAGCCTACTGTGTGCCTGGAACCATGCATGAGAAAATGTGGCAATCCATGTTCTATTAATTGAATCATATCTTAGTGTTACAAGGATGACTGAACCATGAGAGATACAAGATCTCAAATATAGCTGGTATTGATAACTTTAGTATTTATCAATGACATATGGAACATAATGTAATTTAATAATTTATATAGACTTTAAATGTAAAATGTTTCATTATTTATTTTTATAGGAAGTTGAGAGTCTAGATGTTATGGAATTTAATTTTTTTTAAGAAGATATACAATTATACAACCATTGGATATTTTACCGGGGAATAAAAACATCAGATAGGGGTTAGTATAATTTTTTTCAAAAATTAACATAAATAAATATTTTAAATATTTTAATTTCATATTTCATTTAAAGGGGAATATAAGATTGTGATGTCTCACACACATGATAAAATGGATGACACTCAATGTAAAGACACCTATGAGTTAGTATTTGATGAGGTATCATGGAAAAAAGGTGACCCAATATGGTATCGATAAATGTTGATTTATTAGTATTTTTTCTCTTTTGATTCATTTAATTTATTATGGTACTATTTTCAGGTCATCATCCTCATCTATAAAGTATTATAATTGTATGTGATCTTAGAATGATATTATAGGGAGAATGTGTATAGGGTAGGAGGATCGTTATTGGTAGTAGCAACAATAGTTTAAGGATCATCAAAATCAATGTCATGATAAACAATATGATTTGATGTTTGACTGCATACAATGGATTATGTGTTGAATAGGTATGGATTTCCCTCCACTCAGTCCTTCAAATGATCCACCCCTCCCTAATGACCTATTATATTTTTTTTATAGAAAAATTATTAAATATTTAGGACATATTTTAGGTAATAAGGTTATTAAATTATAACACAAAATCATTATATTTTTGGTAATTATTTTTCTTTTTTTGATTGAAATATGATTCAGTAAAAAAATTTAGTCATGATGGAATTCAACATCCTTACCTAATTACATTTTTTATATAAATAAAATTCTATTTTGAATAATAATTATTTCTATTTTTCGGCGGGGGTCACAAAATACTATATATGATGGGAAAACTATCTGTCACAACCAATGGTTTTTGTGATGCCAGTTTGTTTAACACATCAATTGTGATGGGTTACCATCATAATTGACTAATTATGATAATATCCCATAAATATTGACCCATCATAACTAACCTATCACAAAGTGGTAAGAATCAAGTTGTGTAATTTTTAAAATTTCAGATCATATACCCATCACCATTATCCATTCTAAAATTATTTATTAGATAATAATGGTTCTTTCCTATCATCCTTATAAAACTATTAGACAAATTTAATGCATAAAAATTATGTTATATATACTAGATACAAGTTATTCATTTTAAGCCACTGATAAATGCGATAAGATAGTTATCTACATGTGTTTAATTAAACTTCATAGGCCACATATATCAATGTGATTATGTTACATGTAATAAAAAATTTAATTTCCAAATTATTATTTGAAAAGTTTACAGTGTTTTCTTTCTATAATATAGTTTACATATATTCATTCTCACTTTTGAGTAAAAAAACATATAAAAAACCATTTATTTAGTAATTTTTTCAGGTTTACTTAGAAAAAATGAAAAATTATATGATGAAACAAATAAATTTCATTCATCAAACCTAAATATAATGAGTTTTAAAAATTATAAACTAGAAATAATTTTTCTATTATTCATTATCCCTTTATAAAAACATTACCACCCTTTAACAGTTTCTCCTAGAATTCATCCTTCATAAAGGTTATTTTATTTCAATCATAATAGATTTGAAATATATAAGATATTAGTGTTTCAAACCAGAAATAATTTTTTTCCCAACATAATTATATAAAATAATATATCTAATTTATTAGTTTTATTAATAAAAATATCATAAAGGTAATAAAACATTCAGTAACAGTATGAACACACAATTAAGAGGTGGAAATGTTCTTAATAATTCATTACATATACTTGTTAGAGTTATATACTGATATTTATTTTATCAAAATCATTTTGTGAGTGAAACAAAATGTCTAAGCATGCACAAGTGTTGTTGCAAAATCCCACTTGGGAACAAAATGTGGAGTGTACTTATAAGGTGTGTTTCCTTTTTTAATTGATTTTGAGCCTCAGTAGTTTTGAATTCTGAAGTTTATAATCTTAAGATCTATTAAATATATAGAAAAATCACATCATTAGAAGAAAGCGTATCAAAATTATTATTTTTTATAAAATTATTACATTGTTGACACTTTCATGCTGATATTACTGAGATTTAATTGAGTATAGAAAATTTTCATGAACCACAAAACTATAAAATTTAGAATAGTCCTTATAGCGGGAGGTTGTTGAGTACAAATAGAATCCCCAAATTCCTAATTAAATAAAACAAGATTAAATCACAATATAAAAGTAAGAGAATATAGTGAAATATTATCATAAAAATATGTGGAGACCAAGATTCCAGAGCCTGTAGCAAAGATAACTATCACAATCAGGATTCCAAAGCCCTTAGAAGGAAATATAACCTTGAACCCCAACATAATATTAATTTATAGAGAGAAAGTATTTTAATCCTCAATAGATAATATAATGTGGTTAATAAATTATTTTACTATCTATTTAACAATAACAACCTCCAAATGGGGCTACACAATCATCTTCCCAGCATAATATGAAGGGGCTTTAATTCTCTTCAAACCTAGATGATTAATAACCATGTGATATTATTCCTTGAACACATCAACAAAAATAGTGTCCATCTAAGCCCCATTTTCCATATATTCTGGTTTATGCAGTACTATAGTTTATAAAAATTGATTCTCCATGAAAAATATATTCCTGGATAATAGTTAGTGTGGTCAAGATTTTTTGGGAAAAAATTGAATCAAGTCCTTCCATAATCATGACAAGAAATAAATCGCCTAAAACACCTATTAATATCCTCATATTTTTAAATTTTGTTTGGAAAATTCAGTTTAGTGACTGATTATTGTTTTTAATAACCAATATTTCTAAAAGAATATATTGTTCGATAGCATATACGACATAAAGAACTGAGCTTAAATAACTAAATTCTATTATTATTTAAATATGGGTGTTATAACAAAGAAACTAAAGTATTGGTTGTCAATAGAAATATATTAAATCATATATATATATAATTTATCTTAATAATAAAAAGAATTTATTAATTATTATAAAATGAGAACTAAATTTTTTGTAATGTCATTTTACATTTCTAAAATACATTTTCATCAAAAATGGTTTCTTATTTCTATTTGGGTGAAAACATTATAATAAATTTATTTCACATTTAGATGTTTTATTAGATAAAATAAGATTTGTTTTAAACTATTATAAGAAAAATATTTTATAGTTAATTCTTCGGATTATTCTAAAATGATTTATTTTTTAGTGAATTGTTTAAAATGGCGATTTCCATAAAAAAATTGTATTTGATTTTCATGTATTTATAGTAGCCCATTTTATTAATTTTTTTCTATAAAAAATTAGTTTCCTTAAAATAATAGAAATCCAATTAATGTGATTAGAATAAAAATTATTTTTAGTTATTATAAAACAACATTTTTAATGTTGAAATAAATTTTTTGGAAACGTAGTTTTTTGTCATATAATATAGGCTTATTTTAAAGGTAATTTGTTACACATATAGATAATACGTTTTAAAAAATTTAATCCATATTTGGAAACATAATTTAAAAACATTGTTAATAGACCATCTATATTTTTATTCGTAATGAATAGTAACCGTGATAAAAAATGTTGTCACCACTAAAAAAGTGAAAAAGCAAAACAATGATAAAGCTAGAGAATAAGGCTTTAAAAACAACCATACACATTAATGTATTTAAATGGGTTACTATAGTTAGTCCAAACTTTTTTATATAAATTAATATGTCATTTTGCTCAATTTTTTTATTAACACATTTATATTTCTTTTTGAAAAGGAAAATTACAAAATTCCTCTTTCTTCCTTTTAATATCTGTGATATTTGATGAAAGAGATAAAAATATGTTGTGAATGTTTATAAATGGTTATATTGAATTTTAGTATAAAATTTATTTTGAAAATTTATTTTTTAATTTTAGAGATTAAATAATTACCTTAAATTATTAGGTAATGTCGACACATTACTTGTGTAGGCATTAGATAAATCTATTAATTCATTTTGAAAAATACAAAAAAATATATGTTTGGGTGATTTATGGTATACCAACCCTTTTTAGGTAAATAAAATGTATAATTAATGTGTTAAGAGTTTATATGATAATAAAATTATAGTATTGATATTTCTAGAAGTCAAATTATGTAAATAGTCTCTAAAATGACATTATTAGTATATTATATTAAATAATTTATTATTAAATGATTTAAAATTCATAAAAATATTATATTTTTCTAATTTTATATAATATAATTGATAATATAAACCAATTTACACTTATGGTTCAGTAGTACTTTTATTGTAATTTTTTTAGTGTTAAAGAGTAAAAAACATTACTATCACCACAATCATTAAAAAGGTTTACAAGAAAATAAAACATGAAGATTGGTGTTAACAATATACTAAACTCATCGAAACATTATTTATGAGATTATTTAGACTTATATTAACCCTATATTAATTTTGTACCACATTATTAGGAAAATTAATTTATATTAATTTAATACCTTATATAATTCCAAGCCCCCTCACCCATTATTATATAAATGCATAAAAACTTCTATCTTCATCACACTTAATAAGAGATTTATATAAACCATGATCCCCATAAATAACTTTAAAAATTTTTACCTGACTGCTTGTAGGTCTCAGTTTCAACAAAGACTAACCTATAATTCTTAAGGTGTAAGAAAATGGACGTTCTTCAAAGATGATGTAATCATCTTAACTGAGAATTTTCGTTTTAATTACCCATCTACCGCATTTAATTATTTTATAACCATTAAAATTTAATAACTTATATATATACCATGTAATTAAGTGTTATTATATTAATGGTATAATATTATTCATCTCATTTTTCATCAAATGGGAAACAAAATCATCGTTCAATTGTACATAGAGACTATGACCTCATGAACTGACATGTTTTGTTGCTCGTAATCATCATTCATGGAAGGATATTATGATGGATTTTCTAATTCCCAATAACAATTTTTTTTTTGTTTTATAATCACATAGTTATATATTTTCTTCGATACCAACCATTGATTACCAAACATAATTATCCCATAATTACACGACATAAAGCACATAATGCATTACGTATATTCCCAATATTTTTTTATTGAGAGATTTATATAATTAAGATGATAATATAATAATATTTTAAAAGATATGACTATGTTTGATTTCATATAAGATATGAAACATTGAAAATGAATACGTAATTTATAAAATAAATATATGGTTAATACTAATAATTAATGTATTTATAAATTATTATAAGTTAATCACTCAATTATTAGTAAAGTCATTTTATTCTTCAAAATTCAATTTTCTTTAAAAATATTATTTATTTCATATTGTGAAAAAATAATATAATTAATTTCTATAAAATTTAGATATTATATTTAATAAAATTAACTTAATTTTCTAAAATTATGATATCAAAATTATCTTTGGATGAATTTATGATAATTTTCTAAAAGGATTTATTATTCAACAAATAGTGAAAAATACTAATATTTAGTTAAAATTGTATTTTCCTTTTAAGTATTTACGATGTAAAATTATATTATGGGTTAGTTTTAAAATTTAATTAGTTCCGTTTTGTAAAAAATAATCCATTTTCGATTTTTGATATGAATTTTATACTTGAATTCAGTATAAAAGCATTTTATTATTAAAAATGGGATTTTTTAAAAAGATTTTTTTTCATCGCATTTTGATGATTTTATTTCAATTTGAATTCTGATACATCTGTGTTCTGATTTTTTTCCATGTATTTAAGGAACAAAATGATATGATAATGAAATTAAAATTACACTAACAGTTGAAAAAATATTATTGGATTATTATATCTCATCTATAATCATCCAAAGGTTCAATATGTGGCCTCTTTTTTTCATTTGGAAGTGATTATTAACTATATAATAATTTATTTATAGAAAAAAAATATGCCACACTATTTTATATAAATATAATAATTTTAACATGGAACTAAACATGTCATATGTCAGTTTTAAATATTCTATTTAAATATATAAATTTTATCATTATCATGATAATTGTTTTTATTTTTTGTTGAAGAAATAATTACCTTAAATTCTTATACAACTCTAATACGGTAATTATTTAATAAATGAAAATATAAGATTTATGATATTTAAAATATTAAAGATAATAAATTTTTATATAAATAATGTGATACAATATTTTCCAAATGAAAATGAAATTTTATTGTTGTAAAAATTTATTTATTTGAAATTGTATTTGAGGTCTTGGTGTTATTAACAAAAAAGAAATAAATAGTTTAAAAAATTGATATAAATTACTTATTATAAAAAATAATATTGAGTTAATTGATCTGAAATTAATAAAAATATTATATTCATACAAGTTATTATTATATGGTTTATACTATCATCCATGATCCATTTTTGGGACTATTATCCATTTATACATAATATATTGACCCTCAAAGAGTAAAAATCATTGGTGTCATAGAAAGTTTAAAAAGGGTTAAAAAATAATATTGGTAAAAATGTGACTTAATCTTCTAAAATTATAATTTTATGAGATTCTTTCAATAAATACTCATATTTTATTTTAAATAAACCAATTTCTATCTATTTGGAATTGAAATATAATACATACTAATTTAATATTTTGAGAAATTCCAATTGTGCTCCACCAATATCATATAAAAGAAAACCTATTATTATAATTTATTTTCTTAATATAAGTGCTTCACAGATTCTATATCTCTTTTATAAGGAAAAATACTAATGTTAGAGTCCTTAAGGTGTTAAGAAATAGTTATATTTCAATGAAGAGGTATAGTTTTTAACTACATTTTATAGTTTTGTTTCTTCTTCCAATCCCTTAAAATATTCTTCAATCATGATAAAATAACATCACCAATATCATCCATATATTAATATCTTCTTATGTTAATGTAAAAAACTATATTTTTCTCCTCTTCCATTAAATGGGAAACAAATCCCTTGTCTGTGTGTATGACGGACTACCACCTCATGAACAAATGTAATTCATTTATCATCATCGTCTCTCAATACAAGTTATAATGATGTAATAAATGTTTATATATGATATAAATGACATATTTATCATTATTAAAAGGTAATATAACATTTACATTATTACATTACTATTCAATGAAAATTATAACATTGTTAATGCATAGGCGTGGACTGCCACCTCGACGAAGCGATGTGATTCATTTTTCATAACAACATCACATGGATTATATATATGAGTATATTTAAATGAGTAAAATGATATTTATGATATTAATATAATTATTAAAAGATAATATAATATATACTTCCATTCAATAATGATCTTCTAAAAATTGAAATGTTACTCATGTGTACTTACGATCAATTATCTCTATGATTTTAACATAATCCATTTTTCATTACCGTAATTAATTTTTGGTTTCAAATGTTTAATTGATGTATAATAATGATCATTTTTTCATCATATTATTATTTAGATGATGTATTAGTGACCATTTTGACCATATTCATCCTACCAAAATAATTTTTTATATACGACCTGAATATCGTCAAAATATTTGTACTGATCTCTATCAAATAAATATATATATATATATATATATAAAGAAATTAATTAAATAAGTAATAATATAATTTCAAATTTTATTTAATAAAGTAAAAAATAATAATATATTTTTTTTGTTTAGAAAGAAAAATAATGTACGTTGTGAGTCAGACTCATGTGTAGGGACATTCTATTAAAAATATAAATTGAATGTTTATTTTAAACTATTTCTTCTTCAATATCAATATTTTATAAAAATGGTTTATTGGTTATTTTAACTATTATATTATGAATTTTGAAATTCAATTTTAGCCATTTTTAATTTTTAAAAAATGTTTTGAAGGGTATGTTCTTTTCATTTTTTGAATGATGTACTTTTTGAAATTTACCAAAACATTAAGAAGGGGTATTTTTTTTACTAATATTACATGAGTGAAATTTTCTACCATCATGAATAATATTTTAAAATAATGTTCATTTACAATTTCACAATATTAAGTTTTAATGAAATTTTTTTCCTTTATAATTTCTAATTTTTCTTAATAAATAGTTTCTTAAAATGGAATGGATATTTTCCTCAGGAAATGTTTTAAGTGATCTTTAAAAATAATTTTACATTTATGATTAGATATTTTGATGATACCCAAAGTGAAAAGTTTATTTTCCTCAAGAATTTTTAATTTTCTTCTCTTAAAATAAAATACCTCTTTGAATTTTTTTTTGGAATTTTGGAATTGAAAATTGGTTTTTAAAAATAAAAGGGTATTTTACAAATTTGTTTTTCCATGGGTTTAAAAGTTATTTTCAAATATTTTATTTTGAAAAGTTGCAAGAATAAATTGATTTATGTGTAATGTTAGAATTATATGAAAAACAGATGAGTTGGATATAGCTTATACCATTGGTGTATCCCCAATATAGATATTGTAACACCCCAATCTTCCATTATATGCTTTCCTTTGAATAATGCAATAGCATGCATTGTACGGAACTTTGAGATTCTAACAGACTGCAACCAATCAAACTAGCCGTTATGAATAGTAATATCCACTTTATGAAATTTTATAAATTATATCTATCATAATGGACTTCATTTTTTGATATATAATATCAAAATTATCTTATGGTGAATTTTTTATATTTTTCTGAAAACATTCAATTTTTTATGAATAGTGAAAAACACAAAGTTATAGTTTAAAACCGAAATTTTATTTAAATAATTATTTATTTTATTTAAATTTATTTTAGGTCAAAATAGATACATAGTACCTATATAAGTTCAATGTAATCCATTGGAGTTAGTTTATAATAATTTTAGATATATAAAAATAGTATTGATCTTTTTACTAACTTTTACCCACCTCCTAGAAGCATTTGGAAATTTACATAAAAATTAATTTCACCACTTATGAGAGTTGAATTTCAAAAATCCAAGAGACATGGTTGATATCAGTAAAACAAAGAGGATTAATAAGATAAAAATAATTTTTGGTGAATACTAAATTTTTACTTATATTTACCACGGTTAAAAGTAAATAGGGTATTTAAGGGTAAAAATGATATTATTATTACCCTAACACATGTTTTAATTCTATTAGATATGAATAATTCAACCAGAAACAACCTTAGGAATAAAATATGATCCTTTAGGCCCACTTGGATTTGATTAGGGCATTTATTATTATTTAATTCAAAGAAGAGTTAAAAGTGTTAAATTCAAAGTTTAATGAATAAAAATTTTTAATATGTGGTTACACATAAGATAAATTCAAATAAAATATTCATTAGAAATATAAGAATATTTCCAACATAATGGTATTTTATTTATATTTTTTATCCATTAAATAATTTAATTTCATTATGACACAATGATGATGCAGTAATTTACAAATTAATGAAATATTAAAATAATTGATATAATAAATATCTAAATAAATGTAATTTCAGACTTTTTATGAATTCAAATAATTTTCTAGGTTAATATTACATTTTTTGGTTGGTTAGATGAATTTTTTTGAAGTAATAATGTTGTTATAAATTCAGGAAAAAAACCAAGTAGTGTCAAAATTGACATAAAAGACTTTTTAAAACAAATATTATATTATTAATTGATATTATATTCCTAAAAATATAAGGTTCTCCCAAAAGACTTATATAATTATATTTGTATCATTAATGAACCACTTGGGGTTCTCTTGGAAGTATATAGTAAGTTTATTAACCATATAATGTAAAAATACACAGAGGTAAGGTAAATGTCAAATTTTTTAACTAAGAGTTAAATCTAAAATATAAGGTTAATATAGTGACCGAAAACTGTATAAAACTTATTTTTCGAGTGCTTCTTGACCCATCCCCACCTTCTACTTTAAATAATTCGTTATGGATCCATTAGAAACTGAAAATGATTTAATTATAAAATAATATTTCTAGCTTTTCCAAAGGTTCCCCTCACCCCTCTTATAAAACGGCACTCCCCATTCTCTCTAAATCAAACCTTCATATCCATTTGGCTCGGACAACCCCTACCAAATTACCTTCTCGACTGTCCTCCCTTAATCCTAGAGGCCTTCCTTTAGTCATAAATCCATTCTAATGATCCCTTCTAATCAAATCTAAAAGAATAACCTGAAGAAGAGGTAAATATTTCATCACCTCTTTCAAGTTCCTTTCTTCTTACACTTCCTCTTTCTTTGTTGTTTACATTCTAAAATAATAACTACAGTATCTTATATATACTGTTATGTTATTATAAATATGTTAAAACCATATTAATTATTCTATCAATCCTTTGATTTCATCTATGTCAACATCCTTTGATAGATTTTAAGCTTATTTAATGTTAATTTATTATCATACAATACTTCCAGATTTTATTTAAGGTTTTGTGATATGTTTGACTATGGATGTGTTATTTTTACACCCTTCATGGTTTATGGATAATGTATTACCATTTCGTATGCTAGTTTTAATATGAATATTTATGTTATGTTTAAACCTTTTCATATGAGGATTGCATTGGACTTAGTAAGTGACGGGTGGAGCCCGCTATAACTCCATGATGAATCGGTAGGTCTCATGAGACAAACTAATGTCTTGGCACAAGGCCTTGAAAAAATATTATTTTTAGTCTCGGCACAAGGCCTTGACTATGTGGTTATGAATGTCTGGCATTATGCATTCCATCATTATGAACGTGCCTATTGGTGTTGCATGTGACTATTCGACTAGTAGAATATCCAGGTGAATAAGTAAATGGAAGTATTTGATTTTATCTTTTCCATATTATACTAAAGTTCAATTTTAAAAGGATTCTATTTTAGTCTTATGCATTGCCTTAAATATTTAGGCTTATTTATGAAAGTTTCCCTTATATTTTTATCCTTACTGGGCATCTGAGCTCACCCCTTTCTATGTATTATTTTTCCCAGGATGCGAAGAAGTATATTATGACTGACCTACAGGGATAGTCTATGGGATATCAGTGTTGTCTATGGAAACATTGTTGTTGTAGTATTCCATTTTATTATGTAATGTAATCCTTATGAATGTATCTAGTACTTCCAAGGCTACTAAACCAATCAGTCTTTCGAGACTGGATCTTTTGTGATCATGCCAATGTTACGTAATAATGCACCGACTCTGGATAACTAGGGTCAAGAAATTAAAGTTGGTATCAAAAAAAGTTTATTAAAAACCATGGAATCAATATTTTGATAAAATCTGATTAGGGCACATAGCCCTAAGATAGACATTGAAGATTAGTATAGAAAAACTTCCTAGAATTTTGGTATTGTATAGATTTTGTGATTTTTCCAAGAAATAAATCCCTCTATGAATACGAGCAGGTAGAGATGGTTGTGGCACAAATGCACCAAGGGATAAAACTCGAAAACACCTCTTTGAGCTAGTATCGAACGGGAACTGGTGCACGACAACAGGCCTTGCTGCACTATTGGTTATGACACTCTCATGGGATATGCTTAGGATAATTATCATTTAATTTACAAACCATTATAAATGGTTTATGAGTATATACTTCCTCAAAGAAAACATTTTTATGATTATGGATTATATCCATAAACTGTTCAATTTATGTTAAGTGTTTTACAAGTTTGGAATTATGTATTGCAATTCATAAACTAATCTAATTTATGACATTGTTTAGAAATAGAGGCTAGTGGAAGGAATGGAAACTATATCAATGGATGCACTCCATTTAAGGATTTCCCTAAAACTCAAGATAATTATAGTGGATCTTGTGATGCAACTGGTGCTGATCAGCTAATCACCATACTGGGACAACTTACTCAGGTTATGAATAATAACCTTACCCATATGGACTACCCTGATCCGAAGTGTGGAGGATCAATGTTAGATCTCTTCATGAGGCAACAACCACCATCATTCAATGGGGGTAAAAATACACTAGTAGTTGAGCAATGGATAAATTCCTTAGAGGAAATATTCCACACCTTCGATAGTAGTGAAAAGGAAAAAGATGTCCTGGAAGTTTACCGCCTCACTAGAGATGCTGATAAATGGTGTTCTTTGATTCAAAACACAAAAAAAAAGATGATGAATAATAAAATATGGAATGGAGGGAGTTTAAAAAAATCATAGAAAAATACTTTCCTTGTGATCATCGGGCAGATATGGAAAAGAAAATTTCTGAGTCTGAGGTAAAAGGAGGATGAGAATGTTGCAAAGTGTGAAGTTAACTTTACATGGTTAGTGAGGAATGTTGTAGATTATATACGTAACCTAGGATATAATATTGATCATTTCATTAATGGGTTAAAACCATTTCTCCATTGATCCTTAGTCAAACAGTCCTTCACTTCGTATGAAGATATTGTCTCATGTGCTATCAAGACAAAAAAAAAAGAATTCTCTAAGTCTTGTGACTTTAAAGAAAAGCTAGAGAATAAGAGTTCTGCTGAAAACTCTAGAAATAGAAATAAGGGGATGGAGGGATATTTTGAATATCCATCCTATAGTAAATGTGGGTAGAAACACCCTGGTACTTTCCTAAAGGGAATGGGAGTCTATGACAAGTGTGGTGAGAAAGGCTACCAAGATCATGATTTCAATGGAAAGTAAGAGGTTGATGATGTTGAATGCTACAATTGTAGAGAAAGGGGAATTATGTGAATGAATGATCTATGTTTCAGGGGAACTTAACTCAGAAAAGGCCTAGGGATCAAGGCCAAGCTTATGCTATCACTACTGCTGTGGTTAAATCTCCAAAATATGTAGTGGCGGTTAATTTAATGGTTTCATCAAGATTACCCAATGCTTTATTTGATTCTGGATCATTGCATTGTTTCATATCATCCCAGTTTGCTAAGAAAATTAGATATCTCTAATTTCATTTAACAAAGGAGTTGTTAGTCAAAAATCCTAAGGGAAGTATCAATACAAAAATGTTTTGTGAATCAGTCCCCATTAAGGCATATAAATGTTCTTTATATCCTGATCTAATCATCATACCCAATATTGAATTTTATATAATATTTGGAATAGATTGGATTTCGGACCATGATGCAAAAACTTATTGTAATAATAAGGAGGATACTATTTTTTATGATAACGATAAAGAAGAGCTTATCTTTAGAGAAGAATTTTCCCCACCTAATTCTTATCTAGATCCACCCCTAGTAGCTAAACAAAATTCAATTATTGGGGAGGAAGAGAAGGAAATATCTATGGGCGAGGAATGTATTGTTAAAATATAGGATATACCTATTGTGAAAGAATATGTTGATGTGTTTCCAGAAGATTTACCTGGACATCCTCTAGAATGAGAAATTGAGTTTTCCATTGATTTAATTCTTGGATCAACGCCTATATCTAAGACCCCATATAGAATGGGCACTGTGGAATTAGTGTAACTAAAGAAACAACTAGAGGAATTAAGTAATAAGGGATTTATTTTCCCTAGTGTTTCTCCATGGGGAGCCCCTATCCTTTTTGTTAAGATTAAATATGGATCTATGTGGTTGTGCATTGACTACAGGGAGATAAATCCTATAAAAATAAAGAATAAGTATCCCCTACCTCACATTGATGATTTATTTGAACAACTTCATGGAGAATAACACTTTTCAAAGATTGACCTTCGATCTGGATACCATTATTTGTGTGTGAAGAAGGAAGACGTTCTGAAGACAACATTTCGAACCAGGTACGTGCATTATGAATTTACAGTAATGCCTTTTGGATTGACTAATTCACCCTCTATCTTCATGGATCTAATGAATAGAGCTTTCAATGAATATAATGATGAATTTTGGTGGTATTTATTGATAATATATTGGTATACTTCAAAATATATGAAGATCATGGAAATCACTTATGCATTATATTGAAGACTCTTAGAAGACACGAATTATATGGGAAGTTTAGGAAGTGTGAATTCTGGCTTCAGGAGATTTCTTTTCTTGGTTATATTGTCTTTAAGGATGGAATCTCTATTGATACTTCTAAGACCACGAAAATAAAATAATTTCCAGTATCGATGAGTATAACTGAGGTACACAATTTTTTTGGTTTAGCAAGTTATTATCAGCATTTCGTCCAGAATGTTTCCTAGTGGGATAACCCATTAACAAAGCTCACATGAAAAAGGGTTAAATTTGTTTAGACAAAAGAGTGTGAATAATGTTTTGAAGAATTGAATAGAAGATTATTCAATTATCATATCTTGACTCTACCATCAGGGAATGATGGTTTTTTTATTTATAGTGTTGCTTCAAATAAAGGACTTGGTTGTTTCCTTATGCAGAATGATAGGGTTTTTGCATATGCATCACGACAGCTAAAAATCATGATCAAAACTATCCTACTCATGATCTTGAGTTAGAATCTGTAATCATTTCTTTGAAGATTGGGAGACATTATCCCTATGGTGAAAATGGGAGATATATATCGATCACAAGAGATTGAAGTATATTTTCACACAGAAAGAACTCAACATGAGGAAAATGAGATGGACTGAACTACTCAAGGGTTATGATTGCACGATACACTACCACCTGGGGAAGGAAAATAAGGTGGCGGATTCTTTGAGTAGAAAAGATCATAGAGTTTTGAACAAGATGAGAGTTTAAAGGGATCCTATTTTCATAGATCTAGTAAAGATTAATATGGGAATAACCATGGAAGTTGAAACATTAATTATTTTTCAAATGGTTCCCAAACCATCTTTACTAGAAAGGATAAAAATATCGCAGGTTGATGATGGGGAGTTTCAAAAGAAGATTAAAGCTATGAATGATGGGAGACTGAGTGACTTCGTATATGAAGATGGAATTTTGAAATTTGGGAAGAGATTTTTTGTTCCCGATATACTTGATCTAAAAAGAGAATTTTTGGATGATACACATAGTACCAATTTATCTATACACCCTGGGAGCACCAAAATGTATAGATATTTGAAGGAACGTTTTTTGTGGGACAACATGAAGCGGGATATTGCTGATTTTGTGTCAAGATTTAATGTTTTTCAACAAGGGAAAGCTGGAAGGCAACATCCTGGAGGAGTCATGAAACCTCCTCCCATACCGGAGTGGAAATGGGGTGATATCATGATGGATTTGTCATGGGGATACCAGAGACTCCTAGAAGGAATGTTGCAATATTGGTCAATGTTGATCGTCTTACTAAGTCTGCACATTTTCTTGCTATATGGGAATATTTTCCACTTGAACATTTAGAAAAACTATATATTACTGAATTTTTAAGACTTCATGGAGTACCACTATCGATTGTTTCTGGTCGTGACCCATGTTTTACATCAAGATTCTAGAAAATACTTCAGAAATCCCTGGATACTGAGCTCTATTTGAGCACTGCCTACTACCCCCAAACTGATGGACAATCAGAATGGACTATTCAAACCTTAGATGACATGTTGAGATCATGATCACTTGACTTTCAAGGTATGTGGGATCAATATTTAACTCTGGTATAATTTTCCTATAACAATTGCTTCCATTAAAGTATTCAGATAGCACCATATAAAGCGTTATACAGAAAGAGATGTCGCACACAACCCTGTTGGGATGATATTGGAGAAACAAAACTTATAGGACCAGGACTTTTGGACGAATCGATGGAAAAGTTGAAGGTAATCCAAACCCACATCAAAGTAACTCAAATTAGGCAGAAGAGCTATATCGATGATCAAAGGAAGGATTTGGAATTTTAGGTAGGAGATCATGTTTCCTTGAAGGTATCTCCATGGAAGGGTGTTATACATTTCGCTAAGAATGGAAAATTGAGTCCCAGGTACATCGGACCTTTCTAAATTATAGAATTAATTGGGGCCGTAGCATACCATTTGGAAATTCCGCCAAGTCTCTCCAATGTTCACGATGTATTATATGTATCACATTTGAAAAAATACATGCCTGGCCCAACGCATGTACTCACCTATGAGTAATTATAACTGGAACCCGATCTATCTTATTGCAAGGATCCTATCAAGATTCTTGATACAAGAGAACAAGTGTTGGGAAACTGGACGACTCGTCTGGTAAAAGTTCTATGGAGAAACCATAAGATGGAAGAGTAATCGTGGGAACCCAAGGAAATTATGATGAAGAACCACCCATGTCTTTTTATACAGTAATATTCTAGAAATTTTGAGGATGAAATTATTTGAAGGAGGGGAGAATGTAACACCCCAAACTTCCATGGTACACTTCCCTTTGAAAAATGTAATAGCTTGCATTGTACGCAACTTTGAGATTCTAACACACCGCAACCAAACAAACTAGCCATTATGAATATTAATACCCACTTTATGAAATTTTATAAATTATATATTTCAAAAATGGACTTCATTTTTTGATTAAGAATATCAAAATTAACTTAGGGTGAATTTTTGGTATTTTTATGAAAACATTCAATTTTTGATTAACAGTGAAAAACACAGAGTTATAGTTTAAAACTGAATTTTTATTTAAATAATTATTTTTTATTTAAATTTATTTTAGGTAAAAATAGATACATAATACCTATATAAGTTCAATTTTATTCATTAGAGTCAGTTTATAATAATTTTAGAAATATAAAAATTTTATTGAACGTTTTACCGTCTTTTACCCACCTCCTAGGAGCATTTACAAATTTACATAAAAATTAATTTTACCGCTTCTGTGAGTTAAATTTAAAAAATATGCGAGACACAGTTGGTATCAATAGAAAAAATTCTGTTTAATAAGATGAAAATAATTTTTCTTGAATAGTAACTTTTTTACTTTTATTTACCACGGTTAAAAGTAAATATGATATTTAAGTGTAAAAAAGATATTATTGTTACTTTAACACATGTCCTAATACTATTGGATAAGATTAATTTGACCAGAAACAGCCGTAGGAATAAAATATTATCCTTTAGGTCCACTTGGATACGATTAGGACATTTATTATTATTTAATTCAAAGAAATGTTAAAAGTGTTAAATTCAATGTTTAATAACTAAACCATTTTTAATATAGGGATAAACATAAGATAAATTCAACTATAACTATTCATTATAAAGATAAAAAGATTTTTTATATAGTGGTATTTTATTTATGTTTTTTAAAAATTAAATAATTTAATTTATTTATGACACAATGATGATGTAGTAATTACTTAATTAATATAATATTAAAATAATTTATATTATAAATATACAAATATATTAAATTTGAGACTTTTTATAAATTAAACTAATTTTCTAGGTTGATATGACAGGTTATGGTTGTTTAGATGAATTTTTTTCGAAGTAATAATGCTGTTATAAATTTATAAAAAACAAGATACCAAATATTGTCAAAATTGACATAAAAGAGTTTTTATAAACAATTATATTATTAAATGATATTCTATTCCTAAAAATATACGGTTCTGAGAAAAGACTTATATAATGATATTTGTATCATTAATGAACTACATGGGGTTATCTTGGAAGTATATAGTATGTTTATTAACCATATAATATAAAAATACAAAGAGACATGGTAAATGTCAAACTATTTAACAAAGAGTTAAGTCTAAAAGATAAGGTTAATATAGTGACTCAAACCTGTCTAAAACCTATTGATTGAGTGTATTTTGACCCAACCCTCATTATCATTTAAATAACTCGTTTTTGAGCCATTATAAAATGAAAAAGGATTTTATTATAAAATAATATTTCTAGCTTTTCTTAAGGTTCCCCTCACCCCTCTTATAAAATGGAACACCCCCTTCTCTCTAATTCACACCTTAAAAGCCATTTGTCACAGCCAAACCCTGCCCAAATACCCTTTCAACTGTAATCCCTTCATCCTTGAGTCCTTACTTTAGTCAAAAATCCAACCTAATAATCCCTTTTGATCAAATCAAAAGGAAGAACCCGAAAACGAGGTAAATATTTCATCACCTCATTCAAGTTCCTTTCTTCTTTCACTTCCTCTTTATTTGTTGTTTCCATTCTAAAATAATAAATCCAGTATATTATATATACTATTATGTTATTATAAATATGGTACAACCATATTCATTATTCTATCCATCCTTTGAATGACAAGTCACCATACGTGCGTACGTACGACTTACCGTCTCCAAGTCGTGGTGTAGTTGTTATTCAATACATTATTATTTGTATGGGTATAATAATGATGTATAATTGATGTAAATAATAAATATAACATGATAATACTTTTTTATATATGATATAACATCAAATTATATATTATTTCAATATCAAAATAATGGTATTGTCGCTCGTGCGTACGTACGGATTACCGTCCCCACGAAAGCGATTAGATTCATTCCTCATCGTATCCATTCAAGAATAATTTTCATTTCATGATTAAAAACAATGTTTAAATAATTAATATAATTCTGAATATTAAAAATATACATCAAATACATAACAAAAATTACTTATGTAACAATGAATATAATGGAAAATGAATCCGTTAACATCCAAAATGACGATAATACTAAAATATTATTAAAAATGAATATTAAAAGATCATATATGATATCATATTAATGTATATGATTCTTATATAATTTAATAAAAATTGTTTCACCATTATATAGGAGGTTATCCTACCCTTGACCAAGGAAAAGTTCAAGGTAAGGGTTAATTTTACAATCTCTTTATTATCCAAGGTTGTTTTTACGTAGGTATCTACTGGGACCTCTTTATCATCCACATCCATGTTTATTAAAAATATATTCCAAAACATTTTTAAAATTTACTATACAATGGTGGAATTTCATTTATACCCTTATTTGACCTAATATGTTTTGAATGTAATTTTTCCGTCATTTTCCAAACAAGGTACTTAATGACCTTTTCGACAAAATTAAGGTAAGAATGTTTTTTTAAAATTTATACTGTGGGTGAGGCTATTTTATGTCATTATAACATCTTCAAAGCTTCCCTTACATTCTTATAAAAATATTTTGAAAATAAAAGTTTGCTTAAATGATTTCAAAATAAGAAGAGATATTTTTCTAAAAAAGGTTTTGATTTCATCTATGTCAACATCCTTTAATAAATTTCATGCTTATTTGAAGTTGATTTATTATGATACAATACTTCCATATTGTATTGAAGGTTTTGTGATATGTGTGACTGTGGATATGTTATTTTTACACCATTCATGGTTTATGGATAAATTATTTACATTTCGTATGTTCTTTTTAATATAAATGTTTATGTTATGTTTAAACCAATTCATATGAGGAATGAATTTAACTTAGTAAGTGATGGGTGGATCCCGTTACAGCTCCTCGATGCATTGGTAGGTCTCATGAGACAAACTAGTTTCTTGGCACAAGGACTTGACAAAATCTTATTTGTAGTCTTGGAAAAATTCCTTGACTATGTGGTTATGAAAGTTTGGCATTATGCATTCCATCATTATGAAAGTTTCTATTTATATTTCATGTGATTATCTGACTAGTAGAATATCCATGTGAATAAGTAAATGAATTATTTGATTTTTTCTTTTCAATATTATGTTGAATTTTAAGTTTAAAAGTATTTTGTTTTAGTGTTATACATTTCCTTAAATGTTTAGGCTTATTTATGAAGGTTTTTGTTATATTGTTATCCTTACTGAGCATTTGAGCTCACCCATTTCAATGTTTTATTTTACCCAGAATGTGAAGAAGTATATTATGACTGACCTGTAGGGATAGTCTATGGGATCTCAGTGTTGTATATGGAAACAATTTTGTTGTTGTTTTCCATTTTATGATGTAATTTAAACTTTAGGAATGTATCTATTACTTCCAAGGAAACTAAACCAATTAGTCTTTTGAGACATGACTTTTTGTGATCATTCCAATGTTATGTAATAATGCATTGACTCTGGGTAACTAAGGTTGGGGGGTTACATCTATTGGGTGACCTCAATACAATATATATGTTGTGTGTACCCCGATACCTCTTGGTGATCCCATTATATATTATATGATTGGTGAACCCCTATAGAGCTCAAATTCATTTGGAAATATTCCATGTACTTATATTTAAGGAGGGAATTACTGTATGGTTTCTCCAAATGATTTAACTGGGTTCTAGTTATTTCTAACATGGGTTTAAAAAGTTTTATGAATGTGATTATCTATGATTCCAATCAGAGTTATTACTTTCATTCTTTGGGTTTTAATTATTTTATTTGGGAAATAAGTATTTTATTTATTAATGAATTTATTTATTTAATTTTATCAAATATCAATGAGGTAATGGAACCCATTTATTTGTATTTCATGTTTTTCTCTAAGATAGTATAATTATTTATTTTTTTATCCGTTAAATATATTTATGTGATCATCATATATTTTTAAAATGTTTATCACTATCTTTTAAGGATGATTAAGGACAAGTATGTGGTAAATATCAATACAGTGAGGATTTGTATTCAAAATGAAGAATTTATATCATAAAAGATTTTTTGTTCATAAATGTATATTGAGAAAAAGAATTCATGTATAATATATTTTATTTTTATTTAAGATTTATAACCATTTCTTTGGTTTTCATGTTTTTCACTCGTCTAAGGGATTTTTTTATTTTCTATCCATTAATTTGATTTGTGCTCTTAACCCACATTTTTAAAATTCTTTTCATAGTGTCTTAGGATTATTACGAACAAGGATATGTTAAATATTAATATAGAGAAGATGTTTCATGAAAAGTAAAAATATTAATGTCTTAAAAGTTTTGTTTTGTGAAAAATTGTATATTGAGAAAAAATATTCATGTATATTGTATTGGTTTTTATGCATGATTTATAAATTAATTTTATAAAATTATAAACCTAAATGATATTTGGGGATGAAAAAAAGTGTATTTTAGTATAAATACACTATATTATGTGATGACTAAGGTTGGGTCCTTATAGTTGGTATTGTTGTAGGTTATGAAAAACATTAGAGGTGGGGATGTTATTTTAACATAAGTTAATGGCCCTCTATAAACACAAATGGTAGTATGGTGGGTAGAATTATGTTTATTTAAGATACCTCAGATAAGGATTTATTAGTGTTTATCTTCATTATAAGATGGTTTATTATGATATTATTAATATTCTTACACTAACCTATTTAGTATAGTAAAATGATGGATCTAGCAGGAACCAAAGTAACAATGGATGTGATAGAAAATGTGGTGGTTGTATGAATGAGAAATGAAATGGAATGGAAGCTATAGTGATAAATGATGTGTTTATTGTTAACTAGATATATAAATTAATTATTAATAACATTAACCTATATGATTATTCTACATCATCAAATATAATTGAAATGGAGCCCTTGGGAAATTCAAGTGAAAATAATCATAAAGGTAGATGTATTCAATAGCCTATGTGTTAAGAATATGGAATGAGCCCAAAAAATCATAAAATAACACAAATACATTTTATATATGAAAAAGTAGCTCATAATATAATAATTTACCTAAAATGAAGGAAGCATTCAGTTAATTTCCTTAAAGGGAAATAAATTCTTCCTGAGGTATTAATTTAATTTTTTAAATATTTGTAGAATAGTAATTAAAAAATGATTTCCTAGGGGGGAGGATCATTAATGGGAGTAGTAAGACTATAAATATATTTATTTAGAAATACATAATGACATTTTATTTGACGATGAGGAAACCAAAAATGAAATTAAAATGTGTCGATTATTTCTTTCCTTATGTTTTGACATTGTTGAATATTAGGATATGATTTATATTTTTTTATAAGAAATAATTAGTTATAAATAAGATTTAAAATCATGGTTAAGGGATTATTAAGAATTATGAAGAGTCATGATGACTAAATATAGGTGATTCAAGAGTTATGATAGATTTATAGATGATCATCAGTTGAAAATAATCAATACTCATTTAATGATGAGAGCAATTTGCGAGCCTTTTATTGTGTTTTGATATATATTTGAGGTATATGAAGCCCTTATGTTTATCATGTTAAAAATATATTTGAGGAAGAAATTATTTATTTTTGATGGATATAATTTAAATTATATTGTTCTTTTAGGGTATATAAGATCATTTATTACTAGGTAATTATCGGTTATTAAATTTTTTAATGATGGAAAATTCATGGTTTGAGATAACAATAAAAGTAAAAACATTTCTTTAATGTTGAATATATTAGGGTTTTTTTAGGATGATTATTAAATTTCATGGAATCTTATAATGGTTTTATAGGTATATAAAAATAAAAACATGGAATTTGGGTAACGACATGTCGCATATGGAAAGGCCTCAAGGCCTGAACCCATAATCAAATGTCAAAAAGGGTGCGTCAGCTAACACTGGGATAAATGATGTCATGGGTACTATGAAATTAGTTTTATTTATTTATACCACCTAAAAGATAAATGTTAGATTCATTTTTATGGATATATGATTTATCATATAGATAACCATGATATTGGAAATTGATTTGGTAATTATTGATTAATATTATTTAAAATTGATCAATATAGTTTTGGGATACTTATATGATTAAGTTAAATAGAATAATATGTTATTATATTATTTGAATAAATGATGTATTATCTTTTGAAAGGATGTATGATTTTATTGAATCTTTATGGGGATTCAGGTTATTTATGGAAATTATTAGCTTATATTGTAGATTATAAGATTAGAGTATATAATTATGGAATTATAAATTAAGTGTGACTAATTTAATTTGTAGATAATTTTTAAATTCATCATGGTAGATGATGTGATCAAATTATTCTTATTTTTTTCAATCTTTTTGTATAATTTTTTTGATGAATTTTATGGATAATTATTAATATTTTTGAATGATCTATTTTGATTATTAGGTATTACTATTGAATATAGGAGATTAATTTATTTTTTATTTGATTTAAGGATTTATTAATTTGGGGAATTATCTTTCTTATTCTAACCATTTTGTTTGTGGTTGATTTTTAAATATATGAGAAATTGATTGTGTTTTTTTGGGATTAAGTGGTTTATTATACGTTTATTTGAGTGCTAAAGATATGATAAATACATCTTTAATATTATTTGTTTTGTCAAAAGATGATATTTTAGTGGCAATTGAATAAAGGGTGAAATTTTTCATTTCATGTAAATATATTTCCTTATTTTCTTTTTTGGGAACATAAATAATTCATCAAAAATAGAAAAATTATTTTCAATTTGAAACATAATTAGTTTTCTTTACCTTCTGAAAATTGAATGGTCTTTTAAAACATCCCAAATTTATTGTTTTTTTGTGGTTAAAATTCCCATAACTATATTCTATATCACTATCAATACGTCCTTGGGTGTTAGATTCTTATACAATATCTATATTTTCACATCCTATCAATGTGTTCCAAGAAGGAAACCTAGTAACTTGTTAATCTAGGTGACCATGGTAATTCAATTAATCAGATTTCAAGTGTTTATTTTATTAACCCTTTTTACAATGTCGGTTTTTAATAAAGTTATTTTTAAAAATAAAACCTTGCCTATCAAACACAAGCTCATTTTGAGAGGATGAAATTTTCTAATTTGGGGGGGATAATATAATATTACAAAATTTTAAAATTTAAGAATATGTTTGACGGAATACATGGTATGAAACATCATTCTTAAACAAAAAAAATAATATTAATTATATGTGACTCTTATAACCTAGATGTTAAATTATAAGGTATTTATAGAGAAAACTCATTTATGAAATAAATATTGAGGTCCTACTAAATATAAATTTATTTATATATTCTTATAAAATAATTATTTAATTTTTATTAAAGTAAATTTATTTTTCAAAAATAAATTTTCATCAAAAATGATTTTTATTGTATGTTTATAGATCCATCAAAGATTAATTTTATTGAACGTTGCCCCAAACCAACCTCTATGAATGAGATCCTATGTATTCGTGGTTTAGATAGATATTATCTGTAGTTTGTAGATAATTTATCATGAATATCTAATCCATTCACCATGTGAACTCAAAATGGATCCAATTTCTTCTAGATAGACGAATCAGATAAAAATTTCATGGAATTAAAGAAAAGGTTAGTCAGAGCTCCGGTAATTATATTACCATACAATATAGAAGGGTTTTCAGTATTTAGTGATGAATCCATTAAGGTACTATGATACATCCTAAATAATTTTTAAATGGTGTCAACTTATGCCTCACTAATATTGAAGGTTCCAAAAAATTTCCCCTCTTGTTATATTGAGATAACTGTTGAAATTGTTTCATTAAATATAAAAAGTAATTATATTTGTAGATAATGGTGGGATATATATAATAATAATAAGAATTTAAAGTATGTATTATATCAAAAAGACATTTAACTTGTTCCATAAAATTTGATTATAGATTATGATCGATTATAAATGCTCAATACATAACCACCCTGGTAAATAAAAGAAGGTAGATGATGTTTTAAGTTAGAATGATAATGATTTTGTATCTATGTTGACTATAAAAATTTATATAATATCT
The DNA here is from genome assembly GCA_963277665.1 of Viscum album. Taxonomy (NCBI): domain Eukaryota; kingdom Viridiplantae; phylum Streptophyta; class Magnoliopsida; order Santalales; family Viscaceae; genus Viscum; species Viscum album. The sequence goes on along the minus strand of OY728141.1, from coordinate 1,359,943,889 downwards.
ATGGATTTAAAATGGACTAATATAGAAATCGTAATGGAAGTGTGTAAGTATTATCTTTCTCAAATAAGTGCTTAACATTAAACCTTACCGAAGATTAAAGTGGTGTAGATGGATTATTTATAGCCACATTAGTATTTGAGAAATATTACATTGTTTTTCCTTGAATATGATGGAATGATAAGGTTCATGAAATGTTTATGTGTCCTGTATATAACATATTTTAAAAATGAGTGTTAGAAAAATATCATAGTTCTTCATTATATTCATCCTGGAAGGAAAATTATGTATAGATATTTGAATGATTCTTTAAGGTGGGATGGAATAAATAGATATATTGTAGTGTTTATACATTTTTTATTAGTATTTTGGAAAGATAATGTTGAGAGTAAAAACTATAATGGGATTTTAAAACCATTATCCATACTATAAATGAAATAAAAAAACAACACCATGAAATTTGTAATCAAACTATCTAAAACATATAAAGGGAACAAATCTTTATGGGTTCTAGTATATCTCACCAAAAATTCCTCACACTTAATTTCTTTCAGAGAATATTTCTATATAGGTAAAATTTCTTGGAAAATCATTTAGTGGTATGGTTTCATGGAGTGAAAAATTAAATCACATTTGATCTGGATCGTTGGTTTACCTAAGTGTTCTGAAGATGTATTAAAAATATCTTGATAAAGAATTGATTTTTAACACCGTGTATCATCTTTAGATAAATGGTTAGTTTTAAAGAACAATTAAAACCATAGAGGTCATGTTGATATGCTTTTGTATAGATTTCAATGGTGGTTGGGATTGACACCTTTCTATATTCATTTTTTTACAATAATATAATCCAATATAGTATTTATGGATCATTATGAATACTTGTATACTTGGTTTTAGATTATAATAATATGGATATATACAATAGGGGACAAGAGGGTGTATTTCTTCCTTTTAAAAATCTTTATAAATTCAAATTTTATCCCACTTTGTATATTATAAATACAGGCGACATTATCTTCATTAATAAAGTCGCACTAGGGAAAAATGATAATAATTACACAACCATTTTTTATAATGGTTCAAGGCATAATGATCCCATAGTCCACTTCACCAAAACTCTATTATTGAGCATGGTGATTTTCAATAAATAGTTCATCTTATCATAAGACCTACACAACTACGTTCATGTAGTTTACCCCATACAATAAGACATGTTATTATATATAAAACCTCATATTCAAAACATAGTGTTTGATGTAAGACACTACACCATGTATGAGTATGAGAAGCTAATACTCAAAGAAAACATGATTAATTAAATTGATAAGAAACATTATTAGCTCACAATTGTTGTAGAAACTAAAAAATAATATATCATATTCTTTAAAGATAAGAGTCTTCGAATAAGGAACATATTCAAAAAAATGTATGTACCCAAAGCATAGATCTTAATTATATCATATATATTTGTAATTTCATAAAAGATACTTCTTGATATGAATGATAGAACTCTTGGTATTTAACAAGTGAGACTCCATTTTCTTTTGGTTAAGAGATCAAATTGTATTTCATGAAAAATTGAGGGTATTTAACTTTAAAACATTCAATGAAAATCGTAACATCCTTTAAAAATCGGAATGATTTAATCTATTGGACATGATCCTTTTAATTAGTCTAGAAGTATCTTCAAAAATAGATTAAATAATCCAATCAATATTTTTGTAGGAAAATTGGAAAATATAATGATTTTAAACATCGTAGTTGATCAAGTCAAACATAGTATAAACTTTGAATTTACTATTAAAAACATTTGAAATTAAAATTGTTAGATTGTTAAACGATAACTTAGTTTTAAAAATATAGGGATCCTCTAAAATGTAGTGTTTTTAATCTCTAATTTTACAAAATCATTGGGTATTTTATTCATACGTTTACCCCAAACGTAGGGTTGTAAATCCATATGTTCCAATAACAAATGTAGGGCATAGACATTGATTCTAGACTACTTAAAAACATATCCAGAATAATTTATACAAAAAAATTAACCCATAAAAAATATCAATTTCTAAATAAATATAGTCCTAAAAAAACATAAATTATTATCATTAGTAAAACCAACAAAAATATTTGTGAGCATCAAAATCAAAAAAAAATATTTGAGTATTGTTGAGAAAATACATTCCTAATTATCTCCCATTTTTTATGACCAAATAACACGTATATCAAAAACATATTGAAAATATAGAAAATATAAACAAAATGAAAATATACTCTTAAATATATATATATTTATATGTATATTGAAAATTATAGTACTCATTTAAATTTTCATAAACTATGGGTAAAAAATAATATAATCAAAAGACTATGTTGAAAAAACTAAACTAATTTCTTTAATTGATTAAATTTATAATTTTATATTATTATCCTAGTTTAATATATTATTCTCATAATAATTTTATGTGTACCTAATTTTCTCCATATTTTTAGGATATCAAAAATAATTTACCAGAAAATGCTATATAACATTGTTAATGTAGAACAAAACTATAGTGAATGTTTTATTAAACTAATACAAAATGATTCCATTATAGTCAATAGAGTTTTAAATAAATTAAATAAAAAATAAGAAGAATTATATTGAATATAATATTTTGAAATTTTTTTATTATAATAATTTTTGGGTAAGTATATTTAGAATAAGTATTGGATGGGGGTGAAGCTTATTGTTTATATGAGGATTCATATTTAAATAAATATCAAATAGACCATGGAATATTATTAATCTCTACTATAATTTCCTTATAATTGTGATTAAATATATCAGACCATTATTTCATCAGAAACATTGATTTCTATACAGTTTTCATATTTTCAACTAAATTTAGATTAAAAACCCCATAGAAAGTCTCTGATGACTATGAATGTATCATCAACATCTAACATAACTGAAATATTAGGTTTCTCATATAATTAAAATTATATGATAATCACCTAAAAAGACCTTTTTGATTGTCCTAGAAAATTTAATGTTTTATACTATCAGATAGAAGACTCTAAATCTAGTCATTTATTAGAGATAAAATCATAGTAATTGATTCAATCCTTCTTATTAAATATTGATAAGTTGGATGAACAGAAGTATAATTCCGTTCATAAAATGAGATAATTCTTATCAATTCAAATTCACTCCCCATGCATTTCTTTAATTCCCAAAAATGTTACGTTGAAAATGATTCTTCTTTGAGATTCCCAAGAACTTCATAAACTTTTATCTAAAACACATCAAAATACCTTTCAAAATATAATTTTATTTTAGGGTATGTATTAGATCATGAAATTATTCTAACTATTCTCTTAAAGTAGTTGAGACTTTCAAATCATTAAAATATTTTTTTGAAATATTCATCTCACTATACAAGGTTATATTCATTTTTTCTATCTTTTTATATTTTAAAACAAATTCATAAATTTGATAATTCATTTAATTATAAGACTCTTCTTATTGAATTTTAAATGGTTGTATAACTTCAACCAAAAAATGGAATGATGTCTAATCTTTTCACTGAATAATGATGTTAGTGGTCCGTGAACAAATCTTTTTTTTTACAAGATTCTCAAATAGCCTTTTCCAAATATTTTTTAGTAGTAAAGTCTATATGATATTAAATTTTATTTTGAACTAGATATGTGCACATAAGTTGACTATCATGAGCATTCCTTTCAACCCGATCTTCTGCATTTGCCTCATTGTCATCTATACATTCAGTTTTTTTAATATAATAATAATTGTTTCACCTATAAACACTGGTTGTTCTACTTTTCAATCTAAAAAATATTTTTCTCAAATTACATACTCTTATCTTATTATATGAATTGTAAGAAGGGACTCACTATTGTCTTCTATTAAGGGTTATTCATGATAATGGTGGACATCTCTTACTGTATTTAGGTCACTATGATCAACCATGAGTATCATTATAATTGCCTCAAAAATGTACTAAATTCTTTATTCACTAAATTATTCACCAAAAATATATATGGACCCAACTGACCTATGATTTCCTTGCTTCATCGGAGCATGAGCACCATATAATTTTTGATCATCATCAAAAATATGTTTCATATTTTCTTTTGAGGTTATCTATGAGAACCCAAATTTTCTTAAGCTGTTATTTGAAATTATATTGTTGTGATGACATCTAATATCCATCTCAATATAAAGGATCTTATTATATTCTTAAAAAATAGTGAAATAAGCCTTTCATATGGTTGAATGGATATTCAACCATTCTTTTCAAAGATATAATTCATATACCATAGAATATATCTATAAAAACTCAACTTTATTTCACTTAATATAAAATACATGAAAAACATACCTGGATATGAATATTTTTCACTAACTCATTAATCCTTGGAACTGTTTCAGATTGAATAAATTTTATATGTACCTTAATATGATCTTCAATATCATTTAAAAGAACCTTTCTTGTAGTGGTGGATCCCAAAATAAAAGTCATGATATCCTCATATTTATTTCATTCAACTACAAAATATCAAATATTAAAATGAAAAATCACTTCATGGGGATACTATAAAATCTTATTCAATTTTTACTGAAGAGACCAAATACATAATATTATTTACCTTTGAGGAGATGGCATCATCAGTGTCACAAAAACTAAACTGGGAATGATCAAAAAAATATTTTTCATATCTATTGAAAACATATTCTATGTTTTCATGATTACAAATAAATTCTAATCCATTAAAAGATAGATCATTTTTAATAGTAGGTTTTTCTGAAACAACCACCCATTGTTGATAATATTCCCTTGAAGAACACATTTTTTAGCTTTTAATGTGTTTTGGGGTTATATTTTCTCAGTACTCCATGTTTTATCATCTTTTCTTTTCCATTATAGAATATCTGAAGGTTTATGGTTTAAATTTCAGGGTTTCAAAAGGAAATCGTGTGCTTTAAAAGTAATAAGGGTTCGATATTGACTGTTTGAGTGCATGAGAGAGATTTTAAGAAGGTATTTTTTTACATAGGATTGGTTTCTCGAGCCAAAATACTAATATTAATCATTAATAGATTTTAATTTTCAAGAAATGGGTTTTATAAAATAGTAATAAATCCATAATTTGTAAAATAACTAGAAAATAAATTATATTTGAATATAAACTTGAATAATAACATATAACAATAAATTTTTTAAAAAAGTTATCAAAATTTTATTTAAAATTGAATATACATAACTCTACATTTATAAATTCATAAATAGTGGTGTGAAAAGGTTTAGTAAAAATATTATCATGTTGATATTTAGTATTAACACATTCAAAAGATAGGTCCCTTTTAAAAAAATAATATCTTAGATATTGATGACTTATATCAATATTAATAGTCCTTGAGTGAGGTATATAATTTATTCAAATATTAATTGTGCTTGTATTGTCCCATAAAATAGTAATATTATTGAAATTATATCCAAAGTATAGTAGTGTGGGTTTCATCCAAACCACATGGGCACAAAAACAACCATAATAGTTATATTCTTCCTTAACTATTGAAAAAGATAATAAATGATGTTCCTTAATTTAACATGAAACTAAGGGATTACCTTAAAAGTGATAGGTTACTTACATAGTATTTCTATCTAACCTATAACAAGAAAAATAATCTTCTGATTTTGAGAATAAATTAATATCATGTGTTTTTTTGAATGGCAGGATTGAAAAGTAGTTCCTTAGAAATATCTAAAAAATATTTTAATAGTAGTATGATGGGATTATTTTTGGTTTGATTAAAATAAACATAAACAGAGTCATTAAACATAATTTCTATTCGACTAGAAGTAAGATATATAAAACGTCTAATCATACCTCTATATAACTTTCTACCAATTGGTTTTCAACCTTTATCCAAATCGAGTTTTACATTAGTAAACATTAGAGCTATATAAGTTAACTATTTTCTAGGAAAAATTTTCAAATAAATAAATAATATTTTTACTTCCATTTACTAATTTCCCATTATATTTTTGATAGATTTGAAAACCCATAAATAAATTCAATTCTCTCATCATACTCATTTCCAATTCTTTTTTTATATGTTTAGAAAAATAATTCCAGTTTATTTTATTAGTTGAACTAAATATAACAACATCTACATAAATATGACATAATAAAATATCATAAAGAACAGTTTTCTTAAAGAGAGTGGGATCTTCAAGTCGTAAAAAAATAATTTTTTTAGTATAAAATAACTTAATATTTCAAACCAGGATTTGGGTTCTTGTTCATGTCAATATATATATTTAGTGAGTTTGAAAATTGAATTTGGTAGATGAGGATTTTGCAAACCTGTTGGTTGTTGAATATAAACTTCTTACACTATATCTTTATTTAGAAATTTTGATTTTACATCTACATGATATAATTATAAATTCCTATAATATGAATAAGCTAAAAGGATTCTAATTTCTTTTAATCTATCATTAGGTGAAAAGGATTCATCATAATATATTCATTCTTCCTGATTATATCCTTTAGATAAAAATATATCTATATTTCTTGTTATTATTCCTTGGTTATCTTCTTAATTTATATAGACCCATGTTTTCATATTAACATATAGTTGGATTACCTATCAACTTATTCCACAAAAATGTTTCTTCAAAACTGGTTATGCTCTTCACACATAGCTATTAAAAAATTTTAATCTTTTAATGATCCCTTTATAGTTTTAGGTTCAAATTGAGATAGGAAGGTAGAGATTTATTCATTAATTTATAAAATCCTTATAATATAACTCTTCTATCTATAATTCCTATTATAGTTTCCAAAGTATAATTGTTTATGGTTTTAGGTTCTCTTGGTAAAACACTTTCAGGCTCAAAAATTTCATGTTCTTCTAGACTGGACTGAATTTCATTATATTCTAGTTTATTTTCAAAATCATATTTATGAGATTCATGTCTCACATTTCTTAAATAATTATCAACTTCATCTGATTGATTATCACTACCATCAAAAGAGGACACATTCATTAAACTTCACATGTACATATTATTCAGCTGTCATTGAATTTTAATTATACACTCTATAAGCTTTATAAGTGGCAGAATATCCTATAAAGATTCCTTCATTATCCTTTAGATCAAATTTACCCAAATTTTCCTTACTTTTCAAGATATAAAACTTGTATCCATACATATTAATGTATTAGACCATAGGTTTTCTATTATTCCATAACTCATAATATGAATTTTTTATAAAGGGTCTTAGTAAAAATATATTCATGATATTGAAAGTAGTGTTAATATCTTCTTTCAAAAAATATATTGGAAGAATATATTAATTTAATATAGTGAATTCCATTTCCTGAATAATACTATTTATTCTTTCTACAATTCCATTTTTTTGTGGTGTTCTTTAAGAAGATAAGGTATGTTTAATTCATAAGTCAGAGAGAAAAATAACTAAATTATTTATTCTTAAACCCTCCACCATGATTACTTCTAAATGATATTTTCTTTAAGAAATTAATTTTTCAGAATTTTACAAAAACATAAAAATAATTTAAAATTTCCCTTTTATCTTTTAGAAAATATACAGAAGTAGATTTGTAAAAATTTTCATAAAAAGCAAAAGATATTCCATATAAAATTTATACACTTGATGGTCCAAAAAATCCATTTAGAAATGTTATAGTTGTTTTTATGTAGTGACCTTGTTAATAGATTTGATTATAGACTTCTGCTTCCTATCTATTTTTCATACATCACAAAATATATCTTTCTGAAATTTATGAATCAGAAAATTAAAAACAGATTATTTATTACATAATTTATGAAATTTAAATAAATTATAGTTATCAAGTATCCAATTTCAAATTCAGGATTCATTTTTCTCAATATTTAAACAATTCAATTTTTGTTTACAAAAGGAATCAAGATCCAAGGTATAAAATGTTTTAGTTCTTGGTCCTCTAAACTGAAGAATTTTTTCTTTAAAAATAAATCAGACATTATTTTTGATATCAACATATAAAACATTATCACAGATTTTAGAGAAACTTATTATATTATTCTTAAACCATTGAACATATAGTACATTATTTATCAGAATTGATTTTGGATATTTAACTAGTCAAACTCTAATGATTTTTCATATTGAATTATCATTGAAGGTAACCAGGACCCGATCTTATTTAGATAGTGTATGAAAATTAAAGGATTCTCTACACATTTGTATTGAGAAGCCATTGTCTATATACAATTATCCATTTTTATTTCTTTGACCACTTTCTAAACATTTATATATTTTTTTGGTACCCTAATTTTCTTAGGTATATCTATTTTAGCCAGAAACGATTTAGGTAACTAGATTTTTCTATTTTTTTCAAAAATTTATATCACTATATTCTAAAATATTTTCATAAACAAAATCTTTTTTATTCCATTTATTTTATTATTTCTCAAAAAACATTTATTAGATTGATGAGATTTAATTGCATAATAAAAACAGGTGAACCTTGATATGTTGTTATTCATAGAACTGGGTACAAATAAATTATATATAATTTTCACATTGTACCTTAAATTTTATTCCACATTTCCAATTTTTACGAACATTTTTAACAGGAATATAATTTAGAGGTTAATATAATAAAATCACTTTTGAATGTATCTAATTTATCCTGAAAGTTATCAATTTAATTTTCATTAATAGTGCAATTTGAGGTAGTTTTAATAAATTTTTATTCTAATTCCATATTTTGTATTAGCTTGTAATTATTTTCATATAAAACACCATTAAGAATATTTTTAGTGAATTATGATTTTTCGTTATAGATTCATATTTTTATTCAATAATTGAACAGTAAGAAGCTAATTGCATATTAGAAAAAAAATATTATCAGAATTATAAGAATAAATTTAGTTTACTACTTCTACCTATGTATCCATAATGATCATATTTTCATTCAAGTTAGTTTGCCCTTTTTCTGAATCATTTTAATTTTACAACTGAAGTCCTCAAGGGCACTTTATGTCACATTTATTATTTTATACCTTTATACTCATAATGAGTTCTCACCTGATACTTCCCTTCATGATTTTCTATTTTTCTTTTAACTTATTATATTTGTAGAAAAAATGTTCTGATATTTACTTCTTTTGAATTCATAGAATCATACTTTTTGAGACCTCGATTAAATTTGTTGGTAATATTTAATTTCAATTTAAATAAATTATTATTCTTATAAAAAAATTTTAATCTTATGGATTTTTGAGCTTATTCCATTGCAGAATCTAAGAATTATAAATCCATTAAATATACATCATCCTTTTTGAGTTATTTTTAAATTTTTAATAGTAACTTTTTATTTAGTATTCTACCTTTTTATCATCCTATGATCTTAAGATTCATCATTCATTTCCATATCAAACATATTTGGAATTCCAATCAAATCCTCCATTATTAATTATGAAACATGAATGGGTTGTTTAATTTTAGTATATATCATATTCCATTTAGAGGGTAATACTCTTTGAGCTTTTAATTCTTCATCTTCATGTTTAATTTTTTCTCCCCAACCAGCAACACCACTGACCATGAAATTAAATTTTCATTCATAGGATTGATTATTTTTCCATCATACATTTTTAAATTGTTGAATTTTATCTTTTTCGTGTTCTATCTTAATTTCCAAATATTTTATGTTCTTTAGTAAGAAATAGAGATAGTTGTCCATATCTCATATTTAGTAGTACATTGAGATACACAATTAAATTGCTATAGACTATGTCTATATATAATTGCATTCATGGATCTTGAATTGAAATCATACTCATCTTCCTTAAAAGTATCCCACTTTTCTAGTCTTCCAAGGATTTAATATTGCTAGATAATATTCATGTAAAATTTAAATTCATGATTCTTAAAATATATAATCATGTGTGAATTTAAATGTAAATAATTATCCCTATTAAAATAAGGAACATAGATCATGGATATTCCATCCATTAGTTCTTACATCAACACCTATCTTTATATACTCCTTCTACATGATATTTCAAGAGTTGATTAGACATCTTCAAAAGGCAATATATTGATACTGATTATTATGTCAGAATAATATAAATACACACACGAGTGGGGGGTGAATTGTGTTCTTTTAAAAATATGGAATGATTTAAATTGTATACCTATTTAAATATTTTTAATATATATAATGTTATAATTTTTATGCATTTTTTGTAGAAAAAAAATTATGTAGAGGAATAAAATAATTTTTATAGTGGTTTAGGACAAAAATATCCTCTAATCTACTCCACCAACACTCTATCAATGAGTTGGGTGATTTTTAAAAAATTTGTTATGTTATCATAATACCTCGATAATAATGGGAAGGTAGTTGACACATTACAAAAAGATGGGATATTTTATAGAAAACGTATTAATATATATCTTAGTGTGAGAATATAAAAAACCATAGAGAATGAGTATTAATATCTGATATACTAATAAATCAAGATTAACTAATTTGATGATAACAATTTTTATCTCATAGATGTTGTAGAAACTGATATATAATATATCTAATTTTTCATAGATATGATCCATAAAATTAATAAAAAATTCGAATATACCACAGTTTAATATTTTATTGAAGAAGTATAACAATATAACTATAGAAAAATCAACAATAAAACAAAATTTAAATAGCACAAGATCCAAAATTGTATTTTTACAAAGTGTAGTTATTCAGAAAAGAATAGATGTTTGTTTTTCTTCAAAAGGTACGTCCTTTTGGGAATTTTATAACAAATGGTATTTAATAAGAGTAAATTTATTTTCTTTTATCTAAATAGATCTAAAAATATAAACTAAGAAATCGTGATTATTTATATTTAAAATGATAAAAGAAAGAAGTAAGTTCATTTCGAAATATGAATGATTTAATCTATTAAACATAAGCCTTTGAATTATTCATTATGTATATTTAAAAATAGAATAAATAATCCCATCAAGACTATTGTAGAAAATTGAGAAATATCCTTAAATTGAACTCATAAGTAAACCAATTTAAATATAGGATTAAATTTTAATTTTCAACTGAAAACATACGGATAAAATTAAAATTTTAGTATGATGAACAATACTTTAGTTCCACAAAAGTGGGGTTTCTCTCAAACATGTGGTTCTTAAAATATAATTTTATAAGATATTATAGTATTTGTTTCATAGGACTACTACAAACATAGGGTTACAAATCCATATGTTCTACTTACAAACATAGTGTATTAAAAACTATTTCTAGACTACATAATCACATACCCAAAACCCTTTATAGAAAATAATTAACCGATCAATAAGATAAATTTTACAAGAAATATAATCCTAAAAAAATTAATGTAATTTCATTATAAAAATAGACAATGATAGTTGTGAGCATAAAAATCAATAAGATTAATAGAGTATTGTTGAGATAATACATTCCTAATAGAAGGATTTGAAGAACTGCAATGCGTTGGGATGGAAATGGGAATGAATGCTATTGGGACTAGAGTTGGATGAATAAAATATCAATAATGTAAGATCTATTAATAAATATATAAGTGAATAAAAATTCCATAAAACGTTAATCTTATAATCATCATTTTTATTAGGAGTTTGAATTTTTTGAGAAGGGTTTTCAAAAAAGTTATCTCTAGAAAAATGTTTTGAGGTTTTGGGAAAAAGGAAAGTTGATACCAATGTATATTGGCCTCTTAGAGACTCTTAATTGAGTATATACAATTAATTTTAACATTGTGATTCCACTGAACATATTTTAATTCCATGAGAAGTTCCATGTATATCTCTAGAGAAAGTACATCCATGCTCTTTTAAATATACTAAACATGGAATTCATACCATTGGAACATGATATTTATAATGAAGAAAAAACATTGAAGATTATTTATTACAGGGATAAATATCAACAAAACAAGACCACTCACTTCATCATGGTTTTAAGAAAACCCACCATCTTGAGGAAGCTATATAGGAAACTGAGGAGGTGATGAGGAATAAGTATCATCATTTGTTTATTTAGAAGAGATGCATTTCAATGTATAAATTAATTTAATTTTGGGTTAAATGTACCTACTAGAGATTTTATGGAATATATTTTTCTAATAAATTAAATTTCATGGATAGATTTTTTTACACGTGACATCGACTTTCAACAAACCACAATATTTTTTAATATTTTTTAAACATGACTATTATAACCTATCAATTAAATTTTATTGAATAATTATGGAAAAAAATATTCTAAAAATTAAATATAATGGTTTTATATAAATAATATTTATTTATAATTAATTAATTAATTTTTAGTTAAGTCTTTTTATGATTCAAAAATACATTTTTATCAAAAAAAAGCATTTTCATTTTTTTTGTGAAAAAATAAAAAATTGATTTTTTACAATTTTAAAAATTGTATTTTAAAAAATTAGCATAATTTTTTTAATTAAAATTTAAAAAATTTCTTCGAGTTTATTTTTTGTAATTCTATGAAAATATTAATTTTCAATGAAAGGTGAAAAATGTATTTTTATTAAAAACAATATTTTATTTCAAATAATTTACAAAGACAAACTTCTATAAAAATGTTTTCAATGTAAATTTAGTAAAATAATGTTATTATTAAACCATTTAAGTCCATCTAAATCAAAATTATTTTTATTTTTTACATTTAAACATTATATACTTATAAAAAATTCTCTTTGCAAAACCACTTTTTAGTTACATCTGCGAGTTCAATTTTAAATTAATTTTATTTCAATTTTATCAATAAAAATTGGATTTTTTTTAAATTTGGAAACAGAATAATTAATATTATATAATAAGGTCAAATTAATTTTTTTTTCAAAGTACTAGTAAAAAGGCTAAACATTAAATAATACGGTTAAGGTTAAAACGAGTTTTTTGATGGTAAAACTAAAACAATAAGGGTTAAAACCACATAAACATTTTTCAAAATCCAAATTTATGGACATATTTAGAAATTATAACATCTTAAATTCTATAATGATAAATGTATTATCATTTATTCATGTGTGAAATGTGGGTATAACCTTTTCTTTTATAAAATTCTATGTCTATCCTCTCCCCCACTTATAAAAGGACGCCCCTATCATCTCCTCCACACACATCTGATGCCATTTGGTAAAGAGAAGACCTACACAAATATATTTCCTAAATTAATACCAATTTCTTATAGGACTTATTTTTATTATGAATTCCTCCAATGTTAGATTTCGGTTCCAAGCTAAAAATATTGTCCGAAAAAGAGGTATTATTCTTAATTTAGCATTTGTTTTATGTATTATGCAACCTATATCAAGTATTATTAAAATATTATGATAAAATAACATAATAATCTCCTTTATAATGTGATTTTATTATGTTAATAGAGTAAATTATGTCAATATCCACTTCCATAAAATGGTAAATGAAATTTCAATTATGTATACAACGGACTACCTCCTCACGAATCGATATAATTCATTTTCCATCACCATCTATAATTTATGAATATAATTATTGTTTTAAGGTGTATATATATATGTTATATTAGGGAAATAATTATACTTATGGAATTATAATATTTTATCTAACATCTTACTATACAATCCACCAAAAAAGGAAATTGTCGATCATGCATACATGTGGGCTACCGCCTCCACGAAGCAATGTGATAAGTTGTTCGTTTTATTTTTACATAGATGATAATAAGGAAATAATTATTGAATATATATTATATAAATTATATGAAAATTATGTTATAATGTTTAATTAATATTTACATTTTTTCATTCCATCCTTTGATAAAATAAAAACAAAATTCATGTGTATGTGTGGCCAACCATCTCAATGAACAATGTGATTCATTTTCCACCTCGATAATTCATGTGTTACTATAAATACATGTATAATGAATATTTATGATTTTTATATCATGGTTAAAATTCATGATATGATTAAAACAATATCATTGTAAAATTACCAAAACTACAAAATGAAAATATACATAAAGAATGATTTAGTTATTATAAAAAAAACATAAATTTAAAAAGAAATTATAAATAAATAGGTAAAAAGGGAATAAGTAAGGAATATATTATATTATATATATTTATATGGTTCTATAATACATATATAATTAACCTATACTTATTATAAACTAATTTATACATTGTATGATGAAATAAAAAATTTAGACCATGGATTCTGTATAACTTTTATTTCCATGGGACACATGCCATTTTTAGAACATATTGCTCTTTGTGGGAGTATATATTAACCAAGAATGTATTTCATTATTAATATCATTAAAAATATCGGATCTACATATCCAAAATATTTTATTTCACTAATAAGGCTTAATTTTCATAAGTTACCAATGTGGTAAAAGTGTTATGTTATAATCTCATTGTTTATGTGGATTGTTTATGATTAAGTTTTCAGTGATGAAATATAATGATATAACACTCAAGAAACCCATGTTTTTTATTATATAATATTTATTTATGGATACTACATGTTTTTATTCTATTTTACTCATATTATTTACTCAAGAGAAAAAATTATTTTTAAAAAAAATCTACTTTATTTCTCCGTTTAGTCAAAATCCTATTTCTCCCACTTCTATGTTTGCTAAAAAAATAGAGAACATATTTGACATTCTCCAATGATTTATTATAGAATTTTTCACCAGTTTTTTAAATTTATGAAAATGGTAAAAAAGTGATCTTATATTTTTTCCAAATAATGTACTTTTGACTTTTTATCAAAAATGTGAAAGGAATATTTTTTTTACCATACGTGAAATGTATATAAATCTACAAAAATCAGACCACAAAATTATTTAAATCATATTTTAGAATTTTAAAAAGGTATTTACAAATAGAAATATTTATTTAATTTCATTGAAATATTTATATTTTAAATAAGTTATTTCAAAATAGGGAAGTTATTTTCATAAATAATATTTTAATGATATTTTTATAGAATTTTGATTTATAAATGATAATAAAATCTGGTAATTCTTATGTTTTACTATAGATATAATTAAACGGTTTTGTTATTATACTTTCTAAAGATGGTTTTTATGATAATACTTTTAGGGAACCCATTTCCTTCTCATGGGTTATACAGTGATGAATTGTTTATGAAACCCATTACCTTTTCATGGGTTATGAAATGTTGAATGTTTTATGATCTTGTGGCACACATATGTAGAGATTATGTGAATAGTGGGGCCCATATATCCCTATAATTCATTGGTTAATGTTTGATGTTCTATGAGATCAAATGGTACATGGGTAGTTATCTCATGCCTGAAAGAGGTTACAAGGGAGTTTATCCCTATCTCATAAGAGGGAACATGGGAGGTTTTACCATACCTGAAAAAGGACACATTAGTGATTATCCCAAGACCAAAGCTGGTACATTGGTGGTCATCTAAATCCTCACATATTATGAATTTCATAGTGGAAATCCTTTACATAAGATTTTCTATACTTATGTGTTTGAAACCAATCTATTCCTTGTGCTAATGTTATGTTATAATGAATCATGGAATTTTATCTATTACAATTCAATAATTTTTAACAACCAAGATTTATTACATTACTTAGGTTTATGTTATATGATATGCATGTTATGGTTTTCAAATGGTATTATCATGTTATCAAACCATTAGTCTCATGTTATATTGATATATCCCTTATTTTCTCTTACCGATCATCAAAGATCACACAGTCTTATGTTTCCTTTACCCAGGTAATGAAGAAATATATTTTGTATGATATGTATAAGAAGGTTTTTACTTATGAGTAACTTATTTGGGGATGATTTATTTTACCTAAAAACCATTTGTTGTTGTATCCATGTTTCCAAATATACCAGACCAATATGATTATGGAATTAATCATTATATCCTGTAATGATTTTCAACTATTCATATGTAATATTTATGTATGAATTTTTCATCTCTTTACTGAATTTCTAAATCATGACACCTTCTTTTAAATAGTTTACACTATAGGTTTAACCTAGTCCATTAATGGTCCTCATGTATTCCAATCCTTAAGGAATGATTATAATAGAGAAACTATTTTCCTAGAAATTACCCTTATATTGAACTATACACAAATAATTCCTACTTGTTTGTCCCAAATAAGTATACATTATTTAGAAACACACACTTCTTTATTTACCATATCTTGGGATGTTATCATATATATTGGATTATCCTAAGGGTTCTTACAGATGTATTATAATCCTAGTTATTTAAGGTAACTAAAGCTTGGTATGATTCCCACTATATAGATCCAAACAGTTTATATAAAAATATCACATTTTCTAAGATAAATATTCAATGCATAATATTATAATATGAGATAAACTCATATTGGTCTAGTGTAATTGGAAACTTAGATACATAAACAAGTTGTTACTAATATATCTACACCATTTAACACTATGTTCTTCATAAGTACCACCCTTCATATTCATATCATACATAAAAACTTTCATTATAACCTGGGGAAACGAAACATAATAAATGGGGAGCAGTAATGCCAAGTTAGGGTAAACAAATGAGATATAAATGACCAATTAAATATAAAATGAGATTAAGGGTTTGAGAACATGAGTATAACATATAAATCCATACCATACATAATATATATAATAATTATGAGCCTTGTAATAAATCTTGTAAGACAACATTACATGAATCCTAAAGGAATAAAATAATATGAACTATTAAAACATAACATTGGAATAAGGAAAAGTTTATGGAATACAAATAATTAAGTAATATCATTTCCTTAGTAAAGTATCTATATAAATATTCTCATAGTTTATAAATTTCACCCCCCATTCCATTATATATCTAATCATGATTTTCTCCAAAGACTATCATAGTGGACAAAGTCCCTTACTGAATTGGGTTAACTCCCTATTCTAGTCATTATTATCTCATGAGATATGCATGTTTTCCCGATGTATTGGAGTGATAAACAAATTCAATACCATCCATAAAATATTTAAAATCATAAATACGTGTTCCAAATATCATAAACCATTCACCATATCATAACCTGATGAAAAGGAAGGTGCTTCATAAACAAATTATCATTTTATCTTAACATAGCCTATAGAAAATTAATAGGTTTTAAAAATATAATGTTATTATAAACCATATAGATAATGAATTAAGATTTTATAATTGAATCATATCCTAGATACGGTATTGTAGAATAAAACATTTTCATCTTAGATGAAAAAACATTAAAATATCATTTGATATTTATTGAAGGAAGTACCTTATTAATATTAAAATCACATTTTAAAATATAAAAAACTACCACATATTAGGGAAAAAGTTTTCTTGGAAAATAAACATGTAAATATGTAAATTAATACTCAAATAAATGAGTGGTTAGTAATTCATATAAATACATTCATTTTGAGTACATTAAAACAAATAATCCATTAAAATTTTTGATAAAAAGTAATAAGTTATTATTCAGAAAAAAAAGAATATTCATTGAATAGTTTTATAAAATTTTGAACATGGATAAAACTGACTATAAATTATCAGAGAAAATATTAAAACATTCTTGAATTTTTTTTAGAGAAAACATGGAATGAAAAAATATTTTTGATCATAGAGAGAAATAAAGTTGATTTTCGTTAAAAACATTATTTCAGTATCTAGAGTACATAAATAGTGGAAAATTAATGTAAAATAAGAAATAAATGAAAATAAAAAATTTAGAATAAAATTCATCAGAATCCTCAGATAAATGTCAAAAAATTTCATCATCGAAAACTTAATCATAAACATTTCTAACAACCAGTGATATTATAACATAAATCCCTTATGTTGAGTTTATCATGCTTAGAAAAGGATTTAAACTCCAATATAATAAATTTAAAATTATTATTATTATATAATAAAGTAATTTAAATACTTATAATATAATATACAATAAAATAATAATATTTTAACTCTAATTTATTAATAATTCCTTATTAAAATCATTGTTTTTGGGTGTTAACTATTTCATTTTTCTAAAATTTCAATTTGGTATCTCGTGTCATTATATATTGATTAGGATTCCATCATATATATAATTTTAATCATGTTATGAATTTCAAATATATTAATTATATTTACAAGTATATATATATTTATTCATTCAAAAAGTATAGATATAGAAAAATGAATTACGCTATCAATTGTGACAATAAGTTGTATGTGCGCATGAACATTGTTTAAACTTTTCAACAGAGTGAAATAAATAGAGGTAAGTATTAATTAATGTTAAAATAATAATTTTATATCATATATATCATATCTTTTCATTAAATATATCCTTACTACCATCAATATAATGAGTGAATTATTTAAAAAATCACATCACTTGGTAGAGGTGGTAGTCCACACATACACATGAGAAACACAATCATTTTACAATGGATTTGAGTTTTAGGAGGTAGATATGATATTATAATTAAATAAAAATTATTATGTTTTATATATAAAAAATTATCATTTAAATCATTATAAAAACTATCAATGAAATAAGGTGATGACGATTCAATTGTATCGTATTATGGAGTGGTAATCCACACATATTCAAAAATGATAATTTGACATCCAATTTGATAGAATAGAGGGTGGATATTAGTGTATTGGAAATAATATTAAAATTTAAGTACATTTATGATATTTCTTTGTTTTATGATGAATACCATAGCTATAGAGGAAGTATAATAAAAAATAAATTGAAATATGTCAGGTGAGATAATTACAACTCTTTTGGTTAGACATCTTTAGATCCTTTCTTAATTACCTTTAGATAGGTATTTGAAGAAGAAAATTAACTATATATCATGTATATAAATGTTTCGAATATATTTTGGTATATTTCAGTCGAGTTATAATGCAAAAAGTTATTTAAATAAGTGAATTGATGGGTGTTCTTTTATAAGTGGGTGGGGATGACACACATGAAATTTAATAAAATATTATAATATAATAAAGTAATTATCATGAAAAAATTATTAAAATGGAATTATAATTCATAATGGTATAGAATTATGTCAAAATATCTAGAAAAATTTATTTATAAAAGTTTAATTGGAAAACTAACACTTATATATTGGTTTAACCTTGTTGTTGAACTTGTTTTAACCATAATCATAGTGACAAATTTTTAATGTTTTTTCTTTTCTTTATTACAAAAAATTATTATCAACTCATTAAAAAACATTAATGATGATTCAAAATATGGAATCCATTTTATAAAATTAATTATCCAAAATGTTTAGAAATTAATTTTAAATTTATCTCACAAATTGAGGAGAAATCCTATTTTTAAGAAAAAATATTTTCTCAAGTTTACAATGATTTTATAAAAAATATAAAAAAACTAATTACAACGAACATAATGGTATTATTAATAATAAAATTGAAATATTTTTTCAGTTATAACCATTTTTAAACAAAATATAACATTATAAATGCTTTTAATGAAATTATATTTTTTAATTAAAATCATTATTTTTCATAATTCATTGAAAATTTTGAATTTTCCCAAAATTATTAAACATTCACTCCAAGATAATATTGAAAATTAGATTTATGAAATGAAGTTTATTTTTTTCAAATAAATATCATAAAAGTGTAAAAAAAGTAATTATATCATTTTATAAAAAAAATAAATAAAAACATTTTTAAGGAAAAGGTTTTTTAAAGAATATAATTACTTTACTAAAAATATATTTTATTTATCTAAAACTTCGAAAAATATTTTTAAAATGTGGTCATATGTATTGATATTTATAATTTAATGTATATGATATAATAGTATATTAAATTACAGTTCACATAGACTCTGAGATCCGTGTATTGTAAGCTATCAAAAAAATTACATTTATTAAAAAATTATATATGTCATTTAATATTGGGATGTTCAGTTTATTTTTAATCATGGAAAACTAATGAAAACTTTTTTAGAAAGGTATACATTTCACCCTTAAGAATGATTATATACTTTCATTTATAAAAAAATCTCAAAATCTAACCTTGTGAAATCATAATATCTCCATAAAAAACTATAAAAAAATAGATAAATCAAGTTGGTAATGTGGAAAAATATTTTCATATCACACTTACACATGTAATGACCTACTCAATTCAATGGAGAGTTATATAAGGATCATATATCCTTGATTTTTAATAGAAATATCTATCCTTGGTTTATAAATAAAACACCGACCCTTGTCTTATAATCAAACAAAGCATCATTGGTTTATAAAGGAACCACCCATCTTGGGTTTATAATAGAACCACCCATCATCATAAAAATGCCAATGAAAAAATTATATATAAAATAGGTAACATGGTCCCATTTTAAAACCATTTAATGAATTTCATAATTGATAGAAAATGTTATTTATAATTAATTTATTTGTATATAAGTACATATAAAAAATAATTTTAAGAATATGGACATGGAAGATAATTATTTAGAAAATAAATATTGAAAACATTTTAAAAGGTGTTTTAAAAGTAAAGTGTCCCTTACCCCAAGACTGAATTTTCATGTACATTATTTATCTTCATAAATAATAATCTCTTGTTAGTTCTATAGTTTATTAAGAACAATTTTTATGTTTATTATTCATTTTACTATATCTATTACCACATTATATATAATTATATAATCAGATAAGTTTACACTGGTTGGTTTGAATATATTGGGATTATATGTTCAAAATGACTTTGGTAAGTTGAGTATGGTAAATGTGATAATTATTATATCATCTTGAAAATTATAATTATTAAATAATTATCATTTTCATATATTAATTATACTTTTATGATAAAATATTAAAGATGTTTATGAACACTAAATTATGTTACAATCATAGAGAGGGTAGGATGTACGTATTCATTGGAAACATTTTAATTTTTCAAGGTATAATTTTATATTTTCATAATAATGATTATATAATAAAAATAATATTATTTGTTTATATATTATTAATTATTGTATAAATATTATGTGGTCATGAAAAATGAATCACATCACTTTGTGGAGGTGATAATCCACACATATGCATAGGGACACATTTTCATTTTTTAATGGATAAAAAAGGTAAGAAATCAGATGATATATTATCTTCCAAAAATGATTAATATTTTGTTAATATCATATATATATATATATATAAAATAAATCATTATAACCTACTATGAGAGGCATTAATGGAAAATGAACAACATCGGTTCATGAGGCAGTAGTCCTCTATACACATGAAGGATGAGTTAATTTCCCATTTGATGAAGGATGAGATAGATATAGTTCATGACATTAAACTAATAAAAAAATATTATATTTAAGATAATGATTTTATCGATCTTGAATAATATTTTATGGATGTAGAATATAAAATTAAACAAAAATTCTATGTTAAGAACTATACATCTTCTTAGGATATCCTCTTCAAGATTATAATTAAATCCTTCCTAGGTTGGTTTTATGTTCAAATCCAGACCTCTAGATTGTGGGGAAGGATGTTATTAATCTATTAGGGTAGCTATTTAATGAATTTCAGATCTCAAAAGGTGCAGATAAGGGAAGAAATTAGGTTCTCTTTTATAAGTGAGGGTAAATACACTCTTGAATTCATAAAGTATTAAATAAATATAAATTAATTCTCATGGATATATTTTCCAGAATTGATATATTTATAATATAGGATGATGATCAGTTGAAATTATCTCTCCCAATAAAATTTAGATGATATTAGGTGATTTTTTCACCCATATCTCTTTGTTTTAAATCCCTTATTAACCCTTTAGAAAATTACCACGATATAAATATTTTCTAAATTTTAAGGTCAATAAAGTTTCAATAAATGCACAACAGGAAATAATTGGACCATGGATAAAATTTCATACTATATTCCAGTCAATTAAATGATGAAAAGGTTATAAGTAATTTTAAATCATTTAATAAATTTTTATTTGAATATATCAATAATTTCATTTTTGAAACTATTAAATTAATTTCACTTTGTAGAAAATAGGAAAATAATTAAATTAGAATATAAATAATTAATTAATTCATAATTTCTTTGCATATACATTTCTTGTGAGACATTAAATTATCTGAATAACATTCCTTTAGGAGTTTTAAAATTATTTACATTATTTTTCTACTGTTTTCAAAGGCACTGAGATATCATTGTATAAGTTCTTAGGGTAATTATTTCATCACTAAAAATTAAAATTAAATTACCATGATATAAAAAAATTATTTCATATATTAAATGAAAATTTATAAATAAAAATAAGTTATTTTTATCCCTCACAAAAAAATATTATAGATATTAAAAAAATAGAGAGGCACTTTTGATTTTATCTTTTACTCAAATAATACAAGGATCAAAATCAAACCTAAATGGAAATCATGTAATATTTTTAAATCTATAATTATTATAGCTAAAATATACTCATATAACGAAATATAGGTGTTTTTTTTAATAAATCTGAATCCTTATCATATTTTTAACCCAAATTAACACATTTTAACTTTATCGATGTAACAAAAATTTACTATGGTTACAATTAATAATGACAAAAAACAAAAGGGAAATATTTACCAATTATGGACATCATATTTTAAAATAGGAAATAAATTTTTATAGGTATAATTTATACATGTTTTTTAATTTAATTTAAAATTTAACTTGCAAAAGTGGATGAAAAACTATTTTTAGAAAAACACATTTTAATTATAAAGAAATTATTTTAATACCAAATTCAAGTTTGAAAATATTTCCAAAGACCAAAATTATATTATTCATAATATAAAGGAACTAATGAAATTTTAAAACTAATCCAATATAGAATTTTACTTTTATGTACCAGAAATTAAAATATTATTTTCCAATAAAATCAATATTTTTTACTATTCATTGAAAAATTAAACCTTTTAACAAATTTTTAAAAAATCAACATAAGATTAATTTTATATGATGATTTTAAAAATTGAATTAAATTTTTAAAATTCAAATTCTAAAATTATAAAATTAATTAATTAAATAAAAATAAATAGTATATGTAAAAATAATAATTAAGAACAAAACTATTTTTTTGATAGAAAAATTACTTTATGTTCTTATACTATATATGTGTCAATAAAATATAATTAATTAATATTAATAAGAAAATGAAATTTATTTTTCAAACATTACCTATGTTTTTAAACATCCACTATATAGTCTCAATATGATTCTTCTAGAGGATTATTGTTTAATTATTTATCTTATAATCTAGAACATTAAGTACCCTAAATTAGTGGTGTACTCAATTTCTTATTTATAATATTTCATAAATAATTTTATATTCTCTTCAATTATTTATGGTTTTGGATGAAATATCTTTATTAAAACTGAAAGTTATGGGGATGGTAT
Source organism: Viscum album (assembly GCA_963277665.1). NCBI lineage: Eukaryota > Viridiplantae > Streptophyta > Magnoliopsida > Santalales > Viscaceae > Viscum > Viscum album. The sequence continues at coordinate 1,359,920,321 of OY728141.1, read as the reverse complement.
TTCCCACCAGATATAATTCTAAATATTATTCACATTTTGAAATTTTAACATAAATATACATATGAGAAAAATGACAGAGATGAAAAATAAATCCAATCAAAGGAAGACCAGATAATATATGATATTAATTAATGTGCCCCGATAGATAATGTAGTTTCAATAATATTGGAGGAGGTTTAATCATTTTAGCCTATTGTACAAATTATTTGGTACTTTTCAATTATCTTTTATTGATGTTTGAGCCTCTGTATCATGGAAGATGAATAGATATATTTTTTTAACCTCAATACACACCACCACCTATTATAAAGGGAATGAATCAGGGAAATCAACACACAATGTTTTTACTGTGTTCAACCCAAATTTTGGAATCTAAGCTTTACCATTTTCAAGTTGAGCCCATAACATTGATTTATACACTATTATGTAAAATTGATTAAAGAGGGTGAGAAGATATAATAAAAAAATCGACACTTGAATCGGTTGATTTTTCACTGGAGGAAAGCATAGGGAATATTGGATGTCTATATCTCTAGGATAATAACTATCTCATAATTGGTTATTTACACACACAATCTCTCTCTTTATTATTCTTTTTCCCAACCAGTTATGATTGTATTACTCTTATTGAATCATGCCTTATTTAGTTCTCCTTAATGAACAACTGAAAAATATATTAAATTTCTTCTAGTTGTCACTGGATCATAATAAAATATTTTTCTACCTTAGGATTAAGTGTTACATGTGAATATTCATAACTTTTTGGAATTTAAGGTATTATATTTATCTTGTTTAATATTTTATTTCTGGGTTTTGAGATATTTCGATTTTGTTTAGGATTAATCTATAGACCCTAGAAATCATTATTTATAATAGATACATTCACATCATGAACTGGTTAAGTGATTTGAATTCATTACTAGTAATACGTCATACATTAGTTTAGAGTGTGAAATTTTTTAGTTTTTTGAAACTATTTACCATTGTGAAAATATTGATCAATGTTTGTTGACAGAAAGAGATTCCATTATTAGTGTACTTCAATTCTATGTGACAAAAAACCGAGTTAACCATCAAATATAGAACCCATCATAATCAACTGCATACCTGAAGGGAATTCCCAATCCCCATGGGCAGGTGAGAAGTACGTAGAAATCATACAATATATAGAGGCAATTATTTTTTCAAACCTGAAGCAGAAAACATAGAATATATCTATATATCATAAAGAAATAGAGGAAGAGAAAATAGCATAAATATACTTCAAATAGAAAGAAGACAATAGAAACAACACAACTCATATAGTCATAACAACCCAGAGTAAGAATATAAAATAACAAGATTAATAAATAAAAAATTCTTACTCAATGTGATAGTAAGATAAAAATCCCACTCACTCACCACCAAATTCTTAATCTACATTGATTTAAACAGCACAACCTCACTATTGTGCCTTTATTTCCCTACACCAATAGACATAACAAGGACTAGACATTGTCAAAGGGGTGTATGGGGTGTGAGATAAATATGTTCCAAAGGATCCCATACAGGTGTTCCATAATATTTCTTTATATAACAATACAAACATTATCAACATTATATAAATAATTTCATGATCGTCGGGTAAAAAAATTATATCAAACTCATGTAAAATCATTCTTTTTTTTCAAAAATTTTAAATAATCTTGTTAAAACAGTTTCAAATCATACCAAATATATCAAAAAGATAATAAAAAACAAGATGTATAAACCAAAAGGAAAAGGAAAAATTACACCAAGGATCACTATTGGTCATACTAGAGAGAATAATCATACCCAAACATAGACATTCTGGCACAATAAGTCTCAATACATATACATCAAACCTATAGGGATTAGAAACACTCCAAAAAGTGTACCTATAAATAGTTTCTAACAGGTCCCTCTAACAACAAGCCAATAGATAATTGGAACACTCAATGGATGAACCCCTTGATGGTATCAATGGATGAGGCTTATTAATAGATCTTCCACATAATTATCCTAGGACATCCATGTGATATATTTTCCAAATGATTTCATAAAAACAATGCTTTGAAAAAAATTTAATCAATCTATTTCGTAGTGATTTGAAAATATATTTTATTTTACCAAAACATGGGGAAACCATATTTTTTTCAAACACCCATTTCTATAGACACAACTCCATATATAATGAAGATTTATTTATAAAATAATTTATAAAAAACACATAATTCAAGCATCACACAACATAGGATATATATGGAACTACCTACCTTAAACTCAGGTTTCACACTTTTGTAATGGGATCCGCTAACACTAAAAATAATTTAATGAAAACCATGGAGACCCTAGAATTAATTCCCACATAATATAATTGATCCTAAAATTAGTATAATTGATGGAGAAAATAGAACAAAACATACCATAAAAACATGCACACCAAAATGAAAATAACATGTTGGTTAACCTATAGGATAATATCACACCATGGATCCTGAAAGGATCAATAATAAAATCCACAGAAAGATTAATTAATTAAAAAAAACCACGCAACATCACTACCTTGACCAACAACAATGAAGAAGAAAAAATGACACTTACCATGGAGAAAATATGCAACCACCATGGAGATCAATTACTGAACGAAGAAATCTGAATATTGTAGAGAAACCCAAAATCACATTAAAGATCCATTAAGTTCGATCTACGGATGAAAATGAGAATTAATCATGATTTTTTCCTACATTACTTAAAACCCTATTGGTCATGAACATTTCATGACCTAATAGGTATTCATAATGTAAAATCTTGGGATTTAAGTATGCCAGAAAATCCATTCCCTTAGGTAAAAAAATACAGACCGACCTTTTCACAATGTGAATCAGTCTCAAAACATTCATGAATTTGATTCTATGAACTAGTTTATTACTTCTTCCTGAAAATGGATTCATGTTGTGTAACCAGTTCATGATGTCAATATTTCAAGAAGGTAGTGTGATCTACAGGTTCTGCAAAAAATTACAAAAACCAACTCCAGAGCTCTTAGAACCTAAAAATAGATTCTTAAATAAGAAAAAAAGTGTACCATAATATATATGATATTAAAATATCTCCATAATAATAATTTACAACCCTATGAATTCATTTGGAAGAAGGGTTCTCTGAAATTAGGTGAGGCCACTGCTCTATCATAGATGTCACAAAACCCTAAGTCTTGTGAGGATCATAACCATCTCACTGTAACACTCTAGCCTATGAAGTATAATAACCCTAAATGTATTTCATAAGAAGATCAATGGTATCATCTGGATCCTACATAATAAAATTATATAAGACTAATTAAATATCTTCCCACATTAGAACATGAGCTGGATAAGGATTATACATCTCGAATTAATGTATTTTGAAAACACCAAAAATACCAATCAATTGATTAATTAATTCCAATGGATAGGAAATATCACCAAGATACTCAGTGACCTCAAATGTTCTAGATTATATAATATCCAATTTTTCTTATATTCCATGTTGATGATGAACCGAATGAGGAGAAACATCCAGGAAAACTTATTCACCAACAGAATACTACAAATGATGTTTTTAATTATCTATATATTATTTAGAATGAATGTGAGATAAGTCTATATGTCTACATGTATCTTGAATTCTCATTGATGTCACCTAAAAAATACTTGGTCTTACTACAGAGGCCTCACTGAACACTACCTAACCAAGGGTTGATCTGCATAGGTGACCAAACAGGGCATAAAAGGGATCAATTATGATCGATGACTGATAAATATTATTATGAGAAACTGAAACAAGTCCCTAATATCTATCCATGATCCATTAAATTAAATGATTGAAGGACATAGAATATCCTCTATTATTTTAAAATAATTCTTCTTCTGACCATATGTATATGGATGATAAGTTGTACTCAACCTGGACTAAGTCCCAATCAGCTCCTAGTGAATCTTCAAGAACCGTATGGTAAACATATGATCCATATCCAAAACAATAGTCAAAGGAAAACAATGCAACCTCACAACCTTATATATATATACTACATAATATGATCATTAAATTTACTGGTGTCACAAAACATATTTAAATGATCTAATTTTTTAACTGATCATTCACCAACAGGATATTATTTTTCCCTCATTGAGTATGAGATAATACAACATGAATTACATGGATACCTCATAACATTAAAAAACTAGAACTAAAATAGGCTAGAGAATTCTAGAAGATTTTAGATTCTCTCCTTTTATCTATTGGAAGGTGTAACATGGGGAAACATAATATTTAATGTTGTGATTTATATTTTAGCACTATAATCACTATCTCAAATCATATTACATCATCATATTTCCCATATGAACAAACTAAAATGAACTATGATAACATAAAAACTAAACTCCCCATAAATTCTTAGATGAAAAAATAATCCCCAAAGAGTATAATACCATCTCAATAGAGATACCGACTAGAAATTCTCTGTCTAATATAAAGTATTTCTCAAATTACATTGAAATCATCATCCTGCCAACATCCCAACCGAATAAACTCATGATGGGTGGATGATAACTGAATACTAATCAAAACCACACCTAAAACATCCTCTCTATCACCCGTATATAATTGAGAGAAGAGTCCCATAATGATCCACTCCAAAATAGATTACAAATTTTCTTATGATGTTAGATTCCTACTGATAACGTCTGCAATGAGATTAACCTTCATCAGGTTATAATTGATGTCGATTTCAAACATCTAAAGGGATTCCACCAACTGCCTTTGCCTAAGAATAATGTATTTATAAGAAAATATATATCTTATACTTATATGATAAGAAAAAACTATGATCACATCCCCTAATTGATAGTTTCCCCAACATGTAATCGTTATTCATAAATGTGGAAATCTAAATATCTTGAGTAGGATAGTCCTTTTTAGCAGGCCAAATCTAATGAGAGCCATAGGCTACAACACGATCATCCTACCTAATAACGCTTCCCAAACTAACACCAAAATAATAAAAGTATAGCACATAGCCCTTACTAGGATTATGTGAGAACATAATAGGATGTGTTGTTAGAATCCATTTTAGTTCATCAAAATATTACTCATATTTCAAATCACATGTGAATTTCACCCCTTTTATGGTATAAGTAGTCAATGGGGAGGTCTAACATGAGAAATCCTTGAAAAAACATCAATAGTATCCCATAAGGCTGAAAAATGTCTAAATCTCAATGATTTTCTATGGCTCCTACTACGATAAGATAACCTTTACCTTTTTATGATTAAGTTATATTCCATGTTTAGAAATCATGTGCTTTAAAAATTTTACTACATTCATCTAGAAACTTAATTTTAAATGATGTTAATAAAAATCGTGACCCATTAGGATTTCAAAAACCACAATCATATAGTTCTCATGCTTAGGCATTGATCTGGAATAAACCATAATATATTCCACGAACACTACCAAAAACATATTGAGATAATAATGGAAAATTAGGTTTATCAGTTCCACAAAAAAATACAAGATATTTTTCTAGACCTAAAGGCATAAGAAGATACTCATAAGGGACATAGTTTATCCTCAATGACGTCTTTGGTATATCAGCCTCCCAATCACTATGATGATGATAAGATGACTGAATATTGGTCTTTAAAAACTATATTTCTATATTTAGATGATCGAAAAAATCAACCACATCTGTAAAAGTATAATTATTCTTAACCGTCACTAGATTCCACGTCATATAATACAAAAACAAATGAATTGAACCATTATCATTCTTATAAAATATCATTGTGGCTTCACAAGGTGAAGCACTAGGGTGATTTTTTTCATCAGATCATCTTACTGAATCTTGAGACATTTGAGATTCATTTGTTCTATATAATAAGAGGTTATCAAGATCAATAGTATAATTGACACTAGATCAATTGTGAAATTCACATCTCTATGTGGATAAAGATTAGAGATTTCATCTTGAAAAATTTTAGGAAAGTACCAAACTACCATGGATAGATCAAAAAGAGAATAAATGTCATCTTTCTCAAATACAAAGCAGATAAAAAACCCCATATCTATGGGAAGAAATGTTATAAATAACTAGACCTCATATCCCAATCTCGTGGAAACACCCAAGATCTTTCATTGGAAATAAGGAATCATAAATGTTGATGATAAAAATCAACATAATCGTGTTGAGAGATAAAAAATATAACACGATGATGATATCAAACATATTCAGATTGAGAAAGAGGAAACCCAAAACTAATGTTGCAGCAGTAATAAATAATGAGCATGAAGGACACTAAAAACCCTACTCTTTCATCTTCCCAATATGTGTAGATAACTCCATAACATGGGACATGAGATCCATTGGCTGTTTAAAAACATCAACATAGTTGGTAGACATAAATAAGGGGTAGGGGATGATATAAAATAAATAAGTTTCTATAGAAGACACAATAATTATGGTACATCTCACTATCACTAGACCTATGTTAACCTCCATCAAAAATTAATCCATTGTGTGAAGGTTCATCACTCCAGAAGCTTATGGATAAAACCCTATAGACATTGAATAATCTAACTATGTCGTAGTGGAATTTGGAGGAGAAAATGCCTAACCATAACAAGACACAAATATAGCCTAACATGACCTTTCTAAATGGTCATAGAGACCACAAACATTACCCATATTTATAGGCGTGGAACGAGAACACTGCATGTGGTTAACTTTTCCACACTGATAGAAAGTTAGGGTAATACTACTGGAGGTAACTGATGGTATAGATGATTCCCATATCATAAAACATCCTATAGCATACCTAAGATAATAATTATAGTTCCTGTTATTCGTATATTCATCATTGAAGCTACCACACGGTATAAGAGATGTTTCAGAAGAGCCAACCATTCCTACTATATTCATTCCTACAATCATTTCCCAATCTAATTTCTCTTTAAAGGGAGAAATATTCAGCAACAATGCCATTCATCTAATATCCAGTCATAAAAATTGAAAGAAATTTTTATCCTTTAGTTGATATTTCTTCACTAGATTCAGAGGAAAAAACTATCTTTGTGAATCGATTTGTGTATGACGACACCAATTGATATACCTACTAAAAAGATAGCAACTCAAGAGACCATTCCATCATCAAAGACTATGAAAAACATTTCTGGCATATTAAGGTCTTTACACCCTTACTTTCCAATTCCACATTCATATCTACCTATACCATGGAATAACACTACCACTTATGAGGACCCTTAAGTGTGAACAATTCACACTTCACCTTGATATTCTCTATCACAACCTGTCCCTCAGGGCTCGTACTATGACTAACCCAAGCCCATCTGCCATAAGGCAGAGGCTGGTTACTAGCACCAAAAAGGCATATCCTTAAAATGGAGAGGCATTGCCTTTTTAACCTATATAGACACACAGTCCAATAACAAAATAAGAAGAAATCATGAAGTAAACTGTTGTAGTAAAAGTGTGCTGAAAGTAAAGGGGCCTGAATACGAGCCCAAGAGAAATGTACTAGTACAAATTAAAGTAAAAAATGCAACAAAAAATGAAAAACAACTCTTGGATCTCCCACTGATGATCCTACCTGAAGGTTAGGTATATCTCATGATTAGTAGTCTCTACTTCAAGTCATGACAAATGGTCTACCTATGAGCACTATCCAGTCCTAGCTCCCTCAAGCTCGATCAATGTTGTTTGTTGCCTGCACAAGACACAATAAGGTCTGGGCGTACCCCATGAAGGGGTGAGTATAACGATACTTAATAGGGACCTCAAGACACATGTAGAACTCCTAGAGTTCCACAAATGAAAAACCAAAAAGAAAGACCTCCATATCAAGTACGAAGTGATGGACATCAACTCTACTTAGGTATATGCCCATACATATACCTAAGTTATCAAGATATACACATCTATTACATGAGGTAAGAATACCACAAAGGTAACACCACGAAGGTAGAAGTACCACATAGACAACACCATGAAGATAACACCACGAAGGTAACACCATGAAGGTAGAAGTACCACATAGGTAACACCATGAAGATAGAAGTTCCACATAGGTAACACCACGAAGATAACACCATAAAGGTATAAGTACCATGTAGGTAACACCATGAAGATATAAATACAAAATTGGTAATACCACGAAGATAACACCATGAAGGTAAAGACTCATCTCACACCAGGTATAACTTAAGTACAAAATTATAGATGATTATTCATAAGATAGATCATCTTATTCTGTTAAGAAGCATCGCTGCTCACCCACACTTGATCTTTAGGTAATAACACCTACTGACCCACACAGGATCTGACCCACATAATATCATTACGTACTAACCCATATAGGATCACTAATCATTAACCCAAACAAGATCAGTTAGATGTTGGCCCACACATGATCGATAGATGCTCACCCAATTAGGATCAATGTTCTTTTTTCACGTTATAGCTAGCGACCGGATTCATCACACCCGGTGTTCTCGAGTTCCGTAGAATCTACACCTCAAGATATCGGTCCTACATCGACAACCACTAATATCCAAAAATGAGTAACCCAAATTACAACCTTGTCGTAAAGGTTCCAACTCAATAGACGGTGCAACAATTGGATGCATGGTCTGTGATTTATAAGCATTTTAGTTCTGAGGGCCCGGTTCGATTTGGGTTTGATCCACCCCGTCTATACTCCAACTATCTCTAAAACTCAAGTGGGGTATAACAAAAGGACCGTATCACTCCAAGGGTCTCAGATCCGTACAAGGTTCATCAAACGAATGCTCGGTTCTCAAGATATGGCCCTTTAAGCGAAACAGGGCCTAGTTGGGGCTGGGTCCAGTCTGACCTAATCGGACCGACCCATCCCGACCTGGTCTAGGCTGACTCGACCTAGCTGGGCTAGGTCGTGGTGGGTTCGGCCTGCTAGGATGTAGTCTACCCCGGCCCGCATGGGGGTGGCCCGGCCCGTGAAGGCATGGACCGGTGGGCTCGCGCGACCCGGACCTCAAAGGCACGGTTCAGGCTGCGGCCAACCCAGTCCCCCAGAAGGTGGACTGATCTTCCTAGCTGGATCCATGGATGTGGGGCCATTTTGGCCAGTCGATGGGGCACTGCCCCACCACGTAACATTCGGCCATTTTGGAAAACCATTGGTATGCCAATAGGCATGGTGGGAGGGTCGCGCTGCTCTCCACCTATCACAGCTTTGGCCCCGGCCTCCTCTAGTCGCCCATGTCAGCACGCTGCCTCACCACCACCTTCCGTGACAGGCTCGTGTCTCCCACATCCTACACCCGTCATGGCTTCGACCATATCCCCTTACTCACCAGTGTTGTGCTGCACCTCCTTCGCGGCATGGAAATGTCAGCTGCTCCGCCATCCACCACGGCTTAGTGTCGCAGCCTCCTCTTACAGCACGCAATGGAGTGCTTCCTCCATCATGGCTGATCGTTTCCGCCATGCCAAAGATCTTCCAAGGAGGATGCAAGGTTATCAAGGTAGCAGAGGGTCTTGCCAAGGTTTGTTAGGCCCGTGCCCTCAACGTTAGCTCGAAAACATGATGGTGTATTAAAGGATTCAATAATCACTTGAAATTAGACAAAAATAAAATTCCTACCTCAAGAACGATGAAGAACCCCCGTGATTGAAGAATTTGGTCAGTGTTTTTCTTTCCCACAACAAGTTTCCAATGATGTTGCTCATACATCATCCTTTTGTTCATGGTTCGATGTCACCCATCACTGCCCACTGGAACCAGCTCCATTGTCAATGGGTTTTTTATCACGGCACTTTATCAGAACTTTGTTGTTTGGTGAAGTAGTTTTGATACCTCTCCCCAAGCAACATATAAATAGGAGAGTGGGAGGGTGTCTAACTCTCATGGGATTTATGAGGGTTCATTAATTAAGAATCTTCCTAATTCCCAACAACGTTGTTATTTAGGATTTGAACATTCAATCCATTTAATGGCTTGAATTTTCTCTAGTCCCACACATCCAATTGTCTATTGGAGGTAAATAAATAATAAAATAACAATGTTATTTTATTTCTTCTTTTATAAAAAGTCCAAAAACTAAACTTTTCTCCATACCTACTGTGGTCTAAGTGAAGCCTCCCTTAATCGAATCGTGGAACTGTGGATTAAATGGTGTCGTCAGATTTTTAATCAGAGCACCATTTAAAAAGTTATAAAATGTTGCTCGAGCATTTACTGAATATACCTTAAAAAAGTTCAAAAATTCATTTTGGGCACACCGGGCCTCATAATCACGCATCTTCAATTTTTGCAGAGTCTTAATAATTTCATATAATTAAAAAATATTACATATAAAATCTGGGTCTTAAAATTCTCCCCACCTTAGGGATTTTCTTCCCAAAAATCCACAACATAGACTATGAAAACAAATTGGGGTACTGAGCATGAATCTAAGCCTCCCGATCTCATGGTCTCCCCTAGAGGTTCCTGTGCTGCCAGCAAATGTGCACCATAGGTATCGACCACCCATGAAGGACTCACTCTTGTCGATCCTTAATATCTACTAGAAACTCCGTAAATGTCACCCTATCATCAAAGTCCAACTCGTCGTGATCGATGATGTGAGATGGGTCATGCACGTATCTCCTTAGCTGGGATACGTGGAAGACTTCATGAACTCTCTCCAACTACGGTTGAAGTGAAAAGCGGTATGACACCTCACTATTCCATTGAAGTATCATAAATGGTCTAATAAAACATAGTGAGAGTTTTCCACCTCTTCCAAATCTCTATAGTCCTCGTCGAGGGGAGACTTGAAAGAGTACATGGTTCCCCTCCTAGAATTTCATAGGTATATGTCTCATGTTAGTATAAGAATTTTTTTTACTCTATGCAGTCTTCATCCGGTCATGGATAACTTGCACCTTCTTAGTGGTAGCCCGTACCAACTCTAGACCCATAAGTGATGACTCCCCTGGGTTTATCCAGCATTGAGGTGATCTAAAAGTGCAACCATACATGGCCTCAAATGGTGACATAAATATGGTGGAGTGATAACTTTTATTGTATGTGAAATCCACCAAGGGAAAGTGATCCTCCCAACTACGGCCAAAATATAAGATGCATGCACAAAGCAAGTCCTCTAGCGTTTGAAGGGTCCACTCTGTCTGACCATCCGTCTGAGGATAAAAGGTGGTGCTCAAACATAGTTGTGTCTCGAATGGCACCTACAATACCTTCCACAATTAGGAAGTAAAACATGAATCATGGTCAGAGACGATCGTCGATGTAACCCCATGAAGTCACACGATCTCTTGTACATAGAGGCGTCACAAACCCCATACTGATCCCTACTCTCACATAGGTAGTAGGTGGGCCAACAAGGTGATTCATTCAATTAACACATAGATGGAATCATGTCCCCTAGACGTACATGTAATCCCTATCAAAATGTCCATAGACATACCATCCCACTTCCACTTTGGAACCTCTAGTGGCTACACTAAGCCTGCTGGAACCTAATGCTCGACCTTCACTTACTGACAAGTGAGGCATCATGAATTAAACTCTTCCACTACTTTCTTCATCCTTGGCTACTAGTGTTGATATCAGAGATCTTGGTACATCTTTTTGACACTAGGATTTACCACCCGAGGGGATATATGGAACTCCCTCAACACCTCATCCCATAGCGCCACTAATACCGTAGTACGTCCTCTGAAGTGGATGATGTGTTTCCCACCTTCAGAAAATCTTTCAGGAGACTGTCCTGAGGATATCTTAGCCCATCATTCCTCACAAAAAATATCCCCAAGTTGTGCCTCTCTAACTCACTGATAGAGTGGGGGAATGCCTCTAATAGACTGGAGGTAAGATGCTCCATCTCTATCCATGAAGGATATCTGCATCGTGTCTAGCTGCACTATCACCTCACTCAATAACTGTAGACTATACCTCTTATTGAATTCATATTCTACCGCGTTCCCCTTATAAAGAGTATAGAATATCACAAAATCACAGTCTTGGTGGAACTCCACCCATCAGAATTGTATCAGGTTCATGTTCTTCTAAGAGAATATATTCTTGAGCCTCTTATGATCAGAGTACACTGTAAACCATTCACCCATCAAGTAATTTCACCACGTCTTCAAGGCAAATACCACTACTGCTAACTTCAGGTCATGGGTAGCATAGTTCTTCTCATGTTGTCTCAGCTGTCACGAACCATAAGTGATCACTGCTTTCTCTTGCATCGAGACACATCCATGTCTGGTCCCTGATGCGTTGTATTGGACTACATACCCAATTCCCTATTATGGTATCCTCATGATGGGGGCACTCTTCAGTCTCTTCCTCGTCTTCTGAAAACTATTTTGGTATCCCTCCATCCATACAAAGGGTTGTCCCTTCTTCATCAATGCTTACAAGGGTGACATAACTGTAGAAAATTCAGGCACGAATCTCTAGTAGTATCTATCCAACCCCAGAAAAAACCACACCTCATTCACACTCCTGGGTGGATCCCAAGGAATAACAGCCTCTATCTTTGCCAAATCTACTGCAACTCTAGCCTTCAAGTTAACATGGCCCTGAAAATGGACCTCTCATATCAATAATTATCACTTCAATGGATTACTATAATGCTGGTTTTCTCAGAGTTTATTCAGAACTATCTGCAGATGATAGGAATGCTCTTCCTCTGATGACGAGTAAATCAAGATGTCGTCGATGAAAACCACCACAAAGTGATAGAGGTATGGATGGAAGATCATGTTCACGAGTCCCATGAACACTGGAGGGGCATTTGTCACCCCGAATTTCATAACCAAGAACTCAAAGTGGCCATACCGACATCTGAAGGATATCATCTACACATCCTTGTATCGTTCCCTGGGCTGATAATAGCCTGATCTAAGGTCTATCTTCGAAAACCAATGATCTCCCTTCAGCTGATCGAAGAGATCATCAATCATAGGTAGTGGATACTTGTTCTTCATGATCACCTGGTTCATGTGTCGATAGTCCACACATATTCTCAAACTCCTATCTACCTACTTGGTGATCAAAATCAGAGTTTCCCATGGAAAAACACTAGGACATATGAATCCATTCCTATGAAAGTCCTCAAAATGTACCCATAACTCAAAAAGATCCACGAGATCCATTTGATATGCTAGTGAAGATATTGGTGTCTTCCCTGGGTACAAGTCAATGTAAAATTCTACCTCTCAGCATGGATGTAGTCCCAGAACATCATCAAGAAAGACATCGGCATACTGGTCCACCACTACAGGATAGCTCAGACTCTCAATATCAATAGCTCCAAGGGAAAGGATACCCAACTGATGTGTGATCAGATACTCCCTCCTATGGGTATGTCCATCCTATGCTGAAAAGGTTCCCTTCTTGCTGATGAAGAAATACTTGGTCCCATCCTCGCCTACACACCACACTTTGTGCCTAATACAGTCAATCTGAGTATGGACTATGGATAAACATTACATACCCAAGATGACGTCATAAGGCCTTAACACTGCTACTAGAAGATCCCAACCAAATCTCTTGCCTCCTACAGTAAGATCACACTGTCGGAACCAGTGTGTAATCTCCTAATCCCTTCCCGTACGAGTCTCTATTAATTAGGATTGAGCCAACGACTCCACTAAAATCCTCGTCATTGAATGAGGGTTGTGGAAATAAAAGAGTGACTGGAACCTATGTTTATAAGTACTACAGCTAAGTTGGAGTAGACACAGATCGAGGATCTAATCATATTTGGAGCATCGTGGTTGTAGGCCTCAGCTGCCTAGAGCTGAGCACGTCCTTGTCCACCTACTTCCTGTGGTCGGGGTTCACCACAAAAAGGTGGTGGTGGTAGAACCTTGAATCACTGCCCACTGCCTGTTGCATGGCCAGATCCTCTGCCACATACTCCTAATGTCTTCAGACCTCCCTAATTGAATCTCTACCTCTGACTTGGTGTTACATCAACCATCTGATGGCTGTCTTTATGGTGGGTCAAGAAGTCGCAAGCCATGTGACACAACCCGCTGAACGAGTAGCACTACCTCCTTTTAATCTGTCCTCCTCTGTCCTGTGATCTTCGCACTGCTGACCTTGTATCCCGAGGTCGTCCACCAGAAGGTCTGTCCTGCTTGGTCCCCTGCATCATCCATCTAATGTCTGCTGTAAACAACTCTGCTACCTGACATCCGGTTGTGGCTCTCGTTGTCGGTGCCTGCTCAGCTAGGAATCTCTCCAACAAATGTGTTCGCTCTAGTACCTGAGCCTGTGTCGGTATACTGACTGATATCATTGATGCTCTGATCTCCCATATAATACCCTACTCAATTTTATGAACCCTGAAGAAAGGGTCACGTACCATATCAGTGGAGTAGCGGGTGAGATCAGTGAACCTCGCTGAGTACTGGGCCACAGTCATGCTACCCTACTGTAAGTGCAGTAGCTCCTGTATACGCACTGAGCGTAAAGTCACTAGGAAAAAATCAGCCCTAAAAAGGCCCTCGAATTTCACCTAGATGAAGGTCACCTCACCGTGTATCTGGAGTGTTAAACACCACCATCTTTCAGCTTCTCCCTGGAAGAGACTGGCAGCTAGGATCACCATCAGATCATTTGGTGTCCGAACTAAGCAAAAAACTCTGGCCACAACCTCCAACTAGTCCTTAGCTGCATGTGTATCTATCTCTCATTGTAACCTCTAAGGCCTCTTCCATTGAAACTCGTGCAACGCACTCTTTTGGTGTGCATCCTCTGCTGGTGGGGCTAGTGGCAATGGATGCCTTATGGGTAGTGGTGCTCCTAGTACACCACCCGAAGGTGCTGATGCCATAAGAGGTCCTTGCACTGAGGCATCATCGCTCGGTGGTCCATCATCGCATAATCTCTCCAAAATCCTAGCTGGCCGTTTATGTGGCAGCATCCTAAAAAAAGATAGGTGTGGCACGTTCAATAAATTATACCTAGTGAGATGACTCAAATAGATCATAAGAAAAACATTTCAAAAACACATGCAATCAGTGTTTCCGTGCACAGAGACAGAAATCAGAATTTAGGGTCCCGGTGTATGGATACGTCGGCCGCCACACCAACACTAGATTCCCCAAACCAAAAAACACACTCATAACACTTGAGACTATTTCCACATAGAAAATATCAGAGCCCTAGTTATTTTGTAGATTCGACTCCTCTAATACCACTTTATCATGCCCCATCCCTCAGGGCCCATGCTGTGACGACCCAAATCCCACCTTCCATAGGGTAGAGTCTAGAAACTAGCACCATAAAGGTGTATCAGTAAAATAGGAAGGTATTGCCTTTTTAACCTTTAAAGGCACACAATCCATGAACACAACAAGAAGCAACCATGATGTAAACTGCTATAGTAAAAGTGTGCTGAAATTAAAGGGGCCATAATACAAGACTAACTAAAAAGTACAAGTACAACTGAAAGTAAAAATACAACTGATAAGTGAAAAACAGCTCCTGGATAATCCACCAGGAATCATACCTATACGGTTGGTACTGATCATGATCAGTAGTCCCTGCATCATGTCACGCCAAATTGTCCACCTCTAAGAACCCTCCTGTCCAAGTTCCCTTAGCCTCGATCAATTTTTGTATGTCATCTGCACAATACCCAACAAGGTGGGGGTTTATCCCATGCAGGGTTGAGTATAACTATACTCAGTAGAGACCCCCAGACCCCCACAGGTCTCCTAGAATTCCAAAAAGGAAAAACCACAAAGCAATACCTCCATCTCAGGCAGGAAGCGACAAACATCAAATATGATTCTGTATGTGTCAATACATATACCTAATTTATCAAGATATACTCATCTCATACATGAATGAAGAATATATAAAAGGTTATACCACGAAGGTAGAAGTACCACACATGTAACACCACGAAGATAACACCACGAAGGTATCACTGTGAAGGTTTAAGTACCATATAGGTAGCACAATGAAGATACAAGTACCACACAGGTAACACCATAAAAATAACACCACGAAGGTTGAAGTATCACATAGGTAACATAATGAAGATAGAATTACCACACAGGTAACACCATGAAGATAACACCATGAAGGTAAAGACTCATCTCACACCAAGTATAACATAAGTACAGAAGTATAGACGATTAGTCGTAAGCTAGATCATCTTATTCTATTAAGAAGTACTACTGCGGACCCGCACTGTATCGGTATGCGCTGACCCACATAGGATCACTAATCACTGACCCACATAGGATCTGATAGATTCAGACCCAAATAGGATCGATTGATTCTTACCCACTTAGGATCGATATTCTTTCTTCATGTTACAGCCAGCCACATGATTCCTCACACCTGGTGCGCTCGAGTTCCGTAGAATCTTTCCCTTGAGATATCAAGTATCACTTGACCACTGCTAAGCTCCAAAAATTAGTAACCCAAAGGACCGCCATGTCGTAAGGGATCCAATGCGAAAGATGGTGCGTCAATCAGACGCCCAGTATGTGATTTATAATCATTTTAGTTCTGAGGTCCCGATTGGATTCGGGTTTGATCCAACTCAGCCATCATCCAACCATCTCCAAAACTCATGTGGAGTATACCAAAAGGATTGTCTCACTCCAAGAATCTCAACGTCATAGACGGTTCATCAAACGGACACTCGGTTATCATGTTATGGACCATTAAGTGAAATTGGGCGTGGTTGGGTCTGGGTCCGGCCTGACCCGGTCTGGGGCGACCCGGCACGGCTGGGCCGGATCACAGCGGGCTTAGCCCGCTAGTCCGCAGTTTTCCCTAGCCCACTGGACTCACGCAGCCCATCCCGAGATGTCATGACTCGGCTTGTGGCTGGCCCAGTCTGCCAGAAGGCGGACCGGTCTTCCCAGCTGGCCCCGCAGGTGCGGGGCTATTTCATCCAACCGGTGGGGTGCTTCCCCATGTGTAACGGTTGGCCATTTTGGCCGACCAATGGTCTTCCATCCAGTGTGGCATGAGGGCTGCGCCTCATTCCACATGTCGCGGCTTCCGTCGTGGCCTCCTCTAGCGGTGTACGTCGGCGCAACGCCCTGCCTCCTCCTTCTGCGGTCATCTCGTGTGGCTGCCTTCTTCACCCTCTATGGATTCAGTCGTGACCCCTTTCTCATTGGCAGCGCATGAAGGCACGCCACACCTCCTCCATGGTTGTTCAGTGTTGGACGCTCCGACAACCACCACAACAGAGTGTCGTGACCTCCTCCTATGAGGCGTGACGATGCGCCACCTCCATTGTGGTCGATTGGTGACACAGCACCAGTGGTCTTCCATGGAGGATGCAATGGATACAAGGTAGCGGAGGGTCTAGGCCAGGTTTGTTATTCCCATGCCCTCCATGTTAGCTTGAAAACATGAGGGTGGATTAAAGGATTCAATAATAACTTGAAATGAGACAAAAATAAAATCCCTACCTCATGAATGATGTAGAATGCTCGTGATTGTGGAAGTGGGTCAGTGTTCATGTTTCCCACAAAAAGCGTCCAGTGGAACTGCTTTTACATCATCCTTTGTTTCGTGGTTCAGTGTCACCCATCACCAAACACTGGAACTGGCTCTGTCCTCCATGGGTTTTTTGTTGCGGCGCTTTATCAGCACTTCTTTTCTTAGTGATGCATTGCCAGTACCTCTTCCCAAATTTCATATAAATAGGAGAGGGGGAGGGTGTCTAACACCCATGGGATTTATGAGGGCACCGGTTCAAAATTTAGAAAACGATGCTCGCGCGTTTACTAAACATACTTTAAAAATGAGAAATTTTTTCGAGAACACCCGGCCTCAGAATCACGCACCATCAATTTTCGCAGACTCGTAATAATTCCATAAAGTTAAAAAATATTACAAGGAAAATCCAGGTCTTTACATTCAAATATGTATCTAGGAACTCAAAGATAACATCAATCCTGCCTTTCCAGTCCTCTACCTCTTAGTTCTCAATCACACCCTTAATAGATGATGGTTTATCAAATAATAACTCTTGATAGTGATCCATTTCTCTCATAGCTTATATTTTTACATAAACAATTGTGTTCTCGTCATTTGGTATATATAGGTCTATGGAATGAACTTCTGAAATTGTATCCTTTATAAGGTTATAATCCAATGGAATATTCCATTAAGTAGCATCCACAGAACCTTTTGGTGGAACTCATAGAAAATAAATTAAAAGCATATCATTATGTACTGAAAAAGTAGAAATGATCATTCAACTAGGTAATCTTAATTCAAACCATAAAATCATAAGAAAAAACTAATATTAAGATTAATAACTAAACATAGGATCCACATATTCTGAAATCCCATTGTAACATGAGTCTCATCTTAGTAAGAGATTTCTAGGAACTCATTGGGTCATAAGTATCATGCCCCAACAATCATATCTCATGTCTTCTAAATTCCCAAGACCTAGTAAAACAATACTCTAAATTAATTTTTAAACGAACTAACCTAGGTTTCCAAAATTCATAGAAACCAACCTAATCCTCCACATAACCTAAGGGAATTCTTGATCCACATTGGCTAGAGACTATCACCCAGACATCAAATAATAACCCAAGGGAATGATTTTTCCAAAAATAAATTAGAAAACAATCAATATATTTAAATAGTAGATATGAACATAGTAAGAGAAAACAATAGAAATATATATAATAACTAAAAGAAAAAAATGAAACTTATACAACTCAAGTAGTCAGAACAACACATAGTAAAATTCTAATAGCATGCCATGACTAAAAATAAATTTACAACTCTATATGATAACAAAATAAAACTCCCACTATCTAACTAATATCTACCCAAACTCATTATATAGAAATATCACTACCTAACAACTACTCCTAGCCTTTCCCTAAATAAAAAAAAACATAAAAATGTCTACACACAACCAGATGTGTTGCACATTGTGTGAGCTAAACACACTCGGTAGGACCCCATCCAGTTGTTCCAAAATAAGTCTCTGTATAGCCAAGATAACATGATAATATTTAAAAAAATCATGGATTAATAATCTAGTAAATTTTTATTATATAAAAACCATGGTATAAAATTCCCATTTTTCAATTGTTCTGGATAATCTAGGTTAAAAAATATTCAAAGAATATCACACATATCAAGTATGTAATAAAAGAGAAGTAGTATAAACCAAAATTATCAGGTAAAATAAATCCTATGAACACTACAAGTTAGGCTATATTGAACACTCCCACCCAAACATAGACAATCGTGAACATCAATTATATATAAATATGCATCAAATAAATAGTTCTGAGGAACACCAAAGAGTAACCCCTCCAAAAGTATCACTAGAATAGGTTTATTACTACACATTATATTTAATTACCTAAGGCTTCCCATGTTCTAAATTTTCTGAAAACATTTAATCAAAATAATGGTATAAAAACCATTACATAAATCCATTTTAAAATGTTTTAAAATTAACTTTTAATTTAGAAATCAAGGTGAAAAATATATTTTCTCATACACCATTTTCCACAATAAATATCAATAGATTATAAAATTTTATTTAAAAATAAATTTATAAAAAAAAAGATCATTCACAGTTAATCTAATATAAGCAAGAGATGGAACTATCTGCCTCAAAATATGTTCTAACACACTCGCAATAGGATCCACCTAAACCAGAAATGATGAAAATAAAACCACATAGGTTGTGGAATTGACTCCCACATCATAGGATGAATATGATAAGAAAAATAGTCAGTGGATAAGATAAAAGAACACATACCTCAAAGAACCCAAATGACACCCCACAAAAAATAAGGGTTGACCTATGGTATCTTACCACACCATGGATCTATAAAGTATCAATAAGAACAAAAAAATTTACCAATGTATCTGAAAACATTTCATAGAAACACTACCATGACCGATGGAAACAAAGGAGTCGAAAGGTTGACTACTAGGGAGGGGAAATATGACAACAATGAAGATTTATTTTCAAATAAAATGATATGTAAGGAGTAGAAACACACAGAATTTGTTGTGATATAAATAGGTTCTATCTAAGTAATAAAAAGAGATAATGAATTAGTATTCTGACTTGAAATATCTAAATACAATAGGGCCGAAAAAATTTCTCAACATGAACTAGTTTCATATATTGTAAAATTTTCACCCTAAGAACTAGTTCATGAAATCTACCAAACAAAGGATTTACATATTGTAACTAGATCAGGACATGAATGTGTCTAACTAAAAATGTGATATATAGGTTACAAAGAAATTTCCTAAAACAACTCCAAAGCACTTAAATATAAAAACACACTCTTAAATAAGAAAAATAGTGTTCTATAGAATAAAATATGTTACAATATTTACTATATTAAAAACACATGAATATCATTATTGTTCTTCATGAATAAATATCTGAATGATCAATGTGTATGGGATGTATGCCTCTTAAATTTTTATTCTTCCTAATGGTTCCTCTTCATTAATGGACTAGATATTAATATTAATAACAGTATCAATAATTTCATCCTTATTCAAATATTTTATCATTTGTTCTATATCATATTCTATGATATGAAAATATTTTAGGACATTTCATCCCAACCACTTATACTAATTATTTTTATTCTTTATTGACTTTCCCCTATCTCGATGAGAAATATCTAATATCATATTATCAATTTATTCCATCTATTTGGTAAAAAGTTTTCTCTCAATGAATCCAATAGCATGTTCTCAACATCATTATTCCCTTATAATTTTATTTCTATATATTCTTAATCAGGTGGCATTTACCTCCTAATTTATATAGAAAATCCACCTTTAGTTTTATATGTTTTATCTTATCATTTTTACCTAGTCAAAATTATAATCTTTTTCATTATTAGAAATTGAGAGTAATAAAATATATCCAACATAGTTAGTTTTATGATTCTTCAAAACATCCAGAAAATAACAATTCATCTTATTTTCATAGTGCCAATAATATTTTTAAGTACAAAACATTTGGGTGAAAACATTTCTTCATGAAATGTGTTTTTTCTAAAATATCATGTAATTTCATGGTTGAGATGTGGTATATCATATCACAGCTTAACTACAATGCATGATTCTCATTTTTTTGATCACTATACCCAGACAATCTCTTCATGGTGTGACAACATAAATAATTCCTAAACTAACTCTGATTGGTCTTATATCCTTAGATTGTCTTGTGGAATAGTCAAATTCATCATAGAATGCATCAAACTCATTTTATCCATCCTGCATCATAAAGTTTATTGAATCATGATCATAATTATAACATCCATAGGTTTTACTAAATATCTTCTTCCAAATTAATTTAAACTCTTTAATTGAATGCAATACAAATAATGGAAAGTTTATCTAGAGTTATATGGAATTATATATTTATCATGTGTTCATGGTAATATTGACTTTCTTTGATAACCAATGTCATACACAAGGCCGAGTCTTACCAGAGAACAATATAATATTATTACTATTATTTAAAATGAAGGAAATGAATAAATAAATAAATTTGGAATGCAGGGAATGAATTAATATACTATTATTTAGCCTTTGGAGAGGATTTAATGAATAAGAATAAATAATTTATTAAAATAAGGTTTAAAAATGTTTTTATAATCATTTTATTGGTGACTAATTAATTAGAAATTAATATAAGATGTATTTGAATTTTAAGGATGTGTTTTTGTAAAAAAAACTTTTTTCCCCACATAGAAATTTGATCTTTATAGATTATATTAATCACCACTAATGAAACATTTTAATTATATTTATATGTTATATGTTAAATAAAATATTTTTAAATCTATACAACATGTTTTATAAGAATAAAATAAGAATAAATCCAATTTTAAGCCTGAAAAGATGAATTTTTCTAAAATGGAGTTCGCAACATTTTAATGGTGGAATTGTTTTAAAACTAAACATTGAAATTTTTATAAATTTTATTTTACCAAATATACATATTTTATGAAACCATATTATCACCATTTACATTGGGTGATTTTTGGAATTTTTCTAAAAACTTTCATATTTTCATTAATATTGAAGAATAACAAATTTTAACTTAAAACTAAGTTTTCATATAAAGAATTTTTAATTTTAAATTATAATAGGATTTTTTTTAAGTGAAAATAGTTAAAAAAATAAATCAATAAATTAAACATAGTTCAATTAAATAAATTCCACATTGAAATTGGATATAAAACCTTTTAAACATTTGAACTTTTTTACTTTAAAAACTCATTCCATCGTCTTGTTAGTGGGAATAATTTACAATTAATTTCTATAACATCTATGATAAAAAAAATTTAAAAATGGATTAAATAATTATTATAATACTAATATATAATTCCTAGTAATTTAAATATTTTTTGACCAAATATATAAGTAAAATAAATTAAAAATAATTACAGTGTTTAAAGTAAAAATGTGTTTACTTAGTGGTTAAACATTAATCATAATGGGCCAAATAACCTTAAAATAAGTAAAAACCCATTATATGGACCTAGTTTTACCCTTATAACCTTATTATCTAAATATATGAGTTTTGGGACACGTTTACATGAAACTGACTCAGATAATAAGTTAAAAGACGAAAAAGAAAAAAATGTGACTTTCTTATTTTTAAGTTCTATAATGATTCGATGATTGGAAAAAACAACTAGGTTCAGTTTTTAACATTATTTTTAAATATAAATGAGTTATTTTTACATAATTAGTTTATATTATATTTTTATAGATTATATAATTCGATAAAATTCTTATGAAACTTCAACACATGGAATATTTAGTTAATAATTATATAATATAAATATATTAAGATTATTGGTATTGAGGTGAATTGAATGAATTTTTGAATTATATAAATTTTTTAGATACATGTATTATGTCAAAAATATGTCAGATTAATTTATTTTATTTCCAATCATTTCATTATATTTTTTAAATGAAAATAAAATGAATAAATGTCAAAATTGATATTAATGATTTTTTATAGTAAATTATATTTACCAAATGATCCAAAATTACTAAAAAAATTGTTTTCTTACATGAAATATATATGTCTTAATATATTTCAGATATGTTCCATTAATGGGTCAATTTATTTGTTATAATTAACATATTGAACCCTAAATAGTAAAAAAATTAGTATGGTTGCTGTTAAAGTAGTGTTTTTTTTTCATTACAAAAGTTTCTTGTTGAATTAACATCCAACACATATGGGATTTTTATTTTATAAATTAGATTTCATATTTTATAATAAGTTGGTATAAATTTTCTAATAATTATAAATTAAATTTATTTTTAATGGAGTAATTACATAGTTTAGAAAACAAGTTGGCTAAATGAAAAACCAAAATGAAACAAATAAAGAAACATAAAGGCTAAGAAACCAAATGATAAAAATTATTATCATATTTAGTGGTGTGAGTGAGGATAAATCATAAATCCCAAAAAAATCCATTTTCTATCTTTTTAATCACATGAGGTTAGGGAGACCTCCAAATAGTGTACCTTGTGGAATTTACATGAATGTCACTCACTCCTCACTTTAAAAAGGCATTCACTCGCACCCATTCCTCACATAGGTGAATCCTTTTGGTTCATACAAACCCTAAACAAATAAAATAGTACCATACATAATATAATTATAGAAGCATCAAATTGTGTATAAAGAAAAACAAAGATGTCATTTGATTCAAACCGAAAGGTGTTACCCTAAGAAGAGGTCACGTTCTTTAACGAGCACTGTTGTTTTATTTTTTATCGACCCCATAAATTATTTTTATATCCTAGTTATATAATAACTTAAAAATATTATATATAATTATATTTTTTCCGTTTTGGTTAAAACCTATAACTTCACACACTTCCATAAAATGGGATACACAATCATCATTTGTGTGTATGGTGAACTATCGCCATGCAAATCGATGTCATTCATTCTTCCATTACCACCTCCCAAGGTTGAAAAAAATGATGGGAATAATGTTTTCATATGTTATATATGATATTTATTATATATATATGTTATTATTTAATTATTATATGTCACATAAATTCTTTATTTTAATTTTTTGGGAAGGTAATGACATCATTTGTGAACTTGTGGACAACTGCCTCCTCAAAGTGATGTTATTCACTCATGTTTTAAATGTAATATATTAATAATGGGTTTAATAAAAATATGTGATATAAATTATATTTATATGATATTGATGACATAATTATATTTTTATAAATATAATATATCACTTTATTTCGTAAATTTTCATACATTGAAAAAGTGATAAAGTCGTTCGGGATGTGTGCTCTACCACATCCTCAATGTGATGTTATTATTATTTTTTAATCACCACATCAACAAAATTTTATATATAAGTATGTATAATTAAAAAATATGGTACTTATTATACAATGGTCAATTGGAATGATAAATGTCTCTTACCTTCTTTCCATAATGACCGTTGAAAAATGGGAATGTTACTCATGCGTTCATATGGCCTACCATCTTCATGATTGAAATATTGGTTCATTTTTTATAAGTATATTACATGATATGTTATAAAAGAATAATTAATCTATAAATATTATTACTATTTAATGAATATTATTCTAGATATGTTTAAATAATTAACCCATTAACCATAGTTGATATACCAAAGTTGTTTTTAATACATAACCCAAATATCGTCAATACATCTGATGTAAACATAATTGTTTAAGTAATTGTATATAACACTAAAATAAGTGAAATAAATTTAAAAATAAACTTGGAAAAGTTTTTAAATAAATTTAATAATTAACATAAGTTTATTATTCATGATGATATAGAACAAGTGTGACAAGTCATGTGTAATGTAAGGGGTTTCGTCTCAATTTACATTCCATCGAGACTTACGTATTATTATAAACCTAATTAATTTTTTATGTTGTATATACTGACATATAAAATGTTATATAATTAATTTAATTTATTTAATGATATTAAAATTTTCAATTTATGTTATTCTTTAATGGATCTAATTATTCCACAGTTACTCAATTTGTAAGTGGATTTCTAGTATCCCTTTTATTTCCGCGGGACTTATGCAATATTTACCACATATTTTTATTATGTAGTGTACATAATTACCATAAATGTGTTTTATGATTATTATACATGAATTTTATGGGGATTTAAATATCCAATTTATTTTCTCTCTTTCATAGGTTTTACGGTTTCAATGTTACCAAATCAGTAATGGATTTTTGTCACAGTTTTTTTTGAGATGTTTGTAATGTCATACACCTATCTTTTTTTATGAGGTATATATAACGATCCTTTGACATGATATATCATTAATAACATTATTTTAATGAAATTAAACATTTCATTTAATTGTATTCCTTAATGGATACTATGATTCAAATATTTCATAGTGGTATGGGACACTTGGAATTTTTAAATATTTCCTAAATAATTTTATTAATGATACTTTAATAGAACTTCTTTTCGTAAATTTTATCATCCCTTGTTGTTACTTATTATAAATTGGAGATATTTTTTACTGATACTGTCCTCATTATCTATTTGGATGAATTATGATTATTTCAAAGAGATTGTTATGAAATCTATTTATTTTCCATGGATTAATATGTTTTAAAGAGATTGTTATGGGACCCATTTATTTTACACAAGTTAACAATGTTGAAATGAGATTGTTATGAAACCTCTATATTCTCCATGGGATATCAATTTTTAGATTATATTTTTATAGAACCAGTTTCCTTTCTATGGTTCAGTTATATTAAAAAGAGATTGATATGAAACCCTTCTCATTTCCATGGGTTTATCATGATTGTATGTTTTTTATGATGAGAGTGTTTTATTCATTGTACATGATCATTATATGAAATGGGTGATCCTAATACAAATTATAAAAAGTTTTGAGCCCCATTATATCTCATGAGTGACCCCAATAAATCTTATATGAAAGATGAAACACATTATCGATCTCCAATTCATTGGGCAATGATTATATTGGAAGTCAACCGTATGGTTATTCTAATTAAAATGGTTTTGGAAGGGTTTTGAATGGATTCTGAAATTGTTTTCTGAAATTGATTCTCCATGTTACCAAAAAGAGTTTTAATATCTAGTTATGGGTTTATAATATTTCTCACAATCGATATTGATACAACATGGATCAAGATTATTGATTATAATATCTATTGCTTTTACCATGTTTTCATATTTGATGATCCGGGTATTGATTGGTATGATTTATTTTTTGATTCACCCATAAACATTGATTATTTCATCATACCCTAAGGCGCTCTAATTCTCATTGATTACATTTAATTGTAAATTATTATGTTTACCCATACTGAGGATTTGAGCTCACCCTTCTCGTGTTTCTTTTTTCTCAGGATATAAAGAATGAAATTGAATGATTTTTTCATATAAAGGATTTAAAAAGAATAATTATTACAACGTAATTTTGATTATGATAATATAGATTAAATGTTAGAAATGTTCATTTTAGGACTTGAAATTTTTTTATTTATTAGTTTTTTCAAATTCTCAAAATATCTTTACTTATAATGTCATAAAGGTTTTATATGATAAATGTTTTCCTTTTGATGTTGTATGGTTTATTCTAAAAAATTTGGGTCAAAATAATTGAAATCAAATCTTGAAATTAAAATTTATGGATCTCAACATGGGATCCGGATGTTCGGGTTATGGGATTGTTATAGTTTGTGTCGATGTTTGGTTTAAATAACACTTTAGATTAGGATGTTTTCATATAAGGTTAAATAAAGGGTTTTGGATACAATTATAGGACTATATGATATAGTTTTATCATTAATTAAAATTCTTATACACATTATTTGAGGGTTTTACGTAGAATTATTTTGAGGTCATTTAGGTTATTTGGGATATAGGTTAATGGGATGATTTAGCATCAACATGGGGTATTACTATTTAATTTTGAATATTATTTTATTATATAATGGTGTATTCATTTTGGGAATTACCATACCATGTTTCAAAGATATTTCTATGAAACCCATTTATTTTCCACAAGTTAACCATGTTTCAATGAGAATACTATGGAACCATTATCTTCTCCATGGGATATTAATTTTTCAAAGAGATTTTTATAGAACCAATTTCTTTTCGATAGATCTGTAATATTTAAAAGATATTGATATGAAACCCATTTCATTTCCATGGTTTTATCATGTTTTTATTTTTTAATGATCAAAGTGATTTATCCACTGTACATGATCATTATATGAAATGGGTGGGCCTTACACAGATTATAAAAAGGGTTGAGCCCCATTATATCTCACGAGTGACCCCGATAAAACTTATAAAAAAAATTATACCCATTATCGATCTCCAATGCATTGGGTAATGATTATATTTGAAGTCAACTGTAAGGGTATTATAATTAAAGGGGTTTTAAAAGGGTTTTTAAAGGGTTTTGAATGGATTCTGAAATGGTTTTATGAAACTGATTCCCTATGTTACGAAAAAGATTTTTAATTTATAGTTATGAGTTCATAATGTTTCTCACGATTGATATTAATACAACATGTATCAAGATTATTGATTATAATTTCCCTTTACTTTATAATGTTTTCATAATTGATGATCCAAATATTGATGGGTAAGATTTCTTTTATGATTCACCCAAGAAAAATGATTATTTTATCATAACCTAATGCACTCTAATTCTCATTGATTACATTTAATTGTTAATAATTATGTTTACCCTTACTAAGAATTTGAGCTCACCCTTCTCTTGTTTAATTTTTCTCAAGTTATAAATAATGATATTGAATGATTTATGTCTATAAAATATTTAAAAAGTCTAATTATGAAGACCTAATTTTTATTATGATAATATGGTTTAATTAGGAGAAATTTTCCCTTTATGACTTGTAAATATTTTTTGTATGTGTTTTCCCAAATTCTTTAAAAATGTTTACCTAAATTTTCCTCATGGTTGTATATGAAAAATGTTGTCCTTTTACGTTGTAAAGTGTAGTCAAAAAAATTTCGGTCACAATAATTGAAATCAAATCTAGAAATTTAAAGTTATGGATTTCAATATCAGATTTGAAAGTGTGGGATATATGATTATTATAGTTGGTATCAATGGTTGGTCTAAATAATATTTGAGATTAGGATATTTTCATATGAAGTTATTTTAAGAGTTATGAATACCATTATAGGACTATATGATTAAGTTTTATCATAAGTTAAAATTATTATACACCTTATTTGAGGGTTTTATGTAGTATTTTTTTAAGTTCATTGATTTAATTTGGGATATAGGTTAATGGGATGATTTAGCTTCCACTTTAGGAATTAATGTTTAATTTTGAATATTATTTAATTATATAATGGTTTATTAATTTTGGGAATTATCATACCATTTGAAAACCAAATTTCATTATGTTTTAAGTATAGATGGTGACTGAATTGTTCAACATTAGGAAAAAATATTGATATATTTTTTTTCTATTACCGTATTTAATAATTTTATCAATGACCTTTTCCACACCCATTTTAATTGTGGTTTTATTTCAATTGAATTCCTCTTTACCATGTTTTCTATCACACCCTATTAGTCCATGGGAATTATTTTTACCATAAAAATAAATATTTTAATTTCCCACCTATGTTATCTATTTTTGGCATCTATGTTATTCATAAATTCTAGTGACCTTTATATTTCCTACATTTCCTTCTAAAGAGGATGTTTTATTAACCCATTGTATGATGTTGGTTTCAATAAAGGAATTCTAAAAATATTAATATTTTGATAGCTATGATGAATTTCAATATTGAAATTCATTACACACATTTAACAGTTTTCCTTATATTATAAGTAAAACTATGTTTATTTTTTGTTTCATGTAACATTGGGTTTCATCGATAACTTGTGTTAGACCCAAGGTTGAGTCCTACTAGAAAACAATTATCATCATTATTATTATTATTTAAAATTATAGTTATCACTTAACCATTGGAATGGTGGGAATGAATAATATTAATTAAATTATGAAAATTTTCATTTAAACTTATATATATAGTTAATTATTTGGTGACTAATTAGTTATAAATGAAAATAAAAACCAATTTAATATAAAGGATCTTTTTTTATAAAAAACTATTGGTTTGACCACAAAGTCATTTTTTCTTAATAAATTAAATTAATCACTATTAATGAAAAATATTTCTGTAATTTATATATTATATGTTCTGTAAAATATTTTTAAATTCATTCAATAAATTATATAGACACAAAATAAGAGTAAATAAAATTTTGACGATATAAAGATGTATTTTTTTAAAAGGTATTTTTTTCCACATTTTAATGGAAGATTTGTTTTAAAAATAATTCATGAAAATTTTATAAATTTTATTTGAAAAAGTAAGATTTTTTTAAATATTAATATAAAAATTTAATTTCGGTGATTTTTTGGTATTCTTTTGAGAAATTTCAAATTTTCATAAATGGAGAATAATATTTAATTTTAACTAAAAACTAACTTTTCATCCATATAATTTATAATGTAAAATTAAATTTGGATTTGGTTTTAAAGTCAAAATATTTAAAAAATATATAAATAAATAAAATTTAGACCAGTTGAATCAATTTATCATTGAAATTGGATATAAAATCATTTCAATCATTTGACCATTTTCTACTTTAAAAACTCATTGTTTCATCTCACCTATGGGATAAATGTTAAATTAATTTCTACCACTTATGTGATTTTAATTTGGAAAAATGGATTCTATATTTTGAATAATAATATTTTATAATGTATACTAAGGTAAATTTAGTTTTTTAATAATAATATTAGTAAATGAAATTATAATTAATTACATCGATTAAGGTAATAATGTGCTTAGTTATTGGTTAAACATTATTCTTAAGAGGCCAAATGACATATAAACTTATCAAAAATAATTTTATGGACCAATTTAGACACTTTTGGAATTACTATATAAATTTATGAGTTTGGAAAACTTTTTCATGAATGTGACCCTTATAATAAGTTAACAAAAGAAAAAGACCAAAAATTTACATTTCTTCCTTTTAAGTTATACAATTATTTGGGGAAAGGAAAAAAAATAAATATATTCAATTACAAACATTATTTTAAAATATAAATAGATTATTTTTTAACATTATAATTTATCTTTAATTTTTAGAGATGGTATAATTACATTAAATTGTCATGAAATTCCAACACATGGGATATTTAGTAAATAATTATGTAAAATAAATTACATTAAAAATATTTAAAGAGAACTAAATTGAATAATTTTTTGTATTCAATTAATTTTTTAAATTAATATATTTTTATAAAAATATTTTAATTTAATTTAGACTAATTATAATAATGTTTCGATATTTTTTAAATTCAAATTATATGAATAAATGTCAATATTGAAATTAATGATATTTTATAATAAATGATATTTTATTAAATGATTTAAACTTACTAAAAATAATTTTTTCCAAGTGATTTTAAAGTGTTAATAAATAAATAATATGGTCTATTAATGGGAAAATTTATCTTTTATAATTAACATATTAACCCATAAATAGTAAAAAAGTTATTAGTATGGTTAGGGTTAAAGTAGTGTTTTTTCACATTATAAACACTTCTATTGAATTAATTTACAAAACATATGGGATTTTATTTTGTAAATTTTATATAATATTTAAAAATAAATGGTTTTAATTCTTATAATAATTATAAATTAAATTTAGGTTTAATGGATGAATTAAATAGGTTTGATAACCAGCAACCTAAATGAAAAACCAAAACGAGAAAATATACATAAACATAAAGATAAAGGAACAAAATGATAAAAATTATTTTATTTTTTGGTGTTGTGAGTGTTAATAGAGAATAAATCACCCAAACTATTTTTTTCTAATATTGAATCACATTAAATAAGGGAGGCCTCCTAATAGTTTTTACCTTTGGCTATTTACAGTAATTCCACCCATCCTTCACTATAAAGAGGCATTCACTCTCACCTATTATTAACACCTATCAAGACTTTCAGGTCATCAAAACCATACCAAAATCAACTAAAAACATACCCGATATAATATTATAAGCCTTAATTTGGTTATAAATAAAATCATTCAAGTTATTTAGTGAAAACTAAAAGGAGTTACCCAAAAACAGATGTAACATTCTTCGATAAGAACTTTTGTTTTATTTCTTCTACACCCTTCAATTATTTTAATATCATGAATAAATAATAAAATAATTATTTTAAATATTATTATATGTTGTTGTGTTAAGTTTATGAGCTAAAAATTAACACAAATTCATCAAATTGGATACACAATCGTTGTTCATGTTCCCAGAGTACTACCAACTCGTGAACCAATGTCATTACTTCTTCCATTACCGCATCTCAATGTTGTAAATAATTAAGAAATTATAGTTGTTATATGATATATAATCTATTTTTTATTTATTTATTATTTTTTTAATTATTATATGACATATAACTTCCTGATTTTCATTTTATGGGAATATGATAACATTATTTGTGGACGTCTGGATTACTAACACCTCAAAGCAATGGGATTCATTCAGTCTTTACATGGAGTGTATTAAGGATGAGTTTAATAAAACATTTTGGTAAAATTGAAATATATATGATATTAATGGAATAATTGTGTTTTTTAGAATATAATATATCACTTTCTTTCTTATCTTTTAATACACAGAAAAAGTAATAATGTCTTTTGTTGATGAGTGTACTACCACCTCCTCAAAGTGATGTGATTCTTATTTTTTCATCACCACATCACATGAATTATATATATAAGTATTTATAAATAATTAAATTTTTATTTATTATATAATACCAATTTTTTAATGATAAATGGTATATAAAGTTTTTCTATATTGATCATTGATTTACGGGAAAGATACTCATGTGTATGTATGTCCTATGGTTTTAATGATTATAACCTTGGATCATTTTTCATAAACATATTCCATGATTTCATATAAAATAATAATTAATGTATAAATACAAATATTTTTTCATGATTATTATTCTAGATATATTTAAATAATGGTCCCTTTGACCAGAGTTGACCTACCAAAGTTATTTTTGACACAAAGGAAAGTATGGTCAAAACATCTGATGTAAATCTAATTAATTATTTAATTTTGTATAACATTGTAATAAGTGAAATAAAAGTAATAATAAAATTAAAAAAGTTTCTCATGATAGAAAATGATTAATATAATTTTATTATTCAGGATGACAATGAACAGGTGTGAGAAGTTAGACACAAGGTAAGTGGGTTCATCTAAATTTACATTCCATTGAGAATTATTTGTTATTGTACATGTAATTACTTTAATATGGTGTATATGATTCCCTATGACAAGTTATATCATAAATAAAATTTATTTCATGATATCAAAAGTTTCAACTCATGCTTTTAATTTATGCATCTCATGATTCAAATGTTATTCATGTATTAACTATATTTCTAATATAACTTTTATTTCATTGAGACTTATTTCATAATAACAAGTTAATTTTTTTATGGTTCATATAATTACCATGATTTTATTGTATGATTTTTATACTTTAATTTAATGGTATTTACATATCCATTTTATGGCCTATATTTAATACGGTTTACATTTTAATTTTTACCAAATCAAAAATGGATTTTTGTCGCAATTTTACTTCTTTGATAC
The DNA here is from genome assembly GCA_963277665.1 of Viscum album. Lineage (NCBI taxonomy): Eukaryota > Viridiplantae > Streptophyta > Magnoliopsida > Santalales > Viscaceae > Viscum > Viscum album. Next base: position 1,359,887,456 of record OY728141.1, on the reverse strand, counting down.
ATTTGTTATTTCATAAACCTATATTATTTTATGAGGTGTATTTACTAATCCATTTACATGTTATATATTGAATATACTTTTTCTCATAATATTATGTGTTTTATTTAATGTTCTAATTTCAAGGGTTTTATGATGCAAATGTTTCAAAGTGGTATGGGACACTTTGAATGTTTAAAGATAATTTTCTTCAAGAATGTTTTTTATTATATTTTAAGGGATTTTTTATTAAAAAAAATTCAATAATCATTGTTCTTACTTATCCTCCACTTGGAATATTTTTTATTGATACCACCCTCATTATTTATTTTTATGGACTATGATTATTTCAATAATATTGTTATTAATCCATTTTATTCCATGGATCAATCATGTTTCAAAGAGAGTGTTATGGAACCAATTTGTTTTCAATGGGTTATTCATGTTTCTATGAGATTGTTATTGAATTCATTTCTTCTCCATGAGAAAACCATGTTCCTAAGAGACATTTATGAATCATATTTATTTTTATTGCTCAATTATATTTAAAATATATTTATATGAAATCCATTTATTTTCCAGGGGTTTAACATGTTTTTATGATTTTTATGATTATTATTTTTTATTCATGGTACATTATCATTATAAGAAATTGTTGTGGCTAATACGACTTGTATAGTATGTTTGATCCCCGTTTTAACTCCAAAGTGAGATAGATATAGTTTATATGATAATGATCCACATTACTGATCTCAAATTCATTGTGAAATGAATATATTGGAAGTCAATCGTATGTTTATTTTAGTTAAAAGGGTCTGGAATGTGTTTTTAAAGGGATCAAAAAGGGTTTTATGAAAGTGATTCTCTAGGTTACAAAAAAGTTTTTTAATTTTATATTATTGGTTTATTATGTTTCTCATGATTGATATTGATATTAAATGTCTAAATATTATTGATATTAATGTTTTTTCCATTTTCCATGTTTTTATATTTCATGATCCATGTATATATGGGTATGAGTTCTTTTATGATTCACCCATTAACATTGATTATTTCATTATAACCTTATTGAATCTAATGATCATTGATAAAATTTAATTTTTAATATTTATGTTTATGAATATTGAACATTTGAGATCAACCATCTTAAGTTTCCTTTCCCTAGGTTATAAAGAAGGATGTTGAATAAATAATTTCTATACAGGATTTCCAAGGGATGATGTTGATGACTTAGTATGAAATAAGAAAATATGGGTTTAATGGGAGAATTTTTCATTTTAGGACTTGTAAATTATTTAATTAGTAATTATTCTTAATTATATAACATTTTAATCCTAAAAGTTCCTCAATGTAATATGTGATTCATTTTTTCTTTTTGATGTTTCATGTATTTGTCGAAAAAATGATGGGACATAATTATTAGCATCAATGATATAAATGTAATGTTATGGATTTCATAATAGGATCTGTAAATGAATGTTTTGGGATTTTATAATAATAGTAATAGTTATATTTAGACCATTGATGAATATAAAAAGAATCATCTAGTTTAATATTCATTAGAATATCTCATTATAGAAATCTGAATTTTTTTTCTGATTTTGGAACACTTTAATATCCTTAAAAGACATTACATATTCTCTTATTAACTAGGATGTCCTTTATTTATCATCATTTTTACTCTTATATATCTTATGTATTTTCTACCACATCCTTAATTAATATTAATTAAAATCATATATATCAGTTAATGTTCTTTTTATTTTCAAAATATTATTTTGTATTATAGATAGACTCTAATGTATGTGTTCAATTACTCATATGTACCTTAGTAAGAATATGAGATTTTTTAAATATGTGATTATTAAAACTATATAATGTACATATTATTTCTGAAAATATTATTAATTTATAATTTTTTCTTCGATAATTCTAAATCAAACCGGTTTATGTATATTTTTGATTCACATCATGTAAATTTAGAGTTAATGAGTCATTCATAGTATTTAATCTTGTGTAACATTCATACATTAATCTAATGTAACATAAATAAATACATCAAGTAATTTTTAACTATATCCTTAAAAAACAAGTAACATATATATGTCTCAACTTAACTATTTAAAATATATTTAATTATAGTTAAATTTTCAATATCAATTTTTTTTGTAAACATGCAGATGGATTTTTCAACTTAAAAATAAAATATAGAATAACACACTTTCAGATACCATATCAATTTTTTTATTCCTATGAATTCCATTTCACCAATCATAAGATGTTATTTCATCTCCATTAATCTAGTTATAAATGTTCTCAATGAAGTAGAAACAACCCTTAACTATGTTAAAGGAAGTATCCATATCATCAGGATCCCCATTTTTTCGATACTCTATCAATATTGGGTTCTTAAATCTCTTCATTAATTGGCCTCTTCATCATCACTGAGCACTTATTTACTTATTAATTGGAAATTAGTATAGTTATCCAAATATTATACATCATTTAATAGTTCAGAACTAAATTGGGGTTTTTTCAGAATCTATTATGTTCTTCAATAGATAAAAATTCTAGGTTAATATAATTAAAAACAAAAGTATAGAAATTCATTTAATATTAATATATTTAATTTAATATTTATATTTTATGAAAATATTCATAAAAACTCTTGTCTGATATATTCAACCCATTATGGAAATTTAATCCTTTCAATCTTATTCATCGATAAATATATATATAAATTTTTAAACACTTTTTTATAAATAGTATCATTGGACATAAATTATATATTGAACATAAACAACAGTGTTACTTTAATATGTCTCAAAATGAATTTTTTATAAATTTTAACCATATTTTTTCACACTATTTGGAGATAATGGTTATATATCTTAGTCTTCATACCCAAAATTTCACAAAATTAATTCCAAAAAATATATAAGATCATACTCAGATACCAACTAATTCAAAATCAAATCCATATTTTTGGATAATGTATTTAATATACCTAATATCTATACATCACTTTAACTAAAAAATCATAATATAAAAATTACCTTATATTTTAAACTTATTATATATTTTATCATAAACCAATAATTATTAACATATTCATCCTTATAGACTCTATAAAAACTGATCATAATATATTTCCCTCCAATGATCATGTAGAAAACTAAGAAGAAAAATTAATGTAGTGTTTTCATATCCACATAATATTAGGTAATGGATCACTAAAAATAATTCAAAAATACAGATCATGGAACACCACAAATATTTAACAAACCAAGGCCAAAGGTGTCATAAAAACAAGTTTAAGATAATATTCATGACACCATAATCATAAGCCGAGTATCACCACCTTGTTTTTATATACATAGGACAAGTTTCATTGTCAATGTATCGTAAACTTATAATATTGATCACCACCATAGAATCATAATCATATAAAAATGATCACCACCAAAGCATCATAAAAATTATCTCATGATATATAATCCCTTTCCTAGTGTAATGTGGAGTTATGATAATCTAGTATCAACCACCATCATATTGATATATCCATACATTTATGTTCTCAGTAAGTCCGAAATAAATCATAAATAAATTAAATTAATAGAATTACTAACCCAAAAATGTCTATAAAATAAAATAATTTATAAATCTAGGTATATACCCTATAATCAAGATAAGGGACTATATGTTATGTACACACTATAAAATAAATTGTATATGGTTTAGTTAATAATTTACCTAGAAAATCTAATATATTACTATTTAGGTGAACAAAATTTTTATAAATCAATTAATTATTAGCAATTAATAAAAAAATAAATTGGAATGATGGTTATATTTATGTGCAATTTATGGGAAGTAAAGAAAAAAAGGTACTAATGGATTATTCAACTCCGAGAGATCTCATTCTCTGAACGTCTACATTTATCAGAACATGGATAATGAATCAAATGATAATTTTGATTTGGTATCAATTTTTGAAAATAAATTCCATCCAATGAATTACAATATAAGAGTTATATAGAGTTTTGAATATAAAATATTATTAACATAGATTAAAATACTTTATAATAATATATGAAATTTAATAAGTATTGGTAATAAAATCTCATAGTTCTTATATATTGTGGAAATATAAAAACACTATATTTAATGAGGGAAATAAATGTATGAAATTATAGTTTAAAATAAATAATGAAAAAAATATATAATCTAAGTACTATTTTTATAAAAGATCCTGATGTGAATGGGGAAGAAAATAGAAGTGAAATTATGAAATGGTATTAAAACCATTTGTTAATTTTTTTGAAAACACATATTAATGATTTGTTTCCAAAAAATATTATCAAAAGGTGAAGAAATGTTTCTTAATATTTATATTAAAAATAAAATTTTCAAATAGTGGATCATTTAAATGAAATAGAGTAAATGTTTATTAATCATGTAGATGAAAGGAATTGATTAAAAAAAATAATCTCTTATAAAATATAAGAAAGTAAACTCTAAAATAATCATATATGGTGTTAATATAAAATTTTATAGATTCAATACCATGTATCATAGATAGATAAGGGAATATGGGAAATAATATAATAATATATTAATATAATGGTAATATGGAATGAAAATCAAACCTCTAGTCCCAATACACTTTTTATTTCCTTTAAATTATTAAATAAAAAAGTTACATTAATTATTTACTTGATTTAAAACATTATTATTCTTACATCATCACTATTATGCCTTTTAAATCATTTACTGTAATGTATTGTTTATTTATTAGTTTAAATTATCTTTTATTATTGGTTTTAATGTAGTTCAATCTATTATTTCGAAACTACTTAGGTGAAATGGTAATGGTAAATAGTCCTCATACAAAGGATCTATGATCTTAAAATGTTTTAAAGTATTTGTTTAATGTCATTATTGAAGCCTAGATGTTAATATATTAATATATAGTTATAAATTATTTTAATCTTCCTCATTAAGTTGATTTTATAAGTTTAAAAATAACTTGTATTGTTTATATTTAATATCATTGTTATAATGTAAAATTTACCATTAATAACACATATAGTGATATTTTTTTATTATAATATTATATTAAATCATGAAATAATTTTTTTATAATTTACCTAAAATGTATAAGTGAAAATAAAACATCATAACTCACTTATATAGAATAAACCGTCATGTGTTAATGATGTTTTTTAAAATAATTTTAATGGAAGGGAAAGAAAATAAGTATTTGAGTTTCATAAAAAATATATAATAAATTTAAACTACAGTTTTAATATTATAATCAATTGTTATTTATGTTATATAAATGAGTTAATGATAATTGATTTTTTTTTGAATTCAGTGTTTTGATTTAGTACCGACTTATGAGAAGGGTTTTATGAGAAGAAATTATGAATATATAATTAAGAATATAAAAGAAGGATTATAAAAACCCTTATATTTATTAAAAATTAATAAATGGTTTAATTGCATGAAGTTACACTTAATAAAACCCAAAATTTAGAGAATCATATGTTCTTTTGGAATTATGTATAATGTATTACAACTTTAGACATGAATTACAATATCTTTATTGAAAACTTCTATAAAATGCTTGAGCATAAATCTATATTGGTTAACCTAGGAAATAACATAAGAAAGTGGTGAACCATAAAGAATAGTAGGGGAATAAACATGGAATAACATAAATATAATAATACATGTTATACAAGGAATATCATTGAGGCATAAATTAGCATGAATAATAAATCATGATATAGCATGATAATCATAACATGAGAAATGTGGCAACAACTGAAAACATTGCACTATACAAAAATGTCAAGGATAAACCGCCAAAATGTCATGGTGGAAAAATTCACCTAACGAAATCCAGAACACCCTTTTCCAAAAATAATGTATCATGATATTAAACATTACCCAATGTATTGGAGTTCTATATAATTTTGGGCACACCTGTCACTTTAATTTCATTCTCATGCTTAAGTGTGACCTGTAGATCATAAAACATGGATTAATTCATCATCATAATTTAATAAATGTTCAAGGAGTGTGGAATAAATACATTTAAGTTCCCAATAATAATTTATATGTTTATAAAATTGAACACCCTTTATAGAATATGGTTATGGTATTCACTACACAATTAGTTTGGCATGGAAAATTGATGTGGAAATCTGGAAGCATAACGACGCCACCTAAAAATTCATAACATGGTTTTATGAGAGGTAAATGAATCTCTCTTGATTTTTACATGAATTGAACATTAATTTTATCATGTAATGATATGTACATACATATATAATTATAATAAGAAGGCTTACAATAATAAATAATATTTAATAAAAAGAGAAAAGAAATAATGCTTATAATATTTCCGCATGGTAACAGGTATAAATGAGAAGGATTAATGTGATATAAATGGGAATATTGTCATTTAAACACAATAAAGTCATTATTTGGGAGGTTAAAAAACATACCCCATCATTATTAATTAAAAAAAAGACAAAACAAGATAAAAAACATGGATAAAGAGGCGAAAGGAAAGAACCCTTACGAAATTTTGGTATGGTAAGAGGTGTTATTAGAAGGGATTAAGGAGATAGATAGGGGACTATCATAATTTATATATCATAAGGTAATTCTGGGGTAGGTACTATAATATACCCATTCATTAGTAATAAAACAAATAAAAGTACATAACGTAGAAGATATTCTTGAATAAAAGTGAGAAAGAGAGGATCCCTTAACTTAATACTATGAAACCAAAAGATTAAAGGGGATTTTTGAGATATTAGAGGATCCTTGGAAGGATTATAGAGATAGTTCGTAGTATTAAGTTCAGGATTAATGTATTTCTATAGAATATAAGTGGGATATTGGTAGTATTATATATGAAAAAGAGGTGAATTTCTTTAATATTTTTGTTTTCGACTTTACAAAAATAAATTATTTTAAATCTCAAACCTTCTCATGATTTTTTCTAAATTGGAAAGGTTTTAATAATTTTATTATTAAAAGGGAAGAATACATTAAAATAATTCCCTTACTTATGTGGAGGTGAGTCACGCTTTTGAATAAAATAATTTAAAACTCTACAATATATTAATTTTTTGGAGGATTCATAAATGCTTAATAAAATTAATCACGTAAAATTAAAATCACATTATATTAAGGGAAATAAATATATTCGGCTGACAATAGCTATTATATAATTTTTTACATCATTTTTTGGTCATTATGATGTCATAAAACACACCTTATATTTATACGATATTTATTGTTTACCCGAAAATTTTACTGTTTCAGAAAAATATAAAAAATTCACCATTGGATAATTTCAACATTCTAATCCCAAAGATAATATTAATTGTATCTAAATAAGTTTTTAACTATTTTCATTCTCACCTTTAATATAAGATATAATATTTAGTGAAAAGTAATGGGTTTTTTACAATAACAAATTTTGAACCCTTATAAAAAGTACTTTTCAATTCCTAAATATTATATGACCATTTATAATTAAAAACTATATTTAATAATAAAATTTTATTAAAATACTATTCATCACAAAAAATCATTAATTGGTCAAAATTAATCCCTTAATGTAATTTGAATATTACCCAAAGATACAATTTGTGTTTAACAGAATCAGAATTAAAATAATTTATAATGTAACGATAAAAAAGAAAATATATTTATTATTTTAAAATTTTAGATTTTCATATTATTAAGGTCTTGATACATATCCCTTTATTACAGTGAAATACACCATAGGAGTAAGGTGCACGACCGTGAGACTTCCATGGGCCCATTTGACGAACATGGCTTGGGTCGTGCTCTCGATAATCTTGTACTTATCTAGTAAACGATTTCTCTAATGCTTAAGTTATTGAATTTAAGCATTGGCGTGGTCAAGTTCAAATCCTGGTGATTTTATCTACCTCCAAATCTTTCATAAATGGGCTTTATAGGGTACAATCCCACTAGATGAGGTCATCACTTCCTTTATGTGGGTCAATTGGGTTTGTTGAAGCCCTATATTTATATTAATCATGTGATCATTATTTAATGGATATATTAAAAATTGTAATATTATCAATGGCCTTTTAAATACAAATATATGACAAAAGAAGTTCATGTGTTTTCTATTACCATATTAAATAAAAATATATTTAATTAAATCTCAAAGGGAAACTATATTTATAATAGTCTGGGGTGTTACAATCTCCCCCAAATGAAATTTTACCCTCTTAGTTTTAATTTAACCCCCACCCCTTAAAACTTATGATGGAAATTCTATCTCATCACTTCTTCTGTTTTCCATGTTTCTTATTAAAACATGTAACTTCTCTATAGAACTATTATAATGATAATTATCTTATTTTTTAGAACATTGTCTCTATAGTCTAGGATATTCACTAGATTCTCCTCATAGGAAATATAATTCTCATGTGGTACCACCTCTGGATTGATTACATGTGAGTGTTTAGATATTTTATTTCTCAATAGTTATAAATGGATGACATCATGAACTCAAGATAGGTTAGGTGGGAGTGCAAGATGATAGGCCACCACTCCAATGTGATCAAGGATCTCAAAGGGGTCGATGTATCTTGGACTAAGCTTTCCCTACTTCCAAAATCTCATCAACTTCTTCCCTGGAGATATTCTGAGGACTACCATGTCTCCAACATCAAACTCAATGTCTCCTCAATGATTGTCTACAGAGCACTTTCTCAACTCTGAGAATCATTGATGTGCTTTTGAATGGTCTTAGAATTTTCCACCATTTCCTCGACCATTTCAGAACCTATCATTTTTCATTCCCCAAATTTATCCCAACATGTAGGTGTCTTTCACCTCTTCCCATAATGGTCTTCATAAGGATCCATTTGGATACTCATGTTAAAATAGTTTTCGTAAGATATGTTGACTAAAGGAATATGTTGATCTCATCATCCTTTGAAGTCCATTGAGAATGCTCTCAACATTTCCTTAAGTTTTTGGATAGTCCACCCATATGGGACATCAGTTTGAGGGTGATAAGACATGATGATGTTCAAATCAGTATTCATAGTATGCTTTAGACTCTTCCATAACATGGAGGTAAATCCTGGATCTCGATCGCATATAATCAATAGTGATAATTCATGCATCCTGGCCACTTCTCTGATGTATATTTGTGCAAGTAGATCTAGTTATAATTCCTCTCGTATCATGATGAAGTGGGAAATCATTGTAAGATAACCCACCACAACCCATATAGAATTATTCCCTCTTGATGTATTTGGAAGATCAGTGACAAAGTTTATGGTGATGTTTTCTGATTTCCATGTAGGTATGGGTAATGCTTGGATCACCCCATGGATTTTTTCCTTTTTTCTTTCACTTTCTAACATACAAGACTTCCTAATGTATAATCTGTAATATCATTCTTCATATTTTCCAGGAAATATATTCTCATAGATCTTGATACATCCTTTTTCATCCTAGGTGGATGGAGAAGGTTTATCTAAGCACATCATCCAACATCTCCTTATTTAACTCAGGAATTTATGGTACACATAGTCTTGATCCAAATCTTAAGACACCTTTATTGTTAACATTGAACTATGAATATTTACCTTTTGTATTGCTTAAAATTTCTTTTGAATTTCCATATAAACACTTTTAGCGTCTATTAACCATTTCTGAAGGATATAGTTGTGCAATCATTTTTTAAAGGATTGATGATGTTCCTCCCTTTATGACTCCAATATTCATCCTTTCCAAATATAATAAGACTGGATCCCTCTCAATCATCATCAATTAAAAAACTATTAGATCCTCTCTTTTATGGTAAAAATACACTATACTATCTCTCCCATAATGGTACTGGATTGAGTATTCATAGTATTTAATCAACTCTATTTATCTTTATTAGAATATATTTAGCTCTTTCTGGGTGAATATATACATGTGTTTTTTATGATCCATATATATTTCCAACATCTACTCAAATAGATAATGACTCCAAATTTTCAAAGTGATGATAACTACATCCCACTATAGATCTATGTTGGGTAGTTTTTTTCATGAACTTTCAACTACATTGAAGCATAGGTAATTAATTTATCATTTTTCATCAACAAATATCCCAAGCCCTTATTTGTAGCATCGCTGAATACAATGAAAATATATCCACTTGTGGGTAGTTTGAGAATAGGAAAAGGGATAAGACTCATTTTCAACTCTTCAAAGATTTCTTCACATCCATAATTCCAATAAAACTTGACTCCCTTCCAAGTTAGTTTGGTGACAGGGTTTGATAATTATGAGAAATTTCTCCTAATTTGGTGATAATGCATATCTAACCTAAGTAAACTGTAGATATCTGTCACATATTTTGGCCTAATCTATCCTTAAATTTCATTGATTTTTTAATGGTTATAGATATCACATTTCTTGTGATTATATTCCACAAGAAAGATACTTACTTAAACCAAAACACACATTATCTATACTTGTCATAAAGATTTCCCTTTCCTAAAGTCTTTCGCATAGTATTCACATTCTCCTCATAAGCCTATTCAATTTTAGTGTATATTAGAATATAATCTATAAATACTACAAAACATTGGTCATGATAATCTCATAAGACTCTATTCATCAAGTCCATGAATATTTATGGAGTATTAAAGATTTCAAAAGGCATTACTAGGAATTTATAGTGCTCATAACTTGTATGAAAAGTAGTATTGTAGATATCCTCCTTCTTGATCCTAACTTAGTAATATCCCGACCATAGATTCACATTGGAAAATTATTGTGCTCTACATATTTGATCAAACAAGTCATTAATCTAAGGTAGAGGATAATTTTTCATTACTGTGTTCTTTTTGGGATCACGATAATCAATTCAATGCAATATTGACCCATCATTCTTCTTGACGGAGAGTATTGGTGCACCCCATGGGGAAGAAATTGGGTATATCAAACCTTTATCCCAGTTCTCCTGTAGTTTTTTCATTAACTCCTTATGTTTCATAATAGCCATTCTATATGGAGTCTTAAATAATGGTAACACCCAAGGTTTAAGCTCGATTGAAAATTCAACATCATGACTTGGAGGAAGAATAATAAGTTCATTAGGAATGCATTAGTGTATTCCCTAAAAATGGGAATTTTTTCATGGATAATTATTTCCTTAGAAAAAGTCATTTTAGCTAGATATAATTTCACATATGGAAATAATATCCATTCTTAAGATGATTGTGATAGATAAGATTCATCCTTCTCCTTGAATTTGTACAGAATCTAAGGATGATTCACAATAAAGAGAGTGATTTCCTTATGTCAATTTATGTTAGATTTTTATAGGGAAATTCAATCCATGCCTATAATTTCATAAAATTCCACCAAAGGGAGTATGAAATGGTTTTCTGTAAAATTCAACCCACATACTTTGATAAGAGAGGAGTTATATACTTAGGAGGCAATAATTTGCCCATTTTCTATTTTCGCTGACATCTCTACTTCCATGATTTTTGGTAGTGTTCGAATAGTTTTAATAAACTTATGGGATATGAAGGAATGAAAATAATTATAATAAAAAATTAAATTATCTATTCATGAAGGAACAACTCGCATACTTGTCAACACTTCATTGTCAAGATTCACTTCAGTGATAGTGATAGTAAATGCTCTACCTTGCTACATTGGAGGTTGTTGGTTGCCTCCAAAAACCATTGTCATGGTGTATTGATTTTCAAAGTTCTCTGGTTACTTAAAGTTGTAGTAATGAAAAACATGATAAGGATTAACTGGAGCATTCATTTCCTCCATCGTCGTAGCGAGTTTCTCTTTTCGGTAATCACTATTTAGGTTCCATTCCTTCCCTCACATAAAGAATTTCCTCGCCCCCATTAGAAAATTTCCCGGATACTTATTTTCACTCCTTTCGAAAGTGTGATGTGTAAATTTCTTAGCACTATTAGATCCTTATATCAGACTTTTATAATTGATCTCAACTTTTCTCTTCTTTTCCTCATGATACCCCTGATATTCTCAAAACTCTACTTTAACATTTAGGCCACATCATACAATTTTCTCATATCTATCAATGTTACGAATCTCTATGGATTTCCATAAGTTAGTTTTTATACAACCAAATAAGAATTCAACCTTTGAATAAAGGTTAATGAAAAATCTAGTGGAATACCATGAAAGTCTTTTAATGTTTTCCTCATACACCATGACAGATTCATTATCTTTTTTCTTAAGGGTAACTAAATCCCCATCAATTTTAAGACGGTGAGTGCAAGGAAAATATTTATAGGGTTTTTCTCAAAAATCCTTCCACACCATTTATTCGATCTCTTCCTCAGGCTTTCTATTTTTAATCAATGTCACCCATTTATCAACTTCACCATCAATATGATAAACATAAAAAATAACCTTCTCCTATTTAGTGTATTGAAAGATGGATAAGATCTTCTCAATGGAGTTGATCCATTGTTCAACAATTTTGGGATCAAATGATCAATTGAAAGAAGGAGGCCTCTATCACATGAAACTCTTAATTACGACTTTTGTTCTTTTATGAGATTTTTATGCTCCTCCTGATCTGGTATTCAATTCAAAACATCAGTCAGTTGAGAGAGTATTTTCATGATGTGTGTGATTCCTACTCCCATCGGGTTGGGCATCTCATTGGGGCAGTCATCACATTTTTCTTTACATTGATTGTTTACATGATTCCTCATTTTCTTGGACATTTGATAGAATAAAAAGAAAATTAATAATGATTATATTAAATTTTTAAATTCATTAATGTAAATTTAATGACATTAAATGGATAACTTATAACTTACATGTCTTTCATTAACTTATGGATTTCTAGGCTTTTGTCTTTGTAATCCATGATCTATTCCATAACATATACACTTATGTGAATCTTTTTTACTCCCCTAATAATTGATTGTAATTATATTATTAATTAATTAATAATAACTATTGGAAGTTTCAAACTAGGTGCATTGTATGGCATGTTGTTGTGTACCATGTTACCCCAAGTCAGTCCCCAAACACCATGTCAGAGTTGTTACTCTTAGGTATATCTATTAGAGAACCACGTTCACTTGCAGTATCCATACATGGATTAATGTTATTGATAAAACACTTACTATATACTCACAAAAAATTTATGGATATATTCCTATACATAGTCTTATCTCTAAGGATTTTTTGACAGTTTTCTAATCATAATCCCAATATTAAATAAATTTTTTTCTATAGTACCAACTATAACAACCCTTCTACTAATTAAACATTAATACATGATTTAATTACATAAAATTATACTTAATGTAATCCAAAATAGTGATAACTCTTGTGTATTTTGGAAGTAGTAACATTTCATTAAAACATTAAACATGAATTCTAACATCCTTATTGAAAACTTCATTAACATGCATGACCATAAATCAACATTGGATAACCTAGGGAAATACATAAGAAATGGATGATACATAAAGCCTAGTAAGGGAATAAACATGGCATAAAATAAAGATAATAATACATGTTATACCAGGAATGTCAATAAATCATAAAATAACATGAATAATAAAACATTATATAACCTGATAATCATAAAATGGAAAATGTGGCCATGACATAAAATACTGCATCATAAACATAAGTCACAGAAAAACCACCAAAACATCATAGTGGAAAATGTATCATAAAAGAATTAGGTATACCCCTATCCCAAAATGACATATCATGAAACTAAACATTACCCAATTCATTGGAGTGCTATATAATTTTTGGAAAACCCCTCACTTTCATTTCATTCTCATGACTAAGTATTCCACCTAGATCATAAAACATGGATTTCTTCATCATCAAAATTAATTATATGATTATGGAATGTGGAATAAATACTTTTATGTCCCAAATAAAAATGAATATTTTTATATAATTGAACACCCTTTATAGTAAATTTTTATGGTATTCACTACACAATTGGTTTGGCATGTAAAAATTGTGGTGGATATCAGCAGCCTAACGACGTCACTTAAAAATTAATAACATGGGTTGATGAGAGTAAAATGGGTCTCTCATTATTTTTACATAAACTTTTTAGTGATGGAATCATGAAAGGATATTTCCAAACATATATAATTATAATAATAATTCATACTAGAATAAATATGATTGAATAAAAAAAGAAAGGAAATTATGCTTATGAAATTCTTGTTGGATCTATATATAGATGTATATTAGATGGAACAATACAAGAGGGAAGGGTGAATTGTATCTTTAAAAACATTGTATTTAAACACTTAAGAAATTATTTTAAATAAACATAAACTAAAAAAATTCACAACCAATACAATTAACTACAATTTTCATGAATATAAAAGGTATGATATGATGTAATACTATGAGTAATGTAAATCAATTGTATTCAAAAAAAATAAAATAATCAGAGTAATATAAAATTGAAATATTCTACCGTAAAGTATATAGAATCTATTAATACAATATGTAATAGAATAATCGTAATTGGAACAATTAAAATTGAAGATGAAAAGAATAAAGGAAACATTACAATTTCTTTTCTAATACAAACAGTAGTGGAAATGTAAAAGTATTACAATTCCATTATCCCAAAGAGAAGGGTATCCTTTCAGATTTGATAAAAGTTCTATCTTACCACCACCTTGGTAATCCCTCAATACGATGATCGGTACCTCGGTCTTGCTATCCTCGCAAGCCCCCGATACGATGATCGGTACGTCGGTCTTGTTATCCATGCAAGCCCTCGATTTTACCGGTAATCGGTACCTCTATCTTTCCAATAGTTGAAGTCCCTCTATAAGAAGATCAGTAGCACCATCTGCCTATCACTGGAAGCCCTCGATCATTATCACCTGATCGTATGCACATAGAAAAACAAAGCACTTTTGGAAATACAAAAACTAAGAATGAGTTGTTCATGTATTGTAATCTCAAGGCTTTCGCACGAAGCAATAGAGAAGTCACAGCGTCTCTATCTAGAACTTGATAGAAGAAAAGAATGATCAAACTCTCTCAGTTGTATTTTCAGCTTCAAATGGCCTCCTATTTAGAGGCCTCAGGTTCTAACAGGCATATTTTCTACAACAGTCATATTTATCTGGAAAACTCGGAGGGACGTGGACACCTGGAATTATAACGGCCATATTGAAACAGAAAACACGACATCGTTTTGATTAGTTTATAACTAACTCCATGAAATCATTTTGGTTAAAACAAAAGATATATGAAAAATATTTTCATGAAAACGATTAATATAAAACAAGTGTTTTGATAAATGGACCAAAAAAATCATGTGATAAAAGTAAAAAAAGAGTACTATTAGTATTACTTAGTTCAATGTATTGATATGATGCAATGTGAGTAGGATGCACAATTGTCATTACAATTGATAGGGTCAGTATAATTGAATGGTTCAGTACGATTGATAGAGTCAGTACAATTGACAATGTCAGTACGATAATCATAGTCAATACAATAAACATAGTCAATACGATAAACATGGTCATTACGATAAACACAGTCAGTACGATAAACATAGTCAGTACGATAAACATAGTTAGTACGATAAACAGAGTCAGTACGATAAACATAGTCAGTACGATAAAAGAACATAAAAAGATTTGTGACTTCCAAAACAAAATACATATAGGTAAAAAATTGGACTTTTGAATCAAAAATATCCCCCTTTTTGGAAATCACAAAACACAATGTAAAACAAGAAAGGAATACTTATCTCCCCCTGAATAATGAAAACTCTTGTGAAAAAGAGATTGAATACAAATAAGTCCCCCTTAGGATTATACTTTCCTAAGTATTGTATTCTTAGATTTTCCTTGATTTAAAAGCCTTTGATTAAAACATTATTCCCTGTATAAAACATTCTCCCCCTTCGTGATTTACAAAAAGAATGGGGTAATATTGAATTGCCTGAAAATCTTAGACAAAAATACAAGGCAATGGAAAAGATAACATAAACCTCATTGAGATAACAAGTCTATATAATTTGAGAAGTGAATACAGAAAGAAAGACACAACAAAACATTCACTTATTTTCTCTTTATTTTTGTTTCTTGATCAGATCATAAAGAATAGATTTCATCATCTTGATTTCTTTCTTGTCTTATGAAATAGAATCTCTCTGGGTTTTAAGAAGCTCTTGTTGATCGGAAAAAAGTTGATCCTGATTCTTGATAGTCTCTTCTTGAACTTTGATTACATCTTCAAGAGTATCAATTCTATATTGTAAATTCTTATTGTCTTGAGACAACACATAATTTTTCTTCTTCAAAAAAACTATTTCATCTTTGAAAGATGAAACCCTTAAAAACACTATCTGGAAATTATTCACCCTATCTTGTAACTCTTTTATTGAAGGGGTATCGCCTCCATGAGTTTTTGACATCTGATTGAGCCTTTTAATAGTTTTTTTGTCAAGCTTATTGAAAGCAATAGCAAGATCATTTGAAAGCCTCCTTAAGTCTTCGATTGATATCTCCTTATCATTCACTGAGTTTTTTGTTTTGTATGACCACTTAGTAATCTTTTTGCAAGCCTTATCATGGGTAGCTGAACATTCAGACATTACTTTTAAATCATCTTCTATTGACAATACACTCTTTCTGAGTTTCCTTACATAACCAAACTACTTCCTTTGATTATCTATGATGAAATAAATTTTACCTTCAATTCTTGGAAAATATGTAATATTATTCTCAATTCTCCTCAATACAAGAACAATTTAATCACTTTTCTTGAGGGAAATTATGTGTTCTGAATCATTATCCTCATCGTATAAATCCAGTTCATTTGGTCAGCTTGAGTCTTCAACTCACTGTTTTCCTTTTGATTTTTTTTTCCTTTCTTTCTTCTTCCTCTTTTTCACTAAAAACAATTACTTTTTCGGTATGAGAATATTGAGCACCGTGATTTACTTGAGAAGGAAATCTATCTGAAAGAGTTTCAAGGGATTTGGCTGGCGTTTGATCGGCATGAGGATTTTGTTGAATACCTTCACTTTTCTTTTGAAAATATTCTTCTCTACTCTTTCATTAACCCTGATGAAATTGAAAAACAAAATATGATTCCTCTTCTTCAATTTCCTATACTTCTTTCAAAATTGGATTCCCATTCTCTTTTTCTAGAATACTCTATATGATTGGTTCTTGGTTCAGTTCTTCCATTATTTGAGAACTAGCCACCTCCACCATTTTCATGATTTTAGAAACATCAAATTCTTGAGATTTCCTTTTCAATAGAGTCTTCTTTTCTTCTTGGCCAAAATAGTATCCTCTGCCCTTATCCTCTCAGTTAAATCATTAGCTAGATCAAGACCGAACTTAGGATCACCTTATTTTCTTTATTCATTGTCTTTCCTCCACTTGGCCACAACCTCCTTGCTGTATTTTGTTTTCTTCTTTGGCTTAGTACTAGTTTGTAGATATGAATTTTGAGGAGAAACAATGGTTGTATTTTCATTAATATGAATAGGTGATGATTGATTTGGTAACGATTCAGCTTCTACAACTTTTACAAAAAGCTTTGAATCTTCATAAAAACATACATAAAACTTCTTCAGCCTATTCTTACTTATCCAAGAAGGATTTAGTTCTTTCAATTTCCATTTCAAAGGAATATTACAGAACTTCAAACACTCAAGAATGAACTTTGTAAGAATTGAATGATACATAATCAAATGAGACTTGATCGCTCCTGACATTCCATTATTTATTGTTTGAAAGATGTACCCCATGATATTTTCCTTTCTCATGTTTACAGGATTGTCTAGCATAAAGATATCAGAAACTTTAAGGGTTTCTTTATCCCCTTTCCTTGGGATAAGAAAGCCTTGTATCCAAATCACAACAAACCTATAATCTGAAGATAAAAGGGATACTTTTCTCTTCCCTTCATTTATAAGGAATAATGATTTTTCAGCTCTTTTTCTATTAAACGTACCAACTTCATCTAGTAGATTATGATATGGACAAAAAGAATCACCTTCTATTGAGACATTGAGAAAGTGAACTTCTTGTTTCACGGACATTGAGATTTTTCTATTGTACACAGCAAATTTGATCAACATATTTTTGTCAAAAGATACCGTTTTGTAGCATTGATTAACCTCTTCAATAAGAATTGGGTATTTTTATACTGGTTTCTCAACACAAAGTTATTCCTAGCCTTGAAACAAAATAATCTTCTTGATTGTTGAATCATATGTGTCAAATAAATCCCAAGAGATAAGCCTTTATTTGAAGAAATATTTCTCTGAAAATGTCTTAGAATACATTTTGTTAGGAGTGTTGGCATAAGACTGAGACATAAAGGTGGGAAAAAGAGAAGATCGTACGTAGTCTTAAGAAAAAGAGTCATAGCTTCACCAAGATGTCTGAAAAACTGGTGTGGGTTAGGGGAGGGGTGCTTTAATTATAGGTGAAGAAAGATGACCATTGGTCTTCAACAGTTGATATTAGAAGATAAAAAAATCAATCGTTGGGATTTAAAGGGGTTTTTTTTAAAATGAGAAAAAATAAAAAGTAAGAAAAACAATACAAAGTAAAGAATGAATGTACTTTTCGGAGATTCTAAAGAGATTATTAGTTTAATAGTATTAACATAGTATAATATAATAAAAAAAGAAAAAATAAGCGTAAAGGGAAAAAGAATACGATTGGTTGTGAGACCGACGAAAAAAAATTCATTATCATAGATTGTCAAGACGATGGAAAAAAATTCATTACTATAAGTTGTCAAGCTGATGGAAAACAAAGTCATTACCATAGGTTGTCAAGCCGATGGAAAACAATGTCATTACCATAGGAGCCGATGAAAAAAAAAGTTTTTACCATAGATTGACATGCCGATAGAAAATAAATTTGTTACCATAGATTGATGTGATGATGGAAAACAAAGTTGTTACCATAGGTTGACATGCCGATGGAAGACAAAGTTGTTACCATAAGTTTTCAAGCTGATGGAAACAAAGTCATTTCCATAAGTTTTCAAGATGATGGAAAACAAAGTCATTACAATAGGTTTTCAAGCTGATGGAAAAAAAGTTGTTACCATAGATTGTTGTGCCAATGGAAAACAAATTTGTTACCATAGGATGACATGCTGATGGAAGAAAATCAATAAGGAAACTAGGTAGAGACTATAAAAAAACAGAAAGATAAAATGATAACCGAACTATTAGGAAGAAAATTAGAAAGATAGAATAGAAAATCAACAGATACAGAAAGAATAAAAATAATAAATACATCAAGTGAAAAAAATGTTCTCCCTCTTTTATGAAGTGTTTTCTAATGTAAGGATAATTGTAAATCATGAAGTAGATATGAATGATTATTTTAGTGTAATCATTCCTAGATTCTATTTAATGAATTCAAATCTATCGGAAGATAATGGTTTTGGGAAAATTTCAGCAAGTTGTTTTTGCATTCTGATGAATTGTAAGAAAATATATCCTTTAATTGTGTGATCCCTGTGAAAGTGATGACTAATATCTATCTGTTTTGAATGAGGGTGATGTGATGGGTTTTTACTAAGGGCTATGGAACTAGTATTATCACATAGAATTTGAGTTCTGGAAAAGCTCAATCAATAGTCAGTGAGTGTGTGTTGCATCCACAACACTTGAGCACAACAACTTCTAACTGCTACAAATTCAGCTTTAGCAGTGGAGAGTGCTTATAAGTGTTGTTTCATTCATGACCAAGAAACTAAGGAATCTTATAAGAAATGACATGTTCCAGATGTACTCATTCTATCCATTCTACAACCACCAAAGTCGGCATCTGAAAATCTTTTTAAAAAAAAATCATTTCCAGAAGAATAACAAAGGCCTAAATCCAGAGTTCCTTTTGAATGCTGAAAGATTCATTTAACAGCTTTTAAATAAAAATATTTTGGATTTGGTTGGTATCTTATACATAATAATATGGAAAACATTATTTCTATTCGACTAGCCGTGAAGTATAACAAACTTCATATCATACCTCTAAAAGTTGTTTGATCTACTAGTTTTCAAGTTTCATCAAGATCACGTGTATTTGAGGTTCCAATTGGAGTGATAATACTTTTGGTATTGTCATATCCATACTTTTTGAGTAATTATTTGATATACTAATATTGAGATATATAGGATCCTTCTGGTTTTTGTGAAATTTGAAAACCTAAAAAGAATGTTAACTCATCCATCATACTCATTTAAAACTTAGATTTCATTTAATTCACAAAATAATCAGTTAAATATTGCTAAGTTGAACCAAATATGATGTCATCAACATAAATTTGAACAATCAAAACATTTTCATTTTCCATTTTTATAAAAATGGTTGGATCCGCTATACCTTTTTCATAATTTTTTTGTAAAAGAAATCATGTAAGCCTATCATACCATGCTCTAGGGGATTGTTTAAGTCCATATAATGCTTTTTTATGTTTAAAAACATGATTATGATATTTTTGAATATATAAAACTAGGTGGTTGTTCCAAAAAAACATCTTCTTAAAGAAAACCATTTAAAAAAGTACATTTAACAACCATTTGAAATAATTTGAAATTAAAGTATGCTACAAAGGCTAATAGAATACGAGTAGATTCAAGTGTAGATACTAGAGCATATGTTTATTCATAGTCTATTCCCTCTTGTTGATTATAGCCCTTAGTAACAAGTCTTGCCTTATTTCATAAAATGATTCCATTTTCATAAAATTTATTTCTGAAGACCCATTTTACAACAATTAAAGTTGTTTCTTTAGGTCTTTCAACTAAAGTCCAGAATTGATTCCTTTAAAATTCATTTATTTCATCTTTCATTGCTTTAATCCAATCTTCATCACCAAAATCCTCACTTGGAATTTTATTTTTGAATTGGGAAAGAAAGGCAAGGAGATCTATTTCATTTCTCAAGGAATTTCTAGTTCTTATAGGTTGATTTACATCACCAATGATATTATCACCAGGATGATTCCTAAAAAGCAATTGATTTGGGATTTGTAAGACCTGTTCATCAAAATAGGGTAAAAAATATTCTGCGGTAATGGTTTTAGAAATAATTTCTTGAACATTTTTCTTATCAGAAGGATCTTCCTGCAAAGGTTGATAATCAGTTTTTGAAAACACATATGAAGATGTAGGTTGGGGTTATTGGAAAATGAAAGGATTAGTTTCATCAAATTTAACATGAACTGTTTCTTCAACAGTACAAGTATTTTTAATGAAAGCTCTATAACCCTTAGAAGATGTAGAATAACCTATAAATATTTCTTCATCGGATTTTGGTGTGAATTTGTGTAGATTAACTTTAGTATTCAGAATGAATACTTTGCACCCAAACACTTTGAATTATGAAACATTAGGTTTTTGGTTAGTCCATAATTCATAAAGTGTTTTATTAAGAAAAGGACTAGTTAAAACATGATTTATAGTATAACATGCTATACTTACAACTTCATCCCAAAAATTATTAGCAATTGAGTATTCACACAACATGGTCTTTTCATTTCTTGAAGAATATGATTTCTTCTTTCAACAAAATCATTTTTCTGAGGAGTTATTAGAGGTGAAAAGTTGTGAGTAATACCTTTCTTACTACAAAAAGTTTCAAAATCTGAATTTCAAAATTCACCACCATGATCACTATGGATAGTTATCAATGGTAGGTTTTTTTAATTTTTAACTTGGGATCTGAAAACTTTGAAATAGAAAAAGGCTTCAGATTTCTTTGTTAGAAAATAGACCCATCTAAATCTAGTAAAGTCATCACCTAAAAAAAATACATAGTATTTGCCTCCAATGCTTCCAGTTTTTGAAATACTTAAAAGATCCATGTGCACTAGCTGTAATGCCTTGAAAATTGATACTTCATTGATGTATTTTAAGCTATTTTTATGTTTCTTTACAAATTGACAAGGATCACAGACATTTGAAGAATCATATCTTGGATCCGGTAGATCCTTTACAAGTCTTTTATTTGAAAGTTTACAAAGGTTTCATAGGTTGTAGTGTCCTAGTCTTATATTCCATATCCAAGATTGGTCTTCTATTGCACTTAAGCAAGGTAAGTTTTGGATCCTAAGGTCTTCTAAGTTAATAGTGTATACATTCTTGAGCCTCTGGGAAGATAGAATGAAATCATCCTTGGAATTGTGAACTAAACAATTATCATTTTTAAAATTCACAAGGTATCCTTCATCACATAATTGACTTATGCTGATGAGATTGTGATTAGGACCTTTGACAAACAAAACATTTGAAATTAGAACTTTTCTAAGAAAAACAATATTACTTATTCCAATAATCTTTCCTAGAGTATTATCTCTAAAGGTAACATTTCCTCCTTTTGTTTCGATAATATTTTCAAAGAAATATCTATTTTCGGTCATGTGTTGAGAACAACCACTATACATGTACCAAATATTCTTATTGGTATAATTTTTATTTTCCTGAAAAAGAAACAATTAGTTTTTTAGAATCCAAACATCTTTGGATACAGAAGGGTTAGATAAAATAATTTTATGAATCCAGATTTATTTTGAAAAATGGGATTTATGAAAACCTAAAGATTGAGTTATGTTAAGAGAAAAATTCCTTTCCCAATGCCCACCACATTTACACTTAATACAAAAAGGATCACTTTGAGGAACAAAATAGTTATTACTAAAAAATGGTTTTGAACTAGTATAACCAAAACCAAAATTATTCCTTGAAGGTCGAATTTGAGAATACATCTTATAAAAATTTTCCTTACCTAAGGTAATGTTTAACAAACACTTCCTCAAGGAAAATAATTCTAACTTTATTCTAATAACTATCTTATTATATTCAAAGGCCTTAGTTTAGCACTAGAGTTAGGCTCGAAAATATTTTTCTTATAAATTACTTTTTCTAATCCTTAAAAATTTTTTCCTTCTCAGAATTTACATTCTCAATGTTTTTTGAAATACTTTCAAAATCCATAATTTTCTTATCAAGATCTTCTGAAAGAACTGATATTTCCTTAGTAAGAATAGAAATTCTATAATTTTCATCTTCATGCTTTTTCTTGACTTTAGAATTTTCATTATCAAGAAGCTTAGAAAACCTAGAAACTTCTTTATAGGTAGGTAAAGTATTATCTTCATCAGAAGAAGATTCTTCATCTAAGGATTATTAATATTTACTATCACTATAATTATAATTCAAGGATACATTTATGATTTATTTATCATTTTGTACCTTATCCATGAAACAATGACCTTAAATTAGTAGTCTAGCTATAAGTCTAATATTCCTCTGTCCGGAATATTCATATTCTGAAGAATCATCTGTTGAATCGTCACTGCTTCCACTCCAAGTATAATTTTCCTTCAAGACATTCTTTTTCTTTGTCTTGTAATACTATTTCTTATTTCTTTCATAATGTTTCTCTTTTCTATCTTTTCTTTTCAGTAAGGGACAATCATGTCTTATATGACCTGCTTTCTTGCATTTATAACAAGTTACTTCTGCGTCTTTCTTATCCTTCATATCTTTATTTTTGAATCTATATTGAAAGTCTTTCTTCCCCTAAATCTTTTTCATCCTTCGAGCAAGATTGGGTAACTCATTATATGAGTTATCACTATCACTTGATTATAACATAACAACATTATTTGCTTCGGATCTTGTTATCCTTTCAGGTGTTTTCGCTTTAGAAGTAGTAGTAAAATCTATGATTCCATTTCCATTTTTCATCTTATTGAAATTAGAATCTCATTTCATTATTATCCCGTGCTGTAGAAGAGTTCCAAAAAGTTCATCAAGAGTAATCTGAGAAACTTTTCTGCTTTCATCAATAGCTGTCATTTTTTAATCCCATTAATTTGGCATTATATTAATAATATTTTCTTCAAGAGCTTCATCATCAAGACTTTTTCTCCAATAGATTGTAAACTGTTGACAATTTTCATAAATCATTGTTTCACCTTACATACTAGATCTCTATATGGGAAAAACCAGGATATTCTGCTCGAAGCATTTCTCTTCTTGTTTCTATATCCTTAGATGTACCAAAATGTGTGACTTCCAATTTTTTCCAAATACAATTGGATGATTCAAATTATGACATCTAGCTGTATATATTATTGGTTATAGAACATATCAAAGTATTGCATACCTTGTAATTGAGTTGATATTCTTGATTTTATTGATTAGTGAAAGTACTGACTTCTTTTTCAGAAATTGTGTAACCTCCAATAAGCATAATAAAATTTTCTACATAAATATTAATAACAAACGTCTTCATTCGATCTATCTAGTTCTCATAATCATTCCCATCAAAAATTGGTGGTCTATATGGATTCAGATTATTAATTGATCCAATATTCATTTCTTCCATCTTATAGAACAAAATTGTTTCCACTCCACACGTAAGTACAATAATTAGTTATAAAAACACAATTATATAGCAAGTAAAAAAATCAGTGGAAACCTCCTCTAATACCAATTGTTGGATTGATATATAGATGTAAATTAGATGGAACAATAGAAGAGGGGGTTGAATTGTATGTTTAAAAACATTGTATTTAAACACTTAAGAAATTATTTTAAATGAACTTAAACTAATATAATTCACAACCAATACAATTAACCACAATTTTCTTTAATATAAAAGGTTCGATATTATATAATACTATGAGTAATGTAAATGAATTATAATAAAAAAAATACAATAATCAGAGTAATACAAAAATGAAAGATTCTTCCATAAAGATTATAGAATGTATTAATACAATATGTAACATAATAATCGTAATTGGAACAATTACAATTGAAAACGAAAAGAATAAAGGAAACAATACAATTTCATTTCTAATACAAAAAGCTGTAGAAATGTATACGTATTACAATTATTTTATCCCAAAGATATGTTTATCCTTTCACCTAGGATAAAAGGTATGTCTTACCACCACCTTGTTAAGCCCTCGATATGATAATTGGTACATCTATCTTGCTATCCCCGCAAGCCCTCGATACGATGATCGGTACGTCTATCTTACTATCCCCACAAGCCCTCGATTTTATATGTGATCAGTACCTCTATCTTTCAAACACTTCAATGCCCTCGATATGGAGATCGGTATAACTGTCTAACTATCCCTGGAATCCCTCGATCATTATCACCTGAATAGACTCACAAAGAAAAACAAAGCACTTTTTGAAATACAAAAACTAAAAATGAGCTGTTCACGTATTGTAATCTTAAGGCTTTCACATGAAGCAAGAGAGAAGTCACAGCACATATCTATTGAACTTTATAGAAGAAAATAATGATCAAAGTGTCTCCGTTTTATTTTCAGCTTCAAATGACCTCCTATTTATAGGCCTCAGGTTCCAACCATCATATTTCCTCCAATGGTCATATTTCTCCAGAAAACTCGGAGGGACTTGAACACTTGGCATTATAACGGTCATATTGAAACAGAAAACATGACATAGTTTTTATTAGTTTATAACTAACTCTACGACATCATTTTGGTTAAAAAAGATATATTAAAGAAAAATTCATGAAAACAATTGATATAAAACATGTTTTTTTATAAATGGACAAAAACATGAATGTTATAAAAGTAAAACAAGATTATTGTTAGTATTACTTATTGCAATGAATTGATATGATGCAAAGTGATTATGATAAAAAATAGTAAGTACGATTGATAGGGTCATTAATATTGGAAGGTTCAGTATGATTGAGAAAATTAGTACGATTGACAGAGTCAATATGATTGACAAAGTCAGTATGATAAACATAGTCAATATGATAAACATAGTCAATACGATAATCATAGTCAATGTGATAAACACTGTCAGTACGATAGATATAGTCAATAAGATAAACATAGTCAGTAGTATAAACATACTTAGTATGATAAACATAGTCAATATGATAAAAGAACATAAAGATATTTGTGATTTCCAAAACAAAATACATAAAAGTCAAAAGAGGACTTTTGACTCAACAATTCCAGCATGGTAACGGGTGTACATAGTAGGGATTAATTAGAGAAAAGTGGTATCTCATAATTTAAACATAATAAGGGATGTATATTTGAGGTGAAAAAACATACCATATCATTAGTAATTGAAAATATTAGGGCATAAAAAGATATACAAACTTGGATAAAGAGGCAAAAGAAAAGAACCCTTATGAAATTTTAGAATAGTAATGTGTGTTATTAAGAGGGATTAATTAGAGAAAAATTGGTCTATCATAATTTATAAATCCTAAGGGTAGTATTTGAGAAAATATAAAAAAACCCTATCATAAGGAATAAAAAAATAAAAATACATAAGATAGAGTAGATTCTGGAATAAACATGAGAATGAGGGAATCCCTTTCCTTAAGAGTATGACACCAAAATCTTGAAAGGGGATTCTCGAAAGATTAGAGCAACCATGGAAGGATTATAGAAGTTTTAAGAAATTTTAAGGTTATGGTACAATGATTTTTAAAGAATATATGTGGGAGATTGGGTGGTTTTATATATTAAAATTGAGGTATTTTGTTAATATTTTGGTTTTGGACTCTACAAAAATAAAATATTTGAAATCACAAACCATCAAATGGTTTTCCCCATGTTTTTTTTAAAGTGGATATGTTTTAATTATTTTATTAGGAAAAGGGAATAAAATATTTAAATAATTCCCTTTCTTAAGTGGAGGTGATTCATAATGTAAAATAAATGAATGTAAAACTTTAAAATATATTAAATGCTTTTGAGGACTCATAAAAGCTTATAAAAATTTATCAAGTAAATATAAAAACAAATTATTTTAGGGGGAAAATATATTTTGCCGATGATACCAACTATATTATTTATTACTTCCTTTTGGGTCATTTTTATGTCCTAAAACACACCGTATATTTATAAGGTATTTAATTTTTACCCAAAAATTCTATTGTCTCAAAAAATTATAAAAAATTCACTATTGGATAATGTAGATGTTATGATTAAAAAAATAATATTCATTTTATCTAAATAATTTTTTATATAAATGAATTTTCACTTTTAAAATAAGATTCTTTATTTAATAAAAAATGCTAGTTTTTTTACAATAACAGTTTTTGAACCCATATAAAAAGTACATTTCACTTCATAAAAATTATATAACCATTTATAATTAACCAAAATTATTTAATAATATCATTATATTAAAATAATATTTATTTTTAAAATCCATTAATTCATCAAAATAAATTCTTCAATTGAATTTTAATATTTTCCAAAAATATTATTTATGTTTAATTGAATCAAAATAAAAAATCATTTATAAAGTAAAAAATAAAAATAAAAATAAAATCATTATTATATAAAATATAAATATTTATAATATTATGTTCTTAATATGTATCCTTTTATTACACCGGTGTACCCCCTCAATGTAAGGTGTGTGATTGAGAGACTTTCTTGGGGTCGTTCGATGAACATGGTTTGGGTTGTGATCAAGATGAGATTGAACTTCTCTCGTAAATGGTATAGATCATGCTTAAGATATTTGATATTAGTTTGGTCTTGTTCAATGGAAAATACCATTGATTCTATCTCCTTAAACATCTTTGATAACTAGTCTTCATTGGGTACAATCCTACTCGATGAGGCCATCACTTCCTTTGACTTTGTCAATTTGATTTTTTAAAGCCCTAAATTTATATCAATCATGTGATCCCAATTTAATGAATATATTAACAATTTTAATACTGTTAACTATATTTTAAATAAAAATATCTTCCCAAGGAAGTGAATGTTTTATCTATAGCCATGTTACATAATACGACATTTAATTATATCACAAAGGAAGACTTCATTTCTAACATTTAGGGTCAATGCAATGAGGATATTTAAATGAATATAAAAAATCTAATCAAATTAAAATGATTTTTGAAGGATTTATGTTAATATTATCTCAAATAGGAAATAAAACAAAAGGAATTAATACACTATTATTTCACCATACTAATGGGTTATGAAAATGAGTTTGATGAGAGGAAATGGGTGATTTATCATTAATAATTTATTAAAATGAAATTAAAAACATGATAATATAAAAATTAAATCAAAATAATATATTTTTTAAAAGGGTTTTTAGGGTAAAAGAGTCTCAAATAAGAAAGAAGAGTTATATTTGGAAACAATACCATACTCTTTATGACGCCTCTCTTAAATTGAAAAGATGACCTCTGATGGAGGGAATTCTGGTCACAAATTTATTTGGAACATTGATAAAGTATTTCAACATGGTATTTGGGTGCCTAATGTTAAAAGGAATGAGTTTTGGAAGTGGTAAGAAAGAGGTTGAGGAGGGGTTTTTACAGTCTTGTGTGAGGGGTGTTTTATATTAATATATTTTTTATTTTACAATTTATTCCAAACAATGTGGTCAGTGTTGATTCCAATGTCACTTTTTGGTTTAATATTAATTAAATTAGATTTATTTTTCATTTAAACCCTGCCAAACTAAATGAAATATTCGAAACACTTAATTAAATAAGGATATTCAAAATCTATTTTTAATTAGAGTGAAATATACCCTAGGATTTTAAATTTTAAAAAATGGTTTATAATTTTAACTTATTAATTTTAAATAAAATAATTTACACCATATATATATTTTATGTTCGTAAAAAGGGTTTAGATACTTTTGACCCATATTTGTATCATAATGATGTCATAAATCTTATATTATTCATAAAAATGTTATTATTAATATTCAATATAATATGAATTTGTTTATAAAATTTCCAAAAATGGAACCAAATTTTTTAAGAGATAAGTCTAGTATTTATTTTTTCATTTTATTTAATGAAATTTAAAAAATTTATATTTTAATTAAACCATATAATATATAAAAAGGAATTTATTAGGATAAAAAACTAAATATTTTGTTATAAGTGACTGAATATTTGTTTTTTATTATTTATTAATTTATTATATATTTGATATTTAATAATTTATGCATGTAAAATAAATTTATTTTATAAAACTCTACTTCTATTGAAGATGAATTAATATTTGAAGTTAATACATAAAAAACATTTTATGTGGCCAACTACATACACTATATATATAGTATTATGTTATGGACCCTTTTACCATTATTATAACTATATTATCATGATATGAAATTAATTTTTGATGAATAAATACACTATAGATATGATTCACTTCATTCCTAAATAAAAAATAATGAGTATTTTATAATGTTTTTTCTGTAAAACATGTAATTTAATGATTTGATAGGTTACAATAAGATTTAGAAAAAATGAATACAGAATATGATAACTATAGTTTAGAAATAAAATAATAATTCATTTAAATTAAAAATGCATGATAACATTTTATTTTAGTGTAAAATTTATATTTATTATTCTTTTCATATTATTGATCTAAAATTTCAAACTATAACACTTTAAATTTTTTATTTTATGATTCTCAAACTATAAAAACACGTATTATAAAATCAAAAAATATATATTAAAATGATTAAATTATAATTTAAATCACTATATGAAAGTAGAACTATTAATAAAATTAATTTAGTTATCAAATAAATATATTTTTATAAAATGAATAATGAATATAATAAAATATATTTTGTAAAAATATGTTTTTAAATAATTATTATTTATAAAATTTCATGATACCAAAAGTAATGTTTGAAATAAATACATTAAATAGAAATAACATATGTGATAAGAAAAATAAAATACATGATTTTAATAATTGCTTATTTAATTTAATATTTATGTTTAAATATTTATCATAAATATTTGATTTTAGCATAAACATAGAGATTACTCCATAAATTTTCCTAACACGTCTGATTCTTATTTAGAGGTGAACCCTCATTCATTTTTGATATGGTTTTTCTATAAGTGGTTTCATGAGTTATTTTTTATGTATAATATTAAGTAATATTAACAAATTATCTTCCAACTTTCCACAACTATTTCTCTAACAAGTAAATCCCTAATCACCCATTTTGGTTGGTTTCTAAAATTCATTATCTCCCTAGTTAATTTTATCATTTATGTTCTTATATAAGATCATCATTGGAGATATTGATGTATGGAAACTCCATATTTTTCATGATTTCATTTTTTGATAGTTGTAACAAACTAAATCCCTAAATATCCATATTTTATAATTCTAAAAATCATCATGTGGTGTAATATTTATTCTGATATGTACAAGGTTACAGATCCTTAAGTTAATTAGTTGGTGACACTCCTCAATTACATATTATTGAAGATTATTGGTTAAAAACAAAAAGGGTTAGAGTGTAACTAATCCAAATATGATTTTTCATATAAATTAATAGTTTATTAAAATTTATTTCAATATGGTTCAGATTTGGTTGAGTTGTTTATTCCAATACTTTTATTTATGATTTAATTATTTTCCACTTCATTAGATAGATTTTACATGGATTGGAATACTAAAATACCCCCATATTGTTATTTTAGTTTATATATATATATATATAGTATTCTGATATATTAAAACGATAAAGAAAATGGTAGGATAAAAAATTATAATTCTCATCATCCAACATCTACGCCACCTCTACCTAGTTATAAATCATTTCTATTGATTCTAACAGGAAACAAAGTTAATATTTTGATCTTAATTTCCTCCCTTCAAATATGTTTCAATTTTTTACTTTTCAAATGATGATGATTGAATCATGAAATAGAGGCATGGGGGGATCTCATTTGAAATTTTATCAAACATTGTCCTCTAGTAGTTGTTTTTTATAAATATATTTATACTATTAGTTTCAAAAGTTGTGTCTCTATTTTTTTCCGTTATTTTCCTCAAATTTTACTCTAATTTTATGATGAGAAATAATTTATTTGATATTGGTTGAGGTGGGTATAGTTTTTGATGTTTTTCTATGAATCTTGGAAAGTTGGATCCCCTTTTTAAAACATCTGCAGACCACACTATCATCCCAGTTCAGATCTATTTTAAAGTTATTCGGATTCATATTTATGATAAAATGAATTTTTTCTATTATGAGAGAAATTAAAACATCCTAATATGGATTCTATTGTGGACAATATTTTTATACCATTATTTGTAATATTATGTGTAGAGCTTGATCAATCTAGTGAGATTCCTAATAAAATTTCGATTTAAAGTGGAACATCAAT
Source organism: Viscum album (assembly GCA_963277665.1). Classification (NCBI taxonomy): domain Eukaryota; kingdom Viridiplantae; phylum Streptophyta; class Magnoliopsida; order Santalales; family Viscaceae; genus Viscum; species Viscum album. The sequence goes on along the minus strand of OY728141.1, from coordinate 1,359,856,200 downwards.
CTTTATTCAACTAGTTGATATGATAATTATACCCTATTTTTGTTTTTTCATAATAATTAGGTTAATATCAAGATATGTATAGATCATATTCATATATGAAGATCTCTTATCTGAATAGGAACTCTACGATTGGAAAGAGTAATGTGTTTGAGACTTCCACAACAATTATTCCCTACTCTAATACCTATGGGTTATTAAAACTATAGTATAGGATGTCAATTTTAGTGATTCTAGACCTCCCTAATATAATTATCTACTCTTTCTAGGGATTTTTTATTTCTTATATTAGTGTTTTAGTTAAGCTTATTTAGAATTATCTTTCTTTTCTCATTGCTTCTTATCTCAATCTTTAAGACAATTAGTCTTCCATAGAACATGAATTTTTTGAATCTCATATATACAGAACAATATTTTTCTCTCATAATCATTTAATTATCCATAACACACAAATAGTTGAAGAATTTAATAGGTTAATCTTATAAATATCTCATCTCCCTTCCCCCAGACTTCTTTTAGAAAGATTTCAGATGCCCAAGTCCATTGGAATACAAAGATCGATCCCTATGAGCAGATTACAGACCTTATCTACCATGATACCTACAAAATTTATTATTATATTAAGTCTATTATACATTTTTATAAATATAATGATTTTTAAATTCTTTTATATAATGAATCGATCTTATTTCTTGAAGAAGGAAATCCATTATTTAGAATATTCTTCCAGAATTAATCATATCCATACAGATTGGGGGTATTTAGGGATAATATTTATAGGATCATGGATTGATATTTAGATTTTTCAATTATAGTCTCTTATTATAAGAAGAAAAAGATGATACTTTATTCTCCACACCCTATGAATTCTAGGAGTGCTTCCAAGATGGGATCTCAAGCTCCTCTTATATTGGTGTAATGATTTATACATTATTATGAAACATTACAGAACCCTATTTATGCTATGATATTATTAAGTAAATGATAAAAAATAAAGATGCTTTATTTAAATGGGGAAATGAAATATTACTCATGGGATGTACAATTATAAAGAATTATTGGTTTCTCTAACTCTCTATTTCATGATAGTGGAAATATATGGGTCCTCTACAATAACCATTTTATATCTTATTTAATATTGTCCAATAAGAGAAATAAATTCATTTATTTTTTGGATAAAATACCTCTAAACTCATATTTTTGATTTTATTCATCTATTATAGGAACAATAGATATGATTAAAAGATATAATGAAATTTTCTTAACCAAAATTATTGACCCCTCATAGATCCTTAGACAAAATCGGTTTCATTAATTCAATTTAATTTTTTTAGAATTTAATGGAAGAATACTCACATGTATTGAAAATATTTTTTGTATTTTCAATAATTTATCAAGGACATAAAACTCATTAATATTCCTATGAAAGCGTCTAAGATTTCATGGAAAGTGAATACATATACTGGTAGGCATGGAGACTTCTAGATAGAATTATTTCTATCTAATATTTTCTTATTATCTTTGATCATTATTCTATTTCTCACCTTTACAAGGTATCCTCAAAACAAATTTACTTACTTTTATATTTCTCAGTCCCATGATAAGAAGATCCTAGGAATTTTATATTTCAAATGATGAGGAAAAAATATCCATAATTTCAGAAATTTTCACAATTTTTTTATGCTCCTTCCATTTTAGTGGTCGAATCAAATGTATCTTTAACAAACTGTTTCTTAAATATAACATTAGATAGTAGAATTATTTGTTCATTGAAATAATTTTTTCTAAATCTAATCATGTTGAACTACAAATCTATTCAAAAAAATTCTTTTGATATTTATCCTTCTATGTTTAACAGAGATTAATGGCCTAAATTTAAGTCTCAACTGACTCTAAAGTAAAATCTGCTTAGATTTTTTAGAGCTAAAATTATATAATTAAATGGATCAAGGAATGAGATAATAACACTATGCTAATTCAATCTTAGAAAAAGGAAAATTTTGAAATACAAATAAATTAATATATCACCTCTCCCAATGGTTTTCTGATATTGGATCAAAAATAAACTGGGATTTACTATTTTAATTTTTTGAATCATTTTTTAAAATCAAGGTATCTATAATGGGGAGGATACTTATCTTCTTATCCATATTCCCTCATGCATTAATGATAATGATAATCACATTCTATCTATTTTAACTTTTCATCATGCAATAAATGATTCTATTTAGACTATTTACTCCATCAAAGCTCCAGAACTAGATGAACATTATGGATTATTCTTTAAAATAGATCGGAATATTATTATAAATGGATTCTTTTTATATATTTTGGTTTTTTATTTGTTCACCCATTTTTCAATCCATGTGTATTAAAAAAAATTAAATCCCATGAATTTTAATCCTTGTATCATTTGAGACATCAGTGTTATTATCCTTTCCACCATTCATAGTAGGGTCCGATCTAATATTCATACTTCTCGGATAAAATATTTTATTCATGATAATATCTCCAAAGAGTATGAATTCTAAATGGATGTGGGAAATATCATATATCATATTATTTCATCTAAGGATACGATTCATGATTTGGATAAAATGTCAAGAGGTTCAAATGTGTCCATAAAAAATGAAATGAAAAAAATTGTTTGATTATATTTTTTATTCTTTATCAATATGAATTTTATAAACTTTTATTTATCTTCCATCTCTGTGAGAAATTTTTTATTAATCTCAAGAATTATTTCAATGATTTTACGATGAAAAAATGATAGAGTTTATTTCATACCATAATAGAAGCTAATGTAACACCCTAAGATTTTATGAGATAGATTCTTTTTAATATCATTGATGTATTGTGTTTTTCACTACACCAAGATTATCTTGCGCTATACGTAACACTATATTAGCTTGTAGAATATAGAACACTATTCTTGGCTTGTGTTGCACAGAATTTCAAGTTCTTTTGATAAAAATAATTTCACGCAACACTGATTATATATTTTTTTCAATTTATAAATTAATTATGTTCTGATTATGTTATAAAAAACACGAAATTAATCTTTCACTACACACAACACTGACTTGGCTTGCGTTACACGCAAGAGTGACCTTCCTCGATAGCTTGTGTTATGCGCGATACTGAGTTTCACTAAACAATGATATATTATTAAAATATTATTATTTAATGTGATATAAACTATATTTGATGAATATTATTAACCACATTATTAATTTTATATTATTTTAGCATTCATAATACTCATTATATGAGAAAAAAATCAATTTTTCATATAAGAGATGTATTTTTTAAAAAAGTTAATGTTTTACAGCCTTTTGATGGTGCACCCATTTTAAATATAGTTTTTACACTTTTATAAGTTATATTTTACAAGATAAACTTATTCTTTGTAATATGGATATAAAATTTTACTTTGGATAAATTTTTTACTTTTTTGATAACTTTCATATTTGGATGAATAGTGAAAATATGATAAATTTTAATTGAAAAAAAAATCATCGAAATAATTTATATGATTAAAATATTTTATTGAATGTTTTTATAGTATAAATAGATTATATATTTTTATTTTAAGGTAATTTAATTTAATTTCATCAATTTTACATTGAATTCATATATAAAAACATTTCAATCTTTTGCAATGTTTTAAACAAAGACCCTTTTTTCGACAATTGGATTAATTTTAAATTAATTACTACAAGTTATGTGTTTTGAATTTGAAAAAATGGATTCCATATTTTGAATTATAATGTTCAAATTTTATAAATAGGTGTTTTTTATTTTTGGACATTATAAATATTAACTTCTGTAATTATTTTATTTAACTAGGTTAAAGGATAAATATGGTAATATGGGTAAAAAATAATATTATAATAATATTAAGCTACACTAAAATATGCTATATTAATATTTTATGAGATATGAACGACCATGGGAATCCATGGGTTGATTTTGGGACTCCATGGATTCACATGGATGTGAAAATGATAATTTATAAGAATTAATTTAAAGTAATGAAAATTATAACCTAAAAAAATATCTTCTACTAAATCAATTATAATATAATAGTATATAATAGATATCTAGTCACTGTAAATATAAATATGTTTCATACATAATTATATTTTATTTTTAATTTTATAAATTAGATTAATATATTTATTTATGACACATGTATGATGTAGTGATTACCTCATTAATGAAAGATTCAAATAAGTGAAAATATAAATGTTAAAATAAGTTTTATTGGAATATTTTGATGCCATAAACGAATTTTATGGATTAAATTGACAAATTATGGATTATTTAATTCCTTTTTATCGAATTAATAATATTTTTATGAATTGTTTAAAAGTCTAGTATGAATAGTATGCAAAATTAACATAATTCATAACTTAAAAGATAAAATAGTTTATTAAATTATATTAAATTCTTGAAAATATAATATCCATAAAAATGGTTAATATAAGTCCAAATATGTCATAAATAAATTTTTTGGGGTCTTTTGATATGATATAGTAATTACATTAACCCACAATGTTTAAATAACATGATATCACAGTAAAATTAAAAATGGTAAAATAATGGTAAAACCAAAAAGATAAAGATAAAAAAATATTCAAAACATATCAAACCATTATTGGATTATGTTTATTCGAACCAAAATCATCTTATATTAGAATTAAAAAAAAATTGGACTATTTCAAATCGAAATTTAATTTATTATAAATTAATATTTTGGAACATTCCTAAAGTGCCCCTCTCCTCTCTTATAAAAGGGAACCTCCTCCATATCCTCTTTACTCTATTTTAAGCCATCAAACTCAGCCAAAACATGAACATTAATCTTATAAACTTTCATAGTATCATTATAGAGGTTATTTTTTTCTGAAAATATAAACTATAGTGCCCTAAGAGGAAATTTAAAGGACGAACGTCAAAGAATAGGTAATCTCTTCTACCGATTCTTTCAAATTTCTTTGTTCTTATTATTCCTATTTTTCAGTTTTTTAATTATAAAGTAATAACATAAGTATTACTGATATACTGATATTTTATTATAAATATGAAACAACCATATTTCAACTTCAATTCATCCTATGAAAAAATGAAATCACCGCACGTGCGTACGTATGGATTACCATCTCCACGTCATGGTGTAATCTGTTTTTAACCACAACCTTAGTTGGGTGGGAATAATGGTGTAAATAATAACTATATATGTCTATTATAATATTATAATAATTCTGATATATTATACACCATCCACTTCAATACCATTGAATAACTATGGGAACAATATCGTCACTGATACGTACGTACGGCTTGCCGTCTCCGTGATGTGATCAGATTAATTCTTCATGTTAACCATTCAAGAATGATTATAAAGTATATATAAAAAATATTAATGAGATATATGAAATAATAATGCTACTTTATTTATGTATATATATATATATATCATTTTTTACTTACATTCAATATAATAATGAAACAAAAATAGTGTTCATGTGTACGTACGACCTACCATCTCCATGAATGGTGTATTCCATTCCATTTATCGATATATTACATATATTTATATATTGAATATATATGATATATAAATAATTTTTTACATTCTTAAAGTATTTAAATCATTATATATGTAATAATATCAATAATAACAGGTCCAAACATGTACGATAAATATAACGATTATTTCCCAAAACGTTGCTTTGACATGGAATTGATAAATGAATGGGTAATATAAAGTCGTAAGTGAATCATATATGATATGATAAATATTATTATGGTTCTGTTACAAGTTAATAATATTTTTAAACCCACTATACATGATTTTTGGACACATATGGAAGAAATTTGACCTATGGTAAGGGATAATTTGGCAATCTCATTTTCATCTGAGATTGCTTATACATATGTATTTAATGGGGTTATATTTATCATCAATGTCCATGTTTTATAATAATGTATTCATAAAATGTTTAAAATTATTATATGTATGTTTAAAGTTATTTTTACACATTTCTAACATTTACTACATGGTATGGAAAGAATCTTTCTTTTGTTTACCTTACGAGGTACTTTTTGACTTTTCTGGTAAAAGTATGAGGAGAATGTTTTTTAACATATACGACATGAATGGTTTTTTATGTATTATTAACACCTTATTTCAATTAAGATTACTCTAAACTATTTAAAATTTATTTTCAACTAAATTCTTTTATTTTTAAAAATTGCATGACATTTTAAGAAAAGACATCTTTTTTGAAGAAGAAAGGATATTTTCGTCAAGAATTAATTTGAAGTGTTTTTTCAAAATTATTTTCCATATAAGATGACATATGGTATGTTTTGATCCCTATTATTACTTTTTTTTATTTTTTTAATGATGGAATTAATTTTTATGTAGTCTATTTATCTTATATGGATAATGTTATGATGAAATGATGTTTAAGAATCTAATTTTATTTCATGGGTTATGTTATGATGAATGATATATATTTTTATGGAACATTTAAGAATGATTTAATTATGATATGGGTGGGACCTATATCTCCCTTCAATTAATTGGGTAAATATTTATATCACATGATATATACATGGATGGAATGACAAGTAAATCACATTCAGTAATATAGGAATGGAATGACAAGTAAACCCGGTTCATTAATGGAATTTGTCCAATTTGATGGTCTTGGAAGCAATTCATTTGCTACTATGGAAGTCATAATATGTAATTATTAGTTTTCCATAATTACATGTTTTATTCCAATGCAATTTTATCATGTTTAATTTTATTTTATGATCAATTCCTTATGTACTTCCAAAACATATGTCATTGTTCAGTATTTTGATGTTTAAAATTTATGTTCATGTTTTTATGTTCAAACATTTATGGTTTGTTTTATGTTCTCCATGTTTACCCTTATTGAGAATTTTAGCTCACCCTTTCTATGTTTTCTTTTCCCCAGGTTACAAATAAATGTTTTAGGTAGGAAAACAGAAAGATTAAGATCTTTATGGGAGATGTTAAAGATATTTCACCATGATTAGATGATTATGTTCCGAGTTTCCAAAGACTCTAAACTAATAAGTTCATTAGGTGTCTGTTTTTTTCATATATTATGTATTCTGAAAAAGTATTATAATTTACATGTATGTTAATCACGAGTCCCTACAGCTAAGGTAGGGTATACCATTTCCCCTTTTAATTTTATCATTGTATCCAAAGTCTTTAATAGGAAATTCAGTTATATTTTTAATGAAGGTGACATCAAGAATTTTATAATTAAAAGGATAGTTCAATGGTTCTCTCATATTTTAATTATTGAAGATCTTGTTCCCTTTCTTAATAGAGATCATCACTCTATAGTAGATTGAAATTAATTTCATTAATGATTCCAATTTTATTATAAACACCTAATTAATTATGATAGAATTACCATTGTGGTAGGACACAAAAATATATTTACTAGGAAGATATGGTTAGAATTCTTAATAAATATCAATATATTTTGGGTAACACATTTCTAATTGTGAGTGCTCTCCCCCAAAGTTATGTTAATATTACCTCACTATTCTTGCATCATTGACTGTTTGATTACTAGGTTTTCTACATGGAATGTAATACTCTTAATCTAGAGTGACATATTTATCATGATCAAATATTTTTTTTTAATTTTAAATTCACTTTATGGCTATCTCTAAAATTCCCTAAGAGGTAATCATTTTTTATAACACTTTATGGAGAATTTATTTTTGGGACAATTATCTAATTCAAAAAATACCTCTATTGATTATAAAATAATTTATAAATTCATATATATCAAGGGTCTTGGGAATCAAGTATCATCACATTTTATATCTATCCAACTCTTTGAAATTTTATTGGGATATATAGTGGGTAATTCTATATGGGTTTCTTTAATCCAATTCAAGAATCATAATGATAGAAATTTTTATCTCAAACCTATTTATTAACCCACCATGTATCTTATCAGTCAATAATATTTCTTCCAAACATGTTTCTTACAAGTCTACTAGAAATTTTTTAGTATAAATAAATATAATAGGAATTTCAGTATTTATTCTAGATATTTTTTATTCTCTCACTATATGGGTTCTAGGCTTATTTACTTGAATCACAACTAGGAATCTAAAAAAATAAAGAAATCAAAATAAATATTTAGAAGATCCTAAATAAACATATTCTTTTTCCTAGAAATATTTGGATGTTTATATATAAAACTAGCCATGATATTCCATTTTTGTATGATGCATAATGCTAATAATAACCATTTTTATATGATTGTTTTATCATAAATGGCCTTTGGATCTATTTCTTGAATCCTATATATATAAGAATACCATAAAACCCTTCAAATGTAAAATATTATGTTTTTTAGTTTATAAGTAGTAACTATATTTATGGGTTTTTTATTTTATTAATACTTTGTGTTATCACATGGTAAATATTGAAATTTGGCAGTAAATCCTTGTTTGAAAAATTCATTTTCCCCACTGATTACATTAAAATTTAAATAAATAACTATATTTATCCATAGATTTTAGGAATGTACCTCTCAACTATATAAAATTATTATACTACCCATTTATTCTTGGTTGGTCAATAGGTTATATCCTTTCATTCCAAGATTTATAAAATGCTTCATGATTCTTAGAGGCATCCTGAAAGTGGCCTTAAGATCAGTATTGATGAATACCTCAATAAATACTTTTTTATAAGTTATGAAAATTTCATTGTTTCTTAGGGAGTGGTTATCACAACCTTCCACTTCCCCATATCCTCTTTCTCAAGATTCGTTGAAGATTCAGGACCCATCAATGGCTTCTTGGAGAGGGTAACCAACATGGATTCTATAAGATTACTCTTGAGAATATCTATAGTGATTTATTAGAAATGATCAAGTAAAATTTCAATACACCATTATTCACCATTCATCCTTATTAATTTCTAAACACACATGAAGATAAAATTAATCACTACTTGGGTGAGGCTAATTTGGTGGCACATGTCATTGATTTTATTGAGTCTTTTGACCATTCTTCTATTCTATGAATTATATTGATTGATTTTTCATCTATTATTAAGGATCAAATTAATAAATATACAAAAGTTTTAATATCGAAAAATAACATAATAATGATATTTTCATATTTCTAAAAATAGGGGATGAAATTTGGGGATATTTTTATAAATTGATTATAGAGTAATCTTCTTTTTATATAGTGTATAGAGATCCATATCAATGTTCATTGGTTATACGATATACTATTCTCTAAGACCACATATTTTTCCTCCCTAATGGAAAATGAATTCCCATATCTCTAACATCCCTTCCCTTATTAGGTTTGATATATAAATGATGTGAATTTTCCCTCTTATATTAGTCAAAAAGGATGGAACACTTCATCCATGCTTTTGAACAATATTTGAAGTAAATATATACAGTTTCCATAACCTATAGAAACTCATGCCTTTGATAAGTATATTTTTTTTATTAATAATAATTTTTAAAAAATTAATGATTAATATATTTATTTTTATTCCTTATTATACTACTTCATTCACCTAGTTTTATGATAGATAGGTAAGCAATCGATAGTGATGTCTGTATTGATAGAGTGTATTCACACCCTATAATTATCCTCTTTAGATGATTTTAGATATCCTTATTTATGATACAAGTATGAGAAATAGCCATATACATGAGGTTTATAAGGATACAAAGATGGTAGCAATGATCAATTTTATGATCTAGTGATGTTAATCCTATTCGGAGGCACATACACAGTGATTCTTCCATTATTTTTGTATACCTTGTTTATTTGAATTTAATTAACTCATATATAAAGATTTATTTTTTTAACCTTTTATTTAGTAATTAAGTGTTTCATTATAATTTTTGACTGATATCATTGATATGTTTGGAATATTTATTTCTCTATGTTTTAGTACATGCATATTATTGTTTTATTTTTATTTACATGTCATTTATATACCAAATAATATGAATGTTTATATTTTTTTAAATTTATTATATATGGATTAGTCTTACATAATATTTAGGACAATTATAAGTTAACTTATCTTAATCAAGAGAGGGAAAATATCATCCCACGTTATCAAATATTCACTTGGGATTTTTAGTCAACTTTTCCTATTGGAATGTGTGGCTGAGTTCTTTTGGTGTACTGGTCTATGTCAACATATGGTCTATGGTGGGTTGTTAACAAGTTATATCAGATTATTTCTAGTATATAAATGTTTTTATTACTTAGATATATGATTGTCAGGATATCTATAGGTAAGACCAATTTCGATAATATATCAATGTGTGATTGTGTATATTTTTTATTAATTAACCGAATCTATTAAAGATTTATATTATTTAAAAAAATAACAAATATATATTTCTTGATTACTTATTTATTTTGGATGATAAAATTAATATAAATGTTTAATTGAGTCATTTAAATAAAAAATACAATTTAGTATAGTTTTTAACTAAATCATTCATTCTATTAATGAAGTAACATTTTCAAGTTACTTGAAATTACTATTTAATGTATATAATAATATGATAAATATAAATAAATAAAATATGTCAAAATAATTTTTATGGACTAATATTATTCTATTTTAAATTCAAAAAATATTTCCATTCTTAAATAATGGGTTTAATGTGATTATTTAAATTAATAGAGAGACTTTTTCCTATAAAAAATCTACACCCATGCATGAAGGGGATAATATTCATGCTTAAATCATAAGGAATAATTTTGATTCATATGTTTGAGTACTGTTTTATCAAGTTATAATATTTATTCTGAAGTTATTTCATTAATATTATTTCATCACTTCTGATTCCTTGCACAACCTCTAGTTTATCCACATTATCTTCTTATGGTGGCGTTTCGTTATTAGAAGCACTTGAATATGTCAATTTTATGCAGCATTTTTTTTGAAACCATTGAGTTACCTATGAAGATTAAGATAATATGAGAAACCATTATTCTAAATGAAAATACCCTATAAAATATCAGGTTCGAACCTTGAATGTAAGGACCCAAAAAATAAATTTTAAATAATCTAGTGATTTTAAAGTATAAATGGATTTCTTTCACAAAAAATATTTTAGGATTAGAGTGTTGGATAATTATTTCATAACTATTATATAAAAATCACATATATTCCAAGGTGAAAACTTCTACTATGTTTCATTTTTTCTTACTAAATGAAGATACTAACATAAATCATGATTTAATTTTATGAAAAATATTTAGGACTTTCAATGTGACTTATAATTTTCATTTATACATACTTAAAACCCTATAAATACATTTAAATTGTTATATAAGAGTAAAATATTAGTAAGGGAATAAAAAAAGAAGATACCATATTTCTATGTATACTTATTAAAATTATCCTTTTTTAAAATAAATGTTGGGTTTACAATAATCATTTTCATACCCAATAAAATCAATTTCCATACGGAAATACTTTCATAAAACATTTCATAATAAATAATTAAATAAAAATAAAACCAATAATGGTATATTTTAAAATGAAAAATTCATGAAATCTTTTTCCCAAAGTTATAATTTTCACCCTTAAGAAGAAACAAATACATTAATTTGAAAATAAACACAATAACATACCTTTTGAAAAAATGTTATTTCTATAAAAACACAATGAAATGTCAATAAATAATATAGGTAAATTGGGGCATGTAATGCCTCAAGTTTTAATTAATCAACCCTTTCTTTCTGATTTTTTTATGTAAAGTATATGGGTATTGTTTGGGAGAGTTTGGAGAAATTAAAGATTGATTTATTAAATTTATATTGGTGTATAGTTGGAACACGGTTTGGAAAAACCATGCAACACCAACCAGAAACTGTGACCAATGAAATTGGTGATAAATAGAAGGTGCATGGGCAGTGCATAGTTTACACTAACCATGTGAAAGCCTAAGATAAACAGTTTAGTATTGAGATTATGTTTTATAGTGAGCTATGGCATGGTTGGAACATATTCTGGTAACTGTACGATCTAAGCATGCGACGTCTCCCTTAAGGCAGAAGTTGGATCACCATTAGCGCATAGTTTTTCTTACCATCCGAATAAACCATGTAAGGGTCAAAAGTTAAATCCTTAAATTGTGGATCTAATGAATTTCCAACTCTAAATTCTTTTTTTTCTCCAAAAGGCCCTAAATAGATATTTTTTCTCTCAAAGGTTATATAACCTCTCTCTATCAAAATGAAAGCAATCTAGAGCCATTCCTTGGTGTGTTGAAGTTCGATTCTTGCGATAAGTGATCGTTCTTGGTTGTCTGTGTTGAGTTTTTATATATTTGATTCACTCTCTCTCCTGGTTTCAAATATATATGCCCACTGTGGATAAATATAAAGTTTTGGATTCCAAATATGTATATACTTTCCCTTTTTGTTGATATGGGATGAGATCTATGGTCGGTTCATTGAAATATAACCCAGTTTTGTTGGTGTTCATTGTGTCGTTCTTTGTTTTCAGTGTAAACCCCAAGGTGGGTGGATTATGTCTCATATCCTCTCTTAGAACATGAAGTATTTGCATCAATTTCATTAAATTGATTTATATTGATTGCAAATTTTGTGTGTAAAGCATGGAAGAAACCTCTTTAGTTATGTTTTCTGTATTTGTGAGAAATCGGGGAATTATGGTGCAAAGTGCATTGAAAATGATTTTAAAAGGATGATTATAAAATAGTTTCTTGATTCAGTTTATAGAAAAGGTTTTTTAATAAAAAGGTTTTTTTATTGATATGGTTTTTTAATTATTATATTTGAATGGTTTTTTGGCATACTTGGTCTGCATGTTCATATTTCATTATGAGGCTAGGTTGAAATATGAAATTGTTCTCGGTTCCAAGGGTGTAATGGCTCAAGGGATTTAATTACCTTATGATGACCTGGTAGATTGACGTGAAACAACTCATGAGTATTGAATTTTTATAATGAACCATGCATATGTAGATGTTGGAATGTGTTCATTGGAATAGGGTATTCTAAAGTGGAATTAATGAAATGGTTTTGGAACACTTTTTGGATTACTTCCTTGGAAATTGGTGTTGTTTGAGAAATTTGTTTTCCATTGGCACTTGTTTATGTCTTGATATAAAATGTTTTAGATTTTTTTTATAATTATTTAATATAAATGGGATAACATGTTCTATCCTAAGGGCGTGATTAGGGAATTCATTGCGGGGAAATCTACTTATTTTCATTACTCACCCCTTATTTGGAACTTTGGTGGTTTTTTAAGATATTCTTCATTGAGATATGGGAAAATAAAAAGTATCACATATCTTTAGTATTAATTTGTGATAGTTGGTCTATTGTGGATTTGGAGCATGTAATATGTCTAGAGCTTGGAGTTTTCATTGGAGTCTTTTAGTTTTGACTTCCACGGTTTACTTAGATATTGTAGTCTTCTATTGTGGTACATGGTTTTAGTTTTATTTTGATAAATGAAATTTTGAGTTTTTTTTCATTGTTATTGAAATTCACTGTGTTGCATTTGTTTTCAATGAGGCATGATGTTGTCATGGAATGAATGGATGTCAAGGAATGTCAAGATGTGAATGACAAAGGATGTGATGGTGATGGTGAGGAAAGGAGAATGGCCATGGTACTAAGATGCATGTCACTTAGGAGATTCACTAAGTGACATAGGATGTTGTGGTTGAAACATTCTCATACTATATCAGACGATTGTAGAACTGATCTTAATGTTTCAATACTTGTATCAAGATGATACTACGTTACACCACTTGAAGAATGGATGATGATGGAGCATCATCATAACATCTGACGATTATAGAGCTGATCTTTAAGTTCTAAGAACTTGTATCAAGTAGATACAATGTCACAACAATGTTAGAAGACCATGCATTGTCTTCACAATGCATGAGGAGATGAAGTGATCCATCCACAGTCACTAAGTGGATGAAGTGGTGATAATGAAGTCCATGTACTATTTCTTAGTGCATGATGAATTGAAGATGATCCAACTTGATCTCTAATTAGATCAATGATGAACATTGAAGAAGTTATTTGATTAAGGAGCTCGGTTGATGAAGAAGAACCTTCGGGACGTCCATTCTTAAATATTGAATACATGATTAAGAAGTGGAGGAATTATAATAAAGAAGAAGAATAGATGAGAGGAATGTCTTAGAAGATGGCTTGAATGGAAATTGGCATTTACACTTGTCACTTTGTTTTTCTTAACAAAGAACTTGTGTTTTAAATAGCAAAAAATAGCCACCAAGGAAGGCCAGCCGAGGGTCATCACCCAAGGATCATGTGGGACTCGAGGTCACCACACCCATGGGGAACCCTCAGGAGAAGGCAGCATATCCCTGAGGCAGAAGGTCGGGGCCGGGTATAAGCCCCGGGCCACGCAGGGGATCAGGCCTGCGCAGCAGGGGCGCGAAGAGCGCGCCCGTGACAAGCATAGTGGGCGCCAGTGGCGCGCCCGAGAGGAAAGGGTGGGCGCAAGAGCGCGCCCGCAGAGAGAACACGGTGCGGGGCGGCACCGTGGAGGGGGAAGTTCAATCAAGGGATGGATGGCAGCGGATGTTTGATAAATCGCGGAAAATCCGCTCGCCGTTTCAATGTGGGACGTGGAAAAATCACCGGGAGCGCTCCTGGCCACTCGATTGATCGCACGCCAGATCTCGGCCGCACATCTAATCCACCGCGGCCCATTCTGATCGCAGCCGTCCAAATCGTCGATCCGACGGCTCCCCGTCCATCCTCAACCTCAAGCCAGGACGAAGCCTCCACGCGTGCCTCCATCGAACCAGGAGCAACCCGAGCACCGATTTTGAGCTCCCAGCTGTATCTCTCGAAACTGAAGGCTCCCTCGTGCTCGTCTGGCCAAACCAAACCCATTCATGCATAAAAATATACTTGCATGCAAAAAATGAGAAAATTCGATGAAGGCGGAAGGTAAACGATGTGCCGAGGCCTCGGTGTGTTCGTGTTTTTCATGGGATAGAAGAGACAAAGGTCGTGCATGTGTTCTAAGTCGCATGCACGTGGAGGAGAAAAATATAGAAGGAGAACCCGCAGTGAACCAAGGATAAAATCAAGATTTGCAAAATCTTGAAATACCCGAAAACTTCGGGGATTCAAATGTTTATCCACGCGGATTGAACAGAGGCCATCTGCCTATAAAAAGAGAGGCCCGTGCATCGGTGTTTCTTTCTGATGTGCTTATCCTTTGTTGAAAACCTGACGTCCCTTGAGTGCTTCAAAGCCTCGCGAAGAACACCCTACGCGCCCCCTGCACGGCAGTGAAGCCCGGAGCCATCAGAGGCTCCGTGAGGTTCCATTTGCGCACTCCTTGCACGAAAGACGAAAGGGAGGTCCCCTACGCGCCTCCCTTGCACGACTGGAAGAACCCTAGCCGCATCTCCTTGCGCGCTCGAGGTTGGCACCCTCACTTCCCGTGAACCTGCGTGGCAGGAGGAAGTGCACGTGGGTGTTGCACTTGTGAGCCCCGCGGCCAGTACACACTTGCACGCCCTTGTGGCCTTGTGCACTTGCGCGGCCAGTGACACCCACACCCAACGTGGTGTTTAAAGTGAGGAGAAGGACACACCACTTGCGCGCCTCTTTGGGTTGGTGTTCGAGTGTGAGAAAGATAAGTCTGAGACCTTAGTTTTGGTTGTGCCTAATTGAAGAACACACTTTGTGTGTGAATTTGAAGAAAAGGTCGTAGCCTTCGGGTGTGTGCAAGAAGAATCCAAGAAGGCCGTAGCCACATTTCCCCTTGTGTGTGTGCTAAGTGCAAGGAAGGATTGCACCTTGTGAGTGTGCCACTTGGGAGAACACCCTACGGGCAGTGGGTGTGCAAAGGAGGAAGGTCGTATCCTTGTGGGTGCACACTTTGAAGAACAAATAAAAGAACATATTTTGTGTGTGTGCAAAGTGAAGGAGGAAGGCTAAAGACTTACCTTAGTGGTGTGTGTGAAAAGTAATAAAAAGTCCGAACCTAGTGGGTGCACTAAGTGAAGTGTATACACTTAGAAGAAGTGGAAGACTTCCACACTAAAGTATAACACACTTTTAAGTGTGTGAACAAATTGAACAAAGTGTGTGAAGTTCAAGGAAGGTGTGTGCTTGAAGTGATTACACCCTTTGTGGGTTTATTGCACCAAGAGAAAGAAGAAGGGGAGTGCATGCATGCATGCATGCACATGCACATGTGAACAAAGCCAAATCTGGTTGTGTGAATTTGGGGAGTCCAAGACCAGGAGTTCTTGAAGAGTTTTGAGAAACCATGGAATCAGTGCATGAGGATGCAGAGATGCCATGCACTCAGTGCATGAAGTTGATGTGAAGTGAGACTGGACCAGACTGAAGTTAAAGATATCAGTTGTCTGAGTATTCAGTAGTTGGAGAGAGAAGCCAGGTCATCCTGAGAAGAAGGAGATAAATCCTGAGCAAGACGAGAAGACCTGATAAACTCAAGTGATCAGAGGTACAGAGCAAGGCCAGCAGTCTTTATCCCAGACTTCTGAGGATACTTGAAGAACTTAAAGAGAAGAAGAGCTACTCGTGTGACTCGAGGAGCCAGGAGAAGCCCCCTGTGAGACTCAGGGTGGAAGAAGTCTTCAGTGGGATTCTGGAGCAGGCCAGTGGGACTCTGGTAACACTATGGGACGTAGTATAAAGACCCTCCTGTGGGACTCAGGAGAGATACAGTGGGAATCTGTATCGAACATTGTAATTCTAACAAGTTATAATGGAAGAAACCATGTTGGGGTGTATAACCAACATGGAAAGGAAATAGGCCTTTGGTGCCGAACCTTGTAAATCCTTGTGTCCAGTGCCTTTACATTTACTGAATCATTCGAGGAAAGGTGAGAAGTACAAGAAGAGTGGATCGAGGCTTTAACCAGCCATAGAGGTTTAATTGATAAGGAATCAATTAGTAAAAAGTTTTAAGGTATCACTGATTCACCCCCTCCCCCTCTCAGTGATTCACACTGATCTGGGCACTACAATTGGTATCAGAGGGAGGTTACCTCTAAAAGATCCAAGGGAGTCTTTATAAAGTGCATATTTGAGGAAATGAGTGACCAGCCTCAAATGGAGATATCTGCCAAGACTCTGAAAAACAGAATGAAGAAACAGGCAAAGAAGATGAGGAAGAAGGTTGTTGCAATCAGAGAAACTCCTTCTATGGAAAGAAATGTGAAAGTCACATTAGATGACAGTTCCTTTTATCATTCTTCTGATGAAGCCTGCTCTAGCTGTGATGAAGATGGAAGAAACAATGATCTTCTAAATGCAATCAAATATCTTCAGAAGACAGTCCCCAAGGAAGTGGAAATGTGTATAGCTACAGGCATCCTTGATCTTCAAGAAGAAAAATTACAGCTAGAAGATGAAGCCAATTCTCTGGAAGTCCAATTGGCAAAAAGGGTTGGCATAACCAACACTCTCAGAAAGTTGGTGAAGGCTAAGGATGAAACAATTTCTCTTTGCAATGAAAGATATGAAGATACTTGTGAAGAATTGCAAAGAAGCCTTTCTGAGAAATAATTATTTAAAGTAGTAATCAAAGATGTTTACCATGCACTGGAGAAGAGGCATAGAGTATCAATGGTTGTTAAAGATGCTCAACTTGAAGACAAAGTAAAAAGGGTGAAGGAGCTTGACAACTCATTGCTTGAAATGAATAAGGTGCATGAAGACCAGATAAAGCAGCTGGAAGAGAAATGGGAAGGAAGGCTAAGAACTATTGAGGATGAGAAGAACTCCCTCAATATGAAATGCTTAGAACTGGAGGTGATATTGAACAATCAGCAATCACCCAAAGCCAAAGCCTCCCAGTCAGCTGAAAAGAGAAATGTTGCTACTCAAGTATGCATTGAGAAGGACGATTCTAAAAGAAGGACATCCTCTAATAAAAGGGCAACATCTTCTAAAAGGAAGGTACCATCCATCCCATCTTGTAATAATTCTTCTAATTTTGTTTCCACAAAAAGTGCAGGATGGAAGAATAATTCCAAACAAGTATGGATGAAGACAATGAAGAAAGAAAACTCTCCTGAAGCAGAACAACAATTCAAGACAAGTACTCTACAATCATAAAGAATCAAAAAGTAAAGATTTTTGGGTCAATGTTGGTGTTGTAACAAGTATGGGCATTGTTCAAAGGATTGTTGGTACAATCCACTGAATGCCAAAGCACAGAGGAAGCCCATGCCTAGGGGGAGCAAGCCAGAAGAAAAGAAGCAGCATCCACAGGTCCAGAGACATCTGTTTACTGCTAACAGATTTGGATTGCTTGATAAAATCTGGGATGTGAGCAAAAGTGGTCAAATAGATACATGTCAATATTCAACTGTATCCAAAGCTCAAAAGAAGAAAAGATCACAGAACCTGGCTCAGAAAGAATTATTGGGAAGAAAACAGAAGAAAGGTGACAATGCTCCCAAGAAGATGTTGAAAAAGGAAGATAAGTCCTTGGATTCTAAGTCCAAGAAGGGTGAATCATCCAAAAGGACCACCAAGAAAACATGATTCTACTGTGGAAAGAAAGGGCATACCATGGATCTTTGTAAACAAGCCATGGAATTCTATAGAGGCAGACTGGACTCAAACAGACAATCAATCCAGATGAAGCAGAAGGGATTGGTTGAAAACAAGTTGCCTAAGAAAGGTAGCTTGAAAGCATCAAAGGAACCATGTGGAATATCCAGAACTGAGGTCACACTTCCAAGTGAATTACTAGTCATATGGCCAAATCAGTTGCAACTTTCCCAAGATCTGCAAAGAGCTGAAGATGAAGTTCTGGAAATTGCTAAGGCAAAAGGGAAGAAGAAGATTTCACATGAAGATCATGTTCTGTGTGTGAGGTGGAATCAAGCTGGACATACTAGTGATAAATGCATGATATTCATTCCAGCTCAGAAGGGATTCTTCAAAAGAATGAAGATTACACCAGGAGACTCTAGTGATCATAAGGCACCTAGAAATAGGGGAGTCGCACACAAAGAAGTTAAAGAGGTGTTGAGATCCACACCAGCACAAACATCATTGAAGATCAAATGTGCAAGTGTGAAGAATGGTGAAAATGGGGCATCTCGGTTGAGAGAATCTTCTCAACCTTGTTGTTCACATTGATGAACCAAGGAGGTTCCATCTTATTCCCTAATCACTTGTATTTACATGTGCTAACACTGCAGGGAATTGAAGATGATGATCATTCTCAACTGGAGGATGGTTTGGACAGAATGGAGTGCACCCCTTGAGGGGGATCCAATCTGTAGAAGATGGGATTCTAAGATTTAATACCATCTTGAGAAAAGTGAAGGTATTCCAATCATACTTTCATCCCATGTTTCTTAATTGTATTCATCATTTCAATTAAGGGGGAGTATTGATTGAAGGCAAATGGATGAAAGGGGGAGCTTTATCTTTGCACTGAACTTTCTAATGAGTCTTGTGAAGTATGTGCAGGATTTAGCAATTTATTGTTATATCTGAAAATTTTCAACCCCTTGGAGCATGATCTAACTTGTACAGTGAATGTTGGACAGCATTGAGTACCTTGGTTACATCACTCTTGTTTTCTACACCGGGTTAGCCCAAGTAGACTTAGAGTTGATTTACTAAAGGTTCTTTTCTAAAGAGAACATGTGACATCATCCCTCTCTTAGTGATTTTCAAGAAGATGATATTTGAAGGGAGGAAGAGATATTTTTTAAGAGAACCACACCACACCTTTGCATTTGATTGCCAATAAGGCGGAGAAAATATTGGCACACATATTGACCCATTCATATGTGCTGAAGAAGTGTATTGACAACAAATACAAAGGGGGAGATTGAAATGCACTGTGTTGCATTTGTTGTCAATGAGGCATGATGTTGTCATGGAATGAATGGATGTCAAGGAATGTCAAGATGTGAATGACAAAGGATGTGATGGTGATGGTGAGGAAAGGAGAATGGCCACGGTACTAAGATGCATGTCACTTAGGAGATTCACTAAGTGACATAGGATTTTGTGGTTGAAACATTCTCATACTATATCAGACGATTGTAGAACTGATCTTAATGTTTCAATACTTGTATCAAGATGATACTAAGTTACACCACTTAAAGAATGGATGATGATGGAGCATCATCATAACATCTGACGATTGTAGAGATGATCTTTAAGTTCTAAGAACTTTTATCAAGTAGATACAATGTCACAACAATGTTAGAAGACCATGCATTGTCTTCACAATGCATGAGGAGATGAAGTGATCCATCCACAATCACTAAGTGGATGAAGTGGTGCTAATGAAGTCCATGTACTATTTCTTAGTGCATGATGAATTGAAGATGATCCAACTTGATCTCTAATTAGATCAATGAAGAACATTAAAGAAGTTATTTGATTAAGGAGCTCGGTTGATGAAGAAGAACCTTCGGGACGTCCATTCTTAAATATTGAATACATGATTAAGAAGTGGAGGAATTCTAATCAAGAAGAAGAATAGATGAGGGGAATGTCTTAGAAGATGTCTCGAATGGCAATTGGAATTTACACTTGTCACTTTGTTTTTCTTAACAAAGCACTTGTGTTTTTAAGTAGAAAAAAATAGCCACCAAGGAAGGCCAGCCGAGGGTAATCACCCAAGGCTCGTGTGGGACACGAGGTCACCACGCCCATGGGGAACCCTCAGGCCAAGGCAGCATATCCCTGAGGCAGAAGGTCGGGGCCGTGTATAAGCCCCGGGCCACGCAGGGGATCAGGCCTGCGCAGTAGAGGCACGAAGAGCGCGCCCGTGACAAGCATAGTGGGCGCCAGTGGCGCGCCCGAGTGGCAGGGGTGGGCGCAAGAGCGCGCCCGCAGAGAGAACATGGTGCGGGGTGGCACTGTGGAGGGGGAAGTTCAATCGAGGGATGGATGGCAGCAGATGTTTGATAAACCGCGGAAAATCCGCTTGCCGTTTCGATGTGGGACGCGAAAAAATCACTGAGAGCGCATCCTGGCTGCTCGATTGATCGCGCGCCAGATCTCGGCCGCACATCTAATCCGCCGTGGCTCATTCTGATTGCAGCCGTCCAAATCGTTGATCTGATGGCTCCCCGTCCATCCTCAACCTCAAGCCAGGCCGAAGCATCCCCGCATGCCTCCGTCGAACCAGGAGCAACCCGAGCACCGATTTTGAGCTCCCGGCTGTATCTCTCGAAACTGAAGGCTCCCTCGTGCTCGTCTGGCCAAACCAAACCAATCCATTCATAAAAATATACTTGCATGCAACAAATGAGAAAATTCGATGAAGGCCGATGGCAAATGAAGTGCTGAGGCCTCGGTTTGTTCGTGTTTTTCATGGGATAGAAGAGACAAAGTTCGTGCATGCGTTCTAAGTCGCATGCACGTGGAGGAGAAAAATATAGAAGGAGAACCCACGGTGAACCGAGGAGAAAATCAAGATTTTCAAAATCTTGAAATACCCGAAAACTTCGGGGATTCAAATTTTTATCCACGCGGATTGAACAGAGGCCCTATGCCTATAAAAACAGAGGCACGTGCATCGGTGTTGCTTGCTGATGTGCTGATCCTTTTTTGAAAACCTGATGTCCCGTGAGTGCTTCAAAGCCTCGCGAAGAACACCCTATGCGGCAGTGAAGCCTGGAGCCATCAGAGGCTCCGTGAGGTTCCTTTTGCGCACTCCTTGCGCGAAAGATGAAAGGGAGGTCCCCTGTGTGCCTCCCTTGCGCGACAGGAAGAACCCCAGCCGCATCTCCTTGCGCGCTCGAGGTTGGCACCCTCACTGCTCGTGAACCTGCATGGCAGGAGGAAGTGCACGCGGGTGTTGCACTTGCGATCCCCGCGGCCAGTACACACTTGCACGCCCTTGTGGCCTTGTGCACTTGCGCGGCCAGTGACACCCACACCCAACGTGGTGTTTAAAGTGAGGAGAAGGCTGCACCACTTGCGCGCCTCTTTGGGTTGGTGTTCGGGTGTGAGAAAGAGAAGGTCGAGACCTTAGTTTTGGTTGTGCCTAATTGAAGAACACACTTTGTGTGTGAATTTGAAGAAAAGGACATAGCCTTCGGGTGTGTGCAAGAAGAATCCAAGAAGGCCGTAGCCACATTTCCCCTTGTGTGTGTGTTAAGTGAAAGGAAGGATTGCACCTTGTGTGTGTGCCACTTGGGAGAACACCCTATGGGCAGTGGGTGTGCAATGGAGGAAGGTCGTGGCCTTGTGGGTGCACACTTTGAAGAACAAATAAAATAACATATTTTGTGTGTGTGAAAAGTGAAGGAGGAAGGCTAAAGACTTACCTTAGTGGTGTGTGTGCAAAGGAATAAAAAGGCCGAACCTAGTGGGTGCACTAAGTGAAGTGTATACACGTAGAAGAAGTGGAAGACTTCCACACTAAAGTATAACACACTTTTAAGTGTGTGAACAAATTGAAAAACTGTGTGAAGTTCAAGGAAGGTGTGTGCTTGAAGTGATTACACCCTTTGTGGGTTTATTGCACCAAGAGAAAGAAGAAGGGGAGTGCATGCATGCATGCATGCACATGCACACGTGAACAAAGCCAAATCTGGTTGTGTGCATTTGAGGAGTCCAAGACCAGGAGTTCTTGAAGAGTTTTGAGAAACCATGCAATCAGTGCATGAGGATGCAGAGATGCCATGCACTCAATGCATGAAGTTGATGTTAAGTGAGACTGGACCAGACTGAAGATAAAGATATCAGTTGTCTGAGTATTCAGTAGTTGGAGAGAGAAGCCAGGTCATCCTGAGAAGAAGGAGATAAATCCTGAGCAAGACAAGAAGACCTGATCAACTCAAGTGATTAGAGGTACAGAGCAAGGCCAGCAGTCTTTATCCCAGACTGCTGAGGATACTTGAAGAACTTAAAGTGAAGAAGATCTACTCGTGTGACTCGAGGAGCCAGGAGAAGCCCCCTGTGAGACTCAGGGTGGAAGAAGTCTTCAGTGGGATTCTGGAGCAGGCCTGTGGGACTCTGGTAACACTGTGGGACGCAGTATAAAGACCCTCCTGTGGGACTCAGGAGAGATACAGTGGGACTCTGTATCGACCATTGTAATTTTAACAAGTTATAATGGAAGAAACCATGTTGGGGTGTATAACCAACATGGCAAGGACGTAGGCCTTTGGTGCTGAACCTTGTAAATCCTTGTGTCCAGTGCCTTTACATTTACTGCATCATTCGAGGAAAGGTGAGAGATACAAGAAGAGTGGATCGAGGCTTTAACCAGCCATAGAGGTTTAATTGATAAGGAATCAATTAGTAAAAAGTTTTAAGGGATCACTGATTCACCCCCTCCCCCTCTCAGTGATTCACACTGATCTGGGCACTATAGTTATCAATCATTATATATGGTTTTTTGTTTAAGGATCGTTTGGTTAGTTGTTTTATATTTAAATGTGAAATATTCCCCTACCCCCATGTATTGAAACAATTC
Source organism: Viscum album (assembly GCA_963277665.1). Lineage (NCBI taxonomy): Eukaryota > Viridiplantae > Streptophyta > Magnoliopsida > Santalales > Viscaceae > Viscum > Viscum album. Next base: position 1,359,832,649 of record OY728141.1, on the reverse strand, counting down.
AGCATTTATTGATTTCCTTTGGTGTATTTGGGTTCTCACTGAAGGCTAAGTAATGTTTTTTCACCTTCTCAAGACAATGATAATAACAGGAATGTTATAAGTGGTATCGTTTTTTTCGGTCCAAAAATCTATTTGAGGAATGTTGTATAATCTTAGTCATTTTGGAACATGTGGGATAATTATTTTTTTGTCTTTTACTTGGTATTAGTTTCCGGTCATGGAGTTGAATTCAATATGGACTATTCATTGATTTGGGATCATAGAAAGAAGTAGGATTGATGGGACATGAAATGTAAAACATAAAAAGTCATAACTAACCTTTGTATGCTAAACATAATGTTACTAGGGAGTTGGGAACATAAGTATCTTGGAGACACTTAAAGGATTTTTAATCTCATTATCATGTGTTTAGATAATGATATGATCATGACATGAAATAGAGGAATGAATTCCTACTAGGAGTTCATATTTTATATTATGTAAAAATATATTATTTTTTACAAATGAGTTGATTTTTGAAAAATGATGAAATAGTTTTCAAATGTGAGAATATGAAAAATAGAATGGTTGTGATATTTTTAAAATGGTATGATATTCATATGAAATTAGATATTATTCAAACATGGTTAATTTTGGATAGCATTGTTGTGTTCATAGGATGTGATAAAAGTTAAAATTTTTATGCCATCAGTTAATAGAGAGTTAGACTTATAACTTTGTTGTGTTTCTAGAAAATGTCACCCGGTCAATATATTAAAAACAAATAGGAAGAATCTATAGCAAATGTGGTTCCCCCTAAGCCATAGGTGAACCAATAACTTGTTTAGAGTATTTTACAAGTTCTTTAGGCTATGGATAGAGGAAATATGAGGGATGAGCCAAGGCATGTGGATCAATCTATCCAGTTCAAGAAATTGAATTCATCCATATTTCAGGGTGATTCTGAAAAAAATAAAGATGTAGTTTGGATGAGTAGGATGAATTGTATATTCAATTTTATTAGCACACCAGACGAGATGAAATTCAAACTAGAAATGTATATGATAGAGGATCTTGAAAAACAGTGTCGGGATATAGATATGAAGGTTAACTGGGTCATGGACTTGGATGGGAGGGTTTTGAAGAATTGTTCAATAAATAAATCTATCCTCAAATTAATAATTCAAATAACTATAGACTTATTCAGTTAGAAGTAGGAAAATATTTCTATCATGGATTATGCATCTAAATTCATGAATTTGGTTCTCATTGCACCTAAGGTTACTACTAGTACGTCCTTGAAAGCATGATTTTTTTAATCAGGGATGAGATAATAAATTTTCTAAAATATTGATATGCTCTATATTATGGATTATATTAATATAGTCAATAGGGTGAAGGTAGTTGAAATTTACATCTCAGGAGCTATGGGAGGAGGTTGTATGCTGATACCCATAGGAAACGGAGGGAACTATAATGATGAGAGTAAGCATAAGGGTGAAACCTATATCAAAGGTGGAACCATGAATCAAAATCATATGGTTGGATCGGTGAATCTTCCTATGAGACCCACGACTAAGGATGGATGTTTCTAATGTGGTTTTTTAGAACACATAAAGAGAGAGTGTACGAGACCACCAAGGGCATTCCAAAATTGTAATAGGATGGTGATTCTTCTGTTATATTATAATAGATCTCTAAGGTTGGGTGTGTGGGAAAAATATTAGGTGTCACAAGAATTATATGATTTAATTGGGTGAGGACAACAGAATTAGTATCATCTATAGAATAGGGAAATCCATGGTGATTCTTGGAAGATGATGACTCCTCTGGAAGTGAAATCTCAATAGTGAAATAAGGAGAAAAGTGTAGCGATTAAGCAATTATATGGAGTAGAATATGTTATTTTGGATAATCAGCCAGGACCATCTAATGGGAGAGGTATGATTCTTTTGAATTATATGGTTATGCATTTATTATTTCATATGGGTGCATCCCATTCATTTATTTCTTATCATGATGTCTATTTTTTTAGATTAAAACATGAGATGATTCATTCTGTGATTAATCATCAAACTCTTCTTGGTCAAAGAGAATGTCAGGCCTTTATGTGTAGAGCATGTTCTATAATAATTGATAGAGTTGAGCTGAAATGGGATTTCTCAATTCTTGATATGAATGTCTTTGATATAATCTTGGGTATGGATTGGTTGAAAAGGTTCAAGGCTCACATCGGTTGATATAGTAGAAAAATTAGTTTCATGATGGAGGATAGAATTGATCATATCTTTAAAGGACAAAGGATTGAAAAATTTGGCGAAACATGTTTTTTGGAACTAGTAGTTGGAATGATATCATACCATTTGGAAGCATTGTCTTTGGTATCGATGGAAAATATTGAGAAGAACAGTTTTCCAATAGTGGTGGATCATTTTTCTGATGTGTTTCCAGATAATTTCTTAGAATTACTACTAATAATAGAAGATGAGTTTATGATTTATCACTCTCTAGGGACTAGTCCTATTTTATTTATTTCTTATCATATGGAACCAACAGAATTAAGGGTGATAAAAGTATAATTGGAAGAGTTGGAATGAAAATGTTTCATTCGATCTATCACATTTCCAAGGGTAGTTTCGTTCTTGTTCGTGGATAAGGATGATGGAACTCTATGGATATGTGTGGATTATTGTAAACTTAATCATGTTAAGATAAAGAATCTGTGTCAACTTCCACTTATTGATGATTTTTTTGATCAGTTGAGGGGAGCTCAGTGGTTCTCTATGATTCGTGATCAGGATATCACCAATTATAGTATTCTAAAATAGGATATTATAAAAACAACATTCAGAAGAAGATTTGGCCATTATGATTATGTGGTAATAAATTTCAGTCTTATAAATGAACCAATTGTATTTATAGAATTAATGAATAGGATTTCTCAATGAAATTTGGATTATTTTGTGGCAGTGTTTGTATAGACATATTAGTTAATTCAAGAAAAATGACTGAGCATGAGAAACACCAGGAAAAAGTGTTGGTAATCTTGAGGGATAATCGTTTGTATGAAAATTTATAAAAGTGTGTTTTTTGGATACAAGAGGTATGCTTTATTTTCTATGTAATTTCTGAAATAGGTGTTTCTATGGATCCATAAAATATAGAGGTTGTGATCTCTTAGAAACAACCAAATATTGCCCTTGAGATACAAAGTTTTCTTGGATTTTCTAGTTATTATCTATGCTTGAGCAAGGATTTTTACAACTATACTTTCTTATAACATATTTTAAAAAGTAAAATGTATCATTATAATGGGAAGGGAAATGTCAGAAGACCTTTCTATAGTTAAAAGGTTTCCTTACATCAACACTAATATAGATTTTTTCAGAATCAGTACAAGGGTGATTGGTGTATTGTGATGCTTTAGGATCGGGTTTAGGGTATGTTCCCATGCATTTATATCATGTTTTTTCTTATGGATCATGTCAGTTGGGATTGGATGTGAATAATTACCCAACACATGATTTTGAGTTAGCTATCATAGTCAATGATTTGAAGAGTTGGTGTCATTGTCTCCTTGGTGAGAAATTTACTATGTTCAATGATCATAAATATTGAAACATATTTAATAACAATTGGATTAGAATATAAGACAAATAAAATGGATGGGGTATCTCCAAATTTTCTATTTAACTTGATGTATACATTAGGAAAAGGAAATTCAGTGGTATATGCATTATGCAACAATTCATATTATTTATAGGAAAAACAGGGTTCAGATAAATGGAAGCTAATGTTGGTCCTCACTGACATGCTTGTAGACTATAAAGACCAAGGTGATGTGTGTTCTTTCTTTCTAGATTCAGTGGTTTTTAATTTGTTAAGGATGTTTAAAGCGGTGAAAACATCTGATCCAGAATGTGTTGTGATAAGTTCAAAACTCAACAGTGGGAAGACCATTGAGGGGTGGAAGTTGGATAAGAGTTTAGTGTAATGGCTCAGAAATCTGATGGTTGTACCTATGTCTTGTCAGCAACAACTTCTTCATTCTTATCACCATTCAAAATGGTCTATTCATCTAGGAATATCAAAGTTTTATATGGTGTTAAAAGCTCATTTTTGGTGGGTCGGTCTGAAATGGAAGATTGATGAGTTTTTTTTTGAGATGCATAACTTGTCAGTAGTTTAAGGTAGAGAATCCGCGACTGATAGGTATGTTATAGCCTTTACCAACTCTAGTATGGAAATTGGAGAAGATAGTTGTGGATTTTGTAATAGTAATACCAAGAACAGTTCAAAAACTCTATTCTATTTGGGCGATAGTGGATCATCTCACAAAGTCAGCATGTTTAATTCTTATTCCATAATCTCACACGGTAGAGGATATGTCTAAAATAGATTTCCAATAATTCGTAAAGATGAATGGAATACCAGTTTTGATCATATTAGACAGATATTTGAGGTTTACATCTCTTTTTTAGAGATCATTACAAGAATCCCTCAAGACTCAGTTGACTATGAGTATGGTGTATCATCCTTATATGGATGAGAAATATGAAAGCACAATATAGAAATTGGAAGTCCTATTATAATCTTTAGTAATGAATTTCAGTGGATCATTGGTAGGGCACATATCGTTAGTAGAGTTCTCATATAACAATAGTTATCAAGCCTCGATACAAATGGATCGGTTTAAAGAATTTCAAGGTCATCCTTGTCATTCTTTACTCTGTTGGGTTGAAATAGGTGAGAATTATCTATTTGGGATTCATATTGTCCATGTGAAAACAAAAAATATTTATTTGATCAATAAATAGATGGAGACGACACAAATCCATCAGAAATATTATACATATCATCCTCGATGGCCCTTATCATTCACCTTGAATGATCATGTGTTATTAAGGATTTCACCAAGTCTTGTTTATTAATATTTTTTGAAGTATGGAATGTTATATCCTTGTTAAATATTCCCTTTTGATATAATAGAGTGGATTGGTGAGTTGAAATATCATTTGGAATTACCACCATGTTTTGGTGCAATGTATAATGTGTTCCATGTATCTCAGTTGAAACTTTTTCAACCTGATCCTGACCATGTAATTTGATGCGATCATGTTGAACTATATCTGGATGTTTCATTAGTACATATACCAGTGAAGATTGTTGATAGACCAGAGAAATTATTGCATGGGGAAATCCGCCATATCATGTGGGTTTTGTGGAAACATAGTCGGATTTAGAAAGAGTATTTGGAATGTAAAAAAGAAATGAAAGAGCAGTGTGTGGAACTATTTCAAGGAACTGTTTTTTTTCTACTTTTCATAGAATGAATGTGATGGATCTATATATAGTAGAATCATGGCGGTTGATAAGGGCCTAACATTTATTTTGTCATAATCTATCACAAATCCCAGATCAATAAGACGATGAACGCTGATATCCACATATTAAAATCAAATATTGAGACAAAGATAAGAAAATAACCAGATTTGAGAAAAAGGCTATTTTCTATCATGTGTATAATTAATTTATTAATTTATAAAGAAATTAAATATCTAGTTCTTTGGTATTTTCTTCTTTGATGATCGTTGATCATCTGGAATGTCCCTTCTGGATTTCCATTATTGTGCTTGTGAGGATCCAAATTATAATCCCTCTAGCAGTGATCCACACATGCTCCAATGATCTCTGAATAATACAACTCATTCTATGGGCTCTAGTGTGGTGAAGAGAATTTCTTGCATCGATCGTTATTGATTGCTCATTCTTCGATCGTGATTAAATTATCTCTTTCTTGAGAGGATGACATGAGAGGAGTTGAGAGAGAAAATGTTTGTCTAAACAACTCTCAATTCACCAGGGTTTGGCATACTAGACGTACATACCTATTTATCAACATGGAGTTTTAGTTATAGTATTTAATTGAAAAACTATGATTAAATGAAATTATAACAATTAGATAAAACATATTCCATGTAATAACAATAACATAACAATTATTTTTAGTGTGCCAACTTGCACAAAATGGACCCATAAATGAAATCTCATTCCACATAATGACAACCGTATTATTATTATTTCTTGTTCCGACTAGATAAACATTATTTACCAAGTTGAAAAAAATTAATTTATCAACAGACACAATCTTGGTTCATTTGAACTTCTTTTCCATTTTTTGAACACTTGAATAAAATATTTTATTCTCATAAATATATATTTTTTTACAAACTAGTATATAAATATTTATTAAATTCTCAATAAAATAAATAAATATATTTTATTCACAATTCAATGAATAAATATTTATTTAATTTATGCGATCACTTCAACTTGTATAAAATTATTCCTTGGTCTTGGGAATAATATTTATTCCATTAATTAAATTCAAATTGAATTTAATCAAGGCCATTAGAAACACATATAGTGTAACCTTCTAGGATTTTTTCTCATTGGCATTAGGCGAGCTTGCCTAAAGTCCAAGATTATTGTCAAGAAATGGGTCAAGGTACCCAAGAGAAAGAACATAAAGTCACAATGATGACATCTAAAAACAAACGCTCACTATGTAATATAATACATTTATCATAATATCTCCTCAAAAAGGTTTCAAGATAGTTTCATCAACCAATATGCTTGATACATCATTATTTAACTACCTGAAATAAACCCGTCATTACACCATGACTGTGGAATTTAGGGAAGTGGTTTTATATCAATCAAATGGCCTAGATATCAACTTATATAAATGGAATGGAAAAATTTTTACTCGACTTATCCATTAATAACATTTCATTCGTAATGCACCCAACATACCGTACTTCCCACCAACAAATGACATGATAGTTTTCATATGTAAATCAAAGTGTGTGATACATGAAATGTATTGATAATAATATTAAAGTCTCTAGACCATTATACATGCTTACAAATAGGAATATATGATGACACCAAAACATGTGGAATTACAAATGGTGGGTCTATAAACATAATCTTCCTTCATAAAGATTACCATGTGAAAACTTCTTGAGAAGAAGTCTCATATGATTATGAGTACTTGCACTTGATGGTCTGTATACTATGTGTCCCATCATAGTATTTCATCCAACAAAAACACTATATTTATGAATATTTTCATAGCACTTCAAGGTTCTCATCATAGAGGGGAACTGTTATGACCTTATTAATGTGATAAATACTCTAGGAAATTATTACATTAAAGTCATCCAGAACAATCACTACTACAAAAACGGGCAAGGGAAGCGCTAGCCCTTTATCAGCACTTTTTTTTGCGCTGATGAAGGGGACCCCTTTATCAACGCTTTTTATAGTAGCACTGATAAAGGGGGATTTATCAGCGTTATTTCTTACCGGTGATAAATTTTATGCTTAAAAAATCATGAAAAATAAATTATTGTTATATAAGTATATTTATATTGAAATAAATAAAATATGTATTTTTAAAATATGTTTTAGATACATATAAATAGATGATTAAATTTAATATATAATAAATTTAATGAAAATGGATTTGAAATATTTTAAAAAATATTATTAATTTATAATTTTCTAATAACTATCGATTAAAAATCATTTAATAACAATTTGAAGACACAAAAAATACAAACAATTAATAAAAGATCTAAAATAAGTTGAAAATGTAACTAAAACTTCAAACGGCCATAAATTTTGATCTGGGTGTCTTTTTTAGCTCTATAATATATCAAATTGAATCATGCAACAAGATCTATGCGATGGTGACTAAAGAAAAGCTTCTGTCACATTTTTTGAGGCAAAAAAGGCCCATAAGGCCTCCAAAACAATGTTTTTAGTCGGGATACCCCAATTTGATAACATTCAAATAGGTATGACATCTACTCTGGATGTCTGGTAGGCTTGTACCACATATCATATCAAATATTGTTTCATTTTATTCTATTTGACTATTTGTGGAGTTGAAAATGGCTTCTTGATTATAAGTTATGATCATTTTAACGTTCTATGGCTTTCCAAATACACATATATATGTATTTATTCGTAAATATATATGTGTCTGTGTGTGTGTTGTATATATGTATTTATTTATTTATTTATTTATTTATAAACACACATAAAAAACATATTTCATAAATGTATTGGAAACTTATCTTATAAGTATATATTAATATACAATTAACAATACAAATAAAAAATTATAAATATACATATATATATATATATATAAATTTGTTAATATATGAATGAATATATATATACTAATATATGAATAAATATATTTATATTAATATGAATCTATATCAATATATGAATAAATATAAATATATATATATACCATTAAATATAGGAAACAACGAAATATCTTAGTGGTAAAGGTGCAGCCGGGAAAGGGGGAGGTTGCAGGTTCGAGTTTGGGTGGAAGCAAAGGAGTGCATGTGTGAGGATGCACGGGAAGGGCAGCGTACGGGAGACCTCCTAGCACTGATAAAGTGGGGGGGGGGGGGGGGCAAGCGCTGTTAAAATCTCTCCCAACATTATTTAATTCTTTTGTATTTTTTAAAATATTTTTTGACCTTTATTAGTGCTTTTAAAAAGTGCTGATAAAGGTCACTTTAATCAGTGCTCATAAAGGGGTATTTAATCAATGCTTTTTTTAGCACTGATAAAAGTTACCTTTATCAGTGCTTTTCGAAGCATTGATAAAAGCCCCCCCCCCCACCCTATATTAGTGCTGATATGTACAGTTCTTTTTTAACGCTGTTAATGCTTGTTTTGAGCGCTGATATAGGCCGTTTTTATAGTAGTGAGTTAAAAATATGTAATAAGATGTTTAATATTTAAATACAGTAAATATTCATGATATCAAAGTACAAATAGTTGGTTCTAGGATACAAACTCTTACAAAATCCTACATGAACTAGAGCTAATTTCCCATGAAATTCAGTCCGCTATACCTCACATGATGATCATGTTTTTGGTGAGTCGAGTCTTTAGTCAAGGGGTCCTCCATTTTGTCTTCCATGTAAATACTGCTCATTGAAACATCACCTATCTAAGAGAAATCCCTCAAGAGATAATACTTTCAAAGTATGTGCTTCCTCTACTGATGTGACCTTGGATCTTTTGAGAGAGCCACCACTGTAATATTATAATAATTGAGTGTGATGGGATCTTTATATCTATGAACCCCATCAAGCTCTTGGTTGAATATTCAAACCCAAAATACTACTTTATCTTCTTTATAAGATTTGATATACTTATAATCTGCTATTGAATCTATGACCACACCTTTCTTTGAGCTCCTCTAGCTCACATCACCTCCATTTGAAGTGAATATGTATCCAGTTTATTAATTCATGTCATCTTGATCTTTCTGGTAACTATAATCTTTATATCATATGATGACTAGTTGTCTATCTTCTCCATAAAGAAGGAACATTTCCTTATTTTTCCTTAGGAACTTAAGGATAGTATTTACAGACATCTAATGGTGGTCTCTTGGATTATCTTGGTATCGTCATACCACACTCAATGTGTAGGCGACATCTAGCCTAGTACATAACATAGCATACATGACTGTCCTAATCACTGATGCGTATGGAATCCTTTTTATTATCTTTCTTTCCTCATGCATCTGAGGAAACATTTTCTTAGTAGTATGAATTCCATGTGATGTTGGAAAAAAAATCCCCTCTTGTATTGTTCCATACTGAATCTCATTATTATCTTCTCAATGTATGTACTTTGACTTAGACCCAGAAATCTCTTGGATCTATCACGATGGATCATGATCCCAAGAATATATACTGCCTCACCCAAGTCCTTCATGGAGAAGCATTTATTCAACTGTTCCTTAAAAAAATGTTATACTTTTATTTCATTTCTAATAAGTAATATTTCATCAACATATACTATTAGGAAAATGACTACACTCCCACTAAACTGTTTTTAGACACAAGGCTCACATATGGTCTTCATAAAAACAAATTCCATTATGAATTTATAAAAATGAGTGTTTCATGACATGGATGCTTTTGTTAATACATAAATGTATTTTTTTCAACTTTCATATCATATTGTCATCCTTTGGAGTCACAAACCATTCAAGTTGTGTCATATAGAAATCTTAATGAAGTTTCCTATTAAGGAAGGCTATTTTAACATCCATTTTCAAATCTAATAGTCTTGGAAACTAGAAATGGATAATAGAAATTTGATAGATTTCATCATTGCTACTAGTGAAAAGGTTTCATCTCGGTCAATTTTGTGATGTTGTTTAAACCCTTTTGAAACCTTTTGTGCCTTATAGGAACGGACTTGTCCTTCCATGTCTAGTTTCTTCTTAAATACCCATTTGCAACCAATAGGATTTACATCTACTGGATGATATACCAAAATACAGAAATGGTTTTGGTACGTGGAATCCATTTAAGAATTCATGGATTCATTCCACATGGAAATGTCTGTTCCACTTACTACATCTTTATAGGTTAGAGGATCATTATTATCAACTAATGTTTATTCAATATAATTGGTAACTAGAAAACATTACCATTCTGGTTCTCTAACCTCTCTTGTACTCCTAAATAGTAATCTTTTCTCTAGAAAATATATTTCTTCCCCAGAGCTTTGTTAAATCTGCTTCTGTACCAACTCTTTTATATCTTGAGCCTCGAATTAATCAAATTCCATCTTGATACCATTATTTCATTTGGATATGTTCTCCCTCTCAAGGAATATAGTGTGTCTTGCAACTATAACCTTTTTTTATGAGGGTTCTTGTTGATAATACCCCCCTGTTTCTGTGGGGTATCCTTTAAAGTTACACTTTGTGCCTCGGGATGCGAGTTGGTTACCTAAAGAATCCTTAACAAACACTTCACTTCTCCACACATGTAAATTAGATAACATGGAGTTTAATCAAGTATAAAGCTCGTATATAACACCATTTGTCAATATATTTGGTACTTGTTTTTGTATAGGTTCCATTGTTTGTAATTCATATCCCTAAAAAGATAATGGAAGATTGCATGACTTATCATTGATCTCACCTTGTCCAACAAGGTGTGGTTCCCCCTTTTTCATACACCATTCCAATTGGGTTTGTAAGGAGTAGTGAGTTGGTATAGGATCCAAATCTCCCATAATTAATCAATTAAGTCTTGATTAAGATATTCTCCACCTCTGTCTTAGAATAGTTTGTTAATCTTCTTACGAAGAGGGTTCTAAACACCATTCGTGTATTCCTTGAACTTTTCGAAGGAATCTAACTGATACTTCATTAAGTAGATATATACATATATACTAAAATAATCAATAAAATTTATAAAGTATGAGTACCCACCCCTTGCTTCAACTAGTAATGGTCCACACATATCAATATAAACCAATTCAAGAAGCTCTTTATCCGTTTCACATCTCCCACTATATGGGGCTTTGGTCATTTTTCTTTGCTAACATGTGTGACATACACTAAGTGGTTTTAGGTTGAAGGAATCTAAATATACATCTTTGGGTAACATTGTCAATAATTTCTCATTTATATGACCTTGCCAGTGATTCCAAAGTTGGGTTTGGTATGAGTCATGTAGAGTAGCTACGTTATCAATTTCCATTACTTTGTTTGTTTAATCTAACACATAAAGACCATTGTGTAATTGTTCCTTACCAAAACAAATTCAACATTTTTAAAAGAAGAAACATTTACTTCTGAACTTGAAAATAAATCTATCTATATCTGTTATGGATATATAAATAATGTTTCTCATTATATAAGGCACAAAAAACAATATTTTAACACCAAGATCATCCCAGTTGACAATGTGTAGTTGTAGTCCTTGACAGCTATAACAACAAGACTAGCTTCATTGGATGATCATAGATCTACCTCCCCTCATTCAATTTTGTTTAATATACATGGTTCATGTATTTGGATACATATGTGAGAATCACAAGTTGTATCTAATACCCAATTTGTAGAAATAGATAAATTTCACTCAATAGTAAATTCACCTGAAGCTTCCCCTTTCTTCTTTAGATGTTTTCATTTTTTATTATGTTTCCCCATCTTCCCACATGTGGACCAAATAGCTTCATATTACCTTGACTCCCCCTTAATCTTCATTTTCTTGGAAGGGTTTAAAAAAGATTTGGTCTTAAAGCTCTCCATGTTCCCTTTCCTCTTATTAACTATAAAGACAAAAGGCGTTTCTCACTTCATGTATTTGTCCACTTATAGAAGGAGGATAAGAAGATCTAGTAGAGACTTATAAACGTTGTCCATATTAAAATTCACAAAAAAAGTGGAGAATATCTGAGGGAGTGATGTGAGAATGATATTGGTACCCAGTTCTTTGTGGAGTTTAAACCCTAGAATCTCCAGATGATCAATGTATCCAATGAGCATGAATAAGTGTGGCTCAGCTGGGGCACCATATCCAAGAATACTCTAAAAAAGTGCATTGGAAATCTCAAACCATTCCAGTCATTCTGTATCCTCATAAAGACCATGGAGGTGCTCAATCATGCTTCAAGAATCCATGTTTTTGTTAGACTTCATGAATTCACTAGATATTGATTTAAAATTGAAATATTGAACATCAATCGTGTCATTCATATGTTTCTTGTAGACCATGAACACATAATCACTCGCCTCATGGATGGGCGGATCAGGTAATGAGGACTCCAAAACATAATATTTCCATTCATGGTGTGTAATGATCCAAAGCTGTCTAATCCTTTCATGTAAGTTACTACCATTGAGGATGTTGTCTTTATCCAGTATTGATCACAGGGATAGTGTGGTTGATGAGTTTGTCATTTTTATTCTACAATTAAAATAGTTGATAATTATTACTTTCTTGAATACATTATATTAGAAACAATAACTTAATTTTATTAAGTCTCCCATTATTTTATCAAGTCCCAATGACCCTAACCCTTGAAATCAGAATGTCTAGTTTCTATGATATTCTAGTGGAAAAGATCCATATTCCCCTTCGCATAACCCCAAAAAGGGTTGGTTAAGATATTTGAAGGTATTTAGGTAGGTAGGTCTTTTCCAACTATAGGCTTGCAGCTCCATGATCTATTGGGTGGACACCCAAATCCTAAAATCTTGGCATGGATTTCCTCAACACATGCCTCCAAATTTACACCATGTCTAGAAAGGGATACTCCTCTTGATGTAAAATGGTTATGAAAACCCAAATATATCATAATACCTTCTTTTATAAAAGTAATTTTCCCAGCAAGGTTTGGTTAAACGCGTAGTTTTATTGATTCTTTCTCTTAATCAAGTAACAGAAGGCTTAGTCTGACATAAAATTTTATTGATGTATTTTTATCTTTTAAGCGTAAATTGCCTTATTATATTTATCAGATTATTTTTAATATAAAGTGTAACTTACTCAAGTGATTATCAATGTCTTGATAATATTTACAAATAAACCTAGTTTATTTTAGTTCCATCTTGCATGCTTGTTAATTCATTAATTATGTAGACATAAAAATAAATACAGAATGAAAAATCATGAAAATAAAAAAATAAAAAAATGGAACGGAAATGATCATGAGATCTTTTAATGGTTAGTTTATCTGGTGATTGATAAACTAACCACAGACCAAGGAGAGAAAAACCTTAAACCATTTATGGTTTGTGTCTATAGATTTCCACTTATCCACCTTTGTATCTCATTATATTGGTTTCACCTCATCTCTCTATATAATACACCTCCATAGTTTTGGGATCTCTATCCATTTCATATGCTTTTAACTCACATGGAGGTGAGGGGAAAGGGGGGTTTACATAAAATAAACCATGGGAACACAGATCATACAAACTAATGAGGAGAGATTACACATAAGCCACCAATTTAAATGAAAATAAACTAAAAGGAAACCAATCACATACAATGGTCTATTCTATCTCATGATAATTCATATACATGTAATTAATTGTGCATTTAACAAAACTATCATTCATTTCATTAATAGTTCTTGTTGTGATAAATTGTGATCGAATTGACTAATTATTATCCTTAATTAATCAATACATTTATCTTAATCTTGTTCTAAATTTCATTAATATTCTCATCTGTAACCTTGGAGGAAACATGGGGAAAACCCTTTTGAATATACATGATATGAGATTCTGAACATTACAAAAACATTAATGTTTTAATTCAATGTAATTTGGAGAAGTATATAGTGTTTAGTTCTGACTAAACATTGTGTAATACCTTCACCATATTATTTGATGTACAAGTCTAGGGACTCAGAGTGTGAGTCATAATTCAGAAATCTCAGAGTATATAGAGTGCCCAATGGTCCACATTCAATTTCCTCTTTGAGTTACATGGTTTCTAGTCTACTGGGAAGTGTATGGGATACAAGGTTTCACCCTAACCCGAAAGGGACTACACTTCGTGTCCATTGGGCCACATAATAAGTAATCTAGTAATTGTGTACCTATCTATCCTAGTCAACACGTAGTGTAAGAATTAACTACACCATGTGTAATAAATGCACATGTATGATTAATTAACAAATTACTCCCAATGTGTTGAACACAACTACATAGTGTGTGATCCAGATTACACATCATGTATGGCTGATCACATGGCATGTAACTCCAAATACACAGTGTGTACTTCATTGTTACCTGGGCATAATCGTAGGTTCCTCCTCATGAGATCCTTGATTTAATATTAATCTAAAAATTAAACATTTATATTAGATCTGTGAGAATAAAAAATGAAAGGACAGATCTCAGAATTCAGATAACAAGTGTGATTAAACATTGAATTGAAAAAATAAATTATTAAAGCATAAATCATCACCAAAAATTATATAATTTTAAATGATGGTGATCCCACTCTGATACAAATTAAAGGATCTGGATACAGTAGAAGTCTGGCAATTGATAAGGGCCCAACATTTCTTTTCTAGTAATTGATGACCAATCTAGGTTCAATACGACAATGAACACTAGTATCCATAGATTAATATCAAAGATTTATAAAAAGTGAAGAAAATCATCAGATTCAAGAAAGAGGATATTAAAATAATGTTTATAATTAATTTATTTATTTAAGAAGAAATTAAATACATGTGTCTTTGGTACTTTCTTTGTTAATGATCTTTGATCATACAGAAGGACCCTTCCATTTTTCCTTCATTGCACTCGTGAGGATGCCACGTAGAATCCCTCTAGTGGTGATTCACATGTTCTCTAATTGTCTCTAAAAACACCACTCATTCTCAGATTTCTAGTGTGGTGAAGCGAATGTCTTACTTTGACCATTCTTGATTGTGTGTTCTTCATTCTTGAAGAACATATCTCATTCTTGAGATGGATAAATTAGAGGAGTCGAGAGAGAAAATGTTTGGATCAAAAATTCTCAATTCACTGGGGTTTGGCACAATAGACGCACCTACCTATTAATCAACATGGGGTTTAACTTACAATATTTAATTGCAAATTAGTGATTAAATGTAATTATAACTATTAGAGAAAACCCATGCCACATAATAACAATAACAGCACCATTATTTGTGGTGCACCAACTTGCTCAAAATGGAACCATAAATGAAATCGCATGCCACAAAATGATAACATTATTATTATTATTTATTGAATCAAATAGATAAAAAAATTTACTGACTTGTAAATAATTTATTTATCAATGGACATGGTCATGGTATTTTCGAACACCTCTTCCATTTATTGAACTCCCGAGTAAAATATTTTATTCTCATAAATAAATATTTTTTTTACAAACTAGTAAATAAATATTTATTCAATGTTTGATAAAATAAATAAATATAATTTATTCACAATCTTGAGAATAAATATTTATTTAATTTATGTGATCATTTTAACATGAATAAAATTATTCTTCAATTTTTAGAATAATATTTAATCCATTAATTAAATTCAAATAGAATTTAATCAAGACCATCAGAAACACTTAGTGTGTGACCCTCTATGATTATTTCTTATTGGAATTAGGTGGTCTTGCCAAAAGTCCTTGATTATAGTCTGTAAACAAGTCAAGGAACCCCAGAGAAGGTACATAAAGTCACACTGATGACATCCACATATAAACGCTCACTGTGTAATATATTCCCTTTATCAAAATATCACGTCATGTATATTTCATCGTAGTGGCATCAACTTATATTTTTTATACGTCATTCTTTGAACACGCGAAATAAACTCATCGTTACACCATGTCCAATGAATTTAGGGCGACGGTTCTATTTTAGTCAAAGGGTAGAGATATCAACTTTTTAAAATAGATGAGACAAATCCTTCCTTAGCTTATCCATTAATAACAGGTCATTTGTGATGCACCCAACATACCCTACTTCCCACCAGCATATGGAATGACATTTTTCATCAGTAAATCAAAATCTCCGATTTGTGCCATAAATTAATGATAATATAAAATTCTATGAAACATTACACATTATCATAGATAGGATTATCTGATAATACCGAAACATGAAGAATCCCTACTAACAGGTATGTTCTCATAATCTCTTATTTTAGAGACTACCAAGTGAAAACTTCATGAGAAAAAGTCTCATCCAATTTTGAGTACTAGCATATGAAGGTTTGTATACTATGTGTCCATTAATAGTATTTCATCAAACCACAGAACTATATTTAAGAATATTTTCATTGTACATCAAGGATATCATCATAGTATTGAACTGTTATGACCTTATTAATGCAAAAAATAATATAGAACATTATTATATTATAGTCATGTAGAAAAATGAACAATATGTAATATGTTTTTTAATATTTAAATATTTTAAGTATTCATTTAATAAAAGTATAAGTATTTGGTTCTAGGAAAACCAATCTTATAGAAAGGTCAATGGTGGGGAGAATGTAGTACTACCTATTTAAAGTAAGTAACCCTTTATTTATTATTTTTTATCAAGTAAAGTATATGGGTGATGTATGGGAGAGTTTTGGGAACCTATAGAGTCATTTCAGGGCTTTTATAAAGGTACATGGTTAGTGAACATGTTAGGAAAACTAGGAAACAACTTCATGAAACTATGCACAATGAAACTGGGGCTAAAAGAATGGCGAACGGGTGGCACATGGTTGACCAAATCCATGAAAAAACCTATAAGAAATTGTTCAGGGTGTAACATATATTAAATAGTTATATTTGGAATTGTTGGCACATTGTTTATTAACCATTTGAGATAACATTGTAAGGTCTCCCTTAGAGAAGAGGTAAGATCATAGTTAGAACATAGTCTGTCTAACCGTGTGACTAAACCACAAGCGGGTCAAAAGTTAGATTGTTAAATTCTGGGTATAATATTTTTCACCTATAAATGATTCTACTTTAACCAAAATGGACATAACTAAGTATGTTTTTCTTAGAAATGTTGTAGAACCTATCTTCCTTGAATTGTATTTGATCTGGAGTCGTTCCTTGGTGTGTTGAAGCTTCATTATTGCATTAAGTGGTCATTCTTAGTCATTAATGTTGAGTTTTATTAGATCTATTTATCCCTCTCTCATGGTTTCTTAGATATATTCCTACTTTGGGTAGATCTAAGTTTTTGGATGTAAAATATGTTTAGATTTAGTCCATTTTTTGATAAAGTAAGAGATTTATGGTGGGTTCATAGAGATTCAACCCAATTTCGTTGGTGTTCTTTGTGTTGTTCTTCGTTTTAGTCATAAAACTCGAGGTAGGTGGATTTACTCTTGACTACTATATTTAGAACCCAAAGGATGAACTTTATATTGATTAAATTTATTGACATATATTGTGAAATTTTTGGTCAAATAAGGGTATAAATATTCTCTAGTGATGGTTTGTGCATTTTTGTGAAATTGTGGAATTATTTTTCAACATGCATTGATAATTGTTTTAAAATTATGATTTTAAAATAATTGATTTATTTGGTTTATGGAAAAACTTTTTCAATAAAAAATTTGTTTTATAGAAATGGTTTTGGAATGATTTTATTGGAATGGTTATTGGGCATACTTGTTGTGTGTGTTTATATTTTATTATGAGGGTTAGTTGAAATGTGAACTTGTACTTGGTGCCAAATGTGTAATGGCACATTGGATTTAATTAACTTGTGAGGACTTGGTTGATCAATGATAAATTTCTCATGATAATGGAGCATTCCTAATGAATCATGTATATATAGATTAGTGGATGTGTGGTTTTGAAAAGGGTATACCAAAGTGGAATTAACGATAGGGCTTTTGAACATTGTTTGGTTTCTTTCCTTGAAAATTCTTTTTTAGAAAAGATATCTTCCATTGTAACATGTTTCAATTTTTATATAATATGTTCTAGAAATTTTTTATATAACCATTTTATATAAATGGTCTAACATGTTATATCCTAGTGGCACGAGAAGGGAATTCATTGGGGAAAATCTATTATATATCATTACTCACCCTGTCTTTGTTACTTTGGTGATTTTGAAGATATTTTTTTTCAAGACAATAGAAAAGGTATCAAATAAAATTATTAGTACCTTATGATACTTGGGTTGTTTTGGAGTTAGAGTACAGATTATGTTTGTAGCTTAGATTTTTCATTGCATGCTTTAAGTTTTTTCTTCCGCGGTATACTTTGATATTGTATCCTTCAACTGGGGTACATGGTTTTACATTGATTTTTAGAAATGAAATGTTGAGTTTCATTTTATTTTTATCATTCATCATATAGTGTTTGGTTGGTTATGTATTGTTTCGTTAGTTTTTTTACTCTTAAATGTAAAATAATCCCCCACATGTATTGAATCCCTTCAGTAATTATTTCTATCCTTTGGTGTATTAGTAATGTCTCTTACTCCCTTGTAACATTCCTTTGCCTTCTCAAGCCAATGATAATATGAGGGATGTTACAGGGAATAATTTTTACATCATACATACACATAGATTAAACATAATGACTACAAGTGTAATAACCATCATTGTTATACCTAGAAAAACCCTCCCAAGTATACTTGGAGTAACCATCATAGTTACACATGAAATAACCATCACATTAATACCTATAGTAACAATCATAGTATATTTATTTAATCTCTTAGGAGAAACCTAATTTGTAACTCTGTACCTTATCCCAATGTTTTGGATATCTATAACGGGCCCACCCACCTATGGTTTATAGTGTAACCACCCAAGATCAAAAATAATTCAAAACAACTAAAACATATTAAATAAAAGCATGCATCATAAAAATATTCGTTTATAATAATAATTTTTTTAGATATTAACATATCTATTTCATTATTAAAACCTTTCTAAAAATAACCTGAACATTTGGATGGATAGTTTCTCTTTCATGAAAAGATGATGTCCTATAATGGATGCCAAAGTGAAATAATAGCTAATGTGGCATAAAAATTCTTTGTCACCATATATGATAAAACAGAACATTCCATTTTTATTTTTGTAATGGAAGTTAAAAAATTACATAAAATGTCACTTTTTAATTTTTTTTGATAGAAAATCAAAAGAAACAAAAAAATTTATTTAAAATTTATTTGTTTCCAAAAAACATCAATAAGAAATCACTTTTAAAATTCCAAAACATCGCATATATTAGAGTAACCATTTTATTTGAAAGGACCATGGAAAATTATAAAGGACACATTAAAACATTGAGAATTCATGATTTTGGGAAATTACATTCATTCAGTGAATGTTAAAAAGTGTTTTCCTTTTAATTTTGTAAAAATATTTTACAAGGGAAGATTAATAGGGGATTTTAAAAGAACTTACTTTACATTGAGTCTGAATCATCACATACTTTCATTATATTATTGCATAATAAACTTAGGTTAATTATTTAATTTAATTAGATTTATTTCATTATTTTAATTCCTTTTATATTAATTATTTTCATATTTTATATAATTACTTAATCATTTCAGTTCATGTCAAACATCTTGATAATATTCAATAAATAAGTCCAAAATTACACTATAAGGTTGAATGTGGTAAAATATTTAATCTTTTAATCATCTAAATAAAAATATTTATGAAATAATAGTAATTTTAATACATCAATTATACATTTAATCCAAATCATAATAGTTTTTTATGAAATATGAACTATATTAGAATTATACAGATGGTAGATCGTACGTACGCATGAGTGATGCTTCAATTATTAAACGATCATTTTGGAAAAAAAATATATATAATTTTATCTTTAAATAATTATAATAATATATTAAATACTTTATTACTTACTTAAATATACTTATATATATCATCTGTGTGATGTGTTGATGAACAACAGATCATAGCGCTACATAGAGGTGGTAGTTCACACTTACGCGTGAACAACATTCTCATTTTTTAGTGAATGGAAGCATAAGAAATTATATGATATATTATACCTTTTGAATGAAATTTTTTTCATGAATGTCATATATATAAATTTATTCCATATTTATAACCAATTATATGTTTTGTTGATAGAAAATGAATCTCATTGGTTCGTGAGACGGTAGCCCTCCGTACATAAGAACACTATGTATTTTTCCATTTGATGGAAGTGGGGATGGATATTGGTTGTTAAATTATCATATAAACACCTAATTATATGAAATATAATGATTGTGTTATATAAATATTATTAAAAAAATATTTTTAGGATGTGGATGAATAAATAAAACTAAAACATTCAGATAAAAATTGAATGTATTATTTGAAAAATCTCATTTAATTAACACCTTATGCACTCTAAGGATGATATTATACATAAAAATAATAATTATGGTAGGTATTATAGGATGGAATTTAGGTAGTTATTGTCCATAAAAAATGAGTTTTAAAGTTTGTATGAATGATAAGAAGAGGTTTCCTTTTATAAGTCACAAGAGGGTCACTATAGGAATTTCTCAAAATATTAAATTAATATAAATTATTTTTATACTAAATGGCACAAAGTAGATTTATTTATAATATATAATGAGTATGGGAATAAATAATCTCATAAAATATTTTTCAGAAAAGTTTAGGTTGCATTTTTTACTCTTATCAATTGTATTTAACCCCTCATCAACCCAATTGAAACTTATTGTGATGAAAAGGATTTTTAGTTTTGAGGGTCTATATATTTATTATAAATGAGAAAAAGGTCAATAATTTGTACATTATTACTGTTATCAACCATATTCTAATAAATAGTACAAATCAAATATTTTAATGAATTTTATATCACATACTGAAAATATTTGTTATAAAATATCATTAATATCAAAATTTAGAACTATTCATTACAATGATTTTTAAAAAATAAATACATCATGTTAAATTTTTAATATATATTTTCATACATAACTACAATGATATGGTCATATTAAAAAGTCATGGATTAAAATATTTATCTCAAATTATTTTACTTTAAATATTTTTTATATCATTTTTTTAATTTTTTCATTAATTGAATAATTAGTGCGTCAGCATTGTGTAAGCATTTAAGATATCTATTTATTAACTAAAAAATAAAAATAAATTACCATAAATAAGATTTATATTTTATATCTAATAATACTATTTTACTCAAACATATCCTCTAGTGATCTCTATGGTAAAAATATTAAATTTAAATAATACAAGAGTGTGACATTTTTTACTTTTCTTTAAATAAAATATTATAATGGTCATAATATCATCAAAACCGAAAAATGTTTATATATTCATCCTTTGGATGACTATGGATTATATATAATAATTAAATAAAATATATGAAAGTGTTTAGTAAATTTTATAGTCCTTATCATATAATTTTTAATCCTGAAATATCTGATTTACCGTTATCTATGGTAAAACAAAATTACTAAGATTACTATTCATATTGACCAAATCTATAATGGCCCAAAAAAATTCTAAAAATTTATTCCTAATATGAAAAAAAATTGAAAATTCAAGAATACATATGGGGAATAATTTAATTTAAAATTTAACAAGAAAAAATAATGAGAAACTACTTTAAAAAACCCCTTTTTAATATAAAATATATTTATTCTAAATTAAAGCATATAACCCGATTTAAAAACAAAGATTTCATTATTTTAAAAACAATTTACTGGTTAGATTTTAAAACTATTCCAAAACATAAATTTATTTTGTAAATAAATAAAAATAACATAATTTTTTCAATAAAAAATAAAAAAATTCTAATAATTAAAAATCATCCATTTTAGAAAATTATAAAAAATTAATAATAAGATAATTTTTATATTATTATTTAAAAAATTAATTTTATTTTTAAAAATAAGTTTTCTAATTTTTAAGTAAATAAATTATATTATTTTCTCAAAAAAAGAAACAAAAATCATTTTTGATGCAAATATATTTTTGAAGAATAAGATGATATGAATAAAAAAATATTTATTATTTAAAAATAGTTAATAAATAAATTATAATTTATTAGAAAAAATATATAATTCATTATTTTTTTAGTACAATTCATTTCTGCCTTCTTAAAGACTATTTTATAACATTTATATTTAAATAATAATAATTAATAGTTCGTTTAAACTATGTGTTGTGTATCTTGATTGCTATCAAACATGGTCATTATTTTTAAAATACCATGATATTTAATTATCTCTATTTAATAAATAACATCCTTTCAATTTTAACTCAAGATTGAAAACCAAATGTTTTGATTTTCAAAATACCTTTGATTGAAATCCCAAAATGTTAGTAGGGATAATAAAACATCCACATGAAAACAGAGAAAAGGGATGTACGTGAGTCATATGAAATAACACAATATTATTTTTCCACATAAGAAAACATAATTTTGTCATTTAATAAGGATAGATAATAAAAAGTACCTTTCAAGGATTGATAGAGAGCGATAGGCTCACAAGAATGTTTTTTTATTAAAGCAATGAAAAGACCTCTTTAACTCGGTAGAAGGAGACCCATTAAATAACTCAAAGGTTGAGTGGACATTTACCACATTTCATGGCTTGTAGGCCTAATATTTTGGCCCAAGGCCCATTCTGTTAATAGTACTTCTACATTACCTGCACTACTATAGTACTGTATAGTACCCGCCGCTGCTACAGTACCCCTGCCGCTGCTATAGTGACCTTCCGCCGCTATAGTGTCTGTCATTGCTACAGTTCCTCTCATGGTAAGAAAAGAAAACAGATAACATTTTTTCAAAACTAATCATCCTAAATTTGAGGAATTATCTTAAAACCTAAATAGATAACTATACATAAGTTTTATGAATATTTTCATCCCTTAATCAATTTCTACCAAAGTCTCATATTTTAAACCGAACATTGTCTATTCAAGATGAATTTTTTTCATGCATAAAGTAGTATAATCAACTAATAATGGGTAAAATAATCCAAAAATTGTTAAAAAACTACTCCTATTGTCTATATATATTAACCAAAATCAAATAGTTAGGACAAGATAGGAAAATTTTGAAAATGGATAATCTATCATATGAAAAAAAACTACTTTAATTTCTGAAAACCGGTAGTAATAACAAATATTCAACTTAAATAATTCAATAAATCCCTTGACATAAAATTACTCAAAATATTCCAGAATATGATTTAATATAGAAATCATAAGTATTTGATCACATAATATTCTATGATTAATAATTTTTTTTCTCAAAAAAACATCTAACACTCTTAATGTTTCATTTCAAAATGTATATGAACCAATAATTTAATCTCTAAGATATGATTATAATTTTCATAAATAACCTAAATCACCATAAATCGACATTAAAAACATATATGCTTCCAAAATATAATTCAACATTTATTTCTCAAATAAATCCTATATTGTTCTGTTTACTTTAATTATGTAAGATTCCCAAAATAGTGAAGGTTTTATAAAATATAAATCATCACATAATCCTAAAATCATATTCAACATCATTTTTATATATAAAATACAACATATTATCCCACATTGAAATAGACATTAATTCTCCAAATATTTTAGATAAATAAAAATATTTTCATTCTAACTAGGAAATATCGTAGGTTAGTGGAAGGAGATGCATACTTATCTCACTTTGGTTATGAGTCCATGCCTTGCGGCTTTTCTAGATTTGATGTGTTTTCGTTCAACCAAAATTTTTTCCATTTTATAAAATTATATTACTATAATATTTATAAAATTCCAAAAAATTCAATAAAAATTTTCAAGAAAAACCTTAATATATTCGACAATAATAAAATGTTTTAACCTAAATGGTTTTCTCATGCCTTTTATTTTTCATCCCAAAAATATAATATATTATAATTACCTCAAAGTCAAAGATCATATAAACCCTAAAAATTATCAATACCTTTAATGTAATGTATACAAAACTAAAATATAATTATTCCTTAAAAAAATTCACATGATAAACTGAAGGGTTACAGATACCTCAAAAATCTATCAATACTCAATAAAAGTCTCCAAAAGTACTCCCATTTTCAAAAGTGTATTAAAAAATTTAAACTTATTATCATCCTTAAGTATACCTTAACTCTTGAATACCTTATATATTGACATATAAATCATTCAGTGTTCTTTATAATCCATCAACCATTCTTTTCAATCTTGTTACTTAATACACATTTCTTAAAAAAAATATGAAGCAAGAAATAAGATTCAAAAATTTCAAAACACGAGCAAAGAAATAATCCATAACGTTCATAAATGATTTGTAGTTTCATCATACTCAACAATTATAGAATTCAGTGTTTCTAAAAAAATATCTTTATGGCCTTTCTGATCCCATTTGGGTTCTTTCCCTCTAGGATATCGATATTCATAGTAAAAATTCCCCCTTATTTAAAAATTTCCACTAATACCTAAAAAATAGTTTCTTTCCCCTTCATAGAGGTAACTTAACACTTCATTTTTCCTTTGTAGATTATTTCATTTTTACATCCCTTAACACATATAAAACATATTCTTGTTTTTTTATGATTTTTTCATGGATGTTTCTTTCCACATTCTTTACACATCGGTCATTGAATATATTTAAATTTATGATCATTATCACCTACTTATTGAATATTTATTTCTATCATATTTGATGAATTTTAAAACATTAAAAGGTCTATGGTGTTAATCATTACTCCAAATAAATTGATATATTAATGACAAGAGTTGTGTAACACCCCAGTTAAATAAATAATATGACATTATTATATTTGTCCATATTTTTGAATAAAATGTTAATATTAATTTAAAGGGAACACTATGCTCGATGGCATACCCAATACGCAACAACGAGTTTCTTGGAAAACTTACGTTGCACTCTAATAATAAAATAATATTATTTTAAATGGTAGATAACACTTAGCTGTTGTAATGGAGAGAATGAACAAAACTTACTACAAAATGATTATATATGTTTGTGAAATATTTTTACTTCTATCCAATAAATGTTAGAGGCTTGAAATGCGAATGAATACAATTTTAAGCATAAATATTCTAATATTCTTAAAAAGGTTCATTAACCACCTTTTGATGGCGAACCCTTTTTAAATACACTTGTTGAAAATTTTATATGTTATATTGGACCAAATAAAATCCTTCTTTATAATCGTGATATCAAAATTTACTTTGTGTAGGTTTTTGTTTTTTTATAAAGTCCTTTTTAATGAATTAGTGAAAAATGTTGTATTTTAATTCAAAACATATTTTTGGTGGATTTTGAAACCTTATCACCTTATCATGTAAATATATAATTTTGGGACCTTTTATATCTGAAAATCATTTTATAATAAAGTGTCCTTTCAAGACATTCCAACAGTGCCCCTCCTCCCTCTTATAAAAGGACCCCACCTCTACCCTCCATACCAACACCTATAAAGCCATTGGATCAGAAAAACTCTGATAATTGTATCTCTCCACATCCCTACCTTAATCATAGAAGCCTTCCCTTAGGCATAAAGCTCTTAAAGAAACCCTTTTGGTTCAAACCAAGAGGAGTTACCCAATTTAAAGGTAAAGTCCTCTCTAATGTTCTTTTGTTTTATTTTTCTTCTCCAACCCCCTAAACTATTTTCATTCCTTTATTTTGTAAAAACACAAGTATCTCCAGTATACTAGGATGTTTTTATGAGAATGGTTCGAGCTACACATACACACACCTCCATCTAATGGTTAAAGAACATATTGTTTCTGTGGATGGCGAATTACGGCCTCACGAAACGATGATTGTTTTATCTTCTCCTACCAACTCTCATGGTGGACATTATGATAGAACTATATTTATTTATGATATATATTATATTTATTTCCTCTATTATTCTTAATTTTACATTTAAAACATACCTTTATGCTTTTCATGCTGTGCAAATGCGATAATTTCATTTGAGGAAGTGTGGCCTACCTCCCCCTCAAGTGATGCGACTCGTTCATGCAATACATGGAATGTATAAAGAATTAAATTAATAATCTAATGTGACTTATATAACATATATATTATAATGTAATTATAATATATATATATATATCTCATTTAGTTTTAATTCCATTATTGGGACAAAGAAATGAAAGTAGCATTCTTGCGTATATACGGCCTACCGTCTCCATGAACGGTGCATTTCATTTTTTATCTCCAAATGTTATGGAATAGTATAAAATGAATATATACTCGATATATATGGTAATTAAATCATTAATACTATTCTAGAGATGGTGTAATTATAACTACATGGACAATTCTTTTCAAATAAGTTCATTTTTGACTCATGTATCGAACATCGGCAAAAAACGACTGATATAAAATCACATAATTAACTAATTGTTATAACTTTATAATATGTGATACGAATTGAATAATAAAATTTAAAGTAGTTCCTTAAGAAATTAGTAATTTACCAATGTTTATTATTCAGGAATATAAAGAAACGAACAATACAAGTCGGACTTGAGGTATGGGATCCTACCTCTCTCTTTCTTTTTAAGTAATATCTTTTTTGCCATTTTTTAAGCTCATATTTCTTATGTTTGGGGATGTTATTTTATATTCCTTATTCTGTAATTTTTTACTTTCATGTTATGAGAAACCCTATTTGATCTCATAAATGCATTTTTGGATGTTTTAAGTGGCGTAGTTAGGCTGCCGAGTTTTCATAAGGGGTTTTTCATCTCACTTTTATTCCCGAGAGATTATGCTACATTTTCCACCATTTCTATTGAGTGGTGTTTGTAATGCCCATTATTCTAATATTTGAGTAATATATGTTCGTTTATGAGTATTTACATCAATGTTTTATATTCCTTCTTTCATGGGGTGTACATTTTGAATGTTACCCCAAGTCGGTAAGGGAACCTTTCACCCTCCTATTTTTAAAAGACTTCTTTTTGTTTTGTCTTTTAATTTACATCTTCTCAATTTGTAATATGTTCTTATATATCCTTATTACTGTAAATTTTAATCCCGAGTGATGAGATACCCTTTATCTCTCTCATCAACTCTTTTTCAAAAATTTGATGTGACGTCGTTAGGCTGTCGAATTTTTACAACAGAACTTCTTAACCCAATTTCGATTTCTTTGGGTTCAACTTGTAGTTATTGAATATGTCATCCTATGAATATGTGTGAATGACCTCTGGATGTTTTACACTTAATATCCACTTATATTGGGTGTATTTATATTTTTCACACATAATTATGAGATTGATTTATCCTTAATTTAAGGATACCTTCTTTATAAGGGATTTCATCTCATTTTACATTTATATTGAGAATTCATTGTTGTTATGCACCAATTCACTCTTATATGGTGTATATACTATCCTTTGGCATATTATATCATGAATACCTTTATTATAATGAAATTATAAATTTCTGATTAAATGATATTCCTCAATTATTTGTATTCAAGTGTCTCTCATTTTGTTAAAGACTCGTTAACAAAAATATCCTTTAAAATGATTTAATAATATATTCTTATAAATATTTCTCATTAATATCCATGTATTTAAAATGGTTTTTAAGAATTTATTTATACAGATATTAATGGTTTAAAATGTTAAAAGTATCAAAGTGGTAAGGGACTTCATCTCAATCTCCTTTCATTGAGGCGTATTTTGTTTTTTACCCAATTTTCTTTTATAAGGTGTATAAACCCCTTTGACTTTTAATTTTATTCAAAAGGAATCTTTTTATATTAAGCGTTTTACTAAACGATAAATGGGAATGTTTTTATGTATGTGGCGACAACGAATTCTCTGCTGCCATGACCATTATTTCAGTTTCGGCTTCCTCTACAATCCATACCCTTTTTTTAAATGAAAAATAAATATCATGTTTTACTTTTCTTTTATTTTGGTATTTAAAATGGTTTTTATAATGTTTTTATTATATCAATGTATTTTTGATATCTTGTGATTGAAATGTGGGAATGTTATGTTTTCTTTTATGCATGTTTTAAGTGATACGATTATGTTATGGTTTGTGGGAATTTTTTATGAAGACGGGTGGTTCCGTGATAAACTAAGGGCGGATGAGACCGTGATGGCTCTCCAATTCATTGGGTAACACGAATGAGTTAAATGCTAAGGTTTCTCCGAAGAGATTCAGGGAATATACTGTGATGGGTATTCCAAACGTAATCATGAGGGTTACTCCCTACATAGGAATGAAAGGAATGCCTCAAGTTACCTTTATGTCTTATGATTTCTATGATTTATTCATAAATCTTATGATTTCATGAGGTATGTTAAAGTGCTTTTGTTTTAAAAGTAAAGTATGATTTCATTGATTCTTATGTATACGTGGACTAGTGTTTTTTCCAAATTTTTGTATCCCTTACTGAGCCTTTTATACTAATCCCATGTTTTTTAAATGTTTTCCGCGGGACTTAAAGGTGAATAGGGTCAGGGATGGGATCAAGGAAAGACATGTTATCTAAAACATTGAACTAAAAATGTTTATTTTGAATATATTTTTTTATTTAATGGAAACTGAGTATAAGTGTCTACTTTGTAATCTTCTGAGATGTAATAGTTATTTCATAATTCTCTAAAACTCTAAACCTGAAAATATCCTCAATGTGAAATATACATTTAATTCAAGATTATGTAATGTTTTAAGGTCGAGTCCTTATAGTTGGTATCAGAGGTCGGTTTAGATAACTTTAGAGGTTAGAGTGTTGTTTAAGCACAAGTGACAAGTTGTGTATAACCACAATGGTTAGTATATTAGATAGAGTCATTGTTATTTTTTAAAGTTGGAATGATTTTGAGATAACTTGGATAATTATATCTTAGTGGTTATCTTCCTCATTAGTACATGATGATTTTTTTAATATACTCACACTGAAATTTTTGGTTTTATTAAATGGATGGATCTAGCATGAACCAAAGTGACAATGGGTTTGAAGGAAATGGTGGCGGTTCTTTGATTAAGAGACTGGATGCAATGGGGGGTTCAATGAGGAATCTTGTGGTTATTCTAAACCAACTGTCAAGGAGTCATGATTGACCACTTGAACCTTGGTGAGTTCTCTGATGCATCATGTACAAGATAACCAACTCGATGTGGATGTTCAAGTAATAATTATAAAGGTAACCATTAGGGTTTATATGATCCTTACTTTTGAGGTAATTATGGGTAACTATATGATGGAAGATGAAAGGCATGAGGTAAAATTGAGGTTAAATTATGTTATGGTTATTTTTTAGGATTTTATCTCTTTTTGGGGAATGTTTTAAGAATTATATAGGTTTGGAAAAATGGACAACATGCAAACCCTGTGACAACCCGTCGCGTCGGACCAAGCTACGGGAATCGAACCCACAACCAAAGTGCCACTATTATTTATCACCTACCACTGGATTATGTGAAGTCCCTGGTTAGTATGACAAATTCTTTTTAGTTAGACGATTTAATGAATCAAGAATAAGTTGATTTTAGGTTATCCATGGAAACTATTGACTTATCATGGAGGATATGTGATTAGGCTAATTACTTTTCAGTATGAGACTTTAAGTGTAACTGATGTTCTTTGGAGATAAATGTTAAGATTTACCTTGGAAGACTATGCAATTAAATCCTTCAGATATTTGGGTTTCAATCTATGTTTGGTTAATTTTTTATGCACATTAAGGGAAATTTTTTATTGAATGGTCTTTGTTGAACTTTGGGTTGTTTGACAAATTTTGGAGATTAAGAGTAGTTTTACTTCTTGTGAAAGATTATCTTTTTTGGGGATTATCTGATCTTATACAAACAAATTTGGTTTTTGATAAGGTCTAAAGACATGGGAAATATATAGTTCATCTTTTGTGAGTTATGTGATTCTATCAAAGCTTATTATAGTGCTCTTAATGTGAACAAGTCATCCTGAATACTCATTGTTTGGAGATAATATGAGTTTGTGTTGGAAATCTAGTAAAGAATGAAGCCTACATGACAAGTAAGTTTGTTTCCTTAAGTTTTGGTTAAGCTCATATATAAATTCCTCAATGAAAAGTAACATAAAACAAAAATGTTTTCTCTTTAATTTTTCCTACTGGGAAATCAAATACCGTTTAACCCATCACAAGTTTGTGATTTTCTGGTGGTTAACATTCTCCTAAACATGTTTTCTATCACTCTCCATCAGAATATTACCCTTTTTTTTTTCTTCCATATCCATGTTTTCATGGAATCCTAGTATGGGTTAACTCGTGTGACCTTTGTGATAGTTTTACCAACTCTTGTTTTGATGTGGGACTTTCAATTAATTTTCCGAGCCCAATTTTAAACTTGCAAGAATGCAATTACCAAAAGGGGGGAAGGATTTAACACCCAAGGTAAATAATGAATATGAAATTTTTATATTTATCCATATTTGTGAATAAAATGTTAATATTAATTTAAAGGGAACTCTATGCTCGATGGAGTACCCAATATGCAACAACGAGTTTCTTGAAAATCTTACGTTGCACTCCAATAAAAAAATATTATTATTTTAAATGGTAGTTAATGCATAGCCTTTGAAATTATGGGAATGAACAGAACTTACTAAAAAATGATTATATATTTTTATCATATATATTTACTTTTATCAAATAAATGTTAGAGGCTTAAAATGCGAATGAATCCTATTTTAAGCGTAAATATTCAAATATTCTTTAAAAGGTTGATTAATCATCTTTTGATGGCGAACCCTTTTTAAATCCACTTGTTGAAAATTTTATATGATATATTAGACCAAATAAAATCCTTCTTTAGAATAAAGATATCAAAATTTACTTTGTGTAGGTTTTTGTTATTTTTTTTGATAAAGTCCATTTTTATTAAATAAGTGAAATATGTTGTATTTCAATTCAAAACCTCTTTTTAATCTAATTTATTTATATTATTAGATCATCTTTTGAATTGGTTTTAAAGTGAAATTAGAATATATTTTTACCATTTAATCCAATGGTGGTCAATGGAATTAATTTCACTTTGAAATTTGACTTAAACTAGTGTCAATCTTTTAATAGATATTATTTCTTAAAAATGCGCTATTTGTTTTGAAAGAATTAATTAATTATTAAATTAATTAATGCAACTTATATGTTTTGAATTTTTTAAAATATACATCATTTTTGAATTCATAATATCAAATATATCTTAGGGTGAATGTTTTGTATTTTTCTGAAAAACTTCAATTTTTGATGAATAGTGAAACCACTAAGTGGTAGTTAAAAAACAGATTTTTCATTTAAATGGAACTTTACCACTTCTGTGATTTGAATTTCAAAAATCCTACATACATGGTTTTCATTAGGATTTAAAATGTGGTTCAATGGGATTAAATTAATTTTTTTGTGAACAGTAACTTTTAAGATTTATTAATCGTGATTAAAGGTAATTAGTGTAATTTAAGGTAAAAATAATGTTATAATAATATGAAATTACCATGAAAGATGTCCTACCCTTATTGGATGAGTCATGGAAGACCAAGAAAATCCATGGGTCAACTTGGGGACCCTATGGAGCCACTTGGTAGGAAAATTACATTAATAACTTTTTATTTAAAGTTAAAATAAAAATGTCACAAACATGTATTGTTTTAATAAAACAATTTTTACATGGGGTTATACAAGTCATATTTTTTACTATAAATATTCATTAGAAAGATAAAAATATTTCCTACCTCGTGATATTTCTTTTATAATTTTTAGACATTAAATAAATTAATTTATTTATGACACCATGATGATGCAGCAATTACCTCATTAATGAACGATTTAAATGAAATAAAAATATAATGTAATATCTAAGACTTACACTTGTCAAAAACCTATTGTATGGGTGTATTTCGAACCCTTTTCACCTTATTCTATAAATATATAATTTGGGGACCTTTGATATCCGAAAATAATTTTATAATAAAATATCTTTTCAAGACTTTCCAAGAGTGCCCCTCCTCCCTCTTATAAAAGGCCCCCACCTCTACCCTCCTCACCCACACCTCTCAAGCCATTGGCTCGTCCAAACTCTGATAATTTTATCTCTAAAAATCCTTAAAGTCATCATAGAATCCTTCCCTTAGTCATAAATCTCTTCAAGAAATCCTTTTGGTTCAAACCAATGGGAGTTACCCGATTTAAAGGTAAAATCATCTCTAATGTTCTTTTGTTTTTTTTTCTTCTCCAACACCCTAAACTATTTTTATTCATTTATTTTTTAACAACACCATTATCTAAAATATACTAGGATGTTGTTATGATAAGGTTTCGATATACACTTACTCACACCTCTGTCTAATGGTTAAAGAACATATTGTTTCTTTGGCTGGCGAATTACTGCTTCACGAAATGATGATTGTTCTATCTTCTCCTACCACCTATAATGGTGGCCATTATGATGGAACCACATTTATTTACAATATATATTATATTGTTTTCTTCTATATTCTTCTGTATTTAACATTTGAAAAATAACTTTGTGCTTTTCATGTTGTGGAAATGTGATAATTTCATTTGAGGAAGTGTGGACTACCACCCCCTCAAGTGATGCGACTCGTTCATGCAATACATGGAATGTATAAAGAATGATATTAATGAACTAATGTGACATATATAACATATATATTATACTGGAATTATAATATATATTTATATTTATCATTTAGTTTTAATTCCATTAATGGGACAAAGAAATGAAAGTAGCGTTCATGCGTACGTACAACCTACTGTATCCATGAACGGTGCATTTCATTTTTTATCTCCAAATGTTATGGAATAGTATAAAATGAATATATACTAGATATATATGATATTTAAATCATTAATACTATTCTTTAGATTGTTTAATTATAACTACATGGAAAATTCTTTTCAAACAAGTTCATTTTTGACTCATGTACCGAACATTGACAAAAAAACGTCTGATATGAACTCACATAATTAACTAATTATTATAAAATTATAATATGTGATATGAATTGAATAATAAACATTAAAGGAGGTCTTTAAGAATTTAGAAATTGGACAAAGATTATTATTCAGGAATATAATGAAATGAAAAAGAAAAGTCAAACTTGAGGTAAGGGATCCTGCCTCTCTCTTTTTTTTTAAGTAGTCTCTTTTATGTCATTTTTTAAGCACATATTTCTTATGTTTGGGGATGTTCTTTTATATTATTAATTCTGTAAGTTTTACGTTTATATTATGAGAAACCCTATTTGATCTCATAAATCCATTTTTATAAGTATTAAATGGCACCGTTAGGCTGCCGAGTTTTCGTAAGGGGTTTTTCATCTCACTTTTATTCCCATGAGATTTATGCTACATTTTACACTATTTCCTTTGAGTGGTGTTTGTACATCACATTATTCTACTGTTTTTGTAATGTACTTTTGTTTATGAGTATTTACATCAATGTTTTATAGTCCTTATTTCATGGGGTGTACGTTTTGAAAGTTACCCCAAGTCCGTAAGGGAACCTTTCACCCTCCGATTTTTAAAAGACTTTTTTTGTTTTGTCTTTTAATTTACATATTATTATGTTGGGATATGTTCTTATATATCCTTATTGCTTTAAATTTTATTTCCAAGTGATGAGATACCCTTTATCTCTCTCATCAAATCTTTTTATAAAATTTGATGTGACGCCATTAGGTTGTCGAATTTTTACAAGGGAACTTCTTAACCCAATTTCGATTTCATTGGGTTCAACTTGCAGTTATTTAATATGTCCTCCTATGAATATGTGTGAATGACCCCTGGTTTTTTTAAACTTAATATCCACTTATATTGGGTGTATTTATATTTTTCACACATAATTATGAGATTTATTTATCCTTAATTTAAGGATACCTTATTTATAAGGGATTTCATCTCATTTTACATCTCTATTGATATTTCGTTGTTCTTATTCACCAATTCACCCCTATATGGTGTATATACTGTCCTTTGGAATATTATATCATGAATCCCTTTATTCTCATGATATTATAAATTTCTGATTAAATGTTATTCCTCAATTATTTTTATTCAAGTGTCCCTCATTTTGTTAAAAATACTTTAACTAAAATATGGTTTAAAATGTTTTAATGATTTATTCTTAAAAATATTTCTCATTAATATCCATGTTTTCATAATGGTATTTAAGGATTTATTTATATTGATATTAATGATTTAAAATGTTAAAATCTTCAAAGTGGTAAGGTAATTTGTCTCAACCTCCTTTCATTGAGGCATATTTTGTTTTATACACAATTTTCTTTTATATGGTGTATAAACCCCTTTGACTTTTACTTTTATTCAAAATGAATCTTTTTATATGAATCATTTTACTAAAAGACAAATGGGAATGTTTTTACGTATGCGGCGACAATGAATTCTCCGCCTCCATGACCATTATTTGAGTTTCGGCTTCCTCTACAAGCCATACCTTTTTTTAAATGATAAATAAATACCATGTTTTACTTTTATTTTATTTTGGTATTGAAAATGATTTTGATAATGTTATGATTATATCAATGTTTTTTTGATATCTTGTGATTTAAATGTGGGAATGTTATGTTTCCTTTATGCATGTTTTATGTGATATGATTATGTTATAGTTCTTGGGAATTGTTTATGAAAACGGTTGGTTCCGTGATAAACTAAGTGCCGGTGAGCCCGTGATAGCTCTACAAAGCATTGGGTGACGCGAACGAGTTAAACACTAAGGTTTATCCGAAGATATTTAGGTAATATACTATGATGGGTATTCCAAATGTAACCATGAGGGTTACTCCCTGCGTAAGAATGTAATGAATGCCTCAAGTTACCATTACATCCTATTATTTCTATGAGTTATTCATAAATCTTATGACTTCGTGAGGTATGTTAAAGTGCTTATGTTTTAAAAGTAAAGTTTGATTTCATTGATTCTTATGTATACATGGACTAGGGTTTTTTTCAATATTTTTATATCCTTTACTGAGCCTTTTATACTCATCCCGAGTTTTGGAAATGTTTTCCACAGGGATGGAAGGTGAATAGGGTCAAGGATGGGATCAAGGAAAGACATGTTATCTAAAACAGGGAACTAGAAAAGTTTATTTTTATGATTTTATTTGTTTTATGGAAATTGAGTAGAAGTGTATACTTTGTAATCTTGTGAGATGTAATAGTTAGGTCCTAAATCTCTATAACTCTAAACCTGAATACATCCTCAATGTGAATTATTCATTTAATTCTAGATTATATAATGTTTTAAGGCCCAGTCCTTATAAGTTGTCTCTATATATCCAATTATTTTCAGTTTATCATTCAAAACACTACCATATTTTCATTCATATAAATTGTTATTTTGGTTCATACAGGACCCAACCATTTATTGAATCCAAATAAGTTATTGTGATAATATCAACAAAATCCTAATACATCATCTTAAAATAAGGATAAACACTAAGGTATACTTTTTTATTTTTTCTCAAACTCTACAAATTTAACAAAAATAACAATGATTCTCCCTAACTTTCTAACAATTTTAGTAATAGATGTATATTAAATTTTTCTCCAATAAAATAAAATCCCCCGATTTAATTCAACATTCTCTCTAATAATAACTATATAGACCTGACCTTAATCATTAAATAATCAAGTTATTATAAACTAAAAATTACTTTCTTTCCCCTAATATATTTAATTTTATATTTTTATATAATGAAACCATAAATCATAAATAAAAATATCAGATATTTTAGTGTGTAAAATTCTATTCATTATCCATTTTACCTACTAAAGAAATCATTTAGAATAAAACATTATTTGTTATCATGAAAAATTATCCTGACAGTCAAATGTAAATATTCATTTTCTTTAGCAATCCTTAAAAATATTTTACAAAATTTTAAAATTTGGGATGAATATAAAATCTATGTACGATACATGAAATTAATAAAGAAACCATTAGTCCTAGAATACATATGAAAATTTTCTTTTCTAAAAATTGAATTTGGGTTTAAAATAAACATTTTCATAACCAAAAAATTAACTTCTATTATAATTTATTTTCATAAAATATTTTTTAAGAAGTACTAAATGAAAAATTAAATCTGTAATGGTTTCATTGAAATAGGATAAACTCATTTTTTTGAATGTTATAACCTTCACCCTTAAGAAGTAACATATACATTTCTTTAAATATAAGCTCAATAACATACCTTCTGAAAAAAATGACGTTTCTATAAAAATCACAGAAAGAGTAAAAAAATCATGTAGGTAATGATAGGAACCATTTTCAAATTATTCAAAAACATAGCTTAACTATCATAGATACAAGTTAAATAACCATAATGGTTATACTTTAAATAATCATCATGGTTATATATAGAGTAACCATCACAATTAAACTAAAAATAACCATTATAGTTATACTTGGAATAACCATCACATTATATTCCAATAATATCTTATAAGAATCATAATTTTTTTTAACTATTTTTCTTTACCTAATGAATGAGAGATATAAAATGGGATCACCCACCTTTGACTGATAATAAAACCACCTTTCACCATAAAAAATTACCAATAACCATAACATAATACATAAAATATCACATCGAAAAATATTTTTTTCATAATATGATTTTTTAGATATTAATATATCCCTTAAATTATAAAACTAATTTTAAAAATAACCAAAACACGGGAAAGGGTTGTTTTTCTTTTGTGAAAACATTAATTCTTATAACAGATACTAAAATCAAATAATGGTTATGACAGTAAAAAATCTCATTTTCATTATATATACTAAAATATAACATTCCATTTTTTATTTTCATAATGGATTTCAAAACAATCCTTAAAATGTGACATTTTAAAGAATTATAATAAAATTAAAAATAAATATAAAAGTTCATTTTAAATTCATATTTTTCATAAATATATCCATAATAAATAACTTTTGAAAATCTAAAAACTACACACATAATAAAGAAATAATTTTCATTGTAAATAACCATTAAAAATTATATAGGACTCAACAAAATGATAATTCATTAAACTGATAAATTTTATTCATTTCATATATGTTAGAAAATACATTCCTTTCACATTGGTAAAAATATTTCCATGGGTAATTTAGAAGAGGATTTAAAAAAAGAAAATTACCATAAGTCCAACTCATCATGTACATTCATCATCTTCTTGAATAATAAAATTAGAATTATTATTTATATTATTAACTATTTTTTCAATTTTGTTATTTCATTTATATCACTTATTACCATGGTAAATAAAATTACCTAATCATTTATGTTTTTGTTGGACATGTTGGAAATATTCATTTTATTATTCCAAAATGGATTTGATTTTTCGACTATTTTCAAATAGATAGACATTTAATAAAATATATAATAAAGTTATTTATATAATTATAATATTTATACATCTTTTATACTTTAAAAACCTATCAATAATGTTTGTTATGATAAATAAACTATTTTACAATCCTGGAGGTCGTAGGTCATAAACATGCATGAGTAACATTTTCATTTTTTCAATGATCATTATGGAAAAGGGTAGGCATCATTTTATCTATTAATAATGATTATAATATCATAAATATAATATTTATTCTTGAATTATAATTATATATATCATCTATGAGATTTTGTGATGAAAAATGAATAAGATAACTTTGTGGATATGGTAGTCCACATGTATGCACGCATGGCGTTTTCATTTATCACAGATTGAATTGTATGAAATTAAATGATAAATTATCTATTTAGAATAATAAATACTTTTATAACATATTATATACATATTAATTCCATCATAATAACTATTCATAAGAGATGTTGATGGAAAATAGATCACATCGTTTCTGGAGGCGATAGTTATCTACACATGAATGTCGTCTTTGTTTCCCATTTGATGGAAGAAGAGATGGATATAGGTTGTTATATTAACCTAAAAAGCCTCATTATATGTAATATAATTTATTTATAATATAATTATTGTTTTATAAGAGTTTAAGGAGTTGGAATAAGAAATAACACTAAAACATGCGGTTAAAAACTATACCACTTCATTGGAAAGTCTCATTTGATTATCACATTAAGCACTCTAGAGTGAGTATTATCCCTATAAAAACTATAATGATGGTAGATATTTTTTAAAGGTATTTGGGTAGTTATTGGCCCAAATATTTGTCTTCATGTGTGTAGTTATGAGAATAATATTTCCCCTTTTATAAGAGGTATAAGGGGCACTATTATAGTTTCTCAAATTAGAAAATTGATATAAATTTATTTTTAATTCAAAATGGCTCTAAACTAATTTATTTTGATTATATGGTGATTATGGGAAGAAATAATTTTATATAATAAAAATTTTATATGTTAAGATCACATTATTACCTATATGATTTGGTTTTATCCCCTTATTAACCCTTTTCAAACGTACCATGAAAATAAGAAATTTTATTATTTGAGGGTAAAATTATAAACTATAAATTGAAAAAACTACCAAAAATGGAAATTTTTTGATATTATAATCCACATCCTTATCAATTGATATAATATAATATTTTTAAGAATTTTATATTTTTTAATAAATTATAATTTATTATAAAATATCATTAATGTCAATTTTTAGAACTTGTAATTATTTAATTTGAATAACATCAAGATTAAAAGTAAAATTCAAAAAAAAAAATATCCCTAATATGAAGTTTTCATATATGAAATTTTTGGATCACATTATTTATCACTAATTATTTTACATTTAATATTTTTAATATCATTTATTTTAGTTTTTCTATTTAATGAATAATTACTTTATTAGAATTGTTTAATCATTTAATTTAATCATTTATTCAATAAAAATTTAAGTTATATTAAAATTATAAAGAAAAATATATTATATTTCTAAATACTTTTCATAATATAATATACCCTTTGTTAATATCTTTGGTAAAAAAGTTGTGGTTAGTGGAAAAAAGAGTGTGTCATTTTTTACTTTTCCTGAAATAAAATATTATAAAGGTCATAATCACCTACAAATATAAAGAGGTCATATATTAGAAAATTTCATCATTATGGATCATATATAATCATAAAATAAAATTTCATCAAGTATTAGGGTAATTTTATAGTACTTATCATATAATTTTTAATCTTTAAATAACTGATTCAACATTTACTGTTGAAACAAATTACTAAGGTTATTGTTCATATTGGATAATAATAAAGGTGACCTATATTACAAACATGGACCCATATATTAAAAATATGGAAATAGTTTTAAAATATTGAAAAAATATAAGTGGAAGAATTTAGATTAATATTTAACTAGTATAACGAAAAGAAAAATATTTTTCCATAAAAATATCTATTTTAAATATAAAATATCTTTATACTAAATTATAGAATAAAAAAATTTCAAAAATGATAATTGGAATCTTTTAAATAAAAATAATCTAATTAATTTTAAAAACAAATTGGAAACATAATTTTTTGTTGTGAATAATTAAATATAATATACAATTTTCAATAAATATGAACATTTTTCTATATTCATTGAAAATCAATATGTTTAGAAAATTATCAACATTCATAATAAGATAATTTGGACATTAATATTTCAAAAATAAGTATCCTTTTATCAAATACATTTTCTAAAATTTACATAAATTAATTATATTATTTTCTCATACAAAATCATTTTTTGAAGAAATTTTATTTTTTGAAAAATAAAACAAAATTATGAAAAATATATTTATTATTTACAAATAATTAATCAATACATTAAAATTTAGTAGGAAATTTATATATTCCAAAAAAAATTCAATACTATTCATTACCCATAATTTAATGCTGAGGCTATAATGGTCACATTTAAATAACAATAATTCATCATTTTTTTAAACTCGTTGTTGAAAATATTGTATGAAATCGAACACATCATTTATTCATAAAATCTTAGGATATAAGATCAAAATTATTTTATAACATATTCTTTGAAAAAACATACAATGTTAAACTTTATTGAAAAAATAAAATAATTTATAGAACCCATGAAATGGTTTATTAAAGGTACTAAGTACACAACTTAATTTTTCTATATGATTAATTTTACTTCATATATGAATGGGTATGATGAATATAAATAACAATAACATAAAATGTTTTTGAAAAAACCTTTACAAAATCAAGTGATGTCAATAAATATTTTTAACTACCTTTAGATTGTGAAGAAATACAACTTGGTTGAGACATGTTCTAAGATTTGTATAAGAGTTGGTGATTCACATCCAAGACAAATCACTAGTGTTTGATCAATTAGATGATGTAAGAGGTTTACAAAAGAGATGAGTTTGGGTGAATATTTTTTTATGAAATTTAGGATAGATGTAATATTTTTCTAATATCATTTGGGGAAGTCTACTTTGATGTTACTAGTATATATATCTTATAGCCTCAAAGAAAATATGACCCTATAACTAAAATTAGGTTCTTTTATATAATTATTATGGTTATTTGTTCATGTTTTTCTAGACAAATCCTTTGAAGAGAATTCATTAATGGCCTTAGTTCAATTAGAAATCTCATTCCCATCAATGTGTGATTTTTATATGAATGGATTTTATCACCCACATTTAGATATAGTTGGAGTATCATGAATGATATTCATATTAAATATTCAATTAATAAAAATTCTTATTATAGATTTAATCCACATGGTTGACTTGGTGTTTATGATACACAGGAATTAGTGAACCAATAAGATGGGGGTGAATCATTAATTACATATTACATATTCTATTAAATTTAAGGTAACCTATATAAAATTTAAAATTCTTGATCCAATCATGTAATAAAACTCAATCATACTCAATTTAATTAAAGTAAATATGAATGAAATTCACATCATTTTTTCGTTGATCATACCCAATGAAGTTACCTACTACTTACTATGGTTTAGATGTACTGGTCATATATTTTCCACTATAATAAAGTAACAATTTCAATATTTTGGGATGGTATTATTCTTTACCCAAAAGTATATGAAAAACTTATGTATTCAAAAAAATATTATTTTATTGGTTTCCACTAGTTTCATGATATAATCCTTCCACTGATCATTTTTAATAGAAAAAAAACTACTACTCACAAAGTTCATTCTCTAGGACACAGATGACCAGATCTTATATCACCCAATTCTATAAATTATATACTTCTTAACTATGTGGTATCCTTATTTTAACTAGGGTATCATTTAAATAATATAGTATGGTCTCATGAGAATATTACTGTCTAAAACCTGAGAAAATAAACAACGATTCATTATATAAAGTCTGACCATATTTATAGTTGGATTTACTAAAAAATATTTGGAACATAAGATTTAATTTATAATTCCCAATAACAAAATTGTGACATTAAAAACCTTAAATATCTCATGGATATATCATATTTTGACACATTGAAAACTCACACAAAATTAAGCACCAACAGTCTCCATAAATTCTCCAAAACCTGACTTGAATCATGAACATTACTTTGAAAAATTGAATGTTAAGATCAACATCTTCATAATGGTTGTGGATTAATAATTTTTATATTAAGTCACCTGAATGATTCTAGTGAATATACTTCCATATAGTTCAATTTTACTGTGTTCTAATTATGCCCCTAGTTCAGCTATTCTCAAACTTCTACAACGTCCAGTACATGGAATTATTTTTACATGAATCTTTTTCTTCTATAGATCTGGATATGTTTCACCAAAAAAATTAAAAATTTATTTTTATACATTTTATTTTAAACAAGTCAACTAATGATCATAATATTTTCTATTTATCTCATCTATAATCATGATTATTATTCCGTTAATGTGATGCTTATAACTTCGAAGTGGAGGACATGTGTCGTCTCGTTGAACTTACAAATTACCCTATAGTAAAACTCTATATCACAAATCCTTAATTAAATTCCAATCATTCAGACCTATATCCTTCTATTGTGTTATACATTTGATAAATTTATAGTCCCCCAATATTTTTCTTCTTGAAAAATCATCTCAATTAATGGATTATCATTCATAGAATTTATAGAATTATATAGACTCAATTATCTTAACACAAAAACTATTATATCCTTAATAAAAAATCTACTAAAAATAGTTAGTAACAATATTAAATGAAATTATAATTCTAGGAAAAATTGAATTTCCTCCACTGCATTTTCTAGAAACACAAATAATTTCTATAATTAATACATTTTCTTTTTATCCAAATCGCATCCTTTCCCAAGGAGAAAATCCCAAACACCAAACTACTGGATAAGTAATTTATTTATATAATTTCATCTATCAATGATAAAAAAATATTTTTACAAGGGATTTTGATGTATTCCTAATCAATTAATACAATTTTATTTTTCCCCCACTTTTAAATAAGAACTATATCATCAAATTATTAGATGATAGATAAGTTTGTAGTCTTTAATTTAAAATAGTGATGCCAAACACCCCCTAATTTAAAACATAATCCATGGAATAGTGGAGAAATTTATAATATATTTTGTTTAGTGATACTGTATGAAAATAAGTTTTATCAAAATAAATATCTTTAAAAACATTTAAAGTCAACTTATTAATTATTTGATATATTAATAAAAAGTTTGATGTTCATTTAACATACATTAAAATTAATTTAGTATATGTTACTTTTGACTCATTTTCACCACTCTAATATAAGGCGCACAATTTGAAAACATATATAATTTTTGTAGAAGATATAGTTAAATTGAATTAATAGATGAATGAATTATGAATTTCTCTTTAATTAAAAATTTTAATGGACATATCTTTTTTTATATTCTCACTAACTGAGATAGGAGTAGAAACATATTTTTAATATTCCTTTTCAAACCTCCTCAATAGCTTATTATAATAATTTTACTTTTAAAAGAATACATAAATTCTTTTTTGTATGACTTTTATCTTCGAAAATAAATTTATCTTTCTAGGAATATATATTTCAATAGACTCTTTCTTTTTCTATAAGAACTACTTACATGATTGACCACTATCACAAATAATGATTATATCATCAAAATAGGAAATTTTTATTAGACTTATAAAACTTTAATCCCTCACATATAAGTACCAAAAATCAATTCCTTAATAAATTTTCAATATATTTAGAAAACTATGAATATTATAATACAAATCATGATGGGTAAACTTTGACGCATATAAAGATTTTTTGAGATTACAAACCATACATCCATACTTACTAAATTTTATTCCTTTTAGTTTTTCAATATAAACACATTCTTAAAATTCTATATTCATGAATGTTTAATTTACATATATTTAGTAGTCTATGAATCTTTGATGAGACAAAATAATTAGAGAAATTGAAAAGGTTGCAATCCTTTCAATGGGGTTGAGGTTTATAATAAATCAACACCATTAACCTGATAATATAATGTAAAAATTAACTTTAATTTATCTTATAAAACACCTCCATTTTTATTTATAATATTCCTAGATACCCATTTAGTTTTGATAATATTCTTTTGTTCAGGTCTTGTAAAAAATTCCAAGAAGTCATTCTTTTGT
Source organism: Viscum album (assembly GCA_963277665.1). Lineage (NCBI taxonomy): Eukaryota > Viridiplantae > Streptophyta > Magnoliopsida > Santalales > Viscaceae > Viscum > Viscum album. Next base: position 1,359,788,608 of record OY728141.1, on the reverse strand, counting down.
ATTTGGTCTTATTCATCATTCATGTATTTTGACCATTATTATTTATCAACTAATTTTTTTACTAAATGAGGACCAACTAAAGAGAAAAGTGTTATTTGATTCTCTGTTACCAGATTTCTCTGTACATGAACTAGAGATTCACAGTGTCTGGTGATATTAATAGGTTCAAACTAATTCTATAATTTCAAAATACATGATTGTTTATTTATAATAGAACCTTTTTAATTACTTGAATCATTGAGACATGTTATTTATTTTATAATTTTTAATTTATTACTCTTAAATAGTTAGTTTGGATGATATTTTTAATTCATCATTTAGTTCATGAAATTAACTATTTTATTCTTCCTTTAAATGAATGTTTTTCAACCACTTTAGCATCACTTGATTCAACTATATTTTTTGTAATCATTTATTACAAAAATATTAACATATTTATTGGTTTTTAATGAAATAAAATTCCTCTTTCAATTTTTTCATTAATGTTTCCTATGTTTGTATTTCTTAACTTATTTAGGCATGCACTTCCAAACACCTTAAATTACATTGATGATGGTATCTTGTTGTACCACATTTAACAGTGGTAATTCTATCATCAGATGATAGTATATATAGCATCCCGCCTTTTTATCACATAAACTTTCATTACATTTTACAAAAAATGAGGATCTTTAAGGTTTAGTGTCTTGGAAACCAAGAACTTAAAACATGAAAACATAAAACATTCTTCTTAAACACTTTAAAGGCTTCTCCTCATGTTCATCCTAGGTTCATTACTGCATCTCATAACCTAGGGACTTACATCAAAAGAAAGGGCGAGCAGAAGGTCCAGTAAAGGAAACAAGAGAAACATTTTACATGTGAACTTGACAAACTTCAATAAGGTCATGATAAGAACTTTAAGGCATGAGAAAGAAATCATGAGGCATATCATAATAAAAATAACATTTTTAATAACTTTAAGATGTGGCTGAAACATTTAATATTTACAATCATTTCGTTTCACCAAGGTCTATCCCCAAGGTGTCATTATAAATTACCAAGGTTATTCACCAAGATATCAGTCTAAAAAGTCATCTCTAGAGATTAAGTCTTTACCCAATGCATTGGAGCGCTATCTGGGCGCACCATTGACATGTCTTTATTATCATTTGAGACACATATATCATCATCAATAATTTCATGAACAACCCATATAGCATAAAATAAATGGGATTCATTTCATAATCATAACGTTTTAAAAACTGCTTTAATGACATGATCATTATGTCACTTTAATCCCACGGAAAGTGAAAGCGGGTTTCATGTATGTAAATACCAGAATTTAAAATAGAAAATTTTGATATATATGTGAATACCCCTATATAAATAAGATATTTGAGTATTCACATAATAATGTAAAAAATTTTGAGAAAAAGAGAGAGGCATTTTGAGACGAAAATTCTGCAGCATAACGGCTATGTTACAAGGTTTTAGAAAACATTGAAAAGAGAGGGGACATGGGTCACCCACTCATAAATGATCCATAAAATAGTGGAGGGATAGAATATGAAGAATATATGAACATGGTAATGAAATTTTAAAGATGTACCATATGAAATGAAGAACATGAAAGGAAGACAAAAATAAGATTTCTCTTATGAAAATTCGGTAGCCTAACGACGTCACTTAAACTTCAAAAAAATGAATTGACGAGATAAAATAGGGTATCTCATCATATGAACATAAAAGATCAGTATGATAGATATAGATATCATACCCCAACATAATAAAGAGGAACTTGAACGACTTTACATGAAAGTAGATCTTGAAAACGAGAAGGGTGAAAGAACCCCTTAGAAATTCGGCAGCCTAATGGCGCCACTTAAAACTTAAAAATACTAAATTGAAGAGATCAAATAGGGTATCTCATAATATGAACATAAAATATCAGTATTATATATTTAGAGATCATTCCCCAACATAATAAAAAGTAACTTGCAAGACTTGACATGGAATTAGAACTTTGAAAAGGGAGAAAGGTGAAAGAACCACTTAAAAATTCGGCAGCCTAACGGCGCCACTTAAAACATCATAAAACGAAATAATGAGAGTAAAAGGGGATCTATCATTATATTAACATGAAAAGGGCATTAATAGGAGTATAAAAGAACATCCTTTAACATAAGAACCTGGAGCATAAAATAAATTACATAAAAGAGATTTCTTGAAAAGAAAGAGAGAGGTCGGATCCCTTACCTTAAAACGTAACTCTTAAAACTAAAAGGTTTGGACCTTGAGGGCTTGGGGGAACCTTGGGAGGACTACTTGGGAAGTAAGAAGACCAGAACTTAGTTGGGAGAGGGTTGGGAGTGAAAACTAAAGGAGGAAATGGTGGGTATTTATAGGGAAAGTGAGGGGACAAGGCATTAATCGCATAGGGACACCTCACAAGTGTTTTTCTCAAAACCATGTGATCTCCCATGGAATTTACCATGGAGTTAGTCCAATTGGGGCCCCCAATACAATAATTCATCACATTTGTCCGGAAAACCCTTAAAATATCTCATGACATCAGCATTACATAGTTATGATGTCATTAAACATACTGAAACCCTAAAACTGCATTTTTACTATTCACTGAAAAATTCATCTTTCTCAGAAAAATCCCAAAAGTTTCACCTTAACCGAATATCGATTCTCTAATTACATTTATGAATTCCATTTTATAAAAATAATTTTCTAAATATTTTTAATTTAATTTTTAAATAAAAACACTATTCATCGAGAATTCATTTTTTTCAGAAAAATCCCCAAAAATTACCATAACATAATATCGATGCTCTGAGTTCAAAAATAAAGTCCATTTAAAAAAAATTCTAATTATTTTTAATTAAAATTTTAATTAAAAAACACTATTCACCCGAAAAAACTAATACTTGACTAATAATTTATGAAACCATTATTTACCCATTCTATTGAATCTCATTACTTAATCAAGGTGTCTAAATTATATTAAAACTTTCTTTAAGTGAGATTACTAATTCATTTGGACACATTACTAATCCTAATCATAAAATCAGTATTCATAATTTACTATTCATCAAAAATTATGTTGACCTTATTAGAATCTAAATTTCTACTAGACAAAATTGTAGAAGACCATTTTTTGAAAATCATTACACATTTTTATTTATTTAAGGTTTACATAAACATTTTTAAAATATACTTTCTCTAAAATTCATCAAAAATATGCACACTATATTTATCTGGACATTTGAAAATTCATAAACTTCATCATAAAAAGAAATCAAAAAAAATTATTTAAAACACAGGGTTACACAAGGCAGTTATGGTCTCTTTACATAGCCCCTTATCGCACTAGCATAGGACCTAAGTGTAAGGTGTGCTAAGGTGAGAGAATCGGAGGGAGGCTCGGCCAACATCGCACGAGTAGTAATTTCTATCTGTTTGAACTTCTCGCAAAGGCGATTCCGTTCTAGCTTCACACGATGAAGTTCGGCTTGGGTTTGGTCCAGAGCAAAGGCCAATGGTGCTACCTCCTTCCCAAGTTCTGTTAGATGGGCTTAGATCGGTCCAAGACTACTGGGTGAGGCCATCGAATCTTTTTTCTATATTAATTAACCAAGATTACTTGTATTTAGAGTCAATAATCAAAATGTTTAGTTCCCAGTGGTCATATTGACCAATGGTCATATAACAGTCAAAACCCAACAGTCTCATTTTAATTATACTCATGTTATCAAATGAAACAGTTTTGTTGAGTATCAAAAATAAAATAACATACAATATTAGGAAACAAGATTTATTCAAAATTTCGGGTCGTTACAATCTTTTCCCCTTAAGAAATTGCGTCCTCGCAATTTTTTTAAAAAATGGGTTTTGAAATTTCATTGAAAGTCCCACATCGGAAAAGGAGTCAGAAAAACTATTACTTTAATAGAAAGAAAGGTAAGTAAAAAGGTCACCTGAGTTAACCCATACTAGGATTCCATGGAGGAAAACATGGATATGGATGAAAAAAAGGGTCACGTTATGGGGAATATTGATAGAAAATATGATTAGGATAAAGATAACCATAAGAAAATCCCAAACTTATGATGTGTGTAAACGGTCTTTGATTACCTAGTAAGAAATGTAAACCAACAAAGTTTTGGCTTTATGTTCCTTTTCATAATTTTGAGGAATTCATTTACTACATAGAACAAAAACATAAGAAAATATACCTACCTTCATGTAGAGTTTCATCCTTTAATAAGTTTCTACCAAAACTAATCTTTTCTTCAAACGAGGAGCATTCAAAACTACTTGGTCTCATCAAAACACATGAATCATCTTCTAGAGAATCAAATAATCCACAAAAGATTAACTATCTATTTCTTCTATCTTTAAACATTATCCCAAATACAGAAAGGGTAAGGTAAAAGAACTCTTCAAAAAGAAAGAATCCCATAGGAATGGAAACTACTTTTAAATCTTCAAAGTTCCATGGTACTACCCAAAGTTCATCATAGACCATTCCATAAATAACGGTCCTTAAGATTCCTCAAAATAAACAAAACTAAGATTGAAACCCAAACACAAGAAAGATTTTATAACATAGTATTCCTAGGTAAACTTTATCATTCATCTCCAAACAACATCAACCACTCCTAACATCTTATAACAAAAGTAACTAACCTATACATATTTACCCCAAAATAGGTTAATCATTTCCATAAGTAACCTAAATTACTTTAAGTCCACCTTAAATTCATCGATTCTTCAAAATATAATTCAACCTTACTCCTCAACGAAAATACCGTAGTAATCTATTTACCTTCATCAAATAGGGTTCCCAACATAGTTAACAGCTTCCATAATAATAATCATCTTTTAATCCCCTAATCACCCTTTTTTTAGAAGAACAGCTTTACTACATCAATATGTGGTACATAATAATAAATGTTTTCCTTAATGATATAAAATCATCTTAGGTAGTGACTCGACGATCTTAGAAAACATAGAAGATATGCTCATAGAGCACGAACTAAAATACAACATGACATAGACAATTATTGAAAAGTCATCATGATCCATCACAGCATAGGACTTGCATTGTTCCCTTTTCCTCGAAGATTTTTGATGATCATCATGCTTCTCACCCATTCCAAGAGAGAATTTCCTTGGATAATGTCTAACTTCTCCACATTTACGACATCGAAAAGTATAAGACACATTAGATCAAACCTTATCTCTATTCATCACAGTATCCATTTTTTAAAAGCAATTGGCTACTTTATGCCCTATCTTCCCACACTTAAAACATCTCCCGGTTCCTTTATGACATTCTCCTTGGTTCCCCTTTCCACAGTTTTTGAACAAAGGAAATCGGGTCTTCTTTCCCTTATCAAATTTATCATATGAAGATCCCTGAGACTTTGTCTTCTTCTCCCTGGATGAATTTGGGCATTCAACCAGGTACCAATTATTAATTGTGATTTTTGATAGCTGGTTTGGCATAATAATAATATGTTCAAATTGATCTTTCTTCATCTCTATCACATCAATAGGGCAATCATCTCATTTCCTATCAATTGGTTTTTGGGACATGTTCCTCCATTTCCCGCCATTAACTAAGAAAATAAAGTATAATTAGGGGCTTGAATACTTAGCTAAAAATCCTTAAAAGGAAACTTTAAGCATAGGAGGATAAACTTGTAGAAGGAATGTATTCCCTAACTTGTGATCACCTAGTTTCCAATCTAGGTTATCCATGATCATATCTTCTTATGTGAATATTTTATTTTATCTTTGTTCCTCTAATAATGGTTCATACTAAGCTTATGAATTTACCGAAGCATATCCCCCAGGAGTGTCGTAACCAAGAGTGCAGCAAGGCCCATTGTCGTGTACCAGTTCCCATTTGAGTCTAGATCAAAGCGGTGTTTTTGGATTTTACCTGTATGTACATATGTGCCAGAGCCACCTCTACCTGCTCGTATCCAGATAGAGATGTATTTTCTTGGCAACCCATTACTCAATACTCACCAAAATACCAGGAAGATTCCCTATATATAAACTTTTCTATAGGATTATTCCTAGAGTTTTCATATCCTAATTTCCACATATAACTAAACCATCCTTTGATACCAACTATAGCATCCCGTCTTTTTATCACATAAACATTCATTACATTTTACAAAAAAAAAGAGGATCTTTAAGGTTTAGTGTCTTGGAAACCAGGAACTTAAAACATGAAAACATAAAACATTCTTCTTAAACACTTGAAAGGATTCTCCTCATGTTTATACTAGGTTCATTACTACATCTCATAACCTGGGGACATACATCAAAAGAAAGGTTGAGCAGAAGGCCCAGTAAAGGAAACAAGAGAAACATTTTACATGTGAACTTGAGATACTTCAATAAGGTCATGAACAGAACTTTAAGGCATGAGAAAGAAATCATGAGGCATATCATAATAAAAATAAAATTTTTCATAACTTTAAGATGTGTCTGAAACATTTAATATTGACAATCATTTCGTTTCACCAAGGTCCATCCCCATGGTGTCATTAAAAATTACCAGGGTTATTCACCAAGGTATCAGTCTAAAAAGTCATCTCTAGAGATTAAGTCTTTACCCAATGCATTAGAGCGCTATCTGGGCGCACCCTTGAAATGTCTTTATTATCATGTAAGAAACATATATCATCATCAATCATTTCATGAGCAACCCATATAGGTAAAATAAATGGTTTTCATTTCATTATCGTAACGTTTTAAAAACTGCTTTAATGACATGATCATTATGTCAATTTAATCCCACGGAAAGGGAAAGCGGGTTTCATGTATGTAAATCCCAGAATTTAAAATAGAATATTTTTATATATATGTAAATACCCCTATATAAATAATAGCTTTGAGTATTCACATAATAACATAAAATAATTTTCAGAAAAAGAGAGAGGTATTTTGAGACGAAAATTCTGCAGCATAACGGCTATGTTACAAGGTTTTAGAAAACATTGACAAGAGAGGGGACATGGATCAACCACTCATAAATGATCCATAAAAAAGTATAGGGACATAATATGAATGATATATGAACATGGTAATGAAATTAGAAAGATGTACTATATGAAATGAAGAACATGAAAGGAAGACAAAAATAAGATTTCTCTTATAAAAATTCGGCAGCCTAACGGCGTCAATTAAACTTAAACAAAATGAATTGATGAGATCAAATAGGGTATCTCATAATATGAACATAAAAGATCAGTATGATAGATATAGAGATCATACCCCAACATAATAAAAAGGAACTTGAAAGACTTGACATGAAAGTAGATCTTGAAAATGAGAACGGTGAAAGAACCCCTTAGAAATTCGGCAGCCTAACAGCGCCACTTAAAACATCAAAATACTGAATTGAAGAGATCAAATAGGTTCTCTAATCATATGAACATAAAATATCATTATGATAGATTTATATATCATACCCCAACATAATAAAAAGTAACTTGCAAGACTTGACATGGAATAAGAACTTTGAAAAGGGAGAAAGGTGAAAGAACCACTAAAAAATTCGGCATCCTAACGGCGCCACTTAAAACATCATAAAACGAAATATTGAGAGTAAGAGGGGATCTCTCATTATATGAACATGAAAAGGGTAGTAATATTATTAGAAAAGAACATCCTTTAACATAAGAACATGGAGCATAAAAGAAATTACATAAAAGAGATTTCTTGAAAAGAAAGAGAGAGGTCAGATCCCTTACCTTAAAACGTAACTCTTAAAACTCAATGGTTTGGACCTTGAGGGCTTAGGGGCACCTCGGGAGGACTCCTTGGGAGTTAAGGAGACCAGAACATAATTGGGGGAGAGTTGGGAGTGAAAACTAAAGGAGGAAATGGTGGGTATTTATAGGGAAAGTGAGGGGACTGGGCATTAATGGCCAAGGGACACCTCACAAGTGCTTTTCTCAAAACCATGTGCTCTCCCATGGCATTTACCATGGAGTTAGGCCTCTTGGGGCCCCCAATACAATAATTCATTACCTTTGGCCGGCCAACCCTTAAAATATCTCATGACATCATCATGACACAGTTATGATGTCATTAAACATACCGAAACCCTAAAACTGTATTCTTACTATTCACTGAAAAATTCATCTTTCTCAGAAAAATCCCAAAATTTTACCAGAACCAAATATCTATGCTCTAATTATATTTATGAATTCCATTTTATAAAAATAATTTTATAAATATTTTTAATTTAATTTTTAAATAAAAACACTATTCATCGAGAATTTATTTTTTTCAGAAAAATCCCCAAAAATTACCATAACATAATATCGATGCTCTGAGTTCAAAAATAAAGTCCATTTTATAAAAATAATTTTCTAATTATTTTTAATTAAAAAACACTATTTACCCGAAAAAACTAATACTTGACTAATAATTTATGAAACCGTTATTTACCCATTTTATTGAATTTCATTACTTAATCAAGGTGTCTAAATTATATTAAAACTTCCTTTAAGTGATATTACTAATTCATTTGGACACATTACTAATCCTAATCATAAAATCACTATTCATAATTTACTATTAATCAAAAATTAAGTTGACTTTATTAGACTCTAAATTTCGTACTGGACATAATTGTAGAAGACCATTTTTCGAAAATCATTACACATTTTTATTTATTTAAGGTTTACATTAACATTTTTAAAATATCATTTATCTAAAATTCATCAAAAATATGAATACTATATTTATCCGGACATTTAAAATTTCCTAAACTTCATCATAAGAAGAAATCAGAAAAATTTATTTAAAAAAAAGGTTACACAATGCAGTTACGGTCTCCTTACATAGCCCCTTATCACACTAGCATAGGACCTAAGTGTAAGGTGTGCTAAGGTGAGAGAATCTGAGGGAGGCTCAGCCAACATCGCACGAGTAGTAATTTCTATCTGTTTGAACTTCTCGCAAAGGCAATTCCATTCTAGCTTCACACGATGAAGTTCGGCTTGGGTTTGGTCCAGAGCAAAGCCCACTGGTGCTACCTCCTTCCCAAGTTCTGTTAGATGGGCTTCGATCGGTCCAAGACTACTGGGTGAGGCCATCGAATCTTCATTCTATATTAATTAACCAAGATTACATGTATTTAGAGACAATAATCAAAACGTTTAGTTCCCAGTGGTCATATTGACCAATAGTCATATAATAGTCAAAACCCAACGGTCTCATTTTAATTATACTCGTGTTATCAAATGAAACAGTATTGTTGCGTATCAAAAATAAAATAACACACAAAATTAGGAAACAAGATTTATTCAAAATTTCGGGTCGTTACAGTGTACATATATTTTGTACCTGTACCTAAGTAAATAAGTATTCCCTATAAAATCATTTAGATATTTTATACTCTACAATCATAGTCCTTCTCATTTCAATAAAAATATGTTTTCCTTTCTATAACCCCATTTTGATGTTGGTATTTGAGGGAATTGTATTGATGTTTTATTCTTTGAGTTCATATGTGATATTTTAAGGAGTTATATATAAATTAATTACCATTATTCATTTTTATATTATATATATGTACATATTTTCTTTATTATATCCCCTAATTTAAAAAAACATATTCACAACTATAAATTTATGCTTCCAAAAACAAAACTATAGTCATATGGGTGAACTCTTCAAAAAAATTGATAAATTATAAATCAACCATTGTGTAATGGTACTACATAGATATAAATAAACCAAAATTTATATTTTTTAATAGGTATTTTGTAATGAATTCACACAATTTTTCACCTTCATACATTTATTTTCTATTTATAACAAGCTTCACAAACGATGTTGATTTCTCTCATCAGTAGAGATAAATTTGTCTTGTCTTCTTCCTCTAATATTTATCTATATATTGTTGGTCATGTTGACCAAGTATTTTATACCATAACTTATTTCCATATTTCTTATTTAGATAAAATTATTTACTCCAGTCTCTTATAGTAAATAGATTTCCCTCAGTTCTTATTACTTCATAAATTGTACATACATTATTGAATAACAAGTCAATACTAAAGTGTATATAAAACAAAAAATTATTTCCATCGTATGAAATATTATTTATACATAATATTTTTTTTATTTATATTTATAAATAATAATTCCCTAATCAATAAATTACAAAAATAAAAGGATGTTGTGGAACATATTTTTTTAAAAAGAATTATTTTCAAAGGTAATAAATCATATGTTATGTTATTTTCAGTTTCTCAAAATTTTGACATCATTGGTCAAATTATATGTTAATCCACTCTCAAGAATCCCTGAAATACCTTTATGATATCATTCATAAAAATTTTAAGAATAATTTATTATTTATCTATTTTTTAGTTCTTTTATTTTCTGAAACATAAAATTTTTCTTTATGGTGTAGTCATAAACTTCCCTATGTAGTGTCTTATTTGATAAAACATTTGAAAATTTTCTTCCAATAAGAAAAAATGATTCCATGTAAAAGTGTTTTGTTTACTTTTGATTTATTTTCCATAGAATATTTTATCTCCTCGTAGTAATTTATTAATTTTTATTTAGGTTTACTCTTTCTTGAATCATTACTTCTTCGTCAGAGTTAAATACCATTGTAACATTTATAGACTTTGTGACCAATGATTTTTCAAAACAAGTAACAGTCATTGATCAAATATCTCTCGTATTGATAAAAATAATTACTATATAATTATTATTTTAGTTCAATTAATGATACACTGTCCATTATTCTCAAGCATTATTTGGAGTTATTATGGAAATGCTACATAAATTCATTGAGGAATTTAAAGAACTTATCACCATTTTTTCAACCCGTGCTAGTCCACTTTTGGTAGATTCACCCACACGGTATGTCAAAAATGGATTTATTTTCAAATTTATCTTGAATATACTTCACCTATTTTCTTGTACCAACTTCTTAAAAATATTTTTAGGATTCAACTTTATATTTTCTTTCCTGGTTAAAATAATATTAAATATTTTTAAAAAAAAATTTAAATGGAAAGGAATTTATATTGTGTTTTCCCAATTTATACTTCCATTGTAGCTAGATTATACAATTTATTTTTTAAAATTTACATATTTCTTAACCACATTCTACTAAATTATATTGATTTCTTCAATGTATGTGTTATTCTATTTTAGGAAATATTATTTCCTATAAATCATATTTTACCCTTCGAATTTCAACAAGAGAAGTTCCTTTTTAAGATTATTATTTTACTCAATATTTCCTTAATGTTTTGATTTAATATTGAATTAAAATTTTCATGATTCGCCTTATTATTCTTATTCATTTTTGGTTTTTTCATATTTCAGATGATCCATAATGTCTTAGAATTTCACATCAATTTCTTCATCAGATGATACATTTTCCTAAGTTCCATTTTTTTCTTATTTTTTTAAGAAATGTATTTTCATCATCTGAGTAATATTTTTTTCTTAATATTATTTATAAATGCCATTTTATTTTTATTTATTGTTTTACAAGAGGTTTTTCATCTATCTCATATTCATTATTTTCATTACCTTTATTCTTTGGGAAATTGTTAGAAATGTTGTTATCTCCAACACATTAAAATTATTTCAATAGAACAATTTCCTTTAACCCCCCCTTTACATTTATTAAAATTTCAAGATATTAGATAAAATATTATCTTGTGATAATTTTCTATATGATCATTATATTATAATTAATTAAAAGGATCATCTTCTGATGCATTGATATTTTATTTCATCGTAACATCAAAATCAAATTATTCTTTATCATTTTTGGTAAATGTTGGATCCTTCCTCATTTAATATGCCACAATGATATTTTTAAGTTCATATAGAGATAATTTATCTCAATACTAAAAGTTTAATAATTTAGGAATATATATATACTATAAATATCTCATTTACTTCATTATTATAATTGATTCTATCAGAGTGTATCCAAATACCATGATATTATTTATGATTTTTGTGAATATAATAAAATATTCATATATATAATCCTTATTTTCCACCTACAATTCTTAAAATTATCTTCTTAAATTTTTAATTTTTTACACTGTTATCTTTAATAGTACCCTCAAATTATATTCTTGATAATCTAAATCTTGAATTTCTGATTGATAACTGAACAAATTTTTGTAAATAATATCTAAGAAACCCTAATCCTTCAATTCTCATCCTTACAATCAACAAATATATTTAATTTTTTGGAAATAATTGTTGGTTAATCTTTTTTTATGGGTGGAAAAACAATTTTAGAACCATACATCACTTCCAATCTAAGAGGCAAGAATTTGGGTATCATCCAATTTTTTCATCCGTAAATGCTTTTCAAAAAAATCTAATGATATTAGGGCTATTAAATGAATTAAATTTATCAATATTAAATACATAGATATAACATAGGGAACCTATACTGATATGAAATGTGATACTCATGAATGGGTGAACCCTAGAGAAGGGAATAGCGGTGTTGACTCACTTATTAATGTTTAAAACTTTCATTAATTTTAAGTAATCATTTGGGACTTGTTAATTTCGTGATACATTCATGTTATAAAATCAATCTTATTTGTATAAATTAATGTAAATATTAATGAAATGTAGAAAAATTATTGTATGTTTTTCCCAAAAAATGGTACCAAACCCTTTCTATGATCATTGTGTATGATTCATAGATTTTACATTATAAAAAATTATCATTTACATTGTTTTGGAATGGGATTTTCCATTGCCAAAAAGTTTTTCCCACACTTATGTATTTTAAAAAAAATTATTATATTAGTTCTCGCATTTTATAATATATGGAATTTTTACTATTATTTATTAATATAAAAGGCGTTTCTACTCAAAAAATATTATCCCTAGAACATATATTCCATGAACTTTTACAATCAAGTTATACAATTTCTGAACTCTTTAACTCATTGATCTCTTTTTTTTCTTCTGAGTGTATCTTATGAAGAATTTAAGTTGGGTTCTTGATAATATTATTCACTAAAAATCATAGGACCATAAAGAACCATTAATTAAAGAAATACCTCCCATTTATATAATTGAAATTACTAAAATAAATATGGGGATTATAGAAGTAAATTTGGAATTACCACTAACTCAATTGTTCAAATAACCACATTAACTATATCCCATGGACATCTGATTAGACTTTGTGATTTTTGGTTGGATTTATGGCATGAATGGGTTTTAGCATTAGGGATTAATCTATTTATATGGGATGTGGTTGTGGGAGAGATACAGAATGGTGGGGAAAGCAGTTTTTGTTGAGTATAGCTCTATAGGTATGATATATATTAAGCATTAGGGCTTTGGACTAGTTGCATGCAATTGAATTAACATATTCAAATAATATGGATGATTTAGTGATAGTCCAACTAAATAAATTGGTGTAGGATGATGATTTTTTGATTTATATTTGTAATACTATTTCACAAGGTACATATAAGATAAATGGATTAAGTAGGTGTTTTTTAATATATACATATTTGATGAATGTGATAATTTTTGGATGTGTTAGCATTATGGATTAAAAGTATAAATATATTATTTTTATGATAAAAGTGTGTTTCAGCTCTAATTTATGATCATATAAGTGCATTGAGATGATGTGAAATGATGATGGATGATGAATTATAGATATGTATAAAGATGCTGTATTCGGAATGGTTGGGTGTGATACCATTATCATGTAATAAAGTTGATTTAATATGAGAGTGGGTATTTTATTCCAATATTTGGGAGTTCTAGTGGAAGGAATCATTTTATTATGTTGGGTAGTAGGGTTATTATAGGTATGTGTGGAATAGAATCATTCTTCTAACATTGTTTTAGTTTATGAGAATTCATAGAGAATAATTCATGGGTGTTAGTAAGTGTTAGATGATATGTGGACGATATAGCGCTGGGACAATCTTTCATGTAGTGGGGAGGTTTTATGTTCTAGGGAATTTAAAATGGATATTTAGGTGAATTATTTCATAAAATTTTATGATGAATAAAACATTAAAAAATCATATAACTCTTGACATAAAAATTCATCAATACCGGTATAAAACTTTTCTTGAATAAAAACTCTCTTTCATGAAATTTGAATTTCCATCACAAAATTGTCACAACCATTTGGAGTTAAAAAAATTATGTGAAGTCAATTGACATATAATATTTATGTGCCTCCATATCCTTCAAATTAACCATATTCTAGTTCTTCCCCTACTATAGCTCAAATCAAACATCTACATCCTTTTGTAATTTGAATAGTTATCCAAAAAATATTTTCCTTCTAGTGATATTATTTCATTGCGTAAACCATTATTTTGAACATCACCTTGATGTATCCACTTTTGATAAACTAAAATACTTATCATTATATATTTTGATCAACTTCACTTGAATCACTATTTATCTTCCTCCAATGTGATTTTCATGATGTTTAAGAGTAACACGCAAATTTTCATGTTGAACTTGCGGGGTAACTTCAAATAAATATCTAAATATATAATTATTCATGATCTTGTTTTCATCAAGAGTTATTAACTTTTATTGTGATACTCTTCTACGAACCTTAAAATTCCTCAAATAGTTTTGTACTTTTATGGTCAGTTAAATGTAAACATTACAAACTTGAGATCATAAAAAGTCATTGGAATTTGTTCTTCACACTCATAAAATTTAACATTGCATTTCAAAAACAATCTTCCATTTTGAGTTGAAGAAAAATATAATACCTTCATAATCCTAAGTGTTACATCCATGACATATTTTAAAGGTATTTTTCATTTAATTTACATCCTTGAGTTGTTTTGGGGGTTTTCCTATGTTTTAGGGAGGAATAGATGAGTATTCATGAATTGGGCCAAACCGTGAGCCCAATTCCAGATTGAAAAATAAAGTTTGTATCTTTTATAACTTTTTCATTTTTCAACATTTTTCATACATTAAAATTTATACATGGCCTCCCCTAACCTATTAACACCAAAAAGTTAATTTGGAGCTTTTAGAAATCCATAACCAAGGTTTATTTGGGTTTTTATCTAAGGTGTTGGGCCTGCCCAAAAGCCCAATTCCTGTTTTAAAAATAAATTTCGATTATGTTATAACTTATTCAATATTTGGGAATTTTCGGTGCATTGAAGTATCACCCAAGCCCAATTCACCCAGTCGCGCGTCTGAACTCTCTCCCTCCTCTTTGGAGCTCTGGTTAATCGCAATTTGGTGCCAAAGTTCATAGGCTTCCTCAAATCATCCATATTTGAAGAGGTAAATTCTTTCTTTCATAACTTTGTCAATTCTCAATATTTGTCCTCCATTCTAGCTCCTAAATTACCTAATAAATATTTTTCGAACGAACCCTATATTTTGGCTATTTTAAATTTTAGATACTGGTGTTTTGGAGTGATTACTTCAAGATACTTCAAGTAAATGAGTCCTTTTCTTTCCTCTTTCAAACTACATAGGGTTTAATTCATTGTTATTAGGGTTTCTTTGCTTATCATTTAGTTTTCTAATGTCCAAAAACTAGGTTTTCTAACCTAGGGTTTAAATTTGGGCTTTCATGGCCAATTATTGTGGTTTTAGGTTTGATCTAGGTCTCTCTTGGTGCGGCGGGGGTGCGATTTGATTTTCGCACGGAGATTCAAGGGTTTTTTGTTACTTTGGTAGGTGATTCCATTTTCTGTGCAATGTTTGTGAATTAGCTTGTTGTTTTCATGGTACCATAATGTTTATTTCACTTGAATGTTTCTGTAAAAATTGGTTTTAGTTGAATTTATAATGAAAATGAATTTTAAGTTCCAATTTTTGGTGAAATTGGGGGTTTTCATTCAAATCTTTTATTGGATAATTTTGGGATGACCTATAATTACTTAGTTGATTTTATTGAAATTTATTAGGACTGAAAATAATGTTTTTAATGTTTATTCTTTTTTTTTGTTACAATGAAATTTTGTTTAAAGGGTGTTTGGAAATCAAATGGGCTTTAAGTGCCATGTTTGTGTGAAAATGGTGGTTTTTAAAAGATATAACTTCTTGGTTCACATTGGGCTGCCCCATAACTGAATTGTTGGTTTCATTAAAGGGTATTGAACTAAAATTTTGTTTTAATGACTTAAAAGTGTTCAAAGTGGATATTTTAAAGAGATTTGGGTGAAAAATAATGTGATGTTTTGAGTGGTTGTTTTATTGAAAATAAAATTATTTTATTGTGTGTTTTAAATGGTATAAAATGTGTATATCTACTATAATATTTGTTTCTGACCAGTAGTAATATTTTATATGAAAAAGGATGTGTGTTGTTTTCTGAAATTGTTTAATCACAAAAGGGGAAGCTCAGGTACCAAGGTGGGGCGGATTTGTACTTGTACGACTTGTGGATCGGATGGGTTTTGTCCCTGTTTCACTTATCATTTGGATAATGACAACTCTAACAAAACTATGTGTATGATGATTGGGTACCACTAGGTTATTGGTATGTTCCCTACTAGTGGCTCGTGCATGAGAACAGATTTTTCTATGGTTACTTTACTCCGAGGTACGAGGTACATAGGGCCCGAGACAACCTAATGCTTAGGGGTGTCCCCGATTTTGTTGCTCATTAGATTTGTGGTATTTACCCTTTTTTTGAGGGGTTTTTTGAAGTACGTTACAGTAGCTCACATTTCTATTTAATGTGTTAACATTCTAAAATTCTTAGTTTGAAAGCTGTTTTCATTTCAAAGTTGCATTTCTTCGAATTTTATCACTATTTCACCTTGTGTATTAAAATTGCTTATTTTGTTCACATTGTATTGCATGACCTATAGAGTAATCTGGTGGTATCCTATTGGGATTAGGATCACACCCTACTTACACCCCTTTTAATGTAAGTAGACCTGCTTATGCTTGACTCAGGTAAAGGGAAGGATAAGGGTGATGGCAGTTCAGGGTGTTAGTCCCCATCGTGGGGGTGGAGTTGCAGAGAAGGCTTGCAGGTGATGACTCCCTTGTCATGTGGAGTCCATGGGGATGTCTTTATGTTGTAATTATTATTTTTTGGACCACTTGTAGTGTCTTTAAACATATGTATTCAGATCTGGTTTTGTTAATAATTGTTTAGCATGAAAATTTCAGATTCTAATTATTGATTGTTTTTTTTTATGTTTTATGCTTTCATACTTGGGTAAATCGTTCCCAAACAAAATTTTTTGATACCCGGGAACTTGTTCCAGCCCGTGGGGATAGGGAATGCCCTTCGGGACTTGCCACAGGCTGGGTTTGGTGTCGTTAATGGTGGTGACCAGATCCGGTTTGTGACAAAATCGTATCAGAGGAGGTTAATGTTTTCGGGTAATGTTTCTATTTTGGGATGATTTTGGATAGACCAGCGCTAGGACTATTGGGGCTCCAAGTTTTGGTTGTGAGTAGGGTGCCTGGCCCACACCTCTCATGGTAGACCTTCAGTGACCAGGGGATGTTGGAATTTACGGATTGACTTCACTTCCAGGTGAGACGTGTGGGCTGCAGACCACATGTGGACATCAGGTGGATGTGGAGTTGTTATTTCTTTTATTATTGGAATGTGTTTAGATTATTTATATTTGATGTTTGTGATTAAAATTTTTAGAATTGTGTTATTGACTATTTTTTTGTGACTATTTCATTTTGTAGCAACATACATCCCAGGAAAGCTCCCACGCGCCCACATGAGGAAGCTGGAGAGAGTTCTCCCACGCCGATTGATCAGAGGCTCATGGAGGCTGTGGTTCAGGATATCCAAGATTTGGGACAGGGACCAGCTTCTACTCCTATTCCTCTTAGGGCACAAGAGATAGGTCCTAGAAAAGAAAAAGCACAAGAGTTTCTAAAAAACAAGCCTCCTACCTTCTGAGGTAGCTCAGAACCTCAGGAAGCAGAAGAATGGATCGAGAAGATCGAGCGTATGTCTGAGTTCTTGGAAACACCCGAGGATCTCAGGGTGAAGTGTTCCTCCTTTCTGTTGGAGGGTCTCAGCCGTAAGTGGTGGGAGTTAGTGCTTCAGGCTGGGAAGAATGATCAGATGCGCTGGGGAGATTTCAAGGCTGTCTTTAATGAACAGTACTTCCCTGAGGTATTAGATTATGATAGGTCTAGAGAGTTCACCGAACATGTTCATAGGAATCTATCTATGATGGAGTATGCCAACCACTTCGCTAAGATGGTTTAGTATGCTCTAGAAATTGACTCTAATGAGCAAGCGAAGGCCAACAGGTTTGAGAAAGGCTTGCGACCAGAAATATACTCCCAAGTGTTCTTGTTTAAGCTGAGGACCTATGCTGAGGTCGTTGATCGGGCGTGCATGGTGGAGATTGATAAGAAAGGTAGGTCTGGTTTCTATGGTTCAGTATTAGCAGTGGGAAGTGGCAGATCTTCAGAAAAGAAAAGGAAGCGGGAGGATCATGTGAAGAAAGGAGGGGGAAGTTTAGGCCACTCTTCCTGGATGTTTTCATCAGTGGCTTCTATTGCGAGATCGGACATGTGACACCAATGTGGGAAGCCCTGGCATATCTGACCAGTATGTCCACATCCTCTGAATACTTGTTACTAGTGTGGAGGTATGGGCATTCGCAGCGTTTCTATGGTGTGGCACGTCCACTTCCGAGTGGGGCTGGGTCACTGGCTTCAAGAGGAGTGCCATAACCGTCTGATCCATCGAGGATTGGGAGATCTCGACTTGGCAGTCGTGGTGGTTGGGTTAGGTCATCTATTGGGCAGAGCCAGTTCAGGGCAAAGCCACAGACTAGCGGTCATCCTCAGGCAGATACCGTATATCTCCATGCTGTGGATCAGGCACCAGCAGGATTAGAGGCGGGACCGTCGACAGTTCGAGGTACCGTTCTGATCGCATCTTCAAAAGATACTGCTCTTTTTGATACTGGTTCCTCTGTTTCATTCATTTCTACCCATTTTTTGTACATTCTGAATTTTTCAACTGAGTTTATTTCATTCACGATGGAGTTGGTGACACCGCTGGGAAAGAAGGAGCAGGGTCTCAGGTTCCCATCGTGTGCTCTTTCTGTGTCAGGGGTCGAGATGGATTGGGACCTCTTGGTCTTAGATATGGACTCTTTTGATGTCATACTCGGGATGGATTGGCTAGTACACTTCCAGGAACACATTGATTGCTACAGACGACGTGTGAGTTTCACGGCACCTGATGGGAGTCGTTAGGTATTTCATGGAGAATGGGATCCTCGGTCAAGTCGCGCAAGGCCTCCACTCCTAGAGTTGGGAAGTGTTATCTTCCAGTTATCTTCACTCATGATAGAGTATTGTCTTTCCCTTGAAGGTTCGTTACCTCAGGTAGTGAACAAGTTTCCAGAGGTATTCCCGGTTGATTTTTCTGGTTTTCCCCTGGAGCAGGATGTGGAGTTTTCGATTGATCTGGCATCGGGAACACAGTCGATATCTCTTCCCTCTTATCGTATGGACCCCACAGAGCTGAGGGAATTAAAGATATAGCTGGACAACTTATAATCCAAAGGATTCATTCGCCCGAGGGTCTCTCCTTGGGCCGATCTTGTGTTGTTCGCAAAAAAGGTTGATGGATCCCTCCGGTTGTGCATTGACTACCGGAAGCTAAATAAGGTAACAATTAAGAATAAATACCCTTTTCCTATAATAGATGATTTTTTCGATCAGTTGAAGGGTGCAAATTGGTTCTCAAAGATAGACCTACGTTCGGGGTATCATCAACTTTGGGTGAAGAAGTCAGATATCCCAAAGACACCCTTTCGAAGCAGGTACGACCACTATGAGTATTTGGTCATTCCCTTCGGATTAACCAATGCTCCAGATGTCTTTATGGCACTCATGAACAGGGCGTACCATCAGTATCTCGATTCCTTTGTTGTGGTGTTCATGGATGACATTATGGTATACTCTAGCTCTGAGGAGGAACACGAACATCACTTGAGGATTGTTTTGGGTACATTACGAGATCACCGCCTATATGCAAAGTTGTCAAAGTGCACTTTTTGGATCCGGGATGTGAGATTTTTGGGGCATGTGATCTCTAATCAGGGGGTTTCAATGGATCCCGATAAGATTAGTGTGGTTATGTCATGGGAGCAACCGAAGAATGTGTTCAAGATCAGGAGTTTCCTTGGCCTAGCTGGTTATTACAGGCGATTCTTTCGAGATTTCTCTCGGCTTGATTCACTGATGACTGCCCTCACCCGGAAATGGGTGAAGTTTGTATAGGGTCCAGAATGCCAGGCGTCGTTTGAGGAGATAAAGAGGCGGTTGACTACCGCCCCCGTGCTGATTTTACCAGAGGTAGGAAAGGGATATGTGGTCTATTATGATGCTTCAGGTATGGGTCTCCGGTGTGTGCTTATGCAGGATGATCATGTGGTCGCGTGTGGCTCTCGCCAACTTCGACCACATGAATAGAACTACCCAACCCATGACTTGGAGTTGGTAGCGATGATGCATTCTTTGAAGACATGACATCACTACCTCTTTGGGGAGAAGTTTGTGGTATACTCTGATCACAAAATCTTGGCTTATATCTTCTCTAAGAAGGACCTCATCTTGAGGCAGCGTCGCTGGATCGAGTACTTGCAGGGGTTTGACTTTGACATTGTCTATACCCCAGGTAATGGTAATGTAGTGGCCGACGCCTTGAGAAGAAGTGTTCCAGTGCAGGATTTGAGGAAGTCTAGTGATGAGTGGGAATTGATGGGGCTATTTTCTCAGATGCATATGGAGACCAGGGAACACAATGGAGGGGAATTATTGGTGAGCGTCCAATTGACTCCTTCTCTATTGGAGTTGATTGTGCGGGAAGAGCCCAGTGATGAGATGTGTCAGCGGTAGAAGCAGTTTCTTCATGGTGGGGAGACATCCTCTGATTGGTCATCATCTCCCGAGGGAATCTTGTGCTTCAAGGGCCATTCGATAGTGCCATTATCTCTATGGAAGGTGGTGATGCAGGATAGCCACCAGTCTCAGTAGGCTGTCCATCCGGGTGCCACTAAGATGTATTATGATGTTCGTCGGTTGTTTTGGTGGCCTGGTATGAGACGGTACATAGCGGACTTTGTTTCGAGATGCTACACATGCCAGCAGGTGAAAGTAGAGCACCAAAGGCCTTCCGGTTTTCTCAAGCCACTACCCATTCCTACCTAAAAGTGGGATGAGTTCGCCATGGACTTCATCGTTGGATTACCTCGTACACCTCTACGTAAGAATTCCATTTGGGTGGTGATTGATCGTCTGACCAAATCATCCCACTTCATTCCGATAAAAGATACAACTAAAGTGGATGAGTTGGGCCATTTGTATCTTCAGGAAGTGGTGAGACTCCATGGTGTACCATCAGCAGTTGTCTCAGATAGAGACCCCCGCTTCACTTCTCGATTTTGGGAAGGCCTTCAGAAGGCCTTGGGGTCTCACATTAAGATGAGCACGACATATCACCCTCAGATGGATGGTCAGACAGAGCGGGCGAATCAGATTTTGGAGGACATGCTTGGTGCATGTGTCCTGGACTTTGGATGTTCTTGGGATAACCATTTGGGATTGGTTGATTTTTCTGATAATAATAGTTACCAATCATCGATTTGAATGGCCCCTTTTGAGGCGCTCTATGGTCGGCTGTGTCGGTCCCCCCTATGTTGGGCTGAGGTAGGAGAGACTTCACTGTTGGGGTCGAGCCTTGTGCATGAGACTTCTGAGAAGGTCAAGTTGATCATGCAAAGCTTATTAGTAGCTCAGAGTCGTCATAAATCTTATGCTGACCGGAGGCGTCGAGACCTAGAGTTTTCTGTGGGTGACATGGTATTCTTAAAAGTGCCCCCTCGTTTGGGCCATCGTCGATTAGGGAAGCAAGGTAAGTTGATTCCACGGTATGTCAGGCCCTTTGAGATCACCGAGCATATTGGAAAGGTGGCATACAGGTTGGCCTTACCTTCTCAGTTGACTTCTATCCATGATTTCTTCCACGTCTCTCAGTTGAAGAAATACAACCCGGATCCATCCAATGTGTTGAGTTGGGAAGAACTGGAGATAGGGCCTGAATTTTCTGTTGTTGAGAGGCCGGTAAAAATAGTGGACTCCCAAGAGAAGATACTTAGAGGGAAGTCAATTCCATTAGTCTGGGTTCTATGGCAGCATGGGAATGATACACATGAGACATGGGATCGAAAGTCATGGGTCGAGGAAGAGTACCAATTCTTGTTTTCCAACCAAGCTTCATGTTGACTTTTTGGGGAAGAAAGTCCTTCATAGTGGGGATAATCTCCACATACGTGACATATTTTAAAGGTATTTTTCATTTAATTTACATCCTTGATTTGTTTTTGGTGTTTCCCTAGGTTTTAGAGTGGAATATATGAGTATTAATGAATTGGGCCAAACCGTGAGCCCAATTCCAGATTGAAAAATAAATTTTTTATCTTTTATAACATTTTCATTTTTCAAAAAATTTCATCCATTCAAATTCCTACTTGGCCTCCCCTAACCTATTAACACCACCAAGTTAATTTGGAGCTTTTAAAAATCCATAACCAAGGTTTATTTGGGTTTTTATCTAAGGGGTCGGGCTTGCCCGAAAGCCCAATTCCTGTTTTAAAAATAAATTTTGAGTATCTTATAACATATTCAATTTTTGGGATTTTTCGGTGATTCCAAGTCTCCCCTAGGACCAATTAACCCAGTAGCGCGTCTGAACTCTCTACCCCCTCTTTGGATCTCTTTTTAATCACGATTTGGTGTCGAACATCACAAGCTTCTTCAAATCGTCCAGATTTGAATAGGTAAATTCTTTCTTTCATAACACTCTCAATTATCAATATATTTCCTCCATTCCAACTCATGAATTTCCTAATATATATTGTTAGAAAGAACCATGAATTTTGGATGTTATAAATGTCAGCTACTAGTGTTTTGGAGTGATTACTTCAAGATACATCAAGTAAATGAGTCCTTTTCTTTCCTCTTTCAAACCGCTTAGGGTTTCATTCATCGTTCTTAGGGTTTCTTTTCTTATCATTTAGTTTCCTAATGTCCAGAAACTAGGTTTTCGAACCTAGGGATTAACTTTGGGATTTTTTGGCCAATTCTTGTGGTTTTACGTTTCATCTAGGTCTCTCTTGTTGCGGCGGGGGTGCGATTTGATTTTCGCATAAAGATTCAAGAGTTTTTGTTACATTGGTAGGTGATTCCATTGTGTGTGAAATTTTTGTGAACTATCTTGATGTGTAAATGGTATCTTAATGTTTATTTCACTTTAATTTTTCTGTAAAAATTGTTTTTAGTTTCATTTATAATGAAAATGAATTTTAAGTTCCATTTATTGGTGAAATTGGGGGTTTTTCATTCAAATATTTTATTGGTTCATTTTGGGCTGACCTATAATTACTTAGTTGATTTTATTGAACTTTATTAGGACTAAAAATCATGTTTTTAATGTTTATTCTTTTTTTTTGCTGTGAAAGTTTGTTTAAATGGTGTTTTGGAAGAAAATCGGCTTTAAGTGCCATGTTTGTGTGAAAATGGTGGTTTTTAAAAGATATAACTTATTAGTTGACATTGGGATGCCCCATAACTGAATTGTTGGTTTAATTAAAGGTTATTGTTCACATAGTGTGCAAAGTGGATATTTTAAAGATCTTTGGGTGCAAAACAATGTGATGTTTTGAGAGTTTGTTTTATTGAAAATCAAATTATTTTATTGTGTGTTTTAAATGGTATAAAATGTGTGTAAATACTGTAATATTTTTTTGTGACCAGTAGTGATATTTTATATTAAAAAGGATGTGTGTTGTTTACTGAAATTGTTTGATCACAAAAGGGGAAGCCCGGGTACCTAGGTGGGGCGGATTTGTACTAGTACGGCTAGTGGATCAGATGGGTTTTGTCCCTGGTTCACTTAGAATTTGGATAACGACAACTCTAACTAAATTATGTGGATGATGATTGGGAACCACTTGGTTATTGGTATGTTCCCTACTAGTGGATCCTGCATGAGAACGGATTTTTCTATGGTTACATTACACCGAGGTACGAGGTAAATAGGGTCCGAGACAACCTAGTGCTTAGGGGTGTTCTCGATTTTGTTGCTCATTG
The DNA here is from genome assembly GCA_963277665.1 of Viscum album. Classification (NCBI taxonomy): domain Eukaryota; kingdom Viridiplantae; phylum Streptophyta; class Magnoliopsida; order Santalales; family Viscaceae; genus Viscum; species Viscum album. Next base: position 1,359,764,452 of record OY728141.1, on the reverse strand, counting down.
GATTTGTGGTATTTACCCTTGTTTTGGGGTGTTTTTGGAAGTACTTTATAGTATCTCACATGTGTATTTAATGTGTTAACATTCTGAAATTCTCTGATTGAAAACTGTTTTCATTTCAAAGTTGCATTTCTTCGAATTTTAACACTGTTTCACCTTGTGTACTAAAATTGCTTGTTTTTTTCACATTGTATTGCATTCCTTTTGAAATCATTTGGTGTTATCCTATTAGGATTAGGCTCCCACCCTACTTAAACCCATTTTGTGTAAGTCTACCTGCTTATGCTTGACTCAGGTAAAGGGATGGCTAAGGGTGACGGCGGTTCAGGGTGTTAGTCCCCATCGTTGGGACGGAGTTGCGGAGAAGGCTTGTGGGTGATGACCCCTTTGTCGTGTGGAGTCAATGGGGATGTCTTTATGTTTTAATTATTTGTTTTTGGACCGCTTGTAGTGTCTTTAAACATATGTATTCATATCTGGTTTTGTTAAGAATTTTTTAGCATGAAAATTTCAGATTCTATTTTTTGATGGTTTTTTTATGTTTTATGCTTTCATACTCGGGTAAATCGTTCCAAAACCAGATTTTTTGATACCCGGGCACTTGTGCCAGCACGTGGGGATAGGGAACTCCCTTTGGGCCTTTCCACAGGCCAGGTTTGGTGCCGTTAATGGTGGCGACCAGATCTGGTTCGTCACACTAAGGGAATTTTCTGGGTAGTGAAATGGTCTATGTTTCTATATAGTCTATAACTTATATAGGATGTAAAATTTTAATATTATTGGTAGTATTATAGTATCTTATGTTATTCATGTGTTTTTTAATACAAGAGAATACAAATCATTTATTTTCAATTTTAAAGTATATTATATTAAATTAAAAGTGAAATTATATTTAAAATTGATGAGAAATGATACTCTTAGAAAGAGATAAGAGACATTCATGAAATGACTATCTTATATTATGAAAGTTGTAACTCAAAGTCTTATATATTATTTCTTCACTGTATACATGGGCGAACCAGATTTCATTTTCAGTATAGACTCACTAAACAATATTTTATCCCATTCCAAATGTTTTTAAATAGTGGTTTATTTTCATCTCTAATAGTTATCTAATATACAATTACTAGATAGTGAATAAATTATATAAGTTAAATAAGACAAATTTAGGGTAAGTATGATCTATTTATGTATAAATTTCATTTTTCACATTTAATATAGTTTATAATAAATAATCATGGGTATTAAATATTATTTTAGACCTCATACATGATTTTATTTGAAAATTACATTGTATTTCCCCTTCAATTTTACGTAAAGTTGTTAGTTGAGATATTTCCAAGAGTAGAAAAAAACTTCTCTAACACATTATTAAATTACTCATAGTAAAATAATAATTTTAAAAAATCGACAAAAGGAGTTGAGGATGTGGTTTCTACCAAACATTGTACATCCCTAAGGGATTATGTACTTATTCTTGGAAAGTATGGTGTTATGTGTTTATAGTTATAAATAGAATTATATAAATTTAATAAGATAATGATTAATAATAATTATATATTCCCATTGATTGATGAATTATTTAGATAAATTAAAGGGTCTATGTTTTTTTTAAATGAACATGAATCTAGTTATCATAAACATTTGGAATGATTAGAGGAAATTCCAAAGATGACATTCTATATATTTTTTCTCAATTGAGTATATATTTTTTCTACTGGAATTCATGAGTTAGACTATTGTTTATATAGAATGAGTTAATTATATTTTATATGAATTCTTAGTCTATTTTAGGATTTTACTTCTGTATAATGTAATTAAATACTCAATATTGAATGAGGATCATGGTAGAAATGTTTAGTCTATATTTCAAAAATTATAACAGAAGAAGTGTTTCCCTAATATTTGAAAATTAACATTCTTCTTGTTTGAAGTAAAATTACTTGTGAATGTGGTATCAAAGAATGAAATTTATATAGATATTATAACATTAGGGAAAGTATGGTCTTAATAAGTACCCATGAATGAATTTTGGATAATGTGTTTTATGTGAATTTACATATGTTATCATGAAATTCTTGTATAATTTTAAAGTAAACCCACTCCTTTGATTTATTTGAATACGAAGGGAGTATTTGTTTACCATTGTGAAGTATCTTACAAAGAATTAAATAATAGTTTAACCAATTCCTATATCCTGATTATATCTCATATAGGTGGAGGGTTTGTGGTATTGCGAGAAGATTATTCAATTTTTCTTGATTGTGTTCTTATGCATGACAATAATATAGTACGTTATAAAGAAATGGATCAATAGATATTGATGAAATTTTTAAATGGGGTTATACTAGGGATTTTTGTACATAAATTTTTAAATGGTGTGTTACAACACACCTGGTGTGAATTAAATAAAATTGCATACATTTTGGCCTCTAAATGGAACGCTATGCTCAATGGCATACCCAATACGCAACAACGAGTTTCTTGGAAATCTTACATTGCACTCTAATAATAAAATAATATTATTTTAAATGGTTGTTAATGCCTAGCTGTTGTAATGGCAGGATTGAGCAGAACTAACTAAAAAATGATTATATATGTTTGTCAAATATTTTTACTTTTATCCAATAAATGTTAGAGGCGTAAAATGCGAATGAATCCAATTTTAAGAGTAAATAATCTAATATTCTTTAAAAGGTCGATTAACTGCCTTTTGATGGAGAACCCTTTTTAAATCCACCTGTTGAAAATTTTATATGTTATATTGGACCAAATAAAATCCTTCATTATAATCGGGATATCAAAATGTACTTTGGGTAGGTTTTTTTTATTTTTTTGGGTAAAGTCCATTTTTAATGAATTACTGAAAAATGTTGTATTTTAATTCAAAACCTATTTTTAATCTAATTTATTTATATGATTCGATCATTTTTTAATTGTTTTTAAAGTTAAATTAGAATATATAATTACCATTTAATCCAATGGTGGTCATTGGAATTACTTTCACTTTGAAATTGGACTTAAACTAGTGTCAATCTTTTAATAGATATTGTTTCTTTAAAACACGCTATTTGTTTTGATAACGGAAATTAATTATTAAATTAATTAATGAAAATTATATTTATTGAAATTTATAAAATATACATCATTTTTGAATTCGGAATATCAAATATTTCTTAGGGTGAATTTTTGGTATTTTTCTGAAGAACTTAAATTTTTGATGAATAGTGAAACCACTAAGTGGTAGTTAAAAAAACTGATTTTTTGTTTAAATGAAACTTTACCACTTATGTGATTTTAATTTAAAAAATATAACATACATGGTTATAATTAGGATGTAAAATTTGGTTCAATGGGATTAAAATAATTTTTTGGTGAATAGTAACTTTTAAGTTTTATTAATCGCGATTAAAGGTAATTAGTGTAATTTATGGTAAAGATAATGTTATAATAATATGAAATGACCTTGAAACATATCCTAACCTTATTTGCTGAGTCATGGATGTCCAAGACAATCCATGGGTCAACTTGGGGACCCCATGGAGTCACTTTGGTAGGAAAATGACATTAATAACTTTTTATTTAAAGTTAAAAAAAATGTCACAAACATGTATTGTTTTACTAAAATAATTTTTAAATGGGGTTATACAAGTCATATGTTTGACTATAAATATCAATTAGAAATATAAAAATATTTCCTACATCATGATTTTTTTTTATAATTTTTAGACATTAAATAAATTAATTTATTTATGACACCATGATGATGCAGTGATTACCTCATTAATGAATGATCTAAAAAAAATTAAAAGATAATGTAAAATATAAGACTTAAACATGTCAAAAACCTATTTTATGGGTGGATTTAGAACCCTTATCACCGTATCCTCTAAATATATAATTTTGGGACCTTTGATATCCGAAAATCATTTTATAATAAAGTATATTTTCAAGACATTCCAAGAGTGCCCCTCCTCCCTCTTATAAAAGGCCCCCACCTATACCCTCCTTACCCACACCTATCAAGCCATTGGATAGGCCAAAATCTGATAATTTTATCTCTCCACATCCTTAACTTCATCATAGAAGCCTTCTATTATGCAGAAAGCTCTTCAAGAAACCCTTTTGATTCAAACCAAGGGAAGTTACGCGATTCAAAGGTAAAGTCCTCTCTAATGTTCTTTTGTTCTATTTTGATTATCCAACACCCTAAACTATTTTTATTCATTTATTTTGTAACAACACCATTATCTAAAATATACTATGATGTTGTTATGATAAGGGTTTGAGCTGCAGTTACACACACCTCCGTCTAATGGTTAAAGAACATACTGTTTCTGTGGATGATGAATTACTGCCTCACGAAACGATGATTATTCTATCTTCTCCTACCACCTCTCATGGTGGCCATTATGATCGCAATATATTTATTTATGATATATATTATATTTATTTCCTCTATATTTTTCTACATTTTACATTTAAAACATACCTTTATGCTTTTCATGTTGTGCAAATGCGATAATTTCAGTTGAGGAAGTGTGGACTACCGCCCCCTCAAGTGATGCGACTCGTTCATGAAATACATGGAATGTATAAAGAATGAAATTAATTAACTAATGTGACCTACATAAAATATATAATATACTGTAATTATAATATATATATATATATCATTTAGTTTTAATTCCTTTAATTGGACAAAGAAATGTAAGTAGCGGTCATGCGTACGTACGACCTACCATCTCCATGAACGGTGCATTTCATTTTTTATCTCCAAATGTTATGGAATAGTATAAAATGAATATATACTGGATATATATGATATTAAAATTATTAATACTATTCTGGAGAAGGTGTAATTATAACTACAAGGACAATTCTTTAAAAACAAGTTCATTATTGACTCATGTACCGAACATCGAAAAAAACGTCTGATATGAACTCACAAAATTAACTAATTATTATAACATTATAATATGTGATATTAATTTAATAATAAAATTTAAAGGATTTACTTAACGAATTAGTAATTGACCAAAGTTTATTATTCAGGAATATAAAGAAATGAACAAGACAAGTCGGACTTGAGGTAAGGGATCATACCTCTCTCTTTCTTTTTAAGTACTCTCTTTTATGTCATTTTTTAAGATCATCTTTCTTATGTTTGGGGATGTTCTTTTATATTCCTCATTCTGTAATTTTTACGTTCATAATATGATAAAACCTATTTGATCTCATAAATCCATTTTTGGAAGTTTTAAGTGGTGTTGTTAGGCTGCCGAGTTTTCGTAAGGGGTTTTTCATATCACTTTTATTCCCGTGAGATTTATGCTACATTTGCCACCAATTCCGTTGAGTGGTGTTTGTAATTCACATTATTATACTATTTGTGTAATATACTTTCGTTTATGAGTATTTACATCAATGTTTTATAGTCCGTCTTTCATGGAGTGTACGTTTTGAATGTTACCCCAAGTCGGTAAGGGAACCTTTCACCCTCTTATTTTTTAAAGACTTCTTTTTGTTTTGTATTTTAATTTACATCTTCTTATGTTGGGATATGTTCTTATATATCCTTATTTCTGTAAATTTTATGTCCAAGTGATGAGATACCATTTATCTCTCTCATCAAATCTTTTTCTAAAATTTGATGTGATGCTGTTAGGCTGTCGAATTTTTACAAGGGAACTTCTTAACCCAATTTCGATTTCTTTGAGTAAACTTGTAGTTATTTAATATGTCATCCTATGAATATGTTTGAATGACCTTTGGATGTTTTACACTTAATATCCATATATATTTGGTGTATTTATATTTTTCACACATAATTATGAGATTGATTTATCCTTAATTGAAGGATACCTTCTTTATAAAGGATTTCATCTCATTTTACATTTATATTGAGACTTCGTTGTTTTTATGCACCAATTCACTATTATATGGTCTATATACTATCCTTTGGCATATTATATCATGAATCCGTTTATTCTCGTGATATTATAAATTTTTGATTAAATGTTATTCCTCAATTATTTTTATTCAAGTGACTCTCATTTTGTTAAAAAATCTTTAACTAAAATATCGTTTAAAAGGTTTTAATGATTTATTCTTATAAATATTTCTCATTAATATCCATGTTTTCAAAGTGGTTTTTAAGGATTTCTTTATATGGATACTAATGTTTTAAAATGTTAAAAGCCTTAAAGTGGTAAGGGACTTTGTCTCAATCTCCTTTCATTGAGGCATATTTTGTTTTATACAAAATTTTCTTTTTTACGGTGTATAAACACCTTTGACATTTACTTTTATTCAAAAGGAATATTTTTATACGAATCGTTTTACTAAAAGAAAAATGGGAATGTTTTTACATATGCGGCGACAACGACTTCTCCGCTGTCAGGACCATTATTTGAGTTTCGGCTTCCTCTACATTGCATACCATTTTTTTAAATGAAAAATAAATACCATGTTTTAATTTTCTTTTATTTTGGTATTGAAAATGGTTTTGATAATGTTTTTGTTATATAAATGTGTTTTTGATATCATGTGATTGAAATCTGGGAATGTTATGTTTCCTTTATGCATGTTTTATGTGATATGATTATGTTATGGTTCTTAGTCATTGTTTATGAATACAGGTGGTTCTGTGATAAACTAAGGACGGGTGAGCCCATGATAGCTCTCCAATGCATTGGGTAACGTGAAGGAGTTAAACGCTAAGGTTTCTCGGAAGAGATTTTGGGAATATACTGTGATGGGTATTCCAAACGTAACCATGAGGGTTTCTCCCTACATAAGAATGTAATGAATGCCTCAAGTAACATTTACGTCTTATGGTTTCTATGAGTTATTCATAAATCTTATGATTTCTTGAGGTATGTTAAAGTGATTATGTTTTAAAAGCAAAGTATGATTTCATTTATTCTTATGTATACATGGACTAGTGTTTTCTATCCATATTTTTATATCCCTTAATGAACCTTTTATTCTCATCCCAAGTTTTTGAAGTGTTTTCCATAGGACTTAAAGGAGAATAGGGTCAAGGATGGGATCAAGGAAAGACATGCTATCTAAAACATGGAACTAGAAATATTTATTTTTAAGATTTTTCTTATTTTATGGAAACTGAGTAGAAGTGTCTACTTTGTAATCTTGTGAGATGTAATAGTTATGTCCTAATTCTCTAAAACTCTAAACCTGAAAAGATCCTCAGTGTAAATTATTCATTTAATTTAAAATTATTTAATGTTATAAGGCCGAGTCCTTATAGTTGGTATCAGAGGTCGGTTTAGATAACTTTAGAGGTTAGAGTGTTGTTTAAGCATAAGTGACATGTTTCGTATAACCACAATGGTTAGTATATTAGATGGAGTCATTGTTATTTTTGAAAGATGGAATGATTTTGAGATAATTTGGATAAGTATATCTTAGTGTTTATCTTCCTCATTAGTACATGATGTTTTTGTTAATATACTCACACTGACATGTTTGGTTTTAGTAAATGGATGGATCTAGCAGGCACCAAAGTGACAATGGGTTTGAAGGAAACTGTGGTGGTTCTCTGATTAAGAGACTAGAAGAAATGGGGGATTCAATGAGGAATCTCATGGTTATTCTAAACCAACTATCAAGGAGTCATGATTAACCACTTGAACCTTGGTGAGTTCTCTAATGCATCATGTACGATAGAACCAACTCGATGTGGAAGTTTATGTAATAATTCTAATGGGAACCATTAGGGTTTATATGATCCTTACTTTTGAGGTATTTGTGGATTATTATATGATGGAAGATGAAAGGCATGAGGTAAAATTGAGGTTAAATTATGGTATGGTTATTTTTTAGGATTTTATCTCTTTTTTGGGAATGTTTTAAGAATTATATAGTTTTGGAAAAGGGGACAACATGCAAACCCTGTGACAACCCGTCGCGTCGGACCAAGCTACGGGAATTGAACCCACAACCAAAGTGCAACTATTATTTATCACCTACCACTGGATTACGTAAAGTCCCTGGTTAGTATGACAAATTCTTTTTAGTTATATGATTTTATGAATCAATAATAAGTTTATTTTGGGTTATCTATGGAAACGATTAACCTATCATGGAGGATATGTGATTAGGATAATTACTTTTCAGTATGAGACTTTAAGAGTAACTGATGTTCTTTGGAGATAAATGTAAAGATTTACCTTGGAAGACTATGTGATTAAATCCTTCTGATATTTGGGTTTCAATCTTAGGTTGGTTTATTTTTTATGAATTTTAAGGGAAATTTTGTATTGAATGGTCTTTGTTGAACTTTGGGTTGTTTGAAAAATTTTGGAGATTAAGAGTAGATTTACTTCTTGGGAAAGATTATCTTTTTTTGGGATTATCTTATCTTATACAAACAAATTTGTTTTTGTTAAGGTCAAAAGACATGGGAAATATATAGTTCATCTTTTGTGAGTTGTGTGATTCTCTCGAAGATTATTATAGCACTCTCAATGTGAACATGTCATCCTGAATACTCATTATTTGGAGAAAAAATGAGTTTGTGTTGGAGATCTAGTAAAAGATGAAGCTTACATGACCAGTAAGTTTGTTTCCTTAAGTTTCAGTTAAGTTCATAAATAAATTCCTCAATGAAAAGTAACTTAAAACAAAAACACTGTCTGTTAATTTTTCCTACTGGGGAATCAAATACCGTTTAACTCATCACAAGTTTGTGATTTTCGGGTGGTTAACTTTAACCTAATCATGTTTTCTATCACTATCCATCAGAACATGACCCTTTGTTTTTTTCTTCCATATCCATGTGTTCATGGAATCCTAGTATGGGCTAACTCGTGTGACCTTTGTACTTTTCTTTCTATATTTTAAATTGAAAGTTTTACCGACTCTTGTTCCGATGTGGGTCTTTCAATGAAGTTTTTGAGCCCAATTTTAAAATTGCGTGGATGCAATTCCCAAAAGGGGGGAAGGAAGTAACACCCCAGGTAAATAAAGAATATGAAATTTTTTTATTTATCCATATTTGAAATAAAATGTTAATATTAATTTAAATGGAACGCTATGCTCGATGGCGTACCCAATACGCAACAATGAGTTTCTTGGAAATCTTACGTTGCACTCTAATAATAAAATAATATTATTTTAAATGGTAGTTAACGCCTAGCCGTTGAAATGGAGGGAATGAACAGAGCTAAGAAAAAATGATTATATATGTTTTTCAAATATTTTTACTTTTATCCAATAAATGATAGAGGCTTAATATTCGAATAAATCCAATTTTAAGCGTAAATATTCTAATATTCTTTAAAAGGTCGATTAATCGCCTTTTGATGGCGAACCCTTTTTAAATACACTTGTTGAAAATTTTATATTTTATATTGGACCAAATAAAATCCTTCTTTAGAATCAGGATATCAAAATTTACTTTTTGTAGGTTTTTGTTATTTTTTTTGATAAAGTCCATTTTTAATGAATAAGTGAGAAATGTTGTATTTTAATTCAAAACCACTTTTTAATCTAATTTATTTATATGATTAGATCATATTTTGAATTGTTTTTAAAGTGATATTAGAATTTATTTTTACCATTTAATACAATGGTGGTCATTGGAATTAATTTCACTTTGAAATTGGACTTAAACTAGTGTCAAACTTTTAATAGATATTGTTTCTTAAAAACACGCCATTTGTTTTGACAGCGGGAATTAATTATTAAATTATTTAATGAAACTTATATGTTTTTAATTTTGTAAAATGGACATCATTTTTGAATTCGGAATATAAAATGTAGCTTAGGGTGAATTTTTGGTATTTTTTTTGAAAAACATCAATTTTTGATGAATAGTGAAACCACTAAGTGGTAGTTAAAAAAACTGATTTTTCATTTAAATGAAACTTTACCACTTATGTGATTTAAATTTCAAAAATCCGACATACATGGTTATAATTAGGATGTAAAATGTGGTTCAATGGGATTAAAATAATTTTTTGGTGAATAGTAACTTTTAAGTTTTATTAATCGCGATTTAAGGTATTCAGTGTAATTTAAGGTAAAGATAATGTTATAATAATATGAAATGACCATAAAATATTTCCTACCCTTACTGAATGAGTCATAGACGACCAATACAATCCATGGGTAAACTTGGGAACCCCATGGAGCCACTTTGGTAGGAAAATGACCTTAATAACTTTTTATTTAAAGTTATAATAAAAATGTCACAAACATGTATTGTTTTACTAAAACAATTTTTACATGGGGTTATACAAGTCATATTTATGAATATAAATATTAATTAAAAATATAAAAATCATCCTACATCATTATTTTTTTTTATAATTTTATACATTAAATATAATAATTTATTTATGACACCATGATGATGCAGCGATTACCTCATTAATGAACGATTTAAATAAAATGAAAAGATAATGTAAAATATAAGACTTACACTTGTCAAAAACCTATCTTATGGGTGGATTTCGAACCCTTATCACCTTATACTCTAAATATATAATTTTGGGACCTTTGATATCTGAAAATCATTTTATAATAAAGTATCTTTTCAAGACTTTCCAAGAGTGCCCCTCCTCCCTCTTATAAAAGGCCCCCACGTCTACCCTCCTTAACCACACCTCTCAAGCCATTGGCTCAGCCAAAATCTGATACTTTTATCTCTCCAAATCCCTAACTTAATCATATAAGCCTTCCCTTATGCACAAATCACTTTAAGAAACCCTTTTGGGTCAAACCAAGGGGAGTTACCCGATTTAAAGGTAGAGTCCTCTCTAATGTTCTTTTGTTTTATTTTGCTTCTCCAACCCCATAAACTATTTTTATTCCTTTATTTTGTAAAAAAATAAGTATCTCCAATATAATAGGTTGTTTTGATGAGAATATTTCGAGCTACAATTACACACACCTCCGTCTAACGGTTAAAGAACATACTGTTTATGTGGATGGTGAATTACTGCCTCACGAAATGATGATTGTTTTATCTTCTCCTATAACCTCTCGTGGTGGCCATTATGATGGAACTATATTTATTTATGATATATATTATATTTATTTCCTCTCTATGCTTCTTTATTTTACATTTAAAACATAGCTTTATGCTTTTCATGTTGTGTAAATGCGATAATTTCATTTGAGGAAGTGTGGACGACTGCCCCCTCAAGTGATCCGACTCGTTCATGCAATACATGGAATGTATAAATAATGAAATTAATGAAATAATGTGACCTATATAACATATATATTATATTGAAATTATAATATATATATATATATATATATAATTTAGTTTTAATTCCATTAATGGGACCAATAAATGAAAGTAGCATTCATGCGTACGTACGGCCTACCGTCTCCATAAATGGTGCATTTCATTTTTTATCTCCAAATGTTATGGAATAGTATAAAATGAATATATACTGGATATATATGATATTTAAATAATTAATAAAATTCTGGAGATGGTGTAATTATAACTACATGGACAATTCTTTTCAAACAAGTTCATTTTTGACTCATGTACCGAACATTGACAAAAAAACGTCTGATATGAACTCAAATAATTAACTAATTATTATAACATTATAATATGTGATATTAATTTAATAATAAACATTAAATGAGGTAATTAAGAAATTATTAATTGACCAAAGTTTATTATTCAGGAATATAATGAAACGAACAAGACAAGTCGGAGTTGAGATAAGGGATCATACCTCTCTCTTTCTTTTTAAGTACTCTATTTTATGTCATTTTTTTAAGCTCATCTTTCTTATGTTTGGGGATGTTATTTTATATTCCTCATTATGTACTTTTTATGTTAATATTATTAGAAACCCTATTTGATCTCATAAATCCATTTTTGGACGTTTTAAGTGGTGTCGTTAGGCTGCCGAAGTTTCGTAAGGGGTTTTTCATCTCACTTTTATTCCCGTGAGATTTATGCTACATTTGACACCATTTCCTTTCAGTGGTGTTTTTACTGACCATTATTCTACTATTTGTGTAATATAATTTCATTTATTAGTATTTACATCAATGTTTTATTGTCCTTATTTCATGGGGTGTACGTTTTGAAAGTTACCCCAAGTCGGTAAGGGAACCTTTCACCCTCCTATTTTTAAAAGACTTCCTTTTGTTTTGTCTTTTAATTTACATCTTCTTATGTTGTGATATGTTCTTAAATATTATTATTGCTGTAAATTTTATGTCCAAGTGATGAGATACCCTTTATCTCTCTCATCAACTCTTTTTCTAAAATTTTATGTGACGCCGTTAGGCTACCGAATTTTTACAAGGGAACTTCTTAACCCAATTTCGATTTCTTTGGGTTCAACTTGTAGTTATTGAATATGTTATCCTATTAATATGTTTTAATTACCTCTGGTTTATTTACACTTAATATCCACTTATATTGGGTGTATTTATATTTTTCACACATAATTATGAGATTGATTTATCCTTAATTTAAGGATACCTTCTCTATAAGGGATTTCATCGAATTTTACATTTCTATTGATACTTCATTGTTGTTATGGAACAATTCACTCTTATATTGTGTATATACATTACTTTGGAATATTATATCATGAATCCATTTATTCTAATGATATTATAAATTTCTGATTAAATTGTATTCCTCAATTATTTGTATTCATGTGTCTCTCATTTTGTTAAAAACACTTTAACTAAAATATCGTTTAAAATGTTTTAATGCTTTATTCTTATAAATATTTATCATTAATATACATGTTTTCAAATTGGTTTTTGATGATTTATTTATATGGATATTAATGGTTTAAAATTTTAAAATCCTCAAAGTGTTAAAGGACTTCTTCTCAATCTCCTTTCATTGAGGCATATTTTGTTTTATACACAATTTTCTTTTATACAGTGAATAAACCCCTCGGACTTTTACTTTTATTAAAAATGGATCTTTTTATACGAAGCATTTTACTAGTTGAAAAATGGGAATTTTTTTACGTATGCAGCGACCATGACTTCTCCGCCGCCATGACCATTATTTGAGTTTCGTCTTCCTCTAAAAGCCATACATTTTTTTTAAATGAAAAATAAATACCATGTTTTACTTTTCTTTTATTTTGGTATTGAAAATGGTTTTGATAATTTTTTGATTATATCAATGTGTTTTTAAAATTTTGTGATTGAAATGTGGGAATGTTATGTTTCCTTTATGCATGTTTTATGTGATACGATTATGTTATGGTTCTTGGGCATTTTTTATGAAGACGGGTGGTTCCTTGATATACTATGGTCGGGTGAGCCTGTGATAGCTCTCCAATGAATTGGGTAACACGAAGGAGTTAAATGCTACGGTTTCTCTAAATAGATTTAGGGAATATACTATGATGGGTATTTCAAATGTAACCATGAGTGTTACTCCCTATGTAAGAATGTAATGAATGCCTCAAGTTACCTTTACATCTTATGATTTCTATGAGTTATTCATAAATATTTTGATTTCATGAGGTATGTTAAAGTGCTTATGTTTTGAATGTAAAGTATGATTTCATTGATTATTATGTATACATGGACTAGTGTTTTATTTCCATATTTTTATATCCCTTACTGAGCCATTTATGCTCATCCCATGTTTTTGAAATGTTTTCCACATGACTTAAAGGTTAATAGGGTCAAGGATGGGATCAAGGAAAGACATGCTATCTAAAACATGGAACTAGAAATGTTTATTTTTATGATTTTTTTTATTTTATGGAAAATGAGTAGAAGTTTCTACTTTGTAATCTTGTGAGATGTAATAGTTATGTCCTAATTCGCTAAAACTCTAAACCTGAAAAGATCCTCAATGTGAATTATTCCTTTAATTCAAGATTATGTAATGTTTTAAGGCCAGGTCCTTATATATTTAGACATTATTATAAATTTATTTAATCTTTTCAGGTCTTGGTAATGGAATATTGGGGGATCTATATGAATTTTCCATAGACATGTGATATATTATCCCATATAAATAGATAATTTTCCCTCTAAAGAGAGGATTTAGTTCCCCACCCCTATGATATTTTCCCTCTATATAGTGAATTTAGTTAGAATCTTCTTGTTTTATCTTAGTTTAATGGATGATTATATAAACCTTTCTTTTATATTATTATTTATTTTAAAATAAGGAATAATCCTTTTATACTCTATATTATTTAACATGGGATATGGAAGGAAATGGTAAATAATATCATTTAATTTGATAACATGTATAATAATGAGTCATGATTATTTTACTTTTTAATTTTCCAGATTTATATAACTATTTATTACAATTAGTCTTATAAAATATAGGCAAAGCTTGAGTGGTGACTACCCACTAGACATGATATTCTCATACTAAAATATACCCCCTACTATGAATTTTGTAACACCTCACATTCATCAAAATATAATCTTCATCTAAAATTTATAAAACACCATTTATTATAAAAAACTATGGATTTTGGAGGTTTTTATGGTGACTCCAATGTTAATTTATATGAACATGATAGAATATGGTACATCTATGCATTGATAGATTCCCACCATATACCCTATGGCTTAGTAGTTGGAACTCAGTAGAGGTTATGGTGGAGGAAATTTCTCCTAGTGGGAAAGTAGGTGGCTGATGATCAAAGAGTGCATACCTAGTGGTTACCAAGTACCCATTAATTTTTTGGGGTACCCAATTGGTTCTTAGTTTGTTTATTTTATTTTAGTTTAATTAATTAATTATCATTATCTATTTTTAAATTAATAATCATATTTCATTTTTACCCATTGATATCATATCACTTCCTTCCAATTTGAATTCATTCATATTTTTAAAGGTATGGATTAACTATTTTATTTATTAGTTTTGTGTTTTGTTAGTCACTTGATGTTTTCTCATGTAAGGATAATCCCTAAAACTCGGTTCATCTACTATTTCCCATAGCATTTATCCATTTATTATCATATGTGAAGGATTTTTGGTCTATTTTCTGATTTCTCAAATGTCTACAAACTAATGTCAAATAATTTGATGAAATTATATGGGAAAGACCTTGTTAGAACCAGGATAGAGGTGATTTTCTTTCTCATTTGTATTTTTTTCATGTGTTATATGTTTTATGAAAGATAATAACTCAACATTTGTTAAAATTCCCTAGATGTTGACATGAATACAAATTTTCCTTGATAATGGTATTAATAAAATCAGTCAGAGGATTGTGGGATCCTATGAGTGGCTTCCATCAACACCATTGTTTTAGATAACAAATTTCATGTGATTTTTAATGTGAAATATTCATTATTCACCAAGGTGGTATGACTTATTCTTGTTAATTTCATATAGGAACTTCGTGGGTGTGTTCTATGAAATGCCTTGATTGAAAATTTCCTAGAAAACATAAGGATAAGTATGTGATATTTTTATTTAAAATATTTTATTCATATATCATGTCATGCTCTTTTTAAATTAGGTTATATGTTCCTTTTCCAAATAGATATCGAAAGTGTATAGTGCCTCATCTACCCTATGATTTCATTTCATTTTCTCAAAACCCACCAGAATAGTTACATTTGTGATTTTTCACCGACAATGAGATTTTTTATGACGGTATATCAACCACATGAGGATTAGTATTAGTAGTATAGAAACTACTAATTGAATTCTTTAACATGGTGTGTCATTCACTTAGAGACTTGTACTAGTGCATTCTAAACACCTAAAATGGTGGTAATGGTATATTTTCAACCTATATATTTTTATTTTTGGTGTATCATCCACATATAATCAAGTAATTATAGAAAACAATTAACCTATAAATTGATAGTGGTGGGTAATTATCCACCCAAGGAGTTTATTCTGACACTAAGGCATCCACTGATAGTGTGTTAAATTTGTTTTGAATCATACACCTGATTAATATAATTATTGAATATCATGCAACAGAAGATGATATGTGGTGATAGATAATCCACCTAGGATGGGTGATTCCACAATCACTAGTATATATCACAATTTTCACTGTTATTAGATTAATTATTGTCATTCACCAAGTTGTGGTGTGATATTGATAAACCAAACACCTATAATTTATAATAGTAATAGCTTATTCACACTAATTGTGATAAATGTGGTGATATATCATTCATTATTGATGTTTATTAAAATTATAGGTATATCATTCCATTATAACACTAGGTGAAGCAGTTATAGTCACTTGTATCTTATCAATTGGGAAGTTTATGAGGAAAATAGTTATTTATTTATTTTCTTCCTTATAAATCGATATTGAACAATAATATTTATTTTCTAGACTTATTATAAATATTATAGGTAGTGGCCTATTGTGTTGTAATCATGAAATTCATGGGTACCCTGGTTCTCAAGAAGACTTCATGTATCATGATCTTGTTAAGGTATAGGGTCCTTCTTCTTTATATTGTTGAGATGGTATAGCTTTTTTAGAGTTGAGAGATAGGTCCAGGGTAGGACTCTAGACTAGTTTTTGGGTGTTATTTTATTTTTTCTTTTGGACAATGTTGTATATGGTCTACCTACTATAGATCATATTAATGCTATAAAAATCATATGAATCACACAATATCTCATTTTTATATATAATTATTATTTATATTGAATTTTGGAAGGTAATTAATTATGAAATATATTTGAATACTCTTGTTTTATTGTGATGAATACTTAATAATATTTCTTCAAATGAGTTTTTTAGTTATCTATAGGAGAGGATATAGTTCCCCAAATTATTTTCTAGAAACCCTCACCACTATTTTAAATCCTTTATTATTCTGGTATGTGTTCTTGAGGTATGAATTCAATTGTTTCTACCATATTGGAGTTGAACTAGATGAAGGATATTTAATTTTTTTCACTGAGACTGTTTTCTATTTTACTCTTTTCGATATAGTTGACATGATATATGGTGGGTTGAGGTATTGTATGAATATTTTTTTAGAGTTTATATAAACTATATTTAAATTAATTTAATTATATTAGGGACTATATTGATGTTAATTTTTTCATGTGTATTGATTTTATAAATTGAAAAAAAATGATTTTTTATTTAGGTTATGTTACATTTACTATGATCCTAGGATTGTAAGAGATGACGTGTTCATGTGTTATTATTATTTAGGATAATTTAAATGAAATTTATATTCTTGATTGTGGTTAATAAGCTAGATAGATACTATTGATGTGATACATGGTTGGGTTATTTTAAGTTTCAATGAAAACATTTTAGATATTTATTATATAACTTCATGGTGGAGCTCTACTTGATTGACCCATGATTATAAACTGTTACTATTTATATACTATGACTGTATTATAATTATTTGTGATATTTTTACCAAACTTAAGATTGTCTTAGTTGTCACAAACAAGAGTCAATATATATGGTTACCGTATATCAGAGGGTGTAATTTTTTGTTAGGGAAACATGTTATTGTTATTACTTAACCAAAACATTGAATCTAAACATGTGATGGAATTTTTATCTAAGTCATATAGTTGGAATTATAGATACATTAAATTTTAGTGACCTCAAACTATGAAATTTGAGTTGAAGTATGAGAATTCCCCAATAATACTGATTCCATAGTATCCAGTTTCACCTTTTCCTCCTACTCATCAATAATATTAAGAGTGTATTCTTAAGGTATTGTAGTATATTAGAAATGTGACCTTTGGAGTTAGTTTGACCATGAAATACATGATGTATGAGTTCTTATTGAAACACCCACGTATCTATATGGGTTATAACTGATTGTAGTCTAACGATTTTTGGATATAGTCAATTAAGACCAACTCAAGAATCTCATGGTACCCCCAATTTGGTGGGTGAATCTTTTTATCTATATACTTTTGGGAAAAAACTACTGGTTTGTTCTAGTCAAGTATACCAACATGTGTGTCTATCCCAAAAAGAACTTTTTAATTTTCTTTTTGAGAGATTCTCCCAAGAATCACATAGGGATAAGAGAGGATATGAGTTTATGAATTAGTTATATGTGTACATATTGGTAAAAAATAGTATATTTACTATTCTAAACTTTTGTTATTATACCTTATGATATTGGTGGAAATACATATTGGGAATTAATTTTGTGGATGGATTGAGTTTTTATATTTGGTTCTAGGTGAATATATCACTCTTAATATACTTTTTAGAGGTTATGAATCAGTCATTAATTACAAAGAAAATCCAGATTATGGGTAATGTACCAGGGTAACATACTTCATCATTTATACATGAGAGATTCTCATTTGGAAAACTATTTTTATGTTTGAGGTGTATTATCAAATAAGAGATATAGATAGTATCTATGGAATATTTCATTACTTCCTCTAATAGAGAGATCATTAGTTGAGCATTATTATTTTCATCAATAGAGATTAATTTGAACAAATTTTAATAGAAATATTCTTGAGATCAAATCTATAAGGAGATGTGGAACCTATAGTACTATTGTGATATCAATCCATAATAGAATAAAATGCATAAATCTAGTTCGAAATTGGGATTATAAGTTGGGAAACAATTGATAAATTAGTTCCGTAATTGGGAATACATTGGTAGTTCATGCCATGAAGGATGACATGATCTTCAGGGATAGGGGAAACAATGTTGGTTGGGTGATAATCTTATAGAGATCCAGGTAATGAATGATCAAGGATAGGTTTTTGGTAAAAATAACTATTAAATCCTAGGTTTTTAGAAAGCATATTTATTTTATAGTCATTTAGAAATCTAAAATTTTTCTAGATTTAATGATTTAAAATTAATTAGTAACTAAGTCAAACATATATGAATTAAACCAAAAAAATTTATTAATTCTTAAGTTCAAAATTTTAATAAAACAACCAAGAGAAAATTATTATACATAGTTTATTTTTACACTTCATGGATGGATACATCACTTAAAACTGAAAGAAACAATTTGGGATATTATATAGAAAAGTATAAAATGTGTTGGACTCGGAGATCTCCAAGAGTATTGTAAACCATAAAGATCACCAATAAAAAACCTATAGTGAAGAAGAGATCCTTGTAAAGAGAATAAATTATGAAAAATATACAATATAAAATAAGAACTATTCCTTTTGATGTGAGAGTAAAATGAATGAATTTTTTTGTTAGAATATATATAAATATGACTAAAATGTTTCCATTGTGATTGTTTCAATCATTCTGGAAGTACTTATCAAGGTCGATCCTAATTTTGTAATTTTCATATTTTATAGATCATTTGAAAATTTTAAAATTCATAGATTTCATAACCAATGACACTTTTAAAATTAATATTTCCAAATAAGGTCGAGATAACAGGTAGAAGTTATTTTTACATTAAATTTATAATTAATTTAAAGATATCAAAAAATGAAAAACCCGTTCTTATGATATTTCTTTGATGAAGCTATGAATCATCTAAAAAACTTTTTTTCAATGAATATTACTCTAGTATGATTCAAATGTAGAATCTCTCTAGTAGTGATCTACAAATTCATCCATGATGTCCATATAGAACCAATAGATTTTATGATACTAGCACAATAGATCTATCATCATAAAATGTTCAACTTGACCACTGTGAAAATTTTTTTGGGATTGAAGAAACCTCATTTTACTCTAAATAATGAGATTATTGACAGTAAAGGAAAATCTATACCGATTTCTTCATTCTTGAGAGAGAGCTCTAGATTTTATTGTGTATAAAAATTTTCAATTTCAATCAACCTATACATAATACACATAATTTTCAATATATAGAGATATGGTTAGGGTTCAAATATTTTTTCAATTCTACAAAAACACTTAAATAATATAATAAATTTTAAATAACCCCATTCCATGTAAAAATAATGATATTATTATTTTTTCATGGTTTTTTCTAACTAGAATAATGATATATATTATTTTACAAGCTTTCAAATTATTATTTATCATCGAACGCAATCATATTCGGATAGTCCTCCTTGGTATTTATAAAGAAATATTATATTTATGTGTAATAACTAATTAAATTGAGAATAAATATTAATAAAAAATTTGTTATCCATAAATAATGAAATTTTTTTCCTCATACATGGGAATACTAATTATTCTAATAATTAATTTCAAATTGAATTTTGTTGAGATCAATATGAACATATAGTGTGTTACCCTCATGGATTATTTTGTCTTGGAATTAGTAGATATTTTGTAAATTATAAGATTACTATCTACAAAAAGGTCAAGGAACCCATGATAAATAAATTATAGTTTCAACATCGATAACCATATACGAGAACATGATGTGAAATATAATCAATTTTTTATAATATCTCATCAAGATGGTTGCACACCAATTTTTTAATCCTATTTTATTGATACATATTTCTTTGAATATCTAAAATAATCTTTCCATTTCATCATGGGAAAATAATTTAATGTGACATTTATATTTCAATCAAATGGATTGGATATCAACTTCCATTAATATGGAAGGGTTAAAATCCTTCCTTGAATCATTCATTAATAGCATGTCATTTATGACACACCCATCATACCCTACTTCACTTAAACATATAGAGTCACAAATTTGGTCTATAAATATAATTTCCTGAGTCACTAAAATAATTAATAATATTATTAATGTTTAATAATAGTTAGAAACAATCGTATAAATAAATATATGATGAAAAATATTCATGAAAATTCTTATTGGACGGTCTTTTCTTATAATCTCTCCTCATAGAGATTATAAAGTGTGTAAATAATTAGGCAAAGTATCATCTACTAATTATTACATAAAACTAATGGTAAAAATAATATGGTACCCATCATAGAGTGTTATCTAACCTTAAAATAAGGTTTAGAAATATCATCAGGTAATTTTAAGTTCCTCATTATAATAGGAAACTGATATGCCATTTTCAATGTGGAAGATACTATGGTACATTATTACATTAAGGTAAATTTGAAATATTAATTATATATAATAATATATTTTAATTAATATTCATTTTTTGAATATATATGTAGTACAAATTACAAACAGTTTTCTCTAGAAACCGATCTCCAATAAACACCCACATGGACTAGAGACAACTGTCAATGACTTATAGTCCATTATACATCACATGAGGATCATGTTTCTATTAAATTATGGATTTAGTAAAAGGGTCTTTCATTTTATCATCTGTGGAGACTCTTCTCACTACAACATCACCTCTTTGAGGATAATCATTCAAGATATGACATTTTAAAATTGTGTGCTCCATCCACTGATGTGATCTTGGATCGTTTAAAAGATATACTGTTATATTTCTATCAAAATAGAGTTGTATATTGTCATGAATCATCCCATAGGGGGCCATGTCATGAATTCTCTAAGGGCTAGTGACTAGAATCGAGTAAAAATATCTCACAAATGGGACCCACTGGCCTAAATTACAAGTTCGCATGCACACATCTCCAAGACACAAATGATAAAATGTAAAATAATAATTAAACACTGCATTCAAAAAACTATATCCCACAAAATAGAGTATAATAGTGAAAGTAATATAAAGTTTATAGGGCCAAAAAATCCCACCAAAAGAGAATATTCTGCAGCCATGAGTCCATCCTATAAAGTAAGAGGTTCTAGGATTGTCATCTAAAAATCCACTAGGAAAAAACTCGATCTGTTTGGTCTCACAAGGAACTTTCTGGTACCGGTCTTCCTAGAACTGCTTTAAAAGTTTGATCTTCTCTAGAAGACATGACACATGGGAGAAAAGACTTTACATGGGTACATTAAACAATACTCAATAATACATGATAAAACCAAAAAGGAAATAACATGATGGAAATACCATTCATCTCTACACAGGTATATTTTAATAGAACATATAACAAGAATATCTAGAAATACTCTTGAGAAACACCACACCATCAGGAGGTCTTGACCAACTACCATAGGATTCTGCTTGAATCACACTTGTTCTTGGAGAACTCACTCCCTGAACCATGATAATATCATAGACACCCAAGAAGTGGTCTAGCTCATTTGGCCCTTCCCAAATGAGAACATATTGGTCAAGGAATATTATGATACCATAGATAAGGGATCACTCATAGTTGCACTGGGAGATACCACTAAGCTAATCTGGATCAATTCAAAATGTAAGGGATCACGCCTCATCACATTTGTGGATAACACAGACCCTACTAATGTGGCCTGCTATGTAGAGGATCATCACCCTACTCACTGAGGTTAAGAAATTCCAAAGACTCTATTAGGGGTGAAAATTTATCACAGTCTACTCCCAAAATGGGATTCTTGACTCAATCTGGGACTGAGCCTCTAGAGTAGATTACAATCTAGTGATGTGGACATAATTCCATGCTAAACCCTTTAAGAAAATACCATGGAAAATTATCTAAAACTGTACTCGTCCAAGATAAAAACTCATCACATTTTCTAAAAAGGACCATATAATTATTAGGGTCCTAACAGCATAGAAGGATCATCAAATGGATTCATTGTTTGAAAGTTATCACAATTTGAAGTTTCAAAGAAGTGGGAGTCATTGGGGCGTGGACTGATCACATGGTCAGTCCACTGACCGTAGCCATCAAATGCCCATACAGACTACCTTGTGGCTACTATGGTCAGCCTCCATGGTTGATCACGTCCCCAGATATCATGTTCACATAGCATCTAGATTGATTTTGTCTCATCATCGACTACCATGGTCGACTATGGCATGATCTAGCCACCCTATGTCCGACCCGGGTCTGACCAAACCCACTGGGTTGGACTAGACCCAGCCTGATGGGCCTGGTCTACTGATCGACCCAACATCTTGGTGCATGATCCATCTGGCTAGACCTATCTCCATAAGCCTAGACCACTTGCGCGCGGGCTGCCTGGGCAGCCACATGTGGCCTATCTAGCTACGTCTGCTCATGCGGTCTCCCACAACGACTATAGCTCCTCTATGGGGCTGGCTCACGGTATCCTGTCATGTGGCCACTACTGCTGGAATTGGTCTCCATCGCATCCACTTCCTCAAACCTCTATTATTCCTCTGATACCCAAATATTGAAACGACTATACATCTGGGTTCCTCAGGCCCTGATCTACACTCATCCAACCTCTTCTGTTGATTTGTCTCCAATCTGGGGGACTGGTCATGTTCATATCCACTCTAAAAGTTGATCCATGACCACAAGGATCCTAGGGAGAAAAAAAACCAAGAATAGGGGAGATAAAATCACAAGAACATCCTGAGTAATGAACCAAGTCCTTTTTCAGGTCGGCCTCAATTCCTTCTTGTTATAAATTGAGAATGAATATGAAATTTAAGAAATATCCCCAAAAATAGTCCCCACTGTTATAACCATCCAGAAACTATATAATCTCTGATCAATTTGTTCATAGATTGACTCATGTTCATCATGAAAATTAATAATGGGGAAATATCAAAAATAAATAACTCCCATACCTCGATTCGTATCAGTCACTAATGAAGTATTATTGTGCCATCATTATTGATAGTGAGATTCCTTTTAATTGGTTGTGAATCGATCTTTGATCCACGATCCATCATATTTTTTCAAGAGATTTCTTCTCCACATATCAGAGGAGTTTCAGGGTTATGGTGATAACTCTAAATTCATAAAAAAGGTGTATTAAAATAAATTCCATTGTGTCAAAAAAGTATTTTACTTACAGTTTTGGCCTCCGTGACTTTTTCTATAGAATAACCATGATGATAGAAGTTATCTAAAACCTAGGTTAAATCCAATACTATGGGCTCACTGGTGCCCTCATATTTCTGATTCAGACACCATTTTATGATTTATTCCACATTTTCAAGAAAATTGTGCATGTGTGATATTAAAAGATTAATATTTTCCAAACAATTGTTCTAGTAAAACCATGCCTTGGAATAACACGACATACCTGTACTTAGTTTAGAAATTATTCCATATAATTTCCAAAAATAATACATGGGAAAATACAAAATTTTTCATTCTTCTAACCATGGGTATTTACATCCCAGAAATCAAAAACAAATGCTACTCAAACAAATGAGGGTACTGAGCATGAATCCGAGCCTCCTTCTCCCATGTTCTCTCCTAGAGATTCCCATTATACCACTGAACATGCACCAAATTAATTGACCATCCATGAAGTATCTTCTCCTATCAATCCTCAATCTCCACTAGAAACTCAGAAAAAGTCACTCCATCTCAATGTCCAGCTCACCCAAGTAAATGATGTGTGATTGTTCATGCACATACCTCCTAAGTTGTGACACATGGAAGACATACTGTACCTAATATAACAACATTTGTAGATCTGAGAAGTATGCTTCCAACTCTACTCAAAATATAGAAAGGGCTTATGAACCTTATATATAGCTTTCTACCTTTTCCAAATATCCATATACTGTATTGAGGTGAGACCTAAAGGAACATGTGGTATCCTTCCTCAGACTCCAAAGGCCTCTGCCTCCTATCCGCATAATACTTCTATCAGCTCTGTAAATTCATCATCTACTTCTGGATGATCTACACCTTCTCTGTGGTAGCTCGCACCAACTCTGGGTCCATGAGTGTTGATTCTCCTAGGTTAACCCAGCAATGTGGAGACCTGTAGGGTTCCCTGTACAAGGCCTAAAATGGTTGTGTGATAGTAATTGTTTTATGAAAACTCCACCAATGTTAGGTGATCCTCCCAACTATAACTAAAGTCTAACATAAAATCTCACATCATTTCATCCATAACCTAAATGGTCTGCTCAATCTGTTCATCTATCTATGTGTGGAATGTTGTGATCGAGAGTAACTGAGTCCCAACCACATCATGTAATCCATTAGACAACCAAGATGTAAAGTGAGCATCAGGATCTGAAACTATCATTGATGGAACTCTATGTATTTGAATTATCTCTTGCACAAAGAGGTGTCCCAATATATCTATTGAACTCTTATCGTAGATATCCAGGAAGTGGATAGAATTGGTGAGTTATTCAACAATAACCCGTATGGAATAAAGTCCCATGAACATACGTGGTAAACCCATCATGAAGTCCATCGATATCGCATCCCACTTCCATTCTGTAACCTTAATGGGTTGGGCTAAAATCGCTGGAACCTGGTGAATATCCTTCACTTGCGGACAAGTGAGGCATCGATAGATTAACTCTACAACTCCCTTCGTCATCCCTAGCCACCAAAAATGATATCATAGGTTCTGGTACATCTTTTTAACACTAGGATGTACTACCAAAGGGAATGTGTGGAACTCCCTTAGATCCTCCTCCATTAATTCTAGCAGTACTACTGTGTTCCCTCTAAAAATAACAATGTGCTCCTCGCATTTTTAATATCCATTAGTAGCATGTCCTATGGTCAACTAAGAACATTGGGTCTCATAGTCAGTATCTACATGTTGTGCCTCCCTGACTCACTATAAGAGTGGAGGGGTGACAACCATAATATGAAGGTATGTTGCTCCTTCTTCATCTAAGAACGATATCTATAATGATCCCAACTACTCTGATTCGTCATTCAAAAACTGCAAACTAGATTTTCCTTTTAAATCATCTGCAACCCTGTTCCCCTTCCTATGAGTATAGAAAGTCTAAAAAAACATAGTCATTGAGGAACTCTTGCCATTTCCATTATCTCAAGTTTAAATCCTTTTGAGAGAAGATATACTTGAATATATTGTAATCAGAGTAGGTGACAAACTACTTTCCCATTAGGTATTGTATCCACATATTTAATGTGAATACTATCGCTACATGATCAAGATCATGGGTTGCATTTTTTTATCATGAAATTTAAACTAGTGCAAACCAAAGGTGATCATCACTTTCCCCTGGATCAGGACACAGAAAAGCGTAGTCCTTAATACATCGTAGAAATACATGTACATGATTCATTTTTCTACTAACTTTAGGATGGGATCACTCATCATCTTATTCCTCAACTACTGAAAGCACTACTGGACCTTCTTTTTCCAAGGGTAAAGTTGTCCCGTTCATGTAAAATCTGTCAAGGGTGTTGTTACTATAGAGAATTCAGGAACAAACAACCAATATTATGCTACCAATCCAAGGAAACTCTATACCTCAGTTACACTCTTGGGTGGTTCTTAAGAAAGCACTGCCTCAACCTTCACTGGATCCACTGCAACTCCACCCTCTGAGATGACATGTCATTTAAAATAGACCTCTCGAATCATGAATTGTTACTTTGAGATCTTCCTATAAATTTAGATCTCTCAAATTCTATATAGGTCCATCCTCAATTGTATCATGTGCTTTTTCTTAGATGTCGAGTGCACTAGGCTATCATCAATAATGACCACAATGAACTATTCTAAGTAAGGATGAAAGATCTGGCTCATTAGTACCATGAACACTGCTGGGACGTTCATCACACAAAATGGAATCCCCAACTACTCGTAGTGATTCTAACAATACTTCAAGGTCATCTTCAGTATATCCTCATCTCGTACTCAAAACAAATGATAAATTGATATAATTTTGATCTTCGACAAACATCACACCCCTTTCAACTGATCAAATAGGTCGTCGATACTCAGTAGTGTAAACTTATTCTTCATGGTCACCTAGTTCAAGCACTAGTATTCCAAGAATAACCTCAATATTCTATCTGCCTTCATGGAAAACAAAATTGGGGCTACCTAGGGTGAGATAATGGGTCTCACAAAACCCTTCCTCTGCATTTCCTCAAAACTGCACCCTTTGATTTTGAAGCATTGCGGGAACCATCTAATATGTAGGTGTAGATATTAGTGTCATCCCAAGGTATAGAACAATCCAAAAGTCCATCCGCCTATGGGGAGGTAAATTGGAAACATATTAAGGAAAGAAGTCATCATACACTGCCACCATTCCAGGAAACTAATCACTCATATCATCCACTGCACCAAGGGTAAGGCTATGAAACAAATTTATAATTAGTTACACCCTCTTATGTGTGATTCCATCAAATGCTGAAAATGTTTTCTTTTTCACCAAAAAAGGAAAACTTGGTTCCATCACAGTGAACACATCACACCATGCACCTAAATTAATCAATATGAGCATGAACTATGGATAACTAGTTCATACCAAGAATGATTCCATGATCCCTCAACACCAGTACCCTGAAATACCAACCAAAAATCTCACCTTTAAGAGTCAAGTTTCACTATCAACACCAATATGTTTGATCATGGAATATCCTCCCCTAGGATTCTCTAAGAGGAAGGGTTGAGTCAAACCTCTAACCACCTCTAGTTGAACTGCATATTCCTCTTCCACATCCACCACCCTATGGACCACCCTTCTCTTGTCACTGTCTCTAACTTAGTGGTCCTTCAACTATCCCAAGATGAGTTTTATGATGGTTTGAAAAATATCATTCTATATTTCTCTAATCTTTACATGTGTATCATTGTCTGTATCTAGGATCACTTGATCCTCCATCGGGAACTTTCACCAGAGATCCTAAGTCCTAGAATTATCCCCTAAAGCATCTTACCTGCTTGGATCCCTACTCCAATAATTAGCTGCCTACTGCCAAGGTCCCAGGTACCTAGTTCCCACTACTAGCTCCTACTACCAGTTTTTTCTCTTCTAGAAAAATATCCACTATCATGGCTCTCTTAAGTACCCCCAACATAAGTTGTAATGATAAGGGATACCATCTATGCCCAAATTTCCCAAAGTAAGACTTGTTAAAAGGTCCGGTCCCTGATGATGTCTTGTCCCATATCAATGATGTAGCATGAAAGATCATCAAACCTCATTGACTACTTCACCATGATCATACTGACCTTTTGCATATGCAGAAGTTATTGTATGTAAACTGATCACAACATGGTCAGATAGAACTCCTCTTTTGAGAGATGCTCAAATTATATCTAGGAGAGAGTTGTTTCATCTTGAGACTATGTCACCAAGCTCCACCATAACCCTGCGAAGCTCTGAAGAAGGCTCATGGTGAGTAATTCCATCTGGTCGAGGGACATCCTCACAAGGTAAAAACACTAGTGACTGTCAATAGACAATACACAGCCAATTTGGGGTCTGGCTCACCTTGAAACCTAGAAGTTTATATCCTCTAGAACTCATGCAACACACTCTTCCTATATGCATATTTATAATATAGCACTTATAGTAACTACTACTTGATGGGTAGTAGTATAGTTGTTAAACCACTATAAGGTTCCATATCTAGTGCAAGCCTACGTACTGATGCCTCGCCAATGGATGAATCATCCTCATGATCATGTGGTGGAATCCTAGATGGCTGTCTATGTGGTGGAATCCTGAAATAAAATAAGATGTACCATGGTCAAAAGAGTATATCTAGAGAGCTGGACCAATAAGGACATGGAAAACACAACCACTCCAATATGATTCATGTAGCATTGTTTTTCCCACAACTAGTGTTTTCATGTACCATGTAGAAAATAAGGTAATCAGGGTCCTAGTGTATGGATACATTAGCTATTTCACCAACACTAGAGTCTCTATCATGAAATCTGAACTCAAAACACTTAACATTATTTCCCCAAACCAACCTCATAGTCTCTCAGCTCTAAATTAGAACCGACCTCCTTAGATACCACTCTGTCATGACCCGTCCCATAGGGGCCCATATTGTGACTTCCCTAAACCCACCTACAATGTTCCAAAGGCTGGTGACTTTCAATTAGTAGGCATATCCTACAAATGGGAGGCATTAGCCTAAATTATCTATATGCACACACATATCTTCAAGCCACAAATGATGAAATATAAAACACTAACTAAATAATTCATGAAAACCACTATATACCACAAAATAGAGTACAGTAGTAATAGTACTAGAAAGTAGATGGGTCCAAAACAATCCCACTAAAAGAAAAGATATTATAATTACAAGCCCAAACTATAAAGTAAGAGTTATTGGGATAGTCATTTGAAAATAGGTCGGGACATAGCTCAGTATGTATAGTCTCACAAGGCACCACCTAGTCCTGGTCTACATGTAACTCTATTGAAAGGTCGACCATATGCACAAGACACGACATGTGGGGGAAAATCCCATGTAGTGGTGAGTAAAACAGTACTCAATAGGACACCCCAAAACTACAAAGGAAATACCATGAAGGAAATACCATGAATGAAATGCCATGAAGGAAATACAATGAAGTAAATACCATGAAAGAAATACCAGTCATCTCCACACAGGTATATTTCAACAGCACATATAACAAGAATATCTAGATATACTCATGAGAAACATCATGCCATCATGCAGTCTTAACCACCAACCATAGGATTCTATTCAATGCATACTCATTCTAGGAAAACTCACACCTCGAGCCATGATAACATCAGAGATGTGGACAAAAATGTTCTAGATCATTTGGGTACTACCTAAATTATAATGTATTGGTCAAGGAATATTATAATACCACATAGAGGGGATAATTCCCAGTCACACTGGGGGATACCACTAACCCAATCTGGATCAATTCGTAATGTAGGGGATCATGCCAATTCACACTGGGGGATACCATAGACCCTACTGATGCAGCCCGCTAGGTGGAGGATTAGTGAAAAGTTCATGAATGTCACACAATTCCACAGATTGTACTATAAGAGATAGAGGATATCACTCCAGTACTGGGGTGGGATGCCTGACTCTATCTGGTACTCATCCTCTATAGGGGATTATAATCCAGTGATGTGGATGTAATATCGTACTGAACCCTCGAGGAAACGACCAAGGTAAAACACTCTCAAAATATACTTGTCCAAGGTAAAAACTCCTAAAATTTATTCAAAATGATTTTCTCATTTTCAGTGTCCCAATATCCTAGATTACTCATCAAATAAACACACCCTTTGAAAGTAATCACAGTTTAATGTTTTATAGAAGGGGAATCACTGGATTGTGGACCGACTGCAAGGTCTGTCCACTAACTGTGGCTATCGACCATCATGGCCGACCATATCCATAGATATCACGTCCATGTGGTGTCTTCATTGAACATGACTCTTGGTTGAAATCCAATGTCAATCGTGGCTTGGTCGATCCACCCAGGTTCCAACACGACCCGATGGGCCAAACCTAACCCGATTGACCTAATCCACTTCTTGGCTTAGCATGGTGGTGTGTGGGTTTCCTGGCCCGACCCATCTATCCAAGACTAGATCTCTTCCACATGGGACTCTTGGGCTACCACACCTATCCCTCCTGACCATGTCTTCCCACGCGGTCTCCTGCGATGACCGTTGCCGCTCCATGTGGCTGCCTCATTGCGTCGTGTGGCCACCCCACCACTTCTAACATCACTGGTCTCCACCGTATCCACATTTGAGAGCCTATATTCTTCTTATAATTCCAAAATCCATAAATGTTCATATATTTGGGTTCCTTAGGTCTCGATAAACACAGATCTGGCCTCTACTGCTACTTTTCCTCCAATCTAGGGGTCTGATCGCTTTCGGAGCCTCCCGAAAAGTCGAACTACAACCATGAGGATCCAATGAAGAAGAAATCCCATAAAGGGAGAGATATAATCACAAGACCACCATAAGTAATGAACCTAGGCCTTGTTCAGGACAGCCTTAATTCTTTCTTGTTAAAATGGGAGAACAAACAACCAATTCATGAAAAATCCTGATAAATAATCCCCAAAATCATAATCATCCTGCAATGATCGAACCATGAATAAATCTATTCATGGATTGACCTATGTTCATGTGAAAATCATGAATGGGGAAATATCCCAAATAAATAAACTCCCTAACTCAATTCATATCACTCGCTAAAGAATGATCATTGCGTCAACAGCGGTGATGAGATTACTTAAAATCAGTTGTGTGTCGATCGACGATCCATGATTTGTCATCATTTGTCGAGAGATTTCTTCTCTATGTCTCAAAGTAATTCCTTTATTATGGTGACAACCCTGAATTCCTAATAATGTAATATTAAAAGAAACATCGTAGTGTCAAAAAAAATTAGAAAAATATTTAATTTATAGTTTCTCCATCTGTGACTTTTTCTGCAGATGACCAACACTGAAAGAAAGTTATGTCATTCCTAGGGTAAATACACTTCTTTGAGCTCACCTATTCCATAATATTTATTATCTGAGCACCCCTTGAATATTTATTTTACTATTTTTTGAAAATTTTGCATACATGCTATTAAAATTCTAGTATTTTTCAGACAATTGTTCTGGTAAAAACAAGCCTCAGAATCACACGTTGTCTCAGCACCTGGTCTTGAAATCATTCTACATAATTTCTAAAAATGATACATGGGAAAATTTGAGATATAACATATAATATATTTTCTACTATAAAATATATTCAACTCTTAGATGAATTTTTGAATCCAAAATACTTCTTCATCTTCATCAGAAGTTATGATATACTCAGGATATACTCTATAATCAATGACCACATATTTTAATCAGCCCCTCTTGTTTATAACACCGCTATTTATTGTGAATACATACCTCAAATTTGATTCTAGATCATCTTGATATGTTCAGAAACTAGAATCATTATATCCTTGGATGAATATTTCCTCATCTCCTCTGTAAAATAGAAAAATATTTCTAATATACCTAAAATATTATATAGAGTCTTCACATCTATACAATATTGGTCACTTGGCTCATACTAATGTCTTTTTAATGTTTGTAAAGACTATTTGACATCTAGCATACTATATATCATATCACTCATAACATACCCAATCATCAATGCATGTGGTATCCTTTCCATCCATTTTCATTCATCATGTATCTAAGGATACATTTTATTAGAAGTATTAATTCCTCATGAAAACCACAACAATATCCTCATTGATTCTTTCATATATAATATATTTAACATATTGTTTATAAATGTAATTTTACTTATAAGAATAATATTATTGGATCTATCATGATATATATTGATCCAAATAATATATGTTGTTTTATATAAGTATATAATAGAGAATAATGCATTAAATCAAGCCTCAAAAAAACGATAATATTGGTATTCCATTTCATATAATTAGTATATAATAAACATAATATAGTAAGAAAATTTATTTACTCCCACTAAATTTTTTATAAAAATGAGTCTCACATTCATTCATTATGATATTTGATTTGTTTATTACTTCATTAAACCAAATAATCAATGACATGGATATTTTTTTTAATCTATAATTCGTTATATGTAATTTACATAACTTTTTGGATTCATTTGGAGTAACTACCCATTCTAGTTATGTCATATAGACATCTTCCTAGGGTATCCCATTAAAGAGGAATTTTTTTAAATCCACATGATTAGTCTAATTATGATGGAATTATTTTATGGAAAGTATATTTTTGGTGGATTTCAGTGTAAAAACTGGTGAAAAGGGTTCATCGTAGTCAACTCCATGATATTTTTTGAATAATTTTGCAACCATCAATACCTTATAAGTATTAAATTATCCATCATTGTCTAGTTTCTTCTTCAATAACAATTTAAAAAAATGGAATTCACATCCACGGGATGATTTTCCAAAATCAAGACTATGTTTGGATATATGGAATCTATTTTTGAATTCTCATTTTCATTCCACATAGAAACTTTTCTGCCACTTACCACTTTATTTTAGGTTTCATGGTCATTATTATCAAATAATAATTAGTTACCATTATTTGTGACTCAAAAAATGTATCATTTTGGTTCTCTAATATATCTTGTACTCATACGCAGTACTTTCTTCTTTATAACATCTTCTTTCAATAGGAATTGTGGAATCTATTCATGTTCCAACACTTGTGTACCTTGATCCTGGACTTCATTAATGATTATCTATCTCTCACTAAATCTTTTATATATGTTCTAATTATCAGGGAATATGGTGTGTCTTTCTATAATTATCTTTTTGTGTGATGGTTGTTATAGGTAATATGCACTTTTGTCCTTAGGGTATCATATAATGGAACACTTTTTTCAAGAGGTGTAGGTATATTACCTAAATATTCCATAACAAATGATTCAAAACCTCATATATGTAAATTCAATGACACATATTTCCGTCAACACTAGTGTTTTTATGGGATACCATTTTTCACTTTAATAAGAACTTGGTTTATTATATGTTCTATTATTAGTAACACATATCCCCAAAAGGTTAATGGAATAATTTCATGACTTTTCATTGATTTCACCATGACTAATAAACTGAACATCCTTCTATCACATACACCATTCCATTGAGGTGTATAAAGATAGAGAGAGTTGATATAGAAATCCAAAATAATACAAAAAAATAATGAAGTCTTGGTTAATATATTATATAACATGGTTTGACTGAAGGTTCATAATATTATTACCATGTGGGTATAGAACTTTGTACTTGTAATTATTTAATTTATTAAAATTAACTGACTTATAGATCATTAAATTGACTTATAAAAATCTACTAAAATCAATAATAAAATCTATAAAAAACAAGTACCTACCTTTCATCAACATGAAATTATACAAACACATCGGTATGAACAATTTCAAGATCATTATCCGGTTCACCTTTTCTACTATGTGATTATTTAATCATTTTTTATTATAATCATGTGTGACATACACCAGGTAGTTTTAGATAAAATGAATAAAAATATCCATCTTAGTGTAATTCAGTTAAACATTTTACACGTACATTCCAAATAAATTGATTCTATTTTTTGGTGTGGCATGATTCATGTGAACAAGTTTCATTATCAATTTACATCACTTGGTTCCTGAAATCCAAAAAACAATGGATGTCAATTAAATATTTCATTCTATAAAATATTATTTATTTATAAAATAAACCTCATTTATTCAAAAATTTGAATATAAAATAATTTTTATCAAGTATTGATACAAATATAATATTTTCAGTAACTGAAGTCATGTAATAACAATCTTTTATTACTAAGATCATTCCACTAAGAAAAGGGAGTTAGATGTCCCCAATAGCTATAGTAGCATCTTTGGATCTATTGGCCTCTCGTAGATATACCTCACCTCAATAAATCATCTTGAATCTACATGGTTATTATATTTTAATACATACATGGGAACGACATAATATATCTAATACCTAGTTTGTAGAAAAAAATAAATAGTTCTCAATAAAAATACACATTAATCTTCTTCATTATTCTTTTTGTGGGTTTAGTTTTTCTTCTAGTGATCCTTCTTTCCACATCTAAAACTGATATCATCATGTTTAATTACTTTTCTTTCAATCCTCTCTTATTGGAAGTAAGTTTCAAAGAGTCTTTAGACGTATAGATTTTATCTTTCCCTTCATTTTTATTCATCATAAAGACAAAATACTTTTCATTCTTCATATCCTTATTAACATGGATAAGTAGAGTGAGTGGATCAGATAGAAACCTCTCTATGTTTTTCAGATTGAAATTGTCAACCAAACTAAAGAATTATTTAGAGAGTGATAAAATAATAAAATATGTGCATAGTTGTTTCAGAATGTTAAACTCATTAACCAATAAGAACACAATATAGAAAATGATTTTATCTATGTGCGTCCTAGATGGAGAAACTTATACATGATTAATGTTATAGAGTTCCTTATATACCTCAATCCATTCTTGTCTTGATTTCCTCTGATATAAACCATATATATTATATAGTATTATATAGGAATAAATTTCTCTATGTGACTTCATGAGTTCATTAGACATGGAAGAAATCATTAAACACTAAAAGTAAAATGATTAAATTAGTTTTTTGTTATAGATAATGAAATCTTCATCACCTTCCCCTTTATTAGAGGGATTGGGAATTGAGGATTCTAGAAGGTGACATATTTATTCATGGGGAAACACTAAAAGTAGGATTCTGAATGATTCTTGGAAATTACTGCTAATTGTGAGATGGTATTTTTCTAAAATTTATCACATGAATATTTTGAATGATAATCATGTTATTACTTTACAATATAAATGTATTATATTACTGGTACATGACTTGATTACTATTTATGTGAGATATAATAATATTTTATAAAATTTTATTAACTCTCACACTATTTTATCAAGTCCCAAAAACCATCACCATTAGACATATAACTTATAGTTTCAATTAAATTCTGGTAGAAATGATCCATATACCCCTTCTCAAAATAGATAAAATTTATTGGTCAATTACTCAAAGGTATTTATGTAGGCAGGTATTTTCTAATTGTGGATTTATAAATCCATGATTCCTTATATGTACTCTCAATACATAAACTCATGCTTGTATTTCCTCAACCCATTCCAATATATTAAAACAATTATTTAAATGGATAGTCCTTTTGATGCAAAATGGATAATTAAACCAAAAAAAATTCATAACAACTCCCAAATAAAATTATGTGTCCCTACATGGGTTTTTCCATAATCTTAGTTTATTTTTTACTTTCCTAATAATGTAATTAAATGCATACTATGAATTAATATTAACATGTGGGGATATATTTATTATGACTAAATATTTATTTTTATCTTTTATTGGCCATGTTAAAATAATTTGTATTTTACATTAGGGATTAACCATGTTCTATTAAAACATTATGCATAACACATTAGTTTTAATTCCATTTTTCCTTATTACTAAATTTATTTATTTTTATAAAGGTCCTACATCCATAAAATAAATCATGAATAATAAAATAAATAAATAAATGATTTTTTCATGAGACTATCTAATGGTTTATTTTTTTATGAGACAATAAATCAACATTTTAATCTTGGGGAAAACTCATTATTATAATACTTGAATAAGTTATTTTATTCCAGCAGTACACCTATGAATTTTCTAGGTTGGTTTTGACTTAGTTCCATATTGAAATTCCTTCATTCACCTTCAGATGATCCTTTTTATAAATCACAAGAAGGTGAGGAGAACCAACGGATTAGTTAAAGTGAATTTACATAAAACAACCATGGACTCACAATTCCTATATAATAAAGGAGGTAGGGATTACACAGAGACTATTATATTTAATTTGATAATAAATAAGTGAAAAATAAAAAATTAAATTAAATTAAATTAAACCAACACATACATAGGTCTTGTAAAATTTCATGATCAACCATACAGATGCAACCATTACACATTAAAAATAACTTGATAGAATCCATTCCAATTCACTCTTCAGTAAGATAAAATTCTAACAACTTAATCCAATTAATTATATTATTGATTAGTTAATTTATTTTATTTTATTCTATCAAATTTTCATAAAATTAAAATCTATTATGAAAATGAAATAAATAAGTTTATTTTATTTAATAAAAATTAAAATTATGTGTACTTTGATGCAACACGAAGAGTACATGTCTTAACTTCTAATTATTATTCTAATTTTATAAAATACAATAATAAACTATATTATATACAAGGAATGTGTTGTAATTCAATAGTGTGAAGTATCAAATTAATTCCACATAAATTAAAGAATATTACATTTCTTATACAATTTAATGTATTGAGTCTTTATTATGAAATGGCCATACATCAGTTGTGGCTATGAATATTAAATTGAATTAATTAATAATTTAATATTATATAAAATCAAACAAATATAGTGTACATTCAATTTAATATCCCAATAAACATAGGTTGAAGAGGTTTAATGGTGTAATTAATTTAATTTATTATTTCCACATAAATAGTTAAAGTACATGATGTTTTTATGTTTCCTAGATGACATATATTTCATTGTGCTAGATATCTATGGTAATTTCCAAGCGAATTATAATGCAATTATTATAGAAATTTATGATGCTCATGGAATGCACTAAATGTTTTTATGGAATATACTTCATGTTATATGGATTTCAACCTATAGTATTTGTGTATTAAATACATGTAATCTATTAATTACAAGATACAACATAACCCTATGTTTTCTACCTTGAAAACATGTGGACTACATGATGTGTAGATAATATACATGGAATATAGTATAAAATAACTATGTTCCACCCTATCTGGTCAACTAATGGTGTATTTATTTCAAATGTTTTATGTTTATTACATAATAACTTAGAGTCTGCAATTATGTATTGGTAAAATGATCAAGGATAAACAATTTGGGAAAAAAGAGTACTCATACTGTAACATTGTATTATCCAAGAACAATACACAGAACATATTGATGTGTTCTATAGATGTGGTCATCATTAATTATTAACTGATCAAGGTTATTCGAGTGAGAAATGAATTGGAGGAAGAAAATATTTCAATAAAGGATTAAGAATGATTTAAAAATTGAAATAAACATAAATGTTTAAATGTTCAATGATTGACTATAAATAAATAATTATAAATTTTAATGTAACAGTGCAAGCTTCCATGGTACGTTTCCTTTTTAATAATGCAACAGCTTGCATTGTACGCAACTTTGAGATTCTAACACAATGAAACCAATCAAACTAGCCATTATGAATAGTAATTGTAACATCCCAGGTAAATGAAGAATAAGACATATTTCATATTTATTAATATTTTTGAATTAAATATTAATCTTACTTTAAAGGGGTTTCTATGTTCGATAGCGTACCCGATACGCAACAACGAGTTTCTTTGGAATCTTACGTTGCACACTAGTAATATAATATTATTATTTTAAAATGTAGTTAACTCCTAGCCATTGTAGTGGCAGGAATGAATGAAACTAACTACAATATGATTATACATGTTTAT
The DNA here is from genome assembly GCA_963277665.1 of Viscum album. Lineage (NCBI taxonomy): Eukaryota > Viridiplantae > Streptophyta > Magnoliopsida > Santalales > Viscaceae > Viscum > Viscum album. The sequence goes on along the minus strand of OY728141.1, from coordinate 1,359,726,678 downwards.
TATATGTATTTACTTTTATCCGATAAAAGTTAGAGGCTTAAAATTTGAATGAATCTAATTTTAAGCATAATTTACATTAAAAGGCCGATTTACCCTCTTTTGATGGAGAACCCTCTTTAAATCTAGATTTTTTCACTTTTATATGTTATATATGAAAAAATAATATTATTATTTAGAATGGGGACATCAAATTTTACTTTGGGTAATTTTTTGGTATTTTTCTGATAAAGTTCATTTTTTAATGAATAGTGAAAAATATTGTATTTTAATTCAAAAGTGCCTTTTAATATAATTTATTTATATGATTAGATTATCTTGTTAGTTGGTTTTAAAGTGAAATTAAAATATATTTTTACCATTTAATCCAATTTTTTTCATTTTTATTAATTTCACTTTGAAATTAGACATAAACAAGTATCAATCTTTTGATAGTTATTGTTTCTTAAAAACACGTTATTTTTTTAACAATGGAAATTAATTTTTAAATTAATTAATTCCACTTCTTTGTTTTGAATTTGGAAAAATGGACATCAATTTTGAATTTTGAATATCAAATAATGCTTAGGCTGAATTTTTGGTATTTTTCTGAAAAACATCAATTTTTGATGAATAGTGACACCGCTTTGTGGTAGTTAAAAAAACTGACTTTTTCATTTAAATGAAATTTTATCAATTCTGTGAATTGAATATAAAAAATCTGATATACATGGTTGTTATAAAGAAGTAAAATTTGGTTCAATAAGATGAAAATATTTTTTAGTGAATAGTAACTTTTGACTTTTATTTACCGCGGTTAAAGGTAAATAGGGTAATTCAAGGTTCAAAGAATATTATAATAATTTAAAATTACCTTAACACCTATCCAAACATTATTGGTTGAGTCATTAACGAAAATGGTCATCTTTGGGTTGATTTTGGGACCCCATTGATCCACATGGAAGTAAAAAAATGACAATTTAGATTAATTAGTTTAATGTAAAGCCAAATTGACATTAACAAAAATTGTTTAGTAATTAATTTTTATATGGTGATATATAAGTCCTATTTTTGACTATAAATATTCATTGGAAAGATAAAAATATTTCCTACATGATAGTATATTTTTTATAATTTTTAAACATCGAATAAATTAAATTAATTATGACACAATAATGATGCAGTATTTACCTCATTAATAAATGATTAAAATAAATAAGATTATAATGATTAAAATATTAATCAAAACATGTCCAATTCTGATTGAATTATTTTATTTCGACCATGAAGAAACTTATCTTCGACTATAATGATTTTTGGACCATTAAAAACCGAATATCATTATATAATAAAATAATAGTTTCACTCTTTCCTAAAGAGCCTCTCCTCTCTCTTATAAAAGGAGACCACTTCTATGCAATTCATCACACATCTCAAGTCATTTGTCTCGTCCAAACTATGCGCAATTAGTCTCCCTAAATCCCTCTCCTCATCCTAAAAGCCTTACGTTATGTATAAGGAACTTCAAGGAGTCCTTTTGGTTCAAACCAAAGGAAGATACCAAATTAAAGGTAACGGTTTCTCTTCAATTGTTTTCTTTTATTTTACTTCTCCAACCCCTAAACTCTTTTTATTTACTTTCTTTTGTAACAACACCAGTATCCTCAATATACTAGGATGTTTTAATGAGAATTATTCGAACTACACTTACACACACCTCCATCTAATGGATGAAGAACATAATGTTTTCGTGGATGGAAAACTAACGCCTCACGAAACGATGATTGTTCAATTACATCTTACCGCCTATCATGGTGTCCATTATGATGGAAATGTATTTATATATGATATATATTATGTTTAGGATTTCCTTATGCTTATGCACTTCCCATTTATTTCACATGTTTATGGTTTCCATAGTGGGTAAATACGATAATATCATTTGAGGAAGCGCAGACTACCACCCCCTCAAAGTGATGTGATTTGTTAATTCCATATGTGGGTTGTATAAAGGATGGAGTTAATGATATTATATATGATATTATACTGTAATTACAATATACCTGTGTATCATTATGTTTTATTTCAATTAAAATAAGAAATAGAAATGAAATTAGCGTTCATGCGTACGTACGGCTTACCGTCTCCATGAACAGTGCTTTTCATTTCTTACCACTAAATGTTATGTACTATTATATATACATGTATATACTGGATATATATTATATATATGATATCAAAATTATGAATTTAATTCTAGATATAATGAACTATTTACCACATGGGCAACTTGTAAATATAAGGTGTTCATTTTTTACTCAAGTACCAAATATCGACAAAAAGAACATTATTAACTTAAATGATTACATAATGTTTATAACATGGTAATAAGTGATATAAAAGGAACAATTAACTTTAAAAATGTTCTTAATCAAGTAAAAATTAACTTTAGTTTATTATTCAGGATATTAAAGAACGATCGAGTCAAGTCGGACACGAGGTAAGGGACTTCGTCTCAATCTTATTTCATTGAGGCATATTTTGTTTTAATACACGACTTTCTTTTATACGTTGTATAAATACCCTTGACATTTCAAAGGGAATCTTTATCTAAAAATCGTTTTAATAAATGAAAAAAAGGAATGTTTCATTTAATTTACGTGGCGACAATGAACTTCACCGTCGCTGTGAGTATTATTTGATCTTTGACTTCCTCAACAAGCCAAAATGTTTTTAAAATAAATTAAATACCATATACTCTTTTACATATTTTTGGTATTGAAAATGGTTTTGAAAATGGATTTGTTATGTCAATATATTTAAGTGATATATTGTGATTAAAATGTGGAAATGTTTTCTTTCCATTATATTTGTTGTATGTGTTTGGATTTTTGTTGGTACTTGGACATTTGACGGGTGGTTACGGGATAAAACAAATGACGGGTGGTGCCGTGAATACCAGGATGGGTGGTTACGTTATAACCTCCAATGCATTAGGTATGGAAGTCGGCCTTATAGCTATTCCATTTAGTGATATGTGTGGAAGTCGACCGTATGGTTATTCCATTTAAGTATGTTTATGTCCCAAGTTACCTTTATATGTTATGTGTTCTTTATATGGGTTTTATGGTAATCTTTTGGTTAAAAAAGGGTAAGTAATGATCTTTTATTCAGAGAGGAGTATTTACTACTTCATAAAGGTGAAAAGTATTACTTATGTTAATGTATTCATGGTTTAATTGTTGTTTTGAAAAACTAATAGTTTTCCTTCTTTGTGTATCACTTACTGAGCTTTTTATGCTCATCCCAAGTTTTTGAAATGTTTTTCACAGGACCTGATGTGGAATAGGGTCAAGGATGGGATCAAGGAAAAGCCTTGTTGTCTTAAACATTGAACTAGACATGACTCTTTTTTTAAAAGTACATGTTCTGTAAAAATAATGGAAACTATGTAGTAGTGTCTACTTTGTAATATTTTGAGAAGTAATGGTTATGGCCTAACACTCTAAAACTCTAAACCTGAAAATATCCTCAATGTTAATTATTCATTTAATTCAACATTAAGTAAGGTTTAAGGTCGGTTCCTTATAGTTGGTATCAGAGGTCGGTTTAAAAAACTTTAGGAGTTATGGTATTGATAAATTAATATCCATGAAGTAATTTATGTTAATACTGATATCATATAGCATTTATAGATTACCATGTTGCTTCGCTTAAGATATTTCTATGTTCAGAATTGTTTTCTGCAGAGGAAACAAGGCAGATATGTTGGGACGACATCAGGAGTAAGACAAACTTCCAAATCAGCAACCTAAGATGGTCAGAATAGGAACTAAATAGTTTGTTGCAGTGATGGAACAACTGACTCAGGCTATAAATGGTGGTGGTATTCATGCATGAGATCATCCAGATCAACCACAGAGGAACATGTCAGTAGTTGAGCATTTCATGAGGCAACATCCACCATCATTCATGGGATCATCTGACCTTGTTCTAGCTGAAGGATGGATCAAAGCACTGGAAAATATTTTCTATGTGATGGGTTGTTCAGAACATAAAAAGGTTAGTCTTGCTATTTACTGTTTTGAAGGTGAAGTTGATCGGTGGTGGTCGATGGTGGAAAATATCAGGGATAGTGAGGAGATTGATGCTCTTGATTGGGATGAATTCAAAGGTATTTTGTTGAGAAATATTTTCCTAAGGTGGTTTGTCTTAGAATGGAAAAACAATTCCTCAAATTGAGGCAGGAGGATGACTCAGTGGCTGCTTATGAAGAAAAGTTCACTCGACTGGAAAGGTATGCACCAAATTTCATCTGAGATCTTGACAGTAAGATAAATCGATTTTACTCAGGACTGAAGCCACAATATTGAAGAGTGTTAGCCTCTCGTGAGTTAAAAAGTTATGAAAAATTTGTTCGATGTGCAGAGAAGGTGGAAATGGAGTTTGTCGATGAATAAGTGTTCTTTGAAAAACAACAAAATAAGAGGTCCAGTTGGCAGGCAAAGGGGAAGAATTCCTCAAAGAAGCCTGGAGGTAAGAAAACTAAATATCCATCTTGTGAGAAGTGTGGTAACAAGCATCCCAGATAATGTTTATCAAAGACTGGAAAGTGCTTTCGGTGTGGTAAGTCTGGTCATATTTCTCGTAACTGTAAGGAAGATGAACAAGTAGGCAATGAAAAGACATCGGTAAGATGTTTTAAGTGTAATGAAATGGGTCATTATGCAAATGAGTGTCCAGAGAATAAATCAACTGAGGGAAAACAGCCAGACTACAAGCAGAAAGGGGTGGAGAAATCCTTTGAAACTACTTCAGTGGAAGTTGGTCCATCAACTGAAGTAGTATCATCTCCAGAGAGCTCAGTATTTTTCGAAGATTGACTTGAGGTCGGGGTACCATCAGTTGAAAGTAAAGGAAGCAGACATTCTGAAGACCGCGTTTCCTACTAGATATGGCCATTATAAATTTGTAGTTATGCCTTTTGGGTTAACCAAAGCACCTGCTGTATTCATGGATCTTATGAATAGAATTTTCCATGAGTTCTTGAATAAGTTTGTGGTTGTGTTCATTGATGATATTTTGGTTTATTCCAAAAGTAAAGAGGAACATAAAAGTCATTTAAGTGTGTTCTTTAAAATCTCAAAAGAAAAGAAACTATTTGTTAAATTCAGCAAGTGTGAGTTTTGGTTATAAAAAATTTCTTTCCTTGGTCACATTGTTTCAAAAAATGGCATAACTGTTGATCCTGCTAAAACGAATTTTGTTGAAGAGGGGCCAAGACCCACAAATATAACCAAGATCCGTAGTTTTCTTGGTTTGGCAGGTTATTACCGAAGGTTTTTTGCAATTTTTTCAATGTTATCTAGTCTAATGACTAAGTTAAATCGAAAAGGTGTTAAGTTCATCTGCACAAAAGCATGTGATGATTGTTTTCATGAATTGAAAAAAGATTGGTGAATGCTCCAGTTTTAGCACTACCTTCCATAAATGGTGAGTTTTTTATCTATAGTGATTCTTCATTAAAGGGACTGGGTTGTGTCCTAATGCAGAATGATCAGGTAATTTCATATGCTTCACGTCAGTTGAAACCACATGAGTTAAATTACCCTACACATGATTTGAAATTAGCTGCTGTTGTCTTTGCTTTAAAAATTTGGAGGCATCATTTGTATGGAGTGAAGTGTAAAATATATACTGATCACAAAAGTTTGAAGTATATATTCACTCAGAAAGAATTGAACATGAAACAGAGGAGATGGTTGGAATTAATCAAGGATTATGATTGCATGATCCTTTACTATCCTGGAAAAGCAAATAAAGTGGATGATGATTTAATTTTAAAAAGTAATGTCTCATTATCCATGTTATGTTTGGAACGAGATCCTTTGGTTTTTGATTTGATGAATTATGGAATAGAAGTTGTCAGTGCAGGATATTCTTCTATTTTTTTTTCATGTGTCAGTGAGATCATCTCTATCAGACAGAATAAATCAAGCGCAGAAGGAAGACGGTGAGTTGCAGAAAAAGGTAGACTTGGTTCAGAAGGGTAAGTTGCCTAATTTTAATATTGATAGTGATTGTGTTTTGAGATTTGGAAAGAGATTATGTGTGCCTTGTGATTCACAGTTGAAGAATGATTTGTTATGTGAAGCTCATAGTTCTCTGTTTTCAGTTCATCCTGGAAGTACTAAGATGTACAGAGATATTTGAAAGTATTACTGGTGTGATGGAATGAAAAGAGATATTGCTGATTTTACTCTGAAGTGTTTGACTTGTCAGCAGGTTAAAGCAGAGCAACAGTTACCGAAAGGAATGCTTTATCCTTTACCAGTTCCAGAATGGAAATAGAAAAATATATCCATGGACTATGTTGTGGGATTACCAAATACATCTCTAGGTAATAATGCAATATGGGTTATAGTTGACTGATTGACTAAATCTGCTCATTTCCTTCTTATTAGAGATACTTTGTCTCTAGATCAACTTGCTCGATTGTATTTAAAAGAGATAGTCAGGTTGTATGGAGTTCCCCAATCCATTGTATCTGATTGTGATCTCAGGTTCACTTCTAACTTTTGGAAAGGCCTTTAGAAGTCATTGGGTACTGAATTAAATTTTAGTACAGATTTTCATCCTCAATCAGATGGGAAGTCAGAACGAACAATTCAGACCATGGAGGATAGGCTACGTGCTTGTTCAATGGATTATCAGGGAAGTCGGGACCAACATCATTCTTTGGTTGAATTTTCATATAATAACAGTTTTCATTCAAGTATACAAATGGCTCTATTTGAGGCATTGTATGGAAAGCGTTGTCGAACTACAGCTTTTTGGGATGAAGTAGGTGAAAGAAAGCTGATGGGACCAGAATTGGTAGAAGATATGGCAGAGAAAGTTTAGTTGATTTAGAAGCACATGAGAATAGCTCAGAGCAGACAGAAAAGTTATGCGGATAACCGGAGGAAGGGTCTATCATTTGAGGTAGGTGATCATGTCTTTCTCAAAGTTTCTCCATGGAAAAGTGTGATGTGTTTTGGTAAGAAGTGAAAGTTGAGTATGGGATTCATTGGACCTTATGAAATTCTAGAGAAAGTGGGATCAGTTGCGTATAGAGTGCCTTTACCTCCAAGTTTATCCCAGGTACACAATGTTTTTCATGTTTCGATGTTGAGAAAGTATATTCCATATCCATCTCATGTTTTTAGCCCAGATGTAGTTCAGTTGGAAGAGAATCTATCTTATGAAGAATAACCAGTCCAGATTCTTGACTGTTGAGAGCAAGTGTTGAGGAATAAGTTAATTCACCAGGTAAAGGTTTTATGGAAAAAACCATATGGTTGAAGAGGCAATGTGGGAATCTGAAAATGCTATGAGGGATAAATACCCCCACTTATTTTGATAGGTGAATAAAAATTGTGAGGACGCAATTCCCAAAAGGGGGTAAGGATGTAACATCCTAGGTAAATGAAGAATAATACATATTTCATATTTATAAATATTTGTAAATAAAATATCAATCTTACTTTAAAGGGGTTGATATGTTCGATAGCGTACTCGATACGCAACAATGGGTTTCTTTGGAATCCTACGTTGCACACTAGTAATATAATATTATTATTTTAAAAGGTAGTTAACTCATAGCCGTTGTAGTGGCGAGAATGAACGAAACTAACTTCAATATGAGTATACATGTTTTTTAGATGTATTTACTTTTATCCGATAAAAGTTAGAGTCTTAAAATGTAAATGAATCTAATTTTAAGCATAATTTACATTAAAAGGCCGATTTACCACATTTTGATGCAGAAACCTCTTTAAATCTAGTTTTTGTCACTTTTATATGTTATATTTGACAAAAAATATTATTCTTTAGAATGGGTACATCAAATTTTACTTTGGGTAATTTTTTGGTATTTTTCTGATAAAGTTCATTTTTTAATGAATAGTGAAAAATATTGTATTTTAATTCAAAAGTTCCTTTTAATCTAAATTATTTATATGGTTAGAATATCTTTTTAGTTGGTTTTAAAGTGAAATTAAAATATATTTTTACCATTGAATCCAATGTTTGTAATTGGAATTAATTTCACTTTGAAATTAAACATAAACAAGTATCAATCCTTTAATAGTTATTGTTTCTTAAAAACACGCTATTTGTTTTAACAACAGGAATTAATTTTTAAATTAATTAATTCCACTTCTATGTTTTGAATTTGAAAAAATGGACATCAATTTTGAATTCGTAATATCAAATAATTCTTAGGCTGAATTTTTGGTATTTGTCTGAAAAACTTCAATTTTTGATGAATAGTAACACCACTTAGTGGTAGTTAAAAAACTAACTTTTTCATTTAAATTGAACTTTACCACTTCTATGAATTGAATTTCAAAAATCCAACATAAATGGTTGTTATCAAGAAGTGAAATGTGGTTCAATGAGATTAAAATAATTTTTTGTGAATAGTAACTTTTGACTTTTATTTACCGCGGTTAAAGGTAAATAGGGTAATTCAAGGTTAAAAGAATAATATAGTAATTCAAAATTACCTTAACACTTGTCCAAACCTTATTGTTTGAGTCATTAACTACCGTGGGAATTTTGGGGTCGATTTTTGGACCCCATTGATCCACTTGGGAGTGAAAATGACAATTTATATTAATTAATTTAATGTAAAGTCAAAATTAACATTAACAAAAATTGTTTAGTAATTAATTTTTATATGGTGATATATAAGTCCTATTTTATAATATAAATATTAATTGTAAAGATAAAAATATTTCCTACATGATAGTATTTTTTATATAATTTTTAGACATATAATAAAGTAAATTATTTATGACACAATAATGATGCAGTATTTACCTCATTAATAAATGATTAAAATAAATAAGATTATAATGATTAAAATATTATCCAAAACATGTCCAATTATGATTGGATGATTTTATTTCGACCATGACTCATTTTATCTTATACTATAATTATTTTTGGACCATTAGAAACCGAATAACATTATATAATAAAATAATAGTTTCACACTTTCCTAAGGAGCCCCTCCTCTCCCTTATAAAAAGAGACCACTTCTATGAAATTCCTCACACCTCTCAAGCCATTTGGATCGCCCAAACTCTTCCCAATTAGGCTCCCTACATCCCTCTACTTCTCCTAAAAGCCTTAATTTAGTCAGAAGAAACTTCAAAGAGTCCATTTGGTTCAAACCAAAGGAAGTTACCAAATTAAAGGTAACGGTTACTCTTCAATTGTTTTCTTTTATTTTACTTCTCCAACCCCTAAACTCTTTTTATTTCCTTTATTTTGTAATAACACCAGAATCCTCAATATACTAGGATTTTTTTATGAGAATTATTCGAACTACACTTACACACACCTCCATCTAATGGATGAAGAACATAATTTTTCCTTGGATGGAAAACTAACGCCTCACGAAACGATGATTGTTCAATTACATCTTACCACCTCTCATGGTGACCATTATGATAGAAATGTATTTATATATGATATATATTATGTTTATGATTTCCTTATGCTTCTTTAATTCCTATTTATTTCACACCTTTATGGTTTCCATAGTGGGTAAATAAGATAATCTCATTTGAGGAAGCGCGGACTACCGCCCCCTCAAAGTGATGTGATTCGTTAATGAATAATGTGGGATGTATAAAGGATAGAGTTAATGATATTATATATGATATTATACTTAAATTATAATATACCTATGTATCATTGTGTTGTATTTCAATTAAAATAAAAAATATAAATGAAGGTAGCCTTCATGCGTACGTACGGCTTACCGTCTCCAGGAACGGTGCATTTCATTTATTACCTCTGAATGTTATGTACTATTATATATACATGTATATACTGGATATATATGATATATATGATATCTAAATGATGAATTTAATTCTTGATATAATGAAATATTGACCACATGGACAACTTGTAAATATAAGGTGTTCATTTTTTACTCAAGTACCAAATATCGACAAAAAGAACATTATTAACTTAAATGATTACATAATTTTTATAACATGGTAATAAGTGATATAAAAGGAATAATTAACTTGAAAATGGTTATTAATAAAGTAGAAATTGTCTTTAGTTTATTATTCAGGATATTAAAGAACAATCGAGTCAAGTCGGACACGAGGTAAGGGACTTCGTCTCAATCTCCTTTCATTGAGGCATATTTTCTTTTAATACATGACTTTCTTTTATACGTTGTATAAATACCCTTGAATTTTCAAAGGGAATCTTTTTCTACAAAGAGTTTTACTACACGACAAAAAGGAATGTTTCTTTTAATGTACGCGGTGACAATGACTTTTTCCGCAACCGCGAGTATTATTTGATCTTTGGATTCCTCAACAAGTCGTAATGTTTTTAAAAGAAATTAAATACCATATACTCTTTTATGTATTTTTGGTATTGAAAATGGTTTTGAAAATGGATTTGTTATGTCAATATATTTAAGTGATATATTGTGATTTAAATGTGGAAATGTTTTCTTTACTTTATATTTGTTGTATGTGTTATGATTTTTGTTGGTAATTTGACATTTGATGGGTGGTTACATTATAAACCAAATGACGGGTGGTGCCGTGAATACCAGGATGGGTGGTTACGTTATAACCTCCAATGCATTGGGTATGGAAGTCGGTCGTATGGCTATTTCATTCAGTGATATGTGTGGAAGTCGACCGTATGGTGATTCCATTTTAGTATGTTTATGTCCCAAGTTACATTTATATGTTATGTGTTCTTTATATGGGTTTTATGGTAATATTTTGGTTACAAAAGGGTAAGTAATGATCTTTTATTCAGCGAATAGTATTTACTAATTCATAATGGTGAAAAATATTACTTATGTTAAAGTACTCATGGTTTAATTGTTGTTTTAAAAAACTAAAAGTTTTCCTTCTTTGTGTATCCCTTACTGAGCTTGTTATGCTCATCCCATGTTTTTGAAATGTTTTTCATAGGACCTAATGTTAAATTGGGTCAAGGATGGGATCAAAGAAGAGTCATGTTGTCTTAAACATGGAACTAGACATGACTCTTTTTTTAACAGTTCATGTTTTGTAAAAAAATGGAAACTGTGTAGTAGTGTCTACTTTGTAATATTTTGAGATGTAATAGTTATGGCCTAACTCTCTAAAAATATAAACCTGAAAATATCCTCAATGTGAATTATTCATTTAATTCAATATTAAGTAAGGTTTAAGGCCGGGTCCTTATAGTTAGTATCAGATGTCAGTTTAGATAATTTTAGGAGTTAGGGTATTGATAAATTAATATACATAAAGTAATTTATGTTAATATTGATATCAAATAGAATTTACAGATTACCATGTTGATTTGCCTAATATATTTCTATATTCAGAATGGTTTTTCGTAGAGGAAACAAGGCAGCTATGTTGGGATGAAATCAAGAAGAAGAAAACCTTCCAAATCAGCAACCTGAGATGGTCGGAATCGGAACTGAACAATTTGTTGCAATGATGGCATAGTTGACTCAGGCTATAAATGGCGGTGTTATTCATGCACGAGATTATCCAGATCAACCAGAGAGGAACATGTGAGTAGTTGAGCATTTCATGAGGAAACATCCCCCATCATTTATAGGATCATTTGACACTATTCTAGTTGAATGATGGATCAAAGAACTAGAAAAGATTTTCGATGTCATGGGTTGTTCAGAACATCAAAAGGTTAGTCTTGTTGTTTACCATTTTGAAGGTGAAGCTGATCAGTGGTGTTCGATGGTGAAAAATATCAGCGATAGTGAGGAGATTGATGCTCTTGATTGGGATTAATTAAAAGGTATGTTTATTGAGAAATATTTTTATAAGGTGGTTCGTCTTATATTGGAAAACAAATTCCTGGCATTGAGGCAGGGGGATGACTCAGTGGCCGCTTATGAAGAAAAGTTCACTCGACTGGAAAGGTATGCACCAAATTTCATCTGAGATCTTGATAGTAAGCTAAATCGATTTTACTAATGACTGAATCCACGATATCTAAGATAATTATCCACTTGTGAGTTCAAAAGTTATGAAAAACATGTTCGATATGTGGAGAAGGTGGAAATGGAGTTTGCCGATGAACATGTGTTCTTTGACAAACAACAGAATAATAGGTCCAGTTGGCAGGAAAAGGGGAAGAATTAATCAAAGAAGCCTGGAGGTAAGAAAACTAAATATCCATCTTGTGAGAAGTGTGGTAAAAAGCATCCCATAGAATGTTTATCAATGACTTGAAAGTGCTTCCAGTGTGGTAAGTCTGGTCATATTTCGCGTAACTGTAAGGGAGATGAACACGTAGGCAAAGAAAAGCCATCGGTAAGATGTTTTAAGTGTAATGAAATGGGTCATTATGTAAAGGAGTGTCCAGAGAAGAACTCAACTAAGGGAAAGCATCCAGAATATAAGCAGAAAGGGGTGGCAAAATCCTTTGCAACTACTTCAGCAGAAGTTGGTCCATCAACTGAAGTAGTATCAGCTCCAGGGAGATCAGTATTTTTTGAAGATTGACTTGAGGTCGGGGTACCATCAGTTGAAAGTAAAGGAATCAGACGTTCTTAAGACCGTGTTTCGTACTAGATATGGCCATTATGAATTTTTAGTTATGCCTTTTGGGTTAACCAATGCACCTGTTGTATTCATGGATCTTATGAAAAGAATTTTCCGTGAGTTCTTGGAAAAGTTTGTGGTTGTGTTCATTAATGATATTTTGGTTTATTCCAAAAGAAAATAGGAACATGAAAGTCATTTAAGGGTTGTCTTGAAAACCTTAAAAGAAAAGAAACTATTTGAGAAATTTATCAAGTGTGAGTTTTTGTTACAACAAATTTCTTTCCTTGGTCACATTGTTTCAAAAAATGGCATAACTGTTGATCCTTCTAAAATGAAAGTTGTTGAAGAACGGCCAAGACCCAAAAATATAACCAAGATCCTTAGTTTTATTGGTTTTGTGGGTTATTACCGAAGTTTTGTTGAAAATTTTTTAAGGTTATCTAGTCTGATGACTAAGTTAACTCGAAAAGGTGTTAAGTTCATCTAGACAAAAGAATGTGATGATTGTTTTCAGGAATTGAAAAGAGGATTGGTGAATGCTCCAGTTTTAGCACTACCTTCCAGAAATGGTGAGTTTGTTATCTACAGGGATGCTTCGTTGAAGGGACTGGGTTGTGTCCTAATGCAGAATGATTATGTAATTGTTTATGTTTAACGTCAGTTGAAACCACAGGAGTTAAATTACCCTACACCTGATTTGGAATTAGCTGATGTTGTTCTTGCTTTAAAAATTTGTAGGAATCATTTGTATGGAGTGAAGTGTCAAATATATACTGATCACAAAAGTTTGAAGTATATATTCACTCAAAAATAATTGAACATGAGACAGATGATATGGTTGGAATTAATAAATGATTACGATTGCATGATCCTTTACCATCCGGGAAAATCAAATAAAGTAGTTGATGCTTCAAGTTGAAAAAGTAATGTATCATTATCCATGTTACATTTGGAACGAGATCCTTTGATTTTTGATTGGATGAATTATGGCATAGAAGTTGTTGGTGCCAGAAATTCTTCGGTTTTGTTTCAGGTGTCAGTGAGATCATCTCTATCAGACAGAATAAATCAAGCTCAGAAGGAAGATAGTGAGTTGCAGAAAAAGGTAGAGTTAGTTCAGAAGGCTAAGTTTCTTGATTTTAACGTTGATAATGGTTGTGTTTTGAGATTTGGAAAGAGATTATGTGTGCCTTGTGATTCACAGAGGAAGAATGAGTTGTTATTTGAAGCTCATAGTTCTCTGTTTTAAATTCATCCTAGAAGTACTAAGATGTACAGAGATCTTTGAGAGTATTACTGGTGGGATGGAATGAAAAGGGATATTGCTGATTTTACTGTGAAGTGTTTGACTTGTTAGCGGGTTAAAGCAGAGCGACAATTACCAAAAGGAATGCTTCAGCGTTTACCGGTGTGAGAATGGAAATGGGAAAATATATCCATGGACTTTGTTGTGGGATTACCAAAGACATCTCGAGGTAATAATGCAATCTGGGTTATAGTTGACCGATTGACAAAATCTGCTGATTTCCTGCCTATTAGAGATACTTTGTCTCTTGATCAACTTGCTCGGTTGTATGTTAAATAGATAGTCAGGTTGCATGGAGTTCCCCTCTCCATTGTATCTGATCGTGATCCCAGGTTCACTTCTAACTTTTGGAAAGGCCTTCAGAAGTCATTGGGTACTGAATTAAATTTTAGTACAACTTTTCATCCTCAATCAGATGGGCAGTCATAATTAACAATTCAGACCTTGGAGGATATGCTATGTTCTTGTTCACTGGATTATCAGGGAAGTTGGGACCAACATCTTTCTTTGATTTAATTTTCATATAATAATAGTTTTCATTCCATTATACAAATGGATCCATTTGAGGCATTTTATGGAAAGCATTGTCGAACTCCATCTTTTTGGGATGAAGTAGGTGAAAGAAAGATTATGGGACCAGAATCGGTAGAAGAGATGGTAGATAAAGTTCAGTTGATTCAGAAGCACATGAGAACAGCTCAGAGCAGACAGAAAAGTTATGTTGATAACCGGAGGAAGGATCTTTCATTTGAGGTAGGTGATCATGTCTTTCTCAATGTTTCTCCATGGAAAAGTGTGATGCGTTTTGGTAAGAAGGGAAAGTTGAGTCTGAGGTTAATTGGACCTTGTGAAATTCTGAAGAAAGTGGGATCAGAATCATATAGAGTGGATTTACCTCCAAGGTTATCCTATTTACACAATGTTTTTCATGTTTTGATGTTGATAAAGTATATGCCATATCCATCTCATGTTTTGAGCCCAGAGGTAGTTCAGTTGGAAGAGAATCTATCTTATGAAAAACAACCAGTCCAGATTCTTGACTATAGAGAGAAAGTGTTGCGGAATAAGGTAATTCACTAGGTAACGGTTTTATGGAAACACCATATGGTTGAATAGGAAACGTGGGAATCTGAGAATGGTATGAGGGATAAATACCCCCACTTATTTTGATAGGTGAATAAAAATTACGAGGACGCAATTCCCAAAAGGGGGGAAGGATGTAACATCCCAGGTAAATGAAGAATAAGTCATATTTCATATTTATTAATATTTTTGAATTAAATATTAATCTTACTTTAAAGGGGTTGCTATGTTTGATAGCATACTCGATACGCAACAACAGGTTTCTTTGGAATCTTACGTTGCACACTAGTAATATAATATTATTATTTTCAAAGGTAGTTAACTTTTGGTTGTTGTAGTAGAGGGAATGAATGAAACTAACTACAATATTATTATACATGTTTTTATATGTATTTAATTTTATCCAATAAAAGTTAGAGGCTTAAAATGTGAATGAATCTAATTTTAAGCATAATTTACATTAAAAGGATGATTTACCACCTTTTGATGGAGAACCCTCTTTAAATCTAGTTTTTGTCACTTTTATATTTTATATTTGAAAAAGTTATATTATTCTTTAGAATGGGGACATCAAATTTTACTTTGTGTAATTTTTTGGTATTTTTCTGATAAAGTTCATTTTTTAATGAATAGTGAAAAATGTTATTTTTTAATTCAAAAGTGCATTTTAATGTAAATTATTTATATTGTTAGATTATCTTTTTAGTTGGTTTTAAAGTTAAATTAAAATATATTTTTACCATTTAATCCAATGTTTTTCATTGGAATTAGTTTCACTTTGAAATTAGACATAAATAAGTATCAATCTTTATATGGTTATTATTTCTTAAAAACAAGCTATTTGTTTTAACAACGGAAATTAGTTTTTAAATTAATTAATGCCACTACTATGTTTTTAATTTTGAAAAATGGACATAAATTTTGAATTTGGAATATCAAATAATTCTTATGCTGAATTTTTGTTATTTTTCTGAAAAACATCAATTTTTGATGAATAGGGACACCACATAGTGGTAGTTAAAAAAACTGACTTTTTCATTTAAATAGAATTTTACCACTTCTTTGAATTGAATTTCAAAAATCCTACATATATGGTTATTATCAAGAAGTAAAATGTGGTTTAATAAGATGAAAATAATTTTTGGTGAATAGTAACTTTTGACTTTAATTTACCGTGGTTAAAGGTAAATAGGGTAATTCAAGGTTAAAAGAATATTATAATAATTCAAAATTACCTTATCGCTGGTCAAAACCTTATTGGTTGAGTCATTAACGACCATGGTCATCGTTGGGACGATTTTGGGACCCCATTGATCAGCTTTTGAGTGAAAATGACAATTTAGATTAATTAATTTAATGTAAAGGCAAAATTGACATTAACAAAAATCGTTTAGTAATTAATTTTTATATGGTGATATATAAGTCCTATTTTAGACCATAAAAAATAATTGGAAAGATAAAAATATTTACTACATGATAGTAGTTTTTTTATAATTTTTAGACATCATATAAATTAAATTATTTATGACACAATAATGATGCAGTATTTACCTCATTAATAAATGATTAAAATAAATAAGATTATAATGATTAAAATATTATCCAAATCATGTCCAATTCGGATTGGATGATCTTATTTAGACCATTACTCATCTTATCTGCGACTATAATGATTTTTGGACCATTAGAAACCGAATATCATTATATAATAAAATAATAGTTTCACACTTTCCTAAAGAGCCCCTCCTCTCCCTTATAAAAGGAGACCACTTCTATGCAATTCCTCACACCTCTCAATCCATTTGGCTCGTCCAACCTCTGCCCAATTAGGCTCCCTACATACCTCTCCTCCTCCTAAAAGCCTTAATTTAGGCAGAAGGAACTTCAATAAGTCCTTTTGGTTCAAACCAAAGGAAGTTACCAAATTAAACGTAACAGTTTCTTTTCAATTGTTTTCTTTTATTTTACTTCTCCAACCCCTAAACTCTTTTTATTTCTTTTCTTTTTTAACAAAAACAATATCCTCAATATACTATGATGTTTTTATAAGAATTATTCGAACTACACTTACACACAACTCCATCTAATGGATGAAGAAAATAATGTTTCCGTGGATGGAAAACTAACGCCTCACGAAACGATGATTGTTCAATTACATATTACCGCCTCTCATGGTGTCCATTATGATGGAACTGTACTTATATATGATATATATTATGTTTATTATTTCCTTATTCTTCTGTACTTCCCATTTATTTCACACCTTTATGGTTTTGATAGTGGGTAAATACGATAATCTCATTTGAGGAAGCGCAGACTACTGCCCCCTCAAAGTGATGTGATTCGTTAATGCCTTATGTGGGATGTATAAAGGATGGAGTTATTGATATTTTATATGATATTATACTGGAATTATAATATAACTATGTATCATTATGTTTTATTTCAACTAAAATAAGAAATAGAAATGAAAGTAGCGTTCATGCGTACGTACGGCTTACCGTCTCCATGAACGGTGCATTTCATTTCTTACCTCCGAATGTTATGTACTGTTATATATACATGTATATACTGGATATATATGATATATATGAAATCTAAATGATGAATTTAATTCTGGATATAATGAACTATTGACCACATGGACAACTTGTAAATATAAGGTGTTTATTTTTACTCAAGTACCAAATGTCGACAAAAAGAACATTATTAACTTAAATGATTACATAATGTTTATAACATGGTAATAAGTAATATAAAAGGAATAATTAACTTGAAAAGGGTTCTTAAGAAATTAGAAATTAACTTTATTTTATTATTCAGGATATTAAAAAATGATCGAGTCAAGTCGGACACAAGGTAAGGGACTTCGTCTCAATCTCCTTTCATTGAGGCATATTTTGTTTTAATACATGACTTTCTTTTTATAGGCTATATAAATACCCTTGAATTTTCAAAGGGAATCTTTTTCTAAAAAACATTTTACTAAATGAAAAAAAGGAATGTTTATTTTAACGTACATGGTGACAACGACCTTTTCCACCGCCGCGAGTATTATTTGATCTTTGGCTTCCTCAACAAGCCGTAATGTTTTTAAAAGAAATTAAATACCATACACTCTTTTACATATTTTTGGTATTGAAAATGGTTTTGAAAATGATTTTTTATGTCAATATATTTAAGTGGTATATTGTGATTAAAATGTGGAAATGTTTTCTTTCATTTATATTTGTTGTATGTGTTATGATTTTTGTTGATACTTGGACATTTGATGTGTGGTTACGTGATAAACCAAATGACGGTTGGTGCCGTGAATACCAGGATGGGTGGTTACGTTATAACCTCTAATGCATTGGGTATGGAAGTCGGCCATATGGCGATTCCATTTAGTGATATGTGTGGAAGTCGACCGTATGGTTATTCCATTTAAGTATGTTTACGTCCCAAGTTACCTTTATATGTTATGTGTTCTTTATATGGGTTTTTTGTAATATTTTGGTAGCAAAAGGGTAAGTAATGATCTTTTATTCAGCGAAGAGTATTTACTACTTCATAAAGTTGAAAAGTATTAATTATGTTAAAGTATTCATGGTTTAATTGTTGTTTTGAAAAACTAAAAGTTTTCCTTCTTTGTGTATCCCTTACTGAGTTTTTTATGCTCATCCCAAGTTTTTTAAATGTTTTTCATAGGACCTAATGTGGAATAGGGTCAAGGATGGGATCAAGGAAAAGTCATGCTGTCTTAAACATGGAACTAGACATGGATCTTTTTTTTAAGAGTTCATGTGTTTTAAAAAAAATTGAAACTGTGTAGTAGTGTCTACTTTTTAATATTTTGTGATGTAATAGTTATGGCCTAACTCTCTAAAACTCTAAACCTGAAAAGATCCTCAATGTGAATTATTCATTTAATTCAATATTAAGTAAGGTTTAAGGCCAGGTCCTTATAGTAATACCCACCTTTTGAAATTTTATAAATTTTATCTTTCAAAATGGACTTCATTTTTAAATTCGGAATATCGAAATTAGCTTAGGGTGAATTTTTTGTATTTTTCTGAAAACATTCAATTTTTGATGAATAGTGAAAAACACTGAGTTATTGTTTAAAACTGAATTTTAATTTAAATAATTATTTATTTTATTTAAATTTGTTTTATGCCAAAATAGATACATAATACCTATACAAGTTCAATTTAATTCACCGGAGTCAGTTTATAATAATTTTAGATATATAAAAATTTTATTGAACTTTTTACCGTCTTTTACCCACCTTCTAGAAGCATTTACAAATTTACATAAAGCATAATTTTACCGCTTCTATGAGTTGAATTTGAAAAAATCCGAGAGACATGGTTGATATTAGTATGAAAAATGTGGTTCAATAAGATGAAAATAATTGTGAATAGTACCTTTTTTACTTTTATTTACCACGGTTAAAAGTAAATAGGGTATATAAGGGTAAAAATGATATTATTATTACCCAAATACATGTACTAATTCTATTGGATAAGTGTAATTCGACCAAAAACAACATTAGAAATAATATATGATTCTTTAGGTTCATTTCTATTAGATTAAGACTTTTATTATTATTAAATTCAAAGAAAAGTTAAAAGTGTTAAATTCAATGTTTAATAACTAAAACATTTTTTATATAGGGTTAAACATAAGATAAATTCAACTATAAAATTCAATAGAAATATAGGAATACTTCCTAAATAATGGTATTTTATTTATATTTTTTATACATTAAATAATTTAATTTTTTATGACATAATGATGATGCAGTAATTACCTAATTAATGAAATATTAAAATAATTGATATTATAAATATCAAAATAAATTTAATTTTAGACTTTTTACGAATTCCACTAATTTTCTAGGTTAATATGACATGTTAGGGTTTTTTAGATGAATTTGTTTTTGAAGTAATAATGATGTAATGAATTTTGAAAAAACAAAATACCTAATAGTGTCAAAATTGATGTAAAAGAGTTTTTAAAACAAATATTATATTATTAATTGATATTATATTCCTAAAAATCTAAATCTTGGACAAAAGACTTATATAATTATATTTATATCATTAATGAACCACTTGGGGTTTGCTTGGAAGTATATAGTAAGCTTATTAACCATATAATATAAAAATACAAAGAGACATGGTAAATGTCAAACTATTTAACTAAGAGTTAAATCTAAAAGATAAGGTTAATATAGTAACCCAAACCTGTCTAAAAACTATTGGTTGAGTGGTTTTCGAATCATACTCACCTTATACTTTGAATATTTTGTTTTTTATCCATTAGAAACCAAAAATTATTTTATTATAAAAAATTATTTCTAGCTTTTCCTAAGGTGCCCCTCACCCCTCTTATAAAAGGGCACTCCCCCTTCTCTCTAATTCACACTTTAAAATCCATTTGGATCAGCCAAACCCTTCCCAAATTCCCTCTCAATTGTCATACATTAATCCTAGAGGCCTTCCTTTAGTCATAAATCCATCCTAAAGATCCCTTTTGATCAAATAAACAGGAAGAACCCGAAGAAGAGGTAAATATTTCATCACCTCTTTCAAGTTCCTTTCTTCTTCCTCTTCCTCTTTCTTTGTTGTTTCCATTCTAAAATAATAAATCCAATATATTCTATATACTGTGATATTTTTATAATTATGGTACAACAATATTCATTATTCCATCCATCTTTTGAATGACATGTCACCATATGTGTGTACGTACAATTTACCGTCTCCACATCATGGTGTAGTTGTTATTCAATACATTATTATTTGGATGGATATAATAATGATATATAATTGATGTAAATAATAAATATAACATGGTAATGATTCTTTATATATGATATACCATCCAATTGTATATTATTTTTATATCAGTATGATATTGTCGCTCATGCGTACGTATGGATTACCGTCTCTATGAACGCGATGAGATTCATTCCCCATTGTATCCATTCAAGACTAATTTACCTTTGTCGATTAAAAATAATGTTTAAAGACTTAATATTATTATGAATATGAATAGGATACATCATATTCATAATAAACATTACTTATGTAACAAATCATATAAAGTAAAATGAATCAGTTAACTACTAAAACGATGATAATACTAAAATATTATTAACAAATAAATATTAAAAGATCATATATGATATCATATTAATGTATATGATTCTTGTATAATTTAATAACAATTATTTCACCATTATATAAGAGGTTAACCAACTCTTGACCAAGGAAACGTACAAGGTAAGGGTTAATTTCACAATCTCTTTATTATCCAAGGCTATTTTTATGTAAGTATCTACTGGGACCTCTTTATTGTCCACATCCATGTTTCTTAAAAATGTATACCCAAACATTTATGTTGAACCCTCTCTGCGATAATTATTTTAATAATCACAAATAATTATTTTTTCTTTTATAAGTCAATTTAGTCAATTATTAAATCTTTTCTAAAATGTGTTTATATATGATTAATCATGTCTACATATGTTTGTCTATGATTATTTATGGTTTAATATTGACGATGAAGTATTCTGGATTAAACAGACACTTTGTGAGAATTTTATGTTTCTGACTCACTATTAGTTATATTCTTGAGTCCCCGATTGATAAAAAATGAGACACGATATGACAAACTGATGGACGAGTCACCGATGTGTCACACCAACAGCAACGGTCGCACCGATGACAACAGTCGCACTGATGACAACGGTCACACCGATGACAAAGGTCGCACTAATGACAACGGTCACACCAATGAAAACGGTCTCACCAATGACAACGGTCGCACCAATGACAACGGTTGCACCAATGACAATGGTCGCACCAATGACAACGATCACACCAATGATACAATTGTCTCACTGATGCTGATCAAATGACCTACCGAATCCGATGATGATCACATGACCTACCGAAGTCAATGTTGATCAAATGACCTACTCAATCTGATGATGATCACATGACCTACCAAAGCCGATGCTGATCAAATGACCTAAAGAAATTCATGTTGATCAAATGATTTACTGAAGACGATGATGATCAAAGGACCTACCGATACCGAAGAAAATTCAAATGACCTACCGATATCATGACTCACCGATAGTCATGAAAATTGTTTGAATTTTTTTAATAACTCTTATTTAATTCCAACGGTCATATTTTCTAAATTTAATGCGCCTGCTATTAATTAATCATGGTTGTTGGATTTCAGGGAACCGTACCTCATACCTATCAAAAAGTAATAATTCATTTTACCAGATCTCAAGGAATAAAAGTGAAGATATATCTGTAGTAAAAGAAGAAAAAGTAGACACAAAAATACTCAAATAGAGATACATAAGAAGGAGAGCGTATGTGTGTGTGTGAAGGACCACGAAACAAAAGAAGAACTTTAATAACACCTGTGAAAACCAAATAGCTTCAAGAAGACCATTCACCTGGAACAAAAACAGAAGTTGAGTTGTTGTGCCTTACTGAATATCATATTCACAATGCTAAGTAACTGTAGTTGGGAAGAACAATGACACTCTATTTTGTGTCATCTTCACAAGAAAGGACTCAAATAACATCTGTAACATCCAAACGAGTACAGATCTTATCTGCAATCACTCAGAGCATTCTAGACTCATTATCCATTTTTTTACTCTGTAGTTTACCTTTGATTAACATTTTGAGAAGTGTATGTGCACTTTTCTACATATACACACACTGACACATGGGCTAAACTGGAGGATACTAAATCCTCACACCAAACTTGTTACTCCTTATTGTATCCCATTGTGCTTTGTGGAAGAGGTCAAGTGTGAATTGGAAAGCCTGAGTGTTGTTGTTGTTGTTTACCCATGAAGAGTTGTGGTAGAGGTATGAGGACTTGAATAGTCTGAGTACTGTTGTAAAACCTCAATCCAGGGTGTGGATCATAGTTTATATAAACTTTTTGAGAGGACTAAGTCTCATCTTGAGACTGAACCTCTTGTTTTAAAACTACTGTGCATTTTTCCTTTGTTAAAATTTTATTGATTATTCCACTGCTAAGTACATTAAATATAAATATTTTTAAAGTATCTATGATAGTTGAACTAGAAAGTGTTTGTAATTATTGTGAACAAGTAAGTCAATTTCAAAAGTTAATTTAATCTTCAGATTAATTTAACTGAGAAGTAATCAATCTTTGAGAAACTAATTGAACCCTTAAAATATTTATAAATTCACTATAGTTTAACTTTTTTTTATGAATTTTGGGTTTTTAATACAAATATTTTAAACCAAATTTTCTTTTAGTTGGAACTCAATTCACCCCCCTCTTGAGTATCTACTCTGACTAACATTTGGTATCAGAGGGTTATACTAAAAGGTTTTCAAAACTACTCTGTTTTCAACTGCGATTTGAGTTGCATATTAAAGATCTTAAAATTTCTATTATTTATAAATTTTTATCTCTTTAAATACATTTGTCGAAATCTAATTATAAATAATAGTTTAGAATGTGTAGCTACCAATAGACCACCTTTTTTCAATGGTGTCAATTATGCTCAGTGGAAGATTAAAATGAAAATTCATCTAGAAAGTATGGGTATTGTCATTTGGACTGCCATAGAAACTCAGTATAAGATTCCAAAAACTATTAGAAATACATGGGATGAACCTAATAAAGCTTCGTACAATAATAATTGAAAATAAATGAATTCCATGTCTTTTTCTTTAGGAGATGAATAATTTAATCGAATATCTACTTGTTAGAATGCTTATGAAATGTGGGATACTCTAGCTTTTTCCCATGATGGAACAACCAATGTTAAAGAAATGAGACAAAAAAATTCACCATTAAGTATGATGATTTTAAAAAGAATCCCGATGAACCTATTTCTGACATGTATCTCAGGTTCAACAAAATTATGAATACAATGAACTCACTGGGAAAATCTGTTCCAACAAAGCAGTAGATTATGAGAATACTCAGATGTTTACCAGAAAGATGGAGAGGCACATCAGTTTCAATTAGAGAATCTTGTGACATTAGTGCTTTTCCTTTCAAAGAACTCATTGGTAAGTTAATGATGTATATGGAAGAACTGAAAGTAAATAAGAAAGAAGATGATGAACCGAGGAAGACGTCTGTAGATTTCAAGACTTCTACTTCAAAAATTAAGGACCAAGGGAAAATTCAAGGTGAAAGTGATATCTCAAGCTGTGAAGAAAGTGCATCAGACAGTGATGCTGAGATGGCTCAGATAACCAGACGATTTAAGAAATTTTATAGTAAAAGGAAGTTTTTCAGAAAATCTAATTACAAGGGAATGTATGATAATAAAGGTCATTGGAAAAAATATTGGAAAAGGACTGATAAAAGTGATGACATAGTCTTCTATGAATGCAAAAGGAAAGGACATGTGAAAGATGACTGTCCAAAATTAATGTTCAAAAAGAAATATGACTATAAGGACAGAAAATACTAGAAAGATATAAAATCAACCTGGAGTTCATCATAAGATAGTTCAAGTGATTCTGATTCTACTCAGAATGAAAAATATCAAAAAGCTAATATGTGCTTCATAAAAAACACATTTGAGGTAACATTGGATACTCATTCTTTGAGATCTTATTATTCTGGAGATAATTCTGATTATGAAAACATGTCTACTGAAGATTTATTTTAATATTGTAATATGCTAGAGGATACCTATATTGAGCTGAAAGAAAATTATAAATCCTTAAAGAATCAGCATGCATTAACTAGCATTGTTAAATCTACACTTGAATAGAAAAAGAAAATAATGCTCAACTACTCAAAGAGAGTACTGAACTGAAATTTTGAAATGAGAAACTCAGGAAAGATTTTGAAAACTTTACTAATGGAAAGGACACACTTACACAAATTCTAGGAAAGAAAGTGGCACCAAAGTATACTACTGTTATAGGTTATCAGCCTGGAGAAAGACATATTGCAAAGAATAAATTTATTCCTAAATCTGGAGAGTATGTTTCTGGTTCTAATTCTAAAAATTCTTATGCCTCAACTAGATATTCACATAGTTATAGATCAAACAAGGTTTATCTATCAAAATCTAAATATTATGTTAATCATATAAGACTCATTAGGAAAATATGGGTACCAAAAGTTTTTCTTGCTTACCTGTCTGGACCCAAGAAAATCTGGGTACCAAAATCATTTTCTATCTAAATTTTTTTTATAGGAGACTTTCTTGAAAAGTTCATGTAGGAAGACATGGTATTTGGATAGTGGATGTTCAAGACACATGAGAGGAGACTTTTCATGCTTCAAAATCTTAATCAAAATTTATGGCGGATATGTCACCTTTGGTGATAATTCTAAAGGTAAAATCATTGGCCTAGGTCAAATTGGTAACACCGATTCAATTTTAATCTCTAAAGTTTTGTTTGTATATGGATTAAAATAAAACTTGTTATGTATTTCTTAGTTCTGTGATGATGGTTTTAATGTTAAATTTGAAAATGATTCTTGTAATGGTTTTAATTCGAATAATGTTTTAGTATTTTCTACCTTAAGAAATGAAAATGTATATGTTTTAGATTTGAATTCATTAGATAAGAAGAATACTACCTATTTAAATAAATTTCATAAAAAATCTTGGCTTTGGCACAGAAGATTAGGACACTGCAATATACATTCACTTAGAAAACTGACTAGGAAGAACTTAGTTAGAGACCTACCGAAACCTAAATTCCCAGTCGATAAAGTTTGTAATCCCTATCAAAATGGAAAGAAACATAATGTTTCTTTTAAATCAAAGAAATAAGTTTCAACTTATCAACCTCTCAAATTGGTTCACATGGACTTGTTTGGACCTTCAAGAGTTTATAGTCTAAATTGGAAGCAATATGTTTATGTTCTAGTTGATCACTTTTCTAGATACACTTGGGTATACATTTTAGCTCACAAAAGTGAAGCTTGCTCTTACTTTATTAAATACTACAAGTCTGTATAAAACCTTAATGGACATATATAAAAACCTTGAGAAGTGATCATGGTCGTGAGTTTGTAAATAATTAGTTGGATTCTTATTGCTCACATAATGGCTATAATCACAACTTTTCTACCCCTAGGAGACCTCAACAGAATGGTGTAGTAGAATTATAAAATAGAACCCTTCAGTAAATTGCATGATCTATGCTAAATGAATATAATTTACCTGTTTATTTTTTTTCTAAACCTATCAATACATCCCGGTATATTATAAATAGAATCTTGATTAGATATGTTCTTAAGAAAACCCCTTATGAGCGTTGGAATAATAAGAAACCTAAACTTTTTTACTTAAAAGTTTTTGGTTTCAATGTCTTTATTCTTAATACTAAAGATAATCTAGAAAATATTTCATCCAAGAGTGATGAAGGAATATTTTTAGGATGTTCAATTTCTAGAAAATCTTATAGAGTTTTTAATAAGAGAACCAAATGTGTGGAAGAATCTATTCACTTCAAATTTGATGAAACTGATCAACATCAATCTAAAACTTCTATTGAAAATTCTAAATAAGACTTGACTATTCTAAATCTTAATGATAATGATAGTGGGCCTGTTGTAAAGGCAGCCAGCTCTGGAAATACACCAAAACCTACTTCTGTTAAACCCGAACCTAGAGAAGAACTAGAAATTTCTAGTCCTACCATTGCTAGATCAACTAGGATTCTAAGGAACCATCCTTTAGATGTAGTTGTAGGTAACCTGGATAGAGGAACACAAACTAGAGATTCTCTGAGAAATCAAGTTGAACATCAAGCCTTTATTTCACAGATAGAACCTAAAAATATCAATGATGTCGTCAATGATGAATTTTGGGTAATGGTTATGCAAGAAGAGTTGAATCAATTTGAAAGAAACAATGTCTGAGAATTAGTAGAAATACCTAAGGACACATTGACCATAGGTACTAAATGGGTGTTTAGAAATAAGGTTGATGAATCTGTAAACATCATTAGAAACAAAGCTAGATTAGTTTCACAAGGATTCAATCAAGAATAAGGAATAAACTATGAAGAAATCATTGCACATGTAGCTTGATTAGAATCCATTAGGATCTTACTTGCTTATGCATCTCGTCTAAATTTCTAGTTATATCAAATGGATGTCAAAAGTGAATTTTTAAATGGTTTTATAATTGTAGATGTTTCTTTTGAACAACCACCTGGATTTACAAACCCCCATTTTCAAAATCATGTTTTTAAGATTTCTGAAGATTTATATGGTTTAAAATAGGCTCCATGAGTTTGGTATAATAGACTTACCAATTTTCTTATTTATAAAGTTTTTACTAAAGTAATTTCATATCCCACTCTTTTTGTTAAAATAATTTCTAAAGATATTTTGATTGTACAAATCTATATTGATGATATTATCTTTGGATCTTTGAAAAACTCATTGTGTACTGATTTTTCAAAGATTATGCAAAATGAATTTGAAATTAGATTAATGGGAGAACTCAAGTATTTTCTTGGATTTAAAATTTTTCAAAAGAAATATGGTATTGTTTTAAATAAAATTAAATATACAAAGGATGTTTTAAAACGTTTCATATTGGATAGTAATAAGAGAAGTGATACACCTATGAGTACCACCTATAAGTTGGGTGATGATGAAACTGGGAAACCAGTTGATCAAACCAATTATAGAGTTATGATTGGTAGCTTACTTTACCTTAATGCTAGTTGACTAGAAATAATGTTTAGTGTATGCATATGTGCAAGATTTCAAGCTAATCCTAAAGAATATCATTTTCTTGCAGTTAAAAGTATTTTTCAAATATCTTGGACATACTACCAATTTAGGTTTGTTTTATCCAAAAGGAAAACTGTTTGACTTAATAAGTTATTCATATGCTTAATTTTCTGGTTGAAATTTAGATAGAAAAATCACATCTGGAACATGTCATCTATTGGGAAAGTCCTTGGTATCTTGGTGTCGTAAGAAACAGAGCTTTGTTGCACTGTCTACTGCTGAAGCAGAATACATTTCTTCTAGTAGTTGTTGTGCATGGATTCTTTGGATGAAGCACACTTTATTGTATTATGGATATCAATTTAGAAATGTGTATATAAATTTTGATAACACTAGTGCAATTAACATCTCTAAGAATCTTGTGTCTCATTCTAGGACTAAGAAAATTGATGTCAGACATCACTTTTTGAGAGATCATTATCAAAAGGGTGATATTTATCTAGAATTTATTGACTATGAACATCAATTGGCTGATATTTTCACCAAGCCTTTAAGATATGAAAGGTAAAATTTTATTAAATAAGAGTTAGGTATGATCAATTAGTGAAACCGATCAGTGAAACCAATTAGTGAAACCGATCAGTGAAAACGATCAGTGAAACCGATCAGTGAAACCAATCAGTGAAACCAATCAGTGAAACCGATCAGTGAAACCGATCAGTGAAATTGCTCAGTGAAACTGATCAGTGAAACCGATCACTAAAACCGATTAGTGAAACCGATCAGTGAACCCGATCAGTGAAACCAATCAGTGAAAATGATCAGTGAAACCGATCTCTTCTACCTATTATGTTATACAGTTTATGAAATCGTTAGTGTTTTTCAAAACAACATTGTTTTACTTAATATATATTATATTTAATATTGTAACCATAAATGATAAGAGTAATGACCCGAGGTAATTTGTATTCCTAAGAGCTGTTGACCTTCCATCACCCGCTGAACTCCACATCTTCTGAATCCCAAAATTTTAAACCTTTAGAACCTCTCAAATCTCTCAAACCCCCAAATGGAAAATCAAAACCGACAATACAAGGAATCTAAATTCTCCTCTCTAGTGAAACACACTTGAGGAGAATCGAGCAGCACGACTCAAAGGTTTGTGAACCCAAAACTGGAGTCTTGGTTGGTCACTTTAGAAAAGGAAGTATGTTTCGAATGGGTGTTATCCAGTAGGTCTGCGCTTTTAAAAGTATTAGATATGCAAGGATGTAAAGACGGGTTCTTTAATAATAACTGAGTCTAATACCCAAATCTATTGCATGAGTTTTATTTGAATTTGAGTATTACATTCGATGGGGTAGAAGCTGCAAGATTATCTTCAGTAATTAAAGGAAAAAAGATAACTTTTTCATCAAAGTAATGGAATGAGTGTTTGGGAGTACCACATAAAGGAATATATGAGGATTACACTGGTAATATTTTTCCTACCACTGAATAATTTTCCTATGAGTATGCTCTGGAGATGTTGACTGGCTAATCTGAATCTAGAATAATATTAGCTGCTAAGTCAGATGGAGAAAGTAGAATCTTGTTTAAGTTTATTCAGCACCAAATCTGTCCCAAAAAGAGTGATTTTGATTCTGTGAAGTATTAAGATGTTTTCATGTTGTTATTATTGTTAAATGATGATAAGATAAACTTGTGTAGATACATTACTGTTCATATTGCTGAGATGGTAAATCCATCCAATAAGGCTACAACTTTGTTCTATTCTAAGAAAGTATCTTCCATGCTATCTTTTTTGGGTTGTATTGAAGATAGAGATGAGTGTATCTCATCTAGTAGTAGTTTTTCGTTAGAAAATATATCTACAAAATAATGAAAAATAATTGGAATCCATGGAAGAAGACATGGGTTGCTGATGAAGATAGGTTGTATGAATCCTTTAATTCTACTGACCAATCTAAAAGACCAAAGGGGATGAGAGATCCCGGTTTAAAACCTGATGAGGAAGTTGTCTATTTTGATGAAGAAGAAGAGGCAAAATTTCCTAAGGACACTAGAGAGTCTGGTAGGAAGGAAACAAGGGAAGCTGAAGCTGATGATGATGTCTATAATGAAAAGGAACCTGAGTCACCTCCTGATGACATGAGTGATCCTGATACAGTATGTCCTAAGAAAAGAATGGAATTTGGACCAGCAAGTCCACCTCTTATGTTACCTGAGTCAGAACCCCTTCTAGGTGATGAAGAAGAAGCTGACACTAAAGTATCAAATTCTAAGAAGTATGAATCCATTATAAAAGACAGTAACAATGAGTCTTTGGTAAACAATAATGGAAATGGTAATGGTGATGATGGTGATGATGATGATGCAAGTACTCGACCAGTTGATGGTCACGATATGATCCAAGCTCATCCACAACAACAATTAGTTGATCAAGAACCTGTTCCTGAGGCAGAAAGGAGAGTGCAGACTATGATTTATGTAGATGGAGAAGTCTCTCTTTCAAATTTTGGTAATGATGATTTTGTAAAGACTATGTATACCTCTTGTAGAGTTTCATGGAAAGAACACCCATGTTTTGAGGTTCTAGGTTTGGATTATTCAGAGGAAGAGGAAGAAGAAATTAATATTGCAAGAGTAATCTATCTAGTTAAGGCTGGACCAGTTGATGAGGAAGTACAAGTGACTGCAGAAAGACTTGTTTCTTCTATTTCTTGATCTGATTTTGACAATTTTAAAGATGAGTTGCTCCACGCAGTCAGATAAACAATGAAATAGGAATTATCTAATGACCCTACTCCTACTCCTGTAAATATATCTAATGCTGCTATGGATGATATAGTTCAATGAGTGGTAAATATTGTTAAGCCATACATGTGAAATACTGGTGAAATGATTGGTAGACACATTTATTCTCTGAATCAGGAACTCAAGGATTTGAGTAGTGACTTAGTATCTCTATCAGGAGAATTCAGACCAACCATCACTGGTATGATGGAAGTTTTGAGAAACCTAATCGAAAAACTGAAGAAATCGGTTTTAAGAAAAATGAAGGCAGAGATAACACAGATTGTTGCTCAGGCTGGCACCTCCAAAATGACCAAGATCACTGGACATGAGATTAATGCCTTAAAAGATGTTATAAAAGAAGAGTTACCATCACTTGGATAGATTCTGGACATGGATTCTTTGAAAAAGATGAATGAAAATAGTGATCATATTCACAAGATGGTGAATCTATATTCGGCTGATGCTACTAAATCTCAGAAAGAGATCAAAGAAAAAGTGGATCACTATTTTTCTAAAATTTATACCAAGCATGAGTTGAACAATCAGTTTAAATTCCTGGATGAGAATTTGAAACTACCTCCTATAACTCAAGCTTTTAAGGTTCTGGTCCAACTGTTGAAGGATTTTACTCTCACTCTAGAGAGTTTCATGAAGAAAAAAGATGATTTTGAGAAGGCCATGAAATATGGTGGTGAAGTTATTTAGGATTTTATCAATCTGCTCAAACCATATCTTCATGTGAAAGAAAAGGAAATTTTTCTCCCTACTGCTGAGCCTCTCAGTCCATCCAATGTTTCTCCTGGTCAAATATCATTTTCTCAAGCTTTGTCCAATATTCGTCCAGTCATTCAACAAAAAGTAACCTTAGCACCTAGTGTGCTTCCAGCCAGAGTTGTCTTACCTCCTCTCTCTATCTTTCTAGATCAATATTCCACCAAGACACCTTCTGTCCCATCCATACCTCCCTATGCTAAAGGGAAATCACCTCTGCACCCCCAAAATAGTTGTGCCTGTCATTTTTGATAGGGTGTATTTTTTTGTATCTTTTCAGATGTTGTTTCACTAAAACTCTCTTCTTTTTCTCTCTCTTATTTATCTTTTTGATAATCCAAAAGGGGGAGGAAAGTATAAATATTTATCTAAAGGAGAGAACAATATATATAATCTCTAAATCAGCTTTAAGCTCTAATGTCATGATATATATAATATAAGCTCCAATAGGCATGTAGCTCTGTTTTTTTCTCTTAGATCTGATTCCGTGATCTGATGACATGTTTAACTTTAGATATATATTCTTTTTTACATTAGGGGATTATACTGATTGTTCTATCATCTTCCCTCTTTATTTATTCCATAAATTTGTGATTATCAAAAAGGGGGAGATTGTTGAACCCTATGTGCGATAATTATTATAATAATCACAAATCATTATTGTTTTCTTTTATAAGTCAATTTAGTCAATTATTCAATCTGTTCTAAAATGTGTTTATATATGTTTAATCATGTCTACATATATTTATCTATGATTATTTATGGTTTAATATTGACCAGGAAGTATTCTATATTAAACAGACACTTTGTGAGAATTTTATGTTATTGACTCACTGTTAATTATATTCTTGAGTCACTGATAGTTAAAGGAATGAGACACCGATATGAAAAACTAATGGATGAGTCATCGATGTATCGCACCAATAGCAACGGTCGCACCGATGACAATGGTCGCACCGATGGCAACAGTCGCACCGATGACAATGGTCGCACCAATGACAACGGTCGCACCGATGACAGCGGTCGTACCAATGCCAACGGTTTCACCAATGAAATGGTTGCACTAATGACAATGATCACACCAATGATACAACTATCTCACCGATGCTGATGAAA
This sequence comes from Viscum album, assembly GCA_963277665.1. Classification (NCBI taxonomy): domain Eukaryota; kingdom Viridiplantae; phylum Streptophyta; class Magnoliopsida; order Santalales; family Viscaceae; genus Viscum; species Viscum album. Next base: position 1,359,694,299 of record OY728141.1, on the reverse strand, counting down.
TGACCTATAGAATATGATGTTGATCACATGACATACTAAAGTCGATGCTGATCACAAGACCTACCGAAGCCGATGATGATCACATGACCTACCGAAGCTGATGTCGATCAAATGACCTACCGAAACTGATGCTGATCAAATGACTTTCCGAAGCTTATGATGATAAAAGGACCTACCAATACCGATGCAAATTCAAATGACCTACTGATCTCATGATGCACCGATAGTCATGAAAATTGTTTGAATTTTTTATTAACTCTTATTTAATTACAATGGTCATATTTGCTAAATTTAATGCACCTGTTATTAATTAATGTTGGTTGTTGGATGTCAGGGAACTGCACATCGTACCTGTCCAAAAGTAATCATTCCTTTTACCAGATCTCAAGGAATTAAAATGAAGCTCTATTTGTGGTAAAAGAAGAAAAAGTAGACACAAAAATACACAGACAGAGACACATAAGAAGGAGAGGGTATGTGTGTGTGTGAAGGACCAAGAAACAAAAGAATAAATTTAAGAACACCTGTGAAAACCAAATAGCTTCAATAAGACGATTCACCTGGAGAAAACACAAAAGCAAAGTTGTTATACCTTACTGATTATCATATGCACAAGGCTGAGTAACTATAGTTGGGAAGAACAACGACACTCTGTTTTGTGTAATCTTCTCCAGAAAGGACTCAAATAACATCTGAAACATCCAAAAGAGTCCAAATCTCATCTTCAATCACTCAGAGCATTATAAACTCATTATCAATTTATTTTCTCTGTAGTTTACCTTTTATTAACATTTTGAGCAGTGTGTTTCTGTCTGTCTACTTAGACCCTCACTGACTCCTAGGCTAAACTGAAGGATACTAAATCCTCACACCAAACCTATTACTCTTTATTGTATCCGAATGGGCTTTGTGGAAGAGGTCAAGTGTGACCTGGATAGCCTGAGTGTTGTTGTTTTTTTTTCACCCATGAAGAGTTGTGGTAGAGGTCTATGGACATGAACAATACGAGTACTAATGTAAAACCTTGGTCCAGGGTTTGGATCATAGTTTATATAAAATGTTTGAGAGGACTAAGTCTCAGCTTGAGACTGAACCTCTTGTTTTAAAACTTTTGTGCATTTTTCCTTTGTTAAAACGTTATTGATTATTCCGCTGCTAAGTACTTTAAATATAAATCTTTTTAAATTAACTCTGATAGTTGAACTAGAAGGTGTTTGTAATTATTGTGAACAAGTAAGTCAGTTTCAAAAGATAATTTAATCTTCAGATTAAGTTAACTGAGAAGCAATCAATCTTTGAGAAACTGATTGAACACTTACAGTCTTTATAAATTATATACAGTTTAACTTGTTTTATGATTTTGGGGTTTTTAATACAAATCTTTTAAATAGAATTTTTTTTAATTGGAACTCAATACCCCCCCCCTCTAGAGTATCCACTCTGACCAAAAAAATTTACTATTTAATAGACAATGGGGTAAAGTAATTTATACCCTTATTTGATCTTATATGTTTTGAAAGGAATATTTCCGTCATTTTCCAAACAAGGTACATTATGACCTTTTCGAAAAAATTAAGGTAAGAATATTTTTTTAACTTATACGGCAGGTGAGGCTAATTTACACCGTTATAACATCATATAAGCTTCCCTTACAAGATTATAAGAATATTTTTAAAATAAATGTTTTCTTAAATGATTTCAAAATAGAAAGATATATTTCTCTAAAAAAGATTTATTTCATCTATGTCTACATCCTTTGATGGATTTTAAGCTTATTTGAAGTTGATTTGTTATGATACAATACTTCCATATTGTATTGAAGGTTTTGTGATATGTTTGACTGTGGATGAGTTATTTTTACACCATTCATGGTTTATGGATAATGTATTGACATTTCATATTCTAGTTTTAATACGAATATTTATGTTATGTTTAAACCTTTTCATATGAAGAATGCATTGGACTTAGCTGGGGATAGGTGGAGCCTACTATAGCTCCTTGATGCATCGGTAGGTCTCATGAGACAAACTAGTGTCTTTGCACAAGGCCTTGAAAAAATCATATTTGTAGTCTTGGCACAAGGCCTTGACTATGTGGTTATGAAAGTCTGGAATTATGCATTCCATCATTATGAAAGTGGAAATTGATATTGCATGTGATTATCCGAATAGTAGAATATCCATGAGAATAATTAAATGGCATTATTTGATTTTATATTTTCCATATTATGTTGAAGTTCACGTTTAAAAGGATTTTGTCTTAGTCTTATATATTTCCTTAAATGTTTGTGCTTATTTATGAAAGATTCTGGTATATTGTTATCCTTACTGAGCATCTGAGCTCACCCCTTTCTATGTTTTATTTTTCCCAGGATGTGAAGAAGTATTTTATGATTGACCTGGAGGGATATTCTATGGGATCTCAGCGTTTTCTATAGAAACAATGTTGTTGTAGTTTTATATTTTATGATGTAATTTAAACCTTATGAATTTATCTAGTACTTCCAAGGCTACTAAACTAATCAGTCTTTTGAGACTTGATCTTTTATGATCATGCCAATGATACGTAATAATGCACTAAATCTGGGCTTCTGGGGTCAGGGTGTTAAAGTTGGTATCAGAGGAAGTTTAGTACAATCCTTGGAATCTAGATTTAGATAAACTCTGATTAGAGAACATAGCCCTAAGATTGAATTTGAGGATTAGTATATAATAACATCCTAGAATTTTATTATTGTAGCGATTTGGTGAGTTTTCCAAGAAATACATCCTTATATGGATACGAGATGGTAGATGTGGCTCTGGCACAGATTTACCTAGGGGTAAAACACGAAAACACTGCTTTGAGCTAGACTCGAATGGGAACTGGTGCACGACAATGGGCCTTTCTGGACTCCTGGTTACGACACTCAAGGGGGATATTCTTAAGGTAATTCTAATTTTCTTTACAAACCATTATGACGGGTTTATGAGTATATACTTCCTCAAAGAAAACTTTTTTTATGATTATGGATTATATCCATAAACTGTTCAATTTATGTTAAGTGTTTTACAAGTTTTGAATTATGTATTTCGATTCATAAACGAATCTAGTTTATGCCATTGTTTAGAAATGGAGCCTAGTGGAAGGAATGGAAACTATATCAATGCATGCACTCAATGTATATATTTCCCTCCTGGTCAAGATAATTATAGTGGAGTTGGGATTCAACTGGTACTGATCAGTTAATCACTATACTGGGACAACTCACTCAGGTTATGAATAATAACCTTACCCGTATGGAGAACCCTGATCTATAGTGTGGAGGATCAATGTCAGATCACTTCATGAGGCACCGACCACAAACATTCAATGGGGGTAAAAATCCACTAGTTGCTGAGCAATGGATAAATTCCTTAGAGAAAATATTCCACGCATTGGGGAGTAGCAAAAGAGAAGAAGTTGTCAGGGTAGTTTACCGCCTCACTGAAGATTCTGATCAGCGGTGGTCATTTATTCAAAACAAAAAGGAAGATGATGAAGTATCAAATATTTAATGGAGGGAGTTTAAAGAAATTTTCTTAGAAAAATACTTTCCTTGTAACCATCGAGGGAATATGGAACGGCAATTTCTGAGTCTGAGGCATAAGATGGATGAGAATGTCGCAAAGTATGTAGCTAACTTTACAATGTTAGCGAGGCATGCTGTAGATTATATATGTAACCCTAGAAGTAAGATTTATCATTTCTTTTATGGGTTAAAACCATTTCTCCATTAAGCATTAGTCCCACAATCCTTCTCGTCGAACGGAGATATTGTCTCATGTGCTATCAAGACATAAAAAAGAATTATCTGAGTCTTACGAATTTAAAGAAAAGAAAGGGAAGAAGTGATCTCTTGAACACTCTAGAAATGGAAATAAGGGGCAGAAGGGAAAATTTTAATATCCATCCACCAGTAAATGTGGGAAGAAACACCCTAGTACTTTCCTGAAGGGAATGGGAGTCTGTTACAAGTGTGGTGAAAGAAGCCACCAAGCTCGTGATTGCAAGGGGAAGAAAGATTTTGTTGATGTTGAATACTAAAATTATAGAGAAAGGGGGCATTATGCGAATGAATGGCCTAAGCATTAGGGGAACTTACCTCAGAAAATGCCAAGGGATCAAGGCCAAGCTTATGTTATAACTACTACTATGGTTGATTCTCCGAAAGATGCAGTGGCATGTGATTTAATGGTTTCCTCAAGTTTATCCAATGATTTATTTGATTCTATATCATCGCATTATTTCATATATTCCCATTTTGTTAAGAAAATTAGATATTTTCAATTTGATTTAACAAGGGAGTTGTCAGTCAAAACACATAAGGGAATTATCATTAGAACAATGTTTTGTGAATCAGTCCTCATTAGGGCATATAAATGTTATTTATCTGCTGATCTCATAATCATACCCATTTTTGAATTTGATATAATCATCAGTATGGATTGTATTTTGGACCCTGATGAAAAAATTTATTGTAAGAAGAAGGAGTTTACTATTTTTGTAGAAAATGATAATTATCACCTTTTCTTTAGAGCAAAATTGTCACCACCTAATTCTTATCTAGATCCACCGCCAGTATCTCAACTAAATTTAATTATTATGGAGGAAGATAATGAAATAACTGTGGGTGAGTATAGGAATATTCAAATAGAGGATGTACCTATTGTGAAAGAATATGTTGATGTGTTTCTAGAAGATTTACCTGGACATCCTCTAGAATGAGAAATTGAGTTTTCCATTTATTTAATTCATGGATCAAGGCCCATATCAAAGACCCCTTATAGAATGTCCACTGTAGAATTAGTGGAACTAAATGAACAACTAGAGGAATTGAGTAATAAGGTATTTATTCACCCTAGTGTCTCTCCATGGGGAGACCCTGCCCTTTTTGTTAATAAAAAAGATGGATCTATGAGGTTGTGCATTGACTATAAAGAGATCAATGCTATAAATATAAAGAAAAAGTATCCCCTACCTCGCATGGATGATTTATTTGAAAAACTTCATGGAGATCAATACTTTTCAAAGATTGACCTTCGATCTGAATACAATCATATGTGCGTGAAAAAGGAATACATTCCAAAGATAGCATTTTGAACTAGGTACGAGCATTACGAGTTTACAATAATGCCTTTTGGATTGACTAATTTCCCTATGTCTTCATGGATCTAATGAATAGAGTTTTCAAGGAATATCTTGATGATTTTGTGCTTTTATTTATTGATGATATCTTGGTATAATCCAAAATCTACATAGATCATGAAAATCAATTGCGCATTATCTTGAAGACTTAGAAGACACGGATTATATGGGAAGTTTAGTAAGTGTGAATTATGGATTTAGGATATTTATTTTCTTGGCCATATTGTCTCTAAGTATGGAATATTTGTTGATCCCTCTACGACCATGGAAATCCACGAATGGCCAGCACCGACGAGTATAACTAAGGTACGCAGTTTTATTGGTTTAGCAGGTCATTATCCGCATTTCATCCAGGATTTTTCCCGGTTGGCTAACCCATTAACAAAGCTCACACGAAAAGGAGTTAAATTTGTTTGAATAAATAAGTGTGAATAATGTTTTTTAGTATTGAAGAGAATATTATCCGATGCTCCTATCTTGACTCTGCCATCGGGGAATGATGGGTTTGTTACATATAGTGATGCTTCAAAGAAAGGACTTGGTTGTGTCCTTATGCAGAATGATAGGGTTATTTCTTATGCATCGCGATAGCTAAAAATTCATGAGAAAAACTATCCTACTCATGATCTTGAGTTAGGAGCTGTAATATTTTCTTGGAATATTTGGAGACATTATCTCTGTGGTGAAATTTTTTGGATATATACTAATCACAAGAGTTTGTAGTATATTTTCTCACAGAAAAAACTCAACATGAGTCAACGAATATGACTTGAACTACTAAAGGATTATGGTTTCACGATACACTACCACCCAGGGAAGGAAAATAAGGTGGAAGATTATTTGAGTAGAAAATATCATGGAGTATTGAGCAAGATGAGAGTTGAAAGGGATCCTATTTTCATGGATCTAGTAAATATGGATATGGGAGTAGCCATGGTAGGAGAAACATTAATGCTTTTTCAAATGGTTTCCAAACAATATTTACTAGAAATAATAAAAAGTTCTCAGGTTGATGATGAGGAGTTTCAAAAGAATATTAAAGCTGTGAATGATGAGAGATTGAGTGAATTCTTAAATGAAGATGGAATTTTTAAATTTTAGAAGAGACTTTGTGTTCTCGATATACATGATCTAAAAAGAGATTTTTTGGATGATTCTCATAGTTCCAATTTCTCTATACACCCTGGGAGCACTAAAATTTATAGAGATTTGACAGAACATTTTTAGTGGAACAACATGAAGATGGAGATTTATGATTTTGTGTCCTGATGTATCGTTTTTCAACAAGTGAAAGCTAGAAGGAAACATCCTAGAGGAGTCATACAACCTCTTCCCATACCTGACTGGAAATGGGATGATATCACGATGTACATTATCATGGGGCTACCAAAGACTCCTAGAAGGAACGATGCAATATGGGTAATTATTGATCGTCTTACCAAGTCATCACATTTTCTTGCTATAAGAGAAGATTTACCACTTGAACATTTAACAAAACTATATATTAATGAAGTTTTAAGACTTCATGGAGTACCACTATCGATTGTTTATGATCGTGATCTACATTTTAAATCAAAATTCTGAAAACTTCTTCAGAAATCCCTTGATACTGAGCTTCGTTTGACCACTGCCTACCACCCCCAAACTGATGGACAATCAGAAAGGACTATTCTAACCTTATAAGACATGTTGACATCGTGATCAGATGACTTTCAAGGTATATGGGATCAATATTTACCTCTGGTGGAATTTTCCTATAATAATATCTTCCATTAAAGTATTTAGATGGAACCATATGAAGCGTTATATGAAAGGAGATGTCGCACACCAGCCTATTGGGATGATGTTGGTGAAAGAAAACTCATAGGACCAGAACTTTTGGAGGAATCGATGGAAAAGGTGAAGGTAATCCAAACCCACATCAAAGCAGCTCAAAGTGAGAAGAAGGGCTATGTCGATAACTGAATGAAGGAATTTGAATTTCAGGTAGGAGATCATGTTTTCTTGAAGGTATCTCCATGGAAGGGTGTTATACGTTTCGGTAAGAAGGGAAAATTGAGTCCCAGGTACATCGGACCTTTCAAAATTCTAGAACAAATTGGGGTTGTAGCTTACCATTTGGAAATGTCGCCAAGTCTCTACAAAGTTCATGATGTATTCCGCATACCACTGTTGAGAAAATACATGCCTGGCCCAATGCATGTACTCACCTATGAAGAATTAGAACTAGAACCCGATATATCTTATTGCTAAGATCCTGTCAAGATTCTTGATACAAGATAACAAGTGTTGAGAAACTAGACGACTCATCTGGTAAAAGTTCTAGGGAGGAACCATAAGACGGAAGAGGCAATATGGGAACCCAAGGAACTTATGATGAAGAACCACCCACGCCTTTTAATGCAGTAATATTCTAGAAATTTCAAGAAATAAATTATTTGAAGGAGGGGAGAATGTAACACCCCAAGCTTCCACGATACACTTCCATTTGAATAATGCTATAGCTTTCATGGTATGAAACTTTGAGATTCTAACACACCGCAACCAATAAAACTAGCCGTTATGAATAGTAATAACCACTTTGTAAAATTTTATAGATTTTATCTTTCAAAATGGACTTAATTTTTTGATTCGTAATATTGAAATTAGCTTAGGGTGATTTTTTTTAATTTTTTTGAAAACATTCAATTTTTGATAAATAGTGAAAAACACTGAGTTATAGTTTAAAACCAATTTTTTATTTAAATAATTATTTGTTTTATGTAAATTTATTTTAGGTCAAAATAGATACATAATATCAATATAATTTGAATGTAATTAATTGGAGTTAGTTTTTAATAATTTTAGATATATAAAAAGTTTATTGAACTTTTTACTGTCTTTTACCTACCTCCTAGGAGCATTTTCAAATTTACATAAACCATAATTTTACCGCTTCTATGAGTTGAATTTCAAAACTACAAGAGACATGGTTGATATCAGTAAGAAAAATTTTGTTCAATAAGATGAAAATAATATTTTGGGAATAGTAACTTTTTACTTTTATTTACAACGGTTAAAAGTAAATAGGGTATTTGAGGGTAAAAATGATATTATTATTACCCTAACACATGTCATAATTCTATTGGATAAGTGTAATTCGACCAAAAACAACCCTAGGAATAAAATATGATCCTTTAGGTCCACTTGGATTAGATTTGGACATTTATTATTATTTAATTCAAAGAAGAGTTAAAAGTGTAAAATTCAAAGTTTAATAACTAAACCGTTTTTAATATAGGGTTACACAAAAGATAAATTCAACTATGAATATTCATTAGAAATATATAAATATTTCTTACATAATGGTATTTTATTTATATTTTTTATACTTTAAATAATTTAATTTATTTATGACATAATGATGATGCAGTAATTACCTCATTAATGAAATATTAAAATATTTAATATTATAAATATTCAAATAAATATAATTTGAGAATTTTTATTTATTACACTAATTTTATAGGTTAATATGACATGTTAGGGTTGTTTTGATGATGTTTTTTTAAAGTAATAATGCTGTTATGAATTTAGCAAAAAAAATTCCAAATAGTGTCAAAATTGACATAAAAACGTTTTTTAAATAATATTATATTATTAATTGATATTCTATTCATAAAAATATAATGTTTAGCCAAAAGACTTATATAATGATATTTGTATCATTAATTAACCACTTGGGTTTCTCTTGGAAGTATATAGTATATTTCTTAACTATATAATATAAAAATACAAAGAGACATGGTAAATGTCAAACTATTTAACTAAGAGTTAAATCTAAAAGATAAGGATAATATATTGATCCAAACCTGTCTAAAACCTATTGGTTGAGTGTTTTTAGACCCATAAAAACCTTATCCTTTAAATGATTATTTTTGGAGCCATTATAACCCGAAAATGATTTTATTATAAAATAATATTTCTAGATTTTCCTAACGTGCCCCTCACCCCTCCTATAAAAGGGCCCTCCGCCTTCTCTCTAATTCACACATTCAAAGCCATTTTTATTATCCAAACCCTACCAAAATACACTATAAACTATCATCCCTTCATCATAGATGCATTCCTTTAGTCATAAATCCAACCTAAGGAGCCCTTTTGATCAAATCAAAATAAAGAACCCGAAGAAGAGGTAAATATTTCATCACCTCTTTCAAGTTCTTGTCTTCTTCCACTTCCTCTTTCTTTGTTGTTTCCATTCTATAATAATAAATCCAGTATCTTTAATATACTGTGATGTTATTATAAATATGTTACAACAATATTCGTTATTCTATCCATCCTTTGAATGACATGTCACCATACGTGCATATGTACGGCTTACTGTCTCCACGTTGTGGTGTAGTTGTTATTCGATACATTATTATTTAGATGGGTATAATAATGATGTATAATTGATTTAAATAATAAATATAACATGATAATGATTCTGTATATATTATATACCATCCAATTATCTATTATTTTAATATCAAAATAATGATATTGTCACTCGTGTGTACGTATGGATTATCGTCTCCATGAACATGATGAGATTTAATCCCCATCGTATCCATTCAAGAAAAAATTTCGTTTGATGATTGAAAAAAATGATTAAATACTTAATATATTTCTGAATATGAATAATATAAATCATATCAATAAGAAACATTACTTACATAACAAATCATATAAAGGAAAATGAATCAGTTAACACCTGAAACGACGATAATACTAAAATATTATTAACAAATGAATATTAAAAGATCATATGTGATATCATAATATTGTATATGATTCTTGTATAATTTAATAACAATTATTTCCCCATTATACATGAGTTTAACCTACCCTCGACCAAGGAAAAGTACAAGTTAAGGGTCAATTTCACTATCTCTTTATTATTTGGGGTTGTTTTTACGTAAGTATCTACTGGGACCTCTTTATCATCAACATCGATGTTTCTTAAAAATGTATTCCAAAACATTTTTTCTATTTACTCGACATTGGGGTAAAGTCATTTATACCCTTATTTTACCTTATATGTTTTGAATGGAATCTTTTCATCATTTTTCAAACAAGGTACTTTATGACCTTTTCAACAAACTTAAGGTAAGAATGTTTTTTTAATTTATACGGAGGGTGCGGCTATTTTACACCATTATAACATTTTCAAATCTTCACTTACAAGCTTATAAGAATATTTTCAAATTAATTTTTTTATTTAATGATTCCAAAATAGAAAACAATTTTTATCTAAAAATGTTTTTGATTTCATCTATGTCAACATCCTTTGATGGATTTTAAACTTATTTGAAGTTAAGTTATTATCATACAATACTTCCATATTATATTGAAGGTTTTGTGATATGTTTGAATATATATGTGTTATTTTTACAACATTCATTGTTTATTAATAATGTATTGACATTTCATATGCTATCTTTAATACGAATGTTTATGTTATGTTTAAACCTTTTCATATGAGGAATGCATTGGACTTAATAAGTGACGGGTGGAGCCTGCTATAACTCTTCGATCCATCAGTAGGTCTCATGAGATAAACTAGTGTCTTGGAACCAGGCCTTGACCAAATCTTATTTGTAGTCTTGGCACAAGGCCTTGACTATGCTGTTATGAAAGTTTGGCGTTATGCATTCCATCATTATGAATGTGGCTATTGATATTGCATGTCATTATTTGACTAGTAGAATATCCATGTGAATAAGTAAATGGAATTATTTGATTTTATCTTTTCTATATTATGATAAATTTAAAGTTTAAAAGGCTTTTATTTTAGTCTTATACATTTCCTTAAATATTTATGCTTATTTATGGAAGTTTCTGCAATATTTTTATCATTACTAAGCATCTGAGCTCAACCCTTTCTATGTTTTATTTTTCCCAAGATGTGAAGAAGTATATTATGATTGACCTACAGGGATAGTCTATGGGATCTTAGTGTTGTCTATGGAAACAATATTGTTTTAGTTTTCCATTTTATGTTGTAATGTAAACCTTATGAATGTATCTAGTATATCTAAGGCTACTGAACTAATTTGTCTTTCGAGACTTGATAATTTGTGATCATGCTAATGATACGTAATAATGCACCGACTCTGGGATTCTAGGGTCGGGGCATTACATTTAATGTGACTATTTTGATACCACTTGACGGTATAAGAACTATATAAACACTTTCCATGGTTGATCCCAACTCATCAATTGCTAGATTTTATGTATCATTCGAATACAGCACAAGATTTATATTTCATGAAAAATGAAATTATACCAAATAATATTAATGAAGAAGGTCGTTGGAACCATGGGAAGATATTTTAAAATTAAATATATAATTAATTTTCATATATGGAAATAAATAATACCTCACTCATTAGGTCATTCTTATATGAAGCTGTTAATTGCTTAAAACTCTTTTTGGTCAAGAATTGTTTTTGTTAGATTCAGTTGTATAATACCCTATTAGTGATCCACATGTACTCCTATGATCTCTAAACAATTCTGGTAGATTCATGGATACATTCATGGATAATTGATCATCTTGTTGTGTTCATATTGATCATTGTAATTATTTCTTCAGTCTTGATGAATCAATCTTGCAATTTCGTTCATGAGATGATCATGTATGACTGTGACTCCCTAAGGAAATATTTTATCATGAGATATATCTCAGGATTTCATTTTGAAAAAATATTCTCAATTTTGATTATCCTTTATACAATATACATAACTATCTATTTATAAAGACAAGGTATGTGTTAAAAAACTATTTTATTTGAAAACATAAATTAAATAATTTGTTAAAACTTATATGATCTCATGGAATGTAGAAATTATAATAAAATTACTTTATCCTAGAGGTTTCTAACTGGATCAATGATAAATATTATTTTACAATCTTAAAAATTAATACGTATCATTGGACCAAATCATGAGCCACTAGTGCTTTTCATGATTTATAAATTAATATTATATATACATGTAATAATTATATACCTTGTCAAAAATATTTATTAAATTTATATAATCAATAAATATTGTATAAAATTATTACACATACTTGAGAATAATTATTATTATACTAATTAAATTCCAATAAAATTTAACTGAGAGGGGTAGAAAAACTAATTGTGTGGACCTCTTAGATTATTTCTTCTTATAATTAGGTGGGATTTCCTATAATCCAAGATTGATTTATAACAATAGGTCAAGTCACCTAAAAGAATGGAATTAATGTTACAATTTCAAGAACAACATGCAAGTGATTGTTGGGTAATATAACCCCTTTTTCATAGTATCTCATCAAGAATGTTTCACACTTATGTCATCATAGTATATGATTTATATGTGTTTGTTTGACAATATAGAATAAAGTAATTGTTTCACTATAACCATATAATTTAATTCCATAATTCAATTTCAATCAAAGAGTTAGGATATCAACTTCCATAAATATGGACGAGATATGTCCTTCCTCATTTTATTCATTAATAACACATCGTTAATGATGCACCCAAAATACCCTAGTTATTGTGAACATGGGGTTTCATTGTTTTGGTTTGTAAATATAAGTGCATGAGTCATGACATGCATTAATAACAATCATAAAGTCTAAATACCATTACAAACACTCTTAAAGAGGAATATCAGATGATGAATAAATATGATGAATTCCTATTGGTGGCCCTATTCTCATAATATCCCTCCATATAGATTGTGATGTTTGAAATTTATAAGATAAATTCTCATTTGATTATGAGTACTCACACCTGACGGTTAACATATAATGTTCCCCAACATATAATGTTATCTCACTATAGAACACAATTAAAGAATATATCTATGGAATTTTAAGTTTATCATCATTGATGAAAACTTATATACCATTTTTAAAGAGATCAATAATTTGGTACATTATTAAATTAATGTCACACAAAACTATGAATGATATTAAATAAGTTATTGTAATTAATATTTATTTTTTGAATATATATCTAATCCAATGTACAATCAATTGGTTCTAGAACACTAACTCCAACACATTAGAAATGTGGTCGTTTGACATATGTCATCAAGAACATGGTTGATTGATATATATCCAACAGTTAAAACTAATACCTCTATTATTTTGTACTAAATTTAAAATAATATAACTCCCAATGAAATAAAAATATTCTACTGAATTATTATATATGTGTGTGTGTTTTTCTCTGTGTTACATGTAAATTTTAATGTCATTATTATTTAAATATTATATGATGTATATATAAAATTTAAATATATATTTAAATATCAATTGATCAGAAAAATAAAATTCTGGAACATAAATAATTAATTTTTATGGTATTTTTTGAAATACCATTTCTATAAAAGTGGTTTTTATCAAAGATATTATTTATTAATATATGTATATTTTAACCTAATAAATTAAATTTACCACATGTTAAATATTATTATATTGAAATTATTTATAATATAAATTTTCATGAAAAAATATGAAAAATAAAAAATGACTAAAAATTCCATTTTACAATAAATTAGGTATATCTTTATATTTTTTATTTTCATTCTAATGATAAATATTCAAATTTTAGAATTTGAATTAGAAAAAAATGAACTTAATTTTTGATCTCACAATTTCAAAATCATAATAGGGTAAAATTTTAAGATTTTTCTAAAACATTTGATTTGTAGATGAATAGTGAAAAAGACCAATTTGAAAAATATAAATACATCTATGATATTATTAGTATATATGTTTGAGACGAAGAATTATGAAACCATTTTATAAAAAAATAAAATATTATATGTGAAAATTTGAATATGAAAATATGTTTTTTTCAAAACTATATACGATGTTTTATTACTTAAGTTACTTTTTCACAAAAATTGTTTTTGATATAGTATATATTTGTTTTTTTAATAGTAGTTTTTTATCGATTTTTGAAAGTTAATATAAGAAAATTTAGTTAAAGCTTGGAATTATAGGTTATATATTTTTTAATAGGGATGAATTAATTTTTATCCACAAAGGATAATTTTCTTAGGGAAAAAATATTTTTTAGGATAAAATCTTTAAAGACCCAAACCCCAGTATCCTAGAGCTGGAGCCTTAATTTATTACCTTGTCATAGATACAAAATTCAAACCCAAGGGACCAATTAGTCGAGTAGTCTAGAATTATTAGATACATTCATGGTATACTTATTACATTGGTAATAATATATAAAACATAATAATTGAAATTAATTACATCCCTAAACTCATTTAATCATTTCATCTTCATAACTTGGGGGAAGGATAATAATTAGAAGAGTGAGGCAAAATGCTCAGTAAGGGATAAATAAAAAGGAACATGTAATGAATAAATAATAAAAAAACGTAATAAATATGTAAAGCTATATATATAACTGAAATATATTACATTTAATCAAAATTTCAATCATGTTAGTATATCGTTTAGTCATTATCAAAATATAAAATATTTGAAACAGATATCATTTAACCAATAACTTGGGCACAATATGAATTCAATGACAATATAATAGTGATAATCACATGGATAATAATGAATGGAATGTAAATTAAGTAAAGTTTTAATAATTTGGACACCATGGTCTCATAAATCATGGTAATTATACCATAAAATTCTTTTACAAGATAGTTCAATAATTATGGTTAAAAGCCAATTTAATTTTCTAAACATTATCATCTCATGAGACTACTGATGCATATATGGGATATTTATAATAGGGACCAAACCATGTGTTTATGTTCAAATAATTCCTCAAATATCTAAATTATTGATTCAATTCATGATTCAATATGCCTTATCAACTAATATCCACATTGAGAAGAATATGCAGATTTTACATTATTTCCCCATTTAATCAAATAACATTCAATGTAAACACCGTATGTAAAATTAGTATACAGTTTATAAAATAAAAAATCCATGATATAATAAATATGAATATTTAATTAAATATTCATTGAATTATGATGATACATAAATTTAATAACACAAATGTAATAAGTGATGAATCTAACATATGTCCCCCAGAAATAAAAGTTAGACAAAAAAACCTTACCACTTGTAATCAATTTCATTGTATGTCCCATACAATTAATAATAATAAAATGAAAATTTTAATTACATGAAGATATATAGTTTAATGATATGATATATCAAAGGGTGGCATACATACACCATACATAATAATTAATTAGTGAATAAGTCATATCTCACAGAAATAAAAGTGATATGAGAAACACCTTACCACTTTATAATCGGTCAAATAATTTTCCCAAGAAAGAAATAATTATCAAATTAAGTATTTAATACCATTAAGATAATAAGATTAAGGATATTATATATGAAATTAAGTATATACACCACACAAAATAAATTATCGGTGAATAAGGCTTAACTAGAAGAAATAAAAGTGAGACGAGAAGCCCTTAACTTATGTTTGAATGAGTTCTGAACATTTAATTAATGTCCTGTATAATCAAGTTATATTCATTAATTACGTTATTAATAACCTATTTGACCTATAATTTATTCATTTTAATTTTATTATGTTTATTTATGGCCATTTATATGAGTAATAATGATTAATTTCATTGTTCCCGAAGTGTTAGTTTCATGGCTTCATGATAGGTTCACATGTGTATAATTATGGATGTTATTTTCAAATTGGAATAATTATATAGAATTGGAATTAAATATTATTAATATATTTATATGACTATAAATTTTCCCATATATCATTTTTTTACATTATGATGATTCATTATATATTATGATAATGAAAAATGATGAGTTTATTTAGGTAGTTTTTACAACCAGCACAAACTAGTATCATTTTATTTAATATTATGTTTATATACTAGTTCCAAAACATTTAATAAGTTTTAATACACGTATTATTATCTTATTTTACCATTATAAATGTTTTATGACCATCCTTGAATATGGTAATGAAAAAAATGCGTCGTCCATGAAGCTGGTGAATCAACACCTCATGGATGATGTTTTAATTTTTATAATTAAAAGGGGAGGAGAAGAGATTTTACGATGGATATTAAATTAAAACAATAAAATTATAGTATATATATATATAATAAAATAGTAACCATTCCTCTTTTTATTGGGGAGATTAGGAGAGGATTAGAAAAAAAAAGAAATTAAAAGTGAAAGAATGATGATTTTACCTCTCAAATATCGCCTCCTTGGGAACCTCCTTAAGACACTTGAATTTTGTGTTTAAGTAAGATAGAAAGGTTTTGGATGTGGGTAAAAGGATTTGAAATGGATTTGGGTAGAATTTAGGAATTCTTAAATTCTTTGAAGTTTTTTTGAGTTGGGTGGGTAGGAGTGGTATTTATAGTTGGAGGAGAGGGGTGTTCTTGATTATTTTATTCAATTGTTTGTTATTTTGGCTCAGGACTATCAGTAGATAAGATTCTTGTGAATACATATATTACCTAGTGCATGTTATTTCTAAATAATACTTTCATACATTATCCTTGACTCAAACATTCATGTATTTGGTTTAAAATGTTTAATAAAGTAAATTACCTTATTTCTCTATTCACTAAAAATTCAACTATTTTAGATAATTCCTAAAAAATCACCATAAATTTTTTCTGATGTGTATATTTAAAAAAAAGACTCCATTTTATGAAATAAATTCCTATATATGATAAATTTAATTTCTAATTAAAATTTTATTTTTTACTAAAAAATTGTGATTTTAAAATTATAACTTATTTTATAAAACTTTCAAAAATTAATGATGGTCTCACAAAATACTATTATAATTATAAGAAAAAAATTGATTTATATTAATTTTTGGAAATAAATTTTCTTTTAAATCATATATTGATTATAAATTTTTATATAAACGTTTACATTTCTGTAACATGATTTATCATTTTTAAATCATTTATTTACTTATTCCATGATAAAAAATATCATATTTTCATTTGTGAGATACATAAACTTTATTTATACTTTTATAGGTGAGTTATTTATTTAAATGGCCACATTATTATTCCTAATAGTCACGTTACTATTCTAATGGTCATATTAATATTTTATAGTATATCATGGTTTATTTAAGATCAATATTACAAGCAATGTAATCTACCAAATGAGTTATATTTATTTGAGAAGATACATAGCATTAAATATTTGGGTATTACATTATTGCCACCTTTGAAAATTTATTCTTCACAATTTTTCATGAATATTACCCTCTAAAATGAGGAGGTGTTTTTTTCATATCATCCTCATGTTTACATGTTTCTTAATCCATTTTATGGTTCCTACAAAGATAATTTTCAAATAAAATCATCTGATTTTTTCAATAATATCTCTCTAGTGTTAATAATCTCAATTGGATCTTCATAGAAAGACAAATCAGGTTCCATTTATATTTTTTCATAGGTGATTACATGTGTTGGGTCATGTATGTACTTCCTTAGCAATGATATGTGGAATACATCATGAAATTTGGAGAGAAATTGTGGTATTTATAATCGGTAAGACACAAAACCAATAATTTAAAGAATTTTGAATGTTAAAATGTACGTGGGGCTTTGATTACATTTCTTACCGAACCTTATGACAACCTTCTGTGGATATACTTTTAGAATGACATGATGTCCCACTTGAAATTCAAAATACTTTCTCTAGTTGTCATCATAACTCTTTTACCTACTTTGAGCTACTTTAATATGAGCCTAAATATTATTTACCTTTGTAATTTTTTTCAAAAAATTTTGGGTATGTAAGTTTCCTTTAACCAACTTCATCCCATGAAATTGGAGTGGAGTATATCTTTCTATATAATGCCTCATATGGCGACATTTGAATACATGAATGGAAACTATTATTTTTTGAAAACTCTACAAAAGGTAAATGTTATCCCAACATACCTTGAAATTCAATTGGGTATGATCTCAACATGTATTCCAATGTTTGAATGGTCCTTTCAGAATGTTCTTCAGTTTGAGGATGGTGGGAAGTTCTCATATAAAGCTCAGTTTCTATACACTTATGAAGGTTCCTCCAAAATTTTGATATAAAATAGGGATCTTGATTAGACACAATGGATTGTAGTGTACCGTGAATTATTAAAACATCATTAATATAGATCCTTTTTGGATTTTTGATAGGTAAATATTCTCTTATAGTAATAAAATATTCCAATTTTGTATGGAGATCAACAATAACCCATATCGCATCATTCCTTATAGTTTTCTTTAGTAGTCCTATGATAAATACTATTAAAATTTCATCTAACTTCCGTGTAGGGATAGGTAGTGGTTTCTTAGAACCTCTAAGGTTATGTCTCTCATCCCTTTCTTGTTGAAAAACTAGGTATCGTGAAATATAGTCAGCAATTTACTGGTTCATATTATACAACCAAAAATATTCTTTCAGATATCTATACATATTGGTACTACTAGGTTTTATGGAGAAATTTGAGCTGTGAGCATCATATAGAAGTTCCCTTTTCTAGGTAAAGTATTGATGGATCACATAATATCTTTCCAAATTTCATAATTTTTTCCACATACATAATGTTTTATAATATTCCATCCTTAATTTCATGAATTTTCATTTTAAAATTATCATCATCATATTGAGAAATTTTTATGTTCTGAAGTAAATATGGCTTAGAAATCATTTGAAAAAGGAGTTTTGTTTCCACATCCTTAATAATTCTCATATCCATATTTACTAAATCGGTGATCATTGGATATCAATCAATCCACATATTTGTTAGAACTCAATGATCATTCTTACTTAATGCATTATCTACCTTATTTTCTTTTCTCAGGTGGTAGTTTATTGATCAATAATAAACATTGTGTATCTCGAGAAACTATATTAGTCTTATATTGAGTCTTTATACGTAAAGATGTATTAAAAACACTTTTTATCTATATATATCTCATATATTTTACCATTGGGAGAGTGTATCCATATCTTTAGAGAAAATATTGTGGCTACTTACTATTGATCATGAGTTTAATTTTTTTTCCTATGTAATCAACTAGCTTGATTCATATGAAATAACATTATGATTTTTCATAAGGACACAATATAGTAATTTTGAATGCATCATTGTATATCAAAAACCCATAATTGCTTGATGTTTGAGTAAAAATTGAATCATTAGATAATATTCTCTTCAATTATTTGAAGCATTCTTCACATCAGTTTCTTCAACATAACCCCTTTACGAGTGATATTGGTTAAAAGGTTAGACAATCAGGAAAAATTCTAAATTAAAGGCAGATATTAACCTACAAAACCAATGAAACTATATAACTCAGTTATGTTCATTTTTATAATAAATTAATATAATTACTTGTACTTTAATAAATCAATTGATATTCTATCCTTAGAGATAATAATTCCCATAAAATAAATTTATGGAAGAAAAAAATACAAAATTTCTCAATTTACCATATAAACATTTCTTCCTAAGAGTCTCAATACTGATTGGTAATTGATTATAATAATATTCATTGGTTTTAGAATATACAAAAACATAATCAATGAATTAAACAAAAAAATCATCAATATATTACTTGAATTTTTTTTCATTATATCCATAAAAACCAATGGTACAATAGTCAATCAAAATAGAATTACTGTAAAATTGTAATGACCATACCTCATATGAAAATCCTTGTTTGGGGTGTTGTCCTTATTAAATAACAATTGATTATATATAGAATGAATTTAAATCTTCAAAGAATATTTAGATCTATCATGTTGATAAAATAAATCGTTAATGTGATGTAGTGGATATATGTTCTCTATCATAATTGAATTGATTTCTCTATAATAAATACACAACATTAGGGATCAATATTTCTTTTTAACAAAATGAATAGAAAATCCCCTTGGAGAAACACTAGGGAGAATAAATACCACAGTACTGAACTCATATAGTTATTCCTTTAGCTATACTAATTCTATAATTCTCATTATATAGGGAGTATTTGATATTGGTATTTCATCAGGGATTAAATCTAGGGAAAACTCAACTTCACGTTCTAGGTATGTCCGTGTAATTCCTCTAGAAATACATTAATATACACTTGTAAATTATGTACATATTAAATTTTAATATTTCCTTCTTCATCTCTAGTTTTAATTTTTTTATCCTCCCCATGAATTGCTTTTAGTTGAGATATTATGGGGGGATCTAGATAATATTTATATGAAAAATTTTCTTCTCTAAAGATAAATAATTCTACATTTTCCTTAAAATTTTCAAATTTATTCTTCTTACAATAAATGTCCACATCATATTTTAAAAGGAAGTCCATACTGATGATTATAACATTATCAACCATAGTTATGATTACTAGGATATAAAATAAATAACATTTATATTCCACAATGGGGTCTGACTGATACCACTTTATTATAATGAGAATTCCCTTCAGAGTTTTGATTGACAACTACCATATAAAATATAATAGAAATTTTCTACTTTTCTTGAAAAAATGGGTTGATATAAATGAGTCTAGTGATCTAGAATCAAATAAATCTTTGGATGAATTTGAAGATAGGGCTAATATACCTGCTACTATATCATTGTGTGCTTTTACCTATATTGTAGTGATCATATAAGCTTGGAAATCTACCCTTGAAACTTCTATGGTATATTCCCATGGAACATGAGACATTAGTTTGAATAATAACTGATTTATTTTTAGTTTAAGAATTGGATTTCATTAGTTTGTTTCCCCTTGAACCACTACTGAAAATATGACTTTTCCCAACGCTTCTATACCAACAGTTTGTAAAACCCGTTGGTATAGGTTCCCTTTCCCAACAGTTTGGCCAAACCGTTGGGAAAGCCCAATTTGAGGCCACTTTTCCCAACGGTTTGGCCAAACCGTTGGGAAAGGGTATGGCTTTCCCAACTGTTTGGCCAAACCGTTGGGAAAAGTCCCCTGTGTGACTACCTTTCCCAACAGTTTGGCCAAACCGTTGGGATAGGTATACCCTTTCCCAACGGTTTGGCCAAACCGTTGGGAAAGGGTCCCCCATGGATCAACCTTCACCCAGAATGAAATTCCAAACTCAAAACTCAAAATCTATACCAACGGTTTTGACAACCATTGGTATAGATCCTTTGATTTTTTATCAGTTCTTCTTATCGAGAACATTAAATAAATAAAAATTTAAAATAATTATGAGAATACATATATATATTTATGTAATTATGTTCAAAAAAGTCATGTTAGGTTAGTGGTTAAGTCGTTCAATGATAAACTAGGGGTCCTGGGATCAAATCCCAGCGGATATTTTTTTTGAAATAAATATACCAACGGTTCCATAACCGTTGGTATATATTTCCATATTACATATACCAACGGTTTCCAAAACCGTTGGTATAGACCTATCCCAACGGCTTACTTGGCAACGGTTCTCCAAACCGTTGGTATAGGCTATACCAACGGTTTGGAGGCCTATACCAAAAGTTCCAAACTGTTGGTATAAGTTAGTTTTCCAGTATTGCACTCATAAGACTGATGGCAATTGTATCCACACTTGTCACACATTCATGTTCCCTTCAGACATTTTCTTTGATGTTTCTTCCCACAATCGTTAGAAGATTGAAAATTCTTTATTCCCCTAATATTATTTGGTTCATTACTTTTAACATGGTTCTCATCTGACATCCACTTATTCTAATTTCAATGAATATATGAGATCTATAAAATTACTTCTCTTTTTTGAAGGAAGGGGGTATTATTTAATTATTTAATGAATTTTTTGGAGAAGCCAGTTCCCTTCAGAGACTTATATTTAGACCTTTAATGAAATGATCAATCTAGTTCTCAGAATCATGTATGTAATTTGTAGCTTACTTAGATAGTCATGTAAAGGTATTATTATACTCTAAAACACTCTCTTCTCCCTTTTTCTTTAATCAATGGACATTTCTCTTCATTTTAGGTTGTTGTTCATGAGGGAAATATTTATTGAATAATTTTTATTTCAATTATATTTATTCCATGTCTTCTATTTCATATTCATCCTATGTATTCTAGATCAATTACTACCATTGGTCAATATTTCCCTAGATTCAAGATACCGCTAATACTACCTTTTCTATTTCATCACATCCCAATTCCAAAAATTCATTTCAAGGGAATCAATCCATTGAAAATATACCATTGGATTAGTACTCCCACCAAAATATGGGTGTTTCTGCCCCCAAGAAATAGTCTAATATAGTTGTAGTATGGTTATTCATAATAACCTAATTAATTTTTTCTAATATGGCCATGATCATATCATTCTAAAAAATAATTATGATAACTTTCTCAGTAGGGGGAATCCTTACATTGTCTGTGGGTACTATTTGTTTTCCTTACATTAGGATACATCACTAAATAATGGAACACACTAAGTTAAAATATATTTTTCTTAGTAAATGTTTTCAATTACTATACAGAATTATCATAGCTCCCTCATTTAATATTCTTATATTAAAATATATTTCCCAAGGTTTCTACTAATATTTCTCTGATAACAACTATAAATAACCAGAACCTAGTTTCCAGGAGTAGGGATCTCACTTTATTATATTGGAATAGACACAAGATTCAAATTCCAAATGACCAATAAATTTAGTATTCTTGAAGAACTAGATACATACATGGTACCTTTATTACATTGGTAATAAAATATCAAACATGACAAAGAAATGTAATTTCATCTTTCAAATAATTTAATCATTTCATATTCATAAATTGGGTAAAGGATAAAAAATAATAGGGTTATCTTAGATTCTTAGTAAGGGTTAAATAGAACAAAATTTTTCATGAATCAATAATATATGAAACAAAATCAATATGGAATGGTATATATAAAACTGAAATACAATCCATTTAATAAATATAATTTTAATATTTTGAGGATAAGGTGTAATCATTATAGAGATTTAAAATATTGGAAATAAAATCTATTTGATCAAAAACATGACCACATTCTGGATTCATGGACAATATCATAGTGAAAATAATAAGGATAACATTGGCCAAAATCTTAATGACAGAAATGATTTATAATTTGGATTTCATCATCTCAGGAATAATGGTAATTTTATCATTAAGTCCTTTCATAATATAGTTTAATCATAATCGGTAAAAACCCATTTAAATTGTCCAGCTTTGTCATCTCATGAGACTACCGATGCATCAGGGACTATCTATAACTAGGCCCCACCCATTTCTACATGTCCAAAGTATTCTTAAAATATAAAAATGCTCAATTTAATTCAAGAATATATATTCCTTATTAATAATTATTCATTTTAACTAAATTATATGGTTTTAACATTATCTATACAATCAACCAAATAACATTCAAAGTAAACACCATATGAAAAATTGGTATTCGACGTAGGAAATAACCATATCCATGTTATAATAATTATTTATATTTAAGGAAATAATCAATTAATGTTGATCATAAATAAAATTGAATTACATAAAGATAATAAGTAATGAATATGAAATATGTCCTACATAAATTAATGTGAAATGAAAAACCGTTACCACTTGTAATCAATCAAATCGTATGCCCTAAAAATTAATAATCATCAAATGAAACATTGAATACCGAGAATATAAAGAGTTTTAGTATATGATATTTCAAAAGATTGTATACATAAATGGAATGCAAGAAATAAATGGTGAATAACGCACATATGAAGTTTCTCATCTCATGGAAATAAAATTGATATGAGAAACCCCTTACCAATTTGTAATTAGTTGAATTGTATGACCCATAAAGGAAATAATTAACAAATTAAGAATTTAATACCTTGAATATAATGAGATTCATGATATTATTTATCTTATAGAAGTATATAAACAACAAAAACCAATTACTGGTGAATAAGGCTTATCTCACATAAATAAAAGTGAGACAAGAAACCCTACCTGTATGTCTGAAATCCTTCCAAACTTATAATTAATGTTCTATATAATAAAATTAGATCATTTATTACTTAATTATTAATATATTAAATATATATTTAATTTATTATAATTTTATTAAGTTCATTTATGGCCATTTTTTATATTTATCATGTCAAATTTTGTTTGTTTTGGGAGAGTTTGTTTTATGGTTTGATGATTAGTTTTCTTATGTATTTTTGTGGAAGTTCTTTTCAAATTAGAATACATATATAGAAGTGGAATGAAATGGTATTAATATAATTCCTTGATTTTAAATGGTATTATATGTCATTTTTTCAATGAGAATTTTTCATTAGATAAAATGTTAATGAAAGGTAATTAGTTTATTTTTGGAGTTTTTTTGACCATCACAAACTAATATCATTTAATTCAATATTATGTTTATATACAGGTTCCAAAAAATTAAATAAGTTTTAAAAAATATATTTTAATATGGTTTAACAATAAAAATAGTTGATTACCAGGCCTAAAGGAGGTACTAAAAGACAAAAACTCATCATCCATGAAGGCGATGAATCGACACCTCACAAGCGATGTTTTCATTTTTAAAATTAAAAGGGGAGAACAAGAGATTTGAAGTTAGATATTTCCTTAAAAAAATAAAGTATATATATGATGTTGGAGTAACCATGCTACTTTGGATAGGGTATGTTATAAGAGGATATAAATAAAATAAATTAAAAGAGAAAGAAGGAGGATTTTTCCTCTTGAATATAGTATCCTTAGGAACCTCCTTAAGATAGTTGGATCTAGTCTTTTGGTAAGACCAGAAATTATAGGACATTGGGAAGAGTCTTGGTAATCTATTTTGGCAGAATTTAGACAAGATTCAAGGCTTTTAAGGTGTGAATATAAGGGGTGGTATTTATAGTTGGATGAGATAGGTATCTTTGATTATTTTAATCATTTTTTTATTATTTTGGTTCAGGACTACCAATGGTGATTCTTCTTATCACTATTTATAGTAACTAGTGAATTTTAGTTCAAAATAATGGTTCTATAAATCATTCATGACTCAAATACTATTGTATTTGTCTTAAAATGTTAAATACCATAAATTACTATATTTTTTTATTCACAAAAAAATCAATAATTTAAAAAATTCCAAAAAATTCACCCAAAACATTTATTGACATTTAGATTTCACAAATAGACTCCATTTTATGAAAATAATTTTCTAAATATGATAAATTTAATTTCTAATTAAAATTATTATTTATTCTAAAAATACCAATTTTAAAATTAAATCTGATTTTCTCACACTTTGAAAAAATAAAAAAAGGTCACGTTAAATTTTATTATAATGAAAAGAGGAAAAATATTAATTTATGAAGCTATTTTTTTAAAATAAATTTTATTTTAAATCATTGTTTTAATTATAAAATTGTAAACAAACATTTATGTTTCTAATACTAAATTTATAATTTTTGAAACATTTATTTACTTATTCAATGATATAAATATATCATGTTTTCAGTTATGAGATACATAAATTTTATTTATACTTTCATAGGTGAGTTTATTATTATAATGGCCACATTACTATTCCTAATGGTCAAATTTATATTCCAAAGGTCGTGTTAATATTTAATAGTATATCATAGTTTATTTAAGATCAATATTGCTTTAAATTTATGCTATCGAACAAATTCAATTTATTTAAGAATATACACTCCCTAAAATATTGGGATGATATGAAACATAAAATGGTAAAGGTAATAAATATTTTGGGAAAGGTCTTGAAACATGTTAGAAAAATTTGTGTAATTGTTTTTTAAAAAATTAATGAACATGCCTTATCCTTGGATCCATAATTTTACATTATTTGATCCATTTAACTTGTTAAACATGTTCTCCCATTAAATTATGTTTTTATCATTTTAAATTATCCATTCTCGTCACTTATAAAAAGGTCTTCTCACCACGCCATCAATACCACTATAATAATTAGGTTTCTGATAGAAACATTAACCAATTTTTATTACCTAGTATCCTATATCCCTCCCATAATCTTATGGTTAAAAGTTTTTGGAAAAAATTCTAATTTCAATGAAGTATTTTAAGAGGAAGTTCAAAATATCAAAATAACTACTTCTCAATATAAAATATTATTCATTTTCTATTATTTAAAATTAATCATAAATTACCCTTTATGCTATGATAATATAATAATTAAAAAAATATTTTCTTTAGGTTTTGGGAAAATATGTCATCTAAACTTTTCTATTTTAGTGAGGATAGAAGAAAATTCAGTCATGTGTATGTCTGGACTACAACCTCCATGACAGAACATATTTCATTTTGCTTCATCACCTTACAAGGATTTTCAAAATGAATATTTTAATATATAAGTATGTTATTTATAACAATTTTAGGTTCTGAAATAATGAAAAAAAAAATTCATTTATCCCACTCTATGGAAAATGAAATCCTTATACATGCATGTGAGAAGAATACTGCTTCCTTTGAATAGTGTATTCCATATTTCATTAACACCTTCCATTAATGGTTAAAATATTGGATTTAAGGGATTAATATTTATTGAATAAAATTATTATGGGTTTGGTAATTTAAATTTGACAACCTATTAAAATATATGAAATAATCGACCACTACAAATTCAACCACACCCAAAGAGAATAAAAATAGAAATAAATGATTTCTTCGTATTATATGGTAAATTTATAAAGGTTATATTCTTCTTATAATTCATCATAATAATGATATATCTCACCAATTATAAATATGTACGATTTATATTCTTCTGGTATGTTTATAGCACAAATAAACCACATCACAATCATCCATTACTTAAGGAATGTTTTTTTAGGTTAGTTCAACCACCTAATTGAGAAATAATATGAATATATATCATGAATAATGATAGAAATTTAATTTCTAGTAATAAATGAAAAAAATAATATATTAATGTATTGATTTTTTTGTAATGTTAATATTAATATCAATCTCATAAAATAAGATACCAACATATATTCATTAAAAAACACTAAAACATGCTCATTTTTTATATCATATTTATAGATCATAATGAAAACCCACATAGAATTAAATTACATTTATATAAATTTCCTCTCAAAATTAAATTTCCCCTTGACATATATTTTACTCAATGTGTTTCATGTAATTGAATCCAACTGCATCCCTTCCTCTTAGTTGGAACCTCATTTTTTCATCATTATATTCTTTTTATGTACTTTAAAATGTAATTATCTATGTATCAATAAGTTATTAATTTCATTTTATAATAAATTATCTTATACTAAAAGTTTTAAAAAAAATTAACATTTTTCATATGTGTCATTTTCATCCAAATGTGTAACACTTCATTTTAACATTTACACGAGAACACATATTTATACTGCCTTTATCATTATATATAAATATGTGTGTGTTTTTATGGTTTATAAATGAAATTATTTTCTACAATATTTAAAAAAAATTAATTTATTTTAAAATATCAATGACATTTCTTATTTTAAATGTAATTTTTTAAAACTCATAAAATGTATTTTTCATAAAATTAATTTCTCTTTGACATATCATTTGTTGATTGAGGAAATTCCTCAAATGTCACAATCTTTATATGGGTGAATTATGTATTTTCCTTCAAATTTGGATGAATGATAAATAAATTCTTTTTTCTTTTTTAATCATCATCAGTTTATAATTTAAATTTTTCTTCAAATCCCTTTCCTTTTATAACTACCCTATTTATTATTTGTTTGATTGATGGATGATTACCTTCATTGTATACATCACTTGATTGGGAAAATTATTGAATTTACTATATAATATTTATCTATATTTTTTAAATACCATATGTTTTATTATATATATTGATGGGTATTTTCCTAGAAAATTTCTTAATATCTTCAGATAATATTTTTTTTATTTTATCTCATGATAAGATTATTGGTAAAATTCAAAAAAAATATGGAAATAAATTCCATTTGTTTCTGTAGGTTATTTATCTTATGTTAAATGATACCCATTTTATTTTCATGGGTTATTTTTTATATGAGGAATGAAACTCTATTTTCCACCCATGGGTTTTTATGATATGACAATTGAATGATTTCATGCGGCACAACTATGTGTAGAGGAATGATGGATGGGGTTCTATATTGCCCAAAATTTCTTGGGCTAATGATTTATATATCCAGATAAAATTATTCTCAAGTATATTTATGTTTCTTGTATGTGTGATAATCAATGATCTGGCTTAAGAAAATAAATGATTTTGTATGATAATGTGTTCTCTTCAATTGAATGATTCCATAATTTTATCTCATGATTTTTTTATATGCTCACTGAACATGTTTACTAACTCTCTCTTTTGATTAATGTATTATTGTATATTAATAGACATTTCTATATTCATGGTCTATTCTTTGTTTGGTATTAATTTTATTATATATCTTGTTTACACATATATTTTCATATTCATTTCACTTGTTATATTTGATTGGCATCACATTTATTTACCTTTACTAAGCATCTAGGTTCACCGCTATCTTATGTCTCCATTTTCGTAAGTTTTAAATGAATGTGTTATATATGAAATTTAAAGATGATCATTCTATGTGGATTATTTATGGGAGGTTATGAAGACTCAATATAACTAATAAATTTAGAATATAAATGATTTTTTATACAAAGAACATGGGTTACAAATGATAAATATTTGTCATAGCCCTATAATATTCTTATCCTAAAAAGGTACTTGTAAATTAATAGTTACATTATGTGATAAAGATATTGTAATTAATATTTTTTAACAAATACAACATGAAATGTTTATGTTTTCAACACCAAATATAGGATTGTGGGTCTTAGGGATCTATAATTGGCATTAGAGATTGGTTTAGATATCTATGGAGATTATGATGTTATCGGTGGAAGATAATTTATGATAAATAAAGGAAATTATTTTTTTAGGTTAGAATTTAAAATTTTTATCAATGGTATAAATAAAACTTTATGGTGTCTATATTATATAATTTATATTTGGGATTAGGAATTTAGAACAGTAGTGAAACCTTAAGGATTAGACTAAGGGATAATTATAAATATAGTATTACATAACAATATTTTCAAAATGTTTTGGGTATATGGTGTTATTATAAATTACATTAATTTTTAGATACGATAAGTGGATGTAGTTTAACACCCCAAAAATATGATGGTGGAATAATGTATTCGATAGTGTGCATGACACACAACACCGATCACATAAGGGAATATAATATCCCAAGAATTAATAATATATTTACTATTGTAAAAAATATATATTTTATAGCTTTAAATTCATCTGAAAATGAGTTAGTATATGTAACATACAACAAAAAATATTCTTCAATAACTTGCAATACATGCAAGACCGAGTTTTACTGAACATTTATATATTATTAAAATATTATTATTTAATATAATAATATATAACATAACCCTTAAATTATAGGTTGTGAATAATATTAACTATCATATTAAAATATATGGTTTACATAAACATGAAATTAATTAATTGGTTAAAAATTAATTGTAAAAAAATATAAGAACCAACTGAATATAAAAGGAATATTTTTTATAAAAAACTATTTTTATGGTCACTAGTAATTAAATATGTATTATATATTAAATAAATTATATTATATATTCATCCAATAGATTCAATTTACATAAGATAAGAACAGACCCAATTTAACATATAAAATACAATATTTTTATTAAGGTTGTTTTACCTCCTTTTAATAGAGAATCAATTTTAAATAAATTTTTTTGATCTTTAATTAATATAATATATCAAAATAAACATAATATTTGAAATAGAAACATAAAAATTATGTTAGGGTAAATGTTTGTTATTTTTCTGTGAAGTTTCATTTTTTAATGAATAATGAAAAATACTGAATTTTAATTCAAAACATCCTTTTCATATAATTTATATATAAGGTTAAATTATATTTTAAATTAATTTTTAAGTTTAATTATATAATTTTTTATAATTTAATCAAATTTATTTCATTTTAATTAATATCACTTAGAAATTTGGATATAAAAAACTGAAGAATCTTTTGAATGTTTTTACATTAAAAACCAACTTTGTCATCTCATCTCTAGGATTTAATCTAATTTAATATCTTCTAATTATATGATTGTAATTTATAAAAATGGATTATATATTTATAATAATCATAATTTATAATTTATATGAAGTTTAACTTATCTTTTTAACATAAAAAATATTGAAAGTAATTAAAAGTAATCTCCAAAGTTAACATAAAATTAAGCTTAACCAGGGACTAAACATTAATCTTAAGGCCCAAAATGTCCCTAAAAATGTGCAGAATGATTTTTTTGGTAGAATTTAGAAATTATACTTCCATTTCATGAATAGGGAACATAATTGGATCCACTTTTAAGAGGTAAAACATGGTTATAAATCCATTTCCCAAAATTTACAAGAGTTCCACTCCTCCACTATAAAAAGGCCTCCCCTCCTCCCACTCCCAAAAAATCTCATGCTACATTGTATTGAAAAATATAATACCAAATAGATAATTAAAATACCTCCCCTAATCCTAGAATCCTCCTCTGGGGAAGAAGCCTTCCAAGGAATCCCCTTGGTGAAAACCAAAAGGATTCATCCAAAGTGGAGATAACATATGTCCTCAAACTCTTTAGTTTTATTCCCTTTATTAACCCCCTAAAATATTTTTATTCTAGTATTATATAACAAAACCAGTATCCAAAACAAACTAGGATGTTTTATATTAAGGATTCTACCAACACATTCAGACACTTCCATTGAATGGGTTGCAAACATACAGTTTATGTGTACGGTGATCTACCACCTCATGAAATAAAGTTATTCATTGTTCCTTTAACACATTTAGTGGATGTGAATTATGATTGAAACACTGTTTATATATAATATATATGATAATTATTATTTCTTTATTCTTATTTAATTATTTTATAATACATACACTTATACTTTCCATTTTGTGTAAATACGATAATGTTGTTTGTGGAAGTGTGGACTACCACCTCCGAAAAGCGATGTGATTTGACCGAATGATACATTGAATGAATAAAAGATAGTTTTATTTAAAAATATGAGACATAAAAAATATGATATTTATAAAATAATTTCCTTCATGTAAATATGATAGATATCATTTTTTATTACCCTTTCACTCATTAAAAATTGATAATGTCGGTCGTGGATATGTGGACTACTGCCTTATCACCATGATGTGATTACCTTTTACATCATAATCATTATAAATATAAGTATATATATGATTAAATAGAATGTTATTTATGGTATCATTATCATTATGTATAGATATATTGTTACTTACCTTTTTCTTGTAACGATCATTCAAAAAATGGGAATGTTACATATGCATGCATATGGCCTGCCATCTCCATGATTGTAACATTCATTAATTTTTCATAACCATATTTAATGATTATTTTTAAAATAATAGTTTATCTATAAATATAATAATTATTTCATTATTATTTTTATGTTGATGTTATATAATGGACCCTTTTTTTCACAGTTGACCTATAAAATATTTTTGACACATAAACTGAATTTAGTCAAAACTCCTGATGTAAACATAAATGATTATAGAGTTAGAGAAACCATGGTAATAAGTTAAATAAAAGGTATGATAAAAAATACAACGGTTATAAATCAAGTAAATAATTAACATAAAATAGTTATTGTGCAATATAAATACACACGAGACAAATTGGATGCTACGTAAGGGATTTTCATCTCACTTTTTACATATGTGAGATAAATGTCATGTTCACCACTTACTTCTTTTGTATGGTGAATATACTACCCCTATTGATATATTATGTCAATAAGACTTTTATCTTCATGGTATTTAAAACATTAATTTAATGTCATTACTTCATGATGCTTATGATTTAAAATGATTCTAAGTGATAAGGGACACTATGGAATGTTTAAATATTATCTTCCTCGTGAATAATTTTAATGATATTTGAAAAGTACTTACATTCAAGGAAATTATATAACCATTGTTCCATAAACCCTTTAATTTTCTTCTAATCTGGTTATTAATGTTATTTTTCAAGTAATATTTCAATTTTTACACTCTTTCATAAGCTAATTGTTTTAGAAAATGTTTTTAATAAAATCTGACCAAATTTTTCTCTTTGGTTGGAGAACTTGTTTTCTTTTAAAAACCATTTTTTATAAAAACGTTTTCAAAAATGTTTTAACATTTTAAAAATGATTTATCAAATTCATTTTCACCCTTTTCAAAAATAATTATGTTTATAGAGTTGATTTTCAATGGAATGATTTTTCAAAATGATTTTCCAAACAAAAGAATATTTTACTGATTAATACTTTTAAGGTTCTTCTTCTATTTAATCATTGAAAACAACCCTTATTCTCACTAAAATTGGTATATTTCATATTAATAAAATATTTATTCTTCCTATAGATTCTCTATTATTTATTTGGCCAAATATTGTATTCGCATTCACTTCCTTTATTCTTTTTAAACACTTTTAAATATTAAATTTCTTATAATCATTTGACAATGAATTTCCCTTATATATCTGTATCATTTTTCATCGATATAATTATTTCCTAAACTATATACCATTTTTCATAATGTGTTTACTTTGAGTATTATTTGATTATTTGGGTAAATATTGATAAATCAATATCCTTTATTCAAATCGGATATTTGATAAGGCATATTATTCATTTTATTTGAGGAATGCATTGGACATAAAAGACATGGTTTGGGGACTATTTATATAATTCCTTATGGGTTTGGGACCAATTAATGTAATACCATTGATGAATTGGTAGTATCATGGGATGAAACTAGTTGGTGAAAACCCATTCTAGTTGGTTTCCAAGTAGAATAGATGGGTTTATACTCATAGTTTTAAACTGTCTGGATGATAGATCTTAATAGTAGAGGTTTTCATGTTCCATATACTTTAGTTCTCATAATTAAGTATTTAATTCATTTTCAATCAATTATTATTTATCCACAGTATTATTTATCAACATATCTATGGTTTAATTTTATTCTAATCTTGATAATTAAACTATATTTGTTTTCATTTTCATACCTTTATATATTTTTTATGATTTTTTTAGTTATTTAAATAGAATATTTTATTAGATATTTACTTTTTCATGTTTATTTACTCTCAGTGATTCATTATTTATTCCTTTATACTTTACCCCAACTGAGCATTTCAGAATGCCTTTATTATGTTTTAATTCCCCAGGAATCTAAGAGGTGTACTAAGAATGATATGCAAGGAAATATTAGATGGAATAAATTTATCCTCATAATAGAAAATTATGTTTCAGTTACTGTATTCATTTTTCATACAAGAATAATGTATTTATATGGTTTACCAAAACTCATAAACTCTACGATCCATATGGATTTGATTCCATCAAATCATGTCAATATAATGGAATTAGAAACTGGCTACAAGATTGTTGGGGTTGGGTCACTATATATGGTATGAGATTAAGTTTAGTAGAATCTTTTGGAACTAGATTTATGAAATCATAGATTATAAAACATATCCCTAAAGTAGACTTTGAGGATAAGTGTAGAATAATATTCAAGTATTTTGAAAGGTAGAGATTATATGGGTCTTCCTGGAAATATAACTAAGTCTAGATACTAAAAGTGGCCATGGTTATGGAACATATATACCTAGGAGTAAAAACTCAAAAATGGTGTGTCCAACATAACTCAGTGTAACCTAGTACATGACTACATGCCTTATTATGAACCTTTTTTGACACTCCCTGGGGATATGCATAGTATAATTCACTTTTTATTTTTAGAACATTATGAAGGATTTTGACAATGAATAACATATAATAAACCTAAGGTGTTTTATATTGAATATAATGTGTCATAATTTTAATTTATTATAGATGAGTATACATTTTTCTATGACTATAGATACTCCCACTATGATTTTTGGTTTTAGTCAATGGATGTTACCCAATGGAGTCATGTTAAAATTTAACATAAATGATAATTTGGTGATAA
Organism: Viscum album; assembly: GCA_963277665.1. Lineage (NCBI taxonomy): Eukaryota > Viridiplantae > Streptophyta > Magnoliopsida > Santalales > Viscaceae > Viscum > Viscum album. Next base: position 1,359,659,947 of record OY728141.1, on the reverse strand, counting down.
TTAGAAACTAAATGAGGTGTTTATAGGAGTGAAATATTTCATTTTTATCCTCAAACAAATTTCCTGAAATATTCTTAACAACATATACCTAAATCAACTCACAAATTCACCAAAGAAGAGAAGCATTGATTTTTCTAAGAGATCAGGTGATATAGACCATGGAGATAAGAAGGCTCAATATCTCTCATGAAATGAATGTGTAAGGAGAAACCTAGTAAAGTGTATTAATGGAATGGAGAAATAGTTTATATGTGTGAAATAAGGACATAATGCAATGAATTTACAATGAAAAATGAAGAGTGTGATTGGAGAAAATGAAACTAATCCTAAGAAATCCTTTATATATTTTTGTCATAAATGTGGGGAACTTAGAAATTACTAGATTCAATTACCTCTTTCGGAGGATAAAATATAGACCATGTAATTATCTATGTGAAAATGATTGGTTGAAGTATTTATGTATTTTGGTTGTATTGAAAAACATAGTTAAAAGGACCTTTTGTGATTAACCTTGTTTCTAGGATGCCTAGAATAATTATTTTTGAAATTATATTAATATGGTTTTAGAAAAGGATAACTTGTATGATGGGTTAGAACCAATCAGATTCTATAAGGTCATGGGACCTAAACCCATGATATAAGGACGATAAGGGTTTCGTGCCAACCACTGACCTACAAAATGTTCTGTTTAATATGTAATTGTTTTTAGTTAAGAAATATTCTGACTAAATATTAATGATGAACCATTAGTGTTTATTTTTAGGGATTATAGGTTAATGTCTTAACCATATTAACTTTGGATAATATTTAGACACAAATAGATAGACTTTTCACTCTTTTATGGTCCATGCAATCCATTAATTATTTATTTTAGTGCTTCAGGTATCAATGTTAATTTTTGGACATCCATTTCATAAAGCAAGGGACGAATTATAATTTGATCTAATAAAAAACATGGAATTGTTAATATGAAATTAAAATATATATTTTAAGTGAATTTTGTTAATATTCACATGCATTAAAAGAATTTCTCAACATGAGTAAATGGATCTAAAAAAATGTTATCCTGATACCTTAATTTTTTTTGAACTGATGGTTTTCTAAATCCTTAAGGATTTATGTATTTAAGGATCTCAACATTCCATTGATCATTCACTTGTTTTTTTATATGACCTCAATCACTCCCTATAAATATTTATTCTTTTTCTTCAAGTGCATATCTCTACTTACCACTAATGTTCTTATACTTAGATACCATGTTATATGTTATTCTATATGAACTTTTTACTTCTCATTATCTCTTTTCTAGAAGATTTTTAACAAACCCTTCTCATTATGTGGGATTTCAAACATAGGAAATATTAAAAAATATTTCTCTAAGATGGAGTTTAAATTTAGAGGATGTAATTTAATTAAGGTGGGGAGAACATAACACCTCTAAAATCTAAATATGAAAATTGTATTTGTTCGTGTGTATGACATGAAACACCAACCATGTAAGGGAATATAGTAATCCAATAATTTATAAAAAAATTTATTATTTTAAATAAATATAATATATTTTTTAACTTGAAATGCATGTGACACTGAGATTCTTTAATGAATTGCATTACACACAAGAAAAGGTTTTATGGAATAATAATATATTATTAAAATATTTTTATTTAATAAAAAATAAACTTGATGTCAAATTTGCGGTTATTAATATTATTAACTAACTTATAAAAATTTATTGTTTACAAAAACATGAAATGAATTCAATTGTTTTAAATTAATTAGAAATAAATATGAGAACAAATTGAATATAAATGGAATATTATTATGAAAAAACTATTTTTAGGATCACAAAGTAGTTTTATCCTAAATAAATTAATTACAATTAGTGAGTGATATTAACAAAATATGTTTATTATATATTCAATAAAATATATTTTATTTTCATCCAATAGATTCAATAGGTATAAGATAATAACAAACATAATTTTACGCATAAAATATTATATGTTTATTAAGGCATTTCAACCGCATTTTAATGTCAAAAGTATTTTAAGTAGATTTTTTGGAACTATTATAAAAATAATATGTAAAAATAAACATAATATTTGAAATAAAAACATAAAAAAATATTTTAGGGTGAATTTTTAGTATTTTTCTATAAATTCTCCATTTTTAATAAATAAAGAAAAATACTGAATTTTAATTGAAAACTGATTTTTTATATAATTTATTTATAAAGTTAAATTATTTTTAAATTTTTTAATTATGTTAAAATAGATATTTTTTATTAATTAATAAAATTTTCTAATTGGAATCAATTTCATGTTGAAATTGAATATAAAAACATAGAAAACTTACTTTCAAAACATGCATTGTCATACAATCTTCCAGATTAAATTTTAATTAATTTCTTCCACTTCTGTGATTAGAGTTTTTAAAATTGTATTACATATTTTGGATCACAATAATTTATAATTTATTAAAATTTCATCTTATTTTTTTACCAAATATATTAGTGAAATTAATTAAAATCAATTACAATGACTATGGTAAAAATTAAGCTTAACAAGGGACAAAAACTTAAACCTAAGTGGAAAAATAACTTAGAAACTTGTCAAAAATCCATTGTATAGTAATATTTAGAAAATATACTCCCTTTTTATGAATGGGGACCATTATTTTATTCACATTAAAAGGAAAAGGCTTTGGTGGAATTATATTTTCCAAAAGTTACACGAGTGCCACTCATCCTCCATTATAAAATGGCCTCGTCTCCTCTCACATCCCCACACCTCTCAAGAAACTTTTTTTTCGACCAAGATATTCCCAAATATATCATAAAATTTCTTCCTATAATAATATAATCCACCCCTTGATAATAAATCCATCGAAGGAAGACCTTTTGTGAAAACAAAAAAGAGTTTCCCAAAGAAGAGGTAACATATTTACTTATCTTTTTAGTTTTATTCCCTTTACTAACCCCCTAAAATATTATTATTAAATTATTATATATAAAAAATTATCCAAAATATATTGGATTATTTTATTTTAATGGTTACACATACACTTACACAGATCTTCATCTATTGACTAATGAACCTACCTTTTATGTGTTCGATGAACTACCGACTTTCTAAACAAAGTTGTTTTCTTTTCCTGTACCACATTCCATTTTTGGGAATTATTATAGACATTATAATTTTATATTATATATACGAAACTTATTATTTATTTATTATTATATAATTATTTTAAAAAAATATCATTATACTTTCCATTTTGGATAAATACAATAACGTCACTTGTAGAAATGTGGACTATCACCTCCAAATAGAGATGTGATTTGATTACATGATACAAAGAATGTATAAATTATGGTTTAAATTAAAATTACATGAGATAAAAAACATATATATGATATTAATGAAATAATTAGAATTCTTTAAATATAATTTATATCATTTTATTTATTACCCTTTCACACAGTAAAAAGTGATAACGTCGGTCGTGGACGTGTGGACAACTGCCTCCTCGACATGAGGTGATTCATTTTATATCACTGGAATTATATATATAAGTATATATTATTAAATAAAATTTTATTTATGATATAATCATCTTTATATATAGATATATTTTTATTTACCTTATTTATATAATGATCATTGAAAAATGGGAACGTTACTGTTGCGTACAAACGACCTACCGTCTCAAAAATTTTAACATTCATTCATTTTTCATAACCATATTTAATTTTTGGTTTTAAAATTATAATTTATATATAAATTTAATAATTATTTCATGGTTAATATTATTTAGATGATATATAATTTCCCCTTTGATCATATTCGACCTAAAAAATGTTATTTGACATCTAAACTGAATTTGGTCAAAACAAACTATGTAAATTTAATTGATTAAGTAGTTATATAAAACATAGTAATAAGTGAAATAAAAGATCTTATAACAAATAAAATGGATCTATATAAAGTAAATAATTAATATAAGTCTTATATTCATGCATATAAAGACACAAGAGACAAATCAGATGTAAGGTGGGGGTTTTTCAACTCAATTTTTACATCCGTTTGACAAATGTCATGTTCACCACTTAATTATTTTGTGTGGTGTACATACTACCCATTTTTTTATATTATATTATTAATCATTTTATATTAATCATATTTAAAACTCTTATTTATTTGCATTACTTCATGAGTCTTATTATTTAAAATTTTTGAAAGTGGTATGAGACACTTTGGAATGTTTAAAAATTATTTTCCCAAGAATAATTTTAATGATCAATCAAAGGTATTTACATTCAAGGAAATTATTTGAAATTATTCCATATACCCTTTTTTTTCTTCTCCTTTATTTATTAATGAAATTTTTAAAGTAATATTACCATTTTTTCACTCTTTGGTACTCTAAATGTTTTAGAAAATGTTTTTTAGAAAACCACACTACATGTTTATCATTGTATGGATAACCTGTTTTCTTTTAAAACCCATGTTTTATAAAAATGCCTTTTAAATATTTTTTTAACCTTTTCAAAATAATTTATAAAATTCATTTTCACCCTATAAAAATTGTTTTATATTTTCAAAAGTTATTTTCAAAGGAATATTTTTTCCAAAGGTTTTTCAAAACAAAAGGATGTTTTCCTCAATAATAATTTTAAAGTTATTATTATATTTTACCATTTAAATGAACCTTTATTATTATTATAATGGGTATATGTAATATTTATACCATCCTCATTCTCTTTATGGACAGTTTATGATTGATTTTTATAAGGATAATATTCACATTCACATACTTGATTCCTTTTAGTCCACTCAAAATATTAAATTTCCTATGATTTTTTGAAATTGAATTTTCCCTAAATATCCATATCATTTTTATGTATATGATTATATATTACACTATATACCATTTTTCATATATTTTTTTCTTTGAAAGTGGTTTTATTATTTGTGGAAATATTGATAAATAATTATCCCTTATTCAATTAAGATATTTGATAAGTCATATAATTCATTCAATATGAGGAATGCATGGGACCTGAAAGAAATGGGTTAGGGATCGATAAAGGGATTGCCTATATATAGGGGACCAATTAATCTAATCTCCTTGATGTATAAGTGGTCTCATGAGAAGAAATTAGTTGTCAACAAACCCATTGATATTGTTTCCAAGAAGAATAGATGGGTTTCTACCCATAGTTTTAAACTGTCTAGAGGATAGATCTTCACAATAGAGGTTTTTACTTACCTTAGACACGACATCCAATAATTAAGAATTTACTTCATTTTGAATCAGTTTTTATTTATCTATGTTATTTTTCATCGACATATATATGGTTATATTTCATTTTGATATTATCGATTAAAGAAAATGTGTTTTTATTTTTTCACCTTGTCATATGGTTTACGAGTTATCTATTTATTTGAATAGCATGTGTTAGCATCTATTTACCATGCCTTTTTGATTTTTTCTCATTGATTTTTTATTTATTCTTCTATACATTACCCTTTTTTGTATTTTACCTCACTATTATTTCTTTCATTTCTATAAGAATCCAATAAGCATACTATGAAATATATGAAATAAAACTCTGGATGGATTAAATTTATCCTTCATAGAAAAAAAGTATGTCATAACTAGTGTATTCATTTGTAATACATGAATCATGTATGTATCAAGTTTACTAAGACAACTAAACTATTTCATCCTTCAGGATTTAATTCCTTGTAATCATTTTGATGTAATGGCAGTAGACGCTTCTATTGGGAATATTGGGGTCGGGTATCTACATGTAGGATCTGGAATAGATAGATCTATTGGTAACAACCATAAAAAGGGTATGTTGGGTATTAACTCAATTACCACCTGGGAGACGATAATGAAGACTAACTACACACATTTTTTAACACTCTTGGTGAATATTCTATGGCTAATTTGCATCTTTTTACAATATATTATGAAGTTTTTATTATGTTAAGAGGTTATGATAAGATGTATGAGAGAACCCAAACTAAAGAATCTAATATTGATCCAAGAGTGATTTAGGTTAAACTGAAAGTTGATGTAATAAAATTTGAAACACATTACGTTTTGTGGTTTATTTTTTCATATAATTATCTTATAATAATTATTTTATGGTATTAATTATTAATCACTCATTATTAATTACTTCTGGTTTTCGTAATTATTAAATCCCAAATGACCCTTGTTGATGATAAATTCTATGATAAATGTGTATATTTCACCATTGAGATACAAAATGAGACAATAACTAGAGTGATAAATCTTATGATTATTCCAAACCATATATATAGAATTAATATTAACCAATTAAACAATGTTATATTTAAAAACACACCAAATATGAAGAGTATATGGTCTTATGTGATTTTAGATGATGATGATGATGATGGGAAAAAGATTCAACTTCATATGTGTCAACACTATGAGAGGAATAACCTAGATAGATGTCATAATGTAATTGTAATATGTATTATTTGTAATATAGTAGGTCATAGAACATTTAATTTATTAGTAAAAGTTAATATCCCATTAGAAAAAGTGAAAGGAAAAAAGGGTTTATCCTAAAGTACTACTACCAATTCAATATCTAATAAGTTGGGAACATGGAAATTATATATGTTAACTACCTAATCATAGGGATAAAAAGGATGATAAGCACTAGAAACATCTAGGATATGAGAATTATTAAAAAACAAAACATATGGCATTGTGTTATGGAGAATATGCTGAATGAGGAACATAAACCATCAATATAAGATCTATGAGTATATTATTTTCCTCTTCATCAACCTAATTAATTATATGTAGTATTTTTTCTATGAAAATAAGATAATCACCATAATGTATACATGTTTAATTATTAATAAAACATTTATATGTGATATTTCTATATCTAATGTTTTTTCGAATGTGATTTTTTAAAATTATGTTATTATCCATTAAGATAAATTTAATGTTATTTTCTAAATTGACTGGTTCTCTACCAAGAGGAAAAATTATTTATTCAAATAACTAAGTTAAGTTTCCTATCAATCAATGATATTATATTATTGAAAGGATTATTATATATTACCATTAGAATAAAATGATATAATATTGATCTTAATTCTGAATAAGGAGATACTCATAGCTCAAATACTTTATGGAAAAATTCAATATTGGGGTAATTTGTTTCCATGGGAAAAATAGGTTTATCATGTCTATAAGAATGAGATCTTATGTATTTTCCATCGATACTGGGCCTGTGCATCTTTTCATAAGATTTCTAGTCGACCAGCCCTGTGAAGGTGGAGTGATGATATCATGACATATGCTGGGGAGGAGCAATTCCAAGTTGTTTTGTATGGGTGATTCCCTCTAAGACCTACGGTTCTTGTAATTGTCTCTAAGCCTTCAGGCCTTGTAAGGGTTCCACCTCACCCCTTGAAAGGTGTATTCTCAATGTAATAAAAAAATGAAGGCCTTCGGGCCATACTGACCATAAGGGTGATTAATAATTATAAATTCTATTTAGATTCATGTATGGAAATAGAATCCATTTTTTATTTCTAATAGTATGCGATAATTAAAATTTTGTGTAAATTATTTATTTGGTGGGGATTTAATTCCCTAGGTGTTCAAGAAGTGTATTTTTTTATAGACCATTTTTTTTAAAACTCAAAAACATTTTTTAGTTTAGGGAGTCTAAAATAAATTAGAAAATATGTAATATAATAAATTAATTAAAAAAACAAAACATTATTTATTAATGAGTGGAACATTAAAATAAAATTATATAGCAATAAGTTTTTTACACTATGGATTATTACTTTCAATGGATGAATACATCCATTAAAAGTGAAAAATAATAAAAAGGGGGTAATTTATAAAAAATAATAAAATATTAACAAATAGGGAATACCTTGGACCATATTAAACCTTAAAATCACCAATAGTTAAAAAAATATTTAATGAAGAAGAGAACCAAAAAATGAGAATGCATTATAAAAAATATAATATATGAGATAAAAACTATGCCTTGTGATGTGAGGGTGAAATGAAAGAATTATTTTGTAATCCTATATACATAGGAATTAAATCTAGCCATTATAAATATGGTCACTGAGAATAATTACAATGTATATATATCCAATAGGTAATCTAGATTCATGTATTATTTAGCAGTAAATTAAAAATAATATAACACTGAGTTAAATAAAAATATGATATCTAAATATAATATTTATATGTGTGTGCAACATATAAGAATTTTTATTATTATTAAAATATTATTTTATGTGTATATAAAATTAAATAAAATATTTCAATGGAAATGGATTTGTGAAATAAAATTTTAGAATATAAGTTATTATTTTTAATGGTATTTTTCAAATAAGATTAATTATAAAATTATTATTTTTTAAAATAATTTTTAATTCTTTATTTTATATTTTTTTCAAAAATATAAATTTTAATACGTTTAAAAAACTATTATACAGATATTATATAAATTAATAATTAATCTAAAATAATATTACAAACAAAAAATTCTTAAAAACACCATTACTTGATAAAAGTTGTTTATCCTCATATTTAAAATTTTCAATATAATGATAAACAAAATGTTTAATTAATTTTTATTATATCAAATGAAAATATTTTTTTTAAATTTATAATCATAAACATGAGAATAAGGGTATGATAATGTGATCATAACATTAAAACATCATACCCTGAATATCAAATATCCTAATAAAAAATCATGGTATAAAATTGATAGTTTAGAAGACCTGAATCATAATGAAGTAAAGAACATAAGAAATCAAAGTATAACATAGGAACAAAACATGGAATTGTGCAAAACACATAAGCATATAAAATTATTTTTATATTAATTAAGGAATCACTACCAAGGCCATCTTAGTATTATAGGTTCACTCCCTATACTATTTTGGTTATCATGTTTAACTCCCATGTCTATCTAAGTAGTATGATTTCACTCCACATATCCTCTTGTTAGTCATGGTTCACTCCCATGGCTATCTTAGTAGTCAAGGTTCACTCCCAATACCATATTTATGTATCTTATGTGATATAAATATTTAACCAATGCATTGTAGGGAGATATAGGTCTCACCCATCTCATAATTAAATCATACATACATGTGACAAAAGATCATAAACAATTATATCATAATCCAAGATATGAAATGGGTGTCATAAACCTGTAATCATACATTAACCAATGAAAAAAAAGAAAGGTTTCATATGAATTTCATAATATCATAACACATGAAATTAATCGTCTTTCATAGGAATAAAACCCCTAATCGAAGAATGTGTTTTATAAACCTATATCATATGAAATAAAAATAGGTTTCATAAAATCATGCCATAAAAACATAAACCATTCATAGAAAGAATATGAATGGAAACACTAAATCATTTTCACATAATGGTATGAGTAACACCAATAGATTTAATCTTAAATGGAAAAATATTTGTGATATATTTTAAAAATATTTCTTGGGTAAAATATCCTTTCTCCTTTGAAAATGGATTTTTAAATCACAAAACCTTCTCAAAACCATTTTTTTAGAAATATATTCAAAACATAGAAAAAAGATCTAAAATAATTTTGAAAATATTAATCCATGAAAACTCATAAAATAACCATGAATACATCTTGAAAACTCTTTTCCTTGAAAAAATAAAAAAGAAACTTAAAGACATTTTTAAAATCATTTTCCTTGAAAATTTATAAAATAAGATTAAAAATTAAAAAAAAATCCTAGAAAATATATAAAAGTGACATAAAAAACATTTAAAATTCCATTTTCTTTGAAAATATATAAAATAATACTAAAAAATTTTGAGAACAATATTTTCTGAAAATATATAAAAGCATCTTAAAATAATTTTTTAAACCTTTTTCTTTGATAATACCTTGAAAATTTATAAAATAACTTTTGAAAATTATTTAAAACACTTTTAAAACCTAAATCATTTTTGAAAATCCTTTTCATTGATAACCACTTTAAAATAACTAATTTCCCAAATATTATTAAAATATTTTTCTTAAAAATAACCTTTTAATCTTGTAAAATAATTTTCAATGGAAAGACAATTATTACAGAGGGTAATCTATAGATTCCATATATACCGTTTTCACCATAAAAAATTGAGAAAAATGCATCGATCGAAAAACAATAAGATGTTTACTTTTTAAAACCCCATTTCTAAATTGTAAAACATGGGTAGAAATTACTTTTAAAGGTAATAGAATAATATTATATTATTTTTCTAAACCTTTTAGAAACCATGGTTTTGAAGAAACATGGATTTCCGACTGAAAATATATGTAACTTCAGAGTTTTTTAAAAACACTTTCTTGATAATATTATGTACCAAAGATTGAAAAATGGTACCATTGCATGGAAATAACATAAATAAACTAATTTTAATAAAACTCCTATGATTTCATAAGATATGTAACATAACATTTCATCAATTTGTGGAGAATTTTATGTAATCCCGATAAATGAAGAGATTGTTTCAATACAGTATTACCACATCGTAACGTTGAATCATACTCCCCATGTAATAAAATAAATTCTCATAAAGCATAAAATATCATAAAAAATAAATATATTCATGATATTAATCTTTTAAAGGAATTATATACACCTCCAAAAAAATATAGGTGCATAACAAAATTTGTTTCTTAAAAAAAGAAAATTGAGATAAAATGATCTTACCGATTTGGTACTTTTGAAACTTAAAACCCATTAGATAAATATAATAGAATGAATATGTAACTAATTGTTAATTTAAGAATAATAATAATAATAGAATAAATTCATGATAAATATATACACCACAAAAATAAAAGAGTGGAGAGTAATGCATGTTTCTCACAGAAATAAAAAGTTAGATGAAATTCTATTACCTTAAGTCTTAACTCTCTTTGTAATCATAAAAAGATTCTATATAATTAATATAAGTTTATTATAAATATGTTATAAAATAATATTATTATGTATAATACCATAATTGGTGTTATTATGACATTATATTACCCTCTTATAAACAATTTCAAGTTAAGGTTTCACTTCAGGTAATATCCTCTTTGTTTTTCACATGTGTTTTAATTTATTATATTTTCGGTCCTCATACTTATGTCATGATTTTCAGAATGTAAACCATGATATAGATGTAATATATAATAATTATATATGTATATATAATATTATATATTCTATATAAATATGAAATGGAATACACCATTCCTGGAAGTTCTAGGTCGTGCATACTCGAGAACGTTGTTTCCTTTTTTCATTGTAATATTGAAAGTAAGAAAGTAAAGGACACACACACACAAACACACAAACACGCAAATATATATATATATATATATATATAATATAATTAAATTATAATTATTATGTCATAAATATCATATAATTTCACTAAAACCATCCATAATACATTCCATATAGTGTGTAGACGAATCACATCACTTTGAGGAGGCGGTAGTCCACACTTCCCCAAAAATATTATCATATTTACACAAAATAGAAAGCATGAAGGTATGAATTATATAATAACTAAATAATTATAAGAAAAAAATAAATATCATATATATATAACATAAATATATATTTTCCATCATATATCCCAATAATGATAGGGGTAAAAGTAAAACGACCAACATCGTTTCATAAGGCGGTAGTTCACCGTAAAAAAATGGTTAGTTCGTTACCCATTAGATCGAAGTGTGTGTAAGTTAAGGTTACAACCTTATAATAAAACCATATCAATAAATTTATAATAATTGTTTTATTATATTATCATATAATAATAATAATTTAGGTGGTTTAGAAATAAAATAAAATAAATGAGCTTGATAAAATATGTTACCTCTTCTTTGGGTAACTCCTTTTTCTTTGCACAAAAGGGATTACTTGGTTGATTTTTTTCCCAATGTAAGGATTAAATTAGTAATGCATGGATTTTGGGAAGTGAATTTGGTATATCATAGACGAAATTAATTAGCTTGTGAGGTGTGAAGAAGTGGGAGAGGAGGTGGCCTTTATAGGGAAGGGAAATGACAAACCTGACATTTTTGAAAACATGGTATGTATACCTACATTTTTACCAAAAAAATTATTAAAAAAACAAAACAAAATAATGGTAGATTTATGGGAGAAATATTTCAATAAAAAGAGTGTTTTAAAAGTGTAAAGGTCAATTTGTCACTTAATTTTGTTGTTTAGTCCCTTGTTAAGATTAATTTTACATGAACCATTGTAATTAATTTAATCACATTCAGTAATATTTTAAAAAAAACAAGTTGATAACAATATAAAATAAATATTATACTGATTAAAAACATTCATTTTCATTTTTATAAATTAAATTAAATAACGCAAAAAAAAATAGGCTTAATGTTAATCTCATAGACATAGTGAGAAAGAAGGTTTTTAAACTGAGAATATTCAAATATTCATTAATATTTTTTTTATCTAATTTCAAGATGAAAAATATTAAAATATCCTAAATTGGATTACAGTATGTATTATTTTTCTATTAACACCTTAGAAAAGTTAAAATATTATTTAAAAATACAAATAAATTATACAAAAAATCATTTTTGAATTAAAATTCAGTATTTTTCACTATTCACCCAAAAATAATGTTTCTTAGAAAAATCCAAAAAATTCACCCTAAGATAATTTCAACATTATGAATTAAAAATAATTTTTATTTTATCAAATAGAATTTATAAGTTTTTTTATTTAATTTTATTATTATTCAAAGACCGGCATAAAAAAGGAGTTCTTTTGGGAAAATAGTATTTCAAAACATATAATGACTTTACAAAACATTATACATTTTATAATAGTTATTTATTATTTATATAAAACAATTATAAATAATATTTAAAAACTTCTTATTAATATTCATATTATTATGTTTAATGGTTATGTTATACTTATATCTTTTAATTAATTATAATTAAAAAATATAGTTTCATAGAAACATAGTGTTTTGTGTAATGAAAGTCATGTTGGTGTTGTGCATGACGCACACAAAGTCAGTGTCGTGTGTAGCACAAACTTATATTGGGTCATCATATAATGAAATATTATAATGGTGTACCTTATAAATAAATAACAACTTAGTTCCCTTATATAACACAATTTATATTCAGTGTTGCGTGAAATGAAAAATATCAAAAGGATTTAATTAACTTGAAAAAAATATTTCACAAAAAATAAATGTGTTATATTATACCACCATTAAAATGAAATTCCACCTAAAAAATCATTTATATTATCAATGTTTTAATAATTTTCTGTTTATTTATTAGAAACACACATTATAAAAATGAATATTAAAACTTCTTTTAAAAGGGAAAGTTGGAACTATAACAGTTACCCACAATAACTCGAAGTCGGGCTTCCACATAGAAGAAAATAGGTGAGAATTGAAAACATGGACTTGTAGAAAAAGTGTAAATATTTGTAGGGATTTATTGAGGTCATCAATCAGAAACAAGTGAATAATTAATGAAAATTTTAGGGCCTCATAGTCATTAGCCTGTGATGATTTAAAAATTCCATAGGTTCGACAAAAATTCATGTACTAAGACAAAAAAATCATTTTTCTAACTATGAGTGATTCCTTTAATGAACAATAATATTGGGAAGTATAATAACTTGATATATTTCTATAAACCCAATTTCATTCTTCGGTTGTTTTTTGATCATTTACTAATCCATCCACTACTTCATGAAATGTATATCAAGAAATTAACATTGATGTTAGAAGCACTAAAATACACATAAATGGATCTTAAGTCACCTAAATGATTGAAAAGTGAATATATTTGTCTCTAACTATTCTTCAAAAATCAATATGGTTAATGCATTAATATCTAAACATAAAAATCAACACTACCAGTTCATCGTTAATATTTATTCAGCAAATTGATTAAAATAATAATAATTACACATTAACCAAGACATCATGTTGGACATTGGTACACATGAAACCCTTATCATCCTTCAGTCATGGGTTCAAGACCCACATCTGTATCAGATTTTATGGGTTGTCACCCAAAATATAGGTTATCATTTTCTAAAACAGCATTATTATAATTTACAAAATAAATATTATATACTTACTTGAAATTAATTTAATCACTAAATATAATTTTAACTAAGGTTTTCAATACAACCTCAATACTTAAGTACTTCTACTGAAGTTTAAACACAAACATTCCAAAAATGGGTAACCGTACAACCCTTCCAAAATATGACAATCCAAAACATTATAAATAAAGTCATGAAATCATTATAAAATTGATCCTCCATATATCAGAATGTATCTCTTGGTTGTCGCATTCCAAACATGTGAATGTACTCATAGTATTTCCACATGAAACATGGTGATTACTTGAATTACCCTAAATAATTTTGAAAAACATGCATGCTTCCTTATTCTAAAGATTACTATATATATTCTTTAAATCTAAGAAGTTGTAAACTTCATCCATGATAAAAAGGAATGCTTTTTCAAAAATTCTTTATCTATTCTAAGGTAATCCGTATCATCCAAAATATCTTTATCTAAACATTATTATCAAAATATCAAGAATAAATTATGGGTTAAGATCCCTTAATCCAAATATCACCATTCTATGAAATCACTTTTCTCCCTCACCAACCCCATTCAACGTAACCATTAAAATCCTTAATGAAAAAATTATACTAAATATACCTATATATTTCATAATTCATATAACATAATACTTGAATTTGAAATCATAAATACTGCATTCATCAAAATTTATTATTAAACCATTACTTTGGCTTAAACAGCTTATACCATAAATCATGTTTTATAGAATATGAAATATGACTCATGTTTTGAGGTTCCGCAACCTTAATCTAATCATTCTTTTTATGGTTAAGGTGAACAATATAGGAAGAAGATTTCATACATTTTACATGTCATTTTTGGTCTCATTATTTTAATAAGTTTATCCAATACTCTTAGTACTTCCTAATTATATTCCTGATATTTCCACTAAGGAAATCAATTTTCATCATTCCCATACATTCTAAATCTGAAACATTTAATTTTAACCCAATTCCTTCAAGTAACTATTATTTAATAGAATGAGAAATAATAAGGTGATAAACACTTATCATAGTAGTTAACCACATAACCAAGAAAAATTACTTACAGAATTTCAAATTAATCACACCTACTTCTTTAGTATATGACACATTAGGTTTATCGTAGGTTATTCATATCCATATTATTTTAAAATTATTTATGATAGTTTTTGAAGAGTTTCTGAATTTCCAAACATTATCCCCCAAGAGTGTCAAACTAGGTGCACAATAAGACCTACTATTGTGTACTATGTAATGCCATGTTAGGCCTGACATACCTTGGTGGGGTTGTTACTTCTACATACACTTTTTCCATAACCACATTGACTTTTTGTATCAATGCGTGAATGAATTACAAGGAAACTACTCACTATATCCATTACCAAAATTCCCAGACATTTTCCTAAACATTAAATCATCCTTATACATATCTTTAGAGATATCCTTATAAATATAATTAGTAATATACATAGGGATCCCTCTAATGTTTTATCATTCTATTTCCAAAAGGTTGACTAAAAATTTTCTCTGATTCCAACTATTAAAGCACTCTCTTTTCATACATTAACATTATATCACTTTTTCAGAATACTTAATACATTACAAAAAATATATTCCAAAGGATACCTTTATTTTAGTGCCTTTGGAAACATGGAAGTCTAAATGTTGGTACATGAGAAAGCTGCATTATCACCAACTAGGATCTCCATGATTATCACCTCTCTTAGACATATCATATAAATATTGTATCTTTATAACCTGGGGAATTAATCATAAAAAGGGGTTGTCTTAGATTCATATTAAGTGTAAATAAGGCAGATATGAAAGCATAAACATGATAATAATGGTTTGATAAAGTGATGATAACATTTAAAGATCATACCCTATTTATAAAAAGATAATAGCCATAAATCATGGAATAAATATTGGTAGTTCATAAGATATGAATCATAAGGATGTAAGAACTATATGACATGAGAGTATAACATAGGAATAAAACATGGAATTTTTAAAAACACATAACCATATAAAATGATTCACTAGTAGTCAAGGCATCACTTCTAAGTTCACATTAGTAGTATGGGTTCTCTCCCCATACCATCTTAGTATTCTTCGTTCACTCTGATGGACATATTAGTAATATAGGTTCACTCTCAAGAACATATTATCCTATCTCATGTGATATAAATCTTTACTCATTGCATTGGAGAGAGATATAGGTCCTACCCATCTCATAATTAAATCATGAAATCATGTTTCACAATATCATAAACAATAATATCATAAACCATGAAATTAAATTGGTGTCATAAACATGTAATTATATCTTAACTTGTTAAATAATATAGGTTTCATAATCATTTAATCAAATCATAACCGGTGAAAATAAGTGGGTTTTATAATCATAAAACCTGAGGAAGAGGAATTGTTTTCATATGCCTATAACTTGTGAAAGAGAAACAGGTTCCATAAACACCATGTCATCAAAAAATAAATCATTAAGTGAATGAATATAAATATAAAACTTGAATCATTTTCCCAAAAACTTATTAGCAATAAAAAAATATTTCGGCTTAGATAGAAAATAATTTTGAGATAAATTTTAAAAATATTTCTTGGGAAAAATATCCTTTATTATTTGAAAAAGTCTTATTAAAGAATAAAACCTTTGGAAACCCATTTTATTTGGAACTAATTTGAAAACCTATCAAGAAGTCATGAATCCTTTTTGAAAATTGTTTAACTTGAAAATTTATCAAAGAATATTGAAAACCTTTTGGAAACTATTTTCCTTTAAAACTTATAAAATAAGCTTAAAACACCTTGAAAACTATTTTCCTTGAATTCTTATAAAATAATATTAAAAACATTTTGAGAAAAATTACATGAAAACTTTTAAAAGAAAGTTAAAACCATTTGGAAAACTATTTTTCTTGAAAATTTATAAAAAATATTAGAAACATTTTGAAAAACCTTTAACATGAAAACTTAGAAAATAATCTTAAAAACTTTTTGTAAACCTTTTACTTTTAAAATACTTTGAAAACTTATAAATGAGGTTTTAAGAATTATTTGAAACTATTTTAAAACCTAAAACATTTTGTAAAACCATTTTTATTATAAAACACATTAAAACAGTGAATTTAAAGAATATTAGTAAATAAAATTCTTATAAATTATAAATTTTTATTCATGTAAAATAGTCTTCAAGGGAATGAATGTCATGATGGAAGGTGAATTTGTACATTCCAAACATTCCTTTCACACCATAATGTAACATATCATAATTTACATTTATTTTTTATATATTATATTGAATTATTATGATACTGGGCACTGAGATGGTGTGTGATTCTTAGGACTAGAGTGCCTGGAACAATGGAATGAAAAATATTAAAATATTAAATATCACACGCACATAGTTTTCCTAAATAAGTGAAATAACTTATAAATGAGTATCTAGATCAAAAATATGAGGGCATTGTTGCATTTCGGAATCCAAGTTCATCACCATAACCTTGGAGTTCCCCTTTGACAAAGAGAAGTAAGTTATCTCAACGGAGATGATGGATCAGAGATTGGAACATGGATCAACGATTAGTGACGTGCTTTAGATTAGAAGGATCTCACCAAAGATGATGACATGACAATTGATATTCATTGGTGAGTGTTCAAAATCCAGGAGGGCATTAGATCTCTTTGTGAATTCTTCCCCTTTCCTAGAATCAATGACCAAAACAGACCAACCAATGAACAGGTTGATCCGCATTTCGATCGTTCTTGTAAGTTTGTTTGTATTGGGAATTGTTAATGGGAGTTTTGTTACCATCTTCATTCATCCTAGTAATGAGAAAAAATCAAGGGCAACATAAACAAAGGCTGAGGTTCATTATTTATATGTTCTTGGTGCATTTATATTCTTCCATTCTTGGCATTCTTCGCCATTGGATCCTTATGGTCATGGATCGACTTTTCAGGAGGCTTCGAACGCAATCATACCCCCAGATCTGAGAAAGATCGACTTCATAGGCCACATCAGTGTAGATTGAGACCCGATGAGGCTAGATCTAGGATTGTGTAATTTTACAAGAATCAAGGGACCCCTGGTGGTCAACACAATAGACCACTAGATCACCAGTGATGTTGGTGGAACATGGTGGTGGAAGCGTGCGAGTGCAGCGAAAGACGGCGGGGTGGTTGGAGGTGGCATCAGGCTGCGGGGTGGATGGAAGCCAGGGTGGGACTGCGTAGTATGTTGGGTGATACAAGGACCATGGGGAGGCATGTGGTTGGGAAAAACCATGTGGACTAAGGTGGGACTTGGTCAGTGCGGACCACATGAACTAGGTGGGATGTGGCTGGGGAAAGCCCCTTCTGGCGCACAAACCAGCCCGCAGTGTGAGCCAGACCAAAGGAGTCAAGCCACTTCAGGCGGCCCAGCGGGCCGTAGTCTAGACAACCCAATGGGAAAGGCAGGTTCGGGCTGGGCAGGTGCAGGCTGGACCTGTTCGGGCCGGACTGGGCTGGGTCAGGTTGGATTAGACCTGAACGAGACCTAGGTCGGACCTTTTTACAAAAATAGCCATAAAATTCAAATAGTATGTCTGTTTGATGAGTCATTTGCGGCATTGGGACCCTTGCGAAAAGAAGGACATTTTGAGATACTCTAAGTGAGTTTTGTGGAAGTGTTCATACAAACTAATGGAATAAGGAGTAGGTTCTTTTGGATCGAGTGCACTATACGCATAATTCTATGGCTGAATGTGACTTTGAGACTACGTGGCTTTGAGACTATGTAACTTTGAGACTATGTGAATTTGAGAATATGTGGATTAAATACAATAGGACTTAACTAGACTACATGTCTTACCTAGAATATGTTTTTTATTGGAACTGAGTGTCTAATTGAGACTTCGGGTCTTATCAATACTTAGTGATTTATGGATTATATCTGATAATGTTGTTTTGTGTACTATATAACTATATCTATGTTTGATGACTATGTATATTCTTAGTGGTATACTTATTATATTTCTTATTTTTTTATTTTTTTATTTCTTAGTGGTATGCTTCATGTATTTCTCATTGGTATAATTTGTGCATTTATTAGTGGTATACTTCGTATATTTTCTAGTGGTATACTTCATGTTTTTTTAGTGGTATTCCTTTATGGTTTAAGGGTTTCCTAATGAGTATTGTTTTATTCACCCCTACATGGGATTCACCTACATGTTTTATGTATTGTATAGTCAAGGTGTGCTCCTATGGCTTCAAATAGTTGTCCAGTAACTTTCCTGTATAAACCCGAAGCTTAACATACATGGACATTACATTACATTAGCGGAATACTTAATACATAACAAAAACAGACACACCAGGACTGTAATAGTTTAGTGTCTTTGGAAACTTGGAACGTAATCTTCTAATCGTGGTGAAAGATCTTCAACATCTCCCATAAAGATCTTCCCTTTTTTTTCTTACCTAAAACCTTTCTTTATATCCTGGGAAAAATAAAAAATAAAAAATGGTGAGCTCAAATGCTCAGTAAGGGTAAGCATGGATAAAATAAAACATAACATATACATTTGAACTTAAAAACATGAATATAATGTTTAAACATCAAAAGCTTGAGAAATGACACAAAACATGGAAGTACGTAAGGCATAGATCACAAAGAAACATTAAGAATGATAAAATAGCATGGGAATAAAACATGTAATTGTGGAAACCATTAATCACATGATATGATTTCCATATTAGCCAAGGCATTGCTGCCAAGACCATCTTAGTGGACAAATTCCCTTTCTGAATCGAGTCCACTCCTCGTTCCAGCCTTGTATTACTGAACTGGTTTAACTTGTCATTCTAGCCATGTCTATCTCATGAGATATAAATCTTTACCCAATGCATTGGTTGGAGATATAGGTCCCACCCATCTCATAATGAAATCATTCTTACTTGTGCCACAAAATAAACATACATCTTTCATAGTAACCCAATAAATAAAATGGGTTTCATAAACATCATCCCAGAATCACATAATACTTATAAAAGAAATGGATATAATTTCACAATAAGAAAATTGAAACCATGTAAATCATAGATACTTTATACTTGAAACATACACATATGAAATAATGTCATCTTAGATGGAAAAATGGTTTTGATAAAAAACTTGAAATTAATTCTGGAGGAAAATATCCTTTCTTCTTCAAAATTAATTTCATTTCACAAAACATCATGAAATTTTAAAATAAGGATATTTTGTTGAAAATAGTCATGAAATCTTTTTGAGGAAGCTTAATGAAAATAAGTCTTTATAAAACCGTAAAAATCTGTTCGTGCCGTATAAGTTAAAAAAACATTCTTTTCGTACTTTTGACGGAAAAGTCAAAAAGTACCTCGTAACGTAAACAAAAGAAATATTCCTTACATACCATGTATTAAAATTCAAAAATGGGTAAAAAGGACATTAAAAATACATGAAAATAATTTTATAAAACATGAACATGGATGATAGAAATAACCCCAGTAAATACATACGAATAAGTAATCTCGGATAAAAATGAGATTTGCACAATTATCCCTTACCTTAGGTCGGATTTGCTTCATAAGTGTCTGAACCTCCTGTATAATGATTTAAATAATGTCATTGACTTATTCTAGAATCATACTTATTGTTATGATATCATATATGGTTCACTTATGACTTTATATTACCCATTCTTTTGTAAATTCCATGTTAAAGAGTGTTTTGGGTAAGATCGTTTCATTTGTCATCCGTGTTTTGACTTGTAATTATTCATATGATTACTTAGATCATGATTACTTAATTCCATAATATAAAGCATGATTTATATATAATATATATTCAGAATATACATATATATAATAGATCACTAAATGGAAAAAAATACACCGTTCATGGAGACGGTAGGCCGTACGTACGCATGAACGCTGTTTTCGTTTCTTTATTGAGTTGAATGGAATTAAGTAGATGACATAAATATATATTCACATTAATCCAGTATCATTATTATGTCATATATTTCATGATTACTTATTATATATACTTTATAATCATTCATGAATGGTTAACGTGGAGAAGGAATCTCATCGCATCGTGGAGACGGTAGTCCGTACGTACGCACAAGCGATGATATCGTTCTCATGATCGTGGAATTGTATTGGAGTGTATGTATACTATTTCAGAATCAATATCACTTTACAGTAATCATATATAGTTATTATTTACACCATTATACCCATCCAATTAAGGTGGTGGTGGAAAATAGGTTACACCACGACGTGGAGATGGTTTTCCGTACGTACGCACGCGCGGTGATTCCTTTTTCCGTAGGATGGATATATGGTGAAATAGGGTTTTTTAATACTTATAATAACATCTCAGTATATTATTGATACTGATTTTATTACTTCATAATGAAACAACCTAAGAAGAATAAGTGGAAGAGGAAATAAAGTTGAAAGAATCGGTAACAGACATTACCTCTTCTTTGAAGCGCCTCTTTGAATCCTCCTCTTAGGGAACTAAAATTGGTATTTGAAGAAGACCAGGACCTCTAGGATGTTTCTAGGGAAATGGAGAAGATAATTTTTCAGGGTTTGGCCGAGCTTGAAGGCTCAAAGTGGTGTGAGGAAGAGAGGGAGGAGGTTCCCTTTTATAAGAGAGGAGAGGGGCACCTTTGGAATAACTAAAAATATTATTTTATTATAAAGATAAATTCGGTTTTAAATAGCTCTAAATTGATTTATTTCTAAGCTAAGGTGGGGATGGATTAAAATAATCTCATCCAATATAATTTAGACAAGTTTAGGTTCAAATTTTAAATTTATCATTTAGATTTAACATTAAGATAAATAATTTTACTTTTACCGTGTCTTCTTTTGTTCTTATACTATAAGGTTAATAAACTTACTATAAGAATCCAAACGAACCCCAAGTTGTTTATTATTAATATATATAACCTTATCTAAGTCATTTGGCCGAACCTTATATTTTTATGAATAAAATAACAATTAATAATATAATATTTGTTTTAAAAACGATTTTATGTCAATTTTGACACTATTTAGTAATTGATTTTTTTTGAAACTCATAACAGAATGAATAGTTCGATAAAAGTTAATTATATAAATACTAACATGTCATATTAAACTATATAATTAGTGTAATTCATAAAAAGTCTCAAATTACATTTATTTTGGTATTTATAACATCAATTATGTCAATATTTCATTAATAAGATAATTACTAAATCATCTTTGTGTCATAAATAAATTAAACTATTTAATATCTAAAAATTAAAAATAAAATAACATTATTTAGGAAAACTCTTAATATTTCTAATGAATATTTATAGTCTAATTTATCTTATGAATAACCCTATATTAAAAATTATTTACTTATTAAACTTTTATTTTAACTATTTTAACCCTTCTTTAAATAAATTAATAATAAATGTCCTAATCTAATCCAAGTGGGCCTAAATGGTCATATTTTCTTCATAAGGTTGTTTTTTGTCGAATTACACTTATCAAATAGAATTAGGACATGTTCTAGGGTAATAATAATATCATTTTTACCCTTAATTACCCTATTTACTTTTAACCGTGGTAAAAAAAAGTAAAAAGTTGCTATTCACCAAAAAATATTTTCATCTCATTGAACCACATTTTACTTCATGACATCAACCATGTCTCTGAGATTTTTGAAATTCCACTCACAGAAGCGGTAAAATTAAGTTTTATGAAAAAATCATTTTTTTAACTACCACTTAGTGGTTTCACTATTCATCAAAAAATGAATGTTTCCAGAAAAATACCAAAAATTGGGACTAGGATATATTTGATATTATGAACTGAAAAATGATGTCTATTTTACCAAATTCAAAACATATCAGTTTCATTAATTACCGTCGTCAAAACAAATAGCGTGTTCTTAAGAGATAATAACTATCAAAAGATTGACACTTGTTTATGTCTGGTTTAAATGTGAAATTACATCCAATGATGAACATTGTATTAAATTGTAAAAATATATTCTAAATATACTTTAAAACCACTCAAATTAATAATTTATCACTATTAATTATTTCGATTAAAAAGGTTGTTTTTAATTAAAATTTAGTAATTTTCACTATTCATCAGAAAATGAAAGTTATCCGAAAAGTACCAAAATTTCTTCCTAAGCTTATTTTGATATTCCGAATCCAAAAATGAAGTCCATTTTGAAAAATAAAATTTACAAAATTTCAAAAAGTGGTTATTACTATTCATAACGGCTAGTTTTAATAATATTTTAATAGCATATTGTTGTTTAGTGAAACTCGTTATTGCGTACTACACATGCTATCGAGGACGGTTGTGATTGCGTGTAATGAATGGAAAGTCAAGGATGCGTGTTGTGCAAGCTCCTTTTGGTGTAGCGTACAACACAAGACATTAATGAAATTAAAAAGAATATTTTTTATAAAATCTCGGGGTGTTACATTCTACCCCCCTTAAAATGAATTTCGCCCTCGAAATTCGTCGGGGTTATAAATTGTTTACTACTCTAAAGTTTCTTTAATATAAACCCACATCATAAAAAGGAATACCAAAACCAATCTTTAAAAACAAAAGTATGAAACGTAACGGTTACCCAAATAAACTAATCACTGGGTTTCCACATAGGTGAAAATATGGATATGGAAGAGAAATCTAATCATCATGTTCTGATGGAGAGTGGTAGAGAACATGGCTATGAAAAATCCATCAATCACAGAGCCATAGATTTGTGATGATCTAAGGTACCATCTGATTCATTAGATATAAGAGCACTAGGAAAACATTATTGGTTTTCAAGATCATTTCCCTAAAGTTGATGAAATTGGAATTAGAAGAAATACTTTCGTGATTTTGGTATAGTCCCACCTTTGGTCGTTCTTTGGAAAATTTCCACTTCATCTCTTAAAGAAATGAAGTTGAATTTGTCATTCATGATGTGTTAGCAGATCATGTGATAGAATGATGGGTCATTCCATATGTCTCAAACAAAAGGTTATAAAAGTTATCAAAAAATACATAAGTCCATCTATAGTGAGATTAATCATATATGGTTCCTAAAATGGACTTATAATTCATATATCATACTGCTTAATATAATAAAACTATTTTTTACTAAACAGGGACTTCCTGTAGGCTAGTGGTAGGCGATAAAGGCCAGTCGCACTTCGGTTGTGGGTTCGATTCCCACAGCCTTGTCCGACGCGATGGGTTGTCGCTCATCCTGCAGGTTGTCCTTTTTCTAAAACTACATTACTATAACATCCCATAAATAATATCAAAAAAAGTTCTATCCTTAAACAATACTAACTTATGTCCAACATAATCCATTCCAATTTTTAGGCTTATCTAAAATACTTCGGTCCAAGCTCATAGTATAAAGAAAACAATTACTTGAAATGTCATCAACCAAGCATGTGAGTACCATTATTTATCCCCCATATATCTTGTTGGTCACACTCTAATCATGTGAATACCTTAATCATGTATTCTCTTGAAAAAGGAATACCCATTAAACCTTAGTGAAAACATGAATGTTGTCAAAAGTTAACTCTATCCACATACCAAATACAAAAATTATATATACTCAAACCATGATATAATCTTATCCTTATATTAGTCATGAGCTCATGAATACTATCAAACATTTAATTTTCTCCTTATCCCTTCATTATGTGCATATCATCTACATTCCAAAAATATCTGAATAACCTTTCATGGATACTGGTACCATTAATTATACACTTTCAAAACTCAAGGAAAGACAACAGTGTAACAATCCTTAGATGTCTCTTTATTCCATAGTACCATGAGATTACTTATACAACATTACACATGATAAACCTGTAATCATTCCACTACATTCTTAAACCATTGACCGAGCTTCAACAATTATTTCATCTCACATATCATTTGTAGTCTCTTCATCATCACCAACATAATTACTACCCATACGACCATACTGATTCTCTTTATGAGACTTTCCCTTAGGGCATTGGTTTTCATAATGCCCGTACATTCCACATTTAAAACATTTAACCATTGTTGATGTCGTAGAAATACCATTATCCTCATCCCTATTGTTAACTAAACCTTTTCCTTTGCACTTAGTGGCTTTGTGTCCTTCTTTTCCACACCCAAAGCATCTTCTAGTTCCTTTGAAACATTCTCCTTGATGCCTCTTCCCACATGATTTACATAGGGGAAATTGAACTTTCTTTCCTCTATGATCATCATGAAACTCCATCTTTCTCTTATTAGCTGAGTCAGGAAACTTACCAAATTTTACTTTATTGATCATATTATGAGATTTCTGATTCGACATAATAATGATGTTTGGACTTCCAAATCCCATTTCATTTGATTGCTCATGAATAATATCATTCCATTGTCCATCATATCCTCCATTATCGTGAATCATCTTGTTTCCATCAATTTTCTAAAACCCAAAAATAATAGTGTGAGAGGAAAAAATCATAATAAAGGGGGAGTAACTTCAATATCTAACATCTTTGGTTTAATATAATATTGTTACCATAGTTCTATGACTATATCTTATATGTATACTTATCCTTAGGGACATCCCTAGACATACCTTAGAAATATATCTAGGGATCTCACTAACGTTTTCACATCCTAGTTTCCTAAGGTTGACTAAACCTTTTCTCTGATACCAACTGTAGAGACCCGAAGCTTAACGTACATGGACATTACATTACTTTAGCGGAATACTTAATACATAACAAAAATAGACACATAAGGACCGTAATAGTTTAGTGTCTTTGGAAACTTGGAACGTAATCTTCTAATCATGGTGAAAGATCTTCAACATCTCCCATAAAGATCTTCCCTTTTTTTCTTACCTAAAACCTTTCTTTATATCCTGGGGAAAAGAAAACAAAAAAAAGGGTGAGCTCAAATGCTCAGTAAGAGTAAGCATGGATAAAATAAAACATACCATATACATTTGAACTTAAAAACATTAACATAATGTTTAAACATCAAAAGCTTGAGAAATGACACAAAACATGGAAGTACGTAAGGCATAGATCATAAAGAAACATTAATAATGATAAAATATCATGGGAATAAAACATGTAATTGTGGCAACCATTAAGCACATGATATGATTTCCATAGTATCCCAAGCATTGCTGCCAAGACCATCTTAGTGGATAAAGTCCCTTTCTGAATCGAGTTCACTTCTCGTTCCAGTCATGTATTACTGAACCGGTTTAACTTGTCGTTCTAGCCATGTCTATCTCATGAGATATGAATCTTTACCCAATGCATTGGAGGTAGATATAGGTCCCACCCATCTCATAATGAAATCATTTTTACTTGTGCCACAAAATAAACATACATCATTCATAGTAACCCAATAAATAAAATGGGTTTCATAAACATCATCCCATAATCACATAATCCATATAAAAGAAATGGATATAATTTCATAATAAGAAAATTTAAACCATGTAAATCATAGAGACTTTATACTTGAAACATACACATATGAAATAATGTCATCTTAGATGGAAAAATGGTTTTCATAAAACACTTGAAATGAATTCTCGAGGGAAATATCCTTTCTTCTTCAAAATTAATTTCTTTTCACAAAACATCATGTAATTTTAAAAGAATGAGATTTTGTTCAAAATAGTCATGAAATATTTTTGAGTAAGCTTCATGAAAATAAGTCTTTATAAAACTGTAAAAATCTGTTCGTGCCGTATAAGTTAAAAAAACATTCTTTTCGTACTTTTGCCGGAAAAGTCCAAAAGTACCTTGTAACGTAAACAAAAGAAAGATTCCTTACGTACCATGTAGTAAAATTCAAAAATGGGTAAGAAGGACTTTAAAGATACATCAAAACACTTTTATAAAACATGAACATGGATGATAGAAATAACCATAGTAAATACTTACAAATAAGTAATCTCGGATAAAAATGAGATTTGCACAATTATCCCTTACCTTAGGTCCGATTTGCTTCATAAGTGTCCGATCCTCCTATATAATGATTTAAATAATTTCATTTACTTATTCCAGAATCATACTCATTGTTATGATATCATATATGGTTCACTTATGACTTTATATTACCCGTTCTTTTGTAAATTCCATGTTAAAGAGCATTTTGGGTAAAATCGTTTCATTTGTCGTCTGTTTTTTGAGTTGTAATTATTCATATGATTACTTATATCATGATTACATAATTCCAGAATATAAAACAAGATTTATATATAATATATATTCAGAATATAGATATATATAATAGATCACTAAATGGAATGAAATACACCATTCATGGAGACGGTAGGTCGTACGTACGCATGAACGCTGTTTTCGTTTCCTTATTGAGTTGAATGGAATTAAGTAGATGACATAAATATATATTCACATAAATCCAGTATCATTATTATTTCATATATTTCATGATTATTTATTATATATACTTTATAATCATTCATGAATGGTTAACATGGAGAATGAATCTCATCGTGTCGTGGAGACGGTAGTCCGTACGTACGCACGAGCGATGTTATTGTTCTCATGATCATGGAATTGTATTGGAGTGTATGTATACTATTTAAGAATCAATATCACTTTACATTAATCATATATAGTTATTATTTACACCATTATACCCATCCAATTAAGGTGGTGGTGGAAAATAGGTTACACCATGACGTGGAGACGGTATTCCGTACGTACGCACGTGCGGTGATTCCTTTTTCCGTAGGATGGATATATGGTGAAATAGATTTGTTTCATACTTATAATAACATATCAGTATATTAGTGATACTAATGTTATTACTTCATAATGAAACAACCTAAGAAGAAGAAGTGGAAGAAGAAATAAAGTTGAAAGAATCGGTAACAGACATTACCTCTTCTTTGAAGCGCCTCTTTGAGTCCTCCTCTTAGGGAACTAAAATTGGTCTTTGAAAAATACAAGGACCTCTAGGATGTTTCTATGGAAGTGGAGAATAGAATTTTTCAGGGTTTTGCCGAGCTTGAAGGCTCAAAGTTGTGTGAGGAAGAGAGGGAGGAGGTTCCCTTTTATAAGGGAGGAGAGGGGCACCTTTGGAATAACTAAAAATATTATTTTATTATAAAGCCAAATTCGGTTTTAAATAGATCCAAATTGATTTATTTCGAAGCTAATGTGGGTATGGGTCTAAATAATCTCATAAAATAGAATTTAGACAAGTTTAGGTTCCAATGTTAACCTTATCATTTAGATTTAACAATAAGATAAATAATTTTACATTTATCGTGTCTTCTTCTGTTATTATACTATAAGGTTAATAAACTTACTATAAGAAGCCAAACGAACCCCAAGTTGTTTATTATTAATATATATAACCTTATCTAAGTCATTTGGCCGAACCTTATATTTTTAAGAATAAAATAACAGTTAATAATATAATATTTTTTTTAAAACTATTTTATGTCAATTTTGACACTATTTTGTAATTGATATTTGTAAAAATCATAAAAGACTGATTAGTTCAAAAAAAGTTAATTATATCAATACTAACATATCATATCAACCTAGAAAATTAATGGAATTCATAAAACGTCTCAAATTACATTTATTTTGGTATTTATAACATCAATTATGTCAATATTTCATTAATAAGATAATTACTGCATCATCTTTGTGTGATAAATAATTTAAATTATTTAATGTCTAAAATTTAAAAATAAAATACCATTATGTAGGAAATCTTTTTATATTTATAATGAATATTTATAGTCGAATTTATCTTATTTATAACCCTATATTAAAAATTATTTACTTATTAAACATTGATTTTAACTATTTTAACCCTTCTTTGAATAAATTAATAATTAATGTCCTAATCTAATACAAGTGGGCCTAAATGGTCATATTTTATTCCTAAGGTTGTTTTTGGTCGAATTACACTTATCCAATAGAATTAGGACATGTGTTAGGGTAATAATAATATCATTTTTACCCTTAATTACCCTATTTACTTTTAACCGTGGTAAAAAAAAGTAAAAAGTTACTATTCACCAAAAATTATTTTCATCTCATTGAACCACATTTTACTTACTGACATCAACTGTGTATCTCGAATTTTTGAAATTCCACTCACAGAAGCGGTAAAATTAAGTTTTATGAAAAAATCATTTTTTAACTACCACTTAGTGATTTCACTATTCATCAAAAAATGAAAGCTTCCAGAAAAATACCAAAAATTAAGCCTAAGATATATTTGATATTATGAACTGAAATATGATGTCTATTTTACCAAATTAAAAACATATCAGTTGCATTAATTTGCCATCGTCAAAACAAATAGTGTGTTCTTAAGAGATAATAACTATCAAAAGATTGACACTTGTTTATGTCTGGTTTAAATGTGAAATTACATCCAATGACCAACATTGTATTAAATTTGAAAAATATATTCTAAATATACTTTAAAACCACTCAAATTAATAATTTATCACTATTAATTATTTCGATTAAAAAGGTTGTTTTTAATTAAAATTTAGTAATTTTCACTATTCATAGGAAAATGAAATTTATCCGAAATGTACCAAAATTTCACCCTAAGCTAATTTCGATATTCCGAATCGAAAAATGAAGTCCATTTTTAAAAATAAAATTTAAAAAATTTAAAAAAGTGGTTATTTCTATTCATAACGGCTAGTTTTAATAATATTTTAATAGCATATTGTTGTTTAGTGAAACTCGTTATTGCGTACTACACACGCTATCGAGAAAGGTCATGATTGTGTGTAATGCAAGGAAAGTCAAGGATGCGTGTTGTGAAAGCTCCTTTTGGTGTAGCGTACAACACAAGACATTAATGAAATTAAAAGCAATATTTTTCATAAAATCTCGGGGTGTTACATTTCCCTTTAGGTTGGGTTTTCTGCGGATGAGTTTAAGGAACTTGTGCATTCAATTCTATATACTCTTTATTTGGTGGGATAGGGGTATTAAAAGCACATGACCCTCTAGGAAGGGTTATGAAAGATTGGTATCTAAGGTTTTGATTCTACTTAAGGACCAATATTATGTGAGACTGGTTTGGGGAAACTGTGTTAAGTGTTTCAAGTTTGACTTTCAGGCCAGGGACTCAAGTGTTGGTGTGACGGTCGATGTATCCATACACCAGGACTCTATATTCTAATTTTCGAATTAGTACATGAAAAAAATGGTTGTTGGGAAAATAATGGTCCATGCATCATATAGTATTTGGGTGTGTTCTCATGTCCTTGAGTAGGCTCACTAGGTATACACTCTTGACTGTGGTACATCTTATTATATTTTTGGATGCCTCCACATAGACAGCAAACCAACATTCAGTTTTGTGATCATGAGGATGATCTTACTAGTAATTAGGAATAAATACATGGTAATGTAATATATATAGTACATTTTGGTGGTTTACCAGGGATACCTCCACCCATCGAGCAGTAGTTGCTACCATCACAACCGATTGGGGATGCACACTAGCTGAGTGCATTGCATGAGTTCAATAGGAAGTGAACATCAAGATCTCATGGTGTGACTGACCCGCAGGTAGCTAAGGATTAGAAGGAGGTAGTTACATTTGTCCTCCTCCTTGTGAGGATGTCTTCCGACCAGATGGAATTCCTAGTCATGAGTCTTCTTCCGGGCTCAGTGGGGTGATGGTGGAGCTTAGTGACCTAGACACATGATTAGACAACTCTCTCTTTGAATAATTTGAGAATGTATTTAGAGAGGAGTTCTTTTTGACTATGTTTCTCTCAGTATGTATGCAAGAGATTCTGAGTCTGCATCAGGGAAATCAGACAGTGGTAGAGTACATGGAAAGATTTACATATCTTTCTCACTAATCCACAGATATGGTACAAGTCATGTTCTTCAGGTCTCAAAGATTTGGGTAGGGATTATGCAGGTAAATAAAGTCGTCCATGATATACCTTATAATTCATACATATTATGGGGTACTGGAGTGAGCTCTACTAGTGGATAGATTTCTATTTGAGAAAACATTGGTAGTGGGAGCTACCACCAGGAACCATGTAGCTAATTCTTCAGCGGTAGGTATCCGAAAGTAGTCTTACATACCCAAGTAGGTTAGGCACTCCAAGGGATAACCTCAGGACATTGGATCAGTAGTGTAGGGATCATGGGGAAGAGTGAGTTAGATGAAGGACATGCTATGTTACTCTTGCGGCGGTCGGGGACATCTAGCATGAGATTTCTTGACTCCTCATATAAAAGATCAAGAGACAGTCGAGGGACCACCATGATAGAGGTAGAGACATTAAAAAATGGAGGTATATAGGGAATATAATGTTTAATAAAAGTATTTATGGCTATAGGATATGGACAGAGATTCGGTGTATTACCACCACCACCCCCAGGTGGTCCACAACAGGATCAGGGAGCTGATGGACATAAATGAGGCCAGCTCCAGGTGATATAGGCTTATGACTTTGTGGCTACAAGGATGATTATAGGTATGATATGTATATTTTCCACCTTATCTACAATTTTATAGACATGGGTTTTAGTCATTCTTTTATTTCCATGACCCTTGTTTAATACATAATGATTTTGATGGAATTGTTGAGTCGACCCTTAGGTTTGGACACTTCTACAAGAGCAATTCAATAATCACACACTGGATTTGATAGTGTGACCTTACTCTTGGAATCAGTATTTTCAGCAGGGATCTCATAGTAGCAGCATCGAGGCCTTATGACGTCATTATTGGTATGGACTGGTTATCCATAGTTCATGCACAGATTGATTGTTTTAGGCGTAGAGTGTGGTGTACCCTCTATGATGGGACAAGGTTTTCATTTATTAGTGAAAATAAAATTCATGAATCATTGGATGGACTCACATATAGAAGGTTCCATCCAATCACACATAATTTGGGTAGCCTGCCCCTCGGTGTAGTGGATGATATGAGTCCTTAGTTTTCTACTGTGGTGGAGGAATACAAGGAAATTTTCTCCTGAGGATGTTCCAGGATTACCTCCTCATAGGGAGGTATACTTATTCATTGATCTATACCCTATTATAGAACTGATATCTACACCTTCATATCATATGGCTCCCATAGAGATTTTTGAGATGAGGGTACATTTGGAGGACTTACAGAGGAAGGGCTTCATGAGACCCAGTGTTTCACCATGGGAATCCCCAGTTTTGTTTTCCAAGAAGGTATATAGGAGCATAAGGTTATGTGTGGACTTCTAGTTCCTGAACTAGGTTACTATGAAGAATATGTATACATTACCAGGGATTGATGACCTATTCAATCAATTTAAAGGGAACAGTGGTTCTCAAAGGTAGACCTTAGATCTAGATATCACCATCTTCTTTTACGGGATGAGGACATACCGAAGATGGATTTCAGGTGTCAGTACAACCATTATGAGTACTTGGTGATATCATTTGGCATGATGAACTCCCTAGTTGTTTTCAAGGGACTCATGAATAGGATATTCTATCCTTACTTAGACTGTTTCATGGTGGTCTTCATTGATGGAATCCTTGTGTACTCGACGTCCAAGGTTGAGCACACAGTACACTTGAGGATTGTCCTATACGCACTTCCAGATAACTAGCTTTATAGGAATCTCTCAATGTGTCAGTTTTGGATATGAGAGGTCCACTTTCTAATACATTTAATTTTAGAGGCTAGAGTTGCAA
Organism: Viscum album; assembly: GCA_963277665.1. Classification (NCBI taxonomy): domain Eukaryota; kingdom Viridiplantae; phylum Streptophyta; class Magnoliopsida; order Santalales; family Viscaceae; genus Viscum; species Viscum album. The sequence continues at coordinate 1,359,626,967 of OY728141.1, read as the reverse complement.
TGGATCGAGTGAAGATTGAGGTGGTTCTTTCTTAGGTAAACCCAAGAGTGATATCAATGTATGGTGTTTCATTTGTTTGGTTGAGTGAAATCTAAGGTTTGTACTCAACTTTTATAAAGTAGCACCACCCTTGAAAACTTTGACCTGAAAAGGGCATCCTTTCATATGGAATAAGTTCCAATAGAGTTTACAATAGTTGAGTTAGAGTTTGATGATCTCTACCATATTGAGATCTCTAGAGGAGGGTGGAGAGTACATATCATTCTATGATGCCTTAGGAACCAGGCTTAGTTGTTTCCTGATGTATGGGAAATAGGTGATTGCCTATGGTTCATGATAGTTGAGGCCACATGAGACAAATTATGTGGCCAATGATCTTTTTTTAGTTGTGGTATTCTTCACATTGAAGATGTGGCTACACTACTGGATGGGCGAGTGGTTTATCTTTTACTCTGAATAAAATAGTCTCAAGTATATATTCTCTCATAAGGATCTAAACTTGAGACAATAGTGATGGATATATTTTCTCTAGGACTATGTATTTGAGATTCTATATACTCCCAGTAAGGGGAAGAGGGTGGCAGATTCTCTCAGTAGGATATCAAGTTCACAGTTTTTAAATGAGGCATCAGAGATAATATATACTTAAACAATGTTTTAGAGGACATGCTACATGTTTTCATCCTAGATTTTGGATGTAGTTGGAAGGATCACATAGCACTTGTGGTGTTGGCGTACAATAATATCTACCACTCCACCATCAGTATTGCATTATTAAAGGACTTGTACGGGAGACCCTACAGATCACCAATTTATTAGACATACCAAGGAGAGTCAACACTCATGGGGCTGGTGTTGGTGTATGTCATCTAAGAGTGGATTAAGACTATACATAACTGTCAAAAGTATTATGTTGACTCACAATGGAGTCCTTTTGATTTTGATGAGTGAGACCATGTATTCTCTCAGGTCTCTCCTAGATGTGGGATACATATATTTAGCCGAGGCGACAAGTTATCTCTGAAGTTCATCGACCCTTTACAGATACTACATAGATTTGGTAAGGTGGAATACCACTTAGATCTAACTTCATAGTTATAGAAGGTACAAAAAGTCTTCTACGTGTCTCAACTGAGGAGATACATGCATGAACCAGTGCACATCAGTGACTAGGGTGAGATTGACATTGATGATGGGGCGACTCTTTTGGACTACCCGATGGAGACATAGGATCGATATAAGAGGATATTTTTGGGTTGTTTATTCCTATGTTGTGTGTTATATGGTAGCATGGGAATCTTCAGGAGAGGACATGGTAGCGAGAGGCTTATATTCATGCTTGGTATTATCATTTGTTTGTATATCCTTTGTTTTGAATTTTGAGAATGTAAATCCCTATGGTGGAGAGAATTTTACATCTCATAATTTCCATGTATTATTTTTACATATTATATTGAATTATTAAGATACTAGATACTGAGATGAAATGTGATTAAATGTCCCAGAGTTCCTGGAACATTCCTTTGAAAAATAATAAAATATTAAATATCACACACGAACAATTTTTCTGAAGAAGTTTAATAACTTCTAAATGAGTTCCTGGATCAAAGATCTGGGGGCACTGTTTTGTTCAAAGAAAATAATTTTCCTTATGTGGGTATTAGAATCAACCAGCGTGGGATGACCATAAAATTTAGTTTTTATACATCTCGGTAATAAATTATTTAATAAAAATATTTTATTTTTACTCAACTACTTTTTTTATTTTTATTTGAGTTTTTTAGTAAACCCGGATCATCACCATAACCTTGGAATTCCCCTAAGACAATAAGAAGGAAGTTATATTGATGGGGATAATAGATCAGAGATTAGAACGTGGATCGACGATCAGCGGTGCACCTCATATTCAAAGGATCTTGCAAATGATGATGACATGATGATCGATCTTCGTCGGTGAGCGGTCCAAATCTAGGTAGGGTGTTCGATATATTTTTGATTTTTTATTTATTCTTATAATCAATCAGGAACATGGAACAACCAACGAACAAGTTGATCAAAAGTTCGATCATTCTTGTGGGATGGTTAGCATTGGGAATTATTAATGGGAGTTTCATTACCCTCTTTGTTTATCCCTTTAATGAGAATGAATTGAGGCCGGCACAAAAAAAATGTTGAGGTTAATTCCTCATATGTTCTTGGTTCTTTTAACTTATCTTGTTCTTGGTGTTCTTCACCATTAGACCCACGTGGTCATGGCTCGACTAGTTGGGAGGCTACGAACACAATCAGACCCCCAGATGAAAGGGAAATCGATTGTAGAGGTCGTAATAGTGTATATCGGGACCCAATGAGGGAAGATCTATGACTGCATAATTTTCTGAGCATTAGAGGAGCCCAAGTGGTCCACAGAAGGGACCACCGGAGCATAAATGTTAGTGACTTGCGCCGGTGGTGGCACGCGGCAGAAGATGATGGGGGCAGCGGGCAGCGAAGGTGGGGCAGTAGGGCAGTTGTTGGTGATGGAGGGTAATGGGTCAGTTGGTGGTGATGGCAGGACAACATGTGATTCATGGTGATGTGGGGACCAGGGGGAGGCACGAGGTTGGGGAAGACCATATGGAGTAGGTGGGACGCAGGTGGGGCAGACCATGTGGACTAGGTGGGATGCGGCTGCGGCGGACTGCAGTTGGTACACAATATTTCTTGTAGCACAGGAAAAACTATGGAAGTCAGGCCACTCTTGGCAGCCCAGTGGGCTGGGCTGGACTGTAATCGGCTAGGTCAGGTTGGCCAGTGGTTCAGGCTGGGTCCAGCAGGTCGGATCAGACTTGGACCAAACCCAGGTTGAGTCTTTTTATGAAAATAGTTGTAACTTTCAAACCGCGTGTTTTATTGATGAGTTGTTTACAGTGTTGGGACCCTTGTGACAAGTTGGTCCTTTTGAGATAATCAAATTGTGTTTTTCTAAAATTTTGAGTATTAACTAATTGATTGAGGAGTAGGTTCTCCTGGATCGAGTATTCTATGAGCGGAATCCTGTGGCTGGTTGTGACTTTGAGACTATGTAACTTTGAGGCTATGTGACTTTGAGACTATGTGATTTTGAGACGATATGAATTTGAGACTATGGTACTTTGAGTATATGTGACTTATTGAGACTACATTTCATATAGAGAGTGTGTGTCTTATTAACACTACATGTCTTAATGGGACTGAGTATCTCATCGAGACTACATGTCTTATCGATAATGGGTGTTTTATAGGTTATGTCCAATAATACTGTTTTTTCATACTATTGACCTATTCCTATGTGATATGATTATGTATCTTCTTATTAATATACTTTATTTATTTATTAGTGGTATACTTCATGTATTTATTAGTGGTATAATTCGTGTATATATTTATAGTATACTTTATGTATTTCTTCATGGTATTCCTTTGTGGTTTCAGGGTGTCTTAATGAGTATTGTTTTATTCACCCCTGCATGGGTTTCTCCATCACGTGTCATGTTTTGTACAGATGATTGATGCTTTGATGGAGTCCTAGGTAGACCAGGACCAGGTGGTTCTTAAAGAGACCATACAGTTGAGGTGTACTCCAAAAGTTTCAAATAGTTTTCCAGTACCATGCCCTTCATGTAGTTTTTTCTACTTATGTGATTTAAGAACTTGTGTATTCACTTTTATAGACTTTTTCATTGGTGGGCTTGTGGTATTCATGCATGTTCCCCTCTAGGATGGTTCGTGACACATAAAAAGGTTAGAAAAGTTTCTCGACCAGAAAACGAAAAAAAGATTATTTTTTTAACTCTTTTTGTTTAAAAGGAAAAAATGGGTAAAAAATAATTTTAAATATCCTTAGAGAATAATAGAATATTTTTCAAAACCTTTTTGAAAATATTCTTTTTAAGGAACACGGATTTCCGACGAAAAATAAAGGAAAAGTTGGACATTTAAAACACTGTATTTATGATATTATGTACCAAAAAGTAGAAAATGGTACCATTACTTGGATATAATATGAAAAACAAGGGGAAAATATAACTCTTGATATTTTTTGAGACATGGATCATAATATTTCATCAATTTAAGAATAATTATAAACAATCCCAATCAATGATGTGATTGTTTTAATAAAATATTACCACATAGTAACTTTGAATCATAATCCCAATGTAAGAAAATTAAATTAAATGAAGTTTAAAATATCATAAAAATAAAAATATTATAGATAAGACATGTCAAATTTAATAATATATATGTAGAAAAATAATATAGTTGCATAACAAAACATGTGTCCCAAAGAAGGAAAATTGAGACAAAACTATCTTACTGATTTGATAATTTTTGAAATTTAAAACCCATTAAATAATTATCATAGAATTTATATATAAATACCCATAAAATTATTGATAATAATAATTTAATACATTCATGGGAATGACATACAACAAAAAAATGATTGGTGAATAAGGAATGTTTCTCACAGAAATAAAAAGTTAGATGAAATTCCCTTACCTTATGTCTTGAGTCTCTTTGTAATCATAAAAAAACTCTTATATAATAAATATAAGTTTATTATAAATATTTTATAGAACTATATTATTATGTATAATAAAATATATGTTTTTATTATGACTTTTTATTACCTTAATATTAGTGATTCCAAGTTAAGGTTTCACTTCGAGTAATACTCGCTTTATTTTTCACATGTGTCTTAATTTGTTATATTTTTTGTCCTCAAACTTATATCATGAAATAAATAATTTAAAACATGATATAAATATAATTTATAATAATTATATATTTATTTATAATATTATATAGTATATTTAAATATAAAATACAATACACCATTCATGGAGACTGTGTGTCGTACGTACACCTGAACATTGTTTCCATTTTTCATTATAATATTGAAAGAAAGAAATTAAATGACATATATGTATATAAATATATATAATATAATTAAATTAAAATTATTATGTAATATATATCATATAATTTAACTAAAACCATCCTTAATATGTTACATGTAGTGTGTAAATGAATCACATCGCTTTGAGGTGGCAGTAGTCCACAGTCCCCCAAATGAAATTATCGTATATACAAAAAAATTAGAAGCATGAAGGAATTACTTATATAATAACTAAATATGTTTAAATAAATCATATATATCATATAAAATTAGATTTTTTATCATAATTCCTAACCATGGGAGGTGGTAAAGGTAAAATAAACAACATCGTTTCATGAGGCGATAGTTTGTCGTAAACAAGAACGGTATGTTTGTTACCTGTTAGATAGAAGTGTGTGTAAGTGCAGGTCAAACCTTAAAATAAAAACATGTAAGTATACTTTTGATACAGGTGTTATTATATGAGAACACAGTTAGAATAATTTATTTGATGGAGATGTAACCTAGAATGAAGGATCTTGAGGGAGGATTTAACTCTTCTTTAGGTAACTCATTTTTCTTTTCACAAAGGGATTCCTTGGTTGGATTTCCTCTAGAAGTGAGGATTCATGGATTAAGGGAGGGGTGTTGGAAAGTGAATTAGGTAGATATTTTCCAATGATAAGGGTATTTAAATGTGTGAATAAGGTGGGGAGGTTGTGGCCTTTTATAGGGTAGGGAAAGGATACACTTAGAATTTTTGAGAACAAGTTAGGGGTAACCATATTTTATCGAACAGAATTCAACCAAAAACTGAAAAAACTCACAAATAGAATGTTTATGGAAAAAATATGGCCCGAAAATTGGAATTGGACCATTTTTTTGGTCATTTCAGTACTTAAGTTTATATATTAGTTCATTATTAAGCTTAATTTTACTTTAATTGTTGTAATTAATTTTAGTCATTTTCACTAATCTTTTTGGTCAAAAATTAAGTTGATCATATTAGACTATAAATTTTATAATGATTACAACTGTGTGTTTCCATTTTTTGAAATTAAATTCACATATGAAAAAATATATGTATAGTGCTAATCTTAGAGATGTAGTGGGAAAGCGGGTTTTTAAAATGAGAATGTTTAAAAGATCTTTAAGATTTTTTTATTTAAATTCAAAAGAAAAATTATTCAAACAAACTAAATTGGATTAATAGATGTAAAATTGATCTTATATTACATTATAAATGAATTAAAATATATTTTAACTATATAGATAAATTATTAAAAAATGTATTTTCAAATTAAAATTTAGTATTTCTTACTATTCACCCAAAATGATGATTCTCAGAAAAATGCCAAAAATTCACCCTAATAAAATTTTGAAATTATGAATTAAAAAATGAATTTTATTTAATAAAATTATTTTTCAAAAATTTGGAAAAATAAATTTTATCATTATTCCCAAGAAGGATATAAAAATAGTTCTTTTGGGAAAATAGTATTTTCAAATATATTAAGACTACCAAATATTAAATATTTTATCATAATTATGTTTTATCTATATAAAACAATTATTAATAATATTTAAAATTTTGTTTTTACTGTTAATATTATTATGTTTAATTGTTATGTTATAACTATCTATTCTAATTAAATATAATAAAAATAAAATTTATAGGAACTCAATGTTCCGTGTAAAGCAAGCCAAGTCAGGGTTGTGTATAATGGACACCAAGTCAGTTTTTCTTGTAGAGTAAAAATATATTAGGGTATCATATAAAGAAATAATATCATAGTGTAGTTTAAAAATAAATAATAAATTTGTTCCATCATATAACACAATCTATATTTAGTGTTGCATAAAATTAAAAATATCAAAAATATTAAATTAATTCAAAAATAAATATTTCACAAAAACTCGAGGTGTTACATTTTACATATTAATTTCCACATTATTTTTTTCGAGAAGGATAAATTATATTGGAAAAAACTAGTTACCATGGTAAAATATAAAATTGTAAAGGTAATATATCTAGGAGTAAATGGATTAAAACATATTAAAAACATGTTTCTAATGGAATCATTGAGAATTTATCTACCTTATCTCATCTTTTACTCTATTATTGTACACGTTAAGAGACACATGACATGTTTATATTGTTATCCCTTTATATTGAGTTTTTATAATTACCACTATAAAAAATTTACACCATATCAACAAATTTAATCCATTTTTATCATCTAGGAAACAGTTTGTATAGGATATAAAAATGGTTTTCTAAACTATGAGAATACAAGATTCAAGGACAGCCAAATACAAATAGTTTATTTAGAAAAATTGTTATAGATCTCATATATTTTCCTTTTACCGATTGTTTTATGAATCCATGGGTATACACGTTATACCAATGGTTTTCTAAACCCTTGGTATAACCTTTATCCTTTAAAGATGCCAAAATACCCTCCCATCTTGGTTCATAAATAGAAAACACCCAAGAAACCTACACCCACACCATAGATAATTGGATGCTAATATTTAAAAATTAACAAACCAATTAAAAAATTAAATAGTCCACAGTACACATTTAGAATAACACATATTTTTTATATTTTAAATAAGATCAGTTAATAATTTTATAAACACACCATAACACATATATGAAATCAAGTTCAATCATCAAAAATGATATATTACAAAAATCTATTTGAAATGTAGGGGATAAATATTTCTTTCAGGAGCACCATTATCATCACCATCATAACCATCAGTATTGTCATCACCATCACTATCATTATCATCACCATTAGTATTTACATCATAATCACCATCATCGTTTCCATCACTATCACCATCACTAGGAAATTCAACATCCCAACTAGCACTAATATAATCATCACTATTTCCCAGTGCCTTATATAACAAATTCATAATTGGAATTATTGTATCAAAAATAGTTGTAGTATCTAGTGGAAGTGATGGACATTATTCTACCATAACATTCATAAATTGTTTTTTTTCATTTTTAATTCATTCATGCTTTTTCATGGAAATTTTTTGTCCTATACTACCTTTGAAAGACCCTTTCATACCAATGTAAGAGAATTTTCTAACTCAATTCTTTCAAAACTATTAGAGGCACCTCAAGTCTGCCAATATCTTATGGGTAAAATACACTTTCGAGATTGATAGTGTACTCTCCCATGGTGATAATATCATAATATCTAGTGCAAATGATTATATGGCCCAAAGTTTTCTATGTCCTTCTCATCAATTGCCTCTAAAGAACACTATTCAAATATAAATGAACTATATATTTAAAAATATATATTTAAATTTGAAAGAATCTATGAAAAAAATTATAATATGTTGTTGTGTTTTTTATAGCACTTGCACCTTTCTTCTTTCTTTTTGAGAATTTTTTTTATCATTATACATTTCATTCAATGTTCAATAAAAAGATTTTACATGTAATTGAATTTATAAAAAAATTACAGAATAATACTTTATTTTTTATCAAAATTAAATCATTATAACCAATATGAAATTTGAAATTACTAAAATGAATTTAATTATATTTCACATAAATGTAGTTTATTATCCCCAATTGTAGAAAACTATATTCAATAAAACCAAAATTAAAAAATTTGGATTGTTTTCATGAAGTTATAATTAAATTAGTGTTTTATTATTATATTGTGTCAAATTTATTTTTGTATTAGTTACACAATTTTTGGATGAAGTCATTTTGAGTAAGAATTATTTCGGTCAATTTGATTGTTATAGATCCAATTAATATTATTTTTTGGTTTAGTTCTAAATAATAATTATTAATTCTGATTATTTTTGGAAAATATGGTTTATTTTTAGTTGATAAAGTTATGTTTAGATTAGTTTTGATTGGTTAATTTTTGATTGGTTTAGTTAAATTTTATTCAATTTAGTTTTCTTCAATTCATGTTTCAGTTGTATTTCCATTCAATATAACATAATATTTATATTGATTTTATAAATATTGTTTCAAATTACTACACTTAATTATTGATTAAATTTATTTTTTTACTATTTAATAATATTTATATTTTTCTAGTTCATGTATATTTTGGTATGTTTTCTCCTCATTCGCTCAATTTTATTTTATTATGACTGATTTAGATTAGGGAAGTATGTATAATAAAGTTTATTTATATTTTGATTCATTATATTCTCATTTATTTTTCTAAAGTTTATAGTTAACTAATATTTGTATTCATATTGAATGAATATATTTTAATCTTTATAAATTAATATTATTTAAAACCACATACATGTTACTAAATTTTAGAGTTTTCATGTTTATATAGTATAGATTTATAACTATTTATATGTTAATATTAAGTGAAACTGGTTTAGTTTACCTTTAAGAAAATTTGTAAAGACCCGTAAATTTCAAGGAAATTTTTTTCTTAATTTCCTTTGAATTTTACAAGAACGCAGTTTCTGACGGCACCTGATTCCGAGGCCTGGTGTGCCCGGAATCATTTTCCGAAGTTTTGGCTCGGGTACGTCCAGTGAACGGATGAGCGGGTTTTTCTAACTTTTGAACCGATGCCCGGAATCGAATTCTGAGGGCACCGATGAAATCGCAGCGCCGATATTCGCTTAGAAACACCTCTTCCGGAGTTGCGTTTGCTCGGGTGTGGTTTTTAATTTTCGGGCTTAAAGTTAAGAAATAAAATAATTTTGCGACAACTTTATTTTATTTCGCTTAAGCCACTTGGAAGCCTTTTGAAGCCACTTAAAGGCAGCTTGAACTGAGTTGAACTGGATAGGATGCTATCCAAAAATATCCTACCCCTTGGTAGGATATTTGTGAGGTGGGGCCCGCACGAGCCCCGCCGTTTCTTTCCGCTAAGAAACGCACCCGCGAAAACCCATCTTAATTAAAGTCAACTGACGCGTTTCTTAAAATCTTAACAGACCATTTAATTGGGCTGTTTCTTTCGTAAATTAAATGAGCTGTTTCTTTCGTTGAATTAATTCTACGAATTAATGGTTCGTTTCTTATCTTTTGAAATTCAAATGTTTAGTTGTGTAAATAAAATAAGGCTTAAGCTTATTTTATTTTGGGTTGAAACTTGTGGCGTGGAGAGGATTTAGAGGAAAGCGTTCTTCTTCGGCGAAGAACACGAAGAAAGCGAAGAACGCGAAGAATGCCAAACCTGCGGAGATCGACGACGCGAAGCCTTGTACCGCGACGCCAACGGATCTCCCTTCGCGACGCTTCTTCCGCGACGATCCAACCCCGCGACAACCTTCGATCGACAACAACCAAGGTAGGGGGTTGCGCTTCTTTTTATTTTCTTTTTGGATTTCAACAACAACATGGATTTAATTATTATTAATTAAATCCGTATGTTCTTGGTCCTCGGAGATCGTCGACGCGACGCCCTTCCGCGGTGTGACGATCACCTCCTTCCGCGACGGTCAATTCCGCGATGACCTCGCATCCGACAGCGACGGCGAGGTAGGGATTTATTTTGGGAATTACCCCCTTTTTATTTTTATATTCCCATATTTGTTTCCTTAAAAAGTTAAAGAACTGGATTTGTGAACAATTTTAAAATTATTAAAATTGTTGTTTCCGTTCAAATAAGGAACCCGTTTTTATGAAACAATTTTATTTCATTAAAAATTGTTTTGGATATGCGTTCATGTGTTGAACTTTAATTTCTCCCGTTGTTTATATCTAATGCGGAGGGTGCGGGCCAAACAAACACGGCCCGACAACCCTCCGCCGTTCTTCGTTCTTGTGCGGATTTGGCGGGCGACGACGGAACGTGCCGCAACCGGTGTTTGATGATTCCGCAGTGAAGGACGAGTCCCGGGAGGAGCAGCGGCGCAGGCGGGAAGAGAATCGGACCACCGGAACGATTCCGGTGGCCCGCGGAACTCGCCGGCGGCGCGGGCCGCCGGCGCGGCGGCGCCACGGCGCGCCGCCGGACAGGCCGCCGCGACTCAGCGCAGCGGCGGCGGCACCCGCGGACCCGCGGCCGTGCGGGTCCGGTAGCCTCGGACGCGGCTGAAGCCGCGTCCCGACTCAACGCGGCCCCACGCGGGGGGTCGCGACATCACCTGACCGCGGGGGCGGCACCCCGCATGCCACGGCCTTCGGCCGTTCGGCCGAACCTGACCAGACCGGCCCGACCGGCCGGGCCGCGCCCTGGCCGGACCGGACCGGGTCGGGTCGACCCGGTTCGGCCGACTCCCGGGGGGGTCGGGCCGGGTCGGCCCGGGCCCGGACCCCCTTCTTAGGACGGTTTTCGTTCAAACGCCCGTAACTTGAGCTACGGGCCTCCGAACGACGCGCCGTCAACGGCAACGCGATCCTTGGATCGAGACGGTCGTTTCGGTATACTATACTCAAGGTGCACCTTCCTTTTCGGGAGCCTACGTAGTTAAAACTCCGTAGTTAAGTGTGCTTGGCCTAGAGCAGTGATCAGGATGGGTGACCTCCTGGGAAGTTTCCCAGGGTGGGTGTGAGACGGAAAGGCCAATAACTAACAGACCGGGCGTCCGATTAACGCCCCGTCTATTTCGTTGAATTCCTCTAAGTGAGACGGATCTTTTGGCATACTCCGCCCGAGGTTTGGACGCAGGTGGAGTACGGTCGGGTTGGTTTTGCCTTAAAAACCAACCGGGCCCCTAGGACGAAAAAGCCAATAACTCTCAGACCGAGCGTCCGATCGACTCGCCGTCTGCGAAGTTAAGTTCCTGTTGTCGATACGGAACTTTTTGCATCCTCCGCCTGAGAATTGGATGCAGATGGATAGTGGCCGGGTTGGATCGCACCGAAATCCAACCGGGCCCCTCGAACGGAAAAGCTGATATCTTTCAAACCAGACGTCCGTTTGACGAACCGTCAGCGGCGTTGGTGACTACGTTGAGTAACGGTCCCTATGAGTATACCCTATGGGAGTTCGGGGTACAGTTGAGATACGGCCGGGATTGGTTTTGCTCACGAAACCAACCGGGCCCCTGGGATGAAAAGGCTAATAACTCACAGACCGGGCGTCCGATTGACGCGCCGTCTGTTGCGTTGAGACCCCTATGACGAGGCGGTCCTTTGAGATACTTCTTCGTGGGACCTTGAGATACTTGGAGTATCGACTTGTAGCTCGTGGAGCGGACCCTCCCAGAGACGAGCGTGCGGAGTACGGAGACCGTGTAGCCGACTGAGACCTGACGACTGCTTGACCGACTCGACTTGGAGTGAGTCGACTAGCCTAGTGGACGGAGCACTACTTTGTTTGGGTGCAGACACATGGCGGACGGAGCACTACCTGTGTGATAGTGCAGACCCGCGGTACTCGTCCGGAGAGTACCTCTGCAGGCTACTAGGGGGTGTGCACTACTGTGTTTGGGTGACATACCCCGGCGGGAAGCACTACTATGTTTGGGTGGCTGGCCCGCGGTACTCGACAGGAGGAGTACCTCAGCAGTCTTAGGTTAGTGAGCAGTACCTCGGAGTCGTGACAGGACCACTGTACACTCTAGAGACGGAGCTCTTCAGTAGTTACAGTTTCGATAATGGAAATCCTGGTTTGAGCTGAGACTTTTGACCTTTGTGTTTCCTCATGATTGAGATGGGTTACTTGATAACTTAGGTATATGTATGGGCATATACCTGGGTAGTGGTTATCCGCTGATCTCATGATCCTTGTGTTTCATCATGATTGAGATGGGTTACTTGATAACTTAGGTATATGTATGGGCATATACCTGGGTAGTGGTTATCCGCTGATCTCATGATCCTTGTGTTTCCTCATGATTGAGATGGGTTACTTGATAACTTAGGTATATGTATGGGCATATACCTGGGTAGTGGTTATCCGCTGATCTCATGATCCTTGTGTTTCTTCATGATTGAGATGGGTTACTTGATAACTTAGGTATATGTATGGGAATATACCTAATTAGTGGTTATCTGTTGAGATCTTCTTTGTGGTTATCCTTGTTGGTTTTAGTGAGACCTTGAGGGTCTCGGGGTCCCTACTGAGTATCGTTATACTCACCCCTGCACGGGCTATGCCCGCACCTCGATGTGTTGGTTGCAGACGACAGGCAGTGCTGACGGAGGACGAGTGTTCGAGGACTGGACGGTACCCGGAGGTGGACTACACGACAAGTCAGTGTCCGGAGGTGGACTTCACGGCGAGACGACACTCGGAGGAGGTTGACGGACGAGAGCACTGTGGAGGCTATCTGTACCTACCCTTCAGGTAGGATTCGTGGTGGACGATCCAGGAGCTGCGCCATCTGTACCTACCCTTCAGGTAGGATCCGAGGAGGACGACCCAGGAGCCACTTCCGTCTCTCCAGCTGTTGTCTTTTTCTGTTGTACTTTGTTCAGTTGTAGTTGTACTTTCTTTTGGGTTTATATTCTGGCCCATTTACTTTTCAGCACTTCTTTTTGTACTTAGTGTTTTACTTCCGCTTGTACTCTGTGGTGCTTGTTTTCTTTTATAAAGGTAATGCCTTCCCAGTTATCGGGATTTTACGCCTTTGGTGCTAGTCGCCAGCCCCTGGCCTATGGAAGGCGGGCTTGGGGTAGTCACGGCACGGGCCCCGAGGATGGGTCGTGACAATTGGTATCAAAGGTGGTCGGTTCTACCGCAGACTCTGATCTTTCTTTCTGTGAAGCAATAGTGTTAAGGGTACCGAGTGTGGTTTTTAGTTCAGGGAGTCCAGTGTTGGTGTGGGCGGCAGACGTATCCATACACCAGGACCCTGGAAACTGATTTCCGACTTTGTGCACGAAAACACTGATTGTGTGTGTGTTTTCAAAGGTTTTCCCCCTTAAAATAGCTCAAACCAGGTCAGCTCACCAGGTATAATCGTTTGACAGTGTTACATTGTTTCTTTCAGGATGCCTTTTCTCGGACGACCAGTTAGAGCCCAGAGGGATGTGCGTGCTGACAGCCTGTCGAGTGACGAGGCTTCGGTACAGGGCCCTCTTGCAGTTGAGGCACCAGCGGAGGCGCCAGCGGTACTACCATACGTTGGGCCACCGATGCCACCAGCCCCAGCAGTAGGCGATGACCGCTACTTGCGTGCACTGCATGAGTTCCAGCGCCAGAGGCCACCCAGGTTCGGGGGAGAGACGGACCTGCAGGCGGCTGAGGATTGGCTGGAGGCTGTGGTGGGAGTCTTCAGGCTAGTGGGGACGCCATCAGACTTCATGGTGACCTTTGCTGCCAGGCTTCTTCAGGCAGCAGCAGGCAGGTGGTGGAGCCACTTGTTCCAGTTTTTCGATGGGATGGCTTTCACATGGAAAGACTTCGAGACCTTCTTCAGGGTGGAGTTTGTGCCAGTAGCTCTACACCCCGAGCGTGTTCAGGAGCTGCTGCCTTTGCCGCGTGTTTTTCGATCAGAAGCCGAGTCATCTGTGGGCAGTAGACAGATGATGCAGAGGTCTAGGAGGACCAGACCAGCAGTTGGGAGATCTTGGGTTTTAGGACCGGTGGTGCGGGGCACCCAGGGTGGGGTCAGAGCCAGGCGTGCCAGAAGCAGACTGTGTTACTCGTGCGGTGGAAAGGGGCACCTGGCACGTGACTGTCCGACTCCTCGTACAGATGATCCATAGGCTTTTGAGGAGCCACCGAGGCAGAGGCAGCGACGAATGCTTGAGCAACAGTAGAGCAGTGGACAAGGTAGTAGAGCTCCTGGAGCAGGTGGACAGGAGCGGAACTAGTGGATACGTCTCTTGTACTTCTAGTTCCATGTTGATGTTGTTTTTGTGTCTTTGTACCATGAGCTGCAATTAAAATAAAGACACTTATCTTGTGATGTTTGCCTTCCTGTCCTCTTTTGTGATGTTACTGAGTGGTCCCGGTTAAACTGTTGACTTGACCCTCACATTCGAGATTTTAACTGGAGGAGACCCAGTGACCTCACACTGATGCCGGCAGTGTGACTCGAACCTTGGAGGCGAGAGTAACAGTTGGATCTCTTAGTAGTTACATCGAGGCCTTACGACGTCATCCATGGCATGAATGCATCCTTCATGCCAGGATTAACTGTATTAGGCAATGGGCGTGGTTCATCTTGAGAGGGGATGAGACCGGGTTTCTCTTTTCGGAAAAGGAGAAATTTTAGCAGCTCTTCCAGATCATATGCAAAGGAGGTGCAGTTCATCCAGGAGCGGATGAAGACTGCACAGTGCAGTAAGAAACAAGAAACCAGTGCCAGTCTTAGAGACTCGGGCGTGTTAAATGTTTCAAGAAGTGGTAGCTTTAAATAGAGATGAGTCTGCGAAGCGGCAGACGTGGAGGCAAAGCTAGGAGAGCAGCATGAGGTGGTGTACATCTTAACATGCTACAACCACCCGCCTTAGTTATTCCCGCCAGGCTCAGGGAGCTGGAGGGCGGAGGAAAAGTGCGGCTGCATGCGGCCAAGGAGTGTGACCCAATGGCTCTAGAAATGATTCAAGGGACAGTCTATGTCCACTACTAGCTGCTGTAGTAACAGACGTCGATATGAATCATTCCTCGCTTCCACAAATCTTGTTCCAGACCTAGAGTTTCCGGTAAGCCGTGGACTTGACCCTCACGTCTGGAGATACCTTGGGAGGAGACTCGATAATCACACTTACGCCGACGGTGTGGTCAGACCCTCGAGGCGAGAGTTCTGGTTGGAATCTCTTGGTGGCAGCGTCGAGGCCTTACGACGTTAGTTTGAGTATGGAATGGGCAATAACTGTTCATACTCAAATTGACGGTTTTAGGGAAACGTTGGGATGGGTTTTCCTTGGTCGGCGGAAAAAGGAAACCCCAGGCAGTGCAGGGTAACTCTTGCACAGGAGGGTGCGACCGATCACTCTTGAGTCAGTCAACCTTACCCTCATAGCAGCAGTCGTTTTGAGTTTCACTTCTAACAGGAATGGAGACCTCTGGAGTTCGAGGATGACGACCACGTCTTCTTACGGGTCTCACCTCGACGAGATTTACGGAGATGTGGCCTGGGAGGCAAGTTATCTCTGAGGTTCAACGGACCTTTCTAGGTCCTCAGCTGGGTAGGCGAGGTGGTTTACCGCTTGGCCCATCCACTTCAGTTGCACTAGGTGCACGGCGTTTTCCACGTATCCCAACTGAGGAGATACGTGCTCGACCCCCCTTCGCATATCATCGACCATGAGGAGCTAGACGGTGGCGATGAGTGTCTTATACGGAGGTTCCTGTGGGGATCGAGGATCGACAGGAGCGGATCCTAGGAGGATGGTCGATTCCTCTTGTTCCCTTTCTTTGGCAGCGCGGGAACCTCCAGGTGAGCACATGGGAGCGGAAGGCTCAGGTGCGTGCTCGGTACCGCCTTGTTTCCCAAAGTTTGTGGTGAAGCTTTACGGGGACGTAAAGCCCTGTGGTGGGAGTAATGTAAAGACCCGTAAATTTCAAGGAAATTTTTTTCTTAATTTCCTTTGGAATTTTACAAGAACGCAGTTTCTGACGGCACCTGATTCCGAGGCCTGGTGTGCCCGGAATCATTTTCCGAAGTTTTGGCTCGGGTACGTTCAGTGAACGGATGAGCGGGTTTTTCTAACTTTTGAACCGATGCCCGGAATCGAATTCTGAGGGCACCGATAAAATCGCAGTTCCAATATTCGCTTAGAAACGCCTCTTCCGGAGTTGCGTTTGCTCGGGTGTGGTTTTTAATTTTCGGGCTTAAAGTTAAGAAATAAAATAATTTTGCGACAACTTTATTTTATTTCGCTTAAGCCACTTGGAAGCCTTTTGAAGCCACTTAAAGGCGGCTTGAACTGAGTTGAACTGGATAAGATGCTATCCAAAAATATCCTACCCCTTGGTAGGATATTTGTGAGGTGGGGCCCGCACGAGCCCCGCCGTTTCTTTCCGCTAAGAAACGCACCCGTGAAACCAGTCTTAATGAAAGTCAACTGACGCGTTTCTTAAAATCTTAACAGACCATTTAATTGGGCTGTTTCTTTCGTAAATTAAATGAGCTGTTTCTTTCGTTGAATTAATTCTACGAATTAATGGTTCGTTTCTTATCTTTTGAAATTCAAATGTTTAGTTGTGTAAATAAAATAAGGCTTAAGCTTATTTTATTTTGGGTTGAAACTTGTGGCGTGGAGAGGATTTAGAGGAAAGCGTTCTTCTTCGGTGAAGAACGCGAAGAACGCGAAGAACACGAAGAATGCCAAACCTGCGGAGATCGACGACGCGAAGCCTTGTACCGCGACGCCAACGGATCTCCCTTCGCGACGCTTCTTCCGCGACGATCCAACCCCGCGACAACCTTCGATCGACAACAACCAAGGTAGGGGGTTGCGCTTCTTTTTATTTTCTTTTTGGATTTCAACAACAACATGGATTAAATTATTATTAATTAAATCCGTATGTTCTTGGTCCTCGGAGATCGTCGACGCGACGCCCTTCCGCGGTGTGACGATCACCTCCTTCCGCGACGGTCAATTCCGCGACGACCTCGCATCCGACAGCGACGGCGAGGTAGGGATTTATTTTGGGAATTACCCCCTTTTTCTTTTTATATTCCCGTATTTGTTTCCTTAAAAAGTTAAAGAACTGGATTTGTGAACAATTTTAAAATTATTAAAATTGTTGTTTCCGTTCAAATAAGGAACCCGTTTTTATGAAACAATTTTATTTCATTAAAGATTGTTTTGGATATGCGTTCATGTGTTGAACTTTAATTTCTCCCGTTGTTTATATCTAATGCGGAGGGTGCGGGCCAAACAAACACGGCCCGACAACCCTCCACCGTTCTTCGTTCTTGTGCGGATTTGGCGGGCGATGACGGAACGTGCCGCAACGGGTGTTTGATGATTCCGCAGTGAAGGACGAGTCCCGGGAGGAGCAGCGGCGCAGGCGGGAAGAGAATCGGACCACCGGAACGATTCCGGTGGCCTGCGGAACTCGCCGGCGGCGCGGGCCGCCGGCAGCCGGGAGTGGCGGCGCCCCGGCGCGCCGCCGGACAGGCCGCCGCGACTCAGCGCAGCGGCGGCGGCACCCGCGGCCGCGCGGGTCCGGTAGCCTCGGACGCGGCTGAAGCCGCGTCCCGACTCAACGCGGCCCCACGCGGGGGGTCGCGGCATCACATGACCGCGGGGGCGGCACCCCGCATGCCACGGCCTTCGGCCGTTCGGCCGAACCAGACCAGACCGGCCCGACCGGCCGGGCCGCGCCCTGGCCGGACCGGACCGGGTCGGGTCGACCCGGTTCGGCCGACTCCCGGGGGGGGTCGGGCCGGGTCGGCCCGGGCCCGGACCCCCTTCTTAGGACGGTTTTCGTTCAAACGCCCGTAACTTGAGCTACGGGCCTCCAAACGACGCGCCGTCAACGGCAACGCGATCCTTGGATCGAGACGGTCGTTTCGGTATACTATACTCAAGGTGCACCTTCCTTTTCGGGAGCCTACGTAGTTAAAACTCCGTAGTTAAGCGTGCTTGGCCTAGAGCAGTGATCAGGATGGGTGACCTCCTGGGAAGTTTCTCAGGGTGGGTGTGAGACGGAAAGGCCAATAACTAACAGACCGGGCGTCCGATTAACGCGCCGTCTGTTTCGTTGAATTCCTCTAAGTGAGACGGATCTTTTGGCATACTCCGCCCGAGGTTTGGACGCAGGTGGAGTACGGTCGGGTTGGTTTTGCCTTAAAAACCAACCGGGCCCCTGGGACGAAAAAGCCAATAACTCTCAGACCGGGCGTCCGATCGACTCGCCGTCTGCGACGTTAAGTTCCTGTTGTCGATACGGAACTTTTGGCATCCTCCGCCTGAGAATTGGATGCAGATGGATAGTAGTCGGGTTGGATCGCACCGAAATCCAACCGGGCCCCTGGAACGGAAAAGCTGATATCTTTCAAACCAGACGTCCGTTTGACGAACCGTCAGCGGCGTTGGTGACTACGTTGAGTAACGGTCCCTATGAGTATACCCTATGGGAGTTAGGGGTACAGTTGAGATACGGCCGGGATTGGTTTTTCTCATGAAACCAACCGGGCCCCTAGGATGAAAAGGCTAATAACTCACAGACCGGGCGTCCGATTGACGCGTCGTCTGTTGCGTTGAGACCCCTATGACGAGGCGGTCCTTTGAGATACTTCTTCGTGGGACCTTGAGATACTTGGAGTATCGACTTGTAGCTCGTGGAGCGGACCCTCCCAGAGACGAGCGTGCGGAGTACGGAGACCGTGTAGCCGACTGAGACCTGACGACTGGTTGAGCGACTCGACTTGGAGTGAGTCGACTAGCCCAGTGGACTGAGCACTACTTTTTTTGGGTGCAGACCCATGGCGGACGGAGCACTACCTGTGTGATAGTGCAGACCCACGGTACTCGTCCGGAGAGTACCTCTGCAGGCTACTAGGGGGTGTGCACTACTGTGTTTGGGTGACATACCCCGGCGGGAAGCACTACTGTGTTTGGGTGGCTGGCCCGCGGTACTCGACAGGAGGAGTACCTCAGCAGTCTTAGGTTAGTGAGCAGTACCTCGGAGTCGTGACAGGACCACTGTACACTCTAGAGACGGAGCTCTTCAGTAGTTACGGTTTCGATAATGAAAATCCTAGTTTGAGCTGAGACTTTTGACCTTTGTGTTTCCTCATGATTGAGATGGGTTACTTGATAACTTAGGTATATGTATGGGCATATACCTGGGTAGTGGTTATCCGCTGATCTCATGATCCTTGTGTTTCCTCATGATTGAGATGGGTTACTTGATAACTTAGGTATATGTATGGGCATATACCTGGGTAGTGGTTATCCGCTGATCTCATGATCCTTGTGTTTCCTCATGATTGAGATGGGTTACTTGATAACTTAGGTATATGTATGGGCATATACCTGGGTAGTGGTTATCCGCTGATCTCATGATCCTTGTGTTTCCTCATGATTGAGATGGGTTACTTGATAACTTAGGTATATGTATGGGCATATACCTAAGTAGTGGTTATCTGTTGAGATCTTCTTTGTGGTTATCCTTGTTGGTTTTAGTGAGAGCTTGAGGGTCTTGGGGTCCCTACTGAGTATCGTTATACTCACCCTTGCACGGGCTATGCCCGCACCTCGTTGTGTTGGTTGCAGACGACAGGCAGTGCTGAAGGAGGACGAGTGTTCGAGGACTGGACGGTACCCGGAGGTGGACTACACGACAAGTCAGTGTCCGAAGGCGGACTTCACGGCGAGACGACACTCGGAGGAGGTTGACGGACGAGGGCACTGTGGAGGCTATCTGTACCTACCCTTCAGGTAGGATTCGTGGTGGACGATCCAGGAGCTGCGCCATCTGTACCTACCCTTCAGGTAGGATCCGAGGAGGACGACCCAGGAACCGCTTCCGTCTCTCCAGCTATTGTCTTTTTCTGTTGTACTTTGTTCAGTTGTAGTTTTACTTTCTTTTGGGTTTATATTCTGGCCCATTTACTTTCCATCACTTCTTTTTGTACTTAGTGTTTTACTTCCGCTTGTACTCTGTGGTGCTTGTTTTCTTTTATAAAGGCAATGCCTTCCCAGTTATCGGGATTTTACACCTTTGGTGCTAGTCGCCAGCCCCTGGCCTATGGAAGGCGGGCTTGGGGTAGTCACGGAACGGGCCCCGAGGACGGGTCGTGACAATTTTACCCTTACCTAGAATTAGTTTACCCTTAACAAATTTCACCCTTACATAAATTTCTTGTAAAATTAAATAACTTTTATTTACCCTTACATGACTTTAGTTTTCCCTTACTTAACCTATACAAATTTCTGTTTACCCTTGCATAACTTCGATTAACCATTATAGAACAATAGTTTTCCCTTACATAACTATATTTTACCAATAATTAACATTATTTTACCCTTACATAACTTTATTCTACCATTAATTAACATTATTTAAAGATATATAAAAATATTTTATCCTAATATAACTTTAGTTTAGCATCATATATCTTTTTTAAGCCTTACATAACTTTAGTTTATCATTATGACATTGTTTTAAACTAACATGGCTATATTTTACCATTAAATGACCTGTAAAAGTTTCCATTTACCCTTAAATAACTTTTTCATACCATTTGTTAACTTTAGTTTAACATTACATTGATTTAGTTTACCCTTAAATAAATTTTTTTACCCTTACATGGCAATAGTTTACTGTTATGTAATATTAGTTTTCCATTAATTAAGATTATCTTAATCTTAAGTAACATTAGTTTACCCTTATATAAAATTATTTTATCCTTACATAACTTGTTTACCCTTACATAACATTAGTTTACCCTACCTTATTTTTTTCTAACCTTAATTGATATTATTTTTCACTTACATAACGTATACTAGTTTCATTTTACCCTAACATCACTTTATTTTACCAATAACTTTATTTTATCCTCAAATAACTTTGTTTTACCCTTATATAAATTTTTTAACCCTTACATAACTTTTTTTACACTTACTTGAGAATAGATTTCCCTTACTTAACTTTATGTTACCCTCACTTAATTTTTTAACCATATTTAATTTTTTTTATCCTTATATAATATTAGTTTACCCAAACATTACTTTAGTTTACCAGTATATAATTTTTTTTAAAAATTTCATTCATTTTATATTTCCACAGCTGAACATTATTTACCAATACTTATCTTTAATTTTAATGTTCCTTGTTAGGATGATTGTATCCCTGGGAGTGGGAGGGGGTGAACGAGTGATATTTTTTCTTTTGTGTTTCATTTAAACAACCTTCACCTCCAATTAAATATTCAATTCCCTACTAAAAACAATTCATCCACGCATCCAAAGGAACACAAGTATTTATAAGGTTCAATATTCAATAAGAATGACTACACCCTTGATATGGTTTGGAAATGATCCAACACCATACAATCCACTATAAATAAATCCTTGCATTACATTGAGTAGGATATAACCTTTCACTCATAAAGCACTATATAAACAATTCCAATAGAGTGTGTGCACCCTCTTAGCATAAATTGGGTAATAAAATGTTTATGTAGCAACTCATGTTACCTATTCTTCTTTTCAATTCAAAAAATGTATTCAATTGAAAACACTTCTTCAATTACATACCATGATGATGGTAAAAACTCTATATAATTTGTTAAGAAAAACATATTCTGATTTTCCTAAGTATGATTTTCCAAGTCTAATTCCTCTGATTACAATTCTTCCTAAAACAATTCGGCCAGGCTGATTTTCTTTTTAGAATATGATAGAAATGAATCAGCATCACTTCAATTCCTATGCTCGATAAACTCAGTATGATTCTTCCTACGTCTGAGAATCTGAATATGTAAATTTAGAAATCGATTAATCTAGCTCGATATGATGACCATCCGAATATGATTTAAAAGACGAATACATCAATCAATTTAATATGATAAACAATGATTACGATTATCAGTAGAAAACAACATTAAGATATTGTATCTTCTCCTATGTCTTCTTCCCATCAAAACATCTTCAACAATGATTAAAACGGTATGTTCCTTCTCTCACTAAAATCTCAAAGCTTCTCCCCTTATTGAAATGAACTATACCAATAGTCCAAAAGTACAAAGTACTCCTTTTATAGGTGACCCTTTAATGGATTTGGCGATAATCCCAAAAATCTTTCATGCTCACACAAATTCACCCAAATATCAATTTTCCCCAAAATATCAGGTGAATTTTGACTTATTCAACTCTTATAAAATATTATCAATTCTTCTACAATCATTACTTATTCTTCGGACATTCATTTAATTTTTTAGTATTATTTAAATACATGAGTCCAATTTTGTGAAAGTGATTTCATCAAAACAAGGCTATGTACCAATTAGAATAAAGTGTATGAAGAAATGGATACCACTCTAAATGTTGAATACAATCATTATTTTTAATTTTTCCTCCCCCTTGATAGGAAATCCAACAAACTCCTTCTTTTCTTTACTCCCACTTGAGATAAAAAACATCATCATCACCTCTTCTCTTGACCCAATTGGAAACTTAAAAAGAAATTCAAACCTTTTAAATGGTTGACTACATTATTGATATCATTATCTCCTTCTCTACTCTTGATCCACATAAAAAAACTTCATTCACAATTATATTCATGTATCATGACTTAAAATTCATTTTAGAGAAGCTTCAACATCTTCATACTTTAACTGGAAAGTCTATAAACATTCCATTCATTACACCGTCTTTATTTTCTTCTCAACATGAGTACAATATTTTCTGAATACTATTATCTTAGATACAATCATAGTGAATATGATCATACTGGTTATGATATTTTCCTTTCCCAAGCCTGAGTACGATCATCCTGGGTATTTTGCTTTTGATGGATGATCAGATGCTATAATGAATTGGCACCATCTCTTTCTCTTCATCCACTCAGATATGATAAATCTATGTACGATCATTCTAATTACGATCCTAATCACCTTCTTTATTTATAGAAAGAAATCATCCTAAATCTTTTCCCCTATCCATTTCTTTTACCAAGCTTGCATCATAAGTTCTCTAATTAACTTATTATTTATGTGAAATAAAAATCAGCAAAGAATCATCACTTTTATTTTATTATAGTTATATAGACTTCAATTATCCATTAGAACGGTCACTTATTTCACATCGTATTCAGATTGAATCTGATGACCATTTACTTCCCACAAGATACATTCTCCATGCAACTAATTCTCTCATTCCAAATAACAATCAATTCCTTATTACGATCATTTCCCATACCAAACCCATGGTGAGTCTGATGAGAACCACTTCTTCCAAAATAGCTTCTTCTCATTACAATTGAAAAAGTGAGTCTAATTTTTTAGAAAAAAATGTTCAGTATGATATCCACAAAATATAAAGAGAATTTATTTTCTTTCATAAAAGACTTTCCTCAACAGCAAAAGATAAACACCTTTATTTTTAGATAGGTCCTAACACATTCAACCCATACTTAACCTATAAAAGTGTATTTTTATCCTTATATAACTTTATTTACCATTAAATTACATTAATTTACCCTCACATTACTTTATGTTACACCAACTTCACTTTTTTTACCCTTACATATATTTATTTTACACTTACTTAACTTTATCTTACTATTAAATTACATTGTTTACCATTATATAAATTTTTTTTTACCCATACATATCATTTAAAAGTTTATGTGTATCTATACTACACATTTGTAAATTTCTACATACCTTTACTTTAATTATATAATATTCATATTAGCATTCCACAACTAAATCTCTTTACCTTTACATATATTTTTTATAGTTACTCTTACATAATCCAAAATCATAATGGAATCCTGATTTCTAAAAAATGTTTTCAATTGAATTTTAATCCTAACATGACATATAAAATTTAAAATTGAGGTATGAGCCATTTTTGTTTCTATTCGTACATAATTAAACACAAATTTCAGAGAAAAATACCTGATTCTAGTCATATTATTGCAACATCATCCACCATAATGTTAAGAGATACTTCATAGAATCCATGTTTTTTATTTTTTAATGAATCGTAAAAAATAATTGTCTATAATATAAATATATTATTAATAAAAGTCAAAATTATTTTCTTTAAAAAACCTAAAATTTGATTAATACCTTATTATTTCCACTCTTCTAATAACAAATATTTTCTTGATACTTTGTTGTTGGACACTCATTTAGCATAGGTATCACCTCTAAATATGGTCCAACATTAGAAATGTAACCATTATACTACCCATTTTTATATCACCTCCAAATATCAATTAATTCTACTAGACAAATAGTCATTATAGCCTCACCATCTAGAAAATTATAATGATATAAATATCAAAGTATTAATTCAAAAAAATAAATTAATTATATAACACTATGTATAATGATTTTTTACCCATATTTGATCCTGATGATTCTCCAGTAGTTCATTTTCATGTTGTATATAGGAGAGTGTCTTGATGGTAATTATTTCACTATATTTTTCAAGAATCCCCAAAAACAATTCTATATTATATCCATATTTTACCATTAATGTGACTATGCTCATTTTACTCAACAATCACCAACATATTAAAGATACACACTTTACATATGTTTCTATTCACATGCCTCTATATAGTGAAATATCCTTATGTGAAATAATAAAATAAAAATGTTAAATTAATACATCTTTTAATTAATATAAATAACCTTCAAAAAAATTCTTTGGTATTATACACATACCTGAACCAGGTTGATTAGTGGGTATTGTTAGATCCCTATGATTTGAAGGATCACTTACCTTTGTATTACCAATGGGGTCTGATGTCTTCCTATGATGATCATTATTCTTATTAGGTTTAGATTATGTCATAGTAGATATTGAAGGAGTATAAAAATAATATATAGGAGAGAATGAAGTTATAGGATATTGAGATGGGATAAACCTTTTTGGAAAAGTTTAATATGTATATGGTGTGGGAACTATCATCAGATAATGAAAATATATACAAGGATGGGACATAAATGTTGGGAAATGAATGTATGATCTAACTGTATTTGGTTCCTCTAATTGAACCATGGGATAAGAAATTTTACTACATGTTATATATGATGAAGGGTCGGGGTGTGATCGGGTATGATATGTGGTTTGAGTAACTCTACTATAACCCACTATTATATTTTTAGGCCGGTAACCACTACCACTAGGATGGTCATATAATTGTTGTCTCTAGGGTGATGGTTCCTAATTGAAATTTTAAAAAATACTAATGAAATGACATTATATGATATTGACATATATATTGTAAATAGTGTACTAATAATATGAACCATAGGAAAAATTACCATCTCTATCATAAAGATAATATTATCAGATATTTTATACCTTTTCATCTCTTCAAATTCTCCAATTTCATACATTGGAAGAGAAATAAGAATTTAATTAGAAATTTGTAACTAATATGTAAACCAATCATGTAAGAAGCGGTGACATTACTTAATTACATGATAATTATTTTCAATCCAAATAAATTATATGTAGTGACATACCAAAAAAAATTTATAATTTTTTTTATATTTAATATTATGTAAATCCCATAATTTTTAATATACACATTTTATATTCATTATAATATGAACTTTTTCATATTTATCATTATATGGAATTAAAATTTTAGATATGTGATATTTTATGAACTATAAATAATTTATAATTTAATTTTTATTATGTAAAAATATTACAAGATCTAATATCAATTATTTAATTATTATCTAAACCATGATCATATCAATCATCAGAGCACTTTTTGATGTGTTTTTAATAATATCTAGATAATCCCCCTTTAATTTAATCAATTCAATTAAATTAATTGTGAATAATTTCTAATTTGTATATAAAAATATCATATTTTGGCCTTATTTTATAATTTATAACTCTTTATAAATAAAAACATTTCATTTATAAAGAATAAAATTTATTTCTACACCATAACCCATTCTAAATAAATTTTTTATGATGAGTTTCAAATATTAACATTTAATATTTGGGAGTAAAATGTTTCCTGAAAATTTAACTAAATATAAAAAACAGGTAATTAATTAACTTATAAACCTTTTATAAATTAAAATATCCCTATATATATTTGATAATAATGTATAAATAGTTTATAAACCATATAAATCATTTTAAATGTTAAAAAATAGAAATTTTTTGATAACAATTATAATTACCCATATGCATTGGTGTATTCCGGTGTAAGGGTAATGATTTCTACCCTTATAGGATGTTTGAAATCCCCCTTCATAATGGTAAGTCTCTATATACCTAATAAAAATACAAATTACTCTTACACAAACCACTCAACATAAGGTTAATGTCATTGTTACTCATACGGATGACCCTTACAAAGACCACAAGGGTTAAAGGTAATTCCTTGGTTTCACTTATGTATCTTAGATGCGTAAGAGTAAGGCCATCGTTACCATTATATATCCCCACTAAGTAAGGGTAAAATGGAATTAATGGTAGGTATCCAAAAAGCATAAGGGTAACTGGGGAATTACCTTTATATAGAGTGGCCTATGTTAGGGTTAGGAGTAAGGGTAACCAAGGCATTAGCCTTACACAGACCATTATGCACATGTTTAATTACTTAGTTACCCTTACCCATCTTATCTTGGTAATGGTATTGAAATCATTAACCTCACATAGAAAACACTTTATAAGGGTAATTTCTTGGTTTTCCTTTTAAATTACCCTTAAAAACCACTCTTTATAATGGTAGTTCATTGGTTACCCTTACAAATCTTAGCTGAGTAAGGGTGAGGCCATCATTACCTTTCTGTAGCCCCACTATATTAGGGTAAACCATTTTTAAGGATTATAAAAAACTTGTAAAACACTTCTATAATTTTTGTGATTCTTCTAATATAATTCAATCCACTATTATAAAATGAAACAAAAATAAAACTACAACAAAGTTTTACCAAAAATTCATTGAAGGTCAAGTTGGATATAAATTATTTAAACACCACATTAATTCAATTTTAATAGTAAAATTGAAAAAACTCAAAGTTGAGCTAAAGAAAAATAAATGATAATATATTACCCACCATAATATTAGGTTGACAATAAATAATGAAAATTAAATTATTTTAGTCATTGTAAGTAATAAATTTATCAAGTCCAATGAGGGAAGTGATGGTGTAAATTTCATACCCACCTTAATAAAAAAAATTCATGATTTCCATTAATAGTGACACCTAATTCAGGTATCAGATGGTATTTCACATAAAAAAACTTATTTCACCAATGATTCCAAAATGTATATAACATCATTAGTAGGAATTAGATTCATGTCAATAACACTAAATCCATAGTCACTAATAATTGTTCCACATCTCATCATTAATTCAAAACATGTGCATTTCATCATAGTAACTCAACCGTGAGTCCAATAATCTAATATTTTTATTTTCTCAATGTCTTTATAATAAGATTCATTTTAATATAATGTCATACTATTTGATACACTAGAATAATTTTCTATTTAATTAGTTTCCCTAACACCATCTTGTTGTGTTCTCATGTTCACTACATGATCGATGATAATAAATTTATACACATGGGTTACAATAGATTTTCATTAATGAACCATATAATTAGGACCAAAATCTAAAGCTCTTATATATGAAGATATAGAGTGATAAGGTAAATAGAATACATAAAATATTAATGAATATTAATATTTAATAAATATTTATTTTTTATTTTATTTAAAAAATACTTCTACTTTTGATTTATATCAAGAAAGATACAATTTTCTATGCATAGTCCTTCTGTTTATCAAAGGTAATGAACGATGATTTAAATTTATAGTTTTTTATGATCCTTATATAAAAATATTTAAATAGTTTAACACGTATGTAGAATTAAATTGAATGATATAACATATACATGCTAAATTTACAGACATGATGGATTCATTAAAAAAATATAGTTAAAAAAGATTGTATGATGTGACATATTCTACTCTTTAAGGCTTAATGCAGTATATGTATATGATCTTGGAATTCCCCTATTTGGAAATGTGATTTAAAAATGGGTTAAATTTTATCATAATTCTATTATTATTTTCTCATCATATTTTTATCTCTCATTGTTACATCAGATAAATACTTTGAAATGAAATCTATAAATTTATGAACCATGTAACATTTTAAAGTGAAACCTTTAAAAGGATCCATATTCTAGATATAAGAATTCAATTTTTACTTATGTATTTCAGTTTAATACATTCAAAAAATAAATAGGTCCACCAATAAGTATTTATATTAGAATATAGATAGTTATATGTAGCATGAATATAATAAATGATGGATTGAAAAAATTTCTAAAAAATCAAAAAAAAAATAATTTTACCTCTTTCAGTTTTTTACAAGATATAATGTAAACAAATTAAAACAATTATCTCTAAATAAATTGAAAAATAAAATCACATCCACACTTACATTATATTACAACTGATAACATATTTCTATTGGAATAAATTCATGAAGAAGTATGTGATAATAATGAGTCTTTAGATATTTCATCTTTAACTCTCTTCTATTTACATGTTTTTATATATAACGTGAATATAAATCAAGGAACTTGATAGTCTCTAGTGCTTCGAGAAATTAATTTTTTCTAAAGGTTCTATCGCATAATAAGTTCATAAAACATTCCATTTATTTTCACTGATATACCATAGATAAAACTCATTTCTAATAACCCAATTCACTATATCACATCAAGAATATAAATCATATTTTTAATTCCCCTTTGCATTTAGAAGAATTTATAGAAAAAATTCATATGTATATTTATATATACATATTTTTTCATGTACATTACATGTAAAAAATAATGTAAAAAATTGGCATCCAATATGGAAATTAAAATGATATATTTTTATTTTTCCAATGGTAATTTGATTAAGTGAAAACATTATCCCAATTTCTAGGTTTCATATAACCTTTCCTGAATAATAAATTTACTTCTTGTAATTCCTCAATCACATCAGTTCTATAAATACACTTAGTTGGAATTTTAATCTCAATATTATTGTTAACCCTTCAATGAATATTCGTAAATGGATGATTAATTGTAAAGAATCATAGATATCCAAAAAAAATAAAACTATGAAAATATTTAAGTCTTCTATATTATATATTCATCATACAAATAGAAAGTTAATGTTATCCCTTTTTTCTCTAAACCAAAATCACTGATTATATAGGAAAATAATTCATCATTAACATAATTAAAACCCAAATATGAATATTGAATATTGAAAAAGCATTATATGTGCATGAATATATATTTTAATATTACATAAAATCTTTTATTAAAGGTTTAATGTATACATCTAAATCATTACAAGGATAATAAGGCCCTGATATGATTAATCAAGAAAGTGAATGTTTTTTTCATAGTTATATATGAAGTATGTTTTTAAAGTAGAATGAAAACTATCCATGTTATATGTGAAGTAAGCATCTTACCGATGAGATTGAAACCATCGGTTTCATGTCATTGCAGATTTTTTTATATTTCATTAGACATCAAAATATTTTGCAGTCTGTAAATAAATGAAAAGTGCCAAATTACTTTATATGGAATATGATATGGTTTCCCATTATAATTTGGCATCCATTTATATGTGGCACATTCTATTCAATCATTTAGGATAGTAGTTTCCTCCTTGAATAAGCTTAAATATTTTAAGAAAAAATAAATTTTTTTATAAAATCGTAGTTTTTTAATTAACTTCAGTACCATATAATGGTTTAATGAAATATTTTCATAATATGTTTGTAATTTATATAAAAAGATAATAATTTAATGGATGAAAGTATTCAAAATTAAATATTTGGTTTTCCTAAGAAATAGTCATATTAAAAATTATATTTTTGTAATTTTTTCACATTATTAAAATATTAGAGTGAAGGAAACATGCATATTGTTTTTCACCATTTTGACATCATTAGTTTCATTACATGAATCTTGTGTCCTCTCATAATTTCATTCCTATAATGGCACATTTTATTTCTCATGATGATTAATAAACAATGATGCTTCATACAAAAAATTCAACCACCTAGTTCTATCATTCAGGTTATAAATATTTTAAGACTATATTTTATTTACACTATGATACCAAAAATAATAGTTTTTTTGAAATAAATTTTTATTATATGGTATATAACTTCTGAATAACACTATATGAATCCTTGTTAAGTGAATAATGTAAAAAAAACTCCAAATTATTTTGAAATTCAATTGATATCCAATTAATATCAACATACAACATCTATCAGCTATATTAAAAAACATTATTTATTCTATATCATAAAATCATTAAAATTTGATTAAATCCAAATATAAAATATATTTAAGAAGATGATATTTGTTGATTTAATTTCAATTACTTTGGAAAACAATGAAAAAAGATTGAAATAAAATCTATTTTAAATCACTCTTCCTTATTGTACATAAGTAAAAAAGATAATCATACATGAATAAATCATAAAAAAATGACATAGTTTATCATGAAAATATTAATTTGATATATGAAAATTTAATATATAAATAATTTAAACTACCTATTTATCACCCAAATCCTTAATATTATAACCCAATATTATGAGATAAACAATACTATATATATAAAACCACAATATTGAAATTGATTGTGTTAATGAAAATAACTATACATAATAAAATAAAAAAATTAAATATATGGAATAACTGATAAAGAATTCTATATGATAATTATAATATAAAAGAGAAAAATGTATATCAAATAAGAACCATGGTATGTATAGTGGTCTAAATATCACAAGTTAAAAACCCAACATGAAATTAGATGAGTATGGTTAATGACTATATTATATTAATAGTAAACTATGTAAGTGGTTAGTAGGTAATTGGTAATAATAAATTCTTACTCAAAGAAGACCACACAAGGTAAAATAAATAATAATAAAAAAATCTCTTTAAAAATAGTAAATGAAATAAAATGGTCCATTATAATACTATTTTTTCACATGTTTAAACATAATTTAAAAATATAATCATGATTGAAATCAATCTGTATTCAAAATTTTATCAAAATAAGAGTAATCTATATATCCTAATCATATATTAATTTAAATTTCAACATGTTTGACACCTAAAGTGATAAATTTTAATTTTGAAAATAGAACATTGAAATGAATAATTGGATAACACTCTAATATATTCCAAAAATAAAAAAAACAATAACTAATTATATATTTACCTTATATATCACAGAAAATAGGTTTCTATTAGATTTATGTTAAATTAGTGAGTAACTAAATGTTTTAAAAAATACATCGGGTACAGTCATATTTATTATGAAATACAATAATAAGTATAATCAAAACTAATAAACATTAAACAAATCGAGAAGATTCATGTCTTAAAAGAAACTAGGATGTTGATTTATACCTAGAAAAAAATGAAGATGATACATGGAAGAAGTGATGATGGATTTGGAATCCACTAATTTGATGTTCAACATGAAAAGAATAAAAACAACAATTGAGGAGAGATCAATGAGTTTGGGTAATATAACGAAAGCAATACACATTGGGGGAATCAAGATGAGAGTGAGATGATAGGAGGGAGGCCTATACAATTGAGAGGTATTCATAATCCTACTGTAATGTTTTTCAAAAACCTTTTGTAAAGCTTACCTCTATACTGATGGTTTGCAAAAAAAATGTTGGTACAACCTTTTAAGAAATTTTATTAACAAATGGTTTACAATAAATAAAATTATCGAGGGAAAATACCAAGGGATTTTTAAAAACTTTTGTATAGGTTCATTATTATAACTTCATTTTATAGTAGTGTAAAAAATCCAATATCACGACTTGTAAAAATGGTCTCTCACCACTCCTACAAGTCAATAATAAAAATTATATTTCATCCTTAAAATATAATCAATTTCCATCCACTAGAATCCTATTCCACTTCCTTAATCTTCTCTTCATAAGTGATTGTACAACATCCTCCTTTTCTAAAAAAATTATTCACGAAAAAGTTTAAAATATAAATTATATATCACTCTCTGATTTTTTTTCCTAGCATATAATTTTACATTAATTTTTTTTTACCAATTATGATATGATAAATTTAGTATTATCTATTCACTAAAATCTTGTTATGTTTTTTAGAAATGCATTATCTACCAATTACATCTTTCCTTTAAGAAACAAATACCTCAATTATGAATTCTTAAGAACTTACACCTCTAAGATACATCATGTTTTTTTACTTCACCTTCATAAAAGGCTAGTCAAAATAGAGAATTTAATATATATAAGTATGTTATTTAAAACATTTTTAGTTTCTGAAATAATACACCTAACTCACTAGGATTATAAAAGATGAAAATAATATTCAATATCATATATGATATAAAAACCCATTCTTAGAAGATAATGTAACAACATAAAGATTTTTGATATATTTAATTTTAAATAAATTAAACCTCTTCAATAACTTTCAATAAATTGAACACTTGGTTTTAATGAAACATGACACTGAATTAAAATAATATTATTTAAATATCACCATTATAACATAACTATTATGTTGGAACGTATGAATAATAGTAAATAAATTATGAAAGTTATATGGTTTAAACATATATAAAATAAATTAAAATTTTATCAATTTATTATAAATTAAATAATAACCATTTGAATGAAAAAGAAATATTTTCTGAAAAACTATATTTTTTCTAAAATTCATAGTCACGCTTTTCTCACATAATTGAAAATTATGTTTTAAAAATTTATGAAAATATATTTTAAAATTAATCAAAATTAATTATATCTATATGTAAAAATTATCTATGGGTTACGTTTTTATATTTTTTTTGAAAAGTTAATTTTTTATTGAATAGTGAAAAATACTGGTGTATTAAAAACTGCATTTTCATTCAATGAATTTACAAGATACATATTATATTAAATTGGTTTTAAATAAAAAATAGTATAATTATATTATTATAGAACAAATTTGGGTAATTATTATCAATTTCAAATTATAATTTCAAAAAATATCTACACTTACATGAATTTTCTCTATGGAAACCCACCTTTTCATTGCTTTAGTGGGTATAATTTCAAATTCTCTTCTTCCAAAACTGTGTATGGAATTGGTAAAATTTTATTCCATTTTTTGAATTATTATAATTAATATTATATAATAAGTTCAACTTAAATTTTTACCATTAATAATAGTAAAAATAGTAAAAATTAATTACTGTAATTAAGGTAAAACTCGGTTTACCTAGGGTTAAACTAAGAAGATAAGGGTTTAAATGACGTAAAAACTAGTAAAAAATATATTTTAAGGAAGTATTATGACCCAAATATATTCATGGTTTGATAATGACCAATTATTTATAATTTTGGAGTGATAAAAATGTGATTTTAATTGATTCTTTTTAAAATAACCATATGTGTCCTCTCCCCCACTTATAAAAGGTCACCCCTCTCTACCCATATTCACAATTCCAAATCCATTTTCTTTGTTCAATAACTTCCCAAATAACTTACCTAATCCCATATAAACATCCTATATACCTTTTTGGGATCATAAATCCATCCAATAAATGATTTTGGTGAAAACCAAAAGTAATTCCTCGAAGAAGAGGTAACATTCTTAAAGGAGCATTTTCATTTTATTTCTCCTTAATACTCAAAAAAAATATTATTTAATAGTGATTATATAATAACAACAGTATATCCCGTATAATTATTTTTTCATATTTTATATAAATACCCTATATCTCTATTATATTCCATCAAATTGGAAATGAAATGGTCGATCATGTGTTCAGCAGACTACCACCTCAAGAACCTATGAATTTTTTTTCCATAACCACATATAAAGTATGAATATAATGAAGGATAATATATATATATATATTATGATATTATTATACTTATTTAATTATAATATAATATATAACATTTTACTTTTCATTCCATATGGGGTACAATAATGCCGCTCGTGTGTACAAAAAACTACCGCCTTATAAAGCGATGTGATTTATTTTTCAATTATGATTTATATGGAAGGAAGTAAGGATAAAATATAATTAATATATGTGATATTTATGATCTAAAAATACTTCCTGAAATATAATATAACATATAAATTTTATTATATGATATATTGGAAAATAATAAATTCCCTTATGCATATGTATGGACTACCACCTCAACATAGCAATTTGAAATGTTGTTCATTTAATATTTTCATAGTTGGTAATAAAGATGAATTTTATTTATATAAGTTATATATATAAAATAATAATGATTATATATAGGTTGAATAAAATTTATTTTCCCTTCCATTCATCCATCATAAAAAAATAGAAATAACATTCAAGCATATGAACATCATACCCTCTCTGTGAAGGGTGTCATCTATTTTCTATCTCTAACTATTATATATAAATATATGTAATTATATAATGAATATATATATCAAATTTATATCATATATTAAATTCTATATATTATCTAACTATGATTCAAATAAAAGGACAAAAATTATGAAACCTAAACATACAAGAAAAGTGAAGTAATTATCACCTGAATTAATGATTTGAACAAAGAATTTCTAATAAATGAGTGATAAGATACTATAAGTAAATAATTATGGTATAAGATATATTATTATTGTTCTTTATTTTATGTGTATTAATCCTATATTTATCAAAAATTATATTCATACATATATGAAGTAAGTCTCACATGTGGTAAGGATCTCACTTTTACTTTTGTGACAAGTAAACCATAATTCACCACTAATTCCATTGGGTGTTTTATATAACTTCCCTTTAAATATGTTATATCATGAATCTATTTCAATTAATCGATTTTAAATTTAAATTTTATATTGTTTTTTCTTGGGGATTACTATTTATTGGTTACCAAAGTGGTAAGGTTTTATTTCACAATCTCATCATTATTTGCGATTATTTTTTATTAAGTTTCCCATAGAATAATTACTTGATATTTATATATTAAAATAGACCTATTTTATTATATAATAGTTATTAATGAAAATTTTCAATTAATATTAAAAAATTTCACACTTTGATACATAAAATTATTAAGATAATGTTTTAAGAAAATCTAACATTATTTCTCTCCTCAGTCGAAAATCATTTTTTATAAAAATCCATTTTTCAAAAAACTTTTTTCAAAAAATGTTTTTATACTTTTAAATTTTATTTATTAAATACATTTTTTGACATTTTTACTATTTAAAAAATGTTTTAAAATGAATCTTTTTGTTTCTTCAAAACAATCCATGTTCGGATTTTACCAAAAATGTGAAATGAATGTTTTTTATAATGTGTATAGCATTAATTAAATTTTCGATTATCTTGTATACTCAATGTTTTGATGATTATTTTACATGTTTCCAGTTATTATTTTAATAGAAAATTATTTTCAAATTTATTTTTGAAATTTTAGTTTTAAAAATATTTTTAAATTGAAAAGGTTATTTTCCTCAAAAATATTTTTAATGGAATTTTTAGGGTATTTATATTTATCAAAAAAATAAACCATTTACTGTACTTAATATAAAATGTTGCTACATTGTATTTATACCATCATTATTATTTCTCTAGATGGATTATGATCACCTTCACTTTAGATAAACAATTTTATTATAATTCCACAGATTACTCTGGATGATTTATGATTATGATTAATTATTAAGTTGAGTATTAAATGTTTTTATGTTAGTTTTAAATATGAATATTTATTTTGATTATATTTTACCCATTTCATATGAGGAATGAATTAGACATATTATTTTATGGGTGGGGTCTGTAATTACATATCCCTTAGATGCATCAGTAAACCCTATGAGACATTATCCTACGTACTTGGCTAAGGACTTACCCATTTTTGTAAGATTCATTGGAATTATCAAACAATGGTAAGAATAAATTAAGTTATTCCTTGAAGGTATGTTTAAGATATAATGAATTATTCATTTCATCATTATGAATTCATTCCATGATATTCCATGTGATTATTTAATTAGTTATAATATACATGGTTATGTTTCAAGATCATGTAGTCATTTATATGGAATTATATAATCAACAATTTTTTCTACCATATTATGATAAAGATATGGATTAAATTGAATTTTTTTAGTTAATTTCCTTTACATATTGATTATACCTTATTTATTCATAGCTTCCATTTTGCGCATACCTATACTAATCATATGATCTCACCTCTTTCTTTTATTTAATTTTCCCAAGGATAACTAGAAGTTTCTTATGATTGATATGGAGGGATACACTAAGAGTAATAATAGAAATATAAAATAAATTATTTTGGGTTTCTTAAAATAAAATTTGAATTTTAAGTATGTGTCTATTTTACCAATACTAATAAAAATCCACTCATTTGGGATGTAATTGATTGTATTTAGTGGAAATTTAATAAATTAACCATTGGATCTAGAATAATGGGTTCTAGGTTTCTACCATTGGTTTGAAAGAATGTTTAGTAGAAACTATGGGAACCAGATTGAGGAAAACTGATATTAGGAAACATAACCTTGTGATATAATTTGTGGATAATTATAAGAGAACATTATAATGTTTTTATAAGGAAAATATTGTGTGGATTTTACTATTACAACATCTATTTATGGATACAATAAGTGCACATGGTTATAGAATAGATATACTTAGGGATAATAACTCTAAAAAGGGAACATCAATCTTGAGATGATCTTTATAGGATGCATGATAATGGCCCTTACCATGAACCTAGTTTGACACTACTAAATAATATTATTATGATATATTACATATTATTTACAAATCATTATGAAGGATTAGAAAATATAGATATATCCAAAGAAACCATGTTTATGTTTATGATATTATCTATGCATAAATTTGTAAATTTATTATAAGTGTCTCACAAGTTTTGGGATTATACATTATGTTTCATAATGTTATGATATAATATAGTTAATTTCATTGGTTAAAATTAGTTCCCAATAGAATGGATGACAACCATATCAATGAAAATACTCCATGTATGGATTTCCCTCCTGGTTAAGATAACAAACCAAGAGATGGAGTGGTAGCTAGAAATGATCATATTATATCCTTATTGGGAAATAGGATTCAGGTTATGAGTAATAACCTTTCTAGTATATATTAGCCTACTAATCCCTTACATGGTGTAACAACATTATAACACATCATGTGTTAGAAACCCTTGTCATTCAATGGTAAAAAAATATATTTTTATCTGAGCATGGGAAAAGTTTGATAGAGAAGATATTTCTTTCTCTAGGAAGTAGTGAAAGGGAAAAAGTCATAATTGTAGTTTATATTATTTTAAAATATCTAGATAAATGGTGGTTATTGATTCAAAATTATTAGGTTGAAGATGAAATAGATAACATGGAATGAAAGTATTTTAATGTACTCTTCTAGGAAAATTATTTTTCTCATGAGAAACGTGTATACATGTAAAACAAATTATTGTGTATAAGGAAAAAAGAAGAATAAATTTTTACTATGTTTGATCCCAACATTAAAATTTTACCAAGGAATTATATTATTTATACACATAATCCAAATATAAAAATTTTCCATTTCATTGATTGGGTAAAACCAATAATTAAAAGGGAACTAATCTCCCTAATTTTCTCATCATATAAGGACCTTGTATCAGGTGCTATTAAGACAGAAAAACAATTCACTATGTATTATGGTTTGGAAGTGAAGTAAGAGAATAAATTTCAGAAGAGAAAACAAAATAGATAAATGGAAGAATGTAAAGAAATATTATTCCCCATGTGATACTTTTGGAAAGAATAACCTTGGTACATAAATAAAAATAAAATTAGTTTCCTTCTTGTGTGGGGAAGAAGGATAACATACTTATTAATTAAAGGGTAATGGACAACCCCTTAATTTATAGTTATTTACATTTAATTATATGTGGTTATATTAAAACTAATTCCCCAAGATTCAAGGGAATATACCTCAAAACAGATATGGGATCAAAGTCGTGATTATGATATTAATATAGATGAAGTGAAATGATTGATTTGATTTTTTATTTGGAGCTAAGAAATATGTTTCAAAATTGTTTTATTGATGATATTATCATTTTAAAAATCATGTATCAAATATATATTTTAATTTAGAATAATTTCACAATTAATTGAAAGAATGTGTTAAATGGTACCAAGAAAAGTGATTTATTAGAAAGATTATCTTCTTGAAAAACAACTCATTAAGATATGATAGCCCTTAATATGTAATCTATGTGGAGATAATAAGGGAAATGATATATTTATGGGATAGTATTATTGAACATGTAATTTTTATTTCTTTTATTATTTATTTTATATTTCTATAGTTTACTACATGTTTGGATCTATGGAATATATTCAATAACCTGCGATTTTATTTTTTGGAATCATCTTTGTTTTCATTAAGGTTTTATGGTGACCAAGGTATTCACATATTAGTAGTGTGATGTTAAAGGAAACATTAT
This sequence comes from Viscum album, assembly GCA_963277665.1. Taxonomy (NCBI): domain Eukaryota; kingdom Viridiplantae; phylum Streptophyta; class Magnoliopsida; order Santalales; family Viscaceae; genus Viscum; species Viscum album. Next base: position 1,359,587,939 of record OY728141.1, on the reverse strand, counting down.
TTTTTATAGGGAATATAATGATGATTTAGTAACCTTCCTTCAAAATATATGTACATTTAATTTAGAGTGATATATTTTATATTATTCATAGTTTTATTATATATTGATTGTATTAAGTTGAAATTTATCTGTTTTTGGGTAACCTTTGATAACCATTTTGTATTTAATGATTATTTTAGGAATATATTATAACTATTTTATGGATATTACAATCCGTTAATAGTAAATTTTAGTTCTTCATTCCTAAAAATTTCACTTTTGGATATTCATTTTATGGAGCAAGCGATGATGTTGAAATTGATCAAAGAACAACCAAATAATGATATTGTGTTTATAAAATAAAAATATATCAAGTATATTTCCTTATATTCTCAAAGAGTAAAAAAATTTATCAAATCTTATGAAAGGGATGATGAAAAAATTATTACCCTAATACCTTAATTTTTTATAAACAGATTTTCTTTTCACACATTTCTGATTTATGGTTTTATAGATGTTAACCTTATCTAGATCACCCACATTCACAAGATCAATGATATAAAAAATATCTCTAATTTTTTTATGATTATCTTCCATTTCTATAACTTCACTTCCCACCTATCTTCTTCTATTGGGAAACCTAGTTATGTAATTATACTAGATGATATTTATACTTCCATTTCACTCTTATTAAGAGGATTTTTTATTAAATATTATAAAAATATGGTATTTCATGAATGGTATTTTTTATTTTCAATACCTTTATTACCTTGAGCATGATTACATTTCATGGACACAATTTATTTAAGGTGGTAGAATGTAACACCTTGAGATTTTAAAGAGGAAAATCAGATTTTATAGTATATATGACATGCAACACAAATATTAGAAGATAATTTGATACCCCATAAAAGTATGATTTATATTTTTTTAGTAAATTAAAAATCTTTTTTAATTTGTAGTGTATGCAATATCGGGTAGTGATAAAACATGATACTCTATTAAAATATTCGTATTTAAACATGAACATTATAACCTAACTGTTCAGTTTGAAGGTATTAATAGTACTAAATAAATTATGAAATTTTTATGGTTTAAAAATGTGTAAAATAATTTCAATGGTTATCTATTTATCATTAATAAAATACTATTTTAATGAAAAAGAAATGTCTTCTACAAAACGGCATTATTTCTAAATGATGGTCTAGTCACGCTTCTCTCACATCATTTAAAATTACTTTTTACCACTATTCAAAAACTAATTTGAGAAGATAGAATGAAATTTTTAAACCTACATGTCAAAATTCTATTTCGATGAGTTTCGAGAATTTTATGAATATATATAAATTTTCCAGTAAGATTGAGAAATATTGGGTTTTTATAATAATTGGCCTTTTATTCAATTTAGTTACAATATAATTTTTTTAAACTAGTTATAAAGTAAAAATATTTCAATTATATTAAAATTTATCTAATTTATATAATTTTATTCAATTTAATATCTAACATTCATATTAAAATATTCTATAGTTATATAAATTTTCTCTTTGGAAACACACTTTTTAGACCCATCTAGGGTATAATTTAGAATGGGATTCTAATACATATCTGAATTGAATAAGGAAAAATGGATTTCATATTTTTAATCCTAATAATTTATAATATATAATATGGTAAACATAAGTTTTTACCATTATTAATTGTAAACATTATAGAAATAAATTACCATAATTAAGGTAAACAGGGTTTTACCGGGGTTAAACTAAAAAGATAAGTGTTAAAGTGAACTAAAAACATTTCCAATACCCATTTTATGAAAATATATAAAACCTATAATCTATATGGTTTAACAATAAATTTTATTGGAGATTTTTTACATGAAAAAAACATGGGTGTAATTAATTCATTTTAAAAATACTAAGTGTGTCCTCTCCCCCACTTATAAAAGGTCACCCACACACCTCCCCAATTTACACCACCAAATAAATTAATTTAATTAAATACCAACCCAAATAACTTCATTAATCTCTTTAAAAAAATATTATATCTCTTAGTTTTATCATAAACCCATCCTAGAAATTATTTTGGTGCAAAACCAAAAGATGTTCCCTGAAGAAGAGGAAATGTTTTCGAACGATTGTTTTCATTTTTTTCTCCTTGAACGTCCATAAAATCATATTTAGTAGTGATTATATTATAACAACAATATATCACATACAATAATATGTTTTTATGTTAATTTAATAACTTATATCCATCCCATAATCTATCAAATGGAAAACAAAACTATAGAGTATGTGTAATGTAGACTACCACCTCGCGAACCGATTTAATTCATTTTCCATCACCGCATTTCAAGAATTTTATATAACGATCGATTTAAAAAATTAATATAATATATATGATATTATTATACTTATTTAATTTTTATATCACATATTCCTTCTTAACTTCTATTTTGTGAGGGATGTGATAACTTCACTGGTGTGTGAAGAGGATTACCTCCTCATGAAGTAGTGTGATTTGTTTTTCACATACACTTTACATTGAAGGTATTAAAGATAATAGTTAATTAATATATGAATTATTTATGATATAAACACACGTATATAAGTATAATATCACATCTAAATTCTTACCTTCAACCCATTAGAAAACAAAATTTCGCTCGTGTGTACATGCGTACTATCACCTACCCGTAGCAATGAGAAATGTTTTTCATTTTATTCTAAAATGGGTGGTAATAAGGATGTATTTTATTAATATAAATGATATATATATAATAATATTAATTCTATAAATCTTAAATAATATTTATTTTTTCCTTTTGTAGATATATTTAGAAAAACGGAAACAACATTAACTGTAGACACCCGAATCCTGACGTACATGGACATTACATTACTTTTGCGGAATACTTAGTACATAACAAAAACACACACACAAGGATCGTAATAGTTTAGTGTCTTTGGAAACTCGAAACGTAATCTTCTAATCGTGGTGAAATATCTTCAATATCTCCCATAAAGATCTTCCCTTTTTTTACCTAAAACCTTTCTTTATATCCTGGGGAAAAGAAAACATAAAAGGGTGAGCTCAAATGCTCAGTAAGGGTAAACAAAAGAAAAATCAATCACATCATATTCATAAGAACATAACTTTTGGAAATCTTAACATGCAAAAGAGAGCATAATTTCATAACATGGGATAAATCATAGTAGTGAAATGAAATCCCAATAAGCATAACTTAAAACATGAAACTTTGTGGCATACACACATATTCATAGAGAATCATTTCTTGTTAGTCATGACTCATTGCCAAGACTATCTTAGTGGACAAAGTCCATTTATGAATCGAGTCACCCTCGTTTCAGTCCTGTTTCACTGAACCGGTATAACCTACCATTCCAGCCATGTCTATCTCATGAGATATAAAATATTTACCCAATGCATTGGAGGGAGATATAGGTCCCACCCATCTTATAATGAATCCTTTCTTATGTGTTCCACATAATCATAAATCATACATCATCGCATAACACATATAACAAAAATAGGATTCTTGAAACATCATGACATCATAAAACAAATCATATAAGGTAAATGACTTCATGAAAATAATTCCCTCAAAACATAATCAAATCAATGTAATAATAGGTATAAAAACAGAACCCTATATTATCTTAGATGGAAAATAATTTTGATAAAACATTTGAACTCCATTCTTGAGGAAAATATCCTTTCTACTTCAAAAAAACACTTTTCTTTTCTTAACATGTCATGCAATTATAAACTAAAATAAGTTGATTAAAAATAAACTTGAATACTTGTAAAGGAAGCTTCTTGAAAATAATGTTTTAAGAATCCATTCATGCCGTATAAGTTAAAAAAACATTCTTCGTACTTTTGTCGGAAAAGTCAAAAAGTACCTCGTACGAAAAACGACAAAAGATTCCTTTCATAACTTTTACAAAAAACTCATCGAAGGGTAAAATTGGACATAAACTATTGTAGAAGGATGGAAATAATATTATATATTGTGGGAACATGGATGTGGATGATAAAATACACCCCAGTAATTACCGAAGTAAAAACAATCTCGGATAAAAGTGAGATTGTGATATTTCCCTTACCTTAGGTCCGATTTGCTTTGTACGTGTCTGAAGCTCCTGTATAATGGTTAAAATAATGTTATTCACTTATTCCAGAATCATAAATATTGATATGATATCATATATGGTCATATTCTTAGCTTCTTGTTAGTAATATTTCATTGTTACTTGTTACTCGGGTCTTTATTGCCTTTTGTTCTTAAGCGTGTTTTGCAGAATAAATTCTTATTCTTATTTTAAGGTTATAGATACCTTATATCCAGAATGGTATTAGTGTAACATATATCATATTTATTCATTCAATTCATTTATATAATTACTATGTAATGATGATCATGTAGAACGAGTCGCATCACATCGTGGAGACGGTATTCCGTACGTACGCACGAGTGATGATATCGTTCCTATGATCATGGAATTGTATTGGAGTATATATATATTATTTGAGTATCAATATTACTTTATAATAATCATAAATAGTTACTCATTACACCATTATACCCATCCTTGTAAGGTGGTGGTGGAAAATAGATTACACCACGGCGTGGAGACGGTATTCTGTACGTACGCACGCGCGGTGATTTCATTTTTCCGTAGGATGGATAGAAGGTGAATTAGGGTTGTTTCATATTTATAATAACATATCAGTATGTAATTAATACTGATGTTATTACTTTATCATGAAACAACTAAAGAAGAAGAAGTTGAAGAAGAAAGAAATTGAAAAGATCGATAATGGATATTACCTCTTCTTTGGAACGCCTCTTTGAATCCTCCAGTTAGGGAACTAAGATTGGTCTTTTAAGAAGACCAGGACCTATAGGATTATTCTAGGGAAGTGTAGAGGAGAAAATGGCAGGGGTTGCCGAGCTTCAGTGCTCAAATTGGTGTGAGGAGGAGGGGGAGGAGGTGCCCTTTAATAAGGGAGGAGAGGGGCATCTTAGGAAAATCTCAAAATATTATTTTATATTAAGGTCAAATTCGGTTTATAATGGTTCCAAATAGTCTTATTTCGAAGATAAAGTGGGTATGGGTCGAAATAATCTCATCCAATAGGATTTATACAAGTTTAGGTTATTATTTTAACCTTATCAATTAGATTTAACTCTAAGTTAAATAATTTAACTTTTACTGTGTCTTTTTGTTTTCTTACACTATATGGTTAATAAACTTACTATATGAAGCCAAAATAACCCCAATTTGTTTATTATTAATATATCTATCCTTATCTAAGTCATTTGGCCGAACCATAGATTTTTAGGAATAAAATAACAATTAATAATATAATATTTTATTTAAAAACTATTTTGTGTCAATTTTGACACTATTTGATATATGATTTTTGTGAAAGTCATAATAGAATTATATGTTCGAACCAAGTTGATTAAATAAATACTAATATATCATAGTAACATATAAAATTATTTTAATTCATAAAAAGTCCTAAATTACATTTATTTTGGTATTTATAATATCAATTATGTCAATATTTCATTAATAAGATAATTACTGCATCATCTTTCTGTCATAAATAAATTAAATTATTTGATATCTAAAAATTACAAATAAAATACCATCATGTAGGAAATCTTTTTATCTTTCTAATTAATATTTACAATCGAAATTATCTTATGTAAAACTTTATATTAAAAATGTTTTAGTAAATATTCTTTGATTTTAACTCTTTTAACTCTTCTTTAAATTAAATAATAATAAATGACCTAATCTAATCCAAGTGGGTCTAAATGATAATATTTTACACTTAAGGTTGTTTTTGGTCGAGATACACTTGTCCAATAGAATTAGGACATGTGTTAGGGTAATATTAATATTATTCTTACCCTTAATTACCCTATTTACTTTTAACCGTGGTAAATAAAAGTAAAAAGTTACTATTCACCAAAAATTATTTTCATCTCATTGAACCACATTTTACTTACTGACATCAACCGTGTCTCTCGGATTTTTGAAATTCCATTCACAGAAGCGGTAAAATTAAGTTTTATGAAAAATTCAGTTTTTTTACTACCACTTAGTAGTTTCACTATTCATCAAAAATTGATGTTTTTCAGAACAATGCCAAAATTTCATCCTAAGCTATATTTCATATTCTGAATTCAAAAATGAAGTCTATTTTACCAAATTCATAACATAGAAGTTGCATTAATTAATTTTATAATTAAATCCCGCTGTTAAAACAAATAGCGTGTTTTTAAGAAACAATATCTATCAAAAGTTTGACACTTGTTTATGTCTGGTTTAAATGTGAAATTACATCCAATGACCAACATTGTATTAAATTGTAAAAATATATTCTAAATATACTTTAAAACTACTCAAATTAATAATTTATCACTATTAATTATTTTGATTAAAAAATTTGTTTTTAATTATAATTTAGTAATTTTCACTATTCATCAGAATATGAAAGTTATCCGAAAAGTACCAAAATTTCACCTTAGGCTAAATTCGATACTCCGAATCCAAAAAATGAAGTCCATTTTGAGAGCTAAAATTTCTAAAATTTAAAAAGTGGTTATTACTATTCATAACGGCTAGTTTTAATAATATTTTAATAGTATATCGTTGTTTCGTGAAACTCAGTATTGCGTACTACACACGCTATCGAGGAAGGTTGCGATTGCGTGTAATGCAAGGCAAGTCAAATATGCGTGTTGTGCAAGCTCCTTTTGGTGTAGCGTACAACACAAGACATTAATAAAATTAAAAAATATTTTTCATAAAATTTTGGGGTGTTACATTATACCCCCCTTAAAATGAATTTCTCCCTCGAAATTCGTCGGGGTTATAAATGGTTTACTATTCGAAAGTTTCTTTAATAGGAACCCACATCGTGAAAAGGAATACCAAAACCAATCTTTAAAAATAAAAGTATGAAATGTAATGGTTACCCAAATAAACTAATCACTGGGTTTCCACATAGGTGAAAATATGGATATGGAAGAGAAATCTAACCATCTTGTTCTGATGGAGAGTGGTAGAGAACATGGCTATGGAAAAGCCAGTAATCACAAATCCATAAATTTTTGACGATCTAAGGTACCATCTGATTCATCAGGTATAAGATCACTAGGACAACATTTTTGGTTTTCAAGATCATTTCCCTAAAGTTGAAAATTTGAATTAGAATAAATACTTACTTTATTTTGGTACAATCTCACTGTTGTTCGTGCCTTGAACAATTTCCACTTCATCTCTTAAATACATGAAGTTGAATTTGTTATTCGTGAAGTGTTAGCAGATCATGTGATAGAATGACAGGTCATTCCATCTGTCTCAAACAAAAGGTTAGAAAAAATTATATACATAAGTCGATCTATAGTGAGATTAATCATATATGGTTCCTAAAATGGACTTATACATCATATATCATACATATTATTATAATAAAACTAGTTTCTACTAAACAGGTACTTCCTGTAGGCCAGTGGTAGGCGATAAAGGCCAGTCGCACTTCGGTTGTGGGTTCGATTTCCACAGCCTTGTCCGACGCGATGGGCTGCCGCCCGTCCTGCAGGTTGTCCTTTTTCTAAAACTATATTACTATAACATACCATCAATAATATCGAAAAAACTTCTATACTTAAACAATACTAACTTATGTCCAACATAATCCATTCTAATCTTTAGGCTTATCCATAACATAGTGAAAACGATTACCATAGATTTAATACCATCGTTGATCCCCATATATCATAAGATATGTTTTGTTGGTCACATTCCAAACATTCAATGTCCTTAATCATGTACTCTCTTGAATACCCATTGAACCTTAGTGAAAACATGAATGCTGTCAAAAGTTAACTCTTACCACATACCAAAATCCAAAAATTCTATATACTCAAACCATGATATAACCTTCTCCTTATATCAGTCATGAGCTCATGAATACTATCAAACATTTAATTTTCTCCTTATCCCTTCATTATGCGCATATCATCTTCATTCCAAAAATATCTGAATAACCTTTCATGGATACTGGTAGTATTAATCACACACTTTCAAAACTCAAGGAAAGGCAACAATGTAACAATCCTTAGATGTCTCTTTATTCCTTAGTACCATGAGATTCTTTATACAATATTACACTTGATAAACATGTAATAATCCCACTACCTTCTTAAACCATTGACCGAGCTTCAACAATTATTTCATCCCACATATCATTTGTAGTCTCTTCATCATCATCAACATAAATACTACCCATACGGTCGTACTGATTCTCTTCATGAGACTTTCCCTTAGGGCATTGGTTTTCATAATGCCCGTACATTCCACATTTAAAACATTTAACCATTGTTGATGTCGTAGCAATACCATTATCCTCATCCATGGTGTTAACTGAACCTTTTCCTTTTCACTTATTAGATTTGTGTCCTTCTTTTCCAAACCCAAAACATCTTCCAGTTCCTTTGAAACATTCTCCTTGATGCCTCTTCCCACATGATTTACATAGGGGAAATTGAACTTTCTTTCCTCTATGATCATCATGAAACTCCATCTTTCTCTTATTAGCCGAGTCAGGAAACTTACCAAATTTTACTTTATTGATCATATTATGAGATTGCTGATTCGGCATAATAATGATGTTTGGACCTCCAAATCCCATTTCATTTGGTTTCTCATGAATAATATCATTCCATTGTCCATCATATCCTCCATTATCGTGAATCATCTTGTTTCCAGCCATTTTTTTAAAACCCAAAAAGAATAGTGTGAGAGGCAAAAATCATAATAAAAGGGGGAGTAACTTCAATATCTAACTTCTTTGGTTTAATCTAATATCGTTACCATAGTTCTAGGACTATATCCTATACGTATACTTATCCTTAGGGACATCCCTAGACATACCTTAGAAATATCTCTAGGGATCTCACTAACATTTTCGCGTCCTAGTTTCCAAAGGTTGACTAAACATTTCCTCTGATACCAACTGTAGAGACCCGAATCCTGACGTACATGGACATTACATTACTTTTGCGGAATACTTAGTACATAACAAAAACACACACACAAGGATCGTAATAGTTTAGTGTCTTTGAAAACTCGGAACGTAATCTTCTAATCGTGGTGAAAGATCTTCAATATATCCCATAAAGATCTTCCCTTTTTTTACCTAAAACCTTTCTTTATATCCTGGGGAAAAGAAAACATAAAAGGGTGAGCTCAAATGCTCAGTAAGGGTAAACAAAAGAAAAATCAATCACATCATATTCATAATAACATAACTTTTGGAAATCTTAACCTGCAAAAGAGAGCATAATTTCATAACATGGGATAAATCATATTAGTGAAATGAAATCCCAATAAGCATAACTTAAAACATGAAACTTTGTGTCATAGACACATATTCATAGAGAATCATTTCTTGTTAGTCATGACTCATTGCCAAGACTATCTTAGTGGACAAAGTCCATTTCTGAATCGAGTCACCCTCGTTTCAGTCCTGTTTCACTAAACCGGTATAACCTACCATTACAGCCATGTCTATCTCATGAGATATAAAATCTTTACCCAATGCATTGGAGGGAGATATAGGTCCCACCCATCTTATAATGAATCCTTTCTTATGTGTGCCACATAATCATAAATCATACATCATCGCATAACACATATAACAAAAATAGGATTCTTGAAACATCATGACATCATAAAAAAATCATATAAGGTAAATGAATTCATGAAAATAATTCCCTAAAAACATAATCAAATCAATGTAATAATAGGTATAAAAACAGAGCCCTATATTATCTTAGATGGATAATAATTTTGATAAAACATTTGAACTCCATTCTTGAGGAAAATATCCTTTCTACTTCAAAAAAACACTTTTCTTTTCTTAACATGTCATACAATTATAAACTAAAAGAAGTTGATTAAAAATAAACTTGAATACTTGTAAAGTAAGCTTCTTGGAAATAATGTTTTAAGAATCTATTCATGCCATATAAGTTAAAAAAACATTCTTTGTACTTTTGTCGGAAAAGTCAAAAAGTACCTCGTACAAAAAACGACAAAATATTCCTTTCATAACTTTTACAAAAAACTCATCGAAGGGTAAAATTGGACATAAACTATTGTAGAAGGATGGAAATAATATTATATATTGTGGGAACATGGATGTGGATGATAAAATACACCCCAGTAATTACCGAAGTAAAAACAATCTCGGATAAAAGTGAGATTGTGATATTTCCCTTACCTTAGGTCTGATTTTCTTTGTACATGTCCGAAGCTCCTGTATAATGGTTAAAATAATGTTATTGACTTATTACAGAATCATAAATATTGATATGATATCATATATGGTCATATTCTTAGCTTCTTGTTAGTAATATTTCATTGTTACTTGTTACTCGGGTCTTTATTGCCTTTTGTTCTTATGCGTGTTTTGCAGAATAAATTCTTATTCTTATTTTAAGGTTATAGATACCTTATATCCAGAATGGTATTAGTGTAACATATATTATATTTATTTATTCAATTCATTTATATAATTACTATGTAATGATGATCATGTAGAACGAGTCGCATCACATCGTGGAGACGGTATTCCGTACGTACGCACGAGTGATGATATCGTTCCTATGATCGTGGAATTGTATTAGAGTATATATATATTATTTCAGTATCAATATTACTTTATAATAATCATAAATAGTTACTCATTACACCATTATACCCATCCTTTTAAGGTGGTGGTGGAAAATAGATTACACCACGGCGTGGAGACGGTATTCCGTACGTACGCACGCGCGGTGATTTCATTTTTCTGTAGGATGGATAGAAGGTGAATTAGGGTTGTTTCATATTTATAATAACATATCAGTATGTATGTAATACTGATGTTATTACTTTATCATGAAACAACTAAAGAAGAAGAAGTTGAAGAAGAAAGAAATTGAAAAGATCAGTAATGGATATTACCTCTTCTTTGGAACGCCTCTTTGAATCCTCCACTTAGGGAACTAAGATTGGTCTTTGAAGAAGACCAGGACCTCTAGGATTATTCTAGGGAAGTGGAGAGGAGAAAATGGCAGGGGTTTTCCGAGCTTGAGTGCTCAAATTGGTGTGAGGAGGAGGGGGAGGAGGTGCCCTTTAATAAGGGAGGAGAGAGGCATCTTAGGAAAATCTCAAAATATTATTTTATATTAAGGTCAAATTAGGTTTATAATGGTTCCAAATGGTCTTATTTCGAAGATAAAGTGGGTATGGGTCGTAATCCTCTCATCCAATAGTATTTAGACAAGTTTAGGTTATTATTTTAACCTTATCAATTAGATTTAACTCTAAGTTAAATAATTTAACTTTTACCGTGTCTTTTTGTTTTCTTACACTATATGGTTAATAAACTTACTATATGAAGCCAAAAGAACCCAAATTTGTTTATTATTAATATATCTATCCTTATATAAGTCATTTGGCCGAACCTTATATTTTTAGGAATAAAATAACAATTAATAATATAATATTTGATTTAAAAACTATTTTGTGTCAATTTTGACACTATTTGATATATGATTTTTGTGAAAGTCATAACAGAATTATATGTTCAAACCAATTTGATTAAATAAATACTAATATATCATAGTAACCTAGAAAATTATTTTAATTCATAAAAAGTCTTAAATTACATTTATTTTGGTATTTATAATATCAATTATGTCAATATTTCATTAATAAGATAATTACTGCATCATCTTTCTGTCATAAATAAATTAGATTATTTGATGTCTAAAAATTACAAATAAAATACCATAATGTAGGAAATCTTTTTATCTTTCTAATGAATATTTACAATCGAATTTATCTTATGTAAAACCCTATATTAAAAATGTTTTAGTAAATATACTTTGATTTTAACTCTTTTAACTCTTCTTTAAATTAAATAATAATAAATGTCCTAATCTAATCCAAGTGGGCCTAAATGATAATATTTTACAATTAAGGTTGTTTTTGGTCGAGATACACTTTTCCAATAGAATTAGGACATGTGTTAGGGTAATATTAATATTATTCTTACCCTTAATTACCCTATTTACTTTTAACCGTGGTAAATAAAAGTAAAAAGTTACTATTCACCAAAAATTATTTTCATCTCATTGAACCACATTTTACTTACTGACATCAACCGTGTCTCTAGGATTTTTGAAATTACATTCACAGAAGCGGTAAAATTATGTTTTATGAAAAATTCAGTTTTTTAACTACCACTTAATAGTTTCACTATTCATCAAAAATTGATGTTTTTCAGAACAATGCCAAAATTTCATCCTAAGCTATATTTCATATTCCGAATTCAAAAATGAAGTCTATTTTACCAAATTCATAACATAGAAGTTGCATTAATTAATTTTATAATTAAATCCCGCTGTTAAAACAAATAGCATGTTTTTAAGAAACAATATCTATCAAAAGTTTGACACTTGTTTATGTCTGGTTTAAATGTGAAATTACATCCAATGACCAACATTGTATTAAATTGTAAAAATATATTCTAAATATACTTTAAAACCACTCAAATTAATAATTTATCACTATTAATTATTTTGATTAAAAAAGTTGTTTTTAATTATAATTTAGTAATTTTCACTATTCATCAGAATATGAAAGTTATCCGAAAAGTACCAAAATTTCACCTTAGGCTAAATTCGATACTCCGAATCCAAAAAATGAAGTCCATTTTGAGAGCTAAAATTTCTAAAATTTAAAAAGTGGTTATTACTATTCATAACGGCTAGTTTTAATAATATTTTAATAGCATATCGTTGTTTCGTGAAACTCAGTATTGCGTACTACACACGCTATCAAAGAAGGTTTCTATTGCGTGTAATGCAAGGCAAGTCAAAGATGCGTGTTGTGCAAGCTCCTTTTGGTGTAGCTTACAACACAAGACATTAATAAAATTAAAAAATATTTTTCATAAAATTTCGGGGTGTTACATTAACGCATACGTATGACCTACTATCTCTATGAAAAATGTAATACATTATATATATATATATTATAAAATATTATAAATTAAGATATAATTAATATATATAGTTCTCTATAACTTTTAAAATTAATTAAATTGTTAAATTATGATCAAATTAAAAGGACCAAAATTACAGAACCAAAACATACATGAAAAATGAAGTAGTTATCACCAAAAATAGTAATTCTAACAAATAATTTATAATAAATGAGTAATTAAAGACAATATGTAAATAATACTTGGTATGTGGTATGTGATTATGGTTTTCTAATGGAATTCTAATAAAACTATTTTTTCATATAGGAGGTTTGGACACATTCTAAGGAAGTTAATCAAGTGGTAAGTGTTTCTCCTCTCACTTTTATTTCTTTGATACATACTTTATATTCCCCACATACTCCATTGTGTGGTGTATATATTGACTATTTTGAATTTTTATATCATAAATATATTTATATTATTTATATTTAATTATTCATTTGATTTTATTTATTTCATTGGTCTTATGATTATAAATTTCCCAAAGTCGTAAGGGTTTATTTCACAATCTCTTCATTATTCAGGACTATTTTTATTTATGTATAATTTGGGGGAATTATATAATATTTATATATTTAAATAAATATATTTTCTTCTGTTGTGGTTATTAATTAACATTTTCAGTTACTTTTGAAATTTTTCCATAGTTTGGTACTTAAAATTATTGATAAAATGTTTTTAAGAAAATATAATGTTATTTCACTCTTCGGTCGAAAATCCTTATTCATAAAAATCCATGTTTTATAAAAATGTTCTCAAAAAATGTTTCATGTATTTTAAAAATTATTAGTTACAGAAATTTTAACTCATTTTGAATATTTAAAAAAGTTTTTATTAAAAATATTCAAGTAGTTTTAGAATCATGTCCCATTTTTATTTTTACAAAAAATGTTAAAGGAATATTTGTTTGAACATGTACAACATAAAACAAATTCCACCATCAAGACCAGATAATTATTTATAGATTATTTTATATATTTGAAAAGTTTATTTTCATTGAAAATATATTTTTAAAATAATCTGGGATATTTTAGTTTTAAAAATATTTTAAAAGTTAAAAGGTTATTTTACAAAGAAATATTTCTAATGATATTTTTATAGTATGCATATTCATCAATAATATAGACCTTTTATTGTAAATATGATAGAATGTGGTTATGTTGTATTGATATCATCATTATTATACATAATAACGGTTTATGATCAGTTTAAATGTAAGAGTGACGTTTTATTACCATTTACTATATTACTTTGTCTGGTTTATGATTATGTTTATTAATTGAATTAAGTATTAACATTTTATATGTTAGTTTTTCATTAAAAATATTTATTTTTATTATGTTTAATGACTTTAATATGAATAATTCATTGTGAAAATTAATTTATTTGTGGGGATGATAATTATATACTCATCAATTCATTGATATGACTCATGAAATAAATTAGCTTGGGTATTTTGATAATTCCATAACTAATTATGTAAGATTACTTGGAATTGGTACTTGATGGTGAAAATTATTGGCATTAGGCCATGATGGTTTATTTATGATGTTGACAGTTAAACATTCCATCATTATGAATGAAGTCATTGATATTCAATGTGATTATTTGATTAGATAGAATATATGGGGTTAATTTTTAATCTCATGTGATTATTTATATAGAATTATTATATCATCATTTATTCCTACTATATAATTATTAATATATTGATTAAATGGAGTGTGCTTAAATTGTTTACCTTTCTATATTCATTATTACTTACTTATTCATTTAATCTATTATATTAAAAGCATTACTAGGAATCTGAGATCACCCCTTTCATATGATTTATTTTCCCTAGGATTCCGGGATGTGATTTGTGACTGAAATTTAGAGATAATATAATGTTATCAATGGATGTCTCAAAAACTTATTTCTATATATTATGTTTTAAAATGTAATGTTAATTTCAAGTATGTATCTAGTTTACCAAAACTACTAAACTATTTTAAACCTTGGGATATAATTTTTTGTATCTAGTGACAATATAATATGGTAACCCCTAGCTTCAGGCTAATGGGGTCAGGTCTCTATATTATACTTTTCTCCCCCTCTATAAAATATGATATCTTCATATATGAGTACATTTAGACTACTTCCTCCATGAAATAGTGTTTTATTCTTTCATTTAAACCTTTAATATATCATTGTAAAAAAAATTGAAGGGATAAATATGATTTTTAAGAAAAAATTAATGATTTGGTAAGATAAATTTGATAACCTATTAAGAATAGTAGTAAAAGAAAACCCTTGTAAATTAAAACATCCCAAAATAGAGTACTAAGTGGAAATAATTATTTCATTATATTATATAATTACATTTTATAAGTTATATTCTTAATATAATTCTTTAAAATTATGATATATCACACTAATAGACACTAAATATGGTTCTTATGCTTCTAGTAAAAGGATATAACAACTAAACCACATCATAATCATTAATTAACATGTTATATTCTTGTTTGGGTTGGTTTAACCACTTAATTGAACAATGATATGAATATATATAATTGATGAATATGGGGATATAAATAATGAAAATATATGACATAAAAAAACTAAACTTTTCTTGTGATTTTTTTTCTTTAATGGAAAACTTAATATTAATCTCAGCAATTACGAAAACAATAATCATTCGCTAAAAATTGCCTTTAATATGATCATCAACAATTTCATCTTTAAGGATCATAATGAATAATCACATATATTGAAATTATAATATTATTAATGATTATAAATAAAAAAATATAGTACCTTTTTTATCTAGGAATTATTAGCATTTAGAAAACAAAGAAAAACAACACTACTAATAAAAAACTAGTTCAAAACAATCATGATTATTTACATCTGACATTGAAGATAAATAATAACTAGAAATTGTATACATATAGAGAATAATTTTAAATTAATAGTTAAAAATTTTATATTAATTAATCATTTTTAAAAAAAATATATATTAAGAGAATTATTATTTCCATATAATAGGTTATATCACATTGGACTAAGCGAGAATACAAAGTAATTCATTCCTTATTACAAATTTAATTTCTTAAGACATGTTTCTTATTTTCCCCATGATATCCTTATTATAGTATTTTTAATAACAAGGGAGTGTATTTAAAAATATTTATTTAATTAAATTTTTTTAATATATATATATTTTTACATTCTATAAATTTATTTCAAATCAAATGATGATAATTTTGAAAAGGGTTTTTATTAAAATGTTATTTAAACCATAAGGGTTTCAATTTATAATATTATTTTAAAATAAATTTATTTTATAAAAGATAATCCAACTCAATTTTTTTTAATAATTCTAAAAAACATCATAATTTTATTTGGATTTCTATAGTGTTTTACATGTAACCTATAAATTTCATTTTATTTTGACTCATATGATTCCATAAGTTTTTCATATAAGTGAAAGTGACCACTTTTCTTCTTCCATAACTAGAACCTACCTTTTCCTATTTTCATATTAATTAGTTTATTTTTTGTATTTCTATATCTATTCCTCAATAATTAATTATGGTTATTTTCTACTACCTGAACTTATTTTATAATATTTAATTTTTTTAATGTTTTCAACATGTGTTGATTTCATCAATATATGAAAATATTGTATTTAACATTTACATGTGAACACATCTTTTTGATTCCATTTCTTTTTTATTTTAATTTTTATGCATACATTTAATGGTTTTAAGGTAAGTCATTATTATTCAATATTTTTAAAATATATATTATTAAATTATTCCAAAATATCAATTATATTATGTATTTCAAAATTATTTTTTCTAAAACACCTAGTTTTTTTATCTTAAAATTAAACTTTTATATACATTATTCTTGATCTAGGTTATTTTTAAAATTTATCCATCCACCTTCTTTCCCTAAATTAATTGTTCAATTTTCTTCTTTTTGGGAAGAATGATTTATCACTAACTTTTTTTTCTAATCATCACCATTGTATGATCGTAATTTTTCTTCCAAATCCTTTCCTCTTTGATTAACTTATTTGTAAGCCCGTTTATTGGAGGGTTTTCATATAGATTTAATAAATTGATTTATTGGTAAAATTATTTACTTAATGACATACCCATTGTCTATAAAGTGTAAATATCATATACTTTAATATATTTATTAATGGGTATTTAACTAAAACATTAATGGATAACATTCGATACCCATTTATTTTCTATGGGTTAAGATGTTAATATTATGTATAGCATTATGAATGTATTTAAAAAAGGATATAAACCCCATTTTTTCAATAGTTTCTTTATGTTGTATTGAATAAAAAACATTTTTATTTCATGGTTTATTTTCAATGTGAGGAATAAACCCCATTTTTCTTTATATGGGTTCTTTATGATTTGATGAATGAAATATTTAATGTGTATCATTAAAGTATGGATGAATGATAGGTGGGTTTATTTATCACCATCCAATAAATTGGTTAAGGATTTATTTATTATTAGAAATGTATTTGTAAGTAAATTTTAGTTTATTATAAGCATGGTCACTAAAGGGGTGGCTCTTGAATGTAATGATTCCTTATGATATTGTTTATACCACAATTGAAATATATAAAAAATTTATTCCTATTCTCATGAATATGTTCTTATCTGATGGATCATTTTTATAAACTCATTCTTTTTAGTCATTTATTGTTTTGATGGTGTTTCAAACTGGTTTATAGTATTAGATATAATAAATTACAACTCTTCTCATTTGTTAAATAAATTACTAGTAACAAATAAAAACTATGTTGTTACTTATCTCTATCAAGGGAAATTTTTTATTGTTTTTAATCATTTAATCATATACATTTTTCTATTATAAATTACATAAAAAAATTTATCATGATCATAGGTCACATGTATTATTTTATGTGATTAAATTTTATTGTTTAAATTTGTTAATTCATTATGTTATTTATTATCTCATAAGGTGTATTATAATTTTTTTTAATATTTTCTTAATTTAATAATTAGTTAATTTTTATTCATTTAACTTGATCATTCTATATAGTTATTTTTAGATAAATTTTTGAAAAATGGTTATTCTATGTATATTTTCTATGCTTATTTAATATGTCTAAATTATTATTTACCTTTATAAAGCCTATAATAACATTCTGTTACCTTTATGTAAGTATTCATTACCTTTTCAAAAGTTGTGTTTTCTCTTACCTGAGATATACCATACCTTTATGGTACTATGTAATACCCTTATGTAGGGAGTATATTCTTCTATTTACGATTACATGGTGTTACAATTACCCTTATATAGCTAGTCAAAATTAATAGTTTCCTTTCCATAACTTATGATGTACCTTTCCACAACTATTCTAAATGCATTGGTACCATTATTAACTTTCCTATTACCCTTATTTAAGTGGGAATTACCATTACATTAGTAATTTCTAACTTTATGAGAGTTATATTTTCTCTTATGAAACTAGTGTTTACCCTTACATTAAAGTTATTACCATTTCTTAAGAGTTGAATTTTTTTCTTAACCCAACAAAAAATTACATTTACTTTAAGAAAATATATTACTACCTTTACATTTGTTGTAAAATATATTTTACCTTTATTTTAGATTCTATTTTAAATTTACAAAAGACCTAAAATTTCTGTATTACCCTTATGAAAACATCTATGACTACCTTTATGTGATCTATAAAAATCAGTTATCTTTTCCCAATATGTTTCAATTAAAGATTAACCTTATGTGAGTTAAGTAAATTTAAGTATAATTATTGTAACCATTAAACAAAATACATAGTACCTTTACATATCCCTTTTAAGAACCTTTTAATTCCCAGTCCATGTTTAAAATTTCTATTTTATTCATATCACTTGTAGTAGAAGTAGGTCCTCAATGTAATTACTTGGGTTGAAGTGAAAGGATTAAAATTTTTGAATTCATGAATAATATTCAAATTCTAGTAAATTAATGATTCCAACTTGTTTTTCTAACCACTGATTTAAATATGTTATTTAATAAATAGGAAACATTGCATGGATATGATATAGAGAATATATGTAGCCTATACGGATTTTTGTATAAATATATAACAATTGAATTATTAGAATAGTGTGATACCCAAGAAAGAGAAATTTGATAAATTTTTGTTGAAATATTATTCCACAACTGGTTTCACGAAACCTTTTATTGTTTTTCATCAATTCTAAAGGGGATGGTGTTCACATTTTCACACAAGATTCTTCTTAGAAATATTCGACAGTGTTTATTTATTTTTTTAGTTAAGATTATTTAATTAATTTTTTACTCACAATTATATAGACATAAAGAAGTAGGTATGATTATGTTCACCTAATCAGAAGAAGATCAAAAAGAATTTTTCTTTACCTGTAAAATATTGAGTGATAGGTTAGGGGTGTTACTTTTAAATACCTAGGTTTTTTACTTAATCCTAGAAAAAAAATTATATCTTGTATAATAGATAAATATTGAGTGTGCACCTGAAAAATATTCCTTATCTATTATTTTAGAAATTACTTGTCTTATCGCTAAGTTATAGGGGATTAAAGAGTACAGTGGGTTCACGTATGGTGAAATTAACTACTATAAATAACATGGTGTTGATTTTCATTAATTTTATTCCACTACCTAACTATTTTAGCACCACTACCACATTCATTTATTTTTTATAATACTTTGATAAATTTATAATTATGTTTTAAATCATAAAAGAACTATTTGAGACCGTCTAGTTTATATCGTTATAGAAATTTGGGAAAAATTGGAATTAGATATATTTAAATTGGATAGGTTATGTTCTATTTTTTATTTTTGTAATAAAACTATCATAAACGTAACAGTATAAGGAGATATCATTTGTTTTAAAATGAAAGTCATAACATTTAATTCAAACTTCCTCTTAGGACACCTCACTTCAATGAATGTGGTTATGTATATTGGGAGGATCATATGTAGGTTTTTTTAATGAATATTTTTATCAAATATTAAACTATTATGATTAAATAATATAAAATACCTCAAGTATATTGGGATATATTTACTAAAAATGTTGATGTCAAGTATTTACAAAATTATGAAATCCTGAATTTACTTTATTGTTCTTCAAGTCGAAATATTTATAGTAATTTTTTTAATGTAAAATTGATTATGATATTTGGAGAACTTTAGAAGTCACTCATATGGTTTTGAAAAGTTTCAGTTGACCAAGTAGGGTATACAAAGTGAAAAAATATCATGAATTCAGAAAGTATGATCATGATAAAGTTAGCGATATGTGTAACTACTTTATAAAGATAGTGAATGCAATGGTTTTTCTCGAGGATACTATAAATAATTAAGTAATTTATGAAATAATACATTGACAATTACCTAAAAGGTGTCACTTAAATAAGGTTGTAATTATGGAGAGATAAAATTTCTCTAAATTTACCATGGATTAATTAATTTTATCCCTTCTTCAATATGAGATATAATTGAAGAGAAATGAAAGTGATGTTTTTGAAATAAATAAATATATAGAATTAGAATCCAATACTCAAATTTACACTATCCATTAAAATATATACTCTTAGAAAAATAAGAAATAAAATTCACACACATAGGAAAATGAATTTATATATTGATGAAAATTAATCATGTTTTCAAGAAATGATCTAAAAGGGACTACCAAAAAATAAGATAAATATAATGAAATATAGCACTAATTTTTATGATATTTTTCTCAACTAAAATATTTTCAATGTAATGAAATAGGTATATCAAAGTTGATTTTCTATGAATGAAAAAAAACAAGAGACAATAATTAAAATAAGGAATTAATAAAATGATATCATACTAGATATATTTGTACTAGGGTTTCAATATCATGTAGATAATATTAAATTCAAAAATATACTACTAACTTGTGTTTGATGAATACTCATGATAAGAATGTATTT
This sequence comes from Viscum album, assembly GCA_963277665.1. Classification (NCBI taxonomy): domain Eukaryota; kingdom Viridiplantae; phylum Streptophyta; class Magnoliopsida; order Santalales; family Viscaceae; genus Viscum; species Viscum album. The sequence goes on along the minus strand of OY728141.1, from coordinate 1,359,566,811 downwards.
CTAAAATCGATTGTTAAAAAATTGGTTAGGATGAATTAATAGAATAAAACATGAGTACTGAAAGAGTTGTTTTGAATTTTTTAAGTTGTATGATACCTTTAAAATAGCATAAGAATATGAAAAATAAAAATAAAATTTTTATTAAATAGTGAAAGAGTTATAAAAAATACGTTGAGTGTTATAACTATAAAGAGATGTAAAATAATTAAATATAAAATGATAATTTAATAAATGATAATGATAAATCAAGGGATTTAATGTCTATAAATAATGAGGATCATCAAATAAAATTTTATCAAATAATTATGGAATTAACTAATATGGATAGTGTGTATAATAATATTATGATAGAGGGTACAAGATATAAAACTTCACAATCATGCCAAAGTAGAAAAAATTATATAGATCATGAAAACTCTAAAAATGAGAATTTAAAGCTTGAAAATAAATTCTATTACGTAGTATAAAATATTTCAACATTTTTGAAGCGGTAAGAGATGATTAAAAAATTATTTCCATGAATAAAACAAATAAAGACATATCTGGTTTTAGTTATAATAATGAGATTCCAAAAACATATAATGGTTTTTATGTTAAATTTTTTGAAGTAAAAAAAATAAAATTCCATATATTTTAACTATTTTAATGAAAATGTATTTTGAAAATGAGTGTTCTATTTTATATGAAAAATCATTGGGTTTTACTAAAAACTATATTTTCAAAATTTTTATCTTCTTGATTACCCTATACTAAATGTATTCATTTAATATGGGTACTAAATAATTTTTGTACTAATCCTATTAGACCTAATGTAGATTGGGTTTGAATAAAAATCTATTTTATTTGATTTTAAGAAAACATCCATACATATCTTAAGGAAATACAATACAAAAATAGTAGTTACTCTTACCACATAACTGGAGATGCATCAATATTTCTATCTTTAAATAAATTTGATGGAGGAGCAATCACTTTTAGAGACAATAGTAAGTGAAAGGTTAAATAGTTTTGAGAATTAGGTATTAATAAATATTTTATAATATGTGAAGTTATATATATATATATATAAGGATATAAATAGAATTTTTTTTATATCAAATTCTTATGATGATGGAATGAATGTCATGTTTGAATATAGTGGATTTATTTTTTATTGATTTTATTTATTTAATGAAAAATTTGAAAATAAATTTATACACTAAATTTTACTAATATTAAAATGAAAATTTTGATGTTTTTAAATTATATAGAAAAGGGTGATATTATCTATAACATGAGACTTCTACATGCTAAATTTCTTCTCCTACACAGATTAGAAAAACATGGATAGATTAATTATCATCCCATGATAGAGGATAGTGAATATTCATATTTGATTCTTATTTAAGAGGTATGAAACATAATGTAACATTTCTATATAGTAATAATTATATTACTTCTATACCATTTGAGTCATTACATCTTGATTTTATTGGATCTATAATATCTATTTGTTTATGTGATAAAGATTAAGTGTCTGTAATAGTTGATGAATATGGTAGGTTTTCTTGGATTTACTTAATGGTTTACAAGAATGAAAATTTGTTTCTAATTATTATATTTTTTAAATTAAATACAAATAAAAACTGGTATATGGTTATATCAATTAGAATTGATAATGATTTTGAGTTTTGAAATCATGATTTTGAAATGTTATATAAAGAAAATGGATATCCTAATAATTTTTCTTCTTATAGAACACCAAAAAAAATTGGGGTTTTAGAATGAAATAATAGTGTTTGGATATACATGTAAACCTATGTGGAATTATTTCAAATGTACTATTAAAATGAGGTTTATATGTTCTTAATGGGATAGTTAATTTTTTTAAATGTCTCTAAATTATTCAATGAAAGATGAGATATTTTTTAGTATTAATATTCTATATACCTTGTTTTAGGTTTGGTTTGTATTCTTATAAGAGTATGAGAACCCCCATTAATACTAATTCAAAATTTAATAGTTATGAATTAAGAGAAATATATTGATGTTAATTTATATTGAAAATTGTTAATATTTTTTTTCTTTACTTAATTTATTCATGGCCTCATATAATGATAAATGTTTTTTTATACACAATTTATCATGATAATACAAAATATATTAAACGTAAATAAGTTAACCAAATTATTAGATACATAAAAGGAACTATTAATTCTTGTATGTTTTATTCCAAACCAAATTTTATTAATTTTTTTAGTTACTATAATTATGAATTTGGATGGTGCATTACTGATAGAAAAATTTCATCAGGTATGTAAAATTTACTTGGTAAAAATTTAATTTCATGGAGTTTAGAGATACAATTATCTGTAGCTTTATCTATAATAGTGGCCAAGTATATATTCACTACTAATTATTATCATCAATGTCTTTATAATAATAAAAATTTATTGATTAAGATGTTTATTTTGATAAAATTTCTATTCATTTTGATATGTTGAGTGAGATTTCAATTTTTAAAAATGTATTTATACATTATTGAAAATATAATATTGACACAAGAATTCATTTTATTCAAGATCATGTTAATAAAGGGTACATTTTATTAGAATTTTTTACCACTGAATGGAAATTAGTTGACATATTCACAAAACCATTAGACGATTCTTTTTTGAGAGGATAAAGTTTTAACATGGCATGTTAGAAGTATAAATTTTTATCATTGTTTTTTATTGGAAACTATTTTCTATAACATATTTTTTTCCACCCATTCGTAGAGGGTTTGTTTCTAATGGGGTTTTTTGTGCATTTAGAAACACTTAAAGACTATCACATCCATGATGACTCATAGGCCTGCATCTAGTGTCTAGCATTCATTGGGTAACTTAACCAATGATGCATAAGAACTCACATTGGTCAAGAGGATGATATTTTTGTCTCATCACACCCTTTTGAAGGGAATTATTAATTAATCTTGGATTCTCTTATAGATTTATGTCATATTAATAAATATCTTTAAAATTACAAATATGGAACTAGTAACTCATATTTATATACAATCAGTTATAGAAATTTATTGATTGGAATACATCTATATATATCTATGGTTCTCCATTGATGGAGGAAATTTTTATGTATCTGTATTTTTTTATATTAGTTATGTTTATTAAATTGTGATACTGGTTTTAGGCCACACAGTTAGGCACTCTAGAATTTATTATCATCATGGGATATGTGAGTGGTTTTTATGTTCTAATCAGGTCCAACATAGGGGATTCTTACATATACTTCTGAGAGGAATCAAAACCCATGTAGTCTGGTGCCACTTAACTAGACACATCATACCTTTTAGGGTTATAAGGCAAGGACCAAACCAAGTAGTTTAACATCATTTCACCATTAAATCAAGGATAAATGTTCTTAGAAAAAGTTTTTGTGGTATATATTCCAAAATATCACATATGGTTGATTTAGTAGGGAATATTTCTCGGTTATGGGATTAGATACACTGGGTATTTGGGTTGATGAGGATGAGGTAAGAAAGACATAGATAGAATATAGACTCCCAAGAGGCGGCTTGGTCTTACTTAGAAAATGACACAATAAGGATGATGATTGGGGGACCCATGAGTATTTGACACTCCTTGTTTGATATGAACCTAATGGTAGTATGGATTATAAATGATTAGGGTGATATTAAGGGTAGGGTTTTGACCCTAGGGTGGATTCCTATATAATTTGTTTGGGTAGGAATCAAATACCATGTGGTTCAGAGTGGTTGCAGAATACACCTACTAAATATTACAATTTTAGGTTTTTTGATTATTCTAGTGACATGATCAACACTAAACCTAAATCCCATTTGATTAATTTTTGTTTTGATAAGTAATAGGAAGAGAAAAATCTTGAATTTCAAAAAATCTCTTTCATCTGCTGGTGGTTGAGGGTGAGGGTATGGAAGGAAGGGGAATATATCATAGGAAATACTAGGGGATTACTCTAGGAGGGATTATTATGGGGGGAACTTTATCCTAGTCAATTGTTAAATGAGGAAGAGTTCATAGAGGGGTAGTGAGAATGAAATATGATTCTTGGATGTTCCTGTCTCCTCTTATGATTTCAAACCCTGTGGCTGGGGATTACAAATCCATACAGATACAACCTGATTCTAATCAAATTTCATTCAGTGTGTAGGTATTAACACCAATAAAATATTAACTTCCAACATCCCTAGGTTTGGAATCCTCATTACAATGATGATTCTTAACCAAGAGGACGTGTCGTTGGGTCCTGTTATTTTTTCATAAGTGTCTAGGGGACTTGGTAAAGGTCTTGATTTGGTGTCCCTTAGATGGGAGTCCTAAGGTAATGGTTTATCTATCATTGATGATATGATTTAAGTATAATATGTTAATTCTCTAAGGTTATAAACGGGATATGTTTAGGGTGATTTGACCAGGTGATACATGGGAAATGTATGTTTGACTTCGCATAGGTATTGTTTGGGAGGATTGGGAGGACCTCTCCTAGGTGATAAATGAGTGAGATTTATTTGAATTTGTATAGTTATTACCTTCGTGAGTGGGACCTGACCTCTCCTAGGTAATGACTGGGTGAGCTGAATTCACCATCATGATGCCTGGGCGGGCGGGAAGGATTTCACACAGGGGATACCTAGGTGTGTTGGAGCTGATATCTTGGGTGAAGAACCACATGGGAAACCATATTTAGCATATTCAATTATATTATATCTAGTGGTCTCATCAGGTTCCCTTGGATGGATAGAACTCAACTTTTGACCCATGTTAGGGCCTTTTACCTAGATCATTATACTAGAGTGTCAAGGATCCTAACACTATTTTGGTGTTATTAAGACTTTGAAAACCTCAAATGCATTGGATATTTCTAATTACATATTTTTTGTTAGTCCTAGAAGACCAGATGGAGGTTTTTGAATACTTGGGAAAAGAAATTTGGTGTCAGGAGCTTTAGGATGACTCTTCTTCTTCCAAATTTTTCAAATGGGGATCCAAATTGTCCTATTTTTAGGCAAGATCAGGACTATCGGAGGAGGCAGTTTACATAGATCTCTCATACAGGTCTCTCAATATTAAGTATGGCTCTAGGTGAATAGTTGTGCAATTGATCCATGTTATTAGATGGCATGGGTATTTTGAGTGGGTGTTTCTATGTAGGATAGTTGACACAGCTGCTCGAAATATCTAGGGATTGTGCAGTATGGGTGTAGGAGTTATGTGAAGAAGACACCCAAGATTTCAAATTTCTTTATAAAAACGTCTGACTTCCAATAATAATAAATTTTGATCCTTATGTCTATTTTGGCTCAGTGAATAGTCAAATAAAAGCATATGAAGAAAAATTAACCCATGGATATGGTATATACACATAATAAGGGGATTTTACAATGAAAAAAAATACTCAAAAAACCCTAAAATGTTTGTTTTATTATGTTAACACCTTTTTATTAGCATTTTGTGGAATAATTAACTTACTCTCATAGGGAGGTTCACACCACCATACTGCTAGACTATTTAGAATTTATAAGGAATATTTATCACTAAGTGTGTTGACGTATTATTGATCATGTAAATACCCTCTGATTATTATTATAGAATGGATACATATTTCTACTTATGGATTATTTAGCAAATTGGGTGGCACAAATTGTTTTCATGCAAAAAAAACCCCTTTATAATTGGATTAATTCAAAATGAAAAGAATCTTAATATTATGTAAATTTAGTTAACATTGGCATATTTCAAAATCAACTTGTGAGATTTGAATTTTTCTCACTAGTTAGGGGATGATATATCTTTTTCGCAGGCCATCTGGCTTAAATGGTATAGTTTTACTGTTTTTACATTCAAATGACAGAACCTAATAAATTTTTTTATTTTCCTTCCTCACCCTAACTTTTTCCTAATTCAGATACAAATATGACTTATAGAGATAAAAACTTTAATTTTTCTTATTCCTCCCTTTAAGGATTTTCAAAAGAAAGTTTTATTCCTTTTTTAATTACAATGGCTACATTTTCCCAAAACCATGAAAAGTGCATATCTAGCAATCTAATCTTTGACTCTTGATGAGGGTTCCCTTTAAGTTTATTCGTCTAGGTGATTTTTTTTATTTTTTTTTTGTATTTTTAAGGTCCTTTATGATAGAAAAATTAGAATGATGTCTTAGGTCTAATATTTTTGACCTTCAGTTTGGGATATAATGACACAAGTAGGACTTGTTGGCCGATAATGATCGAACTCTTTTTAGACATGTGGGGGAAAATTTTTTACATTATGATTTGAGAATTTATATTTATATATATATATATATCAACATATTAAATGGAATAAGTATATAAGGAATTATTGTGGACCATTTACAAAAAATGACTCCCATTTTGATGTTCTTTGGGTGTACTGAGATTAAAGGATTTTCTATTGGGATGAAAATTACTTTGATAGTCATGAAATATTTGTATCCCTATTATAAAAATACATGTTTAGGAATATTATTCATAGTAAAAATAATGGTGTCCCTTAGAGTTGAAGACTCTTGTTATCTATTTCCATTAGAGGTTCATTAATGTTTGGGTTTCGTGAAACCATGATGTGTCGTTTTTAAAACGAATATGTCTGTTGACTAATTAAATATTTATAGTTTAATTATCCATAGAACAGGGAAGGTAATTTTACACTAATCATGAGGTTTTAAATGATGTATCTCATGCAGGAATTCCCAATATGGATTAGGGTCAGGTGTAAGAGAGAGGGGGTAGAATTTTTTCTATGGAAGATGGGACTAGAATGAGAGATCTTGGAATCACTATATATCCCATTATATTTATATTTGAGAAACATATTGTTAAGAAATAAAGTAATAATAGGATACCAAAACCTTGAATGATTGTCCTCTTAGTTGAGGTCCACATCAATGCATTGTTTAGGTCATACTATAGGTATGTGAATCATACAGTTTAATGTCTTATGGAAAGGACATTTTCATATAGTTTAACATCATGTGACAAGTACATTTGGAGTTACATTTATGGTATTTCATCTATGACTATCAATTTCACAATGATCTGGTAAATAATTCCCAAAATTATCTAGTTGTGAAATGGATGGTTGTATGTTGTGGTCTTGGGGTTCCCAGATCAAAAGGAGTTGGATGGGAAATGCATGTAAGGGATGTACATAAACCATTTTTTAAAAGAGGTTTCTATAATGTCTTTATCAAATCATATGGAAATGGGATGTTTTTTCCTAGGGATGGAAATTCCATTGATTAACATGCCACTTTAGGAGGAATATTATGAAAATATCTTTTTTAATACTTATTATGAATAGTAAAAAAAGGTGTCCTTTAGAGTTGGTTTATCTTATTACTGATAGTCTGAGGAATTCTATGGGGATCTAAGTATTTTAAGACATGAAGTATGATTTAAGGAAGGAATGATCCTGAGTATGAAGGGAACCTTTTCACTAAAATTAACCATGAATGGGTAGATTGTTCACTATAAAATTTGGGATCATACTCAATGAAGAGAACAATTATAACTGGACCAAGATTTCAAGATCTAGGAATCATTTAGTATTTGTTGTAAAAGGAATCAATCCACATGTAGTTCTAGGATAGGTTCCCCACACTGATCGAGTTATCATGAGAGGATGGGGTATTTTATCTTATTGATGCAGGGTTAGGATGTAGAATATGATAATTGATATATAACTCATTTGGATGAGATTCAAGACACATGTATTTGTGAGATATTGGTGTGGGGTGGGACCAACAATGGTCATAGTGGTTATCTATGGAAAGGGCTGCAATAATGGAAAATTTAACATCACATGAAAGGGATTTCAATAATAATGTTTAAGATCATGAAGAAAACATATATTCTACTCATCTTGAAGATTATTTATGAAGTCTTGTATTTCACAAACACCTTTGGTATGAAATGAACATAGTTTAATGTCATCGTTCTTGGACTATGAGGTGACTTAACTATGAAAGGAGGCTATTACCAAGTTTTAGAAGCCCACATGAGCTATGCTTGGTGTGAGAAACAAGGAATGGTGATGTATTCCATTTTTTCTATAGGGGAATTCAAATAAATCTATTGAAGTGACTGATTAACACTAGTGGGTATGGAGTGGAATTTTTAGTTGTTAAGGAGGAATCTAACATTTTTGAATGACATGAAATCAAACACTAGTGAAGACAATCATACATGGGTTTTGAATTTGTGTTTGGTCTTGATAAAGAAGGTATGTGCATAGCTATGTATCATGTGTTAATATAAATCAATCCATACATGGTTATGAGAATGTATTCCTAGAACAAATCTTACTCATATACAAGGAATTTGGGAACAATTATCATATTACGACTACACTAGGATGTAATATCCAAGAATCTCAATGTATATCATCAAATAGAGAATTAAGATATATTTATTTCTTAGTATTCTATGAAATTTAATGTAATGTGGTAATGATTTTTGTTCCATTGAAAATGAAAATAAGGGATGTGGGGATTATTAATTGAAATTTTCCCAGAACTTTTAGAATCCATATCATAAGAAGGGTTACCTAGTTGTTTGGGAAATCATCTCATAATAAGGGTTTCACATGAGTTCAAGAAATCATCTCATAAAAAGATTAATCTTATTCTCATCACAAGAGGCTTCTTAAGAATTTCACCCATGTCATCTTATACTTGGTGCATTAAGTAAGAATATATTTTAAAACCGTGTACTAAAAAAATTATGTACAATTTAAAGTCTATTGAGTATGAATATAATGGTTGTACCTTTTAGGGGGTGCGATAAGGATCGTTCCATATAGATTAATGTCGTGAAGTAAAGATGAATGGTTTCTTGTGTCTTGGAATCATACGACTTGGACCATAAGTCATAAATCACATGAAATGTTTCATAAGAAATATTGTTTTGGTAGAGGGTGTAGTTCTCTCATATTATATGTTGGTCAATGAAAATAATCCATTATAATAGACCTTATGGATAGAAAAATATCCTTGCCATTTTAGTTCAATATTCAAAGGTTTCTTCTTAGGTATCATCAGGGACCTAAGGACCAAAATTAGTTCCCCTTGAATGAATGAAAAATGGATAAAATTTTGAAAGCATAACCTATTATGTTTTGGTAAATATCTAAATAATGCAAGGTATAAAGTCTTTTCTCATCCATTCATTCTAATTTATCCAAATGATTTTTGGACTACTCATATATAGACAATTGATCGAATATTGAAATAAAGAGTGAAAGAAACAAGACATCAAATGGAAAAACTACTTCTGTCATGTGTACCAATTGGTATAGGATTAGTTGTGTACTGTTACAAGTTATGGTATCATAGTCCCATAAGGAAGGTAAAATATTCTTGGGCCCTGATTTATTCTCCTTGTCTACCATTTTCCAGAATATATCTGATATGGTTTTGTTTAAAGACTATATCATTCTATTTTCCACTCCATGATACTGGAAAAAATGGTTTGTATTGTATTTATATTCCTGATAAAACCTCTTCAATTTGAAAGAATATAAGTTGGTCCCTTTTTCCATCATTATTTTAAAAGGGACACTAATCCATGTGATGGTGTTAGACATCATGAAATTGATAATCCATTTTTTATTAAAATAATTTTGGGGTATTTTATAAGCCCATTTGGGGAATAAATTAGTAAATATGAAGATATATTTTAACTACTTGTTTATAGTGAGAGGGTATAGTCCCAAAATATCTATTCCCCATATGGGGAATGGATAGGAGTATTTGGTGGTGTGCAACACCTCTGAAGGTTGATGGTTGAAATTGGAATGTAATTTATAGGTATAACACTTTTTTGGGTTAATTATTTACTATCATATACCATCGAATGATTGAAAAATTTGATCCTTCTAATTTGGTGATAAATATTAATTCTTGATAGTTGGGAACCACATGTAGTAATATATAATTCTTTCATAATGGAAATAGTCTCATCTTCATCAATTTATATGAGTATTTCATGAAAGACTCATTTATAGAGGACCTTATGATTATTATATCATTCATAAATGATGAAATTAACTGTCTTCCCTCATATATTCTATTTTCTAGCTATGTTCAGTGAAAGTGTCCCACTTTAGAAATAGTCCATGATGGGAGTCATAAAACCATTTACAAGATTATCTGATTTGTCAGTAGAATTGAACTCATTGTTCTCTTCCATGCTATATTTAATGATCAAGGATACTGTTCTGTGATGTGATATATTGACGAATTTTTCTTATTTATATCAACCAAAGATGTATCTATATTTTCTAGTGCATATACTTAAGAATTATGTGACTAAGGTATATGAGTCAACATTGGCTTTGAGGTGAATTTCTCCATGAATCCATATGCATAGTCATATTAGGAGATGAAATATTCTTTTTTATTTTAATTACTATTGAAATGTTTGATTACCAACTCTATAACACTTTTGGTATTCATATGGGTCACCAGAATTGGCAATGAAAGTTATAAGATTGAAATGTGGTCTTAGTACTCTGCCTCATCATTGGTGTAGCCTACTAAAAATAGGATGGATTAAGAAAATTATAACTTTTCTAGAGAGATAAGAATAACCCCATAACAAAACATTTTTAGGATTAGCGTCTTCCATCCTCATTCCTACTAGGATATTGGATACACCATCAAAATATATTTCTCATTTATTAGGGGATTCCTAGAGAAAGATGATATCTTTATCCAAAAATTAGGTATTCATAATAATTTAATCAACAAAAGGAGGTTCTACATGGAAATAATCAATATAATTCTATTTTATTACCTTTTCTTGTATAATTTGTATGTCAAAATGATATATGATGAAACCTCATTGTTCCAAACATCAGGTCAACATATTGTGGTTGAGGATGTACTTGAAAGGGTCAAATCGAGAGTTCAAATAGGCCCCATGATATTTAAATTAGTTACTAAAATTAAAAAATGAAAATATTAATTTAAAATAGTTATTCTCAATATCTAAATTATGATTCTTCATATTGAGAATTTTCTGATTGGGATAATATAGACGGTTTCTTTTGACATCATTTATTTGTGCGAGAAAAGAACCCAGTGATTACTCTAAATTTGTCACATATATGATGACTATATTTCCTTATACATGTAGAGTCAGCTTTAGTGGGATCATAAAATTATTCTTAAACTATCAAATACTTCTAGAAAATATTCATTACACTGATATGTGTCCCCTTTCTTCATCAAAATAGTTAAGGCAAATCATTTTTTAGAAAGATTTTATAAAAAGCATCAAATTTACTGATGGATTCAATGTATTAATATTAAATATTTGAGGTAATAATGAGGTATCATTTCAAGTATATCTTTATCCCTCTCAAGATTTACCTCATTTCCATGATGGAATTTTATGAATCTAAAAAATATTCCCAATGTTACCACAAAAGCACATTTCAGTGGTTCATTTTCATTCTATGTTATTACTATTTTTGAAAACCATATCAAGGTAGGAATGATGGTTAGAATGCTACTGATATTTAAACAACATATTATTTATATAACACTTGAAATATTTTCCCATAAAGGGTTTAATGATTTAGTTCATGGTACATTGTTATGTAGCATTGAAATTTTTTTGGTCGAAGGGTATCACCTGATAGAAATATACTCTTAATGGTGTCTTAATGGTAGTTTATTATTCATCATCAGGGTCCATATAGATTTTTTTATATCCTAAATATTCATCCATGAAAGATATGTCTTATTATCCTACTGTCATATTCATCAGATGTTTTTAATTATAACCAATAAGTCATCTTTCATACAATTTTGATTGAGATCTATGTGGTTGATGGACACACTGATTTTCCCATTCAACTTCTTAATTGTTACTATATTTGAAGATAATTTTGGGTATTTAAATTCCCAATAAAATGGTTATAAGAATATTTTCATCTTCAATATCATCTATGGTATCATGGGTCATATGTGCTCTTCTGGATTCTTGTTTATAGTCATAATGATCTATTGGAAGACTATGGTGGTGGGTGGACATAATAGGATAGAGTCTTAGAATTTCTCTTTAATTAAAAGAAAATAAATCTCTATGGTTCTTTATGAAAATTGTATATAACACATTTTAATAAATGGTCATAATGTTACTAATCAATATACATTTTAAATCTTATTATTTTCAAGGATTTAGTAGTCAGAGTTCATCAAAAGTGTTAGAGGCACCCTCCATAAATGATGTTTGAGAAAATTTATGGTCATATTCATTTTCTTCTTAATTTTCATTTTTCCCATACTATCTACCTAATTTCATGCTTGTAAGGGGTTATATTAGTGATTAATTGGAATCATTTGAGTTATAAAAAAAGTTGATATTCTGATATTTAGAGGTATAGATACCACCTTACCCTAGTGGTTGTGTGATAATTCTTCGAAATTCAGCTGATGGAATTGGGTTATACCAAATTACTGGGGATAAAGAGATGGAATTTAAAACTAAATATTAACTTAAAATAGGATTATTAGGGACCTATTAATTTTTATTAGGTACAACTGACATGAATGTTATAATGATATTTGGAGAGAACATGGCCAATTCAGAACTGAAATCTTCGATCTGGTTGATGGGTTACACACATTCATCATTGAGATCCTCTAATAGGTTGGCTGTGGATTTTTCTATACCATTTAGGGTGGTAAATCTATCAATATCATCAGTCATGGGTTTCTTCCCTTATCTATTATAAAATTTCATATCAATTTATTGATCCTCACATGATTCAAATGGAGATTTATCACCGTATTATGTCCCACTTTTCTTATTAACATTGTACATTAGACATTGGTGACCTGATCATGTTTTTTCTACATGATAGACTAGACAATGCCTTATAATAAAGAAACTAAATGATATAGCTTATCATATGAACAAGAATTCATAATTGGCCACTAGGTTCCCAAATTGAGTTATGAGATTGATCTGGACAAGGAGATTTTTTTTCACTATTGTCATATCCCTTGAGTGTCACATGAGAAGAAGATAAGTCAACCTTAATGTAACCCAACCAATGAAGTGTTTAGATCAGAATGAAATTGACCCATGATCCATTTTCAATGAAATATATTCTAAAGTAAATTTCATCTAGTCTGTCCGAAAAATACAAGGGCTTGATGTGTCCCTATATCAAAACATATTTATCCCATTCTGTAGTGGATATGAAAACAAATAATTGCACAGGTTTGATCTCTACCCATTATACCCCATCTATTGTGACCTCGTTTTCATACTCCTTATAGGATAGATGAGCCTCTACATGTATTTCCTAAAGATCCTTCGATAGTTTAGGAGTATCTAGAATTATCATATTTGCTGTAAATGGAGTTAATTTATTTCAGATGTCAGGATTCTTAGTATAATACATGTTCCTTAATGTCGGGACCTATTCCCTAGTAGGAACTATAGAGTTTGATATTCCTAGTGTAGAATATGTCGTCAGTCGATATGATACTGAGGGAACTTTTGTTTCCAATAGATTAGGCATAATTGGTTGGAATACCTACCTAGTAAGAAAAGGATAGTTCACCCCCAAAATTCAATCCATAAAAATAACATTACATTGAATAATTTTAGTAAATGTTGGTCCATTTTATTATTATTTCTATTCTATCTAAATATATGTTCCAATAATCTCAACTACATAAACAGGTCTGGGGGAGATGTGGTCAGAATACTGAGCTCAGCCATGACTATGTTTTCCCCTACCTCCTTGGCCTCAATAGACTTTACTTTATAGTCCATAATTTTTTTGTATGAAACATAGGTTCATAATATTTACCATCATTTGATAGGTAATCCAATATATTAATTAAATTAATAGAACTATATATCATATCATCATCTGACATGGACACCTCTTGGTGGGAAAATATCCATTGTACCATTTTTTGGGGTGAATACCAAGTTATTATTAGAGGCATGAATTCTTAAAGGGTTAAAATATATTTTTGTCTCAGTGAATGTTCTTATTATTATCTTTATTTTTAATTATTATGACTATACCACTTTTTGGATGATTTTTTCATAGAAAAATATAGTGTTACTGAAACTTTTTGAGTAGCAATAGAAGACATTGAGGGAGAAGTTGAGTGGTTTAACTATGCCCTATAGATATCATGGTTTGTTTTATTTTTTTCTATTCATCCTATACCTGATCATTTTTTAACCCTTACTCTTAACTTCTCACCATCCAACTTTTTCCTCTAGGGTGGAATCCAAAATTCAGGCCACATCCATTGGAGGTTTACCCATCTTTACATTTCAAGAGTCAAAAATCATATGTCGTATGTATTCAAAGACAAAAAATCATTGATGATGTGTCTCAATATTTTATGCTTTGGTAAATAATTCTATTTTTCACCAAGACCAACTTGATCAGGTCTCTTGGGCTTTGTAGGCCTCAATAAATTTTTTAAATGGATGTTATAAACTGGACTAGATTATTATTATCTAAAAAATAATAAACATTAGCCTTCTGGTCATCAAATTAAGATTACTTAGATTTTATCCTCTCATCATCATAGAGGTATTTTTACTAAAATATCCATTTAAGAGGTGGTGTCACATGAGGCGGTGTAGCCTTAAGAGCTAGAGCTAGCATAGAGTCTAATTTTAAGTTGACCATTGGGGTTTCCCTTCTACCTATTATCTTTTGTTGGGATGACAATATCATATGATAATTTTCCTTAGTTAAAAAAATATAATACTATTATATTTGTTTTATTTTGATAATATCCTAAATGAAACCTAGATTATTTACCATAATACGTGGAGTTTTTAGTTCTTTATGACGATTATCCATGAAATTTCAAAAAAAAACCCTCTTGAGAAACCTAAAAATTCAAAAAGTAAGACAAACTCATCTACCTGGAAATATATATGAAACCCTATAACATTTTAGAAATATGAACTATATGATATCTAGAACTATTGTCTTATACAATGTACATATAAATTGATATAGGAAATGTTGTTGAATACCTTCTTACATTTTAATTGACTCTTTCGGAAGACTGGTACATGATGCGATGGATAGTCCCTCTAAGGTCTACAAAATATACCCTAACTCTATATAACTCTTTCTATTCGTGGATTATCATCATGGGGCCACACTAAGACATTAAGTGAATTAGATTCTATTCCTCTTCCCTCATCCCATTAAATGTTGGAAATATAGTATTCATAGTGTTTTGGGGGGGAATAGTAACATCCACCCATTCTGCATATGCCTTCCTTTTTTATTTAACTAGTGCACATCAACCTTATACAACTTTAAATAAAGATAACAATGAATCAATAGGGTTAATTAATTTGGAATGAGTGACCAATAGGAGAGAAGACTAAATAGGGGGGATAATGGTTTGTTTCAACTTTTACAGTTCTACTCATTCTCATGATAGGTATCTTGAAGGATCTTTTTATTGAGGATGCATTTAACCAAGTTTTGGTTGTTTCCCCAATGGGAGGAACTCCAAATATCTCACCACAATGGGTTAAAAGTTTATTTTTTCAGTATCCCATTTTCATCAGGTGTTCTTAATAGACCTCAATTGTTATGATGACCCATCTTTACTGATGTAAATTGGCTAGCAATGACAGATGAGGCTCTTCTTGAGGAACATATTCAAATGGCATTTTTCATTAGAGTAGTTATGCATTTAGTTTTCTCAAATACTTAATATATTCCTCATATAGAGAAATTATTCCCTCATTTTTGAGAGGTTTAATCTATTTGGATAGAATCTGAGATAAGAATCTATATTTACACTTTTCCTCGGTATATTTTCTTTAAGGAGGGTGTATTGTAGCATTTGAGGGAGTCCTAAAATTATTTGTGAGTATCTGGTTCCTTACACACACAACATCCTCAGTTATTTCAATGTGGATTTTATTTTGTAAGGAAAAAATCCTCCACTTTTTTCCATATATTAGCTTCATTTTTTATATTATTCATAGGTGTGTTCCGATTGATTTTCACCGAATCGTAATGCATTAAATGTGTCAAAATAGTACTAGATTGATAAGAGGTACAGTCACCCTAAACATATCTTCTCAAATAACTATAATCTTCAAGAGTGGTAGTACCCATGAAATATATATCTTGTTTCGGCCCTATGAAGGGCCTTTCCTCTCTTGTAATGATCCCATTAGATCCATCTAGTGAATGGTTAATGAAAGATAATCTATTGATAGTTTAATTGTACATGTTATAGTACTATTTTTCTGCTAACAAATCAATACAAATAGGGAGGGTTTTGATTTTTCTCATTTACTCTAACAAAGAAAATATTTACATCTATTGCGGAGGAGGATGAGGTAAAAATGCACCCAAAACTATGGGAAGGGGATGTTTATATGTCATTGTGACTTCTTCTATAATGGATAACCTCATGATATTTCAATTATTTGTTCGATTATGAGCTGGTTGGATCATATATAATGCACGTGAGCTATGCACGTTCAATGTAATTGTTTTTCTTTGGTGATTAGACTTATTTATATTATAATCCTTCTCAAAAATATCAAATGAACCATACAAGAGTCTTTCAATGGATCATTCTCACCGATTCTGATGATTTTGATATTTGATTAGGGACAATTCCTATGATTGTTCCATTTTTCAGGATCAAATTATGTTTATGAGAGACTGTTAGAAGCAAAGATGTTTCCTAGTTTCACTCCAGGTGGACCCTGCTGATAGGGGAGTGGAGTAAAAGACAATGATCTATTCTCACCCCAACCCTTGATTCAATAACTATATGGGGGAATTTTTTATAATAAAAATTAGATTTCTTCTCAAGTTAACACATGTTCTTTTGAGACACTCTTAGTCTTTTCCTCAATTTGGGGTGTCACAATGTTGAACCAGAAGCTAAGTAAATTTTATAAGTTAGTTCTTCGATTTTATTGACATGATATTTATATTATTATTATGGTAATATTTTAGTTCTCATGTGACAAAGATTCATCTATATGATCAAGTTAATGTCAAACACTCTTTATTTTCATAATTTTTCTAGAATTTCTTATTGATGATTCGATAAGGGCCAAAACATGACTATTATATTATCTATGGTGAATATTTTCTTTATAATAAATTCATTTATTTCATCTTCTATAAAATATTCCTCCACTTCGATAGACCAAAGGATGAATTTCCAAGATTATTTTTTATAATATATTATGTTATGAGGAATCTCTTCTACTTTGTTAGAGGGAATGAGATCTATTGTTGGTAATGAGAGACAATGTTATGTTGGAAATTCTTTTTTCCAAGAAAGGATACCACTTGTTAATGATAAAGAAATATGAAGTATTGGCCTCGTATTCTCACGTTCCTTTCAAAATGATGGTTGTTCATAATTTATTTGACAAGGGGATGAACTTCTTGTAGAAATTAAATATTATTGTGGGGAGGACCTTCATGGAATATTCCATGATGGGGAGGACTAATATCATGGTTTTTCATCCAATAACAATGGGAAGTTTTGCAGAATATACCATAGGGGGAGGAAAATTAGGTTGGATGATGGAAATAAGAGGACCTTTTTTTCATTCGATATTTGGTCAAGGAGGAGGGTTTTAAGGTTACATCACTAGAGAACGATTCTCAAGATCAATACTTTCATGAAAATGAGGGATGAATTCATAGTAGATATTATAGGGAGGTCCTCAAATGTTTTTTATAGAAATGTTGATATAAATACCACAATAATTGCAGAAAAAACTTCTAGAATTTGGTAACAGATTATTAGGATCGTATTCCACCATCAATAGATGTTTGATGGCATCAAGAATTACATCTTTGAGAAGAGAAGGAACATTAATCTTCTTTGGGTTTTCAAATTTCTTTTTTTGATACACTTTAATAAGTTCTCTCCATAAGGATTATATATTCACATGTTGTGGAAAACCATGTTTATGTATGGCATCTTCCCTGAGGGGATATCCTTTAAATTATAGAATTTTTCATCAAGTATCTGATTTCTTGTTAGGGATTCATGGATTCCCTATAGTGGGCATTGAAGGGGTATAATGGTATCCAGTTGGAACAAGTGTGTGTTCCTGGTACTATTTTCCCTTTATCATGGTAATTTTCATATATACATTATAAAAAATTGAAGTGATGTGTGTCTATTCATGAGTGACCATCATATTGTTCTTAAGGGTCATTCTGATTTCATATGCAAGGTTGTGTGCCCAACTTATAATCACTAAATATGTGTTCATTAGGTCATGAAAATTTTGTAGAGTGTGGGTAAGGATTTATTTATGTCCTTACAGTATTTCTAATATTTAATTATTGACTTATTCATATGTAATGGAGATATATTTCAATTTAAGGGTTGGATCAGAGATGTGTCTCTGCACTTGTCCTCTATTTATTTTCATGATATACTAAAAATCATAATGTGTGGGGGTAGAGAGAGGGGTGTGTGCCCTGTTTGATGTTGGTTCATTCTAGAAGGTTTCTATGGCTATATAAAAAATTTATTGGAAGGATTTATGTTTATGAGAAATTATATTTGACCACTCATAGGTTTCTATAATGACTTTTTAGAGGGATTATATTGTAGGAACATATATGTGATCTTGTTTATGATTGTTCAATCATCCCCCAGTGATTTTTCATATGATCATGGGTCCAAGTGACATTATCTAAAGTCTATATGGTGATATCCTCATCATTATGAGGACAGGGTTCCACATAGAATTTCTAGCATTGTTTGTTGTAAGGAACCCTGTGGTGTGATACCAGTGAAGTTGAGATGCTTTTATCTTTGAATTCCTTGTCCACCTCCTGTGGTATCGGAAGAACTTTTAATTATGTTCCATTGAAAGTCTCCAGAAATGGTTTGATATGGAAATAGTTGTCTTAGATTTCTTTACCACTATCCAACATTGAGTGTATGACTGATAGTTATTCATATCATGTAGGGATGAATATGTGGCCTCTATGTTTGGGACAGTACCATTAATATGGTATTATTAAAATAGTGCATTCCAAACCCTATGTTGATAATGATGGATTGGGGATAACATTGAATGGTTGGAAAAGGATACATTTATTTGGTTGGATTCCATTGGATTTAAGAGAGCACTAATGAAATTTCATCAAGGTTTATATGACAAATAGAAATTAGAGAAATCAATAAAGTAGCATCACCGTATACAAAAAAATATGAAATCAATCATCTTGAGAAATACTTGTTTGTACCACTTTCACTTTATAAGAGTAAAAAATGGGCCTTATGGGTGGTATATATAGTTATTTTGGTTAATGAAAGGATTCACTATGGGTTCACCATTTTGTTTTCACACCAATTCATGGTGGGTTGGTTTGCAATAGTGATTGTTTGTGGATCTAGAAACACCCAATGGATTTCACATCCATGATGGATCATTGGATTACTTTCCAAAGGTAATAAGTTGTTGAAGAATATAACCAATAACACATAAGGACTCATATTAGTCAATAAAATGATATTTATAGCACAACACAAGCTTTTGGGTGGAATTATTTCTTACTGTAGGAATCTATTACAAATTTATAACATATCACTGAATCCATTTTAAATTGAAAACGAGGAATCATTCACACCTTTTTATTAACAACTACTTATAGACATATATTGATAGGAAACCGTGTGTACATATTTAAGGTTCTTCATCTATAGAGGTCATTTGTATGTACTAGATGTTCTACATTTAGGTTGTGTTTATTGATTTTTGATGTTGACTTTAAGCCACATAATTAGGAACACATAAAATTATTTTCATCTAGCTAGATGGGATATGTTTCAATGGTGGTACCAAGCCCATGATGGGGGATTCCTATGAAACCTTGTGGGATTAATTAAAACCCACTTATTTTGGGGGCACTTATTGGGACTCATAAAACCTTTTAGGTTCAAGTGAAAAGTAATAAACCATTTAATTAAATATATTGCTTATAGTACATCAAGGGAAAAGGGGACTAGAAAATTTGGTGTTGAACTTAAGCCAAAATTACCCTTTCTATTTTATTTAGTAGGAAATGTGGCACTTTTATGGGATGAACTACACTATTTTTTTGATCCAATGAGGATGAGGTAATAAAGTAAAAGAATGAATATAGCATCCCTGGTGGTGGCTTTATCTTACTGGTAATTTGACCCAATATGGATAATGATGGGGGAGAAGTTATATGGCCCTTTGGGTTTGATATGACCCTTATAGTAACATAGCTCAATGAAGATGAGGTTGTATTTAGGGTGATGGGTTTGATCCTATGGAAGGATTTATAGGTATGCTTGTTATATAGTAAAAAAATCCATGTAGTTCTAAGTGGTTGGAGAATAAACATATAGAGGAGTCCCATTTGAGGTTATTTTATCTTTATAAAGAGAAAATCACCACTAAACCCTAATTCCATATGAATCATGCTTGGTGTGAGAAATATGAGGAAGTGGAAGACCTGAAATTTCTCATAATATCTTTCATCTACTGGTGGATGGGGGAGAGGGTATAATGGGTAGAGTAATGTATGATAACAAAGGATAGGGGATTACACTTGGAGAGATTCTTATGGGACCCACTTAATCCTTTTTTTGGAAAAATAAGGACGATGACTTGGTTTGATAGTCATAGAGAAAGACAAATCTTGGATATTCCCATATCCTCTCATGTTTTCAATCCCCATGATTGGGGATTACGTATCCATATAGATACAACCCTATTCTCATCAAATTTCATGCAACGTATAGGGATGAACACCATAACTAAATTTGTTTCACCATACCTTAGTATTTAATCCTAATCACCATGAGAATTCAAGATTGATAAAACACATTTTTTGTCCAATTCTTTGACCATATGTGTTTGGGGGCCTCGGTGGAGGTCTTGATTTGGCCCCCCTCGTATGGGCTTCACTAGAAAAGGGGTGACCTATCCTTGATTATATGAGGGAGGGATTAGATTTTACTTCACCAATGTAATACCTGAGAGAGTTGGAGGGTGCTTCACTGTGGTTATAACTGAGTGAGGTAGCTTTGAATTTTCATAAGTATTAGTTGGGGATCTTGGTATAACCTCACCTAGGTGATATTTTCATGAGGTCACACAGTTATTTCCTAGGAGAGATGGACATGACCTCACCCATGTAATGCCTGGGTAAGATGATTTCACCTAGATGATGCCTTTTTAGGCTGGAATAATCTCTATAAGGAGATACTTAAGAAAGTTAATAGGGATCTCTTCCAGGTGATACTTGGGTGAGTGAGGTGGGATCTTACCTAGGTGATACCAGGGTAAGATGAAGTTAACTTCATAGGTGAGGAACTTCCCAGGAAACCATACATGATTGAGTATATCCTTTGATATCTAAGGGTCTCATTAGGTTCTATTGGATAGTTGGTGATAACTTTCTGATCCAAGAATGGTACTTTTACAATATTATCTTTGGACTAGGTAGGGGATATTCCATAAATGAGAATTTGATGTTGTATTTCGATCTAGGAACTCAAATCCCTGGGATATTTCTAATTTCTTATTTTTTAGTAGTCTTAGAAGACAAACATGAGGTTTTTGAATACATGGGAAAAGGATTATAGAGAGTATAGATTTTTTATTACTCTTTATCTTCAATTCAGGTCAAATGGGGAGCCTGATAGTCTTAATTATAGGAAATATCTAGAACTAAGTAAAAAGTTATTTATGTAGGTCACTCATTCAGGTATCCTATAGTTAAGTCTAATTATATGAACTTGGTCATACAAGTAAGCCACATAGGTGGATGTTGAAGGTACTCCGAGCAGGTTGGTCCACACCAACTAGTCTATGTAGGTGCTCCATATATGTGGGGTTTGTGTGATATGGGTGAAGGATTTGCACAAACTAGATATGTGAGATCATGAATTCCCTGATAAAAATGTATAAATTACGACAACCATAAATTTTTATTGTATATCTATTTGGACTCTTGTAATAGTCAAATAATATTTGTTGATGTAAAATACCCCCTATTTAAGGTGTATACACCCTAGAAGGGGGATTTTCAATTCCATACAGTCCCTGTAAGGCCCTAAAATGTGTGTTTTAAAGCATCAATTTTTTTTGGTATTTTCATGGAATCAACATCTTAATATAAGATGGAGTTTTACACCACCATTACACCAAATTGGGAATAAATTATAAGGAATCCTTATCTCTTGGTGTGGATAATTCTTATAAAACACTGAAATCCAATCTGATTCTTCTTCTGGCATAGAGACACATTTCAACATATGAATTTTGATGGAAAGTGCATGGAAAAAATTATTTCTATGAAAATAAGTATATTTAAAAAAAATATGAACCAAAATTTAGGGGTAAAATGTTTATTAAATGATTTATGTTTTATAAAATATTTTACTCTTTTTGAAATTTCTTAAAAAGTGGAGTGAAATTTAGAAATTCGGTTTTGAACAGTGTCATGAATTTTTTTATTATTATAGGTTTTATAATTTAAAAACAATGTGGTAGTAGTTTGTGTTTGAACTACCTTTATAATCATTTTTTTCATAAATTAAAACTAACATAATTTTATAAATAAATTAAAAATTAAAAATACAAAATTTTATGTTATATTTTTATATCAAGCATCAGGGTTTTAATGTTTTTAATAAATTTATCCCTTATTTTTTTATTTTTTTTATATATTATATTCATATGTTTTCCATGACCATATGTCACAAGTTTTAATTTTTGTGATTATATATTATTGTAAAAAATGTTTAATTATTTATTTTTTCTAGAAAAAAAATGTTTTATTATTTTTTTATAATATTTTTGTGGAACTTAATTAATATTTAATTTTTAATAATTTATCCTTGTTATTCTATATATTTATTTTTGGGTAAATCTTATAAAAATGTATTTTTCAATCTATATTTTCAACGCTTATGTAATATGTGGTAATTATTATTTACCTTCATATAACCAGTTATAACATCTTGTTACCTTTACATAGGTTTTCAATACCTTTAAGAAGGTTGTGTTTACCCTTACATGAGATATTCTTTCCTTTACACAACCATGAAGTACCTTTACGTAGGTTGTATAATTTTTTGTTTACCTTTACATTGAATTATAGTTACCCTTACATACCCATTTCAAATTAATAATTACCTTTATATTACTTATGGTGTACCATTATGTAAGTATTTAAAATTCTTATGTACCCATATGATAATTTATTATTACCCATATATAGGTGATCTTTACCCTTACATGACTAATATATACCATTACTCAAGTAATGTTTACCCTTAAATGAAACGTTTTTACCTTTATAAATCTAGTATTATCCTTATGTATTTATTGAATTTTCTAGTTACCCTAAAAACTTATGTACTCCATAACACAACTAAGTTTTTACCTTTTTAAGGTTATACAAACTGTGTTGCAATTAAATGATTCACTATTTTACCTTTATGTATGCTCTAAAATTATTTTGTTACATTTACAAAAATCACTATTTTTACCATTAAATGATATGTATAAAGAGGATACATTTATATTTCTTGTTGAATTCAGAATTATAGTTACGTGAGCTAAGTACCTTTACATTACATGGATATTACTTTTATGTTGTGTAAAAACTATCTTTACAAGTAAATTTTATAAAATTTTTAATTATAATACTAGGTTTATAATATATTTTTTATTTCACTCGTGCATAGTAGAAATTATTCCTCAGTAAAGTTAACAAGATTTAATTGAAAAGAATAAAATCGATGAATTTGTGTGTGATATTAGAATTATGGGTAATGAATGTTTCAAAATTTATTTTCTTACCATTGGTTCAAATATATGATGGATGAAATAAGAAACACAGCATGGAGAAGAAATTCAATATTTTTATAAGCATTATTGATTTTTTATAAATATTTATTGGGAAAAGAAGTGGAATGTTTTGATACAAAATAAAGATAATAGTGAAACATTTCTATTGAAATACAGAAGCACTTCTACTTTCCCAAAAAGTTTTCTTATTTTCCATCTATCTGAGAAGGGATTAAGTTCATGACTACACACCAACTAATTTCTCTACATCATCCAAAATGACTATTTAGTTTTATTTTTTTTCATTGAAGAGGTTTTAATTCAATTTTCCACTCATTTTTTTCTTCTAATAAATGGTATTTATGGTTATGTCCACTTGAACAACATGTAATAAAAAAGGTTTTGTCTACTTCTGTAAAAGACAATGTGATAGGTTAGGGATATTCCCCTTAAACTCTAGGGTTTTTATTGAAACCATGGAAATAAAATATTTATCCTATCATCTTAAATAAAAAAAGTTGTGTTATTTACCTATAAAATATTATTTCTCTATTTATTTTGTAATTACCAGTCCTTTTATTATGTTTTAGATGATTGATGTGTATACTATGTTCAAGAATGGTTAACTGAACTACTAGAAAAAAGTGTTATTATTCTATAATATTATTCCACTAACTACTATTTTGATCACCAAAATCACAATCATTATTTTTTTATAATACTATGATAAATTTAAAAATTAAATTTTAAATATTTTAAGTAATATTTACCCCCTCTAGTCTGTCTTTCGATATACATCTCGGAAAACAATTTATGGCAATACTTATTCCATGATTTAGTGTATATGTTTTATTTGGTATGAATTTTATTATTTATCATGATTACACCTAGATATTAATCTTATGTTCACTTATGATATTAGATTTTTATTTTTTATGATTACACTTATTTAGATTATAATCATTATGTCTCTATTTCCCTAGGTTATTAAAGAAATGATTATGTATTCTTTATATAGAATCTAATTTTGGTTTTACAATTTATGGGATAAGGTGAACTCTTTAAGAATTAATTATTTTATATTTAATGAAAGAAATTCATTTTTATACAATTAACATGGGTTCTAATAGTTTTTATATATCCTCACTCTCTAAATATCTAAACATAAAAAGTTCCTCAGAGTGTAATTATTATATTATGTTACAAAGATATTGTCAATATGGATGTTTATCGATGAATGTTTGAAAATTTTATGTTTTTATCACTATATTCTAGGGTGTGGGTCCTAGGGGATCAATATCAACACCATAGAGAAGTCTCTTTCCGCTAAAGGTTGGGATAGATTTACTGTTTTTGTACAATTTATGAAGAATCAACTATAGAGTCTATTTTATTTGATACAGGGTCATAAAAACCATTCATATATACTCATCATGCCAGGGATCTAGTTCATGCTATAGATTTTTTTTGCGATGATGTTTATCTACACCTTCTTAGGGGTGCAGTCTAAGGAAATCTAAATATTTCAAGTTTATGTTATAGTGATCAATAAATATAGGTTTCCTTTGGATTTTTTGTGCGTTCTAGATACAAAAAATTAATGTGATTGTTCAGATATATTGGATTACTCTTTTTTATAATACATCAACTGATATTAGTGATGATTATTTTTCATTTACATAAAGGATAATTATTATTATTATTATATAATTGAATGATATTTACAAGAATTAGTTATGGTCTTTATGATGGGATTTTTGTATGCTCTAGCCTTAGTATACTATTATTGTTTTTAGGGATTAATAAAGTGTCAGTAAATAATACCTCTATCGTTGACCAGATCCAAGATATGCTACTTTACAATTTATCTTGGTTTTTAGCTAGTAGGAAAATAAATTTTATGATTGAGATTATTCCCCATATATATCCCATATCTATTCCAACTTATAGGATGGCTCTAACAGAGATTCAATAATTAATGGATAATCTAGAGGATTTGGAGTTGAAGGGGGTTTATGAAACTGATCACATCTACATACGTTCTTATATGGCTTTTTAAAAAGTTATTTTTCAAATATTTATGGATGAATATAGAATACCGATGGTTTTACAAGGTTATAGTTAATAAATTCTGATGTCTTTATTGTATCTATGACTTATTTAATTGGAAGAGAGGATCCATGTAGTTATCCAAGATCAAAATGTGGTTGTACTGTTAACTATTTTGTAAGAGTCCATTTAATATTATGTATACTAATTTTTTTTGAGTTGGTATGCCTTATATTAAAATCTCATGTTGTTTTTTAGTTTGATAAATTCACCTTCACTCTTTATGGGAAAGATGAATACGGTATTATATCCTTATTTAAACTCATCGATAATATTTTTTTAATAAAATACATCTATACTTATATTTGAAGGGATACCATTACCTATATATAGATATAGTCTTGATTACACTAAGGGGCTATCATATGTATAACAATATCTAAAATTATAGATTCTATATTAGTGATGTGTTCTTATTTGGGTATGTGATGTCAGAGGCTAACATATCAGTAGACTACAAGCAGGTTCATCTTGGAGTTTTTTGGTAGTTACCCAATAACATCACTAAAATTAATATATCATAATTATTATAGGTTACTATAAGAGTTTTATACAAGAATTATCCAATTTTTCATTTCTAATAACACACCTAATCAGGAATATTTTAATTCCCATGTGGTTGGAATCTCATGTGGGGTGGGTGGGAATTTAGAAGATAAAATGGTGGCCAAAGTCCACATTGGTCATGTTATCACCTAACTAGATTAAGGTGTGTGAATTTATTTGGTATAATTACGAAGTTGGGATGGGGGATATTCTAATACAAGATGGTTGGATGGTCACTTATAGGTTTAATCAGGTGAGTTCATATTAAAAGAACTACTTGGTGCAAGATTTAATTAAGAATTAGTAGTCTAGAAAATGAGATGTTTGTGTCACTATCGTTTGGAAAAAAATTAATATATATAATTACATAAGATATTAATATAAATATTCCCTCTCCATGAGTTGAACCATCAGTAGAGGAGGTGGGTAAATTATATTGAGTTAATTTATTTCAATATTGAATATTCCCTAAAAAGTGGAATATTATAGTTGATGGATTGAATAATAATACTCTACAGTAGTGGATAGTAGTATATGGTGGGTGATGATCCTGCTCCTTGTGATTCACTACAATGTTTAGATATATTGTTGTACAGAATGTTTAAAATCCATTAGTTTTACATAATCACTCCTTGATAGAGTAGAGGATATTCATTTATCTAATAGAGATTTCCTAGTGATAAGGGAAAATATATATGGTATGGATTCACTTCCTTATTTTTTCAAAGATTCCATTGAGGTTCTTAACATATAAGGTCATGTCATAGTCACTATAATTATTAATGAGGATATGATTTTGGATCAACATTCCTTAAGATGGGAAATTCACATGGGGATTAATATGATGTATTAGGGATTGAAAAGGTAGTAATGGTGGACCATGATGAAGAAAAACATAACAGGGTTTGTCTTGAGAAAATTCACTTGTTATAAGGTGAATGTATGTGTATTAGTGAACTACATGTTATATTCAATAATTACCTAATAATGAGTGGAAGTAGGATTATGTGACCATATAATTCATGATAGGATCATTGAGGATATCTCATTGTAGTTTGGTGGTATTAGTTAGTGTGGGTTGACAAAAAAGGTTACTATATATCCTAGTAATTTTAGAGACCTATTCCACTAATGAGCCGGTATAGGTGTAGGTTATGTAGAGATTTTATCCTTTTGAGGTTCTTGAGAGATTTGTTTCTAATTATAATGTCTATTTTATATTACCATTCTATAAGGGGTAGTAAAACAATTTTGATGTGAATGAGTATTTGAGAACTTCGAACCCTCCTTAGATAGACGAGTAGTATTTACAAGCCATCAAGGTGATATATAATAGTATCCAACATTATATAATTGATCTTATTTATTCATGGGATAACCATCCCATAAAATAAGAGTTCACATATTACAATGTTTTTCTATCATTGATTCATTTTTCACCATTCATATATTTTAATGGTATTTCATAGAGTTCACCTCTATGTATGTTAGATTCTTGAGAGTCATTTTTTGTTGTTCAGATTCACAAATAAGATACAACAAATCTTATTTTACTAAAAAAGAATTACTTTAAGATAGATTAGAGATGGATGTGATCATATATTGATCGAAAATGCTATCATCGAGATTTTGAGGTGGGAGACTGAGTATCCAAACCAGTTTTTCCTCAATTGGGATAAAGGTGTATTTAGTGTATAGGGATATTAGACTATAGGTTTTCAATAATGTCTGATTATTTTTAGATAATAGATACATTAGTCTATCTATTATATCTTCCTTATAGATTTAATGATGTTCATAAGTTTTTTCTTGTTTCTCAACATTAGATTCACCAACCTAACACTTTTCATGTTATCAACATCGACAAGGTTGAGTTAGAACAAGACACATAATTCAAGGAATGGCTAGATAATATTGTTTATATAAGTGCGATAAATTTATATGTGAATGCGGTCACATCAGTACATATGTAGTGAAAACTAGATCATATCTAATAGGATGATTTAGATTGGGAGCCTAATATGTGGCGTTAGTTGTCATATTATTACAACAATGAGGCTTGGTGATACTTTATAATGAATACTATATATGAGGAACTATATTATATTGAGGTTTTGGATATGAATTTCTAAAAAAAATATTTTGTATTTCAATGGTTTATAGATGTATTAAGTGTTGGAAGGGGATTAAAGCTTGGTTTGGGAGAACGTTTCTGATTCTTGGATGTCTATCCACTAAGAAATTCCACTAGGTAACCAATAGCTTATTTCTAGGAAACCATTGAAGTAACCACTGGATGTAAAAGTATATATTGGATATGAGGTTGTTGGTAACCCTGGAGTGAGAACCTAGTGGGTAACGAGTGGGTCTATATTTTTTTCAATTTTAAATTATTTTACTAATTTATGTTATTTTTTAAAAAATGATAATTCTTTATCATTTTCAACAAAACAAAAACTGATAACTACCCCTCTCTTCCTACATGTTCCCCTCTTATAATGGTTGGATTGCATATTTTCTTTATTAGTTTTTAGTTATGTAAGTTATAGTGAGTTTTTATAAGAAATGTAACCCATGTTCTTTTATTCTAATTTAGTTTCAAAAAAACTTTAATCATCATTTTTGTATTATTTTAGTATTTTTTTTAAATATATTTTTAAGTTTTATTGATTAAATATGAATCGACCAGTTATATTTAACCAGACTGACCTAGCTAGAACTAGGTAGGTTATCTGTATATTCTTCATTGGTTTTTACTCATTGTTAGGATAATAAAAAATAAAAAATTTCCACTGGGTGTTCACACATTATAAATTTATTTAAATTGAATTCCTCAATTCATATGGTATAATATGAACCTATTAATGATTTAATAGGTCCCTTGAGTTGTAAGAATTAGAACCATGGTCATTAGTGGCCATTTAAATTTGAGTTATAATTTTAAAATATTACATTTTATTTATGATCTTTAACATGTTCTTGGGAATTGATTATAGGAACCCCATGATGATTTCAATTAAATAAATTATTAATAAATTTCTGGAGAAGAATTTTTTATATGTGTGGTATAGACTATGTTCTAGACTTCGAGAGGGTTAGTTTCTTGAAATTACGAACCATGTTTTTTTAATTGTTTTAAATTAAATATTTTAGTTAAATATAATCACACATTTACCTTGGTAAATTCATGGTGGAATATCATCCAACCATGTTTCACTAGGTGTATCTTATCCACCACGTGATTTGGGTTTGTGGTGCCTCATCCACCTAATTATTCATGTTAGTGTTATAACATCCACCTATAAGCCTAGTTATGGCGGTTCAATATCAATTTAATGATTCAAATTTTTGGTATATCATAAACCCAAAGATACATCTAGTGGTTAATCTTATTATTAGAGACTGTTGTTAGTTTTATATCATGCACTCAGATATTTTTATTAGTGGTTCATTATCTACCTCTAAACTGGTAACTATAATAAATTTTTTACCTAATAATTGATGATGGCGGTGCATCTTTTACATAGGTAGTTTATTATGTTGGTTCATAATCCACTCATAGTGTATTTTATTTGTGGTGTATTATCCTCATGAGTTATGTAATAGTGGTATATTTTCCATAGTAGGATGAGTAGAAGTGATAGATCATACACTAGGGATTAATGATTTATTATTCTAAAAAAGATGTCTCATTCATCATTTTCATCATATTGGTGATATATCATTCCCCAGGATAGAGTGTGATGGTTTTGAATCATTCAATTGGATTATTTTATGGTCAAATATCATTCACCTTGATTGTGATATGAGGGTTGATATATTGTTCATTCTCAATATATATTTTAACCAATGTTATCTCAACTCATTCTGGTGATGGTTTTCTGTATTGACACACATGGATTGGTGATTGAGTATTCTATGGGGTGAAAATAAATTTTTTATTTTATTAGACTTCTATATCTACTATTCACTTTCATTTATAGGAACTATTAGAAACACTATTGGTGGGGTTACAGTGCGTTATTTTCACACCCTGATCAAGTTCTCTTGTTTCTTAAAAGATGTCATATCTCATAACCCAGGTAAGGGAAAGAGTGATTCTACTTATGATGGATAAGCTGGTGAATATTTGATAGAGTATAAATATATGTCTAAACTTGTTCTTAAGACTAGTTTATGGGTGTCACATTCTATTGTTTACTTTTGGACACTATTGTATATGCTCAACCCATAAAAGATCTAGTTAATGGTATATGAATCATATAACATGTGTAATAGATCATTTTGATATTGAATTTCATTTTATATTTACATTTGTATAGAATTTAGTTGTGATAACTATTATTATGTTGTTTTTAAATTATGATCAATACTTCTAGCAATTTTTTTTATTTCATTTTAAGGTTATTTATATTGAAGGTATAGTCCCCTCACTTATCATATATCAAACCTTTCAAAATTTATATGACACATGTATTATTGAGGGGCCTACATGGGGATTTTATTGACCATGTTTTTTCTTGTTGGAGGTTAACCATATTTTGGACATGACACATTTGGATATCATTGTTCAAGGTTTAACTAAGGGAATTACTTCAATACACAATGTTTCTATGTGTAGGGTTATGGGAGATATTTTTTATTTAAAGAGATAGTGATAGTAATCAAAGTGACAATATGATTGATATTTTTTTATTTCCTTTTTTAATATAATTTTTTTAGGCTTCACTCTACTCATGTATAGTGATGCTATTTTTCCCATTTCGGGTATGTATATATTAGTTTCAAATAAATTACTTTTTTCTGATAAGTTGGATATGTTTGGACTATTATTTTCTAAAGTTTTTAATATTTATATATATATATAATTATATATTATTATTTTATAATATTATACTTTTATTATATGTACCCTGTGAGGTATAAGTTCTATGATTTTTAGATTTCCAACAATATAGATAAGTCAAAAGAAGTTTTTAGTAAAATTTGAAATTCAACTACCTTTACTCTATGAAAAAGAAAAACTCCATATACATCATCCTATTTGTTTGTCCATATTTTTAAAAAAATGTGGCATCTAGGAATTATTCTTGATGTCTTGTAATAGTCTATTTCAAGTCAATAGAATATATGGGTCATGATATTAAATAAATTGTTACCTAGTTCTTCCCAATGTTAAAATAGTGAAAATAAGTTTCAATCTTATATATATCAAAGAAAGGGTTCCAATATTACTCTTACATTTTTATGTTTAGGACTCAATGAGTATATAAATATCCAATAATTATGAGTTTTTTAAATCTTTTATTGATTATTTTACTCATATGAGTTACTTTTCGTTTATATTTTTTAAATCATAGATATCAGATATAGTAAAATTTTATTTGTGTTATAATGAGAAGAAAAAAATATATATTTCCAATTTCTTTATCTTGGTAATTAATTTTAGTACACTAATCATGAATTTAAAGAATATATTTGGAATTAAGTAATAATCCTTGAATATAACACTCCTTGCAGGCTTAAAAATAGAGTAGCAGAATGGAAACATTAATGTTTATATGACATGAGATGATCCATTTATTTACACCCTATATAATTAAAATATTATTATAGAAAACTAATAATAATAACCATAATAATCTAATATAATTTTTTCCATTGATAAAGTTACATCAACACATGTTATAGAATGGGATTAAAAATATTACAAATTTTACTAGCTTGAGGGCTGTTGAAGGCACTTCCTTTATCATGTTCAAGTGAATGCATTATAAAAAATACTATTAAATAGTTATTTAAGGTATTTTTATTTTTTATATAATCCATGGAAGAATAAACTAGTATTATTGAACAAAAATATAGAATATCATTGAAGATGTTGGCATCATTTTTATAAAGCAACATAGATGTTGAAGAACAAATTCAATATTTTCTGATGAGACTATAATGGATCATGAAGCAAATACTGATCAAAAGGGTAAAAAATAAATTTTATAAAAAAATTTCATGGATATCATGATAATTATGAGATTTTAATTGATTGGGATGACCCAAATAAAATTGTTTATATGTTTCCAATAACCAAAAATCATATATAGTAAGAAAAATAATGTGTCATTATGATTGAGTTTAAAGTCATAGAATCTTGAGGAAATAAAATCATACAGACTTATATTATCAATATAGATAAATTGATATTATGTATTCCATAAAAACATTTAATAGATAATTACATTGGAATACTAGTTAAATTAAATAGATAATAATGAAACATGAGAGCTTCTACCATATCTAAATGAGATTTGTATCATAAGGATGAATTTTTTTTTTGTAATTAAATCCATGAAAATGGTGATTTAGCATAAAAATATCATTAAACATTTAAAGTGTATTCCTGGAATATGGGAAATGAATTTGACGAATCATTAACACTATTTAAAAATATTGAAAAAATAATAATTTTTATTTTAATCTATAATCAATGAAACTGAAATAATATTCAAATGGTTCTCAAATATGTATTCATTAACAGGTAACTTGATTATTAGGTGTGTATTAAATTACTAGTGGGATTTATTAGTGTATGTGATATAATATGAGTATACAAGTTACAGAATTAATTTTAAGGAATTTAAATAGTATATTATACATGGCATTAAAATCATAAAATTTATTTTATAAGAATTATATTAATGAGTTAAAGTGTGTAAGAAAATCCATATCTAGGAGAGAAATTAAAAATAACTTATTATGATAT
Organism: Viscum album; assembly: GCA_963277665.1. Taxonomy (NCBI): domain Eukaryota; kingdom Viridiplantae; phylum Streptophyta; class Magnoliopsida; order Santalales; family Viscaceae; genus Viscum; species Viscum album. The sequence continues at coordinate 1,359,533,491 of OY728141.1, read as the reverse complement.
TTAATATTAATTTATTTATTTTACTTGGAAAGGAAGTGAAATATTGGGAATATTTTTTTACTAAATGAAAAAATATTCTAAAATGTAAGAGATTATAGATATTAAATTATTATTGTATTTCATGTAGAGAATAGAGCATATTATATTTTTCACTAGAGAAATATACCAATGGATCATTAATATTGTTCATAATAGAGTAGTAAGAAATTATATACGTCCATATCTATTAAGAATAAATTATTTAATCATGAAGATGGAAAGTGTGTGCATTAATAAAAGTTATTTAGAATAATTGGTAGTTAGTTAAATTTTCCAAAAGTAAGACCATGTATATTTTATACTACTATAATATGTGAATCATTTAAAATATAATTAAAATAAATTCATCATATTGATAATGATATGATTTTTTATTATTTTAATATAACTCTTGAGTATGGACATACATAAGATAAATAAATAAGTATTATTTTTTTTGAAATTATGATATATGTTGGGATTGGGAAATCTAATTCTAAGTGTAATATTCCATAGGAAAATACATTATTAGTTAAATATATTCTTCTCATAACCCAAAGATAAAAAATCTATTCACACATAGTTAAATGGAATCCCAATAATATGTGTAATTACAATATATAACTCAAATTATTTGGATAAAATTACATATTGATTATATGAGAGTGAAAGAAAATATTATTTTTATTATTGGGTGTTAAAATGAATATATAAAAATTTTCTCAAAGATTACAATGTAGTATTCATGTTTAATATATATTGATATAAAATACCATTACACAAATAATAAATTGGAATATGGTGAGCTTAATGAAAAGTATATTTTTACAATGAAAGATGTTAATAATATACAAATATAACCCATGATGAAAGATGCATTTCTGTACTTAAGAGTTTTTTTGTAGTGTTTGTATAAAAAAACACTAACAGTTCAAATTTTATCATTTCAATATTTTATTACATGCCATATTTTGATAAATATAGAGAATTTATTTGTATTTCTCCTTGAAAATTTAGAGAATTATTTAGAAATTATGGAAAAATAAAAGGTGGAAAAATATTTAGGGTGATTTTGTGTGGATAGGGATATCGGGGGATGTGATTAAATTGTTTTTTTGTAAAATTTACAGTATTGAAACCTAAAAAAGAGGATATTAAGGTTTTTTCAATGATATTGATGGATTTATAAGGGGTATTACATAGTACTTTTAGAGTCCTATTGAAAAGGGGGAGATTTAAAGATTATTTAAGGTAATGAGGTGTAGTAAATATAGTATGGTTCTTAACACCAATTTATTTAATTATATCACAACCATTAATAAATTTAATAAAATGGTGTTTAGATAACTATCACATTGTAAGGATACTATTAATTAGTTTCTTAAGTTGTTGATTCAATTGTTTTGAAATTGATTTTGTATTTTATTCATATTTATCATGCTCAAGTATTTTTACTGAGTTTCATTTGAACTATATAGGATTAAAATGGAATATTATTTCCTATTGAATAAAAATTATAGTGGAACTTATTCTCATATTTACATAACAGATTATTGAAAATTATAGATACATATTGTAATTTAATGTTTCGAGGTGGATTCCATATATAGAAATCAATTTTTCAACTAAATACCAACATTATCATGTGATGTTTTCTATGATTATTGAAGATAATTTATAATTAATTTATTAAATTTTAAGGAAGGATGAGTTTTTTAGAAGAATATATAGTTGATAATTTCAAATAATAATTCATATCCATATTTCATTTATTAATATTTAGTTTAATGAAATATACCACAGCCTTTAGATAATGGTTTAATGTAATTTTGGTGTGACTACAGTAATTTTGGATCACAAAAATTACACCATAATTATTTAGTTCATTTCATAATTTTTTTGAATAAGTTATGGAGCTTTAGTATGATCAAGTAAGAAAAAAATATTATCTACATGATTTTAGGGGAAAATAATCAAATTGAAATTTTCTAAACTATATATTAATGATCTTCTAGAGTTTTATTGTTTTCAACATGGGGAAAACGGTAGTATGTGATGGCATATTATGGTTTTGGAGGCCAATGTTTATTATGTAATGATATTATTCATTACACTATAATAGTATCAATACCTGTCTGAATTTTAGAGATTTGGGGGGAGGATTTTAGGGTTTAATTAAGAAATTTAATCTATGATTTTTTTATTTGATTTTTAATAATTATTATGCTATAATTAATATATAATACCATTATATTATAATTTATAGAAATAAATAATTATCCTGTTTGAGAAATAGTGGGGGATAACTACCCAACTTTTTGGAGGAAATTTATGAAATAAATTTGACTATTCTTGAGTGATGAATAATGTAAACACTTATTTTTTATATATAAGTCACTTAAAGAGTAATAAGGAAGATTATATATATTTATTTTAATCAATTGTTTATTATTATTCACATTATATTATTTTTTCATATTCTAATGGAAGGTAGGTATATTTGGATTAACAAAAGGCATCCTATAAAAATATTAGGACTATATCTTAAAAATATTTATTCTTTTTTTGTAACTATAAAAATTTCATTAGACATGGGATACCTATCACTTGTCATTAGGGAATATCTACTCAAAAATAGTAACAATAACTTTTAGAAATACTTATGTACTTGTGTTGTTCATTCTCAAGTATATATTTCAAAATATTTTAAATGAATTTTTAGGAAGCCTACACAATAGTTGAAAATACAAGTAAATAAATTAATTGAATTATTTTAAATAACTGGTATATCCTGTATAAATTCTCTTCATTCTTAACTTTTTAGTGACAAATCTATATTTTGATACTATAATTATCTCTATGAAATTCATCAAGTAAAGAAGAAAAGGTACCAATCCTATTACTACAAGGAATTTCATATGTTCTATGGGGTATAAAAGTTTTGAAAAATTATCACAAATAATTTCAAATTGGTTTAAGTAGAACTGGACTCAATTGACAATCATAAATTTTTAGTGATGAGTAAATGGAAACAAAAAATATGGAAAATCAAAAATATTTCGAAAAAACATTTTTGGAAGTGAATTTTAAGGCAAAAACCCATGTATATAATACTTATTGGTGAAAGTAAAGATAGAAAAAATATTCTTACTCTTAATATTTTATAATGATGTATTCTTTATAGAATATTTGGCTACAAAACATGTTGTCCACTAAATTATTGAGAGTGAATAATTTCTATCACAAAATTATTTTTTATTATAATTTAAAATTATAATGGTAGAAAATTTTTACGAGTAAAAAATAAGAAATTATACTAGTAAAACCCTTAATCTAAACATAATAATGTTTCTTGTGAGAAAAAATGTTATTATATAAGTTCTCCATATATAGATAGAGGCTTTTCTAATAATATCATTGATCCATGCAATGTATACTTTATAAAAGTCAGTTTCTACCAAAAGTGTTCAAGTTTATGTTGTATATATTTTCTAAAAATGATATTATTAAAATATTTGATTTTATAGATGATTGAAACTATATAGAAATATAAGATCTTAGACAACATTTTTAAATGATAAAAAATGATTTTATATTAATTTCCTTTTAATATAGGATAAATATTATATCTATTTAAATTGATATGGAATGAAATCTGAAATCATATATCTTATGATATATTTAATATAATATTAAATTTTTAGATTTTAATTCAATCGATTATTTATAAATGATATCAAATAAATTAAGATATTCATATTATAGTTTACAATAATTGATAAACACTTGAAAAAATATAGAGATACAAGTTTCATATACTGATATAATTTTTTCCAAGATATTGAAAACATTTAGTGGGAAATATTCTATAATCTATTTGTATCCAAGTAATTTAATGACATTTGTTGAAGATATATCTTAATATTTATTTTTGAGGCGATTTTTATGTTAGTATTCATTTTTTCATCAAGTCAACAGATTATTTCCTACTTTGGGATACGATTATATTAGATAAAGGATGATACATTTAAAAAAAATCACTTTATGTTATTAGAGAATTATCTATAACATAAATGAAACCAGTCATAACATGGATTAAATCATCTTCATCAAGGGGAAATATTAAAATTTTAATTTGGTTAATGTATTCTCTTTTATTTTCTTTCATATGAGTTGGGTTCGATTTCAATATAATAGTGAAGCTAGTTTCTCCAATTATATATTTTAAAAAACTTCTCAAAAAATTATTAGAATTATGATTTTAATTTATTTTTTCATTCCAAATATAGAGAATTTCAACTTAATGAACAAATGGGGAATGCCTACTATTATTTTAAAAATTGAGCATATTTGTGAAGAATATAGGATTATTTATTTATTGAATTTGATGAAAAATTTGGTTTGTTACATTATAATTTTTTACACTAATAAAAAATGATATAATTATAACCTTTAAATATATTTTTTATTTAGAATATAATTAAATGGAATGAAATTTTTTATTGGATTATTTGGTTGAGGAATATTTTTTAAAGATAATGAAAGAAAAAATACTCAAATATAGGATATAATATAAAATGATTAATATTGAAAAAAATAATGTTTTAGGAACCATAAAATTTGTTCTATTAAATTTTTTTAAAAAAAGTTCATGATATTGTCTTTATTTAAAAAATATAAGTCTGCTATGAGAAGAAATGTATCATTTTACTCGTGGAAGATACAAAGGGGTTATCCATGTTTTTAATTAATTCACACACACTAATGGGTGGAAACCATTCAAAAATATTTCTAAGTCCTATGAAATGGTGGTGAGAGTCTCCCACGTGGATTTGGCCATGTATTTCATTAGTTTTTGATGAAAAGAATTGATAACACAATAAAAAATTAATGGAAATTTTGTGATTTATTTGGCATAAAAAAATAATATTGGAGAACATATTCTCCTTGTTTTAGTTTTTTTTACATGCATTTATTTGAAAACCTTTAGAACTGAAATAGACATCTGAATCAAAATTTACTATAATTTAAAGTTAATAGGATTTTTTACAAATTATGATCATGCATAGATGAGAACTATGAATGCATATCCTAGTTCTTTCACCCTATCTCACAAAAGTTTCCTCACACACAACTCTCTTCACACTCATATCCCTTATACAACTGCTCTCTATTTTTACATACTTTTCCCATCATGCTTGCATGAGTGAACTTGTGTGTTAACTTCTATGTCTTAGTGATTTCATGAAAGACCTTCCATCTTCAAACATCATGTGCTTTAATATATTAAAGCCTATTAATAGACCCCATAGCCTCTTATTTTGAGAAATATGTGAGATATGGAGCACTTAAACAAACTGAACTCCAACCCACACACCCATGTTTTCAAAAAAACCCACTTTGAGATAATTTTAAAATAAAATAAATATATTTAGAAAATGATATATAAATTCCACACTCATACCCTCATAATCAAAGCTTTTCCATTAGCACTGAGCAATCAGATCACCTATTTACATGGACACCACTAACAGATAATTAAAAATACTTAGTTTCTAATCACCTAGAATCCCTACATGATCATCTAATAACTCAGGCACCCAAACACCTAATAACTAGTGAGACAACCTGAGCTTGAATTCACCTAAGTCTATGACTAGGGTGCCAATTCCCCGATGCCTCAATAATTGGGTGCAAATTTTCATATTCTATTTTATTAAAGAGAATTAATACCCAATTTTTAACAACCTAAAAGTTTGAAAAAATATTTTTTTCTTTAAAATCATTTTACTTATTTGAAATCTTTCATTACACATAACCTAGAGTTTTAATATACGATTTTATACTATTAAACTATTATTATTTAAAAATGACGTTTTTGACCTTGTTGTTTAATTTATGTGAATGATTAATATTAACTAATTTATGAAATATATAGATTAATTCCATAATAAATATAAATTTATTGTTAAATTATTATTAATTAATCAATCAATTTTTTTTAAATCCATTTTATAGATCAAAAATAAATTTTTTTTTCAAAAAGAGTTTTTATTATATTTTTTGAAAAATTATAATAATTAATATATGGAAAATTTAAAAAATTTATATTATAATATTAAAAAAAATTAATCCTATTATCAAAATTAAGTAATGATGAATTTTGTTTCTAAAATTATTAATTTTTTAGTGAATAGTGTAAATTACTGATTTTTCCAATACAATAATTTTATTTTATTAAATTGAGTAATTTTTAATTACCATTGCATTTTTATTTGATATTAAAGTAAAATTTTATATATTTAATTTATAATTTCTAAATTAAATTCATTTTTATTATAAATTTTAATTATTTTGGTATATGATTAGTTTTATGTTTGAGAATAGAGTTTTCTGAAAACTATTTTTAAGTGCATAAAATGTATTCATTTTAAATAATTAAAATAAATACTAATTATGAATTATTTAGAAGAAATATATAAATTAGATATAAATTTGTATTAATTTTAATTCATTTAATTATGATTTCTATTCATAGGGTTAATGTAATATTATATTTTCCTCGAAAAATGCTTTTTTCAAAAAACATCTTTTCATCATACATGTGTGTTTAATTAGATATTAAATTATAAAACTTCTATGAATATTTTTTTAAAAAAAATGAATAAATATTTTGAATCAAAATAATTATTTTTATTTAATAATAACAACTTAATTTTTTCATGATGAATAGTAAAAATAGAAGAAAAAACATGTACTATGGATAAGGGTAAAACAGGTTTATTGGGTGTTTACTAAAAAGATAATAGTTATCATGACCTAAAAACCTGTATAAATTACATTTTATGGAAATATATTGACCCTATCTCATATTATTTCTTAAAATGTACCATTTTCGAATCAAACGTCCACAATTAAGACCTATATAGTAATTTATGTAATGAAAATCACAAATTGTAATTCTTATAAATAAAAAAATCACTTGTGTGTTAAAAAAGGGATAAAAAGGAGTTATGTAAAGTTATAAATATTAATTTTAAATATAAATAACTTTTTATATTGGTAATTTATTCATTTTTTTTAGTGACGAGATATTTTTAATAAATTCTTACTGAATGCCGATGTGGTAATTTTTTAATTAATTGGAAAATAAGATAAATTATTTTACCTGTTTTAAAAGTAATATAATATAAAAAATTATTGTGTTCCACAAACGTTTTAGATAATTATTAAATTTTTGGGATGTTTGAATATTACATATTGTATTATACTTTTTTTCATGATATTTTTTAATAAAAAAATTGAATTAATGGTGTCAAAATGGACATTAATGATATTTTATAATAAATATTTATTTATTAAATGGTCAAAAATTTCTAAAAATATAATATATGGCTTTGATTGGTATTTCTTTAAAATTATATTCTATATTTATTTTATTTACCAATTTTCACTTTTATGGTAATAATATTAACCCCTAAATAGTAAAATACATTGTCACAATAGTTAAGGTTAAAATAAGGTTTTGTGTGTTACTTACACTTATGTTAAATTTAATTTTCCAAAGACAAATGATTTTTATTTTATAAATTGTATTTAAAATATATATTTTGTGGTTCCAAATTTAATTGTAATCCACATTTTAATTTTAATAATATAGAACTGCTTTCTTAGTTAAAAAATGGCCACTGTGGTAAAAACTAGAATTTTAAAACTGAGTAACCTTATCAGTTAAGGGAATAAAATATTTAAAAAATGTATATTTTTATTTATGGATATATGAATTGAAATTAAATTCTATTCACTCTTTATTTTTAAATTTAGGAGGCACATGGATTGAGATTGACTTCCCATTATAGAGTATTTTTGAGTATTTACACAAATTCAAGTCCTTCACACCTATAAATAGGCCTCTCCCCTCCGCTCATATCCATAATAAAAGAACTATTTAGATCAGAAAATATATAACAAAATAAATTCCTTACGTCACTAACCACTAATTAAAGGCCTTATTTTGATTCATAAATCATTTTATAAAGTATTTAGGTAAAATCTTAATGAGGTTGTCCAACGAAGAGGTAACATTTTTAACTGATGTTTTTTATTTAATTTCTTCTTCCACCTCTTTAAAATCATATCCAAATTTTCAAAAATAAATAAACTAATATATTAAATTTAATAATATGTTATATTATTAATTTAATAAAATATATCCATATCATCTTCCATATAATGAATAACAAAATCGTTGATCGTGTATAAGGAGGACTACCACCTCACGAACCGATGTGATTAGTTTTCCATCACTAAATCTCATAGCTAGATATAATGATGGATTTAATTTTTATAAATGATATTTTTTATATAATTATACCTTTGGAATTATAATATCATATTTCACTTTGTTTCATTCATTCTATTAGAAAATGATAATGTCGCTCGTGTATATGTGTGGACTATCTCCACCATAAAGAAATGTGATACACTTCTTTTATTTTGAAATGGATATTAATAAGGATATATTTAATGAATATAAATTATATATTTTATTGAAAAATTATTATATAATATTTAATTAGTATTTAATTATCTTTCATTCCTTCTTTTGAGAAATTAAAACGACATTCATGTGTACGCATGACCTATCGTCTCGATGAATGATGTAATTCATTTTTTAACTCTAACATTTTTGGATAGAAAAAATAAGTATATAATTAATATATATGTTTTTTATAGAATCATTAACATCTAATAGATAATATAAACATAATAAAATTACAAGAACCAAATCCACTGAACTAAAACATACATGAAAAATAATGAATTTATTATATGGAACAATTATTTTAACAAATAATGGTTAATAAATATGTGATAAAAGGATACAAGTAAATAATATATGGAATGATATATATGATAATGGTTTTTTAATATCTTTATAATAATCCTATATTTAATAGAAATTCAGTTATAACATGTATGTATGAAATATATTCTTGAGGTGATGGCTATTAATCTCACATTTATTTTTGTGGGACACATGTCATATTGACAACTTGGTTCTTTTTTTGGTGCATATACTTCCCATGATTTTATTTTATGATTCTTATCAATAAAATTATGTTATATACATATCCATATAAGTTTTTCTCCTGTATGGGGTGTATAATTCAAAATTTACCAAAGTGGTAGTGGTTTTCTGTTATAATCTCATTATATATAAAGAATATTTATCATTAATCTTATGATGATGAAATATTATTATCTATATTTCAAGAAACACGTTAATTTTCTTATATTATGGTTATTTTTGGATATTACATGTTTTCCTTCAATTATCCACTATTTATTTAATTAAGAGAATAAACTAATTTTTTTAAGAAAAACTATCTTTATTTCTACCTTCAGTTTAGAATCCATTCTCTTGCATTTCCATGTATTATAATAATTTTAAATAATGTTTTTACTATTCACCAATGATTGTTTAAATTTATTTTTACCCTTGTTTTAATATTTATAATTTTTTAAAAGGAATATTATCTTCATTTTATAAATGAGTTAATTTGTAATTTTTTACTGAAAATGTGAAAGGAATACTTGTTTTAACATGTATGGACTGAAAAATATTTCCTGATGAAATGACCACTGAATGATTTTTTGAATAATATAAAATTTTACATTTTTTATTTTAAAATAAAATTTTATCTTTAAAATTTGGAAAAAAATTATATTTAAAAAAAATCAAAGTGGAATGTGTATTTTCCTCCAAAATGTTTTATTGATCTTTTAATGGTATTTAAATTCATCAATGAAACCCACCATCAATTATAACTATGATATTTTGAGGACATAATACAAGGATGCCATAATTATTCTTTATATGATATTTTTATGATTGTGTTGAAATATTTTTATGAAACTGATTCCTTTTCCACACGTTATTCTTTGATGAAATGATTAAATTTTTATGAAATCCATTTTTTTATGGGTTATTCTATGATGAAATGTTTATGAAACCCATTTAAATTCATGGGTTATGATATGATGAATGTTTTATGATATTGAGGAACGCATTTTTATGATTTTTTTTTCATGGGTGTGACTATATTTATATATACCTCCAATGAATTAGTTAATGATAGATATATAATGAGAAAAACAAGAGTAGAATTAAGAGTGAACATAGTTCCAAAAGACTCTATGGATCTTTGATAGTATTGGGAGTGAACTTATACTACTACACTAATTTCATGAGTAAATCCATTCCACTATTATGGTATTTAATATGATCCTTTACTACCAAGGAAATGATTTTATATTCTCGTGTGTATTCCAAAAATCTATGTCTTATTCCAATGTTATTATATTATGGATTATTCTCTTTGATTATATTATGACTAATGTGTTATGAAAATCCAATATTTGCGTCTTGAAACATTTTTATAATCTATGATATGTAGGGTATGGTTATCAAATGTTATACCCATGTTCTCACACCATTATACACTTGTTATGTTGACCTTTTTTACCCCTATTGAGCCTTTGAGCTCACTCTTTCTTATATTTTCATTCCCCATGTTATGAAGAATGTTGTGTTTTATGATATTACTAAGAAGGGTCTTGTTATGAAGAACATATTTGGATATTATTTAGTTCACTTTTACACCAGTTGTCTATATATCAAAATTTCTAAAGGCACTAGACCTATATGATTATAACATGTATAATTATGTTATGTAAAAATTATTTATATACAAGGATGTGATATGACTATATAAAAATTATGGGTCTTTATATTTTTTATCAGATAAATTTTTAGTTTACCTTTGTAAAATATTATGAGAAATCTTTAGTGATAACCCTACGGATAAATCAAAGTACACGAAAATGTATTGGAATATTTTTGAATGATAGAGTAAGTGGTTTCCAAAGAAATTTCATATATGTCTACATAATATAAGTGGATATGGCTCTAGAAGAGTTTTACCTAGAGGTAATAACTATGAAAATGTTTCAATGGGATTTGAATTGATCGTCATTGGGTTCATGATAATGTTCCTTGCTACATTCCTAGTTTGAAAATCCTAGGGGAAATGTTTTGGGTATTTAAAAACACTTTCAAAACCACCATGAAGGATTTAAATAGATGATGACCATGAATGACCTAGGTGAAACTTAATGTTTTAATGATATAAAATAAAGTTTAATGATTTAAAAATTTTATTTACTATGTTTCAAGATTATGTAGGTTCACACTTTGATTATTATGGATTAGATTATTAATTTTGGATTTAGGCAATGGTTGGAACTAAAAGGAACCTTGTTAACGTCGAATATCATAGTAAATGTGATGTTGATAAAAAATGGGTTAAATATTGGAGTGAATGATATTTTTATTGTGCCTAATTAGATAACGTGAAATATTATTAAAAAAATTCTCCTCAACCATCTCTTGGTCCCACCATAAAAGATAATAATAGTGTTCTTTGATAGATTAGGTGGTGGAGGCTATAAAATAATGAAGATTAATCTTCTTATATGTCAAGAATGTGGGAATAAGAACTCAAATTAATGTTTCAATGGAATGAGAATATTTTTTATGCTTGTAGAAGAATGTAATATAGGGTCTAATAACAAAGAATATATAAATAAATTGATGGAGGAAATTCAGTTTTATCCTAAGTTATCATTTATAGTTCAATGTATTATATATAATGAATATGGTAATTATCCAAGTCAATTCTTTAATACAAGGTTTCACTCCTTGTACATGGAAATACATATGAATGGGTTGATGTATCTCTGTATTAGGATTCGAGAATTATATTTTAGAATTATTTTTACCATAGTTAGTTTTCTTAAAAAAATCATGAAGCATCTTTGGATTGTCCTATTTTTTTAGGAATATATGTCTTTATGAAAGATTAATATAAGAGTTAGGAGTATTATCAAGGGTTTATGAGTTTAAGGTTATTAAATGTATTAAAAACACATTTTTTGGTTATAAGTGATGTTTTTTAATGTGATTAATGAAATTTTTTTAGTTGTTTTATTGGAATAAGATATAATTAAACCTTATCTTAAACATGAAGTATTACTTAAGGAAAAATTATCTCTTAAAATGATTAACCTTATTGATAGCCTTTAGGGTTTATCTAATATTTTATGATTAATTTTATTTTTATGTATGTTCTGTATATATCTAGGGATTTAATAAGAATAATATTGATATAGCTTCACTAAATAGTAAAACCTATCACATTTGGAGAGGATGTGGTGGTTAAACCCACAACCGAAGGGTGATAAGGGTGAAACATATACCACTATCCTATTTGATATCGTGGATAGTAATATTTTTAAAAAAATGAATGATAGATAAATATTAGGTTTTTATTGGGAAATTATTTTTTACTATTGAGAAAATGTGGTATTGAAAAGTGATTTGGTGATTAATGTCATTTAAAAAAAGGTTCACTATTTTTTGAATCTTATATGATTATGATAAAACATAAATTTAAGAAATTTTATTTGAGGAATAAATGATGAATTATATTTTAGAAGAATTTAAAGTTTTGATGTACCATTATGGTGATTCGGGTTATTTATGGAATTGATTAGAATATCTTAGAAATTATTTGTTTGGATATATAAATTTTTTGTACGATTTATCATGATTGATTGAAGTTATTTGGGGATAAATATTAATATTACATTGTAAGAATATGTGATAAAATAGTTCTTTTAATTTGGTTTAAATCTTATCATGTAATATTTAGTGTGATTTTATGGATAGTTGTTAGTCTAATGGTCAATGATTGACTCTAGGGGTTATATTTGAGATTTTAGAGATTAATTTATTTTATTGGATAACTTATGACAACTATTTTAGTTTTGGTAAATATTTAGTGATAGAAATAAATAATTATAACTCATTTACAGAACCAACAATCAGTTAAATGTTAAATTTAGTACTTTATGAATAAAAATAGACTATTGAAATTAATTTCATGGATTAATAAATGATGCAGAAATATATTGAAGTGTAACTAAAGGAAGAAATATTAATTATAAAATAAAAATATTTCAAGAATGTATATTTTAAGTTGTACTCTATCTTAATAGTAAAATACACCCTAAACTCTAGTAAATTGATCTTGATATAAATTTATATATACATAAATTCATTCATGATGAATCAACGGTATGTTCACCCATCACAGATTTATGGATTTGTGGTTTTTTATTTTTTTTCTTTATCATGTTCTTTATCCCTCTCTATTAGTCCTTGTACATTAGTTTTCTACTCTATGTATATATTTTCACTTACGATTAATGTTATCATATTTTTAACTATAGTTTTAGGTTATCCTATATAATCATCATATTTACCTTTCCCTCATTCTAAGAGTATGTTTTAATGAACCTTTATTATGATATGGGTTTCCATAAAGGTATTTTCCATTGTCAAAATCCTCTAAGAAAAAGTAAAAATAGTGAGAATGTGTCACGAATCGCCTTCTTCAAGATGAAGGAAGGTACAACAAAGTGCCACAGCCTTCCTTAATCAAGTTGAAGGAGTGATAATGACCCCTGAGTCCTGCCTTCGATAGGCCCTAGAGTCGTGACTATCACCAAGGGTATAGAGTCTCAAATAGAAATAGAAGGAATTACCCTTTCAATTGAACATGATCGGGATCTAAGATGGTATATCCCAAACAACTCCAAATACCAAAAGTAAAAGTGAATCCAAAATCCATTCCCACATGCATGTTCAAAAGTAAAGCTAATACAAAGTATAATGAAACTTCAAGGGAAAAGTACCAAAATAAAATAACTAGGAAACAATAGCAACTAATCCCGATGCCCAAGATAGTAAAGTCCATCACGGTCCTTGAAGTCCTCCTAGAAACTGAAAAACATTTTTATATACATAGGGTGGGTATACAAGTATTCCGAGTAGGAAAACTAAATCCAACCATACACAAGTGATGGAGTATACTAATGTCCCTATAAGAAAACAATAGAACCTCAAAGCACATACCAAGGAATACTAACTTGCCCAGTCTCACCAAGACACACTCACCAAATAACGCAAGTTAAGTAATGTAATAGTATAAGCACGTCGTTATTTGGGTACCCTACACCACTTTCCCACTATTTAACTACTCATCCCTAAAGACTAACATATTGACTCTACCAGTCTTCTCATACGCATTCCCACTGCCAAAACTCACCTACACACACCTGGGCCTCAAACCACACATAATCCTACCCGCAGACACTTGGGCCACAACAACCACATATCTCACTTGAAGACACATGATCCTCATTCCAAAGATACTTGGGAAAACAAACATGGCCCGCAAACACCTGGGCCCTTCATCCACAACAAACCCCTGACTGATGGATCTTGGGATATGGTAATCCTCAATCCATTACAGCCTTCTTGAATACGCTTGAGTGTTAAGAACTCAGAAGAGGATGCAAGGATAAAATTTAGTAACCATTCATCCATCCTCCCACCAAGATGTTGGGAAAGACAATCTCCCCTATAAAATGGAGGTGTTCGGCACATAGTGATCAACAAGGGTGGGGTGCATATATAAATAACAAGAATATGTAATTTATATATATATATATATATATGTAACCAAACACTCATCACAACTTATGGGTCCCCACAACAGACAACCAACTCATACAGAACCATAGTTTCTACTACCCATATATGCACAACCACACAACAGCCACTACCAAAGCATACCCCAAAACCTCTTTTTCATTTAACCACTTTCCATTTATTAATTAAGTAATTAACATTAATTTATTCTATCACTATCGAGAAACTACCAACCATAACCATATCAAAATTATAGACAAAACTATATTTGCAACACCACTACACTCCCTCGTTCAACCACTACCAACTACCATTCTTCAAAGTTATACAGTACAATCCTTCTCTCGCAATCTAGATATGCATCCTCGTTTCCCAAACAACTCCCAGATGCAGTCCCACTATATACAAGTTCATATCCACACAACATCCCCACTTTCCAAAGTCACTCTATGACCACAACACAACAATGGTAATTCAGTTTCTTAAAATTTCATCCATTCCACAATCAATCAATCTCTCAGACTGAGAATCCAACTCACCACATGTACAACCCCACACATAAAGCACATAGTAACTATCACTAACCTTAGTCCCACTACACACTCATACCATACCCTTCTCATGGATCTCACTCCTCTTTCCAACCTTGTACCCACAATAATGCACTCAATAGAAGCACCACACAACTCACACAAGGTTACAAAATTCCACAAAACACGACACTCATCCACACCTATCAATAGGATGTGTGTATATTAAAATTTAACCATCAGAGGTTCTTTAATTCCACTTAATTATAACCAGGGGGATGACATAACAGGCATGATCATATGGAATTCATTTATTTAACCAAGTATATGTGGTTTAAATAATTTTTCAAGTTATGATCATTTATCAAAGCATCACAACAAAACAGAACTTCACTAGTGCATAAGAAAATACCACCAAAGGTCATTATTTTTAAATGGTTTGATAGCCTCAAAAAACCAAAGATTAATCTAGGATAACAAATAAAACAAGTGAACAACATAAACCACTCTCTTCCTGTTATTTTATTTACCCATGTTATCTTATGACCATATTTACTTATTGTTTATTTCTCACTTTAATAAAAGTATTCAGTTGTTCCTAATAAGAAATAACTAGTACACTAACCCTACAAAATTCATAATTAAAGAGAGATAGAATAAATACCTACCTGATGATTAAAATATCAAAGTTCCTTATTATGCCAATAATAGGGGTAGCACGAGCAGTAGGGAAGAACTCTAATAAAACTTAGAAGGAGGGGATATAGCATAGACACACAACACGTCTAGGTAGGAAGGATCTAAGCACGCCAAGGGGAAATAGAAAACACACAATGAAGTTAATATCCCAGCTTTAAGAGTCGGATCATATTTTAAAGGAGGAACAATTTTAAAAGACATCATCATGGGATCGTGGTTAAGATAATGTGGTTTGGGTATCTCAAATTTCTTGGGATGTTAGGATATTTAAATATATAATCAATACCCTTTGAAATTTCCTTAAAAATTTCCAAATAAGGATTTAAACTTGGTTTACATAAAATAAAATGTAAGAAGGGTGAAAGTAGAAAACTGGGAAAACTGGGAAAACTGCAAATGAGTAACTAATGGGTGAGTCACTGACGTTGAGACACTGAGAGGTGAACTATCTATGCAACCTACTAGTGTTGATCCATCAACGCTGAGCTACTAACTCCATGTCCTACTAACGCAACAAACTATTGACACCTTAACCAACTGATGCCCTAGACTTACTGATGCACCGACCTACAAACACCCTTGACTCACTGATGCTGATATAATGACATTTTGATTCACTGACATGCTGATACACTGACATTATGACACACTGAAATGTTGATCGAAAAACTAGAAATTTTGAAAACTCTTGAAGTAATCCATTGATAGCTCCAAAAACACCTCAAACACTAGATTTTCACAAAGGAATGGCTTGGGTAAATCCAAGTTATTACATTAGATACCTCTCAAACTATTCTTTTCCCTGATAATTTCAAAACTAACTAACAAGAAAAGAGGTCCGAACAACCACCCCTCAAGATACCTCTCAAGAGTAAACCACCTTGTGTTGTTCTAAAGTTGGAGTGAAAACCTTCACATCCTAGAACACCTCTTTATCATCTACCTCTTGAAAAACTGTAGAAACACTGCCAATCCACTACCCCCAAGAAGCCACACAAACACCAAAGTTCACACCATCCAGACACATGGATTATAGAGCTCCTTTCTCTATGTCAAGATACTATCCAATTTGGGAGGCACTATCTCACCTGCACAAGTTTAATCACATCTACATTAATTCATCTTGATCAGGGATTAGGTTATCTCCTCCTCATAGTCTGAAATTTTCACAAAAAAATAAGAGAACAAGGAAACACCTTATCATATAGAAAGTGTGGTTAAATATTTCCTCATAAGCAAGGTATGGATCAAAACACAAGAGCGAATCAGAACAGCTCCGGGTACTGGTCACACATTTGTGCTTCTCACTCCCAAGTAAACTCATCATGGCCACTATTACTCCATAACACACGAATCAAAGGAATGGTCCATCCATGCAGCACATTCTTCTCATGATCCTTGATTATTACTGGTCACACCACGAACATCGCGTCGTCCTCGATATCCAACTCCTCCCAATCAAGTATGTTGGAGTCATTGTGTAGATACCAATGGAATTGAGAGGCATGGAAGACATCGTGGATCTTCTCCAACTATGATATCAATGCCAACTGGTATGCCACCTTGCCAAATCATCCAAACACCTCAAAAGGTATAATAAACTTGGGAAAAATCTTGATTCCCTTACCAAACCTCCATTGTCCATGCTGAAGGGAAACATTCAAGAAAACATGGTCCCCGAACTAAAATTCCAAGAGCCTCCTACTATGATTGGAATATGGCTTCTTCTGGTCCTGACCTACCTTCATCCTCTCACACACAAGCTGAACCTTATCTATTGTACTCTTCACTACCTCTGGTCTAAGAATGGATGCTTCTCCTACCTCTATTTGGCACATGGGTGAGCGACACGGTCTTCCGTACAAGGATTCAAATGGTGCCATGAAAATGGTATATTGATTGCTATTATTGTAGGAAAACTATACCTAGGGAAAGTGTCATACCCATGATCCTATGAAGTCCAAAACATGTTCCTTAAGCATATCCCTCATTTTTTGGATAGTCCTCTCTGTTTTCCCATCTGTCTGAGGGTGGAAAGTAGTTCTAAGGAATAACTGGGTACCCAAGGAATGTTTCAATCTCTTCCAAACTCGCAACATAAAATGTGTATCCCAATATAAGATAATGGATATAGGAACTCCATGTATCTACACAAATTCATCCACATACCTCCTTGCTAAAGAATCTACTGCGCTTGACTTCTTGATTGCCTAGAAGTGATCTGACTTCATTAACTGGTCCACTATTAACCAAATAGAATCGCATCATCCCTTAGTCCTGGGTTATCCTATGATGAAATCCATCTAGATGTCATTCTAATTCCACTTGGGAACATCCAAGTGCTACAACAGACCATTGGAAACATGGTTCTTGGCCTTAACCTGTTGACACACTAGGCATCTTTCCACAAACTCCTCCATTGCCTGCTTCATCCCAGGCTACCAAAACTATTCTTTCATGCCTCAGTACATCTTTGAGACATATTTTATGAACCGCCAAAGGTGATACATGAAATTCATGGTAAACTCCCTCACACTTTTCCACTAAGACAACCAACATCCCATAGAAGAGTATTTGATTCTGACTATCCTCTGACCATCCCTCTAGAGCATCACCCAGGACAGTGTGATCATACATCAGATAGGTCTTTAAGCCTCCCCAATAAGACTCTTCCACTTCTCACATTAAGTAATACTATACTATTATCTGAAATAGATAGCCTCTACCACTGTCCTGCCAAGCATCTAGAAGCAAGTGTCCAACCCTTCCATTACCTTCCATGAATCCATGGATTCTTGAACTACCTCATTATGTGACTTTCTACTCAGGGTATCAGCCACGTAATAGATTTCGAAGTTGTAAACCTAGAAGAACTCCATCCACCTTCGCTTCCACAGGTTCAGGTCCCATTAGAAAAAGATGTACCTCATGATCTTGTGATCTATGAAGACCACAAAGTGCTACCCAATGAGGTAATGCCACCACAACTTTAGCATGAACATGACTGATGCAATATCTAGATCATGGGTGGCATAATTATCTTCTGGATGACATAATTTCATACACCCATAAGATATTACTCCTCACTACTACATTAGAACACATCCCAGACCTAGGACGGAAGTTTCACAGAACACCTCAAACATCACTCGTTCCTATGGAAACCTAAGTACTGGGGCATTAACTATATTCCCCTTTAGATAAATAAAAGATGCATTGAACTACCAACTCTATAGAAAGGGATAATCCTTTCTAGTTAAATCTGTCGAAGGAGTTGAAACTCAAGAGAAGTTGGGTACAAACATCCTATAATAGGATGCTAGAACCAGGAAACAATGAACCATCGCCACATTATTGGGTGGTACCTTAGAAAAAACTGCTTAAACCTTTGAAGGGTCCACTTCTATCCCTTTCTCAGACACTACGTGTCTAAGGAAGTTCACCTCTCATGTCCAGAACTTTCACTTGGACACCTTTCTATAGATATGGTGGTGTCAGAGGACCTCCAAGATAGACCTTAGATACCCAGCCTGCTCCTCCTCTGACCTTGAGTATATTAGTATGTCGTTGATGAACATGATGATGAACTAGTATAGGTACTCATGGAAAATAGAGTTCATGATCCCCATGAACATGGCTGGTGCATTCGTGACACGAAAGGGCATGACTACGAACTCGAAGTTCCCATACCTGCACCTGAATGCAGTCTTCAGGATGTCACCCTACTTTACCCTCAACTGTTGATATCCAAATAATAGGTCGATCATAGAGAAACAACTTTGTCCCATTAACTATTTGAAAATATTGTAGATCCTTGGATGGGGGTAATAATTATTAACTATTAGATGATTCAGTCTTTTGTAGTCTATGCATAGTCTCAGACCACCGTACACCTTCTTTGTGAACAAGACTAGAGCACCCCATGAAAACACACTTTCCAAATATAAACCTTGTTCATAAGTTCGTCAACTTGAATCCACAACTCCCACAAATCATAAGGCGTCATTCGATAGGGATCCATGGAATGTGGGCACGCGCCAAGTTACAATTCTATTCCAAACTCAATGTCACATAGAGGGGGTAGATTTACAACCTCTTCGGGGAAGACATCTAGGAACTTGCTAAAAACCCCCCCAAAACTTCCTCCATCTCTATATCTATTAATTCCACTGACATCTCAACTAACAAAGAATGAAGAGGCTCCACATTCGGGCTACCTTACAGAAAACTTTGCTCGCCAATGAAAGATACATGATGGCCGCCCACATCTAAGAATGAGACAATTATCTTAAAGTAGTCAATAACATCATACAGAAAAACAACCAGTTTATTCCTAGGATGACATAGTTTGGGTTCATCTATAGAAGAAAAATATCCCCACAGGGCTGATGTGGCCCCAACATTAGTTTACATCCTCAAAAAACATCAAATAGACTGGTCTTTCCTCTAACTGGCATACTAAACACCAGGGGCATGGGAATTCTCTCTACGTATAGACCCCTAGAATTTCCTAAACTAGGGAAAAAGGAGTGAAAAGATCCTGAATCAAAAAAGGCATCTGCAATGGTACTAAATAGACTAATCGTACCTCGAACAACCTCTGGCCCTACTGGAACTGCTACCTCTGTGGTGTGCAGCTACCCACACCCAACTCTTCTACCTCTCTACTATAAATCGGCTCCCCAACCATGCCCTCATCAAGGACCCTAAGGAGCATCCTAAGGATGGCCTCCTCATGCGCTATCTACCCTCGGTGGAGCAAGAACACACTTCCCCTATAGCTGGAAAGTCTTGACTGCAACTGCTACTGCTAAGGTGGGTGTTGAACATACCCACCCACACTATATAGAACATGAACTGGAAACTAGTTCTGAATATACGCATGGCCTCCATAGACAATGAACCTCAGTCTTGGGCACATGGGGAAATGGAGAGGACCAGAAGATCGGAAGTGAAACTACTGAGGCCTACTCCCCGCTGGCTGAAACCTGGAAGGCCCTGACGCCGAAGACATGATGCAGACATCTTTCCCCTTTCATAAACTTGGATGGCTCCCCTCTCACGACACGCCTCCCAGTGAGTTAATCCTTTCCACTATATGTTCCATATTCTGAACGTCTAAGTATATCAATAGGGTGAAAGGAGTAATAGAATACTGAGGAGAAGGTCAAAGTGCCTCCTCTAAGTGTCTCGCTCGAGACTCCTCATCTAGGAAGAGTTTTGTCCCAAAGCATAAGAGAACCTTGAACATTATCCCCTATTCCTTCACCTACATACTCCCTTACTGGAGGGATATTAGCTTCTACCTCTTCTTGGACTTCATTGTGGATGAAAGTAATTCCACCCGAAACTTCTTCTCAAAGTCAGCCCATGAACCCTCAGTTTCCTTCCTCTCCTTGAGGAAAAGTTTCCACCACTAATTTTATTCTCCTAATATCTAGATCACTACTAGAAATACCCAATACTCTATCAGTTATCAGATCAAGATGAAAGTGATTACCATCTCTTCAAGATAGCTTTTCGTCTCCATGTCTCAGACGCTACCCTCGTACTTCCCTAGAGTTTACTCTGGGAAGTCATGAAGCATCTTCTGCCACTGGTAATCTTCATTTTCTTGATCAGCCCTCCACTGACCAGATCAACCTGATAGGACTCAACTACTTGTATCACATGGGGTGATGTCCAAGTGTCATAGTTGAAAAAGTAAACAAGGAACTCCTAAGCCTGATTAGTGTGGAAAAATTATTTTAATTTTGTTTTAACTATTCATTTATTTTTAATTAACAAAAAACCCAAGACACACAAGAACACAAGTCCTTATGATGCATGTAAATTTCCTAGGGTATCTACCCTAAGATTAGTGTAGCCTCACTTGGTCTTTCAGTATGTTCAGAGTCCATGCATCAGATCATAGGGGGACCAAAAATCTCGTGTTATAGCTGGTCTTCCCTAACCTATTTCACGTGCAAAGATTTCCTAACATTGTTTCCCTACCATGTCATGCAATCCTCATTGTTCCTAACTCCAAACTCCATCCAATCTCTCAAATCTCATAAACCTTAATCTAATACCATTGTTTCACAACCCTCTTTCTTTAAGATGAGGGAAGGGACAACAAAGTTCCACTCCCTTCCTTCCTAAATTTTAAGAAGAGATAATGACCCCCAAGTCATGCCTTCGATAGGCCTTGGAGCAGTGACTAGAACCAAGGGTATAGAATCTCACAAGAAAATGGAAGGCATTTCCCTTATTATATAACAAGATCGAAAGATAAGATGTTAAATCCCAAACAACTCCAAATACCAAATGTAAAAGTGAAGCTAAAATCCATTCCCACATGTATGTTCAAAATTAATATTGATAAAAAGTACCATGAAAGTCCAAGGAAAAAGTACCAAAAGAAAATAACTTGGAAGAAACAATAACTAATCCCGAAACCCAGACTACTAAAGTCCAACATGGTCCTCGAAGTCCTCCTAGAAACTTGAAAACAATTTTATATACGTAGGATGATTATACAAGCATACCCAGTAGGAAAACTAAAGCCACATGTGTACAAGTGAAGGAGCATACTAATATCCATATAATAAAACCGTAGAACCTCAAGGCACCTACCAAGGAATAATAACCATCCTATACTCCCTAAGGAACACCCACCAAATTATACAACTCAAGTAATGTAATAGTATAATCACATCGATATTTGGGTACCCTACACCACTTTCCCACTTGTTAATTTCTTATCCCTAACAACTAACATCTTGACGATAACACTCTTCCTATACGTAGTCCCACTAACACAACCCACATTCACACACCTCGGCTTCAAACCACACATAATCTCACCCGCAGACACCAAGGTTACAAGAACCACATCTCTCGCTCAAAGACATCTGGGCATCATCCCAAAGAGACTTGGGAAAATAAACATGGCCCAGAAACACCTAGGACCCACATCCACAACCAAAACATTCTTGAAGGATCTTGGGCTATGGTAATCCTCAAGAAATTACAGCCTTCTCGGATATGCTCGAGTGATAAGAACCCAAAAGATGGTGCGAATAAGAAATTCAGAAACCAGTCATCCATCATCCCATCGGGATGTTGGGAAAGACACCCTCCACCATGTAATGTAGGTGTTTGGCATATAGTTCTCAACAATGGTGGGGTGCATAAATATATAAAAAGAAACTAAAATTTATATATATATATATAGTTAAGTAGACACTTATCCCAACTTATGGGACCCCATAATAGACAAACAACTCATACAGAACAATAGTGGTTTCTACCACTATATGCACAACCACACAACAGCCACTACCAAAGCATAACCTAAAACCCTTTTTTCATTTAACAACTTTCTATTTATTAATTAAGGGATTATATTTAATTTATTCCATGACTTTCAGAAAATTACCAAACATAACCATATCAAAAAAATAGAAAAAACTAGATCTTTATCCTTACTACATGCCCCCATTCAACCACTACCAACTATCGTTCTTCAAAGTTATACTGCACAATCCTTATCTCACAACCCAACCCTACAGCCCCACTACCCAAAAAATTCCGATATACAGTCCCACTTAATTAAAGTTCATATCCATATAGTAGTTCCACTGCCCAATGTTTCTTTATGACCATAACACAACAAAGGTAGTTCAGCTACTAACAAGTTCATCTATTCCATAATCAATCAATATCTTTGACTGAGAGGCCAACTTGCCACTTGTACCACCCTACACAAAAATCCCACAATAAGTACCAATAACCCCAGCCCCAATGCACACTCATACCACACCCTTATAATGAATCCCACTCAACTACCCAACTTTATACCCACAACTGTGCTCTCAATGGAAGCACCACACAACTCACACAAGGTTACCAAACTCCACATAACACAGCACTCAGCCACACCTAACAAAAGGATATGTGTATATATTCATATTTAACCAGAATAGGTTATTTAATTCCACTTAATTATAATTGGGGTGATCACACAATAGGTTTGATCTTTATTCATTCATTTATTTAACTAATTATATGTGATTTAAACAGTATTTCATGTTTTGGTTGTTTATCAAAGCATCGCAATAAAATAGAACAACACTAGTGCACCGGTAAAGACCACCAATAGACATTATTTTAAGAAGGATTTATAGACACAAAAATCCATAAAATAATCAAGGATAAAAAATAAAATAGGTGAACAACATTAACCCACTCTCTTCCAATTATTTTATTTACCCCTGTTGCCTTCTAATTATATTTACTTCTTGTTTATTTCTCATTTTAATAAAATTATTAAATAGTTTCTCATAAGAAATCACTATTACACCCACCCTACATGATCCACAATTAAATAGAGACAGAAGAATTACCTACAGGATGATTAAATGATTGAAGTTTCTCTTTGCGTCATAACATGGGTTGTGTGAGCAGTAGGGAAGAACTCTTAGAAAACCGAGCAGGAGGGGCTCTAGTATAGTCACATGACTCATATTGTGAGGAAGTATCTAGGTGCACCAAGGAGAAATCGAAAACACACGAGAAAGATAAGATCCTATATTTGAAGATTTGGATCCAATTTTAAAGGAAGAACAGTTTTGAAAGACATCATAGTGGGATCGTGGTCAAGGTCACGCTATTTGGGTATCTCAAATCACACGAGGCGTTAGCATATTTAAAGATAAAATCAATACCCTTAAAAAAAATTTAAAATGACTGAATAAAGCTTTAAACTTGGTTTAAGTCCACTAAAATATAATAAGGGTGAAACTGGAAAATTGGGAAAAACTGGGAAAATGGAAAATGAGTCACTATTGGCTGAGTCACTGATATTGAGCCACTAACGGGTGAGCTATGGACGCAAACTACCGACGTTGTGACACTGACATTCAGCTACTGATGCCATGGTTTACCGACGCAATGACCTACTGACAACTTGACCTACCAACACCCTAACCTATTGATGCCCTCGATTCCTCGATACTGATGCCCTGACTCACTAATTCCAACGCACAGACATGCTGATGTACTAACAAGTTGAAGGAAAAACTAGAAATTTGTAACTCTTGAAGTAAGCCACTGACAGGTCCCATAACACTTAAAACACTGGATTTTCACAAAGAAAGGGCCTATAGAAATCTAGGTTATTACGGAATGAAATTTAATAAGGTGGCGGGATAATGTAACACCTCAAGACTTAAGAGATTTTTTATTCTTAAGATAAATTGGATTTATTTAATAGATTTTTTTACACACATCAAAAAGTTTTGAAGGACCACATTGAACTATTACAATATAATTATTTAAATATGACATTTATAACCTAGCTATTAAATTTATGAATATAAATAAGATTAAATGGTTTATATAAAATATTTAAAGGTCCTACTAAATATAAATTTGTTGAAAATTTCATAATAAATATTCAATTAATTTTTATAAATTTCATTTTATACATCAATAACAAGTTCTCTTCAAAAACACTTTTTATTGAATTTTGTAACAAAATATTATAATTAATTTATTGAATATAATGAAAATTTATCTGAAAAAATTAACTTCATTTTGAAATAAAATTATAAAAATAAAATAAGGATAAAATTTTGGTATTTTTCTAAAATGATTGATTTTTTAGTAAATAGTGAAAATTAACAATTTTTTCAAATATTGTCATTTAATTTCATTAAATAAATTATTTTTAATGTAAAATTACATTTTAGATTCTGTATTTATGTGAAATATGATCCGTTATATTTTAAATAATTTAAATAATTTCATTTCAATCAAAATATTTCATTATTTTGGTATTTTTTATTTTAATGCTTATAACATAGTTTTCTAATTACTTTTTTAAGTGTAAAAAACATATAAATGTTAATTAATTAAAATAAAAAATATTGAAATGATTTTAATAAAATATATTGATAAAATATCAATATATATATAAATATAAATTTCTGTAATTATGATTCCTAGTCAAAGAGTTAATGTATAATCAACTTTTCCTCGAAAAATACATTTTTCAAAAAACTGATTTTTATCGCACGCGAGGGTTTAATTTTAAATTAATTTCACCAAACTATAATATTTTAATTTTCTAAAATTTATTTAATATTTATATTCAAATAATTTTTATTATATAATATTTTTATAATAATTTTTTATAATAATGAATACTAAAAGCAGTAAAAATCTTTTACAATTGTTAAGGGTAAAACAAGTTTACCAGGGGTTAAAAAAAAGAGATAAGACTTGTGATTAGTATAAAAACTTTTCTAAATTAAATTTACAGCCGATATTTTGATCATACCTTTTATATGTTTCCTTAAATATTCCAATTTGGAACCATATTCTCAGGATTTTGACCTTTATAATACTCTTAAGTAATGAACAGGGCAAAATGCCTCTCTCCTACTTTAAAAAAATATTTTGTGTTAACATAGGGATAAAAAGGTGTTAATCAATTATAAATATTAATTATAAGGATAAATATTTTATATTTATTATGGTAATTTATTTTGAAATTTTATTGATGATATAATTACTTTAAATGCTTATGTAATGCTGATAAGGTAATTATTTAATTAAAAAAACTAAAATAAATGAATTTAAAAAATAAAAAAATATAATTTTGATTAATTTCTATGGTCTATGCATTTTTTAGAGTATTATAAAATTTTATGGATTTTTTTATGGTATATATTCAAATTTCATATTTTTATTAATATGTTTTCAATGTAATATTAAACAAATAGTGTCCAAATTTACATTAATGAAATTTTATAATAATTAATATCTTATTAAATAATTAAAATCTTGTAAAAATATTATATTCAGAAAATTTATTGGTATTTATTTAATAATATCTTTTATTGTGAATTTATGGACCTATTTTCTATTTTATTGTAATAATATTTTGAGTTAAATATTAAAAAACTTTGTTATTGTGGTTAATGTTTAAAAGAGGTTTTGTGTGATACAAGTGATTGTGTAAAAACTAATTTTTAAAACTCATAGTAATTTTATATGAAAAATTAGGTTTCATATTTTTAATTATGAGGTAAAAATTAATTAATAATGATCATTTTAATTTTAGTCTTAAAAGATGGATCACCTAGTTAAAAAACTAGTTACCATAGTGAAAATTAAATTATTAAAAGTGAGGAAACTAAGAGATTAGGGGAATTAAATATTTAAAACATTTTTCTTCATAGATATATTTTTTTGAATAAAACTTATATTTAAATCCCATTTATTTATCAATTTTGGAATCACTTAGGTTGAGAGTGACTTCCCATTATTGAATAGTTTTTTTTGTTTACAAAAATGTCAATCCATATTACTTATAAAGGGAATATCCTTTATTCTTTTATTCAAACTTAAAGAATAATTTTTTCATCCATGAAATTCCCAAATACCTTCTATAATACTATTCCAACATACTATTTTACTTAGACAGTTTGAGAAAACTTACTATGAAGGAATTAGTAATAATTGGAAAGAGGTAGTCCAAAGAAGAGGTATCATTCCTAAATAAGCATTTTTTTTATTTAATCTTCCAACTCACTAAAATATTCTAAAAATATTATTATATAATATAAAAAATGTCTTAAATATAATGATATTTTATTCTATTAATGTAATAACCTATATCAATCTCCTCTTCCATTAAATGGGAAACAAAATCGATGATCCTGTTTATGGAAGACTAATACCTGAAAAAGTGATGTGATTTTTTTCCATCACCACCACTCATGTATTTGTATAATTATAGATTTAAGGTTTATATATTATATTTATAGCATAATAAAACTTATAAAACTATAATATCACACTTTCCATTTTATCTTCTAATTTATTGGAAAAGAATAATGTTTCTCGGGTGTACGTGTGGACTACCGCATCCATGAAGCGAAGTGATAAGCTTTTCATTTTCTTTTGACATATATGGTAACAATGATATATTTATTGAATATATGTGGTTTTTTATATAATAATTATTTTTAATTTTTAATTAATATTAATTTTTCTTTTTTTTCATTCCCTCAAAAAATCAAAATAGTATTTATACGTATATAAGACCTATTTTCTCCATAAATGATGTAATTCATTTTTTATCTCAAAAATTTTATTGGTGAAAATACTTATTTATATATTGATTATATATTTTATTTATATCATCATTAAAATCCAGGATATTATGGAATGATAATCAATGTAAAATAACCAAAACTAACTAACAAAAAAATGAAAGACAAAGAAGTTATTACCCAAAAAAAATATTTTAAAAAAGAATTGTATATAGAAATGAGAAAAAAGGTTACAAGTAAATAATATATTGTATGATATATGTGATTATTATTATATAATTTAATTATAATAAAACTATCTTTATTATAAATTGTGTTTGAACATATATAAAGGAAGTCAATAATTTAGGTAAGGTTTTTTCTTTAGATTTTTATTTTCATGGGACACATGACTTATTCATCACTTATTTCTTTTATATGGATTATATAATACCAATTAATGTGTGTTAATATTCCTACCATAAAAATTGTTAGTTATATATACCAATTTAATGTTCATTATTTTATGGGGAATACAGTTTAAATGTTACCAAAATAGAAAGGGTTTTACATAGTAATTTCATTATTTGACGTTATTATTTATGATTATGTGTCTAATGATGAAATATTATGATATATCCCTCATGAAACTAAATAAATTTCTTATACTCTATTTATTTATAGAGACTTATTTAATCCTTTCATTTTCATATCGTTATGTACTCAAGATACCAAAATAATTTTTTTAAGTATAATCATCTTTATTTCTCTCTACAACCAAAAATATTTTATCTTCCCTATCAATGTTTTCTAAAAAAATTAAATATTTTTTTTACTATTATATAATTATTGTTTAATTTTATTTTCATGATTTTTTAAATTTTTAGAAAATTTTATAAAAGGAATATTATTTTCATTTTATAAGTGAGTTAATTTTGACTTTTTTACCAAAAAATGTGAGAAGAATATTTTTTTTAAAATTCATGGTATGAATTTTATTTCCTGCACCCTTGAGCACATAATGATTTATTTTTTATTTTAAAATTTTACAATATAAATTTAAATGAAAACTTTTCCTTTAATATTTCAGAAATTTTAAATTTTAAATGTGATTTTCTAAGATGAAATTTTATTTTCCTTAGGAATAATTTAATGAACTTTTAATGATATTTCTATTGAATAATGACAATAACCCTTGATTATACTTATGATCTAGTTGGTATATGACCTAAGGATATCATCCTTATTATTTCTATGGATATTTTATGAATATGATGACAATATTTTTATAAAACCCATTACTTTTTGATGGGGGTGATCTATGATGAAATGATCAAATGTTTATGATACTCATTCATTTTCTAAAGGATATTTTATGATAAAATGTTTATGAAACACATTTATTTTCATAGGTTATGGTAGATTGATGTTATATGATATAATATAACACATGTTTATGATTTTAATTTTGTGACATGTGGTCAAAAAATTTATATCCTTAAAATGAATTGGGTAATTATAAATATATTTGGAGATAAACAGGAATGGAATAAAGAGTGAACCCAGTTTTGTAAAGGACTTTATCCACTATAAATGTCTTGGGAGTGAACCTTGACTACTATCATGTTTATGGGAGTTAAAGAACTCCACTATGATGGTCTTATAAATGATCCTTTATTAATTGGGATATGATTTTCTATTATTGTGTTTATGAAATATATCTATGTATTATATTAATGTTATGCTCTCATAGTTTATCATGTTTGATTCATTTATGATTTATGTCTTAGGAATGGGTAATATTTTTTACACAACTCCTGTTTATGATCAATAATATATAGGGTATAGTTTTAAAATTCCATAAACATGTTCTAAAACTCATATGCTGATAGTATGTTAATATTTCCCTTGTTTAAGCTTACTGAACTTCTAAGCTCACCCTTTCATTTGTTTCCTTTCCCCGGGTTATGAAGAATGGTATTATGTATGATATTTCTTTAAAGGGTGCCAGTTATTAAGAACATATAGTGAGATTATATAGTTCACTTACGAACATGTAATAAATGTATCAAAATTTAAAAATATTCTAGACCCATATGATTTTTGGAATGGATCATTATATTATATAATTATTATTCATCTACAAAGATTTGATATTTGTGTATAATAACTATGGGTCAACATATTACCCTCCATACTTTGTTGAATAATTTCACGACCTTCATACCTAGTGTTATACAAACACTAGTTACATATTTGGGATACAACCAAACTAATTTCCTTATATGAGTGAACCACTTCAATAAGTAATATTTATAAGAACCCTAACTACCTTGGTCAAAAATATGGGCGGTACATCACCATAATCTCCCACATGGTAATTATTTCATCCTAATATCATAACTTGGTATCCACTCACTATAGTATTCCAATTCTCCAAGGCCCCATGTCTTATCACTCACATGTATCTTATATTCCTTGATTTAGGAAAATACTCTTTGTTTTATCTAATAAAACGAGTCAATATACTCCTGTTAGTTTTTCAAAATCTATATATTCAACATATTTCTATCAAAAATGAAAAATACCTTCACCAAAATCACTAATAATGTTACTAACCATTTTTGAATCACCTACCTAATCGACTCACATATACTTCATACTCCCCTATAAAGATAGGGTCTTCTGACTGGGTATAATCTTTAATATCTATAGTCTTAATTCATTGTCTATTTAATGTAGTATATAATGTAGACATGCACATATTAGAATCCTACTATGTATAATAACTAAATTTACCTCAATAGGGAACTTATGAGAAAGACTAACTTAGTCTTCTATTTTTGTCATTATTATTATTTATGATGTCCTTATCGAATGATGTCGAACTACATTGATTGGTCCTATGAGAAAACTATAAACATTGAAACATGAACTTTGTTTTATTTTAATATTATTCACAAGAATGTGTTATATGACTCTATGTTATTTAATCCCAACACCCCAATACATATCTAGTCCCATCAACTAGGTTTATATCCTAACCTTTCCAATCTCCCTTCCTTTTCTATATACCAAATAGACAATGGCTTTATGATTATATATAGTCCCCTTACAAGGGGTAACCCTGAACCTTTAAATTAATCCTTCTTATACTAGTTATAAATAGAAAACTGAGATAAGAATTCATATAATGGAATAATATTATGTATAAGATCCAACCATTCGATTCATTCATCCTCTTCTAGTTACCAAAACACAAGGGGGTTAGACCTTCATAAATGGGCCTCTTACTTGGTTTAAAACATTATTATACCATCTCTAGTAAGGTTATAAATAAATATAAATAGCCATAAATGGATCCTCGTGTCTAAGTCCCAGACCATCAATTTCTAATTACCTTTCAAATTAGATTACAATTCAATTTCTTTAAACTTCTCAGAAGTGGTAATGGACTCACAACATCAAAATTCACCACTATGGACCATTTAAAATGATAATAAAATGTATGATGTCTCTTTTTATGTGATAAGAAACAACGTGTACTCTTATTCTGTATACATGGATACATAGGAAGCCCCTTCATGGGTCAGATCATAATACTACAAGTCCTAAATCCTCCATTAATAGACATAAACTCTATAGATTCAAACTAAAAATTTTTAAACCACAATATCATTAATAAATGTTAGAATTGTGAAGAACCTATAATGTATTTATATATTTACATAGATATATGGTTTTGATTTATAACATGAACTACGATAACTAGTATGGAAATGATATTTTAGATGTATGTATAAATATATCATGTATCATTAATATGGTATCTGGGTAGGAAAAAATCCCACCAAAAGGTTGTTATTTAATATAACTAACATCCACTCAACTAATTTGAAAATAAAAGAATCAGAAGTAATTTACCCGTGACCACTTACATTAGAAATATAGTTCTATAATGAATCAAAAAAATACATCCACAATTTGTTTAATTTTATATTAGTTTGAAACCAAAATGGTTGAATTGTATATCGAAACCATGCATTAAATTTATTTTTTGACAAAAAAGTTGATTCATGTGTTCAAAACATAGGCAATAATGAATTTTTTAAAAAAATTAAAGGAAAATGTGAAGATGAAGTGAAAAAATTGATATAATATATGAATGATTTATTAAATTGAAAAATTAATATATTAACCATTAATAAATTATTTTATGAAACTATAAGGGATGTAAATAGAGTGAATAGGTTGATGTCCAATATTTTAAATATAGTGATTTGGATTTATTTCCTCTTGATGGTCTTTATAATTTATCATTTCTAATGAAATTAGAGAAAAAATTATATTAAAAATTAAATCAAATAGTAGAATGGTGTTTTAATCTTATTAATAAATAATTTTAGGTTTAAAGAAAAAATACTCTAGAAATATCTATTTGGGTGGAAGTAAATTATTAAAATTCTAAAGAAATATAACATCCAATCCCAAGAATATTATAATAGGTAAATGTAAGTATAACATTATACTATCTCTTAAATGTTTTACTGATAATATAATTTAATACATTTAAAAATCATAGGAAAATTTTTAAAACTAAATATGTTTATCATGATAAATATATTTCATGAAAAAATAATTAGTGGAATAAAGTAAAATAAATATAATAATGAGTTAAAATTGAAGAATAAATTCCCTATAAAATGAAATTTTGATATTTTAGGATGATTATGATAGTACAAACCTTGTGACCTAATACATTTTGGGTTTTTTTGTGGTGTTGTTTTCTAGGGGATGTTCTGAGAAGTTATAGAGTAGGTGGTGGAGTATAGTGAGGTGAATTGATTTCATTAGCATGATGCATGGTATGGTACCATAAATATGGAAGCTGTAGTATAGAAAGGTCATCTATGGAATAGGGGGATTATATGAGGATTTTAGTGTTGTTTCCATTTTTTCAGTGGTATGACATGGAGAAGGGATTCACCATAATCCATTGAGGTCTGTTTCATGGAGTAGAAGGCTACAGTGCAAGGGATTGGCAGAGAGATTTGGTTTTTTCACTTTGAAAAAAGATATGGCATAGTCACCCTATCTGGGACACAGAGTCTAGGGGCAAGATTTTTTTAGAGTTATATCAATTTCATGGCTGCTACACCATGCTTATAGGATAAAGCATGTCCCCTTTCTATGTTTTTGAGTTAGAAAACATAGTTTCCTTAGCTACACCATGGTCATATTATATTTTATTAGATTTTTGGCATGGTGATAGCTTTTTTTTATAGGAAGCATTGACTAGATAAGTTTTAGAGTGGTCCCTCAACCTTATGTCATATACTTACATTTTTCAATAAATCTATGGAGTGGTGTAATAGGCTATTACATGTTATTTGTTTAGGCTAATTATAAAAATACATAGCCCCTCAAACCCCAATATTCTCCCAACTTTCGTCTTAATTATTGGGGTAACCAAGTGAATCCTGAGGAGATCATCCATCCCCCTTTACTTAAATTTTATCCTCAACTTTGGGAGATCGATATGTAGTGGTTTTAGGTATGTTTCCTTCTTCATTTTCCCTTATTTTCTAAATATTTCATGTCTATAAACAGTTTCTATCCTAGAAATCATTGTTTTGGGTGATGAGAGGATGTTTTCGACTATTTTGTTCAGGGTGATCAAGGTTTATTCCTTAATTGTGGTTATTTTAGTTGGCCCCCCTCTTTTTTTAACCATGGGAGGTGATTTAGAAATATTTATTTAAGGTAGGGTATCTATCATTTCTTATATAGTTATATCATATGGTAGTTA
Organism: Viscum album; assembly: GCA_963277665.1. Classification (NCBI taxonomy): domain Eukaryota; kingdom Viridiplantae; phylum Streptophyta; class Magnoliopsida; order Santalales; family Viscaceae; genus Viscum; species Viscum album. Next base: position 1,359,499,732 of record OY728141.1, on the reverse strand, counting down.
TTCAGCTCTTGTTATCTTTTAGAAATATAGTATCTGGTAACCTAATAAATAAAAATAATTTGTTAAACTAAAATTGATGTGTAATGGGAATGAAATCACATGTTTTATCACATTTGATATTATTGATATTATGATTGTATAGGATTAATTCCTTGTTGAAAATTTTATTAATTTTAGGATTTTTTTTCACTGTGGTTTTTGTGACTCCGGAACCCTTGTTGTGTGGTTTTTATCACTTTTAATTGAACTATATAACAACATATATACTAAATAAAATGGTTTCCAAATGAAGAACTTTTTTATGTGATAAAACCTTTAAAAATTAATATTGAATGTAATGAAACACCCTTGGTAAATATGAAATAAGTTTTTTGGAAGTTATGTGTGGATTTATTGTGTGGTTTTGTTGTGTGAAAGTGTCATGTGGTAATGGTGTGTGGTAGTAATGTGGGGGAAGATCTAATGTTATGTGATTAATATGTTTTAGAAAAATTTTATTGGAAGTAGTTGTAATGTTCCATATGTGTTAAGAAGTGTTGGAGATTTTAAATAGTAGAAAGGTGGGGATAATAGTTTATGAAATATAGGTTGTTGTATTGTATTTTTTTGTGATATTTTCAATTTATTAATGGAATAAAATTGAAACTTTCATTGTTTAAAATGGTTAATGAGTTCTTTAAAGAATATGGGAACTATGGTTAAATGTGGTTTATGAAAACAAATGATATTATTGTGCTAGAATATTTAATTGTTTGGTAATGAGAAATATATAAATTGGATTATATTGAAATAAAGAATATAATTTGGTTGTTTTGTGGCTTGTTTTTCTACTGTTTTACATATACATGTGGTAGTGAAAGTGGAGAATATTGTGAGGTTTTGTGGTGATTTTTTGAGTTGGTTTCAACTCTTGTTTTGAACCATTATGTAGGGAATGTGTGTTGTGGATAATATATATATTGATCCCATCATGATTTATATATATAACCCACATGTGTAGAGCACTTTTTAACCATAAAAATATTTTTTGGGTATTTTTTCCTATACACTGATGCTCAAGATGAATGTCTTGCTACCTGATATTTCCCACTATCTCTTCCATAAATGTTGACATGCATGAGATGTGATTGGTAAATGTAAAAAGTACAGTACGGTGGAGTTTAATGATATGGATTATTGTTGGTTTCATGCATGGTAAGATGATTGAATGAGGTTGATGTCTTTCATGTTCACAATACCCTATAATCTTATTTATAGTCGCAATGAGATGTTATGTTATGGACCATGCGTCTTTGGGTGAGATGTGATGTCATGACCCTAGTGTCTTCGAGCGAGATGTGATGAGATGACTCATGTGTCTATGGAAAATATGTTATATAAAAGAGATGGGATAACTATGATGTATCATGTTTGGGTGTTAGAGTATAAATCTAATGGGAAAGTGGTGTAGATTTCTCTGTTTACATATATTTTTCTTATTACGTAAATGTTCTTGTATGTGTTATTTTGTGAGAATTCCATGGTGAGGTTGAGATTGGTTAGTTGACCTGTTTTGCTTATTTTGGTTTTGCAATTTGATCATCGGTGCCTTTGTATTATCTTATCACATGTGCATGAGGGTTCTGGGAAATTATCTTACTATGTATATTTGTATTCTCACCTTACATATATACATATAGTTTTTTAGGTCTCTAGGAGGACCATTCTAGGCATTATTAGCTAATACCTTTTAACTATTATTGTGTTTCTACCTTAGCTTTTCATTTGGGAATTTAGTTGGAGAATCTTTTATCATTTTATTTTATACATGAATTGTGGGATGGTTTTTTTCTATTCATCTATATTATTTCATCGATTTAATCAATTTTTTATATCCCATCTCCCCATCAAATATTGTTATAGATGGTAATTCCTTCAATATGTGAGATTTTTATACCCTTGGTAAAAGTCTCCAACCTGGGGCCTACAATAGGTGGGGATCATGGGTTCAAATCCATATTTCTTCTTTTCCATCCTAGTAGGGGTACCTTTGGAGGGTGGAGGTCCTGAAAAAACTAAATCACATACCTCCACCCATGAAAGTACTTTACATGGATATAGTATTCATAAAATAAAACCTATAAAATTCATTACCCATGTTGATGATGAATAAATCACATCAAATTATGAAGATGAATAAAAATGTTTTATTATATTATTTATTGAAAATGTTTTTAATATATGGTTTATATTTTAGAATTTAATAATAATATGAAAAAATTAATGAATGATATTGAATTCATAGTATAGTGTGTGAATTTCTTCTAAAGGGGATAGATTTTAACAGGTAAAAATAAATTTTAATAATTCTTGAAGTTAATAATGATAATTATAAATAATTTATTGAAGTTAATTTTAATAAAAAAATAAAATAAAATGGCATATGTGTAATCTAAGAACATAAAGGAAAAAATTTCCATTTATGAAAATGAAGGATGATTTTTTAAAATTTATAAAAAATAAAGTTAAGTCATTAAATTCTATAGAGATGAATGATATTTCTTCTATGACATATTCTGAGTAGTTTTTTTGTCAAAAAATTACATCCCATGTGAAGAAAAGTCATAATATTAAATTGTAAATATATTAGAGTAATATTAAAATAATAAATTTAACATATTTATTCTAAAATTCTTTCAAAATACAAAAAAAATTATTTTAGTAGTAGTATGGTTTTAATCTAAAATTTCAAAGAAATATTTATTTTCAAAATAATTAAAAGGAAAATATATATCATAATAAATCAAAAAAATTATTAATAATAATTTATAATCAAAAAAATGTAAAATATGTCTGTAAATACTAAAAATAAATAATATAATTTGGGGAAAGACATTTTATATTCCTAAAATTTCATAAAAATTGAGATAACATGTTTTGGAGTTGAAATACAATATTTTATGGATACTTATTGTGTGTTGGTGTCCATTGAAAGAATAATATATATGATGGTAAAATATATATTTTGAGATAAATGACATAATTAAAATAATTATGGCAAGGAAACTGAATAGGAGAAGGTATTCTATAGATTTGAGATGACCTAAAATAAAGAGAATTTAAATTATAAAAATCAAATATGGATTGATCCTTTATGTAAATATGTATGAGTTCTAAAAAATTTATCACAATGATAATGATTTTCCCACTATTTTCCTTATAAAATTATATTGATTATATCATCCTAAAATCACTCAAACAAAGATAATATTTAAAATATCAATGGTGGTGGAAGTTTCTATGAAATATTTAAAAATTTGATAATCCATGAGTTATTGATTGTTTTTGTTACCCACAAAAGTTAGTAGATACAAAAAAGTTAATAAAATTTATCTTTATGGTATAGGAACATTAAATTATAAAAATTGTAATGAATGGAAAATCAAATTTATTGGCATAGATAAAATTTATGTAATGAAGTTGAAATCAAAATCACTGTTACTTTTTAATGATTTGAAACATAATCCCTTGAGTTTTAAATAAATAGTTGATGATTTAAATGAAATAATTTTATAAATAATGTAATCAAAAATTAATGATAAAAATATTGTAATTTTTTCTAAAAATTTTAAGAAACAAGTGAATATTTTTTTAGAAAATAGTAATATCATTATTTTATATTATTTTAATGCTAAATATGTAATAATATTATATAATTAATGTATTTTCATCCTTAATAATAATTTTGGGAAATATTAATATGAAATAATCTATAAATCACCATTCTATGTTGTTTAGGGAAAAATGTATGATTATATTGACATGTATAATGGAAATAGTGTGAAAGGAAATAAAAAAATAAGAAATTCAATCTATATGGACACTAGAACTAATTAATTAATTATAATATTTGTATAATAATGAGTCAAAATAAAACTTAATAATTTCATATTTAATTACATTAACTTATGGTTGTACATGATTTACATTTTTCATGTTCATTTAACACAAATACATTACTCTTGATTATTTTAAATATGATGGAAAATGCATTAGAAAACTACATCCACCTTTAAGGATATTTTTTTAGAAATTTAAAAACGGTACACCTACAATTACATTTAAAATTTTATAAAAAATTATTATATTAATTAAAAGTATATTGGCCCATGTACTTTCAATAAAAAACAAATAATAAAACTTTCATTGAAATAAGAGGAACCTAGATGATATAATATAAAATATCAAAATATTTTATAAAAAAATATTTCATGTATACTATTTTTTATATTAATAATATATATTTAATCTGGGTTAATTAGGTTGAAACATACTATAAGATATTATATAACAAAAAAATTATTGAATTATTTTAAAATCACTAAGAATAATGTTAAATTAAAATCACTTATCAAAATCTGGAATGATTTTATGAGAAGGTTGGTAAAAAATTCATCATAAATTTTTTTGATGAAATTTTTTATAAATTTTATAAAAAGATATTTAATAATGTATTTTACTATTATAGTTTTAAAATCAGTCAAAATATTAACATTTTAGATGAATAGATTGATCAAGAATTGGAAAATTTTGAGTAAATGTAATGTTATTATTACATTGTGTGAAAATTAAATATTTATTTGAAAGAGTGTTATATAATGAAAGAAAATAGAATTTTTATATTTTTTATATAAAATTTCATCAATGGGTTATTCTATGGAATAAAATATCCCAATTTGTTTCTTTGTTTTTTCATGTATATAGGGATTATAATGTGGATGATAGATAGTATATATTTAGTTAAACATTTTTATGGGAATCAGGTGAATCAGTTGAAAATGAAATTATATAAATTAAATTTTATTACGAATAAAAATGTTGATATATAATCACTACACATACCCAAACCTAAATGATGAAGATATAATAATATCTAGAAGACTTTTTTTAAATATTCTACTAAGAATTGGACTCAATGATTAATATAAAAATAACTTATCCAGGATTATATGACAAAATTATTGATAAAAATGTATTTATTTTATCTCTAATGTTATCAAATAAATGGTCGGAGAATTAATTTTTGTACAAGAGTATGTTCTAACACATTATCAATTTTATAAAATTTTCATAAATTAGTTTTAAATAGAATGATTACCAGAATTTATATTAAATATAAGAGTCTAACATTCCCATAAAACTAAATCATGCAAAACATATAACTCATTCCCTCTAAATTTATTTTGATTATATTTTTAGTTGTGGGTAAAAAACATGTTTCTCAATAAAATTAATCATAGGGTGATTTATATTATTAATAAATTCCTAATAACTTATAGTTAGAATTACTAAAAATAATAAGATTTCTAGGGTGAATTAAGATAGGAAATAAAATAAAGAGGGAGAGTTAAATTTTTCTGTGATAAGAGTTTATAAGTTGTAGAAATAGTATAACCAAGGAATGAAGACTATGTTAACTTATCATATTTATTGGTTTTAAGTTTTCTTCATTTAGAACATTATATAAAAGAATTTTTTTTCCTTTGTATGACTATTATAATATAACATTATAAATAATAAACAAAGATAAAGATAAATTTGTGAAATAATATTTATTATATTGATAAAAACTCTTCGTTGGGAGACTGAAATATCAATGTAATTGTGGTATAAATTTTTTAAAAATAATTTTTCAATGGAATTGAATTACCCAATGGAAAATAAATATAATAAGTTTTTTTTATTGAGATTAATAAATGGTTTTGATAAAGTTTTATTTACACATAATATCTATTTGTCTGAAAAACAATTGGTTTGTTACATAAAATATTTATTTAATGTTGAGATTTATCGGTTGGAGTTCACAACATAGGTTATATATTTAATATAATTAATAAATTTTTAAAGTTATAATTGATGGTAAAACATGAATGTAAAAAATAAATAATAGGGATGTACTATTATATATCATTAATATGTTGTTATAAAACATGAGGATTCATAGAACTACTGTGTAATATCATGAAAAAAATAAAATAAAAAATAAAAAAATTATTATGTTAAAAGAATAATTTTCATGACATGATTTAGATTCATATGAAATAGTATAATTCATTTATGTATGATTTTTGAATAAGTGTTAATAATTGGATTTTAATAATGTATTTTAGACACATTTAATAAAAAAATATTTAGTTAGAAAATGAATATATTGATAAAATATGTGAAGGATATAACATATACAACACAAATAATTTTTCTTGATTAACTATAATTAAATATATCTAGATAGAATATATTAAAATTTATAATTAATTTAGTGGATAATTAAATTAACAAATCATATTACTTGAGGATAATGAATCTTTTCCATGGGATAATTCTTTTTATGAATATAGTGTCAAACATCTATAATAGCCCTTAGTAGAACACGATTCGACAAACACTCAAAACATTTAGAGAGTTTATTTAATAAATATAACCTTAGAAATATATTATATCTTAGAAAATAATATTTTTTACAAAACATTTAAATCCCATAACATTTTATTGGTACAAAATTAATTCTTATCAATGACAAGTTGTTAAACATTTTCTTATAAGAAACATTTAATCAAGAAATATTGACCATGAATTTTTTTTAAATATAAAAATTTTCAATATGAAATTTTATCTAAAAAAATACTATATATAATATTTTTTATCATTGAACACCCTTATTATTAAAATTAAACATTCTATTGGTATTAACTTGTTGCTATAAGTAGGAAAAAATCATGAAAAAACATGAAATAAAAAATGTGGGGATTTAAAATGATTATTATTTGAGAATTTTGGATTTTCCAATAAAACTATATATTATGTAAAATATACCCATGATACATGATAAATATACTCAATGAATTTTAGTTTCTACCAATATATTAATGTACCCAAAATACATAATTATTAAACATATGATTTTTAAATCTTCGGTTTATTTATAGTTGATATTTCTATGAAGTTGGAAACAAAAAAATATTGTCCAATATTCCTGGAAGATAAAAGTATTAGGTGGTGTAAAATTTATTTATATTAAATCCAATATGGAGGGAAACTAATGAATGAATAAAATAATTTTTTTAGTAAATACCAATGGGAAATAAATGTCCTGTATTGACACTAAAAATCACATATTTATCAATAGTCTAAATAAATAGAAGATAATTATGTAGGATTATATCAATACATATGATTACATGGATTTCATTTTCAAGGATATCATTTAGAAAGAGTTTTAGTGGAGGGAATTCATCATAGATTAATGTTTACATAGGTTTTATGGTTCCAATGTTTTATTTTGTTTGAATTAATTATGGTGGTCGTTATAGTTTAGTATCATTCTAATTTTTTCCACTGTTTATTTTACCATTCATCCCTTAAATGTGTTTCTTATTAAAAATATAATACATATTTTTAAATAATTAATATGGGTAATTTTTTGAGAAAATAAAAATTTGATACGTTTAATTTGTTATATGTTTTTTGGATATTGATTATTTGAATTATTGGTCAAAGATTATGTATAGAATAATATCTAGAGTTTTGGGTGGATTATAATAGATAAATTATTGAGGAAATTAAAAAAATAGAGTTATATATTTTGATAATCTTTTAGATGAGAAACAAAAGAACTCAAAAATTAACTTTATAAAATATAATCATAACTAAAGAGGATTGTCACACCAAATTAAAAGATGTCATACTTATTATTAATAATCTTAAATATACTATGATTATAATTTTGTAATCAAGATATTGGAATATATTATTTTGGGAATTCTATATTTTAGAAAATATTTTACATATTTTTTCTTTTTAATTAAAATAAAAATATTATCGATTACATTATATATTGGAAAACACCTATTATAATGATGATGGAGTCACTCATATTAGTGTAAACATATTCAATCAAATGTTCTATTATGTTATTATTTATTTTCATGCACATGTTTTAGGGTGATATTTAATATAAAAGTGAATTATTTTTTGTGAAAATGTAAATAGAGGTTATTTAATGAAATTATAATTCTTTGATATCACTAATTTCCCTTATATGTGTTGCATTAACCACAATCTTGAGCACCTCATATATTTTCTATTGAAATTTAATATCTAAAAGATGATTTCTTTAATAATTTTACATAATTGTGTCCTAAAATTATAAAATTTCTTTATTAAACATTTTATCCTTCCATATAACATATAACAAATAGGATTTCATGTTCTATAGGTCTCACCATTCATGTAACTTCCTAACCTAGGTACCACACACCGATACCCCAATTCCATAATTCACATGACCTCAAACGTGCCTCTTTATATGCAAGAGGCTACTGACTTGCATCAGAGTTCTAATATGAGTCATGGGAATACCATACCCTCTTTATGAGAGTAATACAAAAGTAGAAGAAAAAAATAAACAATAAAATGATATAATAATAACCAGAAAATACCATTACCACATAATGACTAAAATAGTAAATACAGTATCAAACTGAACATTAGAAATTCCCTACTAAATTGTGTTCTAGTGTCAAAATGCAACTCCTAATTAAATACAAAAAAAACTCCCAAGTGGGTCCTAAACCACATCTCGTTCCCACAATCATGCTCCACCCTGACTCATCCATCGGACATAGGGCCTTTTCACTTATCCTATATAGAAACTATAAAATCTATTCGAGTACTAATCAGGTAGCCTGAGTAGGGTGTGAGTACAACTTAGTAGGCCACCATAAATGGTGTCTAAAATAATATCTATTAAATAATTGTGTATGTAGTTATAGAAATGAATAAGTGTAATGAAGAATTAAATAGTTATCACATTATCATTTATACTTTATTTAACCAAAAAAACCCAATGGGTTCCCATGGACACCTGTATCTCTATACCTGCTTCATCCCATGATAGAGTATAAACTATTATCAATGGATAGAATAACTCATAACTACATTGTTATCATTCATTAATTAATACTTTAAATCCCATGTTATCATTCATAATTTCACAATTGAATGACCATGTTATCATTTATATTTTACAATTGAATGACAATTTTATCATTTGTAAATATAATACATGATGAAATGTCCATGTTAACATTCACCAAAACAAAATTAATTCAACAACTAATTATCCACATAAATTTCATTACTAATTAAAAAATTGTTTAATTACATAATTCCCATTAATTAACTTCCCAGTTAATTAGAACATCAATCCCATTAATTAATTCAACTATTAATTAATCATCATCCACCAATTCAATGTTCTATAATTAAATCCATAATTAATTATCTCATTTACAATCTCAATAATTCATGATTAATTACACAATTAATTATCTCAATTATCAATTCTCAATATGTTATAATTAATTCAACAATTAATTATTCAAATAAATAATCTCAATATCTCAAAATTTATTCTACTATTAATTATTCAAATCAACAATATAAATATCTTATAATTAATTGTACAATTTATTATTAAAATAAAAAATATAAGTATCACATATTTAATTATACAATTAATTTTCTCATTTAATTTATCTCAATATCTCATTATTAATTCAACAATTAATTATCTCAAATCAACAATATAAATATCTTATAATTAATTCAACAATTAATTATCTAAATCTATAATCCAAAAAATCTCTAATTCCATATCTACTTAATTATATAATTCACAATATTAACTAATTCAATCAAGAACTCAATTTCTAAACATCTAACAGAAATTCTGCATTTACATCACCCAACATAAATATCGAATTTGAATGGAATAATAATGTATTGTGAGATCCGGATGTAAAACATAAATCCAAGATTGAATAAATCAATGTCCATTAATTATATATCTAGAACCATGATTCTTAGATCTAGATACAATAATATATCTATATCTAACCAATAACATGTAATAACAACCTCCAATGGATGGAAGAAGAACGGAAAAGAGAAGGGAAAGTACAAAGGATTAGATCCTCTTACTGGGAGGGGTGAATATCATCAATCATGGATTTGAATCACATTTAATTGATGTCATAAAGGCTTGGAATCTATTCATAGGGATCCAAAATTGTGAAATAAATGTTACATTCGAATGGGTGTCGATATGGGATTAAAATGGGGGATCTATAATTTTAAAAATAAAAACTTGGTCAAATTAAAAACATGTGAAAAGTTTGTTAGTCTGAGGAACACGATTTCCCCTAACCATATACCTTAACCATGCACCAGTCATGAAAACATATTATGTATAAGGTTGAATAGTTTTCTAAGCTTGGATGGATGGTTATTGAAAATCGTTCACCAACCATACACTCCCCTATTTCATCCATTTTTATCAAATTCTCCATCCAACTCATACAAAAGTAAAACCCAAGTGAAAAATACTCAACATATGGCATAAGAGTTCTTATAAATGATCTTGAGACATCCCCAATAAAGGTTTGGGTTTTACAATCTCCCCACCTTATATTATCTCATCCTCAAGATGTGCTACCAATAATATCTAAGATTCTAAGTCAAAAATATTAGGCCATTAATACCCCATATCTTCTTCTCTCTCCCATGTTTCCTCTTAAAAACATACATGTTCCCACAATACATGAACTATTAGCACAATCTTTCCCCAAAATAATTTCTCATTGTGATCCAACACACATATCATATACTCCCTAAAGGATGCATCTCTCTATAGCTCAACATCATCCACATTGATCACATGAGAAGTTTAGTGGTGATACTTCCAAAGTTGTGACACATGGAAAACATCATACATAGAATTATATCTCTATGTAAGAGCCAATAGGTACTCCATCAGCTCGATTCTCTCCATAACTTCAAACAGTCTAACCAACCACGGTTCCAACTTTCCCTATCTTGGTATACTGTGGTGACCCTATCAGGCGACACTAGAAGTAATACAAGATCACCCACTATCAAATATAGAGGTCTTCAATGTCTATCAGTGTATAAATTATATATACTCTAATCCATATCCATGCACTTTTGAATAAGATGATCCTACTCTGATTTCTCCAGCATGATACTCGGTCGCACAAACTCTAGCTCACATGCCTCCATATTACATAGAGGTGATATTAATGGCCTACCATAAAGAGACCATTATGGTTCCAATTGAATTGTTACCTAATAACTATTTTTATAGGTGAACTCCACTAGTTACAAGTGCTTCTCCTAGGTCCCACCAAAGTATAGAACACATGCTCACAACATATCCTCATGAACCTATATAGTACACTCTGGCTTCCCATCTTTCTGTGGGTGGATTTTCATACTAAAAAAGAACTATGTATGAAGAGCCTTATTTGTTCCTTTCTAGAAACAAAAAGTAAAATTTGAGTCATAGTATGAAGCAATAGTCTATAGCACCCCGTGAAGATGGACGATCTCTCAAACATACAACTCTCTCAACTGCTCTACTGAGAAATTTTCCTATATAGGTAAGATATGTGATACCTTTTTTAGTATATCCACATTCCCCCAGATATCTTCATTTTTTTGAGGAATCATCAGAAGACCCACCACAACATCTATGATAATTTCATCTCACTTCCATTCTAGAATGGTCAATGGATGCAAAAAAATCATCAGTTCATGGATGCTCAGCCATCACTCGCTTGCAGGTGTAGCATCATGTCACAAACCCTGTTATCTCTTTTTCCATGATATGACATCAAAAATATCTATGTATTCCATGGTACATTTTAATCAAACCTTTATGTACAACCCCTATTGAGGCATGAAACTCATGCAGCATCTCCTCTTGTATGCTCATAGGAATAACAACCTGATTCCCTAAATAGATGATCTCATCCTCATCTATGGACCAATCAGAAGGTGTCTCCCCACCTTCAAGGTTTTTCCTCAAGGTCAAGAACTCCAGATCCTCATACTACCAATCCCTGATCCATCTAAAATGTGTAGACTCTTCTAAAACTAATATGAAATTCATATTATTCTAACTCTCATGTACCACAACATGAACTTCATCTAGTAAACTCATAATCTTCCAACCATCACTAGACTCATGAAGCACCTAGATATTAGTTTTCTATCTCCTTGTTTTATCCACACTATTTTCCTTATCAATAATATATGTGAGCTCAAAATCAAATGACTACATATACTTAACCCATTTTTTTGTTGGAGATTTAAATATTTTTATGATAAGATATACTTAAAGATATTTTGATCCATATACACTGTAAACTTATCACCCAATAGATAGTGCCACAAAAACTTCAAGTAATAAACAACTGGTTCCAACATGAGGTCATATATAGGTTATTTTCATTCATGTGAACATAAATACTGAGACTTATACACCACAACTTGGTCTCCCTACATCAAAACTGCTCCAAGCACTATTCTAAAAGCATCGCAATACACCGTATACTCCATAGCTGGATCGGATAGGATCAGGATCAGTGATGATTTAAAGAATTTCATTATCTCCTAGAAATAATACTCACATTATCTAGACCAGTCAAACCTTATCCAGTTTTTGGTTAAGCCCACAGGTGGTTCTTCCAAATGGGAAAATTCTTATATGAGTTTTTTATAATAACCATCTAAAAATAAAAATATTTGGATGTCCAATATGTTCTTGGTATGATCCCGATAAACCATTTCCTGAACCTCCTATGATTCTACCAACACAATTTACACTGAGATGTTGTGACCCAAGAACTATACTTGATCAATCCAAAAATATAACTTATATAGCTTTCTATATAGTAGATTCTCTATTAGTATACTCAAGATGATGTCAAGATACTGGGTATGATCATCATGAGTCTTGGAGTACACCAATATTTCTTCCACAAACATCATCGCATACTCATCTAGGTACATATAGAAGAAAAAATTTAACATGGCCATAAATACGACAGTTGAGTTTTTCAACCCAAATGACATTATGATAAACTCAAATAGTCCATACCAACTCTTTAAATAAGTCCTTGGTATATCAGATGTCCAAAATCTCAACTGATGATACCCCAATCTCAAGTCTATCTTGGAGAAAACACAAACTCTTATAGACTTGTCAAACAGATCATTGATATCCAGAATAAAATACTATTTCCTTATTGTCATCCAGTTGAAAATACAATTATCAATACACAAGAATAGATTCTTATCATTCAACTTATAAAAAAACTATTGAACCCCAAGGTGAGATACTCAGATAGATATATCCCTTATCCTCCAACTCTTCTAAATATGTCTTGATATCTTTAAGATCTGTTGGTTCCATAATTTATGGTGTAATAGAAACTAGATCACCACCCTACATGAGGTCAATAATAAATTAAACATCTCTCTCAGGAGGAATCCCTAAGAAGTCTTCAGAAAATGCATCCTAAAACTGGTCCACTGTCGGTAGAAAAATATATTGCTTTACACCACTATCATTCAGAAATAAACTATAAAACTAGGTTTTAAGCTGCCCCAATTGCTGAGTAATTGTAACTTCTTATCCTTCCAAGATATCCCACTCTTCACAATGAATATAGTTTTCACCCTTAAAAGATTTAAAAGTCACTCTCCTCTGAAAAAAATCTATATGGGCCCTGTATGCTTCTGATGAGTCCATACCCAGGACTAGTTCAAAACTTGACATGTCTAGGATATAAAGATAACATAGAAATTGATACTATCCAAACTTGAGAGAACACCCCTTGAATAATAAAACGTATCTCAACCGTACTCCCAATGGTGAATCTATCGTCAACACCCTACTCACAAACTCCACTACCAAGGTCAAACCATTCTCCAGGTGTGCATAAATAATTGAATGAGAGTCTCTAGTATAAAATAAGTCACTATAAAATGTAGAATCTACAATAATAGTATCTCTCATTTTTGATGTCCCAACCTTTCTATCCACATGTACATGCTTCACTGCATGGAATTTCCCTTCCCTCTTCCGTGTGAGAGAATCTTACCCCCATGAAAATAACTATCCTTATTATATAGGCACACTTTCCTTGATCCTCCATGTCTACTACTTATACCACCATGTCTAGTAGAACTATAGCTATCATCCAGATATGGTGTTGAATAACCCTTTCTACACTCTTATTTCTCTTATATGCATGCTCATTGACCCTCTTTTGTTGGGTCCTTTAGAACTTCTGAAGATGTATCATATTTCTAAAAAACCGTCACTCTATTGGTGGTTAGGAAAAGTACCTAAGATAGTTACCTATATACTAAACTAGAGGAATACAATAAAAGTAAGTTCTTATGTTACTGAACCTCCCCCTAACCACTCTTCCTATTATTCCCTTAACTAACACCCTCATAACAATGCTTCCTACACTCGAAAAACATGAAAATAGATCGTCCAGTATAAACTACCTTTCTGACATTGGAATCCTTTCTTAAGTTCCACTCTGCTATGAGATCATGATCCACCACCTAAGAAAACTAATTTAATTGAAAAATTTAAACTTTTACTTAATCTCAACTTTAATTCCATCCTGAAAACACATCATCACAGTTGAATCATCATCTTCTATTGATTGAAAAATGAATTTCTATTCTATAAAGAGTACAGCATAGTCCATCACAAAAATACTCCCTAATTAAACATCATGAACTAAAAAAATCTCTCTATCCATAGTGTCTCTGAAAATAAGTGCTCTAGGAACTTCTCCAAGAAGTCCTTCTATAACATACCACTAGCCAGTCTAGTCTAATCCTGAATTTCCCACCAATGCTTCAATAATACTGAAAGGACCAGTTTGGGATATACCTAACACTGAGAGGGGGGGTGAATCAGTGTTGGGGGCTTTTTAAACCAATTCCAACTTTTATCCCTGTACCTCTAGACCTGTTAGGATCTTGATTCTCTTATTCTCTTTTCCCTGTCGCATGCAATAATAGAAAGCAGTAAAAATGTGCACACGATATTTTTACAAGGTTCACCACTCAATAAGAGTAGCTACGTCCTTGCCATGCATGGGTATGACCACTGCATGGATTCTCCACTATAAAGTAAAATGCTGTCACAATGGAGTGGCTAGGAAAACAATCCTCTAGCCAGTGTGAGTCCCTACACTTTGGAGGGGGGTGGGAAACAATCCTCTTCCCTGGACTGGTGAAAGCCAAGTCCAACTTGCAGCCTCTAGCTGGTTCTTTATACTGCCTATCGAGACAGTCTTCTTCCTTCTTCAAAAGGTTGGTTCTGCTCTTGATCTATTGTAGTGCTCTTCACTTGATTACTTGCAAAGCAGTAGGCAAGAAATTCTCTTCTTTCTTTCTCTTCTTCTCTAGTGCAAAAACAAACTGCACTAGTTCTTCTTCCTTCTTCCTCTTAGTGCAGCAACTGACTGCACTAATCACCTTCTCTCTTTAGCTAGAATCACATACACCAATGTGATTATTCAAACACTGAAGATTTGCTCACAAAGCATCATCTGAATTATACAGCCCTGAATAATTGTCAGCCTTCAGTTGGGCATACTCTGTTCTTCTTCTTCTCTTCCTTCTCTTCTCAATACCAACACCTGAGTGTATTGGTATACTGAATTCTTCCTGTGTGCAGATATGAGTTCAATTGCACGTCTAGTTCTTCTTCACTTCGCAAAGCACAACGAGAGTGTTAAACACCAGTCGTGTGAGTGCGGTTCAACTTCTCTTTGTGAAACCGAATGGTTCATAGTTCTTTCTTCTTCACAAAGCTGCTTCGAGAGTGCAATGCACCTATCGAAGGCCTGTGGTACCCTCAAATTTTTCGCGCACCCTTCTAGGCGACTTGCGCATAAAATTCAAGCCTTGCGCGGAAAAACACCTTTTGGCGCGAAAAACCTTTTTCGCGCAACTTTTCTTTTTCGCGCAGAACTTCCTATTTCGCGCAGCAGTTCCTTTTCCGCGCAGCACTTCTTCTTTTCGCGCAATACTCTATACTTCAATTTTTCCGCGCGTCAGAGCTCAGGATTTTTCTATGTGTCGAGACTCTCCTAATGAGAGGGATTCACCCCATATTTATAGGCAGTTTTGACCTTGCGCATAAAAACCTCTTCCTGCGCGTAAAACCTCCTCCATGCGCGTAAAAACTGTTTTATGAAACTTCATATTTCGCGCCATGCTTCAATATTTCGCGCACCTCATGCCTTTGCCATTTTTCATCCTTCTAAGCATGAAGCACCAATTGCGCGCAAAATTCCGCACCGCGTTCCATATTGCGCGCAAACCCAATCCTTCCTGCAACATTAGATTTCGCGCCATGCTTCAATATTTCGCGCACCTCATGCCTTTGCCATTTTTCATCCTTCTAAGCATGAAGCACCAATTGCGCGCAAAATTCCGCACCGCGTTCCATATTGCGCGCAAACCCAATCCTTCCTACAACATTAGATTTCGCGCACTGCTCCAATATTTCGCGCATTTTATGCCTTTGCCAATTTTCGATCTTCTGATCCCAAACCATCATTTGCGCGAAAACTTCATTCCCCAATTTCGCGCACCATGCCAATATTCCGTGCATCCCGCAGATTTTTCGCGCAACCCGCTACAATTTCGCGCATCCCGCAGATATTGCGCGCACCACTTTATTTTTGCGCGAAACGTGCCTAAATTTCCGCGCACTCCATGCCTTTGTCATTTTTCATAGTTCTGACCTTGAATAACTCTTTTGCACGTATAAACCATCTTCAGCGCAACATCCATTGCCAAGCAGATTTCTTCATCTCCCGATTTTCAGGCCCTAAAATTTGGCAAACACTGGAAAACGGCGCCACCTTAAACTGTTCTTTTCTGCCATCCCCAGATTGTCTATTGCTTTGCCATTTTATCTCTTTACTGCTTCCCATATCCATTCTTCTGCTCTTATCACGAATCCCACTATCGTGATATTGATCCTTTGATAGATCAGCTTAAGCATCGTCAGAGTTGCAATGGGAACTGAATCTTTCCTATCTTCCAGCAGCATCATCCCTTCCAATCAAAACATTATCTGACTGGCATCATCATTTCTCCCCCTTTCCTTCATAAGGCTTGCATCACAAGTTCTCCTAACTCATGATTTGTGTGAAATACATACCAGCAAAGCATCGTCTGATTTAGATACAATGTGAAATGCCTGTCTACCTCAGAATGTCAGGACCTTCCACATTTTCTCTTCTTCATAACCATCATTCTGCAAATCATATGATTCTATTCTTCAAGTAAGCTCTTGCATGGTTCACATGCAATCATAAATCATTGCATTGTCTTCTTCAAATCCTCATTCTTCTTCAACCATCCTTAGATAGATGATAATTCACCATTCTGCTCCAATCATCCTAAAATGGATGATACTTTTCCATTCTTCATTGTTGTAAACAATGTGTCACCATTGACACATGTTCTTTGAACTTAGGATTAGCTCAACAATCATCTGAATTTATCGTCTAAGAGAATTGCTCAATTATGAAATCCAACGCTATGATCCCATAACAATTCTCCAGGCAACTTCACTTCAACCGATCTCCATTAACTTTGGAGTTCTTCTTCATATCCTTCTTCATTTTGACCAGCATTGACAACTGTTGACAACAAATACAATCTTCATATACAAAGTGGTCCCAACAATCTCCCCCTTTGTATTTTGTTGTCAATACATTAAAGTCTCCTCAGATGAATGTGTCAATGTCAAAATGAGAATCTAATCTCTCTCCCTTTACTTTATTTTCTCTCCTAGACATTCATTTCATTTCTCTCCCCCTTATTGACAAGAAATACAAAGATCATGGTAGAGAGGGTATCATTCCGTACGTAAGCAATGTGCCATCAATCATTTCACTCTAAGTCTACTTGAGCAATGCTCGGTGTAGAAAACAAGAGGATTTGATTTAGACAACAAAGCGGTCCATTACCCACATAATATGACACCTCATGAGATGAAAACTCATACACTTGTTTTCAAGGGTTTTCCACTTTCATTCCAGGCCAAAGATATTGAGTGTGAAAGAAATAATCAACCTGAAATTCCTGCACTCACTTCAACAAATGGATCAAAAACATTCTTGTTCAATTGGCAGGATAAGTGGCCTTGGGGAACTTTCACTCTTCTTATGTAATTGATTATCTTTGTTACTCCCACAAATGCAAAGGTGTGGTGTGGTTCTCTTAAAAAAAATCTCTTCCTCCCTTTGAAAAGTATTTTCTTGAAAAACACTGAGAGAGGGATGATGTCACATGTTTTCTTTAGCAAATAACCTTTAGTAAATCAACTCTATGTCTACTTGGGCTAACCCGGTGTAGAAAACAAGAGTGATATAACCAAGGAACTCAATGCTATCCATCATTCACTGTACATGTGAGATCATGCTTCAGGGGTTTGAAATTTTTCAGATATAACAATGAATTGCTAAATCCTGCACAACTTCACAAAACTCATTAGAAAGTTCTGGTGCAAAGATAAAGCTCCCCCTTTCATCCATTTGTCTTCAATCTACACTCCCCCTTAATTGACAAGATAAATACAATTAAGAAACAAGGGATGGAAGTATGATTGGAATACCTTCACTTTTCTCAAGATGGTATTAAATATCAGAATCACTTCTTCTACAGATTGGCTCCCCGTCAAGGGGTGTACTCCATTCTGTCCAAACCACTCTCCAGATGAGAATGATCATCATCTTCAATTCCCTGCAATGTTAGCACATGTAAATACCAGAAGTATAAGGGAATAAGATGGAACCTCCTTGGTTCATCAATGGGAATAATAAGGTTGAGAAGATTCTCTCAACCAAGATGTCCCATTTTCACCATTCTTCACACTTTCACATCTGATCTTTGCACATCTGATCTTCAATGATGATTGTGCTGGTGTGGATCTCAACACATGTTCATGTGAAATCTTTTGTTTCCTTTTTGCCTTAGCAATTGCCAGTGCTTCATCTTCAGCTCTTTGTAGATCTTTGGCAAGTTGCAACTGATTTGGCCATATGACTAGTAAGTCACTTAGAAGTGTGGCCTCAGTTCTGGATATTCCACATGGTTCCTTTGATGCTTTCAAGCTACCTTTCTTAGGCAACTTGTTTTCAATCAATCCCTTCTTCTTCATCTGGATTGATTGTCTGTTTGAGTCCAGTCTGCTTCTATTCAGTTCCATGGCTTGTTCACAAAGATCCATGGTGTGTCCTTTCTTTCCACAGTAGAAGCATGTTTTCTTGGTGGTCCTTCTGGATGCATCACCCTTCTTGGATTTAGACTCCAAGGACTTCTTTTCCTTTTTCAAAACCTTCTTGGGAGCATCTTCAAATTTCTTCTTGCTTCCCAAGGATTCCATTTTAGCCAGGTTCAGTGATCTTCTCTTCTTTTTAGCTCTGTATACAGTTGGAGAATGACATGTATCTTTTTGACCACTTTTGCAATCATCCCAGATGTTGTCAAGTAATCCAAATCTATTTGCAGTAAACATATGTCTCTGGACCTCTGGATGTTGCTTCTTTTCTTCTGGCTTTCTCCCCCTTGAAATGTACTTTCTCTGTACTTTTACATTTAAGGGATTGTACCAACAATCCAGTGCACAATGCCCAAATCTATTGCAGCACCAGCATTGACCAACAAACCTTGACTTCTTGTCATCTTCTTGATAAGGTTGCTGAATCTTCTTCTTGGTATGTTGTGATTTCTGTGGGGACATATCTTCCACACTCTTTCCCCTAACCACCCTAGCCATGGTGGTAGGTTTCTTATCACTTTTCTTCATCCATACTTGTTTAGAAATTTTCTTCCAACCTGCACTTTTTGTAGAAACAATTTTCGAAACATTAGTACAAGTTGGTATGGATAGTACCTTCTTATCAACTGCTTGTGATAGATCAATGAGTGAAGCCATGATCTTCTTATCACATGTTGGAGGTCTTTTGACAGTAGAATTTTCCAGAGAACATTGAGTTCCAACAGCTACAATTTCCTTCTTTTGTGGAGACTCAATATGTATCTTCTCAAGATTGGTTAGTTCAGCTTCCAATTCTAGACATCTCATATTGAGGATGACTTCCTGGTTTTCAATCATAGTCATCTTCTCTTCACAAGCCTTCTTTAATCTTTCAACTTCATATTCATGCATCTTTAATTTGTTTTGTAACAAAGAGTCAAGTTCATTGATCTTCTGGGAGTTATCTTCCAAATATAAGTTCTTGACTTCATTGCCCCTTTTTAGCTCATCTTCTAGTGCATGGATCTTATCTTCCAGAGTCTTGTTGACTCCCTCCTTTTCTTCAACATCTTTGAGCCACTTTGAAGAATTTTCTTGAAATCCCCTCTTTGTTGCTTCAAAGGCTCCAACCTGTCTGGAGAGCTTTAAACATTCGACAATTTTTTCTTGTAAGCCTTTCTCCAAAATATCAGTTTCTTCTTCCAACTGAGTGATATTTTCTTGCATGCATTGAAATACCCCGCAAACCAGGGAAGCACTCTTTTCAGGAATACCATGTAGAATAATTCTTAATCTATCAACTGATATTTCTTGAGATGTTGTAGATTGTTCATCACCACTTGTGCTAGCATTTTCATCATGAGGGTAATTTCCAAATGTACTAACACATACCTCTTGATCAGTTGAGGTAGGAAGGTTTTCCATCTTCTTGGTGGGTACTTGAGCCACCTTCTCATAACATTCCAAGTCTGGTGTGTCGTCAACATCAGCCAAATATGGAGAACCGGATGCTTCCTCCTGTTTAGATACGAGGGAATTCTTCTTCAACTTTCTCTTCTCTTTCTTTTTCCTGTTCATCATGGTCTTTGTAGATATATCTTTCTGCTCAGAGATAGCTGAATCTTTACAAACAATGCTCTTCATTGATAACAGAGGAAAGAATATCAGGTCTTCAAAAGAGAATAACTTCACTATAGAGAATCCAATAGAGGTGAACCTGTCCCTCTGATACCAATTGAAAGGACCAGTTTGGGATATACCTAACACTGAGAGGGGGGGTGAATCAGTGTTGGGGGCTTTTTAAACCAATTCCAACTTTTATCCCTGTACCTCTAGACCTGTTAGGATCTTGATTCTCTTATTCTCTTTTCCCTGTCGCATGCAATAATAGAAAGCAGTAAAAATGTGCACACGATATTTTTACAAGGTTCACCACTCAATAAGAGTAGCTACGTCCTTGCCATGCATGGGTATGACCACTGCATGGATTCTCCACTATAAAGTAAAATGCTGTCACAATGGAGTGGCTAGGAAAACAATCCTCTAGCCAGTGTGAGTCCCTACACTTTGGAGGGGGGTGGGAAACAATCCTCTTCCCTGGACTGGTGAAAGCCAAGTCCAACTTGCAGCCTCTAGCTGGTTCTTTATACTGCCTATCGAGACAGTCTTCTTCCTTCTTCAAAAGGTTGGTTCTGCTCTTGATCTATTGTAGTGCTCTTCACTTGATTACTTGCAAAGCAGTAGGCAAGCAATTCTCTTCTTTCTTTCTCTTCTTCTCTAGTGCAAAAACAAACTGCACTAGTTCTTCTTCCTTCTTCCTCTTAGTGCAGCAACTGACTGCACTAATCACCTTCTCTCTTTAGCTAGAATCACATACACCAATGTGATTATTCAAACACTGAAGATTTGCTCACAAAGCATCATCTGAATTATACAGCCCTGAATAATTGTCAGCCTTCAGTTGGGCATACTCTGTTCTTCTTCTTCTCTTCCTTCTCTTCTCAATACCAACACCTGAGTGTATTGGTATACTGAATTCTTCCTGTGTGCAGATATGAGTTCAATTGCACGTCTAGTTCTTCTTCACTTCGCAAAGCACAACGAGAGTGTTAAACACCAGTCGTGTGAGTGCGGTTCAACTTCTCTTTGTGAAACCGAATGGTTCATAGTTCTTTCTTCTTCACAAAGCTGCTTCGAGAGTGCAATGCACCTATCGAAGGCCTGTGGTACCCTCAAATTTTTCGCGCACCCTTCTAGGCGACTTGCGCATAAAATTCAAGCCTTGCGCGGAAAAACACCTTTTGGCGCGAAAAACCTTTTTCGCGCAACTTTTCTTTTTCGCGCAGAACTTCCTATTTCGCGCAGCAGTTCCTTTTCCGCGCAGCACTTCTTCTTTTCGCGCAATACTCTATACTTCAATTTTTCCGCGCGTCAGAGCTCAGGATTTTTCTATGTGTCGAGACTCTCCTAATGAGAGGGATTCACCCCATATTTATAGGCAGTTTTGACCTTGCGCATAAAAACCTCTTCCTGCGCGTAAAACCTCCTCCATGCGCGTAAAAACTGTTTTATGAAACTTCATATTTCGCGCCATGCTTCAATATTTCGCGCACCTCATGCCTTTGCCATTTTTCATCCTTCTAAGCATGAAGCACCAATTGCGCGCAAAATTCCGCACCGCGTTCCATATTGCGCGCAAACCCAATCCTTCCTGCAACATTAGATTTCGCGCCATGCTTCAATATTTCGCGCACCTCATGCCTTTGCCATTTTTCATCCTTCTAAGCATGAAGCACCAATTGCGCGCAAAATTCCGCACCGCGTTCCATATTGCGCGCAAACCCAATCCTTCCTACAACATTAGATTTCGCGCACTGCTCCAATATTTCGCGCATTTTATGCCTTTGCCAATTTTCGATCTTCTGATCCCAAACCATCATTTGCGCGAAAACTTCATTCCCCAATTTCGCGCACCATGCCAATATTCCGCGCATCCCGCAGATTTTTCGCGCAACCCGCTACAATTTCGCGCATCCCGCAGATATTGCGCGCACCACTTTATTTTTGCGCGAAACGTGCCTAAATTTCCGCGCACTCCATGCCTTTGTCATTTTTCATAGTTCTGACCTTGAATAACTCTTTTGCACGTATAAACCATCTTCAGCGCAACATCCATTGCCAAGCAGATTTCTTCATCTCCCGATTTTCAGGCCCTAAAATTTGGCAAACACTGGAAAACGGCGCCACCTTAAACTGTTCTTTTCTGCCATCCCCAGATTGTCTATTGCTTTGCCATTTTATCTCTTTACTGCTTCCCATATCCATTCTTCTGCTCTTATCACGAATCCCACTATCGTGATATTGATCCTTTGATAGATCAGCTTAAGCATCGTCAGAGTTGCAATGGGAACTGAATCTTTCCTATCTTCCAGCAGCATCATCCCTTCCAATCAAAACATTATCTGACTGGCATCATCATTTCTCCCCCTTTCCTTCATAAGGCTTGCATCACAAGTTCTCCTAACTCATGATTTGTGTGAAATACATACCAGCAAAGCATCGTCTGATTTAGATACAATGTGAAATGCCTGTCTACCTCAGAATGTCAGGACCTTCCACATTTTCTCTTCTTCATAACCATCATTCTGCAAATCATATGATTCTATTCTTCAAGTAAGCTCTTGCATGGTTCACATGCAATCATAAATCATTGCATTGTCTTCTTCAAATCCTCATTCTTCTTCAACCATCCTTAGATAGATGATAATTCACCATTCTGCTCCAATCATCCTAAAATGGATGATACTTTTCCATTCTTCATTGTTGTAAACAATGTGTCACCATTGACACATGTTCTTTGAACTTAGGATTAGCTCAACAATCGTCTGAATTTATCGTCTAAGAGAATTGCTCAATTATGAAATCCAACGCTATGATCCCATAACAATTCTCCAGGCAACTTCACTTCAACCGATCTCCATTAACTTTGGAGTTCTTCTTCATATCCTTCTTCATTTTGACCAGCATTGACAACTGTTGACAACAAATACAATCTTCATATACAAAGTGGTCCCAACAAATACTCGTAATATAGAAGTATCTAAAATGATACTCAACTTAGTAGGAGTATCTAAATGGTTGAGTATAGTATCTATGGACTCAATCTAGAACTCTTCTCCCTTAGTTCCATCCTCTCCAATAAAGTATGAGGGAGTTTCCAATTGAACTCATGGGTCAATTTTGACATGCTCTTCACAACCTACCCTAGGTCACATTAAATGAACTGCACAAAGAGATGGATTATCTCTCAGAAATTCTTCCCAAATTCATCACTCAGTATGATCGGTTCCTTAGGATACATTTCTTGTAGATAATATCCAGACATATCCTCCTTTCATCCTCTCAACAAGCATCATCTTGGAGGAATATACAATTCCAAACTCATGTCTCATGACTCAAAAAACAACATTAAAACACTTAAAAGAAAAAAATTATTCCACGACCAGTAATTTCCACAAACCCCAACACATGATCAAAACCAAGGTTATATCAATACCCTTAACCAAACTACACTTATATCATGGTTAACAAAAAGGGTAAACTCATTCTCATTATTCATGTTTCTCATTTAGACTCTAATTTATTTTCATATTTCATTATTTTAAAATATTTCTAAATTTCATGTTAGGCACCATTTTTAATTCAATTTCATAATTAAGGAAAAATAGTTCATGTTCAACAAATTACACATAACCCATTTCCACATGCATGCCCAAAATGATGCATGTCACAAAATAATCCTGAGTGTCTAAAATTTTGCATGAAAACTCAACCCTCATTTCATACCGAGAAATGATTCAATTTTCAAAAAATATTAGAAAACACAATCACATTAAACCACAATTGTGTCACCCAAGGTGAAATAATATTCAAATATAATTGTAAATACCAATAAAAATAACCCTACCCAAGGTACTTGAGTTTTCCCCCATTCGTGGGTTAGCTATTCTAATGTTTCAGTTCATAAACAAGGCCTGAATCTTCTTAGTATCATGTCTACCTTTACTAAATTCTAATATAAAATAAAAAGAATATAAAACCTCTCTTTTATCACTTTATAATGTCCTGGACTAGGTTCCACATACCGGTACCCCAAGCCAGTCAGTCACATGACCTCAAGCGTGCCTCCCCATATGCCAGAGGCTACCAACTAGAAGCGATGGTCTAATATCATACATGGGGAGACTATAACCTCTTTATCAAATTGATACACTAGTGTAAAGTAAAGAAACAATTACCAAATTTTATACTCATAACCAAAAATTACTATTACCACAGGATGACAAAAATAGGAAATACAACATCAAACTGAACATTAGATTTACCATGATAAATTATGTTCCATTTTTCAAAATGAAACTCAAATGTAAAGACACTGATAACTAACAAGAAGGTCTCACGCCACGTTTGGTTCCCCCAACCATGATCCACCCTGACTTAGCCATCTAACACATGTACTTTTCCGTTATCCCATCTTATAACCTTGAAATCTATTCAGGTGCTGATCAGGAATCCCAAGTATGGTGTGAGTACAAATCGGTATGCCACCACCAATTACATATAAAAAAATATTCATTCAATAAAAGTTTGTGTAGTTTTAAAAGGGAATAAATATAATGTATAATTAAATATTCAACACATCATCATTTATTATTTATTTAACCACATAAACCCCTAGGTTCCCATAGACACTCGTATCTCAATACCTGCATCGACCCATTCCAGAGTCTAAATTATTCCCAAGGGATATCATGACTCAAAATTCTATTATTACAATTATTTAATTCATATATGAATTCCCATATTACCATTCAGATTTTAGACTTGAATTCCCACATTACCATTTATAATTTCACAATTTAATGACCATGTTACCATTCATATATTATAATTGAATGACCTTGTTACCATTCATAATTTCACAATTGAATTACCAGGTTACCATTCATAATTATAATACAAGACTAAATATCCATGTTACCATTCACCAACACATAATTAATTCAAAAATTAATTATCCACATTAATTTCATTACTATTTAAACAATTAGTTAATCATACAATTCTCATTAATTAATTTCCAAATTAATTAGCACATCAATCCCATTAATTAATTCACCAATTAATTAATCAACATTAACTAATTAATTAATTGAGTCCCAGGGATGCTTTCTTTCTATGTTTCCTTTTACCGTTCATGTTTCCAATGGTAGATGGAACCCACCTTTCAACAATATCAATATCTCATAATTAATTCTATAATTAATTATTAAAATAAACAATCTAAATATATCATATTTAATTTTAAACCTTACTATTCAAATCAATAATATCAATATCTCATAATTAATTGTTCAATTAATTATCTCAAATCATATATCCCAATATAACATAATTAATTAAACAAATAATTATCTAAAATAAAAAAAATCAATATCTCATAATTAATTATCTAAATCTATAATCCCAAAATCCCCAATTTCATATCTCCTCAATTAGTTAATTAAAAAATTAAATAATTCAATCAATAACATAATTTATAAACATATAATATAAATTATTAAATTACATACATATTATTTAAATCAAGAACTTGGTATTTGAATTATAGAGCACCTACCTCAATTCATTGATGAGAGATCTCCCAATGGAAATCCCCAGTTTGAACGGAATAATTATGTTGTGAGGTTTTCATATCTAAAACCTAAATCCAAGATTAAAAAAATCATGATACCTTAATTATAATTCTAGATCCACAATACCTAGATATATATTTAACAATATATTATGATCCAACCAAAAATAGGGAATAATAACCTTCAAATGATGGATGTAGAATGGAAAAATAAGGTAAACTACATGAGATGTGATCCTCTTGCTAAGAGTGAAGGAAATCATCAATACTATATTTGAATAATGAAGAATATAGGTAGAAAAGTATTTAAATCTATCTGTAGGGATCTAAAATCATAAAAGATGCATTAGAGATGAATAGGGGTCGATTATGGGATTATAATGGGGGATTAGGAAATTTTAATATAAAATTTTGTGTGAATTAAAAACCCGTGCATATTTTTCTAGGATGAGGTGCACATTTTTCTATAACCTTTCACCTTAATTATGTGCCTCTTATTAAGGAGTGAATGGTTTATCCTTTTAGGGATCAAAGTTTGAAAAATCCCTTGTGATATCCCTGAAAAAACACTTTTTTCTAGGGTTTCACTGTTTTCTAAGCTAGGGTTCACGATTAGGGAAAACCATGAACAAACCATGAACTTCTGTCTTTCTTCCATTTTTCTCAGTTTTTCACCCAACTACCCTCAAATTAAAACCCAAGAGAAAATTACTCAACAAATGGAAAAATGTTACCTATAAATTATCCTGAGACATATTTATAAAAGTAAGGGGTTTTACAATCTCCCCACATTATAATAGCTCATCCTTGATCTATACTCCCAATAATATCTATGATTTCAAGTAAAAAAAGATTGGTCCAGTGAGCCCTCATATCTAATTCTCTCTCCCATGTTTCCCCCTAAACATGATAATGTTTCCACAATACATGATCTATCGACACACTATTTTCCCTCAACACTTTCTCATTGTGATCCAACACATGTATCAGATAATCCTCAATGGATGCATCTATCTCAAGATCAACGTAATCTATATTGATCACATGAGAATGGACATGGTGATACCAAAGAAGTTATAACACATGGAAAATATCATTTATTGAACTATAGCTCTGTAGAAGAGGCAATCATTACACCACCGGCCTGAGTCCCTCCAAAATATCAAACGATCCATCGATCCTGGGCACTGATATTCATTATCTATATATCTAGTAGTGACCAAATCTTGGAATAACCCAAAGGAGCACATGATCTCCCTTTGTAAACTCTATACACCTTTGAATTCTAATAGCATACAACTTCTGTCTACTATGATCCATACCCATGTGCTTCCAAATCAGATAGACCTACTCCAATGTATCCTGCATGAGACTTGGTCCCAACAACTCTGACTCACCTGCCTCAATCTACCATGGAGGTGATCTACGTGACCTACCATAAAGATCCTTGAATGGTCCAATCTAAATAGTTTTCTGATAACTATTTCAATAGGTAAATTACACTAGTTCCAGGTGCTTCTCCCAATACCACCAAATACAAGAACACATTCCCCCTATATATCCTCAAGAACCTATATAGTATGTTATGACTTTCCATTTGTATGTTGGTGGAATGACATACTCAACTAAAATTTCATACCACGTGCCTTCATCAAGCCATTCCCAAATAATGAAGTAAAATTAAAGTTGAGACCTAAAAGAATAGTCCTTATCACCCTGTAAAGATGGACTATATGTAGATTATACAACTCTCCAAACTATTCTACTAAGAAAATTTCTTGTATAGGCAAGAAATGTGATACCTTTGTTAGTCTATCCATAATCACCCAGATAGAATCATTTTGATGAGGCACCCTTAGAATACCCACCAAAAATTCCATGTAAATGTCATCCAACGTCCATTATAGAAAGTTTAATGAGTGTAACAAACCAAATGGTTGTTGATTCTCATCCTTCACCTGCTAACAGGTGTAATATCATGTCATAAACTCTGCTATCTCTTTTTTCATTCCCACCACCCAAAACGGTATACATAGGTCACTGTACATTTTGGTCACACCTAGATGTATTTCCCACTTTGAGGAAAAAAACTCACTGACCTTCTAATCTCACATGATTTTTAGAACAACTGCAAAATTCCCCATGCTGATGATATCATCCTTATATATGGAACAATTAGAAGGTGTATCCCCACTTTTAATGTTTTCCTTCAAGGTCAAGAACTATATATCCTCATGTTGCCTATCTGTAGCACCCCTATTTTATGATTTGAAACCCTTTAGTTATTCATTTCATGTATATAAAGTTTAAGGGTGAATGTTGGGAGAGTTTAGAGAATTTTTGTAATGTTTTTTTCGGGATAAAGGGGAGTCGCACAGGTTATGCAAGGGTTGTCCAAACCATGTGGGAGCCTAGTAGAAACTGTGCTCTTTGAAAGGTGGTTTTGGAAAAAATTTGGTAGTAGATTCGGCATGGTGTTTGAATGGTCAGAAAGACCATGTGAGGAGGCTATGTGAGGTTCTGCATAGGCAGTAGTTAACGCTCAGTTAGCGCACAATTTTTTTAACCATGCGACTAAACCGTGTGTGGGGTTAAAGTGAGATCCTAAAAAAGTGGATCTCATACATTTTTGACTCTAAGTGAATTGTTTTTCCTTATATATATAAATAACTAAGGATTATTCTCTCTTGAATGTTGGATAACATCTCCCATGCATATTGAAATTGATCTAGAGCCTTTCCTTGGTGTTTAAAAGCTTGGTTCTTATGGTAAGTGCTTGTTCTTCACCGTTCTTGTCACATTTTCTTATATCTACATTGCCCCTCTTCTTTTATTCTTATATATAAACCATTTTTAGTTATATATAAGATTATGGATGTCAAATAAGTTTATATTTGGTCTTGATCAGGTTAGGGGGAGATATCTAAGGTGGTTTTGTGGAATTCTTACCCAGTTTCATGAGCGTTCTTTGAATGTTTTCAGTTTTCATCAAATCGGTCAAGGTAGGTAGATTCACTCTTTAATACTCTTAGTAAAACTATTTTATATTCTTTAAAATTTATTAAATTTTGATTAAATTATGATGAATTGGTTGTTTTTTCTTTTTGGAAACCTTCTTGAATATTGGTTTTTGAAAATTTGACAAATTGGTGTTCTTAAAAAAAGTGATTGATTCTTGATTTTAAAATGAAGATCTTAAAATGGGATTTTTCTAGAATTCTTTTAAATGGATTTGGTTAATGGTGTTTTAAAAAAATAATGATTTTATTGAAATTGAATGGGTTATTGGATTGGTTTGATTAATGGTTTTTAATAAAAGTATAGTTTATTTGAAATGGGTTGAATTGGTAGAACACACTTGGTTTTGGCATGGTTTTCCATTGTTTTTGGTGTGTGTTCATATGCATTGGGATGGATAAGGGCATTAAAAACCCCATAAAAATATTGGGACAGATATGAGAATTAATTACCCCTGTCAAAGTGGTACACTAAGTGACGGCTTAATGGAGGAATAACTCACCACTCATGAGTATAGGGAGGTCCAGGTTGCCTACATGGTTAGAATTGTGGTTAAGTGGAATGATTATTCCAAAATGATATTGATAAATGGTTTTAAATAATTTTTTGGTTGTTTTTCTAGAAATTTTACTTTATATAAAAAAATTTGAAATAGAACTTGTTTACTCTTGGTTATAAATGGTTTTTGGAACTTGTTTATATTTAGTTATAAATTGGTTTTCATAATTGTTTTATATAAATGGTTTTATATAAAATTTTCTAACATTTATATCCTAGTGGAATGAGTAGTGAAGTCATTGGGGAAAACCTACTGAGTTTTATACTCACCTCTACTTTGGTACTATGGTGATTTTTCAGATTCTATCTTTCAGGACATGGTAAAAGGTAAAGTATCACAACTATTTTGCACCACCTTGTTATAATTGGGTTATTTAGTGATGTTGGAGCATAGAGCTTGTGAATTATAGAGTATTGTGGTCATCTTGGAGCCTTTATTCATTTTCAACTATTTACGTGATAGTTGGGTTTCCTTCTACTTTAGTATAATTTAGGTGGTTTTTTATAATGGAAATAGTTGAGTTGTCTTATTTTATCATGCATTATATATTAGTTGTTTGGTTATGTTTACTTGTTTGGTGGTTTATTTCTTAAAGGTTAAATCATCCCCCACTTATATTGAAACCTTTTAGCATTTATTATTATCCTTTTTCATGTTAGGAATGTCTCTTAAGGATGAGTAATGTATCACCAACCTATCAAGACAATGAGAATAATTGGGTCATTACAAATGGCATCAGATTGTTTGATCCAAAAGCTTATTTGAGATAATTGGTATCATATTGTTCCTTTCCTTGTGTAATAAGTAGTCTATAGTTTCTTGGTCTTGCAGTTGAATTCATTTTTATCTATTTCTTAGGTTAGAATCTTAGAAAGGAGTACGATTTTCAGGACTTGAAATGTAGAGCATAAAAAGTTGTAGCTAACCTTTTTATGATAAACTTAAAGTTACTAGGTAGTTGGGTATATAATTGTTTTGGAGACATATATAGGATATTGGAATCTCATTTTCATGGGTTTATCCAATGAGATGAACATGACATGCACTAGAGGAATGACTTCCCAATAGTATTTCATATTTCATTTTGAGTAATGATATATGATTTGATGCATTGTGTTGATTTTTGAAAAATGTTGAAAAAAAATTCAAATGAAAGATTTTGAAAAGGTCATAGTTTGTTAATTTTGAAAATGGGTTGATTTTAAAATACATGAATGGTTTTTTCAAAAACAGTTAAAGTTAGAACATTTTTATTTTGGAAAACAATGTTGTGGTAGTTGAAGTGATAGAATTTGAAATGTTAAGCATTATGTTACTAGAGATGAAGCCTTATAGATTTGTTTATTTTTTTATATTATGGAACCTAGTAGTTTTCATAGAAACCAAGCGAAAGAAGCTACGGAGAATTTGGTTTCACCTGAACCATGGGTGAACCAAGATCTGGTTCAAAGTATCTTCCAAGCATTACAATCTGTGGACATGGGGAACTGAAGGGATGAGCCAAGACATGTGGATCATTCCATCCATTTCATGAAGCATAATCCACCAATTTTATGGGGTGATTATGAACAAAAAAATTTAGAGGTGTGGGTGAATAGGATGAATCATATCTTTGATTTCATCTACACACCAGTGGAGTTGAAAGTAAAACTAGAAACATATATGATCAAGGATCTTACACGCCACTAGTAGGACCTAGCCATCTAGGATAAAATAGATTAAGCACTTAGATGGGAGGATTTTGAGAAATTGTTTAACAAAAAATTCTATCCTCACCAATTCAGGATCCAGATAATGACGGACTTCTTTAGACTAAATCAGGGAAACCTCTCTATCACATAATATAAAGATAAATTCATGAATTTACTGAGATTTTCACTAGAAGTTGTGATGAGTTAGGCCTTGAAGAAATTAATCTTTGAATCATGAATAAGGAAAGAGATTCAATAGAAGATTTTCGTGCTCTGTATTACGGATTATACAGAGATGGTGAACAGAGTGAAAGTGGTTTAATGTGATATCTCAAAAACTATGGGAGAATAAAGTATGATGATACCTATGAAAAATGGTGCAAAATAAAATTTTTTGAGTAAGAGTAAGAGGGACACCTATTTACAAGGTGGGAGTAGGACACAAAATCAGCCTGTTGGATCAGTGAACCTTCATCCAGGACCTATGATCAAAGAGATTTATTTACAATGTGGTTCGCTTAACCACATAAAGAGAGTGTACGGCCCAACCTATAGCATGTCATAACTTCAATTAGATGAATCATCTTCAGTTCTATTGTTGTAGTGCTCTGAGTTCAGGTGCTCAAGACACTTCTTAGGTGTCACAAGTATCCTATGCTTTGACAGGATGAGGGTAGCAGAATCAATATCATCAGTAGATTAGAGATAACCATGGTGATTCTAGGAACACCATGAATCCTAAGAAAGGGAATACATAGAAAATTATAGGGAAGAAGAAATTGTATGGATCTGAGTAGGTGATTGTGGATTATCAGGCTCGACCATCTATGGTGGGAGGTAAAATTTTATTTAATTCTACCCTTATGAAAGTGTTTTTTGATACTTGGGCATCACATTCCTTCATTACTTATCATATAATTTATTTCCTAATTTTGAAACTTGAGATGATGTCCTCCATGTTAAACCATCAAACTCCTCTCTGTAAAAGAGAATTTCAAACCTTTGTTTGTAAAGCATGTTCTATAACTATTTATAGAGATGAGGAGAAATGGTATTTCTCAGTGTTGTACATGAATCTCATTGATGTAATCTTAGTTATGGATTTATTGACAACGTTCAAGGGTCACATTGATTATTATAGCAGAACAGTTAGTTTTATAACTAAGGACAGTGTTGAGAATATATTTAGAGGAAAAATGGTTGTAAAGACAGGTGAAATAGGCTTTTTGTCACTATTAGTGTGAATTATTTCATTCTATTTAGTGGCGTTAACCTTGAAATAGATAGAAGAGAATAAGGATATCATTTTTCCAACAGTTTTGAATCAATTTCCAGATGTTTTTCCCAAGAAATTATCAAGGTTACCAACTATAAGGGAATTGTTGTTTACGATTGATCTCCTCCTGAGGACTAGTACTATTTCTCTCTAATCTTATAGTATTACACCAACAAAGTTAATGGTATTGAAAGTGTAGTTAGAAGAGCTAGAAGGAAAATGTTTCATTCGACCGAGCATGTCTCTGTGGGAATCACCATTTTTTCGTGAATAAAGTAGATGGAACTATAAGGTATTGTGTGTATTATCATAAAATTAACTAAGTTACGATAAAGAATAAATATCCACTTTCATGCATTGATAAACTATTTGATAAATTGAGGGGATCTCAGTGGTTCTCAAAAGTTTACTTGTGATCAGGATATCGCTAATTAAGAGTTTAAAATAAGAATATTTAGAATATATATTTCAAAATAAGATATGGACTTTATGAATAAATATTCATGCCTTTAAATCTTAATAATTCACTAGTGGTCTTCATGGATTTGATAAATCTTATATTTAAAAGATATCAGGATTCTTTTGTTGTGGTGTTTCTGGATGATATATTGGTGTACTCAAGGACAAGGGATGAGCATGAGAAACACTTGTAGACAGTTTTGGGAATCTTAAGAGATCATTGGTTTTATTCCAAACTATAAAATTGTGATTTTTGGATACAATAGGTATTCTTTATTGGCCATTTAATTTCTAAAAAAGGTGTTTTAGTATATCTAAAAAATATATAAGTTGTTATCTCTTAGCAACCACTGAAAAATGTATTTGAGATAAGAATATTTCTTGGTCTAGCTGGTTATTACTGATGCTTTGTTCATGACTTATCATGACTATATTCACTAATTAAATCTTTGAAAATTAAGAATGTTCCATTTAAATGGAGTGTGGAATTCCAGAAGTCTTTTTAAGAGATAAAAGTTTGTCTTACATCATCACCTATCTTGATTTTTTTGGAATCATGACAGAGGTATGTGTTGTATTTTGATGCTTCAGAATATTTTTTGGTATGGGTTCTCATGAAAGGATACCATGTGGTTGCTTATGGTTCAAGTAAGTTGAGAGTACATGAGAATAATTACCGAACACACGATTTGGATTTACCTATAGTCATCCATGCTTTGAGGACTTGGCATCACTATCTATTTAGTGATAAATTTATTTTGTTCATAGATCATAAGAGATTGAAACATATTTTCTCACAATAGGTTTTTAATTTGAGGCAAAGGAGATGGATGGAATATCTTCAAATGTTTAGCTTTTACTTGATTTACACACCATATAAAAGTAATTCGGTGGCTGATGCATTAAGAAGAAAGTCATATACTTGGTTGGAAGTAGAATCTTCACATGATTGGAAGTTGATGTCGGTCTTAGCCAATATGAATGTTTACTATGGAGAAAGATGTGATATTTTGGGGGTTTTTTCAGTTTCCATGATTTATTATTTCATAAAGATGGTTAAATGGTCACAATAAATTTATGTGGAATGATTGGTTATGAGTTCAAAACTCAATTGTAGAGGGGACCATTAATGTCTAAAAACATGATCAGAGTTTGGTTTTGTGGTTTAGATTCGGATGGTTGTACTTAAGTATTGTTAGTAACAACTTCTTCATGTTTACCACCACTCTAGATGGGTTGTATATATAGAAATTCAAAATATTTATAGGGTGTTAAAGGTGTAGTTTTGGTGGATTGGTATGAAATGGAAAGTGGCTGAGTTTATTTCAAGTTTCATAACTTGCCAGTAAGTTAAGGTAGAACATCAATGTAAAATATGTATGTTGTATTCTCTACCTCTTCTATTGTGAAAATGGTATCAGATAGCGATGGATTTTGTTATAGTTCTCCAAAGAATGGTTTCAAAACATGATTCCATATGTTGATAGTTGATCAGCTCACAAAGTTGGCATATTTCATCCCTATTCTTGAAACTCATATAGTGGAGGATAATTAAAAGATATATATCCAATAAGTGGTAAAGATACATGGCATACTAGTTTTAATTGTGTCAAATAGAGATTTGATGTTCACAAATTATTTCTGAAAATCCTTACAAAAATCCCTTGGGACTCAGTTGACTATGAGTATAGTGTATCACCCTCAGACAGATGACCAATCCAAAATGATGATACAAACATTGGAATACTTGTTGCAAGATTGTGTAATGGATTTTGGTGGCTCATGGGAAGATAATGTTCCATTAGTGGATTTCTTGTATAATAACAGCTATTAGGACTCGATACATTTGGCTCCTTTTGAAGCATTTTATGGGCTTCTTTTTGTTTTCCACTTTTTTGGGTGGAAATAGGAGATAATTCATTAATTGATCCGATCCTTGTTCAATATTAAACTGATAAGATTAATTTCATCTGAAAGAGAATGGAGAGAGCTCAAAGTATTCCGAAATAATTTACAATTCATCATCTATAACTATTGTCTTTCACAATGAGTGATCGAGTGTTCTTAAGGATCCCTCAAAGGCTTGGACATCGTTGTTTTGGAAAGTACGGAAAGTTATCTCCTTGATACATTGGCCCTTTTAAGATATTGGAATGGGTTGGATAGGTGGAATATAGGTTGTAATTTCCACCATGGTTCAGTTATATTCATAATTTGTTCCACATATCTCAATTGAAAAAGTATCATCCTGATTCTAACCATGTGATCATATGGGATCATGTTAACCTAGAGTTAGATGCTTCGTTGGTACATATCCCGGTGTAGATTGTGGATAGGAAAGATAAGGTATTTCATGGAAGAATCATCATTCTATTATAGGTTTTATGTAAACATTTTCTTATTTCCGAAGAGACTTGGGAACGTGAGAATAAAATTAAAGATCATTGGCCGAAACTCTTTTAGGGCAATGATGGTTTTCAACTTGTGGGGGATGGAATGATCAATGGTGGGGAGAATGTAGCACCCTAGGTTTCTAGTATGTAACCCTTTATTTATGATTTTCATATATATAGAGTTTAAGTGTGAATATTGGGGGAGTTTAGAAAACATTTTTAAAGTATTTTAGGGATAAAGGGGAGTCACACGGTCTATGCTTGAGTTGTCCAAACTCTACAAGAGCCTAGTCGTAATTGTATGCTTTGAAAAGTGGTTTTGGAAAATTTGAGGTAGTATATTTTACACAAGGTGTTCATGGTTAGGGAGACCATTCTAGGAGTTCATGAAAGGGTTTTTCCATGTAGTATCTAATTCATGGTTAGCGCGTGGTTTTTATAAGCATGCGGTTCAACCGTGTGCGGGGTCAAACTAAGATCCTAAAAAGTAGATATCACATGTTTTTTAATCTGAGTGGATATTTTTATACTCTCTATGGCTCTAACTTGGGATTATTATCTCTTTAATGTTTTATAACCTCTCCCAAGTAGATTGGAATTGATCTGGATCCATTCCTTGGCATTTAGAAGCCGGATTCTTATGGTAAGTGATTGTTCTTCTCCGTTCTTGTCACATTTTCTTAGATATAATTCTCCCATATTCTAAGATTCTTAAATATACACCCAATTTTGGTAGATCTAATATTATGGATACCAAATAAGTTTATATTTTTTTCTTTATCATGTTATGGGAAGAGAGATATGGTGGTTTCATGGAATTCTTACCTGGTTTTGTAAGCATTTTTCATCCATTTTCAGTCTTTGTCAAAATGATTTAGGTAGGTGTCTTAACTCTTGACTCCTCTAAGTATATATGACTATAATGATTTAAAATTTATTATCATGTGATGAAATGATGATGAATTGGTTGTTGTTTATTGTTAGGAACCTTCTTGAATGTCGGTTTGTGGAAATCATGAAAAATTGGTGTTCTTGAATAAAGTGCTTGATTCTTGATTTTAAAATGAATATTTTAAAATGGGATTTTTCTAGAATTGTGGTAAATGTATTTGATTAAAGTTTTTTCAATAAAAGGAATTATTTTATTTAAATTTAATGGGTTCTTGGATTGGTTTTATTAAAGTTTTTCAATAAAATAATGGTTTATTTGAAATGAGTTGAATTGGTTGAACACAGTTTGTTTTTTGCATGGGTTTGCATGGGTTCTTGTGTGTGTTCATATTTTTTGGGATGGATAAGGGAAAGAAGGATCCCCCATAAAAATTTTGGTATTGATATGGGTGTAAATTACCCCTATAAAAGTGTTCCACTAAGTGATGGATTAGTGTAAAGATAGCTCACCACTTACGAGTATAGGGAGGTCCAAGTTTCACGCATGGTTGTAAGTTTGGTTAAGTGGAATCATTTTGAAAAAATGATATTGAGAAATGGTTTTAAAGACTTGTTTGGTTTTTTTTCTAGAAATGTGACTTTTTGTAAAATTGGTTGAAATTTCACTTGTTTACTCTTGGTTATAAATGGTTTTTGGAGCAAGTTTATATTTAGTTATAAAAAATTTTATAGAATTTTTTTATATAAAAGGTTTTATATAAATATATCTAAATTTTCTATCCTAGTGGGATTATTAGGGAAGTAATTGGGGAAAACCTACTAAGTTTTATACTCACCCATGCATTGTCACTATGGTTCTTTTGAAGATTTTATCTTTTTGGACATGGGAAAAGGTAATGTATCACATTTATTTATCACCATATAGTGATACTTGGGGTGTTTGGTGATATTGGAGCATGAAGATTATGGATCCTAGATTCTTATGGTCATATTAGATTCTTTAGTCTTTTTTTTGTTTTCTTTATAGTTGGGTTGTCTTCCTCTTTAGTATACATTGGTTGGTTATTTATAATGAAAATGGTTGAGATATCTTGTTTTATCATGCAACGTATATCAGTTTGTTGATCATGTTTTCTTGGTTATTGGTTTATTTATTAAAGGTTAAATCATCCCCCACTTGTATTGAAACTCTTTATCATTTATTTATAGACTTTGGAGTCTTGGGGATGTTTCTTAAGGACAATTAATGGCTCACTGACCTCTCAAGACAATGAGAATAAGTGGTTCATTACACTATCCCTGATCCATCTCAAATGTGTAGAATCCAATGAAATTGATATGAGTGGAATCTGATCCTGAGACTCTAGGACCAAAACTTGCATTTCATCCAGTAAATTCATCACCTTTAACTCAGCAATTGACTCTTTAACATCATGAGTCCGAGATTTCCTGCTCAAAGCATCAACCACACATTTTCCCTTCTTGTTCATATATGCTAGCTCAAAATAAAATGATTTCATATACTCAACATGTTTCCATTATTGAAGATTCAAATATCCTTGGGAGAAGATATACATTAAGCTCTATTTATCCCTATATATTGTAAAATTCTCACCAAATAGATAGTACCACCAACACTTCAAGGAATAAACAACTACTCTCAACTTGAGGTCGTGCATAGGGTAGTTCCGTTCAAGTGGCCTCAACTACAGAGACTCGTACGCTAAAACTTGGTCTCCCTTCATTAGAACTACTCCAAGTTCTATTCTATAATCATCATAATACACCATATACTTGTAAAGACCCGTATCCTGACGTACATGGACATTACATTACTTTTGCGTAATACTTAGTAAATAACAAAAACACACACACAAGGATCGTAATAGTTTAGTGTCTTTGGAAACTTGGAACGTAATCTTCTAATCGTGGTGAAAGATCTTCAATATCTCCCATAAAGATCTTCCTTTTTTTTTACCTAAAAACCTTTCTTTATATCCTGGGGAAAAGAAAACATAAAAGGGTGAGCTCAAATGCTCAGTAAGGGTAAACAAAAGAAATATCAATCACATCATATACATAAGAACATAGCTTTTGGAAATCTTAACCTGCAAAAGAGCTCATAATATCATAACATGGGATAAATCATAGAAGTGAAAATGAGATCCCCATAATCATAACATAAAACTTGAAACTTTGTGGCATGCACACAGAATCATGGAAAATCATTTCTTGTTAGTCATGACTCATTGCCAAGACAATCTTAGTGGACAAAGTCCCTTTCTGAACCGAGTTCACTCCTCGTTTCAGTCCTGTATCACTGAACCAAAATAACCTTCCGTTCCAGCCATGTCTATCTCATGAGATATAAAATCTTTACCCAATGCATTGGAGGGAGATATAGGTCCCACCCATCTTATAATGAATCCTTTCTTATGTGTGCCACATAATCATAAAACATACATCCTCACATAACACATGTAACAAAAATGGGATTCTTGAAACATCATGACATCATAAATAAATTCATATAACATAAAGGAATTCATAAAAATAATTCCATCACAACATGATCAAATCAATGTAATAATAGGGATAAAATCAGAACCCTTTATTATCTTAGATGGAAAATAATTTTGATAAAACACTTGAACTCCATTCTTGAGGAAAATATCCTTTCTTCTTCAAAAACCTTTTTCCTTTCATAACATGTCATACAACTTTAAAATAAAAGAATTTGATTAAAAATAAACTTGAAAACTTTTAAAGGAAGCTTCTTGGAAATAATGTTTTAAAAATCCATTCATGCCGTATAAGTTAAAAAAACATTCTTCGTACTTTTGTCGGAAAAGTCAAAAAGTACCTCGTACGAAAAACGACAAAAGATTCCTTTCATACATATTACTAAAAACTCACCGAAGGGTAAAATTGATTTAAACAATTGTAGGTGGATGGAAATAATATTACATATTGATGAAACATGGATTTGGATGATAAAATACACCCCAGTAAATGCCAAAGTAAAAACAATCTCGGATAAAAATGAGATTGTGATATTTTCCTTACCTTAGGTCCGACTTGCTTTGTAAGTGTCCGAACCTCCTGTATAATGATTTAAATCATGTTATTGACTTATTCCAGAATCATATTCATTGTTATGATATCATATATGGTTCACTTATGACATTATATTACCCGTTCTTTTGTAAATTCCATGTTAAAGAAGCGTTTTGGGTAAAATCGTTTCATTTATCGTAGGTGTTTTGACTTGTTGTTCTTGACATTATTATTACTTATATCATGATTTAATTACTTCTAGAATATAAAATATGATTTATATATCATATATATTCAGTATATATATATATATAATGAAATGAAAAACACCGTTCATGGAGACGGTAGTCCGTACGTCCGCATGAACGCTGTTTTCGTTTCCTTATTGAAGTGAATGGAATTAAGTAGATGACATACATATAAACTTACATAAACCCAGTATCATTATTATGTCATATATTTCATTAGTACTTATTATATATACTTTATAATCATTCATGAATGGTTAATCATTGAGAATGAATCTCATCGCATCGTGGAGACGGTAGTCCGTACGTACGCACGAGCGATGATATCGTTCCCATGGTCGTGGAATTGTGTTGAAGTGTATGTAGAATATTCCAGTATCAATATCACTTTATAATAATCATATATAGTTACTCATTACACCATTATAACCATCCTATTAAGGTGGTGGTGGAAAATAGATTACACCACGGCGTGGAGACGGTATTCCGTACGTACGCACGCGCGGTGATTTCATTTTTCCGTAGAATGGATAGAAGGTGAATTATGGTTGTTTCATATTTATAATAACATATCAGTATGTAAGTAATACTGATGTTATTACTTTATAATGAAACAACTAAAGAAGAAGAAGTTGAAGAAGAAAGAAATTGAAAAGATCGGTAATGGATATTACCTCTTCTTTGGAACGCCTCTTTGAATCCTCCACTTAGGGAACTAAGATTGGTCTTTGAAGAAGACCAGAACCTCTAGGATTATTCTAGGGAAGTGGAGAAGGGAATTTGGCAGGGGTTGGCCGAGCTTGAGTGCTCAAATTGGTGTGAGGAGGAGGGGGAGGAGGTGTCCTTTTATAAGGGAGGAGAGGGGCACATTAGGAATATCTCAAAATATTTTTTTTATATTAAAGTCAAAATCGGTTTATAATGGTTCCAAAGGGTCTTATTTCGGAGCTAATGTGGGGATGGGTCTAAATCCTATCAACCAATAAGATTTAGACAAGTTTAGGGTATTATTTTAACCTTATCAATTAGATTTAACTCTAAGTTAAATATTTTAACTTTTACCGTGTCTTTTTGTTTTCTTTCACTATATGGTTAATACACTTACTATAACATGCCAAACGAACCCCAACTTGTTTATTATTAATATATATATCCTTATCTAAGTCATTTGGCCGAACCTTAGATTTTTAGGAATAAAATAACAATTAATAATATAATATTTGATTTAAAAACTATTTTGTGTCAATTTTGACACTATTTGATATATGATTTTTGTGAAAGTCATAACAGAATTATATGTTCGAACCAAGTTGATTAAATCAACACTAATGTATCATAGTAACTTAGAAAATTAGTGGAATTCATAAAAAGTCTCAAATTACATTCATTTGAGCATTTATAACATCAATTATGTTAATATTTCCATAAAAGGGTAATTACTGCATCATCGTTGTGTCAAAAATAATCTAATTTATTTAAAGTCTAAAAATTATAAATAAAATATCATTATGTAGGAAATCTTTTTAGATTTCTAATGAATATTTATAGTCGAATTTATCTTATGTATAACCCCATATTAAAATTGTTTTAGTTATTAAACTTTGATTTTAACTATTTTAACTATTCATTACATAAAATAATATTAAATGTCATAATCTAATCCAAGTGGACCTAAATGGTCATATTATATTCATAAAGATGTTTTTGGTCGAATTACACTTATCCAATAGAATTAGGACATGTTTTAGGGTAATAGTAATATCATATTTACCCTTAGTTACCCTATTTACTATTAACCGTGGTAAAAAAAAGTAAAAAGTTACTATTCACCAAAAATTATTTTCATCTCATTGAACCACATTTTAGTCCTTGATATTAACCGTGTGTGTCGGATTTTCAAAATTCCATTCACAGAAGCGGTAAAATTATGTTTTATGCAAAATTCAGTTTTTAACCTACCACTTAGTGGTTTCACTATTCATCAAAAATTGAATGTTTTCAGAAAAATGCCAAAATTTCATCCGAAGCTATATTTCATATTCCGAATTCAAAAATAAAGTCTATTTTACCAAATTCATAACATAGAAATTGCATTAATTAATTTTATAATTAAATCCCGCTGTTAAAACAAATAGCGTGTTTTTAAGAAACAATATCTATCAAAAGATTGACACTTGATTATGTCTGGTTTGAATGTGAAATTACATCCAATGACCAAAATTGTATTAAATTGTAAAAATATATTCTAAATATACTTTAAAACCACTCAAATTAATGATTTATCACTATTAATTATTTTGATTAAAAAAGTTGTTTTTAATTATAATTTAGTAATTTTCACTATTCATCAGAATATGAATGTTATCCGAAAAGTACCAAAATTTCACCTTAGGATAACTTCGATACTCCGAATCCAAAAATGAAGTCCATTTTGAGAGCTAAAATTTCTAAAATTTTAAAAGGTGGTTATTACTATTCATAACGGCTAGTTATAATAATATTTTAATAGCATATCGTTGTTTAGTGAAACTCGGTATTGCGTACTACAGACGCTATCGAGGAAGGTTGCGATTGTGTGTAATGAAAGGAAAGTCAAGGATGTTTGTTGTGCAAGCTCCTTTTGGTGTAGCGTACAACACAAGACATTAATAAAATTAAAAAGAATAGTTTTCATAAAATCTCGAGCTGTTACATTCTACCCCCCTTAAAATGAATTTCGCCCTCGAAATTCATCGGGGTTATAAATGGTTTACTATTCGAAAGTTTCTTTAATAGAAACCCACATCGTAAAAAGGAATACCAAAACTTGGCTTTAAAAACTAAAGTATGAAATGTAACGATTACCCAAATAAACTAATCACTGGGTTTCCACATAGGTGAAAATTTGGATATGGAAGAGAAATCTATACATCATGTTCTGATGGAGAGTGGTAGAGAACATGGCTATGGAAAAGCCAGTAATCACAAATCCATAAATTTGTGATGATCTAAGGTACCATCTGATTCATCAGGTATAAGAGAACTAGGACAAAATTTTTGGTTTTCAAGATCATTTCCCTAAAGTTGAAAATTTTCTTAGAATAAATACTTACTTTATTTTGGTACAATCTCACTGTTTTTCGTGCCTTGAACAATTTCCACTTCATCTCTTAAATAAATGAATTTGAATTTGTTATTCGTGAAGTGTTAGCAGATAATGTGATAGAATGACGGGTCATTCCATCTGTCTCAAACAAAAGGTTAGCAAAAATTATATACATAAGTCGATCTATAGTGAGATTAATCATATATGGTTCCTAAAAAGAACTTATACTTCATATATCATACCGCTTAATAAAATAAAACTAATTTCTACTAAACAGGGACTTCCTGTAGGTCAGTGGTAGGCGATAAAGGCCAGTCGCACTTCGGTTGTTGGTTCGATTCCTACAGCCTTGTCCGAAGCGATGGGTTGTCGCCCGTCCTGCAGGTTGTCCTTTTTCTAAAACTACGTTACTATAACATCCCATCAATAATATCGAAAATTTTTTATCCTTAAACAATACTAACTTATGTACAACATAATCCAGTCTAATCTTTAGGCTTATACATAATACTGCAGTCCACTCTCATAATATAGTGAAAACGATTACCAGAGATTTAATACCATCGTTGATCCCCATATATCATAAGATATGTC
The DNA here is from genome assembly GCA_963277665.1 of Viscum album. NCBI lineage: Eukaryota > Viridiplantae > Streptophyta > Magnoliopsida > Santalales > Viscaceae > Viscum > Viscum album. The sequence goes on along the minus strand of OY728141.1, from coordinate 1,359,456,053 downwards.
TTGTTGGTTACATTCCAAACATTCAAAGTCCTTAATCATGTATTCTCTTGAATACCTTAGTGAAAACATGAATGCAGTTAAAAGTTAACTCTTTCCACATACCAAAATCCAAAAATTCTATATACTCAAACCATGATATAACCTTCTCCTTATATCAGTCATGAGCTCATGAATAAAATCAAACACCTCATTATCTTATTATTCCTTCATTATGCTCATATCATCTGTTTACCAAAAATGTCTCAATCACTTTTCATGGTTACCGGTACCATAAAATTATTGAAAACCACAATAGATCAAAACATAAATATTTCAGTACACCATAAAAGTACCTCAACAACATTATTCTTGAATACCAATACATAAACACTTCAGTCCATCCACTTCAATGACTGTCCTGGAATTAGTCCTTCCTTGATTTAGAAGTATCTTTTTAGGTCAGGGCATTGAGTTGGGTAATGCCCATGTTCTCCACAAATAAGACATTGAACTCCATAACAATCTGTCACTCTATGACCCTTTTCTCCACACAGATAACATCGGTCCCTCCATTTGAGGTATTCCTCAAGGTTCTTCTTCCCTTCTTTAGAAATTTCAATCTTCCTTTCTTTATACTCCTCAACATGCGAACATGCATAATAGTCTATCTTCCTCTTCTTTGATGAATTAGGCATACCAATAAATTTCACCTTGTTAATCATATATCGTGATGACTGATTCGGCATAATCACAACATCTTTCTCTTTAGGCATTACACAATTTTGTTGCTCATAGTCACCAATTTGTCCATTGGATTCAATGTTAACCGAATTCCTTTTGGTTCCCTCCATTAACTAAAACACAAAAAGAATCTTGTGAGAGGCAAAAATCATGCTAGGGAAAAACAACATAATAAAGGGGGAGTACCTTCAATATCTAACATCTTAGGTTTAATTCTATGATCGTTAGCGTAGTTCAAGTACTATAACCTATACGTATACTTAACCTTAGGGACATCCCTAGACACACCGTAGAAATATCTCTAGGGATCTCACTAACGTTTTCGCATCCTAGTTTCCGAAGGTTGACTAAACCTCCCTCTGATACCAACTGTAAAGACCCGTATCCTGACGTACATGGACATTACATTACTTTTGCGGAATACTTAGTACATAACAAAAACACACACACAAGGATCGTAATAGTTTAGTGTCTTTGGAAACTCGGAACATAATCTTCTAATCGTGGTGAAAGATCTTCAATATCTCCCATAAAGATCTTCCTTTTTTTTTACCTAAAAACCTTTCTTTATATCCTGGGGAAAAGAAAACATAAAAGGGTGAGCTCAAATGCTCAGTAAGGGTAAACAAAAGAAATATCAATCACATCATATACATAAGAACATAGCTTTTGGAAATCTTAACCTGCAAAAGAGCTCATAATATCATAACATGGGATAAATCATAGAAGTGAAAATGAGATCCCCATAATCATAACATAAAACTTGAAACTTTGTGGCATGCACACATAATCATGGAAAATCATTTCTTGTTAGTCATGACTCATTGCCAAGACTATCTTAGTGGACAAAGTCCCTTTCTGAACCGAGTTCACTCCTCGTTTCAGTCCTGTATCACTGAACCGAAATAACCTTCCGTTCCAGCCATGTCTATCTCATGAGATATAAAATCTTTACCCAATGCATTGGAGGGAGATATAGGTCCCACCCATCTTATAATGAATCCTTTCTTATGTGTGCCACATAATCATAAAACATACATCATCACATAACACATGTAACAAAAATGGGATTCTTGAAACATCATGACATCATAAATAAATTCATATAACATAAAGGAATTCATAAAAATAATTCCATCACAACATGATCAAATCAATGTAATAATAGGGATAAAATCATAACCCTTTATTATCTTATATGGAAAATAATTTTGATAAAACACTTGAACTCCATTCTTGAGGAAAATATCCTTTCTTCTTCAAAAACATTTTTCCTTTCATAACATGTCATACAACTTTAAAATAAAAGAATTTGATTAAAAATAAACTTGAAAACTTTTAAAGGAATCTTCTTGGAAATAATGTTTTAAAAATCCATTCATGCCGTATAAGTTAAAAAAACATTCTTCGTACTTTTGTCGGAAAAGTCAAAAAGTACCTCGTACGAAAAACGACAAAAGATTCCTTTCATACATATTACTAAAAACTCACCGAAGGGTAAAAATTGATTTAAACAATTGTAGGTGGATGGAAATAATATTACATATTGATGAAACATGGATGTGGATGATAAAATACACCCCAGTAAATGCCAAAGTAAAAACAATCTCAGATAAAAATGAGATTGTGATATTTTCCTTACCTTAGGTCCGACTTGCTTTGTAAGTGTCCGAACCTCCTGTATAATGATTTAAATCATGTTATTGACTTATTCCAGAATCATATTCATTGTTATGATATCATATATGGTTCACTTATGACATTATATTACCCGTTCTTTTGTAAATTCCATGTTAAAGAAGCGTTTTGGGTAAAATCGTTTCATTTATCGTAGGTGTTTTGACTTGTTGTTCTTGACATTATTATTACTTATATCATGATTTAATTACTTCCAGAATATAAAATATGATTTATATATCATATATATTCAGTATATATATATATAAAATGAAATGAAAAACACCGTTCATGGAGACGGTAGTCCGTACGTCCGCATGAACGCTGTTTTCGTTTCCTTATTGAAGTGAATGGAATTAAGTAGATGACATACATATAAACTTACATAAATCCAGTATCATTATTATGTAATATATTTCATTAGTACTTATTATATATACTTTATAATCATTCATGAATGGTTAATCATTGAGAATGAATCTCATCGCATCGTGGAGACGGTAGTCCGTACGTACGCACGAGCGATGATATCGTTCCCATGGTCGTGGAATTGTGTTGAAGTGTATGTAGAATATTTCAGTATCAATATCACTTTATAATAATCATATATAGTTACTCATTACACCATTATACCCATCCTATTAAGGTGGTGGTGGAAAATAGATTACACCACGGCGTGGAGACGGTATTCCGTACGTACGCACGCGCTGTGATTTCATTTTTCTGTAGAATGGATAGAAGGTGAATTATGGTTGTTTCATATTTATAATAACATATCAGTATGTAAGTAATACTAATGTTATTACTTTATAATGAAACAACTAAATAAGAAGAAGTTTGAGAAGAAATAAATTGAAAAGATCGGTAATGGATATTACCTCTTCTTTGGAACGCCTCTTTGAATCCTCCACTTAGGGAACTAAGATTGGTCTTTGAAGAAGACCAGAACCTCTAGTATTATTATAGGGAAGTGGAGAAGGAAATTTGGCAGGGTTTGGCCGAGCTTGAGTGCTCAAATTGGTGTGAGGAGGAGGGGGAGGAGGTGTCCTTTTATAAGGGAGGAGAGGGGCACATTCGGAATATCTCAAAATATTTTTTTTATATTAAAGTCAAAATCGGTTTATAATGGTTCCAAAGGGTCTTATTTCGGAGCTAAAGTGGGGATGGGTCTAAATACTATCAACCAATAAGATTTAGACAAGTTTAGGGTATTATTTTAACCTTATCAATTAGATTTAACTCTAAGTTAAATATTTTAACTTTTACCGTGTCTTTTTGTTTTCTTTCACTATATGGTTAATACACTTACTATAACATGCCAAAAGAACCCCAAATTGTTTATTATTAATATATATATCCTTATCTAAGTCATTTGGCCGAACCTTGGATTTTTATGAATAAAATAACAATTAATAATATAATATTTGATTTAAAAACTATTTTGTGTCAATTTTGACACTATTTGATATATGATTTTTGTGAAAGTCATAACAGAATTATATGTTCAAACCAAGTTTATTACATCAACACTAATATATCATAGTAACTTAGAAAATTAGTGGAATTCATAAAAAGTCTCAAATTACATTCATTTGAGCATTTATAACATCAATTATGTTAATATTTTCAGAAAAGGGTAATTATTGCATCATCGTTGTGTCAAAAATAATCTAATTTATTTAAAGTCTAAAACTTATAAATAAAATATCATTATGGAGGAAATCTTTTTAGCTTTCTAATGAATATTTATAGTCGAATTTATCTTATGTATAACCCCATATTAAAAATGTTTTAGTTATTAAACTTTGATTTTAACTATTTTAACTATTTATTACATAAAATAATATTAAATGTCATAATCTAATCCAAGTGGACCTAAATGGTCATATTATATTCATAAAGATGTTTTTGGTCGAATTACACTTATCCAATAGAATTAGGACATGTGTTAGGGTAATAGTAATATCATATTTACCCTTAGTTACCCTATTTACTATTAACCGTGGTAAAAAAAGTAAAAAGTTACTATTCACCAAAAATTATTTTCATCTCATTGAACCACATTTTAGTCCTTGATATTAACCGTGTCTGTCGGATTTTCAAAATTCCATTCACAGAAGCGGTAAAATTATGTTTTATACAAAATTCAGTTTTTAACCTACCACTTAGTGGTTTCACTATTCATCAAAAATTGAAAGTTTTCAGAAAAATGCCAAAATTTCATCCTAAGCTATATTTCATATTCCGAATTCAAAAATGAAGTCTCTTTTACCAAATTCATAACATAGAAATTGCATTAATTAATTTTATAATTAAATCCCGCTGTTAAAACAAATAGCGTGTTTTTAAGAAACAATATCTATCAAAAGATTGACACTTGATTATGTCTGGTTTAAATGTGAAATTACATCCAATGACCAAAATTGTATTAAATTGTAAAAATATATTCTAAATATACTTTAAAACCACTCAAATTAATGATTTATCACTATTAATTATTTTGATTAAAAAAGTTGTTTTTAATTATAATTTAGTAATTTTCACTATTCATCAGAATATGAATGTTATCCGAAAAGTACCAAAATTTCACCTTAGGATAAATTCGATACTCCGAATCCAAAAATGAAGTCCATTTTGAGAGCTAAAATTTATAAAATTTTAAAAGGTGGTTATTACTATTCATAACGGCTAGTTATAATAATATTTTAATAGCATATCGTTGTTTAGTGAAACTCGGTATTGCGTACTATAGACGCTATCGAGGAAGGTTGCGATTGCGTGTAATGAAAGGAAAGTCAAGGATGTGTGTTGTGCAAGCTCCTTTTGGTGTAGCGTACAACACAAGACATTAATAAAATTAAAAAGAATAGTTTTCATAAAATCTCGGGTTGTTACAATACTTGTCACTTAGCTTGTGAAGGATCAAGATTAGTTTTGATGTTAAGAGTTTCATCAGATAATAGAAATCATTCTAAAATTCTCCAGACTAGTAAAACCTTATGACCTTTTTTATAAATCCTAAATATGGCTCATCTAAATAGGAAAAGTATTGTATGAGTCTTTGATAATAACCTTCTAACTCCAAAAAGATATAGATATTGAATACATTCATGGGATTCTCTAAATAAAGCCCAACATAAACCTTCTTGGGGTATACTAACACACCTTCCTCTATGATGATGTGACCCAATAAGTGTACTTGATCGATAAAAAATGACAGTTAGATAAATTTTAGTATAAATGATGATCTCCCAGTGTAATCAAGACAATTTCAAGATGATGGGAATAATATTTAGGAGTCTTGGAGTACTCCAAGATTTCATCCACAAACACCACCACAATATAATCTAGATATTGATGGAATATTATATTCATAAAGGCCATAAATACTACCAATGTATTCATCAACCAAAATGGAATTACAATGAACTCAAATAGGCCATACATACTCTTGAATGTAGTCCTTGGTATATCAGAAGGCCAAACTCTCAACTGATTATACCATGATCTCAAGTTGAACTTGTATAAAATAAAATCTCCTCCCTACTGGTCAAATTGATCATAGATACACAGAAGATGATACTAGTTATTCACTATCATCTAGTTCAAATTATGTTAATTAGCACACATGTGTAGAGTCCTATAATCCTTCTTAGAAAACAAATTTGGGTGAACCCCATTGTAATGTACTCAAACTAATAAATCCTTTATCCTACAACTCCTTCAACTGAGTCTTAAGCTATTGAAGATCTATCGGTGTCATTCTGTATGGTGGAATAGAAAGTATCTCAGCCCCTAGAATGAAATCAGTATTAAATTCCACATCTAAATTATGTTGAAACCCTAAGAAGTCTTTAAGAAACACATCCTAGAATTGTTCCACTATAGGTGGAAAAACATACTTCTTTACACATCCATCATCAGAAAATAGACTAGAATCCTAGGCTATGAGTTGTCCCAGTTTCTAAGTAATTGGATTTACTCATCCTTCCTAGATAACCCACTCTCCATGATGAATATAGTTTTCACCCTTAACATACATAAAAGTCACTCTCCTCTAGTAATAATCTATATGGTCTCGGTATGCTACTAACTAATCCATACCCAAGATTAGTTTAAAAAATAATATTTATATGATGTAAAGATCCCATAGAAATTGACACTCTCAAACATTAAGAGAACACCCCTTTCTCTAGAAAATTTCAATCGACCATAATTCCAATGATGTATTTATCATCAACACCTTGCTCACTAACTCCACCACAAGGCTCAAAACATTCACAAGTTGTGTAGAAATAAAGGAATTAGAGGAACCATTTTCAAATAATCCATAGATAATTTAGAAGCTACAAGAATAGTACCTCTCACTATCGATGGTACAACCTAGATATCCAAAATTTTAGGCTTCACAGCATGTAACTATCCTCCCCCTCTTGTCTATGATGAAAAATAACTCCCTTGTGCTACACCATCCTACCGATATAGGCGATATTTCTTATAATCTCCATATCCACTACATATACCACAATAATCGGTAGAAATCTAGAAACCATACCTATATATTGTCTAAGATCCACTTCCTAAACTCTAATTCTACCTAGATACAGCCTCACTTACCCTTTATTGATTGGTCCTACAGAACTTTGGTAGATGTCCCATATTTTCATAAGACAAACACTCTACATTTCATCAAGGATAATATTTACACTAGTGGTCCTTCTTTCCACATTATTAGCATACAATCTGGGTAAGGCCATGGGTGACTGACCCATACACCTGACGACTATTTCTATTATTCCCCAAACTAACACCCTCATAATGTTGCTTCCTTCTCTTGGAAGAAATACCATTTGATTATCCAGTATCAACTACATGTCATACACTAGAATCCTCCCTCAAGTTTCCATCACATTTGAGATCCTAATCCACCAGCTCAAAAAAATTCATTAACTGAAACAGTTTAACCTGTGACTTAATATCACATTTAATTTTGTCCTGTAAAACCCTCACTGTAGCTATATCATCACCTTCCAACACTAAATCAAAGGGTTGTATGTCTGTAAATAATCAATTATAGTTCATGAAGGATATACTCCCCTAAGTAAACCTCATGAACTCATCAGTTATCTCTTGCCTCAGTGTATCTGGATAGAAGTGCTCCAAGAACATCTCCAGGAAGTCCTTCCATACCATACCATCATTATATCCAGTCTGATCTTGAATGTCCCAATAATTATTTTCTCTTCCTCATAGCTTATATGTAGCCAATATGACCCTCCTCTTAAAAGGAGTCTCAAAATGGTCATGTATAGTCTCAATGGAGTCAATATAGAACACAACTCCCTCAGGTCCACCTTATCTAGTAAAATTAAGATGGTGATGCCACTAGAACTCACGCGTTAAGTTATATGTTATCCTCACAACCCACCTTGGGTCTCTTTCTATGAACTGTATGAAGTAAGCAATGTTCTCCCAGAACTGCTCCCCAACTTCCTCACCTAGACAAATTGGTGCCTCAGGTTTCATTACGGATAGATAATCTCTAGAAATATCCTCAGGTTTTCCTATCAACAAGGATCATCATGAATGAAAATCTCTACAATTCTAAAAACATTCCTCAGGACATAAAAAAACTTTGAAACATTTATGGGAAACATGATTTCCCACAACAAGTCAATTCCAAAAAACCCACCAGAGGGTCAAAACTGAAGTGTTGTCAATACCCTTAACCATATTACACCTTAGTCATGGTTAAAAGGGTAAATTCATTCTCATTATTCAATTTTATCATTTAAACACCAATTTATTCTCATACAGTATCATTTTTCAATCTTTATTAATTTCATTTTAAGCACCATTTTCAGTTCAATTTCATAATAAAGGAAAAACTATTCAAGTTCAACAACTTACCCATAACCCATTTTCCTATGTGTGCCTAAAATGAGGCATGAAACACAATAATAATGAGTGCTTAGAAAGATTCATGAAAACTCAACTCCCATACTATACTGAGGAATTAGTCAACTCTAACAAAACTCAAAAACAAAAAAAACATCACACCATATATGAATCACCCAAGGAGAAATAATATTCCGCTACAACTACAAAAAATAATTACAATAATACCACCCTAGGTACATGGGTTTTCCCTCATACATTGGTTAGCTACACCAATTTACGAGCTCATAGTCATGGATTTACTCTTCTTATTCTATTATCTACCTTTCCTAAATAGTAGAAAAAAGAAAAAGAAAATAAAACTGCTTTATTACCGCATTGTAACATCCCAATTTGGGTACCACACATCAGTACCTCGATCTCGTCAATCACATGACCTCAATAGTGACTCCCCATACACGAGAGGCTTTTAAATAGTATTGATGTTCTGATATCAGTCATGGGAAGACTATACCCTCTTTATCAGAGTAATACACCAACATGAAATAAAAAAAGGATATGATATAGTTATATCAATAAAATAACATGACCACATGGTGACCAAAACAAGAAATACAATATCAAACAGAAAATTAGATATTCCATGGTAAAGTATGTTCAAAGTGTCAAAATGAAACTGAAAAGTAAAGACACTGAAAGCTCCCAAGTGGCTACCAAACCACGTTAGGATTCCCCAACCATGTTCCACCATGACTCATCCATCTTACACAAGTCTTTTTCATTTACCTTATCCTATAACCATGAAATCTACTCGAGTACCGATCAAGCATCCCAAGTAGGGTGTGAGTAAAACTCAATAGGCCACCACCAACGATGTCTAAAATAGTATCCTGTCAATAATAGTTTATGTAGTTTTAGATAGAAATTAGTACAATGCATAAGTAAATAGTTATCAAAATATCATTTATTATTTATTTAACCACATAAACCTCCCAGGTTCCCATGGAAACCTGTATCTCAATACCTTCTTCAGCCTATTTCAGAGTTTGAACTATTCCCAAGGGATATTATTGCAAATAATTCCATTATTACCATTATATAATTCATACATTAATTCCCATGAAACCATTCATATTTTAGACTTGAATTCACATGTTACCATTCATAATTCCACAATAGTTTTACCATGTTACCATTCATTGTTGACAATTAAATGACAATATTACCATTCATAATTTCACAACCGAATGACCATGTTACTATTCATAACTATAATACATTACTGAATATTCGTGTTACCATTCACCAACACATAATTGATACAACAATTAATTATCCAAATAGGTTTCATTACAAATTAAAAAATTAGTTACTCATATAATTCCCTGTTAATTAATTTCTTAATTAATTAGAACATCAATCCAATTAATTAATTCACTAATTAAGTAATCAACTTCCACCAATTCAAGATCCCATAATTAAATTCATAATTAATTATCTTATTCACAATCTTAATACTTCATTATTAATTACAAAATTAATCATCTCAATTCTCAAATCTAAATATCTTATAATTAATTCCACAAATAATTATTAAAATCAACAATATCAATATATCATAACTAATTCTACAATAATTTATTCAAATCAAAAATCTCAATATCTCATAATTAATTCTATATTTAATTATTCAAATCAACAATCTCAATATCTCATAATTCATTCTACAATTAAGTTTCTCAAAAAATCTATATAAATATCTCATAATTAATTCCACATTTAATTATCTCAAATCAGAAATCTCAATATCTCGTAATTAATTTGATAATTAATTAACTAAATATATATTCACAAAATCCCCAATTTATCATCTCCATAATTAATTAATTCTCCAAATTAGTTAATTTAGTCATGAACAAAATTTATAAACATCTAATGGTTTTTTTAAAATTAAAAAAACATAATTTAAATCAATAATTTGGGATTTTAATGATATACCACCAACCTTAATTCATTAAAGAGTGATCTCCCAATAGAAATTCCCAAATTGAATAGAATAACGGCATAGCTCAAGAATTGAATCTAAAATCTGAATCCAATATTGAATAAATCAAGATTCATTAATTTTATATCTATAACCATGATCCCTATATTTATACCCAAAAATAGAATGATATCCAACCAAAAAAAGGGAAGACCAATCCTTAAATGATGGAAAAAGAACAGAAAAGAGAAGAGAAACTACACTGGATGAGATCCTATAACTAGGAGGGGTAAAAATATTCAATTGTGGATTTGAATAATGAATAAAGAAGGTCATAATATCATGGAATCTATTTAGTGGGATTCAAGATCATGAAATTGATGCTAGGTTCAAATGGGTTTCAATTTGGGATTAAAATATTGGCTTGAAAATTTTGAAAATAAAATTCCAGGTGAATTAAAAACATGTGCACAGATTGTTGTGTTGAAGAACACAATTTCCCTAATCAGTGCACCTTAGCCATATAACTATTCTAAGGGGATGTGTGGTTTCTCCTTTTAGGGTGAATTGTTTGAAAAACCTTGTTCCAGCCATGCAAAACCCACTTTTAAGCATTGTACGGTTTGGTAGGACAGGGCACACAATTTGGGAAAAAAGTGCCTCTACTATGCACTTCAATCTCCTTCTATTTTTCTCAAATTTTTCACCCAAATCACCCCAAAGTTAAACCCAAGTGAATTATACTCAATAGAAGAAAAAAATAGTACATATAAATATTCCTGATACATTTTTAGAAAAGGCCATGGCTTTAAAATTCATCATGTATTTTATTCACCATATATCATGTCCTAATAAACTTTTAATACCTTAACGCATTGTATATGTATTGGTTTTTTCATGAACATATTTAAAATATTGATTTAAATTAATTTTTGGGAAATCCATGTGATATGATAGAACTCTTTGTTTTTAAATATTTAAAATGGGATAATATATCATATGATTATACCCCATTTCATTATAAAACTCATTAATCCATCCTAATGGGATACTATTATAAAAAATGGATCTGTAATTTTAAATTATATATATCATAACTAATTTTAAATTAAACTTTTTTCTTAAATTTTATCTCTTTGATTCATCATATAATTTCATACTCTTTCTCTTTTATATAATAAGTAATTTTTTATCTCAAAAATTATACCTCATGAAACAACCTGAACCAATGAGGATTGTATGGCTTGTTGTAAACCAATTATGCCACCCAAAACCTACTTTGAATATCATAGTAGTTGGTGACTAGAACTAAGTAGTAATATCACTCATATGAGAGGCCATACCCTAGTGCACCAATACACATGCATGCACATCTCCAAACACGCAAGAGTAATACCGAAGATTAAACAAATACAATTATAAATTCATAAAAAACCTCTAACATCCCACAATAAAAAATTATAGAACATACTTAATGTAAAAAAAAGGGGGAAATATAGCCCAAATAACCACAAGGGACATCAACCCAGACAACAAGAGAGAACGTAATCTCAGCATGCCACCATCAGTATAATAATAATCCTTATACCACAACCTCCACACACAATTTAGCACCACCCACTCTAATTACACCTAGATCTCTGTCATGCTGTCTTTTTTCCACATATATTACCACATGTGTGAGAAGATCCCATTTATGGGTGACTATATACATACCCATTATGAAACCCTAAAATCACCATGAATTAATGAAAAAAAATGAGTTAACTCATAACAAAATTTGGATGTAAAAAAATAAGAGGAATCCATATATTCTCATAGAAGGAAATTAAGCCACAAAGTACGATTTCAGTCTCAACAATCATACTAATGACTCTAAACCTCCTCCATGAAAATTGAAACATCCAATCCTTCAAACCACATAAACTCTTTGTCCCTATAGTAGAGGATATCGTGAACCTAGTATTTTAGCTTATAATCCCAGGACATAGTAGAGGATATGACATATTTATTGAGCTTACATGGTATGGGGAATAGATGAACACACATATAGAGGATCACACAACATATAATAGTTGGGGGAGTAACCAAACCTATCTAATCAGTAGGTATAGGACCCACACCCCACTCTCATGGGAAAATTTTGGATTATAAATACAAATGGTAAGATTATAATATGCTCTAACATTCTTATATGGGTGGGTTTACATTCACATATAGTATCTAAAAACTAACCCTAATCTTCTAGATACTGATGCTATCCATCATGGTCTCTTTTCCTTAATTCGTTTCATTGTCTTCAGTCTACTCATAAATAACTACTTATGTATCTAGAGTCCAGTGAAGGGAGAAAATGAACTATGTATCTAAGGTGTACATGGGGTGTTAGCCTAGGTTGAAAACCTGGAGGATAATTAAGGATTAACATGACATTTTTTATATATCTACATAACATGTGGTGTAGACTGCATGTCATGTGTCTCTAGACTTAGTACATGATATGTCTCACATTTCCCAAGTCGTGTTCCATTAGGTGGCACATGGGGTAAAGCCTTATCATACATGGACATCTAAGACTCCTTGGATTCTATAAATTTTTACTCTATATATACTCTAATCAAGGATTATCATGTCGCATGATTTATGGGACTAGCCACAAGGCAATGTGATGTTTTTTATAGAACAAAACAATGGCATCACATCATCTATACAAAGAACATGTGTTCTTATGAGAAACTTGTCATGTAGTCATGAATTTTTAAAAAGTTTTATTCCTCCTAATGAATATATATTTTCTTGTATTTTTTTACATATATTAGTTTTAATTTCAATAAATTGCATTACCCTTCATCAAATCTTGGTCAAAATATGAATTTCATCAATATTTCTTCAGAAAATGATTTTTTCCTTCCTTTATTATCATCTTCCTGCACTAAATCATAAAATATAAATCCTTGATCTCATCCAACACTCGTGAATCATAATCATCCATAAATAGTCTCAAAATCATTCTATCATTGAATATTAAAACAAAAAAAAATCAATGTTAGGTTTTTGGACTCAATTCCAATTAGACTAATGGTCAAATCACTAGCTTATCAAAGGACAATTATGAGCATTAAGAACAGAAAGGGAAAAATAAAAAACACCATAGTGAATGATATTTGATGGCCATATTCACATCATACATTGATCATGTTTTTTGAAATGACGAGTAAATAGATTAAATAATCATTCAAAGAATGATAAATATCATGTTCATATATTCAGATAATAAACATAATTAAAATAGATTTAGGATTTTAAATTATAGATTATTTTTTTAGGATCTAATTTATAATCAAAATGATATCAAAATTAGGGAATAAATACTCAAAAAAACCTATATCAACATTGGATTAATCACCGATGATGAAAAACCCCACATTGATGTTGTTTTATATCCCCATTAATTATGATCACCATTCCATGAACCCATCTCAATCATCATTGAAGATTCTCTTATAGGGACACTCTCATTAGGTCCCTATCTATTCTTAAGTTTATATGACTAACTATGTATAATTGTAATAGAGAATATTATATAGAGAACAACTATGTATAGAAATTTAATTGTAGAATTAAAATATTTATTTAATTTTATTCATTCAATTCTTCTATTTTCTGCCAACAACTTCACACCAACTATAGGTCCAATGAAAACAATATTTATTTCACAACTATTGTAAAAACCATGATAAAACTTAAATGATGATATCAGTTTTCCCACTTGAATATAAATTTTATAGATAATTCATTATTTGATAAAGTATTCATGTTAGATTAAATATATTAAATAATTTTTATATATAGACATTAGGGATATATGATTCCATAAATCTCATTTCAACTCCACAATTAGCTCCAAAAATATTATTGTAAATTTTAAAATTGTATACTAACAAAAACATGAGGTGTTACACTATCCCCAACCAACAATCTTGCAACATGTCCTCAAGAACCTGAATAGGATTCTTAACCTATCCATTTATCTATTGGTGGAATGTTCTAATAATTTGTTAACTTTTCAAAAAAACCTCAAAAAAACATCTCCAAATTTGATATGTGAAACTAGAAACATGGTATGTGACAATAATTGAGGAGACAAAGTGGATCTGGATAATCAATTGCATGTACCAACATACTAATATTTTAATATAATTTTTCTATCTAATGTTGAGGTAGTGAGATGATTTAGTTATTTGATATATGATAACCTAGATGCCATCATAACCTCTCAACATCCATATAAATACTATCATTAAATACAAGGATATATCATACAACTTCCATTAAATAATATCAATGGGAATGGACAAACAAATAGGAACTTGGTGCTTGGACTTCACCTGTTGACATGTGAGGCATAAAGAGATAATCTCTGTGACACTCATCATAATTCTTGGAAACCGAGACTACCATTGTAGATCATATTAAGTATTTTTTACTAAAGGCTGTATAACTTTAGAAGTTGTATGGAACTTTCTCAGTACTTCCTATTGATGTGTGACTGGAAATATTGTCCTTCCTATGAAGAGGATAATATGATCCCAAATTTTCTTGAATACACTAGGTGTATGTGTTATGAATATATATTCACACAATACCACATAGTTAATAACCCCAATATGTGATTCCCTTAAATGATAAAAAAATAAAGGCATTACAACTATTTATCAAAGGTATAATATTCTTCCATTATCTAAAAATGATAAATGCAGTGATTCTAACTACTCTGATGCCTCACCTATAAATTGGGAATGAGATTTCCTACTAGGGTAACTACCACTATATTCTCTTTCTTATGAGTGTAGATTATCTGAGATTTGTTGTACTTTAATGGAAATAGTAATCCCCTCTATCCCAGGTTGATATCTCTTTGAGTGAATATATACCAGAGACTCTTGTAATCTATATAAAACATACAATCACTAAGAAGGTAATTTTTTCATATCTTTAGGGTGAAAACCAAAATTACTACTTCCAAATCATGAGTTGTGTAGTTATACCCACAGGTTATCATCTTCCAAGATATATAGGTTATCACTAAAAACCACTAAATTAGAAAAAAAATACCATCTCAAGATAAATCACATAACAATGTATACATAACTCCATATTATACAAACCACTTGATGAGAATTCTTTTCTTCCTATATTGTAACTCCTACAAGGACTTTTGGATCTTATTTTATTAGATAAATGTATTCCACTTAAAGGTAAATATTTTGAAGGGAGTCGTAATCCTATAGAAGTTGGGCACAAATATCTTGTAATATCTATCTTAACTAAGGAATCTTGTAACCTTAATTACACTCTTAGGTAGATTCCAAGTTTAAAATACCACAATCTTTCTTGGGTCCATAGCTACCCCTCCTCTAAGATAACATGTCCCAAAAATTGGACCTCCCTAGTCCAAAAATTTCACTATGAGTATTTTTTATATATATTATTCTCTCAAAGTATGTTTACAACCATCATCATGTGATTTTATTTATCATACATTGAAGGTGAGTATTTGAGAATATAATCGATAAATGCCACCACAAAATTGTCTAGGTAAGGGTTGGAGATATTATTCTTGAGTCCCATGAATTTTTTTGGGTTGTTTATGAGTCTAATATGAATCACTAGGTACATTTAGGGACTATAGAGACATAATAATTATACATTTAGTATTCCCTACTCACAAACCCATAACCGGTGATAACCTAGTATGAGGTCCACCTTCAAGAACCTATTTTCCACTTTAAATATCCCAAAGTAGTTTTCAAATCTATATAGTGGAAACATATTCATAATAGTTTTTGGATTCTAGTGATGGTGATCCACACACAACCTCTAGATCCAATCCTCTTTATTGAAGTATGATATCAAAGATGATAAGGTGAAACTGGGTCTGATAAAGCCTTTCCTTTAATGGACCTATAATTTCACCCTCTGCACTTGAGGATCTGTAGGATTATTTCAGTATGGAAATGTTTATAATGAATCAATCCCTAGATGCAATTAAATATTTAAGGATACATCCCAATAAGGAGGAAAAATATCCATATCCTTTAAGGTTTGCATCTATATATTCCTCTATATCTATAGGAAATCTAGAATCTTCTAAGTTTTATGTACCAAGAGTCAAGTTATCCAATTATTGGGAAATTTTATATAACCTTTTGCACATGTGAGGAAACTGCACTGACTAGAATTCATTCTCACTAATAAAGGAAAATATCAACCTGTCATCTTTATTCCACCACATCCCCCATCAAGAATAATCAATATGGGAAGGGATAATAGATATATGGTCCATATTAAGAATGAAATTATATAGTCTCATAATATTAATTAAGAGATCCCATGAGAAATTATTTCCTCAAAGAGCCAAGTAAAACTACCAGAAAAAGTGTGGGATCAAAAAATTCCCTCTTATAGGAGTCTCCAGCTATAAGGGTTAGAATAGAGGATCTACTGCAATCTCCTTTTATCAAACTAGGTATATAGTAAAAAATTAAATCTACATTCTTATGGCTATCAAACCTAAATCTTTTGTGGAAAATACATTGATTGTACCTTTGATCATGTTGGGATCCATTGGGTCAAAAACCAATACAACCTAAAACTAAACACATCCCTATCCTCCATATCCTTATGTTTTACATTGACCACCTAGTGGTGGAGAAAATAGTATCAAATCACAATGTATTCCATATATTATATCCCTCCTGTATCCTTTTCTACGTCAACCTACCCATATATCTATATTTTCTATCCATTACCTACACCTTATCATTCCATAAAAAACACATTTATCTATTATTGCAAGGTGGTTTGGTGTGTCGCATGTGATTTGACCCAATTATTACTTGTTGAAACATATCTTTGCCTCTAAAATATTTGGTCCTCTATGAGATCCCTATGTTATTAATTCCTTCATCTGATCCTAAGTACACATTCACATATTATGTTAGGATACATGATCCTTCTATTTGGAAGCAACTATTGATAACTCTTCCACATTTCAACTTCTAAACACACTTTCCTTCGGTTGGGATTCAGCTATAATGTTTACCACCAAGAGGGATCACTCTAATAACCCATCATATATTAGGATGTGTGGGGGAACTACTCCAGCATAAAAATCATGATGAAAATCTCTCACTAACCTATATTCTTTGATGTAGCCATCATAAACCATGTTAAGTGAGTATCATGTGAGGTTGGTACACTTCAATGTGTATTGAACGACTAACATGATTCCTTTTTTCAGAATAAGAAGATCGTGGATGCACACAAGCTCATGATTTCTAGGAAATATTCACCATAGAAGAGGTGATCAAACCCAATCCATGACAGATTAATCTCATCATTCTTCTAAGATATGAAGATTCATCGTCATCTTGATGAGTAATGGGGAAATATAGATTATAGAACCACCATCTAACCTAGAGGGTCCTAATATGGAAGAATACCCAAATCATTGCATCTATATTATAATAAGCTACCTATAGGTCCGAGTCTCCACAGAACCTAGGTTGTATCTATAACTAAAACTCGCAGATCATTCTCAACCTAAACATATCATAATTAGGAATTATGAGACTAACCAACAACTTAGTGTGAATAAAAACATCATCATACACTACAACAGGTATATTTTCACATTTCATGATGGGTGGAGGTGTCATTAACTATCCACATAGAGGAAAAACCTCCTATTAGGTCCCTAAATAATGTCATAATCATTAAGAAGAAAATTATCATGATTCTATATTAGAATAATTCTTATCTATTTTCATTATTTCATCATGTGATAGTCATAAAATAGTTTGTTCAATAGATAATTTCTAAAGAGATCATTGAAGAATGAAATGGAAAAAACAACCCATTTATATATGATTCATATACTAGTTATTATGGGGAAACCAATGTATCAGTGTATTGAGTTAATAACATGGTTACCAGTGTCCTAGTGAGATGATATGTTAGCCACCACCCAATTATCAGAAAAATTTTCCCTTGAATCAAACATGATAGACTACAATACTATTTTCTTAAATCCCAAACAAATAATCATAACAAATCAGTAATCCAAATCCATCATAGGATAATATTATGATTTGGTACCACATTGAAATGAACTAATAATTTGGGGTCTAAATTCTCATTAGTAAACTGAGTGGTCCACCCTATGTCAAACTCCAACATGATAGGGTATGGTTATGGGCACATAGAAGGTATATCAAACATATTGGATCCCATATACTAGTTCACCTGTATACAAACACACACACATCTCAAAAGACACCAGAGTAATGCAAAAGAAAAAATAGAAAGAATAATAAATACATGTATAACCTCTAACATCACACAATAAGAAATGATAAAAACATACTCAATGTAAAGATGCAAAAACATAGGCTCAATAACCAAGAGGTATGTAAATAGGACAAAAAAATAATAAATAGTCTCACTGCCACACCACTATTCAGATAATATTCCTAATTACATAGCTTCTAGGAAGTAATAATAATCACCTATATTGGGTCCACGTAGATCTATTTTGAATATAATTTCATCTTCATATGACACAACACAATTAGATAGATCCCATGTAGGGGTTTGTATATACATGCCCAATAGGACACCCCAAAATAACCAACATCTAATACACCAAAACTGATTCACCTCAAAATATAAATAGGATGGAAAATAAAGGATAAGACCTTATGTTTTCTCATGAAGTATTTTCAATAAAAAAAAGTGTGGTTCCAAACTTCATAGTCAATACAAGGAATTTTTACATCCACTAAGACCTATAACATTTCATCCATGAACCCATATAACCTATTTGTATCTATAGTGATCTCATACATCTAGTATTGTTGGGGGAATAAACATAGGGGGGATCCAACATCTTTATTGTGCTTATAATATATGGGAAATAATTGACCCCATATAAATAGGATCACACAACCTATAATAGTTAATGGAATAATGAAGCATATTTGATCTTTTGTTAAATAACCCCATGTCCTAATTTCATGGAAAGAATTACCAACTATACCTAAGGATGGTTGGATAATAATGTGCACTAAATATCTTGTCATGGTGGGTTTCCAATTAATTATTTTAAGGCTTAAATATTTTACAATGTAAATTATTTAAATAATATATTTGGAAGCATGTGGTATAAGCAAAATAGTGCTAAAAAGAACTATGATATACTACAAAAATATTATTATTTAACTATAACCATTATGATGTATCCATTGGATTGCATAATATGATAAGGAATAACTATATTAATAAATATAATTTGAAATATTTCCCATAATTTAATTAATATTCATTCGTTCATTTATTACCCATTGGTTTGAAATGAAGAAAAAATATTTTGAAGGTAAAATCGATTTTTTATAAAACTATTTTATGTGGTAAATATTTTTTTTATCATTATCACTATTGATAAATGATTTTAATGAAATAATAAGATTATATATCTAATTTGATGAATTAAAATTAATTTAATTTTTTTTATTAGTCAAGTAATGACTCTAAAGTCATTTTATCCTATAAAAATTCATTTTCTTCAAAAAAAAATTATTATATTTTGTGCATTGATAATATAATTAATTTATGACTCTTTTATAAATTTTCTTTGAAAAAATTGAAATAATTTTTTAAATCAACATGTCATTAATTAAATAGTATTTATTTATTTTATTATTAAGAATGGATTGATTTTTGAGTGAATATTGAAAAATGTTGATTTTCTATCATTTATTTTCATTAAATTTAGAAACTTAAAATGAACCAATATATTTTTTATTTGGATTTATAGTCAAAAAAATTAAATTTAAATAAACATAATATAAATAATTTCTTATTAATCATCATTATGTTTTATTTTTTTTACAATTTTATTTCTATATAAAAAATGATTTTCTAAGAAACTATTTTCATTACGTTTTGTGCACATATATTTAAAGTAATTTTGTATGTAATGTTTTAAATAGGGTTTTTAACGTAGTATATTTTTAAATGATTTAAAAAATATATTTACTTTGATTATAAAATAAAATTCTATAGAAAATTGTAAAAGTTGAAAAATTGGAAGGGTTTGGTATATCAATTATAGAATAACCAACATGAGAGACTGTTTATCATATCGATTATATAAAATAACCAATTTAAAAACATATATTTCATGTTTATTACAAAATATCCAATATGAAATAGAAAATTTGTTTAATTTTTTTCAAAATATATAAAATAACTGATGTGATGTTTTTAAAATAATCAAATATATAACCTCATTTGTATAGCAGTAGTAGACAGAACCATAAAATAGAAAAAACAGAACCATTAAATTATTGCACCAATATTGTGTCATAGAAAAAATGTATATCACACCTTTACTAAAATCATTTCAACTATAAATTTTGAAATTTAAAATTCATAATATATATTAAAAATAAACCAAAACCTAATCAAACATGTTAAATAATCCTCCAATGCACATTACAATTGATTTATATATTTTTAATAATAATAGTTATGGTTATAAAAAACTATAAATTCAAAGGAAAACACTTAAATTATATTTTCAATATAATTTTAAGATAAGTTAAAGAAAATTAAATAATAAAATATAACCTTGTGGAATTTTGTAATTGTCCTAGTTGAAATTATTTCAACCATAAATCTTATAACATATTATCCACCTTCCTTTAATCTTTGTTGGTGAATAAATATTTATTTGAAATTATTGTTTTAATTCAACATAACATTTTAAGTGCTTACATCTAGAATGTAATAATTATAAATGTGAATTCACCTCTGCATACACATATTATAAATTTACTATCTACTTTCCTATTTCTCTCTAAAGTAATTTCATGCCTGATTTTAAAACGATATCTATGAAAAAAATTTAAACATTTTTATAATATATATGTTTTCAAATAATCAAACTAATGTGTCCAATACTTCACAAAAAATTTCTTATACACCGCTATGTATGGAGTATACAAAGTAAGTCGTCTCCTATTTTGAAAAAAAAAAAGACAACCTCCATTGGCCAGTGATATATAAAATATATAATTTTAAAGGTTATTCATATAATATAAATAACACTTTGGTAAATATATGTTTCTTAACCTTCAAGATAAGGAAGAATTCAACATTGAATTTCTTTATGTTGATATCTTTTAGTAATATTTATTGTTTTCTTTGTATTATTAATTGCCTTCATTATCGGTGAAATAAATTATGGGTCAAGAATTCATATATTGATGTAATATGATACTGAATATAATTTTTATAAATATATATAATAAAAAACAAACATAATGATTATGTTTTATTATATTAAAATAATTGAATTAAATATAATAGTCAACATACATTGAAATTTGTTAAATCTCTTTAATTCCTAAAAAATTTGTATTAATAATTTCCATGATATATATATTTAAAATCATTACTATCATATTAGACCCAAAAAAATTAGAACCCATTTTAACCTCATAAACATCCAAAAATAATTATTAATAAGTTGATAATATATTATGTCTTGAATAAGTAGTATATGAATTCATAGGGGATTATAATTGTTATTTTCCATACAATATTTCTTTACCTTTAAATTATTAATGTAAAATAGTATATATATATATTATTATTGTTAAAATTATTTTAAAAACAATATAAAATAAATAATATAATCAATAAATACCTCAGTGGTAATTTTTCTCACATTTCTAGATGGACAAAGTAATAAAATTATTGATATATGGTTGAATTGTAGTTACCACATCTGTAAGAAATGTTACTTTTTTAGATATATCTATAATATAATATACCATTACCATAAGTTAATTCGTATATGTGTGTTGATGATGTATGGTATCCCCAATATAATATATATTCTAATATTAACAATATGATATTTAGGATTCTCAATAAATAGTAATCGGTACATGGGAAGCTATATAGGATGTGGAATAGGAGTTGGATCTTTATGAAAATGTGGTGTTGTGGGATATGTAAATGAAGTTGGAGGAGTTAAAGTTTGGAAGTATATTTTTATGTCTATATAAATCAAATGTATAGATTCTCTAATCGTATCTTCTATCGTGTCACCCATATCCTTAACTTTGGCTTCTGAATATTTTATTTTTCTTTTATATACATTATTCTTTGAAGAAGATCTAGAACCACCTAACACTTTTCTAACCATTACATCCATATCGTATCCTTATATGTGACTCGGGAGTTCATGATTTCCAAATGTAGTAGCTAAAATTTCCATCCAACTCTTATGTATTAATTTTTTCTATGTGTTATACTCCTCGAGGGATTATTGTATAGAATATTTAAAAAACTCATTAGTGGCCCAAAATAAATAAATATTTTAAATAACTTAAATAACATAAATAACTCTTTACAATCCACTTAACTATATTCCTCAACTTTTCTATAATATATTTTCCCTTTTTTTTCTCATTATGCCCCTCTTATATTTTTCAAGTGTAGTTAGGGGATAGTCAATCTCTTCAGATCCTAAAGACTCAACTCAAATTTTTTAAAAGATTTCATCCAAAATTTTTTATACCAATAACATACACCCTCTGTGTGATAAATTATGTGGGTATACGTTTTTTTTTTGATATCCTAATGAGATCTCCTTAGTTGGTGTAAATTATGTAAAAAATGTCATTAATATTTTCATTATTATAAAAAATCATCTAAAAGATGAAATTGCACATACCCAAAATAATTTCATATATTCTAATTTAAATAAACCATTTCCATGTATTTTCATCAAGAAAATGAGATATATCATATTTTTTTCATTTTTTCTTTTACTAAAAATAAAATATAATTTTAGGGTTGATTTTAAATAAATTCATCTCATGGAAGCTAAAGATAAAATTTTCTTATTGACTTCTCTACTATTAGTTATATCATAGGTCATATGATGAGAATAAAAAAAGTATTAGTAATATCATTTCATTATAAGTATAATAATAATAAATTATATTTCCAAAAATTATTTCCAATACCTCAGATATTGTCTCTTTATCGACAATTTTCCAATCACAAATCAAAATGTTTACTTTTGACTAAGGTTTAATTGTAACAGAAATCTTAATTTATTTCGAATTTAGACCCCTCTAATTATTATTATCATCAAAATCAATATATATCCTATTTTCTAGGCTATAGGATATAGAAAAGTTGGTAAACAGGTGCTACGAATTTTACCAGCACTGAAATCGTTCTCTTCCATTGTGGAAATTTAAGGCTCCTATGGAGAAGAATTAGGAGGATCCTCAATATAAATATATGTATGGTTCTCTATAAAAGGTTCAGGTGAATCAGATATTTCAAATAAAATTATCATTGAAATCATATTAATAAGAAAATATTATGAAAATATAAAAGTTCAATTGTTACATATAAATTTAATTAAAAAATAAAAAATGATTAAAAAAAGAAAACTAATGAAAACACATTGTTAGTTATATTTGTTAAATTATTTAAATAAAATAATGAAAACATTAATTAGAGAATAAATGAAAAAAATATAGGAAAAAAATTAAGTAAAATATTATAATAAATTAATTCTTACATAAATTTTTTCATAAAATTTATAAAATGATAACAAAAAACAAAAAAAACTAGTATTTCTCATAATCATTAGTGTAGTTAACATAAATTTTAAAAAAAAATACTCATAGTTTTATGTGACATCAAATGAAATAAATAGTAGAAAAGATAACTATATAAGATTATATAAATTTCATTGTTACATATAAATTTTTATAACTATTGGAAAAAGATATAAATAACACTAAAAAATCTAAAAAAACTCTTTATCGTATTCATTAGTGGTTAATGATGTTAAAATACTGTAAAAAATATTTAATATTCATCAAATGATATAGACGAAGTAAAAAAAATTATTGTGTAAAAACTTATACAAATCTAATAGTTACATATAATGTTAACTAATTGAAAAATGACACAATATAAAGTAAAATAAACTAAATAAGTATATTATAATATTTATTAAAATTTTAATTTTATATAAAAAAAATTATACAAGAATATATAACATTTTATGACATTTGAAATGGTAAGCATGAAATAAATATATGTTACCTATCATATTAAGAGATTACTAAATGATTATTTTATAATATCCCTTCATCATAATACTTCTATATATAACAAACCATGTCTAATAAATGGTAATCAATATTCTCTAATAATTTTTCTATGGATGTAGGGATCTCACATAAATCACTATTATTATCAAGTTTTTCATCACCAAAACACTAATATTTTCCTTGAAAATGATATACTACTTTACATTTTATGGATAAAGAACATAGAAAATTTGATTCACTTGCATTTCAGTGATAAAAAAGATCAGTTTTGTATTCCAATCTATTCATATTTACTAGTGACATATTGAATTTATCATCTTTGAAACTTTTTTTACTAATAAATCATTTATAGTTAAACACTAGAACTCTAAATTTAATGAAATAAATCTCCCATATTTCTTCAGTTACACAATAATATACACTTGATGTTGATATTGTGTTTTTGACTTTATCAATCAAAAAATGAACTACTTATTTGAACACTAATCCAAAACTATTGTGAACTACACTTTTGTTGTCCTAATATTTAGTGTAAATTATATACCCATTAATTTCATTCCAAAACCATGTTAACATATTCAAACATAGTTCACCTAAAAACCATATAAATTTTTTTTGTGTCTAATCTACCATGCATGGTCTCTTTAAACCATGGCCAAAGTGTTTTTTATACTAATTCAATATCCACATATCTCTCTTCTATAGATAATTTTATTTCAACATATTAATATAAAATGTTATATATGGTTGATTATTATATTTATTATTAAAGATATAGAAATATAATTTCTTTAATTGATCACCTGCTAAAAAAAATTATATCCAAGCCTTGGATTCCATTTCACCCAAAATGAACTCATACATAATGAGATATAGAAAAACTAATGTGCTCTACTATAGATAGTTAGTTTGTAAAAAATTATCCAACCTCCTAAGAAATATACTTCTCAACATTGGAGGATTCTGGTCAATATTGATTCTTAACATATCCCTTAAATATCATCATATTCCATTCAAAGGGATTCATCAAAAAAAGATATATAGGAATCCAAAGATTTATTTCACACAATAAATAAACCATTAAATGAACCATAATATAAAAAAATATAGATAAAGGTAAATTTCTAGTTGATGAACTATGGAAACTACATCATTTCCCAAATTGATTAATGAAGTAAGATCAATAAATTATTCACAAATGTAATTGAAAAAATAAAACACCTTCATGATGTCTTTATAACACAGATGATTATTATTCACAAAATTAAATTGGTATAAGCTATTGTATCATGGAATATTTATCATAAGATTTCATAGATATTAACTTTAAATATTTAATGACACATATTTTTTATATTATAATAATAACCATGTGAACCTATGATACAACTGAGGAATTAGAAAAACAAATTTCCATACCCTTGGATAATGATTTTCATGTTGGTGGTAGGTGTTTTAATCTTCCATTTGGAGTGGAAACTAACTCCAAATGTATTTCCATTAATAGTAAGTCTGATATTATATTCAAAACATCCTTAGTTTTTCTATTAATATCTAATTAAGTTTCCTTAAAACTATTACAAATTTTATTCTCAATATACATGACATCAATTTTATGTTTGACCTCATGATATCTTCAATATACTCTCAAAAAAATATTGATCTTTCGTTCCATATTTTTTTATCATTACCATATTTTTTTCTTTCTCAATTTAACATCAATGCTTTTCACCCTTTCAGGATACATATTGGTTGATAATGGTCTTTCAAAAGTAAAAAAAATTACTTGGAAGCATTGAATACCTTTTAAAATTTTTGATATGATTTATCCATATATAAAAACCATTTATGTCCCATGTATGATGTTTTTATCCCAAGTTTCAATTGATAATATGAAGTCCCTTCTTCAAAAATTTGTGAAGAATTATTCCCCTCAACAATGTATCAAAAAAATCCATATTCTAGGAACTCAGTTATAGTGAATAAAATTATTTCATGAAATTGATAATATTTCATTCAATAATAATCATAAACATTGAAACCTTCCTACTATAAAAGTTTCAAATCATCAATTAAACATAAATATCATTTACATGGTGTTTTTGAAATTAAATCATTAATCCCAACCTGATATATTCCTGATTCATAAAAAAATTAGAAGATAATTTTTAAATTACCAATAAAATAGGCCATGAACATTTTTTTCTATTAATGCTCCTCTATGGATTTTTTCCATATATTCATTTTCCAAGTCTGATATTTCTAATGAAATTTCTAAATATAGAAAACTATGGACAAATATTCATTAACTATAAATAATTCACTAGATTACGTAATTTTACATCAGATATTCAATAATTTTTATTTAATCTTAACCTTTTTCATAGTTTGAAATTAAGAAAAAATATTTTAAATGAAGAATTATATAAAGATACCAAATTCCCTTAGAAGGATTCATAGTATATGCTAAATAAATATTGGATTTTATTTCAACTTATATAGTGATGTCCCATATTTTCGAAACACTAATAGACCTTCCTATTTATTGTTATATATCATGTGATCATTTAGGTAAGAATATATCTACTAGTACCACAATCCCATTAGGAAAAATATTTTATTCACATTATATTCTGATTCTAGGGGATCGTTGTCTTTATGAAGTATGTTTTTCAACTTCTATTACAGCTCTATAAATATCTTTTCATTCCATCCATTTTTGACTATCAAGTTAATAAATCTTAACACCACTAATAAAGCAACAAATTTTTGAAAACCTAGACACAATGGTTTTCAAAATCACCATATATTAATTCAATCATCATTTCACTCTCTTCAATATCAGGAAGAATTTATTCAATTTGATCAGACTTATTATCTTTAAAATCTTCATTAACAATAGATTTTGAATTCTACATAATTTCACCATTCTAAATGAAAGGAGTGTAACTTGGATTAAAGACAATACATATTAAATGTTATTTAATTTCTATACTTTGAAACTTTTTCATATTTAATCATTTTAATCATGGGTAGAAAAATATCTCATTGTTTGGAACTTTTTTTTGGATAATTCCAAAAAATCATTCACTAATTTCTCATATTCATCATCGGTTTACCATCCATTAATCCAACTAAAACTCATTATCATCTATTAAAAGTTTTATGTATTGAATATAAGTTATTATATATTAATATTTTATTTCATATTTTATTTTATAAACAATAAAAAATACAAATAAAGTATCAAATATATCACAAATAAAATTTAAAAAAATCATAATGAAAATAATTATAAAAAAACAATGGTATAAAAGTAAAAATCTTATCATGGACTTTAAAAGGATGGCCATGAATAAAACACAACATTACATTATTTTTATTATGTAAATTTATAATTATATAACAAATGTTTTCATAATTTAAATAGAAATTTCCAAATATAAATTTCCAAATGATTATGATTTTCAATAATTTTTTTATTATTTTAACATATTTAATGAGCACCTACACATGTATTTTAAAATTAAAATATAATAAATGATTAATAATTTTCTAAGTATTATAGAAAATATAATAATATATAATAAACTATAAAATAGGATAGTGATAGTTTAATGGATCGGGTTTCTCCTCGGCTTCTCTGCACGGCGCGTGCGCGGCGTGCATCCTCTTCCTGTTGTGGCATCGTGCGGGTTCATGACTCTCGAAGATCCCATCATCTGCTACCTCCTTCTCAACCTTCCTTTGATCTTGTTAGGGTTTTCTTGCCGTAGTGGTGTTGGTACAGAGCTTGTTCTTCAGTTGTTATGCCCGAGGGGTTGCTATTGCGCTTTGGGTCGGTTATGGGTGTGCTGGAGGGTCTAGTCTCTATGTACGGATTAGAAGGCGGCGGCGGGATCTGCAACTCTGGCTTCAGCGAGGTCTTCATCCAATGAAATTTGGGAGGCCCTCAATCTAGGGCTAGTTCATTATTCTTTCTCCTCATTTTCAGTTTTTTCGTTTTGATTTTGCTATGGGTCAACTTCGCTGGGTGGATCTTTTTATGCCGATTTAGATTGGTTCTGATTTCTAGTCAAGTTGATGATTTGTTCTATATTATTGATTTATATTGTTGAGTTTGGTGAAGTGATTCATTATGGGGTGTGTTGGTTCTTATGGTTTTATTTGGTGTGTGGATGGAGTTTTTTGGTTTAAGGATGGACTTTTGGTGGCATGTGGTTTGAGGTTAGAGAGTCAACGCAACTATATTAGCTTACATGGATATCTTCAAATGGGGTTTAGGGTAGATGTTTTCTCTTGATTGTAGCTTTCGAATTTGGATTTTTAGATGGTATGTCTATTTCATCGGTTCCATGATCGTGAATTCATGCATGGGAAGGTTTGTTGTGAAGCGATGAGTATGAGAAACTAATTTAATGATTATGATGTTGGGTGGAGATCTTCTATGTAGGCTTTAATGAGTTATTTGTTCTTAAACTTTTTTACTATAGTTCTTTCAATATTTTTTTCCTTTGAAGTCATTTATGGTTTCTCACATTTTCCTTAAAAGTGATTTAATAATAAAAAAGAAATTTTCAGTCAGATAGTTTTACAATGTTTCATAGAAAAAAATTCTACCATATCACAAACAAAAGGCCCATTCTAGTGCCATGAATATTATTTTATTCTTATATAAAAAGCATAATTCCAATTATTTTCAATGTTACACATGATAATGTATCATAATAAGGATTTGATGCATAATATTTTTTCACACTATAATTTTTCTTATAAAATCATTCAACCATATAATGTTTGAAAAATCATAAAATAGGCTTAAAACATGTGATAATTATAATTAAAATATACCTTAACTATGGAAATAAATATAAAATAATGTGATAATAAAATTCCACAAAATATAAAAAATTGGTAGATGCATTAATGAAAGACAACAACATTAGAGAAGTAGATCGATGATGGGGCTAAGGGGATGGTGGCACCCATGGTGATAGTGATGGAAGTGAAGAGATAGGTAAATAATGAGAATTGAAATGGTGAGGAAGAAAAAGAGTGATTGGGGTAATATGTTTTGATAAAGAGGTATTAAAGTTATTATAATGGGATAAATCATGAGAAATCAACTAAAATTAAACATTTGTGTTGAATAATTTTTTTAAAGGATTTACGAGTTGGTTATTTTATAATTGATATAGAGAAAAGATGTGAAAAACATTTTTTATGTCATTTATATTATAACAAACCTAAGAAATAATCATTCTATATTGGTGATTCTACAATTGATATTCAAACATTAGAATGATAATTATCTGTGATGTTTATTATATAATAGATGTGAAAAATGCATCATATTGATTACTTTTTTCACTATTAAATGGTAGCCACTCTAAAAACCAAGTATTTTATTACTTTTATATCCATTAATTTAATATAATAACTTCACATGTGTTGTTTTATATTATTTATAAAGATGAAAATTTTAATATTTTTTATCATTATACATGGGAATATTATTTTTCTTTCAAGTCATCCACAAATACATATATTGAAAACATCATTTACACAATAATATCTTCAATATTTACCTTTATGTTTATTTTTAATACCTTTATATAATATTATGTCAATATGTTTGATTTGGATTCTTTTCTTTCTCATATTTATAGATAAAAAATATAGTGGTATTGGTGGGAACTTTTCTTTAAATATCATCTTTATCTACTTCTGATTTTCTATTAAACTTGAATCAATTGAAAAAGTGTTTTCACCACATGTACACTTATTTATGGGACTGAAGTTACACAAATATAAGTCTACATGGTCTTAACTAGTGTAGAAATATAGAGTGAGTAACCAAGTTGTAAATGTTTTACATTAAATGATCATATATGTAATACATTTTCTAAAAATATTACTTGAGGGATAGATACATATGTTTTTCAAGAAAAATATATATACCATATACATAATTGAAAAAAACTTTATAAATATCATGTACATGATATATAAAATCTCATTTTAATCTCTTTTCTCATCAACCAACACTCTCCCTTTGTAAACATTTTTATATAAAAAAGTTCAATGTAGGAAAGGGTAATTAGAATACCACATTAATAAAAACTCTAGGTGTTGTTTAGATTTCATCTTCACTTAAAGAATGATTTATTTTTATAGTATTATATTTTATAGAAACTACCTATTTAGGGGGGAATTAATTACATTATTGTTATTTATCTATTTCATGTATCTTATTACTTCTAATAGAAAGTAAAAAAATTACCTGATGTATGATCACCATATGATATTTTGTGGTTGTTTAAAACATCTTATCTGAAACAAACAGTTTCATGGAAATAATTTTAAGAATTATCCTGTAATTTCTTAACTTTATTTTGTACACTTTCTTTAAAAAAACATATTATAACATTCAAACAAAAACTAGCAGGTTTTTTTATTTATAATCATCCTTGCATATCTCCCAATGTTTAAATTTATGTTATTAATTAAAAATAAAATTTTCTCCATTACCTTATAGGATTTTATTTTTTTTCACCTTGTATAAGAAAGTATAAACTCAAAAATATTTAATAAAAACATAAATTATTACCCATATTAATTAGGATTGATCATCCTCAAATAGTCTTTAAGATATTTATATTAAGGGTCCACCTGAATAGATCAATTTTGGATTTTATCAAATCTATAATTATAAGTCTAGATTTCATTATTATGCATTTATATATATCCATGACAACCAACTCACCTTCTTTCTGCACCATAAATTACATGTATTAAAAACATCCATATATAACAAAAAAATAACGGAATAAAGTGAAACATGATATTTTTCAATGTGAACAACATTGTTGTGATGTTTTTCAAACACAAGATGTTATATTATATTTATTTATCATGCATTAATATTTAGTCTTAAATTATATTTTTTATTGGACTGGATGAAACTTTTCATTGATACAACTTCTTTGTGTGGGATGCTACTCTTTTGACATTTTCTTTAAGAAATATACATCACCTTATTCCATATTCATCTTTTTTAACATCAATTCTTGGTCCAGTAACATGATTATGTGGTTTATGGAAATATTCCATGCTATGTGAACCTCCCAAAGAGTTCTTATAAAACACTTGGGTTTTCATTTGTTTAAAATCACTCTTTAGACTCCTATTCTTCTTATGAAATTTTTTCATTTCCTTTAGCACTATCTTTTTCTGGTGATTATTATATCCTATTTTACTTCTCTAGATATATTTTCCATATTATTAGTCATTATTTAGATACATTT
Organism: Viscum album; assembly: GCA_963277665.1. Lineage (NCBI taxonomy): Eukaryota > Viridiplantae > Streptophyta > Magnoliopsida > Santalales > Viscaceae > Viscum > Viscum album. The sequence continues at coordinate 1,359,424,254 of OY728141.1, read as the reverse complement.
ATAGATTTATTAGAGTCTCTTAAAGTCTTATTGATATTTATTTTCATAGAACTAGTCCCTTTTTATTTTTCTTGGATTGATTTCCCATTTTTATTTTTCTTACTTACACCACTAAAAAATCCATAGATTTTTTGTATGTGTATATGGTTTTACACTTTCTTCATATTCAAAGTAGTTTACCCTCTCTTGACTCAAAAAATTCTTTGGTTTTTTATACATGGATACATCATCAATACTCTTTAAAAACTCCTTGGTAATAGTGTTTTCAACTTTCTTCTTTTGAAGTTTTCCAATAGTTGTCTCTTTTTCACATTTCAGTTTTTGTGGTATTATTTATTTATGTGTTGTAGGTTCATAATTAGTTGATTTAAATAGACATTTCCCATTATAATAAACATATAATGTTTATAAACATTAGAAATTTCATGGAGTATCAAACCTATTTAAAATAGGAATATTCATTATCTATGGTTTATACAATATCTTAGGCCTTCTCCCCCTCAATATGAGAATTAATTGAGTTTTAAGAAATTATGATTATTCCATAAATACAATTAATTCTTCCCAAACCTTTAACAATACCAAAAATAGTCTATTATCCAAATTTTTTATCATTATAGATCTTGATGAAAATAGTATTTAAAACTTGAGGACTGCAACATTTTGTGCTTCTCATAGATTTTTGGGCTTATTTTTGGGAACCACCCCTTGAAAACACACTCTTATATCCTCCCTTAAATGGATAGAGTAATTCTTATAAATTCATTTAATATATTTTTGTATAGAATTTTCATTAAATCTTGTATTATCTAGATAAATAGATTTATAATGATGAATAGATTTTTATTTTGAAGGTACATTTTTTAATGAGCTGTATATGGATACTTATTTAGATTCTATCAGGTTTTTTTACACTAATATGAGTCCCTATTGAGATAATATTCCCTTATAATGTTTAAATTATATAATACTTTTCTCAATAGTTTTAGATGTTTTATTTTAAATATATTAAAAAAATCAGTTTTATCCCTAACAAAAAACTCTAAATACCAATATATTATTTTTCATTCACTACCATTCTCAAATTACCTTCCAATTAAATCTTAAACTTTTTAAAATTATATTTATGCATCATTATTAATTCATGAAAATAATTTCAAATCCTTAAATTATTTTTCCTCGATATCTAATTGTGGATGTTTTAACAATATATAAGTTTTATGGATTTTTCTTAATGCATGTATTACTTCTTCAAGAACACTTTTTATTGTTATCCAATCACCCTTATATATTTGAAATTCATATTCAATAAATGAGAATATTTCTTAAGAAAAGATATATATTCTTCCATGGATTCTATTTGGTATGTGAGAGTATTAAATTTATTGAATTTTATATATAATTTATCTTTCATTTAATGATAATCTTATTCTTGGCATGCATTTTCATCAAGAATTCCCTCGAAAAAACATAGTATATATGAAACCAATTCATGAAGAACATTATTAAAATACCTTATAAATTTATATTATAATTATTTAATTGTTTGGATATATTTATCTATTTCATACACTCTATAGTTTGAACATTATTCTTTAAAAGTATATATATCAATAGATTTAGGGTATAAGAAATTATCACCTTGACCATCTTAAAATAATAATTGATCATTATTTTCTATCTTTGATATTTTTTTCAATCTCTTTTCTTATTGGTTATTATATTTCATTATTTTTTTGGTATAAATAATTGTATTATTATCATAAAGAATGGATATTTATTTCTCCATCTAAGGTAATTTTGAAATAAAATTAAAATATTCTTCAAAAATTCACTTCATATAGAGCTTGTAAAAATAAATAGAAAAAAACAATCTGATTAATTCAAAGGAAAACCTATGATCTGATACCACTTGTAGTTCCCAGTAGACTATACAAAGAAATTTAGGGGGTGAATCAGTGTACCCAACTTTTACCAATTTTTACATTCTTATAATTATCCTATCGTTTATTAGAAATTCTACCTTAGTAAAGAGAAAAGATCAATTAAGCATGATCAAACCTCACCACAGTATCAAATAAATAATATATATGAATAGAAACACATAAAAATTTACAAGAATTGTACTTTATTTTAGAGCATAGTCCTTAAATGGTTCTGGATGAGTTTTAAGACATATAGTAATCACTAAAAAATAGGAGAGTGTTTTCAACATAATAATGGTAATGTTCTTCTTCTAATCATGATAAACTACTTACACTACATTACAAAAGTGTTATCCAAGATAAGGTTATGGTTCTTAATTGAATTAGGCTAGAGTAATTACCTCCTTCTATTTTTTTATCCTTCTCTAGGATGATGATATTATTTTTATAGGTACCGAATATTCTTCAATACTCACCATAAAACAATAAATAGTTACTTAACCACTAATGAATATTTAGTAAAAAAGTATTAAGTTTATAATTTTTCACTTATTAGGATCACTATAAAATTAATCCACATTGGTTATCAATATTCAAAATTCTAGATGTTGAATATAAAAAAATAAACTATACTAGTCTTTTATCTTTATTCTTTTTCTTTATTAACTTTTTATTTTATCTCATAGAAAGGATCTATATGTTGTACTTTTTTCTTCATCAAAATATTTGGTTTCTTATTTAATACACCATTCAAAGGAATATTTTATTCTTCCAATCACTGTAAACTTTATAAAAGATATACAATCATCATTATAGATGATACTCTCTCTTTATTTCATGTTATTTGATATTAATTAAGTAGAGAAAAAATAATATAGTCGAACATACCCTTCTTTCTTACTCATTGTATAATCATTTTTTAACTACACAAATTAATATGGTATACTTAATTTAATATGGAATTTCCAATATTATCATAAATTTATAATGTATTCAAAAACATGATATGAAATATATTTATATCTTCATAAAAAATTACCCACTTAAAAAAACATTAACCTTTATTTTTATAATGACTAAGAGTATTTTAACATTATAAGATATAAAAATATTATGGCTTCCCAATCCATGATTTCTAATAAATTATTTTAATTTATAAAACCAATGCCTATTAATTGTAAAAACCCTATCCCTAGTAAACTATAGATATTTTTTTCTTTATTAAATTGGAACAAGATATAAGTGATCGCATCCGAATATACTAAATAATTTAGTAGTCTTGGTAATCTAGATAAATGCTTAAATATAACAATACATTAGAAAACATAAAATAAAATGTATTATTTAATTTGAGAAAATTGTTATTATCTATATAATATCCTTTAATATAATTAAAATAACACTTCCTGGTATATTTGGGAAAGGAAATATAAAAAAGGGGTGAGCTTAGATTCTCAGTAAAGGAATGCATATGGTGGAAGCTAAATAAGGCATGAATAATATGGAAGTAATAAATGATGATCAATTAATTCCATATAAACAATCAAATGAGCTTGAAACATATCCAGGGATATCATAACTATTCAAATAATCATATGAACATCAATAAATTATTTCATAATGATGGAATGTATAATGTCGAACATCTTAAACACATCATAAAGGCTTATTGCCAATATATCTTAAATAAATTGACAAATCCTAATCCAAATACCTAACATTTTTTGTCTCATGAGGCCAACCAAAGCATCAAGGAGATATATAAATATGGGCCCCACCTATTACTTAATTAGTCTAATAAATTCATCAACTAAATAAACAATACAACTTAATCAATATTCATTAAGAATCAATAATTCTTTGTATTATAAGTATTAGCATACATAATGTCAATAATTTCCCCAATAAAACTGATTATAAACCATTTATAGAAATATGGTGGATGGGATCTTTAGATTATATCCTTAGTAATGCATAATATTTATCAAAGTATGTTGATAAAGATGAAAATAATTTAAAAATATCTCTAGAAAATTTCTTGAGGAAAATACCCTTTTCATTTTGAAATCACTTATTAAAAATTTTAGAATTCTAAAATATTAGGAAAAAAATTTCCTTTGGAAATAAATAAGAATAATTTTAAATTAATATTTAAATAAATAAATATTCATGATGGTGGGAAAATTTATTCCTACAGTGTAGGTTAAAACAAATATTTTGTTCACACCTTCGGTAAAAAGTACCTCTTTTATAAAATTAAAATAAGATTACTTCTAAAATTTTAATAAACATTAAACTATATTTAAAAGTTTTTTTAATAAATAAATGTAGAACAGAAAAAATATTCTTCAAAACATCTTATGGTAAATATGAGCATGGATAAAAAAATTCCCCAACTAAATAGATGGTAAAGTCAGTTTTCCTTAAAAACATTATTTTATCTCTTGAGTAATTAAAGAGATTAAAATGAAAGTAAAACTCATAATTTATATAATTAATCAAAGTATAAGAAAATATATTGTTTTTAATTAATAGAAATATTATAATCCCACAATGTAAGCTTAAACATAAATAACCCCGAATAAGAATGATATTGTGAAATAAACCCTTACCTCAGGTCCAACTTACATTGTAAGTTATTTTAAACTCCTATATAATAAATTTAAATTTATTTTAATTATGTAAAAAACTCATATACATAATTATAATAGCATATTTGATCAACTTATAAAATTTAAATATTTATTTATTAATAATTCTTTGTTAAGATCACCATCTATGCGTATTAACTGTCTCATTTTTCATGTATGATTTGGTTCAATAGTTATTTTACTTGCATCTTTATCATGGTCCCATAATATTCGTAATTTTAATAATAATATAAATAACATATATATTCACTATATTAATATTTATAATATCCATCAAATGAAGACATGAAAAATGAATCACAAATTTCGTGGACATGGTCATCCACACATAAACACAAGTGATGCTATCATTTTTTAACGGGATGAAGGGTAATAAGGTAAATGATATATTATATTAAAATAATAATAATTATTTCATAAATATAATATATATTTATTATTTTTTTCTTTATAACCACCTAAGTAAAATGGTGATGAAAAATGAATTACACTACTATGTGGAGATGGTAAGTCGAACGTACGCATGAGAAATGTTTTCATTTTCCATAGGATGTAAAACTAGAGGAAAATATTTGTACCATAATCATAATAGCATATAAATATATTTATTATACTATAGTTATTATTTTATAATTGTTAAAATATATTTATAGTAATTATAAGATTAAATAAACTTGAAAGAGTCGATAAAGACGAGTACATATTCCTTGAAAGACCTCTTTTGACTTGCATCTTAAACCTTGAAATATTTGTCTAGGAATATAAATAGGGGATATAGGAAAATTTTAAGTAATATATAAAGTTATTAATTTATGTATTTTCTGATATATAGTGCTCAAAATATTTGAATAAGGAAGGATAGGAGGTTCCCTTTTATAAGTGAGGGGAGGGGAACCCTTGGTATTACTTAAATTATTAAACTAACATAAATTAATTTTAATTTTTATGTGGATATAAATTAATATATTTTTAATATTGGATGATTATAAACATAAATTATCTCATAAAATAATATTTATAAAATTTTAGGTTATTTTTTAACTCTTATCTTCTAGTTTTAACCCTCTATTAACTCTTTTGATAATTACTGTGATATCAAGGTTTTTTAAACTTAAGACATAAAGAATGATAAAATAAAAGGAAAATTGAACCATAAGAGGAAATATTAGGATATATTATACCATTTAATATTCACTTGTCTTATGAAATTATTTTTATGAATTTTAATTAATTTAATAAAATATTATATAACATAAGATACCATTAAAATCATTTTCAAAACTATTCACATCTTTAACTCTTAAAAACAAAAAGATTGAAGTGAATTTATAATTTAAACATTAAAACATAAATAATAAGGTATATTTATATATTAAATGCATGTAATATAATAATTCTTCAAAATTTTATTTATTTAATTATTTTTAAAATCATTTGTTTTATTTTTCTATTACTTGAATAAGTATTGTGTCGGTGTTGAATAAGAGATTATAGTAATTATTCCATCCCTAAAAATTACAAATAAATTATCATGATCAAATAAATTATTTTCAATTTGAAATAACCACTTATAACTAAAAATTACATCTTTTTATCCTTATGAAAAATATTAGAGATATTAAAAAAAAGAGTGATATTTTGTTTTTATCCATTACTAAAAATAATATAAAGGTCATTATAAAAGAGAAATGGGTCCAAATTTTTATTTCATTTATTATTGGATGATAATGGTTGAATAAAACTCATCTAATATAAATAATATATATATTAGAAAATTTTAAATGCTTTTCAAATTATTTTTTAACCTTGATTACCTAATTTACCCTTAATGAGGTGAAAAATATATACCACAATTACTTTCATAATGACCAAAAATAAAAAAAGAAACTATTTATTAAATTTTAACCTCTTGATTCAAAATATGGAATCCATTTTATCAAATTCAATTTCTATAAGTGGTATAAATTCATTTTAAAATAATCATTAAAATGAAATGAAAATTTATTTTAGATAAATTCATATACTGGATTTATTATTATTCCATGCCTATTAAAATATATTATTTTGATGTTAAAATATCTTATTAAATATATAATATATAAATTTTATTAAAATAATTTATCATTGGAGATTAATCTAGTTTATTTTGATAATAACACATTGTGCACATAAAAAATATTTTTCATAAAAACATATCTATTTACCTTCAAATGATTTTATTTTCATTTATAACCAATTGATATCCAATGAAATAATTTTATACATATATAAAAAATAATTTTTATTAATTTATTCACCCTTATTTTTAATTATCACTACATTATTATACTATTAGTTTACTGATTTGGGACTTGGAGGTCTTCAAAGGGGCTCGAGGAGGGTTGGATGGAGTTTAGAGCTACAATTCTATTATAGTAGGTGGTTTACAATGTGAAAATGTATCCATGACATGAGAGGATGTTATAATATTAATGTATATTGATTCATATGTTGATGTTCGAATGAGATTTATGCGCCTAAGAGACTCAAAGTGTGAAAGGGTAATTCAGGATGTGAATTAATTCAAGGCTAAGGCTCCATGAAAATCAGTAGGTGTTCATAGAGTTTTGAGTTTGAAGAGTTTCGTATCCTAAAATTCATTCATATATTTAATTTGAGGGCCTCACAAAACTCATGACATTAATATCTATTTTATTTCATGAATGATCTAAGGTCCATATTGTCTATAAATTCTAAGTCATACCTAAATTCTTTTATTTCTATATCATTTACCTCAAACCTTGGGAAAACCTATGAGTTTTTGGATTAATTTTCATCCCCTTTATTAATGATGTGATACTTGGATTCTAAAGGTTGATCATTGGATATCGGTGGTGAGTAAATCCCTTTTTCTCCCTCAGTCTCTTTGGATTCTCTTTGGGAGTACGTGATTGTGATCTTGTTCTAGTTTAGGGAGTGTTTCGGTTTTTTTAAATATGTAGTGCTTTTTATGATTATATAAGTATTCCTAGTTCATTTTTTGTTATTTTGGTTATTCTCCTTAACCATATGGTGCATAGTGACTTGAAAATCTTATTTGAGGTAGGATATCCTTGTTCTCTACCTATTTACTTGCATGTGTGGGGATTGTATGATTTTTCCTTCTATTAGGTGGGCATTAAGGGTCAAATTAATAAAAATAATGAATTTTACTAATATGTAGTTGATATTAATGGGGATAAATCAAATTATTTTATTTTTTATTTTTTATTTTTTATGATATTATACATTCTTGTTATCATTACTGAAAAACTTGGTTATTGGGAGCCTTTATTATGTTGTAGTAGATATGGTTTTGATACCCATGTTTTGTGATTGATTGATATCACTCTAAATTAAATATAAAATAAATTATATATGGATAATGAATTGGTTACCCATACAAATCTAAAATTTAGTCAAGAATACCCATGATAAGTAATGAACTAAATTAAATAAATCCCTTGTTGAATCTAAATTTTGTAAGTTAGGTTGTGATGGTATGTGTGTTTAGGATTTTTTGTTTCCTTGTGTGTTATGGGTTATTGTGGGTGATGGTAGGGGCCATATTTGTTGTGTAATGTATGGGAAAGTTATTCGATGGTTGATTGGAATGTGATTCAATGTGGAAAATTGTGTGATGGTGGTGATATGTGATGGTTATGGTGAAAAGTGGTGGTGATGTGTGGTGGTTGAGACATTTGGTTGTTGTAGTAAAATGGATTATTTTTTGTGGTGTTGTGCCAATGAATGATGTAAGATGAAAAAGTTGTTTTTTGGTGTGGTTGTGTTAGTTTCCCAATTATTCATGGAATAAATTATAATTTTAAAAATGAAATATCATGGGTTGTTAAAAAAATATGTGAATGGGATGGAATTTATGTTTTATAATTGGATTAAATTAATTTAAATATTAATAAAAGGGATATGTAAATGTGAAATAATTTCCTAGAAAATGGGAGTTGGTGGAAACTTTTTAGAATTTGGAAAATGGTGGAACCTATAATTGAATGTGGGAATTTTGTGGTTTTGTGTGTTGTTATTCATATATTGGTAGAGAAAGTTATGATGAATTTCATGTGGGGAAATAGTGGTGTTATTGAGTATTCTAGTTCAATTTTTGTTATCCTATATGTTGGGTATTATGTGTTATATATCTATCATGTATTTTAGGTTGGTTTCTACATGGATGGTTGGAAACCCCCTCTTACCTACTCTTCCTTCGGTAGTAGTGGTGATACAAGTTGGTGTTGGAGATTACCTAGTGATGATAGGGGTTGGTGTTAGATATTACACAATGATGATATGATTTGGTGTAAGAGATTATCCAATTATGATATTGGTTATTATTGGAGATTACTCATTGGTGATATGTATGTAATATATAGTGGGGGACATTCATGGTAGGAGGAGGGAACAAGGTTGATGTCCTTTAAGTTCATGATACCCTACTACTCTAGTTATGTGATGTGGTTGTTATGTGATTGGATTAGGATGTGATGTGATGATAACTGATGATATAACCATATGGTAGACCTTACGAGGGTGTGGTGTGTAGGTATATATCCTAACCCACATCGGAGATGATTATATTTGTCAGGTGATATGTATGGAAGGTATAGGACCCCTGGATGTTTTATATTGGGGTGTTAGAGTGGAAAATCAATGTTAAAGTGGTTGTGGGGAACTTGAACGTTGTGTTCTTTTGATACTGTGTTATTATAATGGATGTATGATTCAGTAAGTATTCCATGGTGAATCTAGGATTGGTTGTCTGGCCTTTTTAGCTATGTGTTGGTACTTATGTTTTTTCATTGGCACATTAGTATATTATTTTCACATGTGCACTTGATACCTTGGGTATGATCCTACTAAATAAACATGTTATGCTTACCCTATAAATATAAACTATTTTTTAGGTTTCTAGGAGGACTTTAGGGACTGATTTGTACATTAATAACTCAGTTTTTGGATTTAATGTTGATTCACTGCCATAGTACTATCCTTTAGTATTTACATGGATACTTTTGTTTTCATTTGTTTACATTATTCATGAATTATTGGATGGTTTAGATTTTACATTATATTATTTGATAGAGTTTATTTTATTGCTAATTTATCCTATATTCCAATCCTATTTTATATTGAGGTTAATTACTCTCATATGCGATATTTTTATACCCTTAGTTCTAGTCACTAACCTTGTGCCTACTTGAGATGAGACTCAGGGGGTCATTATCTCTCTTCTATTATTACCAATTGAGGAGGGGTACCTTTGGGGAGAGGGGTCATGACATAGTGGTATCATAAGTTTTCTTTGAGATAGAGGATAGAGTTCATAGTTAGTCACTTTTAGTATTTCATGTGTTAGTAGGGAAATGATTCTAGTTGATCTTAGTGTGTGACATATTCTAGGGATACTATATAGTATAAGGGATTTAGCCCTCTTATATCCCCCTCATGATTTGATGCAAGGACTCTAAGATTATTAAATAGGCAAGTGAGGTGGAACTATTTTCATTAGAGAGGCCTAGGAGAGGTACATTCATTATGATTAATTTTATTTGTTTCTGAATTGGGTGATTTGGGGAAATTAAAATAAATTAATTAAATTAATCATAATAAAAATCCATGTTATTGGGCTTAGGGTTTCTCCTGGATTTCTAAGAATTGATCCTCATTTTCTTTAACATTCTTCTTAGGTAGTATAGGTTCATGAGGCAATTATTGTTGTCCATCGAAAGATCGACCTGATAGAGGAGGTTGGGGCATAGAAGAGGGATCTACATGCCTTTTGAATTAGATTTTGGGAAATTATGATGGGAGAATCTCAAATATAAAGAAAAATCACTGGTTAGAGGATATCAATATCACTTTTGATATGATTCTATCTTGGGATGAGTTTTGGGTGTCATTGGTAGTTAGTCATATTTAATAATTTGTACATTAGTGGTGGATATTGTATCTTGGTGGACATAAAGAGGCATATGTGTTATGGCTAGAATTCCAGAAGGAGTTCTATTTCAAATTACGATCATCATGGATGAAGGAGGAAAATAGGAATGAGATGATCCTTCTTTAGAAAGAGTGTGTGTGTGTTCAAGATCTTAGGATAGGATTCAAGGACCTCATGCACTTTTCTTTTAATTTTTTCCCATATTAGGATTCTATATCATGACTTCTGGAGGAGACACTATGCCAAATGATTTTGTATAAATTTACTCTATTTATGATTTATATATACTTGAAGGTACAAAAGAAGTTATAGGTTATCAATTGGATTCTATATATAGGATTTGATCCTCCAAAGAGTATCCAGGAGGGTTTCTCTAGGATAAGTTCTTTAGGAAATGGGTTAGGAACATTTAGGCAGTCGAGGTTTTGACTAGTGTAGAATTGACCATGGAATATTCTTTCACATATTTTTGGTACTTTTGGTTTCATAGAAACTGTTAGTGGCTTACCGATTTCATGTTATGTTTATGAGGGACATGGACACCGCATGTCTTGGTGTTTAACCACCCATGTAGGTCAATTTTACATGAGAAATCATGCTCATTTCTGGCATTATTAGTAGTTTCCTTAGAGTCATTTCAGCAAAAGGGACCACCAACACTTATTCAGTAACTAAGGACATATGGTGTTGTAATAGGTCATCCTCATGATAGACCCTACCCTTGTAGAATTAGTCTAGATCATAGTCATGGAGTACGACATCATATAGTCATAAGATAATTTCATAGTCAGATGTATATGATGGAAGGGGTAATTCTAGTAGGTCCATAGGTTTTCTGAGGTATGATCAGTTTATCATCAACCCTTATTTGTACCTTGTTTGATTCGGGAACCTCAAACTCCTTTCTTACTCTTAATTTTGTTCATACCTTGGGACTAGATATGGAAAGTTTTCAATTACCCCAGTGTTATCTACATTATTTGGTGTTTAAGATACTTTGTTTGATGTGTGTCAAGGATGTAGGCTGGTGATGGGGAGACACTGGTCAGTGGGATATTTCTTTTTGCTAAAAATATAGTCATGTGATGTTATTATTGGATTGTATTGGTTGTATTTCATGCATTAAATCATTGACTATTTTTTATAGGATTGTTTTTTCCAATGTGTAGGTCCATCATGCAGCGTTCATTGGGGATCATAGTTATCTGGTGGGTGGAAGGCATGTAGAGTTTCTTTTTTCTCAGTTAGCGAAGATTTTAGTGGAGGCTCAAGTATAATATGTTCCTAGAATTGTGGAATAGTTATTGTATATTTTTCTACATAAGGTTATGATATTACCCCCTTAACATGATGACAAGTTTGATATAGAGTTACAATAGGATGCATTAATAATTTTGATTGATCCTTATTTAATGTAAAGGTGTGCATGTTGAGGCTATAAGATGATGGTATATATAGAGGAGTTTCATCCCACCGATTATGTTTCCTTAAAGTTCTATAGTGTTTTTCACCAAGAAGGAAGACTATAGTCTAAGTTTGTGTGTATACTATTGGAGGATGAATCAGGTGACAGTCAATATTTGTTACCCCTCCCAATGATCTAAGATCTATTTTACTAGTTGAAGGGATCCAATTCGTTCTTGAAGATTGATTTTTGGTTTGTATATCACCAGATGATGGTGAAATTTGAGGATACCCTAAAGACTTCCTTCAGGTTCAGATATGGACACTTTGAGTTCATAGTCATGTCATTCAATGTCATGAACAAACTTTTTGTGTTCATGGGGATCATGAACTCCATATTCCATGAGTTATTGGACTTGTTCATTATAATGTTCATTGATGATATATTCATCTACTCGAAATCAGAGGAGGATCATTATGATCATACTAGAGTTTTATTGTAGGTCCTTTGGAACAACCATCTCTATGGAAAGTTTTTGTATATTTTGGATGTGATGGGTGTATTTCCTTGGGAATATTGTGTCTTATAAAGGTGTGTTTGTGGAACTGTCAATGATTAAGATAGTTTTTTCTTATGAAGAACCCAAAATCATGGCACAGGTTCATAGTTTCCTCGGTCTTGTAGAATATTATCAAAGGATTGTGTCTAATTTCACATGGATAGTGTCCTCACTAATATTATTCAATATAAATAACTATAGTTTTTTGGACTAATTAGTTCAATGTAGTGTTTGGTTACCTGATAGATAGGTTGATTAGTACTTTGGTTTCTTGAGAAGGGTGTGATGTTCAAGGTTTTTTGTATCATGCCCCATATAGGCTTGGGGTTAGTCTTAATGCATTATAGGTTAGTGATATCTTATGGGTCTATGATGTTATGTCCTCATGATCATAACTATTCTACCCATGATCTGGAGTTATAGGTAGTTATGTTTTCACTGAATCTACCAAAACATTACCTCATCGGTGATTACTTCTTGATTTTCATGAACCATAAGATCTTTAAATATTTATTTTATTTGTAGGATTTAAATTTACACCATCGGTGGTGGATGTATTTTCTATAGGATTGTGATTTTGAGATATCCTACACCCTAAGAAAGGGTAATGCTATTATTCATGTGTTAATTCAAAATTCCTGAGGAGATGTGGTTTGATAATATATAGATGTTTGGAAATTTATGGAGGATCTTATAGTGATGCATCTAGATATGGATGAAATTAGGGGTTGGGGTTGTCATTATCAGATAACCATGGATTCATTTATGATGCAGTAGGAAGAGGAGTATCAATGAAGAGACTTGGAGGTATAGGTGATGTAGGATCATTTTGGCCATGGTAAAGGTCCATATGGATGGTCAAAGGATATTCAGGACCAGGTGTTGGTTCATGAGAGGGTATGTTTTCCATTAGATATGCATGAGGGAGTTCTCCATGAGTATCACAAATCACCATTAGTGGTTTATCCTAGTGTTACTAAGATGTATTATGGCTTGATGAATAAAACTTGGTGGCCTGGGATAAAATGGTCAGTGGTATAGTTTAAAGCTAAGTGTGTGGTTTATCAATAGGTAAAAGTTAAACATTATGTTCCTGGTAGTTTTTTTCAGCCTTTGGATATCACCATATGGAATTGGGAGAAAATGTCAATAGATTTTATCACTGAGTTACTCCGGAATCAGGGAGGATGTGATGCAGTTCGGGTGATTACAGACCAAAAAATGAAGTTGGATCATTTTCTAGAAATCTATTAATCAAGTTTCATGGATGTAGATGATTTAGATAGGCTTCATAGGGAACCGAGGAGCATTATCTCTTATTAGGATCCCTATTTTACCTTGAGAGTATGAAGGTTATTTTAGTATGAATTTAGCTCCCGATTATAATTTATCAATTCTTTTTACCCGCAAACTAATAGGCAGATAGAGTAGACCATCCATAAGTTGGAGGATATGTTGCAAGCTTGCATCTTGTATTTTTGTGGATCTTAGAAAAAACACCTTACGTTTATTTAATTAACCTACAAAAATATCTACCACTCATCCATTTGAATGACCCTATTTAAGGCATTGTGTGGGAGTCCTTTTCATTCTCCATTGTGCTAGATGGAGGTTGGGGAGTCAGTAGTTCTTTGTCTTTATGTGCTGTAGAGAATATCCTAGAATATCCAAATTATATAAGAGTTGATGAGGGTATCATATAATAATCATAAGTGTAATTTTAATCATATAAGGAGGCCTATGGAGTTTGGGGTTAGATAACATATGTTCTTGATGGTCTCCCATCGATAGGGGTAGTATAAGTTTGGTAGGGGTAAGCTTTCTCCCGGGTCCATCGGGCCTTTTGAGGTGTTAGACCGTGTTAGTGTGGTGGTGTATCGGTTGGCACTTACACCATGGTTGTATTGTACCTTTTATATCTTCCCTATTTTTCATCTTTGTAAGTATCTACATGATGACTCCTGCATCATTGACTGGGGAGAGTTGAATATCGAGGACGATGTGATGTTTATGGGGAAACTAGTAGATATCCAATATCATTAAGAGAAGGTGTTTCATAGACAAACCATTCCTTTTTTATGATCTCTATTATGGATTCAAGCATATTGAGGTGGGTAAACTTCTTACTAATAAATATTTTTTATATTTATGAAACATTTTAAAAAAAATTGGGCAAGAAAATTTCTCCTAAAGTGGATAATATATTGATATAGATGGCACAATTCCTTGATTTATTTTTGTTAGGGTTGTATTGTGTGATAGTATTGGTGGTTTTTTCCTTGGTCTATGTGGTGGATGAAATGGTTTTGGGAGTTTTTATATGGGATTGGGGTATATTGTGATTGGGATGAAGGAATGTGGTGTTGTGCCTAGTGGAGGGTGGATATGTGGTTGTGTGGGATGTTTTTTTGATGTTTTGGCTTGGCTTGATGTGTTTCGATGGAAATATAATTTAGAGTGTAATATGATTCTTGAGAGGTATCTCGTGGTATGGTTGTTCTGACCCTTCATTTTCTATTCGGTTTGGTTTTGATTTTTGATTAATAGAATGATTTGAGAGATATTTAATGTAACATTATGTGCCATATTGACCCATTACATTGTTTTTTTTTTGGGAGTTAGAGGTGTGTAAAGAAGGATCAAGGAGGGTTCAATGAAGTTTGAAGTTTCAATTCTGTTGTATCAGGTGGTTCATAACGTGAACATGTGTTCATGATGTGAGTGGATTTTTATGTCCTGGAGACCGATGATTCATGTATTTAGGTTGGGTTTTTCTGCCTAAGTGACTCATGATGTGAAAGATTATTTCATAATGTGGATTGATTCGAGGATGAGGTGCCATGAAAAATTTTATATATTCATCAAGTTTTGAGTTTAAGGATTTTATAGCCTAAACTAGATATGTAACTTAAATTAGAGGGCCTCACTAAAACTCATTATGTGAACATGTGTTTCATTCCATGAATGAGATGAGGTCTTTCTTCTATATAAATTATGGTTCATACCCAAA
The DNA here is from genome assembly GCA_963277665.1 of Viscum album. Classification (NCBI taxonomy): domain Eukaryota; kingdom Viridiplantae; phylum Streptophyta; class Magnoliopsida; order Santalales; family Viscaceae; genus Viscum; species Viscum album. Next base: position 1,359,408,730 of record OY728141.1, on the reverse strand, counting down.
TTATTTTATTTATCACTTATTTCCATTATACTTTTGGAGAACCCTGGGCATTTTATAGAGGATATTTTATCCCCTTTGCTTCTACTTTGATCTTTGGATTTCAAAGATTGATTTTTGGAATTTTTTGGTGATTAAATCCCCTTTCCTCCCATAATTTCTTACCATTCCTTCAATGATGTCAAGTTGTGAGGCATAAAGAAACACTATAACCTAGCTATAAGTAGGATATGCCTCAATTATTTAATAGGAACAAATATGGACTTTCTTTATTGTTTCTCTTTATACCTCAATTTTCCACATGGAGGAAAATTAACTAACGACGCATATTCACCATTATTTGAGATGAAATCTTTTGAACATGCATAGATGTTCTGAAAACCAGGACCCAAATTATAGACTAACCTCTTACATTCATATTAATTTATAGGCAACACATTTCCTTCATGTAAAAATGATTTAATCAAAGAAAATATTTGAACAAAACAACTATTTTATATTCCATTATATGATTTAATATCCATGAATTTGGTAATATCTTCAAATTTGATTATCTTATAACCAAGATAAAAGGAATCCTCAATAGACTTCATTAAATAATAAAATTGAGATGGTTCTAACACAATAGTTAAATTATCATTCTGGGTTTTTTTGTTGAAAATATGCACCAGCAACCTTGTGTACTAAATTTTGAAATCATGATAGATTTGGAATAAAATTATTTGTATCTTCTTCTAAATTTTGTTCACCATATTGATTCCAAAAAAGATAATATTTGTGGAAACAAAAACACAATAGATTATCCCCAACACTATCAAATGTTTCAAATCTCCATAGATCACATTTATTATATAGACACTTGATTATCCCTTCTGAAACAAATTGTATTTTAGATTATTTAAATGATAAAAAAGTATCAACACCCACAATATATTCAGGATTTATGTTAAAACATTTTGGATTTCTACGATGATTTATCTAATCAATATCTCTTTAATAAAAACTATTATCTACTTCCTTGTTCCATATTTTTCAAAAAAAAATTGAAAATATAAATAGTTTTTATTATTAATATAATAGAAGGAAGGGCTTATCCAAGAAAAAAATAGAAAATAAGAAAATTACTAATTACATGTAATTATTACCAATTATTGATAATTATAGATAATTGTAATTAAATATCATAAATTATTTCTAACTAAAAAAATAATAGTAAATAAAAATATTTCTTACTAATTATTACGAATTATAACTAAATATTACAAATTTTTAGTATTTATATATAATTCTTACTAATTATTACTAAATATTACTAATTATTTTACTAATTATCGGTAATTATTTACTCATTATTATTAATTATTACTAATTATTACTATGTATAGGTAATTATTACTAATTATTACTAATTATTATTAATTATCAATAATTATATACTATTTATCGATAATTATTACTAATTGTTACTAATTGTCAATAATTAATACTAATTATTACTAATTATCAGTAATTACTTACTATTTATCAATAATTATTACTAATTATTACTAATTATTATTAATTATTATTATTTAATATTATTTATAATTATTTATTATTATTTATATGTAATTATTACTAATGAGTTCTATTTATTGGTAATTATTACTAATTATTGCTATTTATTAGTAATTATTACTATTTATCGGTAATTATTACTAATTATTACTAATTATAACTAGTTATTACTAATTATAACTAATTATTACTAATTATAGGTAATTATTACTAAATATTACTAATTATAACTAATTTTTACTAATTATAACTAATTATTGGTAATTTTTTAATATTTATTAGTAATTATTACTATTTATTACTAAATTTTACTAATTATTACTAATTATCAGTAATTATTACTAATTATCAGTAATTATTACTAATTATCAATAATTTTTACTAATTATTACTAATTATTGATAATTACTACTAATTGTTATTAATTATAGGTTAGTATTCCCAATTATTACTAATTATCGATAATTATTACTAATTACTAGTAATTATTAATAATTATTGATAATTATTACTAATTATTAATAATTGTCGCTAAAAATTTCTAATTATTACTAATTATTATTAATTATCTATAATTTATATCAATTGCTACTGATTAATGCTAGTTGCTTCTAATTAAGATTAATTACAACTAATTTATGCTAATTACTACTAATTAATTTTAATTATTCCTAAATATTACTAATTGTTGATAATTATTACTAATTATTACTAATTATTACTAATTGGTTATTTCTAATTATTACTAATTATTTTTAATTTTTGATATTTATTTACTATTTATCAGTAATTATTACTAATTATTACAAATTTTTACAAATTTTTATTAATTATTACTAATTATCTATAATTTTTTACTATTTATCAATAATTATTACAAATTATTTATTATTTATTTGAAATTATTACTAATTAGTTACTATATATAGATAATTATTTATAATTATCACTAATTATTACTAATTATACTTATTATTACTAATTATTAAAAATTGTCAGTAATTATTACCAATTATTAGTAATTGTTTACTATTTATTGGTAATAATTACTAATTTTCAGTAATTGTTACTAATTTTTAATAATTATCGGTAATTATTTACTATTTATTACTAATTATTACAAATTATTAGTAATTATCGATAATTATTATTAATTATTACTAATTATAACTAATTATTACAAATTATAACTAATTATTACTAATTATATCTAATTATTATGACTATTTACTATTTATCGGTACTTATTACTATTTATTACTAAAAATTACTAATTAAAACTAATTATTACTAATTATTTCTAATTATAACTAATTATCGTTAATTATTTACTATTTATCGGTATTTTTTATTATTTATTACTAATTATTACTAATTATCGGTAATTATTACTAGTTATCATTAATTTTTAGTAATTATTATTAATTATCGAAAACCATGACTGATTATTTCTAATTACTGGTAATTATTAATAATTATTATCATTCACTACTAATTGTTACTAACTATTACTAATTATCTAGAATTAATATCAATTACTACTAGTTATTATAAATTAATACTAATTACTGCTAATTACTACTAATTACAGTTAATTACTACTAATTAATACGAATTATTCCTAAATATTACTAATTGTTACTAATTATTTAAAATAATTAGTAATTATTGTAAATTAACAATAATTATTCCTTATTCTTACAAATTATTAATATTTATTCCTAATATAAAATAAATTATATAAATTGACAATTAAAAAAGTTTAAAATAATTTCCTTAAAAATGTTGTTTTACGAGAATAAAAATAGTGATGCGATTATGAAAACATTTTTATAAAAAATAGAATGTATACAGAGAGAAATCAGAAGATTAGCTCAGAAATTGTGATGGAAGGATACATTTGGGGGCTTTATATATGTTAAATTACTTGCAACGAAATATTTTTGATGATATTTTCATCACAAATAGTGCCCACCATAAATAGTTATGCCAAAAAATGAAAAAGCATTTGTGATGGATGACTAAATCTGTCACAAATGTTACCCACCATAAATAACATTTATTTACTCAACCAACCAAATATTTGTAATGGAAATCCTCATTTCATCACAAATAGTATCATTTGTGACATAAAGACATTTATTTTTTAATTTGCACGTATTTGCGACGGAAAAGGATCTCAATGCAGATAAATTTATTTACGTTAACATCTTAATTTCATTGCAAATATTCATTTCCCGTTATATGATATGTGTTGCTATCAAAACTATTTGTGACTGGGCTCATATCTTTTTTAAAATACCATGAAATATATATTTATTTGTGACGAGTTCTCATTCCATCACAAATAACTCGATTTTATTGATTATTGGTGACGGTTCCCTATTCTGTCGCAAATAACCCATCGCAAAGGCCTCTTTTTCATTGAATCGTTGTTTATGTTTTATCATTGATTTGTGTTCCGATCATTGTTTGTGGATGTCAGGGGACAGTACCTATCATCTTGCAAGTGAAGAGGCATTTGGGGCCTACTAAGGATCGTTCAATATAACCTCATGGATGAAATTTCCCCTACCCCTTATGATTATGTGGTACATAAATCCATAGGTATTTTGTAAAATTACACTTCTCAAAAGTTCACATTTCAAAGAATTTTTTTTATAATTTTAGGATCTAGTTCAAGAGGATCTATAAAACCTGGGATATCAATGTATTTAATTTGAACAATATGTCAATGTCATGTATGGATGAACAAGGTAAGGGTATACTTGAGAAAACTTTCCAAAAACATCTTATAGTACATATTCCTGTTTGTATTTATAATGTATGTTTCCTTCCCAAAATATAACTTCCTGCCCAAAATATATTTATTCTTTCCCTATTTAAATATTTTAGGATCCACAAGCTATGATATGTGGTCTCAAGAAGTGATTCTTCTTCTTTTTGGTATCAGGAATAAAAAACAAACTTCCCTTGATAATTATTTTTTTAAAATTTAATTGCTTCGATTATAAACACTAGTCGCATTTCATTCCATTGATATTCTCTGAGATCACATCATATAATAAATTTTTTGGGTAGTTTTTTTTTGTGTAATTTTCTTTGTTCTTTTCATTTAATATTTTTATTTGTTTGTTTAGAATGCAGGTATCTAAATTCTATATTGTTGTGCCAGCGTTTTACGACAAAACTAGAGGTCATATAAATTCTTTTATTTTTTAAATTTTTAAATTTTTTTATCATTTATTTGTTTAAAATACAACTAAATGAGGGGTGTCCAGTTGTGATTCTTCTTCTATATGGTTTCATGTATGAAAAAATAATTTATTTGTTTAAACTACAACTAAATTTGTTTATCATTTATTTGTATAGATATCAAATGTTGTATTCAATTTAATTATATGTTTGGGTATTTTATTTCATGTGTTTTTATAAAACATGTTCTCTAAATATGCCCATCTACAACACTCTTCTGTTTACAGTTGATACTTTGTTTATATATCAAATGTTTTCTGTTTTATTTTGTCTAGATGATATACCAAACATGCATTCTATATTGATTTTGTTGTTTCAAACTGAAAATTCAGTTAATTTTTTAATGAAGCCGTTTGCATCTGTGTTTCTTGATTTTAAACTGAAGATTCCATTTAAAATTTTTATTAATAGTTAAATTGTTATGTTTTTTTATTAATTTAGTATGTTACATTTCTGTTACATCGATTTTTTATTTCTTGTAATAGATTTTTATCTTTATCTATGAGAGAATATGTTTTTGGTTTTAGGTTTCTAAAAAATTAATATTAGGGTTGTCATTCTTAAATGAACATACTTCTGGTTCTGAGGAAATTCATGGGTGTGTATGTATCCATGTCACAACTACATGGTATCTATATTCAACCCTTTGAATTCATCATTTCCAGAATTTGAATTATCAATTTTAATCACTTTTTTGTGCTTTTTTCCAATGAGTTTTAGGAATACAATCGCGAACAGATTGGATTTCCCATTTTACCATTGGGTTTGATGTCTTGATTACACATATATTCTGACTGAACAAGAAACATGTGAGTCATCACCCCATTTTTTATAATAACTTTGAGAATGAGTTGCCTAAATATGCATGTGCTCATTATCATATGTACGTTCTATATGGATTTATAATACAAGATTTCCACCTGGCCATTTTTTTATGGTTTCACTAATTTCATTACTTTATCTTTGTAGGCTCATATTTTTCAATTTCAAAAGATTGTTGTGCGACATTCTGTGTATGAATATGGTGCACCTTTCATAACGAGTTCTATATATTTTGTCCAATTTTATTCCAATATTAAGTATCACTATTTTGTGATTTTCAAAATATTGAATAATCAGGTTCATTAAATGTTCATCATACTGTAATATATTTTATGTGTCCATTTACATGTAATAATCATGTTCATTAACTATTGTGACCATTTACCTACAATAATCATGTCCAATATTAAGTATCACTATTTTTTTATTTTAATATATGTTATATGACTACTTAACTATAATAATCATATTGTAGTAAACATGTTCATTAACTGTTCATCATACTGTAACATATTTTGTCCAATACTCGTATTTCAATTTTGACTACTATTAATTCTATATTTTGAACATTAATGTAAAAATATTGTTGATTGTCTAGAAAGTGTATATAACAGCTGAATAAGTGTTACATGTGCTACATAAATTGTTTTTTTAATATTTCATTGCTAATTATCCTAATTTTTAAACTTTAAATTACAAATATTTTCAATGGTTATGTACAAAATTTCGTCACTATGTTGTGGAAGTGGCAGTGGGTCTGTCTTTGTCGAGGATATGATTGGCGTGGAAGTGCTATTGTATGCACTTCTAAGCCACTACATACAAGCGATTGGTTTGTACTATTCCAGAACAATATCTTCCGCCCCTACAGAAGGTGTCATTTGAAGGTTCGTATTCAAATGCTCATCGATTAATACCCCTTGATTGTTGAAGTAGAATCATTGTTTTGTAAGCTAAAAAGCAGTATACCCACTTTAATCCATCATGGTGCACCTCATTTCTTCTCACTTTTTCCCTATATTCATCGCAAGTCTTTGACATCTTTGAAACTCACACACCATAGGAAAACACTCTTAAAACCTTTTTACCTGCTTTTCTGAATATTAAAATGTCAAAACATATAAGAAAATTGTTTAAAGTTGCATGTGTGGAACTGTTGTATGTCATCTGGAGAGGTAAAAACAAGGTCATCCATGAGCAGACTCCTTTCTTATTCCATTATGCATTGGATGATATTGTTGATGTAGTCCCAATGGCTACATCGTTGCTTGTAGATCCATGCAGCAAATCATTTGATTTAGATGATGGAACAATGGAGGTATTTACTATTATATTTTTTATGTATAACTTATTTCACGGTATTTTTTCTCACCTATATTTTCTACTATAAGGTTCTACAACACAGTGAACACATCCAGGATAGGGGCTCCACTACAACTACTCTAACCTATACTAAAGGTATTTTACAAACATTGTTGTATGCTGACATTCTCCTAGGATCACACAAGGAATTATGAAAAATGAGAAGCTATTGTTGCAGCACTCAGCTTCTTTTTTTGATAGAAAGATTTCGTTGTAATCATATTGTTATGTTCTCTCAGTTTTAATATTTTCTTTTATATTTATATTCACAGTTTGAATTCTCATATTTTTATATTCATTATTACTTCTTATTTTAAATGTATGTTAATGTATGGTTTCTTTCCTAAATAAAAAGTTTTAGCGATTACTATAACTTCAATTTGGAAAAATACAACACATCATTTTATTTTGTCTCGCTTATTTGTTTCTTGTACATGTACTATATATTTCGTGTGATACATGTTTCTGAAAAATGCTTCATGTACTCTATTTGAGATGTGGATGAGCTTTTTAATTTTACTGGTGGATGTTTTTTTATATCCTTGAAACAAGTATTTTATTTGAGTAGTGGATCATATTCTTACCAATGATTTATCCTTCAAATGATTTTCATTTTCATTTATGGAATTTTTTCAGTGCTTTTCATTCACACTTATTTTCTTCAGGGTGTATCTCATAGTTTCATATCAAATATAAATAATTTGTATTAAAAATGTAATCATACATATTTACCTTTCATATGCTTATTTAGGAGCCCATGGGTGATGTTTTAGTATTTCTTACGGGACAATATAATATTCATGTTGCAGTTCAGTTGTTAACCGAAGGAACTCAAAAAAATGGGTGAAAGTTTTCAGGTTTATTTGTCATATATTTTATAGAATTCTAGAAATATTTTGATAGTTCAACTCCAGCTATATACTATCTTACTTCGAGCTTAGTATTGTTTCATATCTTACTATTGTTTCAACTCCAACTATATGCTTTATTTCTTTGAGGTTATTATTGGTTCAACCCCTACTATATACTATCTATAACCTCCTACTATATATATAGTTTACCCCAACAAATTCATTTTTAGAAAACTCTGGTTCTCTTCAGAAAGTTGGAAATGTTGTCCATGATGGTATGCCATTATTTTTTAACACGTACCACATCTAATATTTTTTTACTGCAGCATTTCTTAATATTAATTGTAACATTGTGATTCTGTTTTTATTTGTACTGATCAAAATTTAAACATGACATGATATTTATATTTTTAGGTTACCAAACTATATGTTTCACATATTCATAATGCTCTACATTTATATTGATGAGGGATTTTCTCTTCATTGAGATCACTGGATCATGTACTCTCTCTGAGAAGAGATCGTGTATTTAATTTTAGCATTGGATTCTATTATGATCATTGAAACATTTATTTTATTTGAGCAGTGGATCATGAGTTTTTATTGAGCTGTGGAACATTTTTTAGAGAATTGGAATCATATCATTGTGCGAATGCATGGGCGAGTACTAGTTATTTACTATTTATCTGTATTTGTTATTATTTATTACTAATTATTACTAATTATCGGTAATTATTACTAGTTATTAGTAATTTTTAGTAATTATTTTTAATTATCGATAACCATGACTGATTATTTCTAATTACTGGTAATTATTAATAATTATTATCATTCACTACTAATTGTTACTAATTATTACTAATAATCTAGAATTAATATCAATTACCACTAGTTATTATAAATTAATACTAATTACTAATAATTACTACTAATTATTGTTAATTACTACTAATTAATACTAATTATTCCTAAATATTACTAATTGTTACTAATTATTTATAATTATTAGTAAATACTGTAAATTAACAATAACTATTCCTTATTCTTACAAATTATTAATATTTATTCCTAATATAAAATAAATTATATAAATTGACTATTAAAAAAGTTTAAAATAATTTCCTTAAAATGATGCTTTACCAAAATAAAAATAGTGATGCGATTATGAAAAAATTTCTATAAAAATTAGAATGTATACAGAGAGAAATTGTATGATGAGCTCAGAAATTTTGATGGAAGGATACTGTTTGGGGCTTTATATATGTTAAATTAGTTGCGACGAAATATCTGTGATGAGATTTTCATCACAAATAGTGTCCACCATAAATACTTATTCCAAAAAATGAAAAAATCATTTGTGATGGATGACTAAATCTGTCACAAATGTTACCCACCATAAATAACATTTATTTACTCTTCCAACCAAATATTTGTAATGGAAATCCTCATTTCATCACAAATAGTTTCATTTGTGACATAAAGACATTTATTTTTTAATTTTCACATATTTTCAATGGAATAGGATCTCAACGCAGATAAATTTATTTACGTTAACATCTTAATTTCATCGCAAATATTCATTTCCCGTGATATGATATGTGTTGCTATCAAAACTATTTGTGACTGGACTCATATCTTTTTGAAAATACCATGACATATATTTTTATTTGTGACAAGTTCTCATTACATTTCAAATAACTCAATTTTATTGATTATTGCTGACGGGACCCTGTTCTGTCGCAAATGACCCGTCGCAAAGGCCTCTTTTTCATGTAATGGCTAAAAACTCAAAAAAAAACTTGCAAAACCTCAGAGCACCCTTGAAGAACATCAAATACGTATGAAACACAAAAAATACCTAAAAAACCAATGAAACCCCTAAAATACTTGAAAAATCCCAGAAAAACCAAAAAAACGTGGAAATTTTTGAAAACCCATGGAAAGCTTTGAAAACCCCTGGAAAATCTTGAAAAAAAATCAAAAAAACCCTTAAAATTTTGGAAACCATGTAAAACAAATATAATCATAAAAACACCAAAAGACCCTAAAAACCATAGAAAATAATGAAAAATCATAAACTCCAAAAAAAACCATTTATAACCTTGAAAAGGCCAAAAAAACACTAAAACCCATAGAAAACTCTAGAACACTAAAAACCAAGAAAAACGCTAAAAAATGAAAATCACTTGAAAACCCTAAAAACCCTTAAAATATTAGGAAAACCCTTGAAAACCTAAAAAATTATAAAACCCATGAAAAACCTTGGAATCATGGAAACCCTGAAAACCATAAGAAAGGATAAAAACTAGAAAAAGCATAAAAAATCTTTAAAACCTCGAAAACACAAATTAAACACTATAAAATTCCCAAAAAGCTCGAAAAACATTTTAATGCATAAAAAAGAAAGAAACCCCTCAAAATATCCATAAAATATTCAAAACCCCCTTTAAAATACTTGAAATCAAAGAAACCCCATAAAACTATGAAAACCCTTAAAATCATAAAAAAACCCCTTAAAATAGTAAAATACCAAGAAAAAACCTTAAACCCTATGGAAAACCCTTAAAATGGGGAAAACAACTAAAAAATATTTGAAACCCTTTGATTACATAAAATCTCTAAAAAAATCATAGAATCCAATAATACTATAGAATACTCTAGAAAACATAGGAAAACATTGGAAACCCCAATAAAACCCTGGAAAAACATGGAAAAACCTAAAAATCCTAGAAATTTACTGAAAAAAAAATTAAAAACCTTAGAAATCCATATAACTTTAAAACCCCTATAAAATACTTAAAATCATGAAAACCATGAAAAAAATGAAAACCCATGGAAAACCTAGAAAAAACCCCATAAAAAACTAAAAAATAAAAAATATCTAAAAAACCGGATAAATCATAAATTACCCAAAACCACCCTCGTAAAAAACCTTGAAAACATGGAAAAACCTAAAAAACCTTGAAAAACTCTAGAAAACCTTTACAATAATTTAAAACTCAAAAACCCATTGTAAAATCTTGATAGAACTTGAAAACCATTAAAAAAATTTAATAAATTTGTGCAAACTCCTAAAAACATCGAAAAGCACTGCAAAAATCTCAAAATCCCTTAGACATCCAATAAAAACCTTGAAAAACTATGAAACATATAAAAACCCTAGAAAACCGTGAAAACCACTAGAAACCCCTAAAAATCGAGGAAACCTTAAACAACCTGGAAACCCCAAAAAACATATGAAAATATTTGAAAAATATTAAAAACCATGGGAAACCCCTTAACACCTTATAAAACCCTAAAAAACCCTAGTAGAACCCTAAAAATCATTAGAATAACCATGAAAAACAATATAAGATCCTAGAAAACCATTATTTCCCTTCCAAAATCCTTAAAATATAAAAGCACCCTAGAAAACCCTAATAAACTCTAAAAATATAGAAAAGCACTTAAGCATCCTGAAAACCCATGAAACCCCATGAATAACCCTAGAAACCTTGGAAAACTCAAAATAACCTTGAAATATAGGAAACCCCAGAAACTCCGAAAAATCCCCAAAAACACTAAAAACCCTAAAATATCTAAAAATATTATAAAACCCTATAAATCCAAGAATAAAAGATAAAAAATCTAAAATCCTGTATAAAAACTAAAAACTCTGAAAATCTCAAGAAACCCCTTGAAGCCATATAAAACCCTAGAAAACATGGAAAACCCCAAGGAAAACCAAAAAATCCCTTGGAAAACTACTAAAATCTCTGAAACCTCCTTCAAAATCCCTATAAAACCTTGGAAAGAAATAGAAAATTCTAAAAACCCATGAAACCCCCTCTAAAACCCTAAAAACCCCATCAAAATTCAAGAAAATATTAAGAACCCATAAATTTCTTATAAATCTAGGTAAAAACACTTTTAATCTCCTAAAACCCTACAAAACCCTAGAAACCTCTTAAAACCCCAAAAAACCCTAGAAACCCCTAGGAAACCATGAAAACCTAGGAAAATCAAAAAAACCCCTAAAAACACATAAAACCCTAGAAAACCATGAAATCCTTGTAAAATAGATAAAACCCTAATAAACCTTGAAAAACATCTAGAAACCCTACAAACTCCATGGAAAACCCTCGAAAACCTATACAACTACTAAAACCCCTCGAAAAATATGAAAATCATAAAAAAACTTGAAAACCCCCAAAAACCCTAATAACCATAACATACCTTGCCAAACCCTTAAAAACTCTAGAAAAGACTAGAAATCCCTTAAAACACTAGAAACCACTTAAAACCCATGAAATCCATGAAAAATCCTAAAAACCCTAAAAACCAATAAACCCCCCTATAAAAATAAAAATCCCTAAAACCATTGAAAATCATGGAAAACTCTAAAATCCCTTTACAAACCCTAGAAATCCCCAAAAACACAAAAAAAATAAAAAAAACCTTAAAATCCCTGAAAAACCCTCCAAAACCATGGAAAACATAAAAAGATTCTAGAAAACACTTGAAAACCCTGAAAAGCCATATAAATTCCAGAAAACCCGTGAAAGAACTTGCAAAATACTACAAAAACAAAAGGAGATGTGAAAAAACCCTAGAAAACCTTAAAAGAACCCTTTAAAACCATTAAAAACTCTGGAAATCCCTAAAAACCATAAAAATCCAACAATCCCCTAAAAGACCTAAAAACCATGAAAAAACCTAAAAACCCCTCACAAACCCAAGAAAACATTAAAACCCCTTGAAAATCCCCATAACCCCTAAAACCATAGAAACCCCTATAAATACATGAAAACCATTAAAAACCTCTAAAACCCCCTAGAAATCCTTGAAAAAACCCTCAAAACCATAAATATACACAAAAACCATAAAAGCAACGAAAAATTATAAAATCCATGAAAAACTATGAAAACTTGTGAAAATGATGAAAAATTATAAAAATATTTTTAAAATAGTTAAAACCCATAGAAAACCTAGAAAACCCATGAAAATCCAAAAAGCACTAACCACCCCTTCAAAACCTTAAAACCCCCAGAAAAACCATTGAAACCTTAAATAAATCATGAAAACCCATGAAAAACCTATAAAACCATGGAAATCCTAGGAAAACACTAAAAATTCTGAAATAACCTAAAAATAATGGGAAGTGATGAAAACCCCTTTAAACCCATGGAAAACACTATAAAGACCTATAATACATTATAAAATGATTGAAAACTATGAAAACCCTAGGAAACCATAGAAAACCTTGAAAACAATGAAAACCCCTAAAACCCATAAAAACTATAACACACTTAACAGCCTTTAAAACCCATGAAAAACTGTGGAAAGCTCTTAGAAACCCTATACAACCCTTAAAACCCCCCTGAAAACCCTAAAATAACTAGAAAAACCCTAAAAAACTTGTTAAAAACTTCAGAAACCCATTAAAAAACCTTGTGTGATGTACTAACTTGGGTCGGCATTTGAACAGGCACTCAAACCATCCCACAATATACCTAATGAGCATCCACGATCCCCTCGAGATGGTGATAATCATCAAGGGTATTTGACATAACTATTGGGGACAATTTTACCCACAAAAAAGATGAATAAACGCAACATCCAAATAGGTCATAACATAAATAATCAAGCATATGCCAAAAGGGTATCTCTAGTAAATAATCAACTAATACAGAGTTAGAAAACTTCAATGGAAGATAAAATACAAAAAACAGATGACCAAAGGGGCCAAAAAACTCAAGATAACCATTTGTACAAACCGATCGTCCAATCATCATCTCCTTGTGACACTCAAGTCGCCACCATGATCCCAACAATGATCCATTTCCAAGGAAGACAACACTGGATCTAACCTAAATGAAAATACCTGAATAACATGCACAAGACAAAAAGACTACATACCCACCAAAATGAGTATGTAGGGTGTGATCTGAAGCCAATAGGATACCACTATGATTCTATTTCACATCTTTTATTTATGAAACCAATTATAATAGTTTGAAAACAAGTCATGGAAAATAAGTTTTTTATTTTATCATTAAAAGCATGGGAGAAAATCGGTTTAAAACATGCACTTCTTCAAAGATTCCCTTTTTAATACCATTTCATGATATTGTTTCTATTTCTAAACAAATACAATTCTAGGGGTAACCAAAACTTTATCTCAAACACTACACTTGTGAAAATAAACCCACAAAAGTTTTCAAATATTTCAAAATCCTTTTTTTAAACCAAGCATTCCATTTGAAAACCATTTTCCCTTTTTCCCTTGAATGCTTAAAAAATACTCAACTCAAAGTACACATGGAAATAGGGACAATAATGATGTCAACATGAACAAAAAGGGTCATGAAGAAATCCATTAAACATATGGAATAAAAATATTCAACAACATGACTAATCCATAAAGGATCACACATGAAACAAGTCCATCCAAGAAAAAAACTATACACATGCTACCATATAAATAAAAGTGGAATAATATAGATACATAGCATGAGAAAACACTATGAGGACTAATAGGACCATAGAAGACACATATATATAGACCTACTTATGGTAGGTTAACAGTCACACATCCATCAATCAAATCACTCTAAGCAGTATCCTCAGTGACAAACCCCCAAGCCAAAAATACGTACAACTATAGGGGTTATCCAGTTCTAAACTGCAACTAGCCTAACAATACCCCACTACTTCTAACTTAGTAGACTCAAATTCCCCATAGAATAATGACATAGCTGGTCCATGAACAATAAATGTCATCACATGACAATTACAGGGCCCTACGGCTAACACCACAATCACATCTTTCCCACCTACAACTTTCCTTAAATTAATCCCTAACCCATTAGTAAATCCTAAATCACATAAAAAATCATCCATCACATGGATTCAAATAACCTCATCAACAAAATAAATGGTTATAAACAATGGTAAAATCAAAATCACAACACAAAGTGACAACCAGGCCTTCACTTATCACATATAATACATATACTTATAGCAATATTTTTTTAAACATTTGGAATCCAAACACAATTATAAATAAAAAATAATTATCAATAATCTCAAACAACCCACTCAAGGTAAATTCCAATGCATTTCATAAAACAACAACACACTCTAAAAATGGAACCCCTTTAAAACAGAAAAAGGGAAACCAACTTTGAAAATCCCATTTTTCATTAAACCCAAATAACAAGTGTATTTCTCAATCAAAACTAAAATTATCATTTTATTAAATATGTAGAATGCATAAAACATAATTTCAGATAAAGATACCATTTTAAGCATGAAATTACACCCATTTTCAAAATTAAAATCAATCAAAGTCAATGGAATCTTTAGAAAAACAACCCTATATAGTCCAAACAATGACTATCTAGTCTAAACATGAATTTCAAAAACCCAAGAAATAATGGAACTCTTAAATAAAATAAAATAAAATGAAAACACGTACCTCAAGTAGTGGAACCATGTCACATTCAAGGAAATACACTGTAAAGGGACTCCAAGGATGGATCACAGCCATTACAAACTAAAATACCTAATTCTAACAAACCCTTTCATTATAGATCTCCCAAAAAGAGGCTTAAGATGAAGGAGAAGAAGGAGGTTCCCAGTGGTCAATACCCAACTGATAGGGGGTCAAATGGGAGGTGGAATCACTTAAATAGGGTTTTTAAAATTAAGTTTATTTTGGTTTTAATGGGATTTATGGTTTTTCTGCATGGTTTTGTAAATTGTGAATAAACTGTGTGAATGGTACCAGAAACATATTTTCAAATTTCATATTTTAGTTTCACAATTTTGGAAAACTGTGCTCAAACCATGTGACCTGAAAATTTCCCAAAACCCCTCAAATGACACCCCAAACACTAGGGGAGGCCACCTAAGGATCATTAAATGAGTTAAATACAATTTAGTGACACTGTTAGTGTAACAAAATCCCCATCATTCCACTTTATATCCCCAAAAAGTACCTAGAAACTTAAAACAAGTGGGAATGCCAAGAAGATCTCTTTCCTAGTGAGTACTTTATCTCTAACCAACTTCCAAACCTCAAATAAAGGACTTGAGGCATGAAAACCCAATTCCTTGTGATAAAAACTACTGAAATATTTGAAACTCTACATTGAAATAGAGTGAAGAGAAAAAAAATAAGATGTTTTGATGAATACTCTAGGACCTTAATTGAAATCAGGGATGTCAATTTTTCCACCAATTCTCCTAAGATTCTCCTAGAATTCAAACTAGATCATTGTACCAAACTTTAACATCACCTTTGAAATTTATATGGTCATGATGTAAAACGATAGCACATCCCAACCAAAGCATCCCAAATGATCACTCCATAAGAACAATATAAACACACCGAGACTAAGCACAGGTCTCCCCACTGTTTAGAATTTCTTAATAATGTTGAAACATTAGATAAGAGCACCCAAAGAGGAAGATCATTACCAAATAGAAATAATTCCTCTAATCATGAAAACCAAATAAAAAATCCTAAGAGAAGGATATTTAGAATCAATCTCCCCACCATTTATAATTATTCTACAATGGTGAGACAATTGAAATCCTCTTCCACAAAACAATAGGATTCTATGAGCAACCACATTCCCAAACTCTATAAAGGGAATGTGCTAAACACCAACAGACATCACAAGCACAAGAATCCTGCCTTTATAAGGAACAATAAGGCTCTAACATATGAGTCACAACTAGAATATGAGGTTTTTCATATCCAACTAACCAAAACACCATATCAAAGTAATTTTGATGGAGACAACAACAAGGCGGAATCCATAGCCAACCAGAAACAAAATCACACCCCAAGTATCCAATCACTCACCCTAGGTCCTTCCCATGTCTAATCCTTCTAAAAAGAAGCATCCCATGATCCATACAAATCAAGGGAAACAAGTATAAATCAACGAGCCACACATCACTACTACAAAAATGGGCAATAACAGCGCTAAAATCGGGCTTTAACAGTGCTAGAAAAGCGCTGTAAAGCTCAGCGCTGATAAAGGGGGGGGGGGGTCCTTTAACAGCGCTTTTTTAGCGCTGTTAAATGTCACCTTTAACAGTGCTAAAAAAGCACTGTTAAATGTCACCTTTAATGGCGCTAAAAAAGAGCTGTTAAAGGATACCTTTAATGGCGCTAAAAAAGCGCTGTTATATGTTGCATTTAACAGCGCTTTTTTAGCGCTGTTAAATATCTCCTTTAACAGCGCTTTTTTAGCGCTGTTAAATGTCGCCTTTAACAGCGCTAAAAAAGCACTGTTAAATCCCTACCTGCTGCTAATAAAAAACCTGCACTAGTACAGCCAGCCAAGCAGACCTGCACAAAAACCAGTATATCAACCACAGACCTGCACAAAAACTAGTATATCAACCACAAGCATGTCATCAACCGATCACAACCCAACCAAACAGTGTTCTTACCATGAGTTAGATACCATCTACCCAGAAAGAAAAACTACCTCATTACATAGTATCACAAAATATTCCTACACAACTCAGAAGATAAATACTAGAACATTCCACTATGCATTGTTTCTCCTTGGATTGCCACTTGGTTTTGACAAATCGTGCAGAGCCCGTGCTCCTTGAATCATTCTGCAATACATAAAAAGGATATCCTAACTCTCCCAACCATCACCCTTAGTAATTATGTATATTAATACAAAAAAGGTAACATATCATAAATTGGGGGACTGTAATGAGACATCAAGATTAACATTCTATATATAGGATCGATGTCTGGTAGGATTGGTTGCGTTGATACATGACTCTACCTGGACCTCAAAAATAGATATATGATCTCACTCCAGGACTTTCAGAGAGACTCCAACTATGTCTAGGACGTCCTGCTGAAGCGATCGTACTACCGTAAGTCGGAAAAGATACCAAAACCATCCTAGGAAGGATCATGGGAGCCAACCCTAATGAAATATGTCCTTGATATAGTGTTCAAAGAGATCAATCATGGTACATAAAATTATGTGTCATTTAAAGGGTCACATGCCTTGTCGCTTTACCCTGGGTAACTCCAATGTTCAGCTGCCTGTGTGAATATACATGTCATATCAATAGGAAATTACATGGCATGTTAAAAAACATATACGTGTTACCCTTTGATCTTGTGTCCTCTTATGCACCCTTGCCCTATGTTAGTACATGACGTCGATCTCGTGTGATTCTTCCTGTGTATCTGTACAAGGGATAAACTGTGTAGCTGGCTCATTAAAGACGTGTAGTGGGATATATTCCATGTAGGAAAGCCATGTAATCCACCCCAGGTTTGACTCGTACACGTCACATATGACCCATGGATCATTGTACTAAAGTGTTAACACAATCCTAAGGCGTTTGGTCGGTTTCCCGTATGTCAGTTGTTGATTTCACTTAAAAATAAATCCATTTTGAACAAAATAGAGGCACTTTGAGTGGTGTCGGCCACACCGGGCCTCGGATTGAGTCGGGGTTGACTCTTACACGTCAAATTTGACCCATGGATCATTGCCCTTAAGTTTCAACAGAATCCAAATGTGTTTGGTCGGTTTGCCGCATGTCAGTTGTTGATTTCACTTAAAAATAAGTCTATTTTGAACAAAAGAGAGGCACTATGAGTGGTGTCGGCCACACCGGGCCTCGGATTGATGCGATGTTATGTCACACATGAGTCATTGATCATTTTGAAAAAGTATCAACGCAATCAGAAGCCGTTAGATCGATTTGGCGTATGTACATAAAATATTGTCCATTTTAAACTAAATACATACACTTGGAGTGATACCGGTCACACCGCGCCTCTGATTGAGGCGGGGTTGACTCGTACACGTCACATTTGACCCATGGATCATTGTCCTTAAGTTTCAATAGAATCCCTATGCGTTTGGTCGGTTTGTCGTATGTCAGTTGTTGATTTCACTTAAAATTAAGTCCATTTTTAACAAAACAGTGACATTGTGAGTGGTGTCGGCCACACCGGGCCTCAGATTGATGCGGTGTTGAATCGTACACTTCACACATGATTCATTGATTGTTGTGAAAAAGTATCAACGCAATCAGAAGCCATTAGATCGGTTTGGCGTATGTACGTAAAATATTGTCCATTTTAAACTAAATACATACACTTGGAGTGATACCGGTCACACCGCGCCTCTGATTGAGGCGGGGTTGAATCTTACACGTCACATTTGACCCATGGATAGTTGTCCTTAAGTTTCAATAGAATCCCAATGTGTTTGGTCGGTTTTCCGTATGTCAGTTGTTGATTTCACTTAAAATTAAGTCCATTTTTAACAAAACAGTGACACTGTGAGTGGTGTCGGCCACACCGGGCCTCAGATTGATGCGGTGTTGAATCGTACACGTCACACATGAGTCATTGGTCATTGTGAAAAAGTATCAATGCAATCAGAAGCCGTTAAATTAGTTTGGTGTATGTACGTAAAATATTGTCCATTTTAAACTAAATACATACACTTGGAGTGATACCGGTCACACCGCGTCTCGTATTGAGGCGGGGTTGAGTCGTACACGTCACATATAACCCATGAATCGTTGTCCTAATGTGTCAACACAATCCGAAGGCGTTTGGTCGGTTTCCCGTATGTCAGTTGTTGATTTCTCACTTAAAAATAAGTCCATTTTGAACAAAACAGAGGCACTTGGAGTTGTGTCAGCCACAACAGGCCTCAGATTGAGGCGGGGTTGACTCGTACACGTCACATTTGAAGGTGAGTATGCATACACGATAGTTGACCTTCTTAGAGAAGGGTTTCTGGAAGAGTATAAAAGACATGAAGCAATGAAGATCATTAGAGTGTTGGAGCAAATGTGGTTGCTACAAACAATGTGGAAATCGGCTTGTGCAAAGTGACCTAAGTTACAACTTGCAGGTATTCTACTCTATTTTTTCTGGAAGGTTTCAGTTTAAATGCATTTTGGAATGATCATTGCTAGCCATTGTCTTTTAGGTTTTTTTGAAAGCCGAGGGGAAAGGGTGGGGTCTGAAGACATTGTAGGATATGTCGAAGGGTGATTTTGTGTGTGAATATGTTGGAGAAATGTTAACTCCCGCAGTTCTGAAAGGAGTCACTATTTGAAAGAAAGTCACAAGTTTAGATACATCTCAAGATGGTCAGTTTAAAGACATTTTGAGGGACACTACTAAAGACATGCTCAGATATGCACTCATCCCCCACTTTTAGATCGTTGTCTACTACAATGATCTTCCAAACAAGATATGCATTAGAACGCTCATGATACATAGAGAAATTCACTGGCCACCTTCGAGAATGATCTGAAGCACAAACCATGACAGCATTATGTTTTTAACATTAGCACCTCAATTGAGAATGTGACACCTTTCAGGACTTGGCGCCATTGTATGTCGTTTCGTCCACTGAATGGGTCTATCCTTTTATTTAATTTTTTTAACTTCAGTCAAATATTCTAGAAAGATGTCGCGGCAGATCCTTCACCATTTTGTTTTGCTGAACATCTCATTACATTGTTAAAAAAAAGCAGGGTGTCTTGCATGGGCAATACGTTCCTGTATTGAAGATGATGCACTCCCATTTTAATGGACTAGGTTTACTCCCTAATCTCATACATAACATCTCATGAGACAATAGATTTAACCAATGAATTGGAGTCCTATCTGGGTACAACCATCATACTATTTTCATGATTATGTGTTCCACAATAATTAAATCAATCATTAGGCTTAAACAAAATAATTAACCATGTGGGTTCGAATAAATGGGAGTGCATCATCTTCAATACAAGAACGTATTGCCCATGCAAGACACCCTGCTTTTTTTAACAATGTAATGAGATGTTCAGCAAAACAAAATGGTGAAGGATTTGCCGCGACATCTTTCTAGAATATTTGACTGGAGTTAAAAAAATTAAATAAAAGGATAGACCCATTCAGTGGACGAAACGACATACAATGGCGCCAAGTCCTGAAAGGTGTCACATTCTAAATTGAGGTGCTGAAGTTAAAAACATAATGCTGTCATGGTTTGTGCTTCAGATCATTCTCGAAGGTGTCTAGTGAATTTCTCTATGTATCATGAGTCATTGATTGTTGTGAAAAAGTATCAACGCAATCAGAAGCCGTTAGATCGGTTTGGCGTATGTACGTAAAATATTGTCCATTTTAAACTAAATACATACACTTGGAGTGATACCGGTCACACCGCGCCTCTGATTGAGGCGGGGTTGAATCTTACACGTCACATTTGACCCATGTATAGTTGTCCTTAAGTTTCAATAGAATCCCAATGTGTTTGGTCGGTTTGTCGTATGTCAGTTGTTGATTTCACTTAAAATTAAGTCCATTTTTAACAAAACAGTGACACTGTGAGTGGTGTCGGCCACACCGGGCCTCGGATTGATGCGGTGTTGAATCGTACACGTCACACATGAGTCATTGATCATTGTGAAAAAGTATCAATGCAATCAGAAGCCGTTAGATCAGTTTGGCGTATGTACGTAAAATATTGTCCATTTTAAACTAAATACATACACTTGGAGTGATACCGGTCACACACAAAATCACCCTTCGACATATCCTACAATGTCTTCAGACCCCACCCTTTCCCCTCGGCTATAAAAATCACCCTTCGACTATCTGGTTATG
Organism: Viscum album; assembly: GCA_963277665.1. Taxonomy (NCBI): domain Eukaryota; kingdom Viridiplantae; phylum Streptophyta; class Magnoliopsida; order Santalales; family Viscaceae; genus Viscum; species Viscum album. Next base: position 1,359,387,223 of record OY728141.1, on the reverse strand, counting down.
ATTTTTGACAGCCGAGGGGAAAGGGTGGGGTCTCAATCCGAGGCGCGGTGTGACCGGTATCACTCCAAGTGTATGTATTTAGTTTAAAATGGACAATATTTTACGTACATACGCCAAATCAATCTAACGGCTTCTGATTGCGTTGATACTTTTTCACAATGATCAATGACTCATGTGTGACGTGTACGATTCAACACCGCATCAATCCGAGGCCCGGTGTGGCCGACACCACTCACAGTGTCACTGTTTTGTTAAAAATGGACTTATTTTTAAGTGAAATCAACAACTGACCATCTCGAGATGTATCTAAATTTGTGACTTTCTTTTAAATAGTGACTCTTTTCAGAACTGCGTGATATGAAGGTATTTTGGAGATTTTACTGGTTCATGCATGATATGAAGGTATTTTGGAGATTTTACTGGTTTTTTTGTCCAAAGGCCAAAGAAATGTGGTCCATCATTCTTGCATGTTACTCGTACACGTCACCAAGGACCCGTGGATCCTTCTCCTAAAGGATGAAGGCAATCCGGATGCGTCTGGTCAGATTTACGTAGGTCAGTTGTTGTTTCCAATTAAAGTGGTGTCCATTTTAAACAAGAGAGAGACCCTTTGGGTGGTAGCGGTCACACCGTGCCTCTGATTGAGGCGGGGTTGACTCGTACACGTCACCAAGGACCCGTGGATCCTTCTCCTAAAGGATGAAGGCAATCCGAATGTGTCTGGTCCGATTTACGTAGGTCAGTTGTTGTTTCCAATTAAAGTGGTGTCCATTTTAAACAAGAGAGCGACTCTTTGGGTGGTAGCGGTCACACCGTGCCTCGGATTGAGGCAGGGTTGACTCGTACACGTCACCAAGGACCTGTGGATCGTTCTCCTAAAGAATGAAGGCAATCCGGATGCGTCTGGTCGGATTTCCGTAGGTCAGTTGTTGTTTCCAATTAAAGTGGTGTCCATTTTAAACAAGAGAGCGGCCCTTTGGGTGGTAGCGGTAACACCGTGCCTCGGATTGAGGCGGAGTTGACTCGTACACGTCACCAAGGACCCGTGGATCGTTCTCCTAAAGGATGAAGGCAATCCAGATGCGTCTGGTCGGATTTCCGTAGGTCAGTTGTTGTTTTCAATTAAAGTGGTGTCCATTTTAAACAAGAGAGCGACCATTTTAGTGGTTCAACATTCTTGCATGTTGCTGGTGCATATCATCTGTTAAAATGGAAAAATGACTCATTGGATAAAGAATGTTTTATTTAATAACAATTACAATTTTGCTACGAACATTTACATACAACAATATTTCATCTTTTGATCCCCTTAACCCCTCTCAAAAATGACCACCAATTGTACATGTCCCCATGTCAGATCATCATTGTATTTGTGTACAATCTGTCATCAGGTATGCGGCCCACTCGTTTCTGAACACATCTATATCATCTTGTGAGTATGAGGCTTTTCGGCAGTCATAGTAGTACTGCAAAATAAAAAAATAAAGAATTAATAAATAACTTAAACGAACTAGTAATTGTTTTTGAAATTACCTCTTTAGGGATGCTAGTTTGCTGATGAAAAACGATCTCTTTCATAAATTTACAAACATAATAACCGCAATCATTATCGTTTGTTTGTTTTGGACACTGCAAAAAAATTGATCATTAGGAGAATAAATAACTTGTGTTGAGGTGTGTTTGGATAGTGAAATTTTATTATATATACCCTGATATTTGTCCAGACGTAGTACTTGCTCGGCTCCTTATGCTTAGCCCCTGTCCTCATACCATGATTTAGACGATATTGGTACACCGCCCTATCATAACAGAATCCTCAGTAAAAGATAATATATATTATATAAATTGATGTTTAGACCTAAAACGTAAGATGTAGTGTCTTACATATTCACAAACTCCATCATGTATGGTCGGTTTGATGGATATCCTAGCTTTGAATCCAGAAAATAAATCTTCAGAGTTTCCAAGTTCACCGCAATTAGCAACCAATGTTTCCTAAAAACACAAAAAGGAATAAGTAATAAAAGAAGTGAAAATATAATTGATATGCTTTAATCGTAGAGTATTACCCCTGCATGGTTGGTATTAGGAAAAGTCTGTCATCTGTAATCTTGCATTCAAATGTTTTCAGCAAGTCCTTCACTATTGCATCCCTTTTTGATGACTCTATTTTTGTTTGGTGTGTTGATGTGATATGAGGACTAACCAGTCCAAATCTTGGCTCATGGGAAAATCCCTTCAACTATTTTTCATAAATGCGTCTGTCAACAATATAAAATTCATTTAGTCATAATTTTCACATTAGATCAGCTTTTAGAAAATAAATTCATGGAAACATACCTCATATATACATTTACAACAGTGACGCCTAACCAACCGTTTTCAAGGATTTCATTTACATTTTCAGCAGCAACAAAATCTTGACTTTCCTCTCCGTATATATTATCTTCGAAAATCACTATATGACTATTACCATCTTTTAGCTTCGTATCCACATGAGTCTTCAATTCTAGTAAATGTGGAAAGAGAACAGGTGGTGTTATTGTGCTTTCAGTAGCTCCTTGGGATCGATTGGTCGATCCTTTAGATGGTTTCGAGCCGATGTTAGTCACCCCCTTTCCTTTCTCCGTCTATAACAACAATCATTGATTCAGACACTCTTTTCATTAATTGTTAAGGGTTTAGCTTGAAAATAAAAGGAAATAAATACCTCTTTGTCTGCATGTACTCTTACAAGTTGTGCTGGCCATGCAATGAATGTCCCAATAGCCTTTTCAACCGTATGAATATCATCGTCATCAAGTGGAATAGGTAGCATTGCATTTGGCTCATAAGCTACAGTAATCGTCACTTTCAGATGATCTTTTGAAAGTGGTCTATTATGCAGTGTGGCATCTGGGATATTGAACACTGTAGCCCTCGCTACAAGGTGATAGGTGGGTGTTGAGAGATATAAATCACAATCATTATCACCCTGTAGAAGATCAGTACAGATAAATTATCAGTGTTTGTCTGATTCATATTTAATGGGAACCGTTATTAGAATATTGATTACCACGGCTAAGACATTTTTTTTAGGAGAATGGCTCGCCTCAAAGCTGGTGGGGGGTGGGGCAGGATGTTCATGCGGTGGTTGTTCTTGAGTTGTGTCCTCCCTTTTCTTCCCACCCATAAAAGTTTCTAGCAACTCTCCCTGCCATTGCAATTGTTCTTCAAGGGTTGCTATTTTTTCGCTCATTTGTTCCAATTTTTTCTCTGTATCATCTATTTTTTTCTTCTTCTCAAAATATACTCGGGGTGTCACCCCAAACCCTACACCTCTGACACGACCGTATTTTTCTGGCTGCTTCAAAGCCGTCGATAATAGGTCTGTATCAGCTACAGGAGTAGCTGATTCCTGTGACTGTCAGATATAGGAAAAAAACTAATTATTTTTATGTAATAGCAATTTTAAACAAATCTTTTTATCATCGTGTCATACTTACACATATTTCCCACACTTTTTGTGTGTTCTCATCTATTAACTTCCCTTCTTTGTTCACACGTGCCTCCTTCCATAGCACATGACGTGGGATAGAAGTGCATTTGGTATTAGATTCATCAATCTACATATAAACATAGAAAGATAATTATGATGTTGTTTATTGGCACCTAACAATATTACTGTAAATTTACAATACGTACCATTTTCTTTTCTAATGAAGCGTACCCCATCCTTGCTTTACGATAGGGGTATGTTGGATTTGATGCACGTTCCTTATTTTCAGTACAGAGTTTCTGTTTCATAAATGAAATATTGACAATCAAAGTGATGAATATAGGTATCCTCAAACAACGTATTATCACTCACAATGTACCTGAAACTTCTCATCCCCACGACGGCCAATAAATGCATCCCATGCTTCTTGGGATATCAGGTGCGCATAGACAATGGGTGGGTGCGGGTTTATTTTACCTTTAGAATCTTTCAGGTGACATCTTGTTAAAATAGTAAGAAAACCTCGATGAATCTTTCCTGCAAGCCTTAGTACATAATCCTTGTGTGAGTCGTCTACTATAAATGTACTCTGCAAGAGATTGAGAAGAGTAAGACACTGTTTCATCATTTTATTTTCTAGTTAATTAAAGAAATAAATTCATAATGTTACCGTAATTTCTTCCCAGATCACAGCCTTCAACCCGGACACAACATGGTGCCATGAATCTATGTCAATCGGCACGCGTTGCCGAGTGACAACTCCAATGTAACTGCTAAACATAGCCTTGTTGGGATTCACATGTTGGCCTCGTGCATTCCATCCGACTTCAAATTTGATGCCTTTGCTTTTCGCCTTAAGAATTTTGGCTAACACTATCAAACTACGACGCACCTGTGATTTCTGCGACGTCGGTCCTTCATTCCCGACCATTTCATCGATATCAACATCATCTATATGTTCATCTACTATGATATCAACGGCATGTGCTGATGGTTGTTGGACCTCAACACTAAGAGAAGGAGCCGCAACAGCAAGAGCAGCAGCAGGAGCAGTAGGAGCACCAGGAGCCGCAGCAGTAAGAGCAGCAGCAGGAGCAGTAGGAGCACCAGGAGCCACAGCAGGAGCAATAGGAGCACCAGGAGCCACAGCAGGAGGAGGAGTAGGATCCACAGCAGTAGGAGCAGCAGGAGCCGCATCAGGAGCAACAGTAGCAGCAGAATGAGCTGCAGGAGCAGCAGGAGCAGCAGCAGCCGCAGCAGCAGCTGCTTGAGAGACTTGTTCAGTCTCAAGGTTAGGAGCACCAGAATGTGCAGAAGTCATTATCTGCAAAAGTGGTTGAACAGTTCATTCAAATTACATAAATTCTGTAATGATAAGATAATAACATGAGATAACAAGATCTATATTACAAACAAAATATAACCTGTTTACTGAACTCTCTTTCTTTTTTTCAAAGGTTGAAGAGATTTGACACCTCTATCGACAATCCAAATCCCTTCATTGTGGTCTCCTCTAACATACAAAACATCATCTGCATTGGGACCGCTCCGAATTGATTGTGACGTACCACTAAAAGGATCGTCCTCAACTGAATTTTCATCGGAACCCTCAATAGTTTTGGACGATAACAGAACAATCGACCACTTTCGGTTTGCAGGATCTGGAACATAAAAAACTTGTACCGCTTGTGATGCCATTATAAACTGTTCATCTTTGTACCCTTCTTTAATAAATCAACTTTCACAAATCCCCATTCATCTATTTTAACACCACTATTGTTATCAATCCATTTGCTTTGAAAGATCGGCAATTGAAATGTTGTATAATCCAACTCCCATATTAGTTTGATAATGCCAAAGTATGACATATTTGCATAAATTGGATTTCTATCCTTACTACCAGAAACATGCATCGCTTCAGCCACTAGTGTAACTCCACTATTTTGCATGGTACTCTCTTCATCATGTTCATCCGTATAGAATGTATGACCATTAATTACATACCCACTGTAAGATAATACATACACACTTGGTCCAACGGCTAGCCATCAAAGTCGTTCTGAAATTGAATTCGGATTTTCATCCAACTGCTTAAAAATATGGTCCTGAAACCATCCTATAAACTGGTGATTATGTGTATCTTCTAACCATTTTTCAGCCCTCGATGGATTCAACTGCCTAAGAATTTCTTTGTGAGTTTCAATATATGGAGCAACCTCCCAACTGTTATGCAAAACATAAAGATGAGCCTGCTCCCGATCTGTAATACTGATTGTTACAACTTCTCTTCCAGAAATTCCCTCACCCTCAATGCGTCCAGTGTGACGAGATTTCGGGAGACCAATGCTTTCCACATCAGATAGGTATTCAATACAAAATTCAATGGCTTCCTCAACAATATATCGCTCCACTATACAACCCTCTGGCCGACTTCGATTTTTGACATATCCTTTCAAAATCTTCATATACCGTTCAACAGGATACATCCATCTATAGTGCACAGGACCACAAAGTCGAATCTCTCTCACCAAGTGAATCATCAAATGAACCATCATATCAAAGAATGTTGGCGGGAAGAACATTTCTAATTCACATAATATGATGACAATTTCTTTTTCCATAGCTGGCAATTTCCCCGGGTCTAAAACTTTGCTACATATAGCTTTGAAAAAGAAACAAAGTTTGGTTAACGTATGACGAACATTCTTGGGTAAAATGCAACGTAAAGCTATAGGAATTAGATCTTGCATCAAAACATGGCAATCATGTGATTTCAAACCTTTTAACTTCAAATCATTCATTGACACAATGTTCTTGATATTTGATGAGTACCCCTCTGGAACCTTTACATCATTAAAGAAGTTGCAAAACTGATATCTCTCTGCCCTAGAAAGAGTATAAGCAGCAGGAGGAAGAAACATTCGATTTTCACCTTTCACGGGAGCCAACTCTTCTCGTATTCCCATGTCAACCATGTCCAACCTTGCCTTAATTCCATCTTTTGTTTTGCCAGGGGCATTTAGCAACGTTCCAATAACACTATCACATACATTTTTTTCCACATGCATCACATCAAGAAAATGTCTGACGTACAAACAATTCCAGTATGGTAATTCAAAAAAAACTGATCTCTTTTTCCAACCGATTTTCGTAAGGTTTTTCGAAAATGGTTTACCAAAAACAGTGTTCATATCTTTTACTTTCTCAAACAGCTGATCACCTGTTAGTGGAGACGGTGTTGTGCGTTTTTCTGAACTTCCATTGAATGATGTCGTCCAAGATCGGTACTTATGCCGACGAGGTAGAAATCTACGATGTCCTAGAAACACAGATTTCGATGAATGTTTCAACCTAATTGATTCTGTATCTTCTTCGCACACGGGACACCCTTGAGTTCCTTTAATGCTATAGCCTGACAAATTTCCATAAGCAGGGAAATCATTTATTGTCCCATACAACATCGCTCTCAACGTGAAGTATTCACTTTTATAAGCATCATACAACATTACACCTGAGTCCCACAATAACTTCAAATCCTCGATCAAAGGAGTCAGATAAACATCAATATCGTTACCTGGTTGTTTTGGTCCTGATATAAGCATAGATAACATGATGAATTTTCGCTTCATGCATAACCAGGGTGGCAAGTTATAATTTAGCAACATAACAGGCCATGTACTATGAGTGCTGGTTTGAAAACCAAAAGGATTCACTCCATCTTTAGATAACGCAAGACGAAGGTTTCTCGGCTCTTTTCCAAATTCAGGATACTCATGATCAATTTTCTTCCATTGAGGAGAGTCGGTCGGATGACATAATAACCCATCTTTATTTCTTTTATCTGCATGCCACGACAATTGTCTTGCAGTTTCTTTACTTCCATATAAACGCCTAAACCTTGGAATGATGGGAAAGTACCATACAACTTTCGTAGGATTGGATTTATCTTTCTTGTATCGAGAAGCACCACACTTTGGGCATTCTGTAAGTGATTTGTTCTCCTTTCGAAACAATATACAGTCTTTCGGGCAGGCATGTATTCTTTCAGAAATCATTCCCATCGAGCGTAGCATTCGTCTAGCTTCATATGTCCGGCTTGGGAGCTCATTATCTTCCGGGAGCATGTCATTCAAGAGAGCAAGTAGTTCCGTAAAAGTGACATCACTCCATCCATTGCCTGCTTTCAATTTATACAACTTCAATACAGCTGACAATGTTGTATACTTAGTGCAATCAGCATACAATGGCGTCTTTGCACAACTCTTTAACTTCTCAAACAATTTTGGGCAATCACGGGGTTCATCTTGAATTGTCTTTGTCATTTCCTCAATACGATCTTCATCATCATTGACATCTGTAATCACATCCTCCATACGGTCTTCTTCATTATCTATATTTGTATTCATATCTGACGATCCATAAAACGTAGTTTTATCCCAGCCAGTAGCTACATTCGCTTTTTCTCCGTGTTTATTCCAACATTTATAACTCCGATCTATTCCGTGACATATCAAATGTTCTTCCAACTCCTCTGGAGTAAGTAGTCTAGAATAACAACAACGTAAACACGGACAAAGGATTTGAGAAGGATCCTTTGTGTGATCCTTTTCAAACTTGATGAACTCTTTCACTCCATTCTCGTACTCTATTGTTAAACGATTAGAATCCATCCAATCTTTATTCATCTTCATCCTATTTGAATCTCAAATATAAGTATTTATGGTTCAAGTACACTAAAGAAGACTTCCAAATACAGTAGAAGGGAACCACTTCCTTGGAAGGAGATCAAGTAGTCTAACCTATAATCAATATTCATAAAAAAGAATATTAGATTCACTAAAAAGATGATTATCTATCACTCTATAAGGAGGATATAATAGGAGATAGAGGATTTCCAATCGATGAGAGATACCTTTATCAGAGAGAAACCAAACGCATCCACTAGAGCTTCTATCTGATTTGTATAGGCACTCAGGATACAAAAACTATATTTAAAATGCATGTGAGATAAAGAACGAATAATTAAAATAAATAATCCATTATACAATTTAAAATTCATTATCATCTCTATTATGATTTGTATAGGCACTCAGGATTCATTCTAGTAGTGGTACAGGTTCCCCCATTAATCATGAGTGATAGAGGGAATAGTAGTTTTTGGATTACCTTTCTTGTTTTATACAATTTATGAAGAAATGACAAGGGTTGGAAGTGCCGAGTGTGTTTGACTTGAAAATAGAGGTTCAGTTGCAACACCCTCTGATGTTTTCTGGAGAGGGTGGACCCAAGGTAGATAAGTTCTAAATTTAGTTCATCTAGAATATTCTAGATAACTTTTCTACTCCTTAGTAGAATAGGGTAGAGTTGGTAGCGTATATGTTATGGGGGCCAACAATGATCTACTGTGATATTTAGTCTTGGGATGAGCATATGGAGGGAATGACTTGGAAGAAAATCTAGGATATGTTCATGGAGCACTTTTAACCTACGACATTGAGGAAATGAAAATATGAATATTTAATATGTTTGACATAATTATGTTTGATAATGATAGATTATGTTATATTCTTCACATACCAGTAATGTTTTTATCTAATGTTGACAGGAGATAAGGTATCTATGAAAAATAAATTAGGATGGACTTAGATAATGATAGATTATGTTAGATTCTTTGTATTTTTGATCTATTTGACCAGCTGAGGGGTTCCATATTGTTCTCTAAGATTGATCTAAGTTTTGTTTATCATCATTTGAGGTTGAGAAATTCTGATATACTATAAACTAATTTTTAAATCATGTATAGTTTTTATGAATTCTTCATAATAAAATTTGTTTTGACGAATTCCCCATGGCATTTATTCTCTTGATGAGTTTAATATTTCACTTGTACCTAGACCAGATTGTAGTTGTTTTATGGATGACATATTGGTGTAATACCAAAATAATGATGATCATTCCCAACATCTGGACATCATCATGCGTACACTTAGAGAGAATCAGCTATACACAATCTATCTATATGAAAACATATACATCTTCTTCATAGATTGTTACCTTAAGGCGGAGGCCGAGGGCGTTGCGGGTTGCGGAAGGCAGCCGCGGAGGGCGACCGAGGGCGGCCGAGTGAGGCGGAGGGCGACGGAGGCGGCGGAGAGCGGCCGAGGGCGGCGGAGGGCGGCCGAGGGCGGCAGAGAACGGCGGCCGAGGGCGTTGCGGGCAGCCGAGGGCGGCAGGCGGTGGAGGTCGGCCGAGGGTGTTGCGGGCGGCGGAGGACGGCGACTGTACCGAGGGCGGCAACCTCCGGCGAAGCGAACACAGCAGCGGTATTCGGGAGAAGAGTAGCAGGGTTACGGTTCCGCGAGGGCTTTAGCTGCGATAAAACGAGGGCACTGTGCGACCGACTTTATAAAAAAGTCGACTAAGGTTTTATCAGCGCTAAAAATGCGCTGATAAAGGCTACCTTTATCAGCGCTAAAATTATAGCGCTGATAAAATCTAGCTTTATCAGCGCTTTTCTAGCGCTGATAATATTATGATTTATCAGCGCTAGAAAAGCGCTGATAAAGATTCCCCGTATCAGCGCTACAATTATAGCGCTGATAAAGGATACCCTATATCAGCGCTGAAATTTGAGCGCTGATAGAGGTGTTCTGTATCGGCGCTTTTTTAGCGCTTATATAGGCGAACCTTTATCAGCGCTTTTTGAGCGCTGATAAAGACCAACTGTATCAGCGCTAAAATTTTAGCGCTGATACAGATCATATGTATCAGCGCTTTTCTAGCGCTGATAAATATTACTATTATCAGCGCTAAGAAAGCACTGATAAACATTAGCTTTTTCAGCGCTGTAATATTAGCGCTGATATAGGGTATCCTTTATCAGCGATTTTGCTTAGCGCTGTTATAAGGGCGCGCTTCCCTTGCCCGTTTTTGAAGTAGTGCATATCTCAAAAGATACAAAAATATGGTCAAAAGGTCTTTCAACCACTATAATCAAGGGAACTAGATACACTAAAGATTATAAAATCCTCAAACCAAAAAAATTACAAATGGAATCTCCCAAACAACATACAACCCACAAATCTCCCATATAATAAAAAATAAAAAATGCTGACTAGATTAAATATAGGTTTGATACTTATTATAATGATTTAACATCTCAATAAACCTATAAATGTGACCAGAAATTACATATAGATGAAAAGTTATTGGAGATAATAGATAATAATACTCGATTCTCTTGGAATTACCACAATGGAAACAAAACAAAGGCTTCCAATTTTATGAAGTCGGAATGGTAGGTTGTGAATATGGCTTCCCATTACAACTTCCTCCCTTATTTCCATTCTTAATATATAGTTTATCATTACTATATCTCATAAGAAATAATGCATCACCCATATCAGGTTTCCCTGCTAGGATTTCATCAATAACAATAACCTTAAAAACCTCTAACATATAGGTTGTTTGGATAGACTGAAGAACTGATAAACATTGATCTAGATGAAGGCCTTGAATAAAGAACCACACCTTATTTAAATTATTAGCAAACAACTCTAGAGAGAAAGGCACCATGCTATTGAAATGTTCAACATAGTCTTTCATTGACTCGTCTCTTTAGGGGTTTCCTAAAAATTTCATTGCCTTCTCGTCTCTCTCTTCTTTAGGATAAAATTTTTGAATGAAGGCATCCTGGATGTATTCCCAATATAGAGAATCCAACTGTAGGGAATGAATTGAAAGTTTCCACCACTCCAATATTGAATAAAGGAACAATAAACCTCACTCTATAGGTTTTAGGTGTTTATAATGAGTCAAAAATCTCTTCTACATTTGATATCCACCTAATCGATTCATGGGATCCTTTATCACCATATAATACTGGAGGATATTAGTTCAAGAACTCTTGTGATTGATCCATGAGTTGATAATATTATAGTACTGCCACTCTATCATGAGTCTGGGCAGAGTCAGAGACTCAAAGGATAACTCTTATATCACTAGGATAGCCACCTAAGGCATTCCATTATTTACTTGTTGGTTATTTTATAGAGGATTAATTCTAAAACATCAAAAAACAAAACCTCAATCAGACCACATTAAAATTTCCCAACACAAGGAGAAAAAACAAAAAAAATCCAAACCAAATTAAAAAAACACCACAAAATTTCACACAAGGGAACCAAATATTAAAAAATTAAACTGAGATCAAAATAACCCTTTAAAAATATTTAGAATCATTCCACACCACACGCCCAGAGGATTTTTAAATGACACAACCCCAAAATCAATTCTTTTTATCTCTAAATACTTTCCTTGAGATTGGAAGCTTTTCATAAAAACACCCCAAATCACCCTAATCATTTCAATAGATCCATCACCCAAGAACCTATGAAGTTATTTCTTTGAAAACACGTACAAAAAATAATCATTTTCTAGAATTCAAAAACTTTTCACTCTACAAAAACTCAAGAAACTAAACCGTGATTTTCAAAATAATATCAAATACTATTGTATAAAAATTTACTTTTAAACAACTTTCAAAAGATAAAAAACTTCACTTAAACATCCACAAACAATCCCAATAAACACAATAAAGGCTAAAACCAACTAAGGATGAAAAAAACAAAAAACCCCAACCTTATCCATTACACATGATTTTTCTACACAATTTGTTAGCCCATGTTCCCATGCGAGTTCTATAAGAATTATATCCAGAATTATCTACATGGTCTGTGCATGGTTTGATAGATTATTCCCCTCAATCATTCACCCCAGAAATCCTTCCAATTTTTACTCTAAAATAATGAATTTATTGGGACATCCCTCAAAATCTCCCTATGAATCATAGTGATATCACTTCACACCAAAACAACTCAGTAAAAAGCCATCATAACCTCAAAAATTAAAATAATACTCTCGACCACCCATGGAAACTTGAGATCTATCTCAAGGAATAGTTGGCCATGCACTTCCTCAGACCTACCACCTGAGTCCTGATAGTCCTAGCTCCTTTCTTCCACAACCCCCTAAATAATAAAAAGGTTAATCTTAAAAACCTAAACCAATTTCCAAGAACCTAGATCTTTGATACCATTTTGTAATGAACCAACCTGGGTCTCCATCCAAACCAGCACCTGAACCAGCCTAACACATACTTAAGGAGTGTCTATGATCCCCCTGAGCTTACAACAAGTGTCAGGGATATTTGACATAACTGTTGGTCATGTTTTCACCCTAAATAATCTAAAAAACACAATAACCAAATAAAGAATAACAAAAATGAGAATGAGTAGGCAAAAAAGGGAATCTTAAATAAATTACCAACTAATACATAGTTAAAAAACTACAATATAAGCTAGAAGAGACAAAACAGAAGACCAAGGAGGAAAAAAACATAATCCAACTATTTGTACAAACTAAAGGTCTAATAACCATCTATTTGTGACACTCATGTCACCAACACAATCCTAAAAATCATTCACTTCCAAGGAAGATAGAATTGGATCCAAACTCAAATCCAAGAACTAAAATACTTTCACAAGATATAAAGACTACATACCCACTAACATGAGTATGTAGGGTGTGATCAAAATCTAATATGATACCACCATGAGTTCATTTCACATCTTTTATTTAAGAAACCAATTATATTAGTTTGAAAACAAGGTTTGGAGAATAGTTTTTTCAATTTCAATTTTAAATCATGGGAGAAAAACATGTTTAAAACATGAACTTCTAAAAATATACCCATTGTAAAAAAAATCATGAGATTAGTTCTATTTAAAAACAAATCCAATTCAAAGGGAAACCAAAACTTTACCTCAAAAATTGCACTTTTGAAAATAAATTCACACAAGGTTTCATATATTTCAAAATATTTATTAAAACCAATAATTCCATTTGAAACCCATTTTTCATTTTTCCCTTGAAATATTAAAAATAATCATCACAAAGTACGCAAGAAAATAGGGGAAACAATTATTTCAACATGAAAAAAAATCATAAAGAAATCCATTAAACATATGGAACAAAACTAGTCAACAAAATAACTAAGCCATAAAAGATCACGCATGAAACAAGTCCATCCAAGAAATAAACTTTACCGAAACAAACATATAAATAAAAGTAGCATAACATATATATATAGAATGAGTCAATGTCTCAAGGACTAATGAGACTACACAAGACATGTATAGTTAGACCTACTGTCGATATGTTAGCAGTCACACATTTGTTAACTGAATCACTCTATGTAATCTCCTTAATGAAAAACCCATAATCCTGGAATATGTGGAACTAGGGAGACTATCTAGTGCTAGACCAAACTATCCTAACAATAACCCACTACTTCCCACTTAGTAGCCTCGATTTACCTATAGAATAATAACGAAGGTGGGAAATTCACAATAAATATCATCACATGACAATAACAATCGCCTAGGGCTAACACCACAATCACTTCCTTCCCACCTCCCAATTACCTTTAAGTGAGACCCAACCTATTAACATGTAATGAATCACATTAAAAATCATTCATCACATGAATTCACATAACCTCATCAAAAAAATATAGGGGGATCAACAAGGTTATAATCAACATCACAACACAAAGTGAAAACCATGCCTTCACTTATCAAATATAATACATATAATTTTAGAAATATTTTTTTAAAACCATTTTGAATCCAAACGAAATTTAAAATAAAACATAATTATAAATAATCACAAACAAACCATTCACAGGAAATTCCAATCCATTTTATAAAACAACACCACCCTCTAAAAAAATGAACCCCTTTAAAACATAAAAAGGGAAGCCAAATTTGAAATTAATATTTGGATTTAAACACAAATAACAAGTTAATTTCTCAATGAAAACTAACATTGTAATTTTATCAAAAATTTAGAATGCATGAAAACCCATTTTTCATCAAGATACTATTTCAAGCATGAAATTCCACCCATTTTTGACATGAAAATCAATAAAATTCAATGGAATATTTATAAAAGCAACCGTATATAGTCCAAATGATGATTATTTAGGCAAAACATGAATCTATAAAACCTTATAAATAATGGAACTCTTGAATAAAAAGAAAATAAAACAAAAAACACCTACCTCAAGTAGTGGAACCATGTCACCTTTGATGAAATCCATTGAAAAGGGAATCCAAGGATGGCTTACAACCATTACAAACCAAAATCCATAATTCTAACCAAACATTTGGTGATAAATCACTCAAAAAGTGTCCCAATATGAAGAATAACGAAGGGTTTGGGACCTCTGGTCAATACCCATCTAAGAGGGGGTCAAATTGGAGGTAAAATCACTTAAATATGGTTTTTAAGATAAATTTATTTAGGTTTTAATGGGATTTATGGTTTTTATACATTGTTTTGTAAACCATGCACAGACCATGTGAATAATATTTGAAACATATTTTCAAAATTGTAGATTTAATTTTCAGGGTTTGGGAAAACCATTCTCAAAATGTATGACCTAAAAAATTACCCAAACCCCTCAAATGAAACCCCAAAAAATATGAGAGGCCACCCAATGATCATTGAATGATTTAAACCCAATATAGTATCACTATGGGGTTTACACCTTATAACCTATAAAAACATTCATGAGAACCCATAAAAATATGAGAAAAATATTGAAAACCCTTTAAAACCTTGAAAATTGGGAAAATTAATGAATCCTAGGAAACAATTATAAAACTCTAGAAAACCCTTGAAAACACTTGGAATCTATGGAAAACCATAAAAACCCATTTGTTTGAAAAAAAAATGTGAAACCATAAAAAAGGAAAAAAACCTATAAACCCTAGAAAATATTAGAAATTCTAATGCCCCAGTCCAGTCCATGATCATGATATTGTTTGCTTTGGGCCTATCCCTCATGGTTTTACTTTACCTAGGCTATAGCCCATAGGAATCCCCCCAAAAAAATTCCTAATTATGGGAGAGGTATCCACACCACCTTATAAAGG
Source organism: Viscum album (assembly GCA_963277665.1). Classification (NCBI taxonomy): domain Eukaryota; kingdom Viridiplantae; phylum Streptophyta; class Magnoliopsida; order Santalales; family Viscaceae; genus Viscum; species Viscum album. The sequence goes on along the minus strand of OY728141.1, from coordinate 1,359,371,746 downwards.
GGTGCCTAATGCTCCTCCTCCTTCAATGTTAAATTTCTATAATCCACCCCCCCCCAAAAAGGGCCCAACATCCATACTGGCACAACAAATGGACACTGGATCTGATACTATTTTTAAATTTCCTAGTCCATCCATTGATCATTATATTGTCTTCTTTAGGCCTAGCCCATATGGTTTTTCTTTCCCTGGGCTCTGGCCCTCAAGCATCCCCCAAGAAAAGGCCTCATGATGGGAGAGGTATCCACATCACCTTATAAAGGTGTTCTTCATGCTCCTCCTCCTTTGATTCATGATTTCTATAATCACTTTGTAATGTCCCAGACTAGCTGACCATCAAACCAATATCTAGAATGGTGGGTCACGTAACCTCAAGCACATATCCCTGAAAACCAGAGGCTACTGACTAGTAGTGAGAGCCTAGGGTGTGTCTGTGGGGGGACTATGCCCTCATAGATCAGAGTATGTACAATGATTAACAATATATTATAGATATTGAAAGCATAACAAGAACAAATAGTTTCATAAACAGATAAATTAGTGGAAGATAGATTTGACATAATTGAAAAAATGTGGCCAACACCAGTTTATACACTAGATGAATGCATGATATGGTAATGATACATGATGGAAAGCAGTAAATAATACATCATTGTTTATAATATAGTACAATAATAAATAGAAGATAGAAAATGTCAACGGGTGCTCTTCATGAGCATCCCGAGCTCTAGCTCGGTTCTTTGATCCTAACTCCCAGGTACAAGAAATATAGAAAACAACCTAGATCCTATAAATATAAGGTCTAATTGGGTACCGAGGGTACCCAAGCATGGTGTGAGATATACATCTTAGTAGACTGGAACCCAATGTGTCTATCCCAATCCAGAAAATGAAATATAAATTAAAAAGTGTTCCATATAAAATAAATGTGGAGTGATAACAATTAATAATAGAAACTTGGTCCAGGTTCCTAAACGGACACCAGTCCCATACCACCTGCTTCAGCCTAAGACAAAAATTATAAAGGAGGTACCTATGAAATCCTAATATGTGTACCAATGGAAAAGTAAAAAGTAAACTCAAATAAGTTCACCCCCAAGCCTTTACTTAGGCTAGGGTCTAATTCTCATGTCATCACGTAAGTATGCTAATAAGCAAGATAGAAAATTCACAAGTGCATGATCTAATATAAATAGAATCAACAAGTTTAACACATGAAATTAACCAATGAAATTAATCAATGCAATTCAATCAATCCGTCAAATCCAGTAGTGGAGTATGATCTCGTCCCTGAGGTTTGACTACGATACATCCATTCAAAATATCCAATGCCACCGAGCGCACCCAATGTGATCCTTTTGAATGTCCAAGTATCGATTGTGGTGTGGTAACCATGAATCCATCCCAAGTATCACATGTAAGGGATCAAGTATAATCTGAAGCTTGGAGTAGACATATTTCTAATGGGTCTATCCTCAGTTTCCCCTTAGAGAAACGGTATCACCTAATAATATAATAAAAATCACAGGGGATCCCTTGTCTGGAGAGCCTAAAACACCACTTCCCGGATGTGTCGTGGTATAACCACTCGAGCAAGGGATTACATATATGAGTCCTTAATACAAAACCCATGTTCCCACTTGGCCCATATCAAGTAAACCATAATTTCCAAGGCACATTATAATAAAAACATTAATACATATATCACATGGAAAGCATATACATAAATCATGCTTCCAATAAAGCATCGTGAGCCACAATCTATTCAATATATCAAGTAAAACAATCCAAGCCATCAACATGGAATAAATTATTTAGCACAAAAGAAACCTAAGGCTCTAAAAAAGATCACTAGGTAATGAGAAAAAAACATAAGCAAGGTTCAAGCAAGAGGCTTAGTAATAAGGAATAATCTCTAACAGTGAAATGAAACCAGAGTCACATGTAATTAGTATGCCATTAACCATATTTCATCAATGACATCTCAAGGTCTCATGATATCAAGCTTGACCCTATATTTTATACAAACAAGCCAAAAAAACTTTTTCAAAAACAATATAGGATAAATAATAATAACTAAGCATATACATTATCAAAGGCCCAGACCATAGCTCAATTCCCATTTTTAAATCAAGTTATAAATGTAGTACATTATTCCATGGTACCACAAACTTACCCCAAGGTTAAAAAAACTCAATAAATTAAATAAAAGTATCATTTATTTTGGGAACACCCAAAGGGGTTCCCAAGAGGCAAGACGAACAACACAAATGGGTTTCTCAATAATCGAAGGCCACAACAGATATGATAGAATAAACCAAACAATTTAATAAGTGATAACAAGGCATCAATAGAATTTTTCTATGAGTGGAACAATGGAGTGACATGAAATAAGTAATGAAGTAAGGGAAAGAGGGTAGACTCCCTACATTGGTAAATTTAATAAAAAGTTGGGTCATTCACTTAGGAGGTTCCTTGGCTCATTTATCATTTTTCAAATGAAGCAACGACATTTAGAAATAACTAATAAGGTCCATGTAAAATAATTCCATAAATCTAGACAAGGCATTGAGAAATAAGGAAGAACTTAAGAAATAATTCCAATAAATCTAGATAAAAATAATAATAAACTATCATTGTGAGTATTTTCAGACATCGAACCTCCATTGGAGGGGTTTTATTATAAAACCCTTATTTTTTTATCAAACAAAACATTTATCATAACAAAAAACTTATTCTAAAAAAAGTGGCATAAATAAATATCCAAATAAAGTGAGATAAGTGATTAATTTAATGTAATATTAAATTAAAGGCAAAGGATATGGATCCTACCTCAAAGGAACCAATAAAAACACTCGGCACATGACATATTTATCAATGAACACTCGAAACTTATCCACACATAAATGTACATGCCTTTATATATACATATATATCCCTTAATCCAATGCATGTGTTCCCTGTGCCATGATAAAACACATACATAGAATATATATATATATATATATATATATTATACCTATTTATATGTGTATGTTCCCTCAAAATTGGTCAAAATCCACTACACACATTAGTAGGAACTCAAAATTAATGTGGCAAGGACCAACTTACCTCAAATTAATTACCAGGGAATCATAAATTAAAAAAACCCAAATATTAACTAAGTGACATTTAATAATGAAGTAAAGACTCACCATAAACCTTTGGTGGTGTACCAAATCGAGATGAACCTCTTTGGATTCAACGGCAGTTGTTGCAACACGCATGAATGCAACTAGAGAGACAATTAATATGACCTAATACTGGAGAAGAAACCAAAAATATGGTTATCCCTAACCCTAGGTTTCAGACAAACCTCATCAGGCAATAGATAGAATGAAAAATTACTGTAAATTGAGAGGATAATGATCATAAGTGCTTACCATGATGGATCGAAGTAGAATCCATGAAAAAATTGGAAGGAATGGAAATCAAAGAGGGTTTTGGGGTGGTGCATCATGAATAGTCAGGGGAGAGCCTAAGGGGGTCGTCTCATGCCTGGTAGGGAGAAAGGGAGAGGCCTCCCTTTAGGTTTTAATTAAAACATAAATTAAAACTAATAAGAATAATTATAAGAATAATAATTATGATGATGATGATGATGATGATGATGATCGTAATAATAATAATAACATTATTATTATTATTAGTATTATCATTAAACATTTATTTATTAATTTATTTATATTTAAATTTTAATTAATTTAATTAAATTTATTTAAAATACACATTGTAGTTTCAACTATTAGAAAAAAAATTCCAACAATTGGTTTTAAAAATGGTCTGACCATCAAATGGAAACTTTTAAATTCCCTTGGAATTTTTTATCCAATTCAAAAAACTAGACATTAAAACCTCCCCACCTTAGAACTTCTCATCCTTGAGAAGCCATTGGGAATAATGAAAACATCGCCCAGTCTACAGGGGTCATGAATTCTTGCACAAACGGTCGTATTGTGTCTCCAAACGCCCAATGCACCTACAAGAATTGTTTAGGAAAGTGGAACTTAAGCCATTAAGATCTGATACAACACTCATTTTACAAGAGGATACAAGTAAATCCACCTCTAGATGACCATCTCACAATGCTCATATTAGAAGTATTACATATTAAAAATTGAACAGTAATGCGTTCTTCTAAGGCATCGAGTGTTTACAATGAACACATTTATCGAAGTCCATTCGTGACTTCTAACGATGTTTCCTAGTCAAACCATCACCTAACCATTTTAGAATTGTCACGCCTTAGCACAAACAAGGGTGTAACACAATACAAACCACTGGAATCATCACACCCTTTTAAAACATCACCTCTGAGCCAAACTACAATTCTGGGATAGCCTCAGAATTGAAACAACCGGGCCCAAGGAACTAACCAAGACTCGATTAGAACCATGTATTTAGCATTCAAAACCGAAAGAACCAAACAAACAAGATCAGAATATTTAAAACATTAACATGGAATAAGATCAATGTTATCTTAATATACCTAAATGATGTCAAGATAGGGGACATGCTCATCACTAAGCAGGATACACTAAGAGGATTTAAACGGCTTCCAGTCGAACATACCCAGGTGTTGGAAAGAAGAACTGTTGAACCACAACTAGTTGAATTCAAATAAAAAACTTGGCTTCACATGTTAGTACACTATTACCAACTGATCACAAGCCTTTACCCCCCGAGGCATCACGTGATTGATTAAGCCTAACCGTTGATATTATCTATATAACAACCCTACTCTTTATTTCATATTTAGACATGATTTATTACATGTAAATGCACTTAATAAAACCTTGAATATAGAGAGGTATAGTTTCTTTGACGATTAGAAACATTAAATGGTAACTTAATACATAAAATACAAAAAAATTACTGAAAACCTTTTTTACATGGCTACAGCATTCTTTCGTACTTAGCATTGCATGGGATAACCTGAGGACATACATAAAAAAGGGTCATCTATAAAGCCCGGTAAGGGAGTAAAAAGGAATAACATGAAGAATAAAATAAATTTTAGGAAATATACATATCAACGGAGCATAATAGAAACATAAACATAAAGTAATGATATAGAACTTTCATCATAACATGGAAATGTGGAAACAACTTAAAACACTACGTCATAAACATAATGGAATCAAGTAAAACCCTATCCCAACATGATGGACAAGAGTATTATAAATGAATCAGGTAAAACCATATCCCAACATGATGTATCATGATACTAAACATTACCCAATTCATTGGAGCGCTATCAGGGTTCACCATTCATAATCATTTCAATCTCATGCTTAAGTGTGCCACATAGATCATATAACATGGATTCATTCAATATAATAATTTATTCTATGATAAAGGAATGTGGAATAAATAAATGAAAGTATATAATCAATAACTACATGTTCATAAAGGTGGATATCCTTTATAGATAAATAGTCATGGTATTCACTACATGATAATTTTGGCATGGAAAATCACGGTGCAATTTCGACAGCCTAACAGCATGACATAAGAATTAATAAAAATGGTTCATGAGAGAGAAAGGTGTCTCTCATAATATATAAATGAAATGTAAAGTAATGGGGTCATATAAATACATGTACCAATATAAGCAATTTTTAAATAGAAGGTGTGACATAATAAATAAACTTGAAGAAAGAGGATAAATCGAATAACTCTTACGAAATCTTAGCACAGTAACGGGTGTACATGAGAGGAATTAATGATAGAGAAAGGGGTATTTAATAATTAAAAAATAATAAGGGAAGTATGGGGGTGTGAGAAAACATACCATATCATTTTTAATATAAAAATAAAAGGGTATAATTATATAAGGAAACTTGGAAAAATGAGAAAGGAAGGAAACCCTTACTTGAGTGTGATCCCAAAGGCTTGTGAGAGGCTTCTTGGGAGCATGGGGGAACCTTGGGAGGACTCCAGGGAGTGGAGAGAATATTTAAGACGATATTAAAGGAGTTTTAGTGAACATGAATGTGTTCTTGGATAGGTTTATATAGGAAATGAGAGGGGAATTCTTTAATATTTCACAAACTTAGGTTTTGGAATATATATAATTAAATATTCAAAACCACAAACCTTCCCATGGTTTATGCCTACGGTTTTTGAAAACGAGGAGTGTAAAAAGTTTTTTAATAAGTCCTTAGGCCAAATATACTAAAATATTAGTGTTTCTTATGTAGAGGTGAGTCACATTTTTAAAAAAAATGAAGTTAAAATCATAAAAAATGTTATACCTTTTAGATGATTCACTAAGGAATTATAAGTAAAATAAATCTAAAATCACATTATTTTAATGTTAAAACATATATTTGGTATAATATATCATTTATGGAATTTATTACATCACTATTGGATCAATATGATGTCATAAAACACACTATATACTTATATATTATTTAATTTTTACCCAAAAATTCAACTGTCTCGGAAAATTATGAAAAATTCACCGTTGGATAATTTTAACACCCTGATTTCAAAAATAATATTAATTTTATCTAAATAATTTTCTAAATATGTGAATATTCACTTTTAAAAGGAGAACCGACATTTATTGAAAATTCACGGGTTTTGACCAAAATGGTTTTTAAACCTTAATAAAAATTACATTTGACTTCATAAAAATTATGTACTATTTTATTATTAATAAAATAATTTGATAATAATTTTTTATTAAAATAATAATTATTTCCAAAATTCATTAATTCCTTAAAATAAATTATTTAAAAATACACTTTCTGTTTTATCGTATAAAAATATAACTCTTATCAAACTGATTACCTAATCATTTACAGATAAGAAACTGATATAATCATAATTTATAAGAATTTTCTTATAATATTATTAATAAAAACTATAATTTAATATAATAATGTATATATTTCTCAAAAGTACCATTTTTACCTGAAAAAATCAATTTATCAAATTCATGATTTTTTTAAGAAAGACTATTCTCATAAAAGAATTAAAAGAATAAGACTTTTATTTATAGAATTGTATTCAGCAATAAGTAACTAATACCTTGTTAAATAACCCCTTATAACACCCACATAAGACCTAAGAGTAAGGTGTGCAATGGTGATAGACTCTTGGGGGGGCTCGGATAACATCACATGGGTATTAATCTCTATTAACATGAAATTCTCCCGTAGGTGATATTTTTCAAGATTAACATGATGAAGATCATATTGGGCTTGGTCAAGAGATAATCCTAGTGATGTTTCCTCCTTTTCAAGCTATGAAAAAATAGATTTGTATGGACCTAGTCTACTGGATGAGGAAATCCTCTCCTTTGTATGTGTTGAAAGGATTTGTTAAAATATTATATTTATATTAGTTGTGTTATCACTATTCAACAGCTATATTATCAACTGTAATGATAATTAACGATCATTTAAACATAATAATAATAAAAAGAGTTCATTTTTCTATGTCTAAATAACATTAAAAGAAAAGGAATTTTATTTATAAATGATCAGGTCGTTACAACCTTCCCCCCTTAATAATTTCATCCTGAAAAATCATTTCCCACACTAAAACAGATGAGGGTAAATCTGCCTCATCACTTCCTCTAGTTCTCATATTGCTTCTTCAAACTTGTGGTTTCTTCACAAAACTTTAACAAGGGGCATTATCTTATTTTGTAGAACTTTCTCCCTATGATCTAATATCTTCACTGGATTCTCTCTATAGGAGAGTTCATTCTCCAATGATACCACCTGTGGATTGAGTGCATGTGATGGGTCTGGTATGTACTTTCTTAAGAGTGATACATGGAACACATCATGTACTTGAGACAGGTTTGGTGGAAGTGCTAGTTGATATGTCACTACTCTGATGCAATCAAGGATCTCAAAAGGGTTGATGCACCTTGGACTAAGCTTTCCCTTCTTCCCAAATCTCATAACTCTCTTCCATAAAGATATGGAAAGGAATACCATGTCTCTAACATCAAAATCTTGGTATTGTCAATGATTTTCAACATAGCTCTTTTGTCGACTCTAAGTATCTTTGATGTGGTGTTGGATGGTCTTAACCTTATACACTATTTCTTCAACCATTTCCAGACCTATAAGTTTTTGTTCCCCAACTTTATCCCAACATGCCAGTGTTCTACACCTCTTCCCATAAAGGGCTTCATAAGGATCCATTTGGATGCTTGAGTAGAAACTGTTATTGTAAGAGAACTCCACTAAAGGAAGATTTTGGTATAATATACCTTTTAAGTCCATTGAACAAGCTCTCAACATGTCATCAAGTGTCTGGATAGTCCACTAATATTTTCCATTAGTTTGAGGGTGATAGGTCATGATGAAGTTCAACTCAGTTTTTAGAGCATATTGGAGACTCTTCTAGAACATAGAGGTGAATCTTGGATCTCGATCAGACACAATCAAAAGTGGTACTTCATACAACCTTACCACTTCTCTGATGTATATCTGTGCTAGTTGATCCAATAATAAATCCTATTGAATTGAAATGAAGTGGGAAATCATTATAAGAAAATCCAAAATAACCCAGATATAATTATTTCCTTTAGACATCTTTTGAAGTTCTTTGACAAAGTCCATAGTGATGTTTTCCCATTTCCACGTTGGTATGGGTAATGTTTTCATCAACCCCTTATACATATACCTCTCAAAATTCACTTTCTAAAATACCAGGGACTTTGATGTATATTTAGTGATCTCATTATTCATGTTATCCTACTAATAAGGATTCTAGATATCTCGATACATCTGCGTGTTTCCTGGGTGAATGGATAAATTGAAACTATATGCATCATCCAAAAGTTCTTTTTTTAACTCTGTATTTGATGAAACACATTGTCTTGATGCAAATCTCACAATTCCTTCTTTATTAACATTGAACTTTGAGGATTTACCTTTTTTGATAGTTGCCACTTTCTTCTAAATTCCCACTTCATATTTTTTATCATCCTTTAACCTTTCCAAAATATACGATTGAGAAATAATTTGTGAAATGATTGATGATTATTTCTTGTTTATGATTATCATTTCCATCTTCATAAAATCTAAGAATATTATATACTTTTCAATTCTCATCAATGATAGAATTTCTAGGTCCTTTCTACTTAGAGAATCTTCCACCTTGTTCGCTTTCCCAATGTGGTAATGGATTGAGTTGTTGTAATCTTTGATGATATATAACCAATTTTATTGGATCATGTCCATCTATTTATATGTGAATATATAGTTGATACTTTTGTGATCTGTATATATTTCACTCTTTTCCCAAAAGAGATAATGGATCCATATTTTCAACGCAAATATCACAACTGCCAGCTCCAAATCATGTGTGGGATAGTTTTCCTCGTGATTTTTCAGCTTCCTTATGTCATAGGCGATGAATATTTCATTCTGCATCAACACATAGCCCAGGCCCTTCTTTTAAGCATTGCTAAAGATTAAGAAAATCTTCCCACTTGTGGGTACTATGAGGACAGGGGAAGTGATAAGTCTCTTCTTCAACTCCATGAAATTTTATTCACATTCATCATTCTAATAAATATTTACTTCCTTCCGATTTATCTTAGTAAGAGGGTTTGAAAATCATGAGAAATTTCTCACAAATAGGAGATAATATCCAGCTAACCCCAGGAAGCTACGAATATCTGTCACATATGTTGGCATCAGCCATCCCTCAATTTCTTTTGTTTTGGAAGGATCTATAGATATCCCATTTCTTGTGATGATATTCTCTAGGAATAATACTTCCTTAAGACAAAACTCACACTTTTATACTTTTCATAGAGCTTCTCCTTTCAAAAGTTCTATAGTATTGTGCTAAGATTATCCTCATGCTCCTCCTTGGTTTTAGAGTATATTAGAATATCATCTATAAAGACTACCAAAAAAAATTTTGAGGTAATATCTAAAAAATATATTCATCATGTCCATAAATATTTATGGACCATTTTTGAGTATGAACGACATTACTATGAATTCATAGTTCTCGTACCGTGTAAAAAAAAAGAAGTCTTTGGAATATCATCCTTATTAACCCTTACTTGGTAATATCCCAACCACAGATCAACCTTGGAAAAGTATTGTGATCCACATATATGATTGAATAAGTCATCAATTCTTTGAAAATGATACTTGTTTTTTATTATGATTTTGTTGAGTTCACAATAATCAATGCAAAGGTGAATTGAACCATCCTTCTTCTTGATGAAGTGGACCAGTGTACCCCATAGTGAAGCACTTGGGCATATAAACCCTTTATCCAAATTCTCTTTTAGTTGTTTATTTATATCCTCAAAACCAAAAAAGATATTCTATATAGATTCTTGGATATTGGTAATTCTCCAAGAATAATATCAGTCAATAATTCAACATATCTTCTAGGAGGAAGTGTCGTGACCCATCCCCTGGGGCCTATGTCGTGAATACCCCAATCTCACCTTCCATAGGCCAAGGGTTGGAGACTAGCACCGAAGGCGTATTCCCTAAAACTGGGAAGGCATTGCTTTAATAACCTATAAGAACACATAACCAAGCACACAATAAGATAGGAACACAAGTAAACTAAATTGTAAATAGATTGTGTGCAGTAAGTAAAAGGGGCCAGAATACAATCCCAACTAGAATTACAAGTACAACTGTGATAAAATAAAACTGAAGAAAAGAGAAAGTCAGCTATTGGGTCATCCTTCGAGGTTTCTACCTGAAAGGTAGGTACAGATCGCCTCCTCATCACTCCACGTCCACATGCCCCACTGCATACCGACACGCTGTATGATCCACCTCCAGGTATCTTCCAGTCTTGGCACTCTCAGCCTCAATTAGTGCTATCCTTCATCTACATCCAACACAACATGGTGTGGGAATAGCCCATGCAGAGGTGAGTATAACGATACTCAGTAGGGACCCTGAGACCCTCTAGGTCTCACAAAATCCAACAAGGATAAAACACAAATTATGAAATCAACAGAAAACCTTACTTAGGTATATTCCTATACATAAACTTAATTTATCAAGTAATCCATCTCAATCATGAGAAAAACACAGAGGTACAGACTCAGCTCACACCAGGATTTATTCTAGGGGTAGTATCAAGTATCATTCCTAGTCACAACGTTGAACACCTGAGCTACTGAAGAACTCCACCTCTGTCGATTACAGTGGGCCTACCACATCACACATATAAACTTCCCACTAACCTTGGACTGCTGAGGTACTCCTCCTGTCGAGTACCGTGGGTCTTCCACGTCACACAGAGGTGCTCCCCACCATGGGTCTGCCACATCACACAGAGGTGTTCCCCCTCATGGACTGCTGATGTTCTCCTCCTGTCGAATACCATGGGTCTTCCGCATCACCAAGGCGCTTCCCACCATGGGTCTTCTGTGTCACCAAGGCACTCCCCACTAGGCCTTTTGAGTCACTCCGAGTCGAAACGGTTAGCAGTCGTTAAGTGTCATCCAGCCACCGGGTTCCCACACTATGCCCGTTCATCTCCGGGAGGATCCACTCCAATATCTACTGGTAAATACTCCAACTACCATGAAGTCCCACAAAGAAGTTTCTCAAAGGTCTTCCATGTCATATGGGTCTCAACATAATAGACGGCGTGTCAATTGGATGCCCGGTCTGTGAGTTATTAGTCTTTTAGTCCCAGGGGCCAGTTGGATTCGTGCTCGATCTAACATGACTATTCCCCATCTTAATCCAAAACACAGTGGGGTATCAATCAAAGGGACTGGCTTTCTCCAAGTTTTCTAACACTGCTGATGGTTTGTTAAATAGATTTCTGGTTCCAAAGTTATGGACAAAAGAAAGTAATTGGGTCATAGTGGGCCCAGGTTTGGTTTGGGTCGGTCTGGCCCACGAGGGTCGTGAGGGTACCGTGAGGGCAGCTCGGACGAGGGGTTCCACGAGGGCGCGGACTGGCCGCGGGTACCGTGAGGTCATAGATTGGCCGTGAGTTGTGGACTGTCCGCGAGGTTGCAGACCGTCCGTGAGGCGTGGACTGGCCGCGAGGGCGGCGGACCGGCAGTGAGGGCGACGGACCGGCTGCGAGGGCGTGGACCGACAGCGAGGGCGCAGACCGGCAGCGAGGGTGCGGAACGGAAGCGAGGGTGTAGACCGACAGCGAGGGCACGGACCGGCCGGGAGGGCGCGGACTGGCAGTGAGGGCGCGGACCGGCAGCGAGGGCGCGGACCGGCAACAAGGGCGCGGACTGGACGGGAGGACGTGGACCGGCTGCGAGGGTGCGGAAACGGATCGTCAAGTCGGAGAATGGCAGAAATGGATTAGCAGACGGTGGCGGCGGCTCGGCAGACGACGACAGCGGCTCGGCCCGGTCAGCAGTGGTGACTCGGCCCAGTCTGCGATTGCGGCTCGGTCCGGACAGTGGCAGTCATGGGGGCGCGGTGGGGTGGTGGGTGGTGAAGATGCGGGGCACAGAGGTTTCAAGGCGGCGGAGGTCACAAGGCGGTGGTGTCCGCGGGGCGGTGTCTTTGCGCCGTCGCCTTCGTCACGTTCAACACCACAAAACATCACAAGATTTGCGGAGGGGTCCGGCCATGTTTGTTTGGATCGTACCCTCTATGTTATGGTGGTAGAAATTGTCTCATCAAGAACATGAAAATTGAACGCCAAATCCTATCCTCCTACAATGATTGTTCTCAACCCGCAAAAGAAATAATCTACGTTCTTTGTTTTAAAAAGGGAAAAACATTGGAATATAATCATTCACAAATTAAAACCCTACCTTGGGTTGTTCATTGATGTTGGCACAAGAAGGAATTACGGACGTCGATTTTTCATAGATGAAGACCTCCCATGTCAGAAGAAGTCGTGAGGAAAAAGGTTGATGTTGAGGTCGTCGTTCTTCATTGGCGGAGCGTTCTTCGTTGAGAAGTGAAGTTCTTCGTTGGAGAACTTTATATCTCCCAAAGCTCTCTCGTCTCCCAATTCCACCCAAAAATAGAGAGGTACCAATATAATTAATTTAAATGATTAATTATGTTTTCATGACCAAGTTGGCGTAATTAATGAACCACGTTGGCACAATTAATTAGCTCAATTAATTGGCCCAATTTAATGGCTCAACTTAATGGGAGGGGTGGAATATTGGGGAGTTGGAAGGTTTCTCCCCATTAAGAGGGATCCGGTGGTCCCCGCCACCATAAACTCTCATGGGAGGTTAGGCTCGGGTGGTCGCCACTACTATAACCTCTCATGGGAGGTTAAGGTCTGGTGGTCTCCACTTCTCAACTTCTACATGGAGGTTTCAAATAAAAATTAATTGTTACACAATTTTATTTTTATTTTATTCTTTCATGTAAAACCCAAAAACTAACCTTCACTCCCAACCAACCGTAATCAAGGTGAAAGTCTCTTTAAGTTAATATCGGTGTTTCGAGTTCAACAGTGCCCTCGGATTTCAATTCTGAGCACCGTTTTAAAAGTTAGAAAAACCCACTCGCACATTTACTAAACGTAGCAGAGAGAAAAGTTCAGAATTTTATTCCAGGAACTCCTGGCCTCGGAATCACATGCCGTAAATTTTCACAGACTCGTAAAATTCCCATATATTAAAAAAAATTACATGTAAATTCTGGTTCTTTACATTCTCCCCACCTCACGGATTTACATCCCCGTAAGACACAACTCATAACTAATTAAACAAGTGGGGGTACTAAGCACGCATTTGAGCCTCTCACTCTCATGTGCTCTCTTGGAGGTTCTCATTCTACCAGCGAACGCGCACCAGAGGTATCGACCGTCCACGAAAGACCTGCTCTTGTCGATCCTCAATCTCTACTAGAACCTCTGTAAAAGTCTCCCCATCATCAACGTCCAACTCTCCGTGGTCGATGCTGTGGGAAGGTTTGTGCACGTATCTCCTCAGTTGGGACATGTGGAAGACGTCATGCACCTGGTGTAACTAAGGTGAAAGAGCTAAGTGGTATGCCACCTCGCCAACTCTTCTGAGGACTTGAAAAGTTCCGATGAATCTCGTAGATAACTTATTGCCTTGTCCAAATCTCCGTAGACCTCATCGGGGTGAGACCCGTAGAAAGACGTGGTTGCCATATTCGAACTCCATAGGTCTTTGTCTCCTACAAGAATATGAATTATGCATGATCTGTGCAGTCTTCATCCGCTCCTATATGATCTTCACCTTCTCTGTGGTAGCTCATACCATCTCTAGTCCCACTAGTGCTGACTCCCCAGGGTCAGTCCAGCACAAAGGTGATCTGCAAGGTCGCTCGTACAATGCCTCAAAAGGTGACATCTCAATGGTGGAGTGATAGATGTTGTTGTATGTAAAATCCACCAAAGGAAAGTGATCCTCCCAGCTACGATTAAAGTCGAGGCCACAAGCACGCAGCATGTCCTTGAGGGTCTGAATGGTCCGCTCAGTCTGGCCATCCGTCTGAGGATAGAAGGTGGTTCTCAAATGAAGCTACATCCTGAAAGACTCTTGTAACCCCTTACATAGACATGAAGTAAAACGTTCATCATGATCATAGACAATCATCGATGGTACTCCATGTAGCCGCACAATTTCCTACAAATAGTGGCATCCCAAGCTCTATACTAAACCCTTCTCTCGGATCGGTGGGAAGTGGGACGACTTGGTGAGTCGGCTGATGATCACACAAATTGAGTCATGTCCCCTGGATGTATGTGGAAGTCCTATCACGAAATCTATAGATATCTCATCCCACTTCCACTCTGGGACCTCTAAAGGCTGAACCAAGCCGGCTGGTACCTAATGCCCTGCCTTCACTTGCTGACAAGTGAGGCACCGAGAGACAAACTCTGCTACTGATTTTTTCATTCCCAGACACCAGTGTTGTCGTCAGAGATCGCGGTACATCTTCTCCACTCTTGGATGTACCGCTAGAGGGGATTTGTGGAACTCCCTCAACACTTCCTCTTGAAGTGACACTGGTACCATGGTACATCCTCTGAAAAGGATGACATGCTACCCACCTTTAGAAAATCCATCAGGTGACTGCCCTGTGGATATATGAGCACATCGAGCCTCACAGTCAGTATCCCCATGCTGCACCTCCTGGAATAACTGAAGAAGTGGGCGAGTGACTGTAAAAGACTGAAGGAAAGATGCCCCATCGCGATCCACAAAGGATGTCTACCAAGTGGCCAGCTGCTCTATCGCCTTGCCTAGCAGTTGTATACCAGTCCTCCTACTGATTGCATCTGCTACAATGTTCCCCTTCCCAGGAGTATAGAGTATCTCGAAATCATAGTCTTGGAGGAACTCAAGCCGATATCGTTGTCTCGGGTTCATGTCCTTCTGAGAAAAGATATACCTGAGACTCTTGTGATTAGAGTACACTGTAAAGTGTTCTCCCATCAGACAGTGTCACCACATCTTCAAGACGAAGACCACTGTTGCTAACTCCAGGTCATGGGTAGCGTAGTTTTTCTCATGTTGTCTCAATTTTCGAGAACCATATGTGATCATTGCTCGCTACAACATCAGTACACATCCGATCCTGGTCCCTGATGCATTGTAGTAGACTACGTACCCTACATCCTCCTCTGGTAGCCTCGAAATGGGGGCACTAGTCAGCCTCTGCCTCAGCTCCTGAACACTCCGCTGGCATTTCTTTGACCAAACAAAGGTTTTCCCCTTCTTTGTCAAGGCTGATAGTGGTGTTCAAACTCTGGAGAAGTCTGGTACAATCCTCTGGGAATATGCAACTAAACCTAGGAAACTCCATGCCTCCATCATGCTCCCGGTGTCTCCCAAGCATGTACCGCCTCAATCTTCGCTGGATCTACTACAACTCCAGCCTCCGATATGACATGCCCCAGAAAGTGAACCTCCTAGATTCAAAACTAGCACTTCAAGAGATTACCATAAAGTTGGTGCTCTAAGAGTGTATCCAGTACTACCTGTAAATGATAGGCATGCTCCTCCTCAGTAGTCGAGTAAATCATAATGTCATCAATGAATACCACTAAAAAGCGATCAAGGTGTGGCTGAAATATCCTATTCATGAGTCCCATGAACACTACTGGAGTGTTGGTCATGCCGAATGGCATAACCAGGAACTCGTAATGGCTATACAGACACCTAAAGGTCGTCTTTTGCACATCCTCATCTTGTAATCTGAGCTGGTGATAGCCTGATCTGAGTTCTCTCTTCGAGAACCACCGTTATCCCTTCAGCTGATCAAAGAGTTCTTTAATCCTCAGGAGTGTGTACTTTTTATTCACTGTCACCTGGTTTAGGTGCCAGTAGTCATCAAAAAGTCTCAAGCTCTCATCCGTCTTCTAGGAAAATAGAATCAAGGCTGCCCAAGGTGAAACACTGGGCTGAATGAATCCCTTCCCCTGAAAGACCTCTAGCTGCACCCGCAGCTTATGAAGCTCCGCGGGAGCCATCCGATATGCTGGTGTAGATATCGATGTTGTCTCGGGGTACAAGTCAAGGTAAAATTCTACCTCTCTATGAGGAGGTAGACCCGAAACATCATGAGGGAAAACATTCGCGTACTGATCCACCACTGCAGGATAGCTCGGACTCTCCACGTCAACTTCTCTGAGGGTAAGGCTAGCCAATTGGTGAGTGATCGGCTACACTCTCCTCCGGGTAAGTCCATCCTACACTGAAAATGCTCCCTTCTCACCAGTGAAGGTAAACCTGGTCTCATCTATGCGGACACACTGCACCTTGCACCTAATACAGTCTATCTGAGCATGGACTGTAGATAACCAGTCCATACCCAAGATGATGTCGTAAGGCCTCGACGCTGTTACTATGAGATCTCAGTCGAAGTTCTTTCCTCCTAGAGTATGCTCACACTGCCGGAACCAGTGCGTAATCGTCAAATCCGCTCTCATTGGAGTCTCTAGCTGTAAGGATGGAGCCAACGGATCCATCGTAATCTTCGAGCTTCGAATGAGGGTAGTGGAAATAAAAGAATGAGTGGAACCTATGCATATAAGAACTACAGCTATGGTTGAGTAGACATAGATTATACCTCGTATCATCTCCGGAGCGCCATGATCATAGGCCTAAGTTGCCTGGAGCTGAGATCTCCCTTATCCACCTGCTCCCTATAGTCGGGGTGGACCTCCTGGTGGTGGCGGTGGTAACATCTCAAATCGTCACCCACTGCCAGCTCCCCGGCCAGCTCCCCTGCCATGTCTACCTACTCCCTATGGACCTCCTCAATCAAACCTTTGTCTCTGCCTGGGAGGTTCCTCGACCATCTATTGATCATCTGTACGGCGGTTTGGACAGTCATGAGCCATGTGACCATGCCCGACACATGTGTAACACTGCCCTCTCCTGGTATAACTAGATCCGCCTCGGGTGCCCTGCAAAACCGATCCTGAATCATGTGGTTGTCCACCTGTAGGTTTGTTCCTCTTGGACCTCTGTGACGTCTGTCTACCGCCAGCTACAGAACACTCCACTATGTGACGACTGGTAGTGGGTCTCACCACTGGTGACTGCTCAGCAAGGAAACTCTCCACCAAGAGGGATCTCTCTAACACCGTCGCCTACGTCGGGATGCTGAGTGAGATCATAGAAGCCCTGATCTCTCGCATGAGCCCCTACTCGAAGGTCCGGGCCCTAAAGAAAGGGTCTTGCACCATATCTATGGAGTAGTGTAAGAGGTCAGTGAACCTCACTGAGTACTGAGCCACAGTCATGTTGCATTGTTGGAGATGAAGAAGCTCTTGTATGCGCACTGCACGAAGATTCACTAGGACAAACTCTTCCCAAAATAGGCTCTCGAAGTCTGCACAAAGAAGCATCACCTTGTCGTGAACCTGGAGCATCAAGCTCCACTATCTGACTGCTACTACCTATAGAAGGATAATTACAAGGATCACCATGATATAAGCTGGTGTCCCTACGAGTCGGAGGACTCTCACCACGGCCTCCAGTCAATCCTGAGCCGCTTGTGGGTCTGTCTCTCCCCTAAACCTAGGTGTCCTATGGCGCTGGAACTCATGCAATGCACTCAAGAAGCATGCATCATTGGCTGCTGAGGCTGGTGACATCAGTGGCCCAATGAGGAGTGGTACCATTGGTGCCTCCATTGGTGCCTCTACTGGAAAAGGGCCTTGCACCAAGGCCTCATCACTCGGTGGGCTATCAATGCGTACAACTCTCAGAACTCAAGATGGTTGCCTTTTTGGAGGAATCTTGAAAAGAAACAGGTGTTCCACAGTCAAAAAGTTTTACCTGGTGAGCTGAAATTTATACTTGTTAAGCTAACTCAAAAGATCACAACGAAATCTTTTGAAAACACACATGCAATCAGTGTTTTCGTGCACTGAGTTGGAAATCAGAAGTTAGGGTCTTGGTGTATGGATAAGTCGGTCGCCACACCAACACTGGACTCCCTGAACTGAAAACCGCACTCATTAAACTTAACACTATTTCTTCACAGAAAAGATCAAAGTCCTAGTTTTGCGGTAGAACTAAATCCTCTGATACCAATTTGTCACGACCCGTCCCTTAGGGCCCGTGTCGTGACTACCCCAAGTCCGCCTTCCATAGGCCAGGGGTTGGAGACTAGCACCGAAGGCGTATTCCCCAAAACTGAGAAGGAATTTCCTTTATAACCTGTAAGCACACATAACCAAGCACGCAACATGATAGGAACACAAGTAAACTGAACTGTAAACAGAGTGAGTGTAGTAAGTAAAATGGTCCAGAATACAAGCTCAACTGGAAGTACAGGTACAACTGTGATAAAATACAAATGAAGAAAAGGGAAAGTTAGTTGTTGGGTCATCCTCCGAGGTTCCTACCTAAAGAGTAGGTACATATTTCTTCCTCATCACTCTACATCCACCCGTCTCCTCTGCATACTGACACGCCGTATGGTCCACCTCTAGGTACCGTCCAGTCTTGGCACTCTCAGACTCAGTCAGTGTTGTCTGTTATCTACATCTAACACAACAAGGTGCGGGCATAGCCCGTGCAGGGGTGAGTATAACGATACTCAGTAAGGACCCTGAGACCCTCTAGGTCTCAAAAAATCTAACAAGGATAAAACACAATGTATGAAATCAACAGAAAACCTTACATAGGTATATGCCCATACATGTACTTAAGTTATCAAGTAATCCATCTCAATCATGAGAAAAAAGAGAGGTACAGACTCAGCTCACACCAGGATTTATTATAGGGGTAGTATCAAGTATCATTCCTAGTCACAACGTTGAACACCTCGGCTGTTGGAGAAATCATCCTCTATCAAGTACAGTGGGCTTATCGCGTCACACAGAGGCACTTCCCACTAACATTGGACTGCTGAGGTACTCCTCCTGTCAAGTATTGTGGGTATGTCGTGTCACACAGAGGCGCTCCCCACCATGGATCTGTCGCGTCACATAGAGGCACTCCCCCTCATGGCCTGCGGAGGTACTCCTCCTATCGAGTACCATGGGTCTACCGTGTCACCAAGGCTCTCCCCACCGTGGGTCTTCCGCGTCACCAAGGCGCTCCCCACTGGGCATGTCGAGTCACTCCGTGTAACACCCTGAGATTTTATGAAAAATATTTTTTTAATTTCATTTATGTCTTGTGTTTTATGCTACACCAAGATTACCTTGCGCTATACACAACACCGTATTAGCTTGCAGTATACGCAACACTATTCTTGGATCGTGTTACACACAATTTTGATAATAGTTATTCTACACAACATTGAGTATATATATATATATTCAATGTATAAATGAAATATGGTTGGATTCTGTTATACAAAACAACTAAGTATTCTTGCACAACACGCAACCCTAACTTGTCTTGCATTACATGCAATCGCGACCTTCCTCGATAGCGTGTGTTGTACGCAATATCGGGTTTTACTAAACAACGATATATTATTATAATATTATTATGAACTAGCCGTTATGAATAGTATTAACTAAATTTTGAATTTTCTAACATTATTATTCATCTTACACATTTTCTAGAACATGGTATAAGAACAAAATAAAATTTTCAGGTAAAATAAGTATTTTTCAAAAAATGCAGTTTTGTCACCTTTTGATGGCGCACCCACTTTAAATCTAGTTTATGACATGTTTATAAGTTAAATTTGACAAAATAAAATTCTTCTTTGGAATCAAGAAATAAAAATTTACTTTGGATAAATTTTTCATATTATTCCGGTAACTTTCATATTTTGATGAATAGTAAAAACACGCAATATTTTAATTAAAAACAACTTTTTTCCTCGCAATAATTTATATGGTTAAATTATAATATTGAATGGTTTTAAAGTATAAATAGAATATATTTTTACCATTTAATATAATGTATGACATTATCATTTATTTTACATTAAATTCGTAAGTTAAATCAATTCAATCTTTTGCAATATTTTAAAGAAAAACCCGTTTTCTTTCAACAACGGGATTAATTTTAATTTAATTTATGCAACTTTTGTGTATTGAATTTGGAAAAATAGATTCCATATTTGGAATCAGTGGGTCCAAATTATGTTAATAAGCTACTTTTTATTTTTGGTAATTATGAATAGTAACTACGGTAAATTTTATTTACCATAGTTAAAGGTAAATCGGGTAATTAAGGGTAAATATAATATTATAAAATTACCCTAACACATGAAAAAATTCTATTGTATGGATAAAAGTAGACCCATATAACCTAAGGGTCGGATTAGATTCATTTTATGGACTTTTGAGCATGAAAATAATTTAATTATTATTAAAACCAAAGAAAGTGACAACATGTCACTCTCTTAAATATTATAAGTATAATAATTTTAATTTAGTGATAAATATCATAAAACTTCAAACATGAATAGTCTACAGAAAGATAATAAAATTATCTACATCATTATAATTTATTTAAAATTTTTAGGGATTAAATAATTGTCATTAATTGTGATACATTAATGATACAGAAATTATTTATTAAGTAGAAATTAAGTAATATAGTTTTTATTGAAATAATAATACCCATTAAAAGGCCCACAAACCCAACCAAAACTTATTTGTAGTGTATATATACACCTTAATCATCCAATGACCTAATATATGACCGTTTGGAGCCTTATAAGTGATTATGACACTTATATTATTTTATTTTAAATGATGCCAAAGTTGTCACCTTCATAATTTAATAAATATAACAATTTAAATATTGTTCTTTTAAGATGATATATTCTATTAAAAGTATTATTGTGAAAGTTAATAGATTTATCTTCATCATAGGATTTTATTTTTAATTTCTATGAAACAAATCAGTATATTAAATAATTATACAAAAATGTTGTACTAATTATTTTATTAAGAGATAAACCAAATAAATGGTATTAAAAATAATAAAATAAATATTATATGAACTATTTAATGTGATACACTAATTTTATAGATACATATGACCTTTTATAAATCTATTAAAGATTTTAGTTCGAACATATCTTCTGTATATATTTTATTTAAATTCAAATAAATGATTAGTGTCAAAATTGACACTATTGTTATTTTATAAAAATAACATATTATAAAATTGTTTAAAAATCACAAAAATATTTAAAAATTATAAATTTAAATTTATATGGTCTATAATGTTATAAAGTAAACAATTATTGGGAATTCACAACAAATAAGTAAATATTTGTTATAATTTAAAATTTAGAATTTTATTACCACAAATAAACTTAAATAGATTAAATAAGGATAAATCAAAATGATAAGGTTTAAAATAAGATCCAAACATGTCTAAATTTAATTATTTGATGAGATTACAACCCTATATCATATAATCTTCTAATATGAGTCATTTTTGGATGTTTTTAAGTGGGGTTAGATTTATTATAAATTAATATTTTTAAGAATTCTAAAGGTGCCCCTCTCCTTTCTTATAAAAGGGCACCTACTCCCTCTCTTACACACACCACTTTGAGCCTTCAAGCTCGGCCAACCCCTACCCAATTCTCTTATACACTTCCCTAGAAACATCCTAGAGGTCCTGGTCTTCTTCAAAGACCAATTTTAGTGCCCTAATAGGAGGTCCCAAAGAGGCGCTTCAAAGAAGAGGTAATTTCTGTTACCGATTCTTTCACCATTATTTCGTCTTCCACTTCTTCTTCTTAGGTTGTTTCATTATGAAGTAATAACATCAGTATCACTCATATACTGATATTTTATTATAAGTATGAAACAACCCTATTTCACCATCTATCCATCCTACGGAAAACGAAATCACCGCGAGTGCGTACGTACGGAATACCGTCTCCACGTCGTGGTGTAATCTATTTTTCACCACCACCTTACTTGGATGGTTATAATGGTGTAAATAATAACTATATATTATTATTGTAAAGTTATATTGATTCTTTAATAGTATACAAACACTCCAATAAAATTCCACGATCATGGGAACGATATCATTGCTCGTGCGTACGTACGGAATACTGTCTCCACGACATGTTGAGATTCATTCTCAATGATTAACCATTAATAAATGATTATAAAGTATATATAATAAGTAATCATGATAATTGATTTATTTATATATATATATCTGTGTGTGTGTATGTCATCCAATTAATTCCATTCAATTCAATGAGGAAATGAAAACAACGTTCATGCGTACGTACAGCCTACCGTCTCCATGAACATTGTATTTCTTTCCATTTATCGATATATTATATATATGTATATTCTGAATATATATTATATATAAATCATGTTTTAAATTTTGGATGTAAGTAATCACGATCTAAGTAATCATATGAATAATTACAAGTCAAAACACGGACGATAAATGAAACGATTTTACCCAAAACGCTCTTTAACATGAAATTTACAAAAGAACAGGTAATATAAAGTCATAAGTGAACCATAAATGATATCATAACAATTAATATGATTCTGTAATAATTCAATAACATTATTTAAATCATTATACATGATGTTCGGATACGTACGAAGCATATCGGACCTAAGGTAAGGGATAATTGTGCAAATCTCATTTTTATCCGAGATTACTTATTCGTAAGTATTTACTGGGGTTATTAATATTATCCATGTCCAAGTTTTATAAAAGTTTATTCATGTATGTTTAAATTCCTTTTATACCCATCTTGACTTTTACCCCATGGTATGGAAGGAATCATTCTTTTGTTTACCCTACGAGGTACTTTTTTAACTTTTCCGACAAAAGTTCAAGAAGAATGTTTTTTAACTTATACAGCACAAACAGATTTTTAAAGTTTTATAAAGACGTATTTTCATGATGCTTCCTAATAAGATTTCATGACTATTTTCAACAAAATCACTTTCTTTTAAAATAGCATGACGTTTTGTGAAAAGAAATTGATTTTGAAGAAGAAATGATATTTCCCTCAAGAATTCATTTCAAGTGTTTTATCAAAACCTTTTTCCATATAAGATGACATTATTTCATATGTGTATGTTTCAAGTATAATGTCTATATGATTTACATGGTTTCACTTTTCTTATTATGAAATGATATCCATTTATTTTATATGGATTATGGGATTATGGGATGATGTTTATGAAACCCATTTTATTTATTGGGTTACTATGAATGATGTATGTTTATTTTGTTGCACAAGTAAGAATGATTTCATTATGAGATGGGTGGGACCTATATCTCCCTCCAATGAATTGGGTAAATATTTACATCTCATGAGATAGACATGGCTGGAACGACAAGTTAAACCGGTTCAGTAATACAGGACTGGAACGAGGAGTGAACTCGATTCAAAAAGGGATTGTGTCTGCTAAGATGGTCTTGGAAGCAATGCCTTGGCTACTATGGAAGTCATATCATGTGCTTAATGGTTTCCACAGTTACATGTTTTATTCCCATTCTATTTTATCATTCTTAATGTTTCTTTATGATCTATGCCATACTTACTTCCATGTTTTGTGTCATTTCTCAAGCTTTTGATGTTTAAACATTATGTTCATGTTTTTAAGTTCAAATGTATATGGTATGTTTTATTTTATCCATGCTTACCCTTACTGAGCATTTGAGATCACCCTTTTTATGTTTTCTTTTCCCCAGGATATAAAGAAAGGTTTTAGGTAAGAAAAAAAAAGGAATATCTTTATGGGAGATGTTGAAGATCTTTCACCACGATTAGAAGATTATGTTCCAAGTTTCCAAAGACACTAAACTATTACGGTCCTTGTGTGTCTGTTTTTTTTATGTATTAAGTATTCCGCTAAAGTAATGTAATGTCCATGTACGTCAAGCTTTGGGTCTCTACAGTTGGTATCAGAGGAAAAGTTTAGTCAACCTTTGGAAACTAGGATGCGAAAACGTTAATGAGATCTGTAGAGATATTTCTAAGGTATGTCTAGGGATGTCCCTAAGGATAAGTATATGTATAGGATACAGTCCAAAAACTACGGTAACGATCATAGAATTTTACCTAAGATGTTAGATATTGAGGATACTCCCCATTTACTATGTTGTTTTACCTAGCATGATTTTTGCCTCTCACGATATTCTTTTTGGGTTTTAGAAAATGGCTGGAAACAGGAAGATTCACGATAATGGAGGATATGATAGACAATGGAATGATTTTCTTCATGAGAAACCAAATGAAATGGGATCTGGAAGTCCAAACATCATTATTATTCCTAATCAGAAATCTCATAATATGATCAATAATCTCAACTTTGGTAAGTTTCCCGACTCAGATAATAAGAGAAAGATGGAGTTTCATGATGATCAAAGAGGAAAGAAAGTTCAATTTCCCTCATGTAAATCATGTGGGAAGAGGCATCAAGGAGATTGTTTCAAAGGAACTGGAAGATGCTTTGGGTGTGGAAAAGAAGGACACAAATCCAGTAAGTGCAAAGGAAAAGGTTCAGTTAACACCATGGACAAGGATAATGGTATTGCTATGACATCAACAATGATTAGATGTTTTAAATGTGGAATGTTAGGGCATTATACAAACCAATGCCCTAATGGAAAATCTCATGAAGAGAATCAGCATGGCCATATAGGTAGTATTTATGAGGATGATGAGGAGGAGACTAAAAATGATATATGAGCTGAAAGAAGTGTTGAAGCTCAGTCGGTTGTTTTAGAAGGTAGTGGAATGATTGTATGTTTATCGAGAGTTATGTTGTATAGTTAATGGTACTATGGAATAAAGAATCATCTAAGGATTGTTACACTATTGTTTTTTTCCTAAAATTATTTGAAAGTATATGTTGAATGGTACCAGTAACCATGGAAGGTTATTCAGATATTTTTGTAAAGTAGATGATATGCGCATAATGAAGGAATAAGAAGATAATGAGATGTTTGATTGTATTCATGATTTCATGATTGATATAAGGACTAATTGATATCATGGTTTGAGTATATAGAATTTTGATGATTTTGGTATGTGGAAAGTGTTAACTTTTAACTGCATTCATTTTTTCACTAAGGTTCAATGGGTATTCATTTTTCAAGAGAATACATGATTAAGGCCTTCGAATGTTTGGAATGTGACCAACAAGACATATCTTATGATATATGGGGATCAACGATGGTATTAAATCTCTGGTAATCGTTTTCACTATATTATGAGAGTGGACTGCAGTATTATGGATAAGCCTAAAGATTGGAATGGATTATGTTGGACATAAGTTAGTATTGTTTAAGGATAGAATTTTTTTTGATATTATTGATGGGATGTTATAGTAATAGAGTTTTAGAAAAAGGACAACATGTAGGACGGTCGACAGCCCATTGCGTCGGACAAGGCTGTGGGAATCGAACCCACAACCGAAGTGCGACTGGCCTTTATCGTCTACCACTGGCCTACAGGAAGTCCCCGGTTAGTAGAAACTAATATTATTTTATTAAGTGGTATTATATATGAAGTATAAGTTCATTTTTGGAACCATATACGATTAATCTAACCATAATATGGACTCATAACTTTTGCTAACTTTTTGTTTGAAAGAGATGGAATGACCCATCATTCTATCACATGATCTGCTAACACATCACGAATAACAAATTCAACTTCATTTCTTTAAGGGATGAAGTGTAAATTATTCAGTTCACGAACAATAGTGAGATTGTACCAAAATCATGCAAGTATTTCTTTTAATTCATCAACTTTAGGGAAATGATATTGAAAACCAAAAATGGTGTCCTAGTTCCCTTATATCCAATGAATCAGATGGTACCTTATATCATCACAAATCAATAGCTTTGTGATTTTTGGCTTTTTCATAGCCATGTTCTCTACCACTCTCCATCAGAACTTGATGGTTAGATTTTTCTTCCATATCCATATTTTCACCTATGTTCTCCTAAGTGGAAACCCAGTGATGAGTTAATTTGGGTAACCGTTACATTTCATAATTTAGTTTTTAAAGCCATGTTTTGGTATTCTTTTTCATGATGTGGGTTTCTATTAAACAAACTTTCGAGTAGTAAACCATTTATAACCCCAACGAATTTCGAGGGCGAAATTCATTTTAAGGGGGGTAGAATGTAACACCCCGAGATTTTATGAAAAATATTCTTTTAATTTCATTAATGTCTTGTGTTGTATGCTACACAAAGATTACCTTGCGCTATACACAACACCGTATTATCTTGCAGTATACGCAACACTATTCTTGGATCGTGTTACACACAATTTTGATAATAGTTATTCTACGCAACATTGAGTATATATATATATATATATTCAATGTATAAATGAAATATAGTTGGATTCTGTTATATGAAACAATGAAGGATTATTGCACAACACGCAACCCTGACTTGGCTTGCATTACACGCAATCGCGACCTTCCTCGATAGCGTGTGTTGTACGCAATACCGGGTTTTACTAAACAACGATATATTATTATAATATTATTATGAACTAGCCGTTATGAATAGTATTAACTAAATTTTGAATTTTATAACATTATTATTCATATTACACATTTTCTAGAACATGGTATAATAACCAAATAAATTTTTTGGGTAAAATAAGTATATTTCAAAAAATGCAGTTTTGTCGCCTTTTGATGGCGCACCCACTTTCAATCTAGTTTTTGACATGTTTATAAGTTCAATTTGAAAAAATAAAATTCTTCTTTGGAATCAAGAAATAAAAATTTACTTTGGATAAATTTTTCATATTATTCTGGTAACTTTCATATTTTGATGAATAGTAAAAACATGCTATATTTTAATTAAAAACAACTTTTTTCATTGCAGTAATTTATATGGTTAAATTATAATATTGAATGGTTTTAAATTATATATAGAATATAGTTTTACCATTTAATATAATTTATGTCAATAGCATTGATTTTACATTAAATTCGTAGGTTAAATCAATTCAATCTTTTGCAATATTTTAAAGAAAAACCCGTTTTCTTTCGACAACGGGATTAATTTTAATTTAATTTCTACAAATTTTTTGTATTGAATTTGGAAAAATGGATTCCATATTTGGAATCAGTGTGTCCAAATTATGTTAATAAGTTACTTTTTATTTTTGGGAATTATGAATAGTAACTACGGTAAATTTTATTTACCATAGTTAAAGGTAAATCGGGTAATTAAGGGTAAATATAATATTATAAAATTATCCTAACACATGCCAAAATTCTATTGGATGGATAAAAGTATACCCATATAACCTAAGGGTCAGATCAGATTCATTTTATGGACTTTTGACCATGAAAATAATTTAATTATTATTAAAACCAAAGAAAGTGACAACATGTCACTCTCCTAAATCTTATTAGTATAATAATTTTAATTTAGTGATAAATATCATAAAACTTCGAACATGAATAGTCTCCAAAAATATAATAAAATTATATACATCATTATAATTTATTTTGAATTTTTAGGGATTAAATAATTGTCATTAATGGTGATACATTAATGATACAGAAATTATTTATTAAGTGGAAAATAAGTAATATAGTTTTTATTGAAATCATAATACCTATTAAAAGGCCTAAAAACCTAACAAAAACTTATTGGTAGTGTATATCTACACCTTAATCATCCAATTACCTAATATATGACCGTTTGGAGCCTTGTAAAAGTGATTATGACACTTATATTATTTTATTTTAAATGATGCCAAAGTTGTCACCTTCATAATTTAATAAATATAACAATTTATATATTGTGATTTTAGATGATAAATTCGAGTAAAAGTATTATTGTGAAAATTAATAGATTTATCTCCATCATAGGATTTTATTTTTAATTTTTATGAAACAAATCAGTATATTAAATAATTATACAAAAATGTTGTAGTAATTATTTTATTAAGAGAGAAACCAAATAAATGGTTTTAAAAATAATAAAATAAATATTATATGAACTATTTAATGTGATCCAATAATTTTATAGATACATATGAACTTTTATGAATCTATTAAAGCATTTAGTTCGAACATATCTTCTGTATATATTTTATTTAAATTCAAATAAATGAATAGTGTCAAAATTGACACTATCTTTATTTTATAAAAATAACATATTATAAAATTGTTTAAAAATTACAAAAATATTTAAAAATTATAAATTTAAATTTATATAGTCTATAATGTTATAAAGTAAAAAATTATGGAAAATTCACAACAAATAAGTAATTATTTTTTATAATTTAAAATTTAGAATTTTATTACCACAAATAAACTTAAATAGATTAAATAAGGATAAATCAAAATGATAAGGTTTAAAATAAGATACAAACATGTCTAAATTTGATTGGTTGATGATATTACAACCCGATATCATCTAATATTAGAATATGAGTCATTTTTGGATGTTTTTAAGTGGGGTTATATTTATTATAAATTAATATTTTTAAGAATTCCAAAGGTGCCCCTCTCCTCCCTTATAAAAGGGCACCTCCTCCCTCTCTTCCACACAACACTTTGAGCCTTCAAGATTAGCCAACCCCTGACCAATTATCTTATCCACTTCCTTAGAAACATCCTAGATGTCTTTCTCTTCTTCAAAGACCAATTTTAGTGCCCTAAGAGGAGGTCTCAAAGAGGCGCTTCAAAGAAGAGGTAATTTCCGTTACTGATTCTTTCACCTTTATTTCTTCTTCCACTTCTTCTTCTTAGGTTTTTTCATTATGATGTAATAACATCAGTATCACTCATATTCTGATATGTTATTATAAGTATGAAACAACCCTATTTCACCATCTATCCATCCTACGGAAAACAAAATCACCGCGCGTGCGTACGTACGGAATATCGTCTGCACGCCGTGGTGTAATCTATTTTCCACCACCACCTTACTTGGATGGGTATAATGGTGTAAATAATAACTATATATGATTATTGTAAAGTTATATTGATTATGTAATAGTATACATACACTCCAATAAAATTCCACGATCATGGGAACGATATCATCACTCGTGCGTACGTACGGAATACCGTCTCCACAACACGATGAGATTCATTCTCAATGATTAACCATTTATAAATTATTATAAAGTATATATAATAAGTTATAATGATACTGGATTTATGTATATATATATATGTGTGTGTGTATGTCATCCAATTAATTCCATTCAATTCAATGAGGAAACGAAGACAACGTTCATGCGTACGTACGGCCTACCGTCTCCATGAACGGTGTATTTCTTTCCATTTATCGATCTATTATATATATGTATATCCTGAATATATATTATATATAAATAATGTTTTACATTCTAGATGTAAGTAATCATGATCTAAGTAATCATATGAATAATTACAAGTCAAAACACGGACGACAAATGAAACGATTTTACCCAAAACGCTCTTTAACATGAAATTTACAAAAGAACAGGTAATATAAAGTCATAAGTGAACCATATATGATATCATAACAATTAATATGATTCTGTAATAAGTAAATAACATTATTTAAATCATTATACAGGAGGTTCGGATACGTACGAAGCATATCAGACCTAAGGTAAGGGATAATTGTGCAAATCTCATTTTTATCCGAGATTACTTATTCGTAAGTATTTATTGGGATTATTGATATCATCCATGTCCATGTTTTATAAAATTGTATTCATGTATGTTTAAATTCCTTTTATACCCATTTTGACTTTTACACCATGGTATGGAAGGAATCATTCTTTTGTTTACCCTACGAGGTACTTTTTTAACTTTTCCGACAAAAGTGCAAGAAGAATGTTTTTTTAACTTATACGGCACGAACAGATTTTTACAGTTTTATAAAGACATATTTTCATGATGTTTCCTAAAAATATTTCATGACTATTTTCAAAAAAAATCTCTTTATTTTAAAATAGCATGACGTTTTGTGAAAAGAAATTGATTTTGAAGAAGAAAGGATATTTTCCTCAAGAATTCATTTCAAGTGTTTTATCAAAAACTTTTTCCATCTAAGATGACATTATTTCATATGTGTATGTTTCAAGTATAAAGTCTCTATGATTTACATGGTTTCACTTTTCTTATTATGAAATGATATCCATTTATTTTATATGGATTATGTGATTATGGGATGATGTTTATGAAACCCATTTTATTTATTGGGTTACTATAAATGATGTATGTTTATTTTGTGGCACAAGTAAGAATGATTTCATTATGAGATGGGTGGGACCTATATCTCCCTCCAATACATTGGGTAAAGATTTATATCTCATGAGATAGACATGGCTGGAACGGCAAGTTAAACCGGTTCAGTAATACAGGACTGGAACGAGGAGTGAACTCGATTCAGAAAGGGACTTTGTCCACTAAGATGGTATTGGCAGCAATGCCTTGGATACTATGGAAATCATATCATGTGCTTAATGGTTTCCAAAATTACATGTTTTTTTCCCATGCTATTTTATCATTCTTTATGTTTCTTTATGATCTATGCCTTACGTACTTCCATGTTTTGTGTCATTTCTCAAGCTTTTGATGTTTAAACATTATGTTCATGTTTTTAAGTTCAAATGTATATGGTATGTTTTATTTTATCCATGCTTACCCTTATTGAGCATTTTAGCTCACCCTTTTTATGTTTTCTTTTCCCCAAGATATAAAGAAAGGTTTTAGGTAGGAAAAAAAGGGAAGATCTTTATGGGAGATGTTGAAGATCTTTATGGGAGATGTTGAAGATCTTTCACCACGATTAGAAGATTATGTTCCGAGTTTCCAAAGACACTAAACTATTACAGTCCTTGTGTGTCTGTTTTTGTTATATATTAAGTATTCTGCTAAAGTAATGTAATGTCCATGTACGTCAAGCTTTGGGTCTCTACAGTTGGTATCAGAGGAAAAGTTTAGTCAACCTTTGGAAACTAGGATGCGAAAATGTTAGTGAGATCCCTAGAGATATTTCTAAGGTATGTCTAGGGATGTCCCTAAGGATAAGTATACATATAGGATACAGTCCTTGAACTACGGTAACGATCATAGAGTTTAACCTAAGATGTTTGATATTGAGGATACTCCCCCTTTACTATGTTGTTTTCCCTAGCATGATTTTTGCCTCTCACCCTGTTCTTTTTGGGTTTTAGAAAATGGCTGGAAACATGAAGATTCACGATAATGGAGGATATGATAGACAATGGAATGATTTTCTTCATGAGAAACCAAATGAAACGGGATCTGGAAGTCGAAACATCGTTATTATGCCTAATCAGAAATCTCATAATATGATCAATAATATCAACTTTGGTAAGTTTCCCGACTCAGATAATAAGAGAAAGATGGAGTTTCATGATGATAATAGAGGAAAGAAAGTTCAATTTCCCTCATGTAAATCATGTGGGAAGAGGCATCAGGGATATTGTTTCAAAGGAACTGGAAGATTCTTTGGGTGTGGAAAAGAAGGACACAAATCAAGTAAGTGAAAAGGAAAAGGTTCAGTTAACACCATGGACAAGGATAATGGTATTGCTACGACATCAACAATGATTAGATGTTTTAAATGTGGAATGTACTGGCATTATGAAAACCAATGCCCTAATGGAAAATCTCATGAAGAGAATTAGCATGGTCATATGGGTAGTATTTATGTGGATGATGATGAGGAGACTACAAATGATATATGAGCTGAAAGAAGTGTTGAATCTCAGTCGGTTGTTTTAGAAGGTAGTGGAATGATTGTATGTTTATCGAGAGTTATGTTGTGTAGTTAATGGTACTATGGAATAAAGAATCATCTAAGGATTTTTACACAATTTTTTTTTCCTAAAAGTATTTGAAAGTATATGTTGAATGGTACCAGTAACCATGGAAGGTTATTCAGATATTTTTATAAAGTAGATGATATGCGCATAATGAAGGAATAAGAAGATAATGAGATGTTTGATTGTATTCATGAGCTCATGATTGATATAAGGACTAAGTGATATCATGGTTTGAGTATATAGAATTTTGAGGATTTTGGTATGTGGAAAGTGTTAACTTTTAACTGCATTCATTTTTTCACTAAGGTTCAATGGGTATTCATTTTTCAAGAGAATACATGATTAAGGCCTTCGAATGTTTGGAATGTGACCAACAAGACATATCTTATGATATATGGGGATCAACGATGGTATTAAATCTCTGGTAATCGTTTTCACTATATTATGAGAGTGTACTGCAGTATTATGGATAATCCTAAAGATTGGAATGGATTTTTTTGGACATAAGTTAGTATTGTTTAAGGATAGAAGTTTTTTCGATATTATTGATGGGATGTTATAGTAAAATAGTTTTAGAAAAAGGACAACCTGCAGGATGGGCGACATCCCATTGCGTCAAACAAGGCTGTGGGAATGGAACCCACATCCGAAGTGCGACTGGCCTTTATCACCTTCCACTGGCCTACAGGAAGTCCCTGGTTAGTAGAAACTAGTTTTATTTTATTAAGCTGTATGATATATGAAGTATAAGTTCATTTTTGGAACCATATATGATTAATCTAACCATAAGATGGACTCATAACTTTTTCTAAACTTTTGTTTGAAAGAGATGGAATAACCCATCATTCTATCACATGATCTGCTAACACATCACGAATAACAAATTCAACTTCATTTCTTTAAGGTATGAAGTGTAAATTGTTCAATTCAGGAACAGTAGTGAGATTGTACCAAAATCATGCAAGTATTTCTTTTAATTCATCAACTTTAGGGCAATGATCTTGAAAACCAAAAATGTTGTCCTAGTTCCCTTATATCCGATGAATCAGATGGTACCTTAGATCATCACAAATCAATTGCTTTGTGATTGTTGGCTTTTTCATATCCATGTTCTCTACCACTCTCCATCAGAACTTGATGGTTAGATTTTTCTTCCATATCCATATTTTCACCTATGTTCTCCTACGTGGAAACCCAGTGATGAGTTAATTTGGGTAACCATTACATTTCATACTTTAGTTTTTAAAGCCATGTTTTGGTATTCCTTTTTATGATGTTGTTTTATATTAAACAAACTTTTGAGTAGTAATCCATTTATAACCCCGATGAATTTCGAGGGTGAAATTCATTTTAAGGGGGGTAGAATGTAACACCCCGAGATTTTATGAAAAATATTCTTTTAATTTCATTAATTTCTTGTGTTGTATGCTACACCAAGATTACCTTGTGCTATACACAACACCGTATCAGCTTGCAGTATACACAACACTATTCTTGGATCGTGTTACACACAATTTTGATCATAGTTATTCTACGCAACATTGAGTATATATATATATATATATATTCAATGTATAAATGAAATATGGTTGGATTCTGTTATATGAAACAACGAAGTATTCTTGCACAACACGCAACCCTGACTTGGCTTGCATTACACGCAATCGCGACCTTCCTCGATAGCGTGTGTTGTACGCAATACCGGGTTTTACTAAACAACGATATATTATTACAATATTATTATGAACTAACCGTTATGAATAGTGTTAAATAAATTTTGAATTTTATAAAATTATTATTCATCTTACACATTTTCTAGAACATGGTATAAGAACAAAAGAAATTTTTCGGGTAAAATAAGTATTTTTCAAAAAATGCAGTTTTGCTGCCTTTTGATGGCGCACCCACTTTAAATATAGTTTTTGACATTTTTATAAGTTCAATTTGAAAAAATAAAATTCTTATTTGGAATCAAGAAATAAAAATTTACTTTGGATAAATTTTTCATATTATTCTGGTAACTTTCATATTTTGATGAATAGTAAAAACACGCTATATTTTAATTAAAAACAACTTTTTTCATCGCAATAATTTATATGGTTAAATTATAATATTGAATGGTTTTAAAGTATAAATAGAATATATTTTTACCATTTAATATAATTTATGTCAATATCATTGATTTTACATTAAATTCGTAGGTTAAATCAATTCAATCTTTTGCAATATTTTAAAGAAAAACCCATTTTCTTTCGACAACGGGATTAATTTTAATTTAATTTCTGAATCTTTTGTGTATTGAATTTGGAAAAATGGATTCCATATTTGGAATCAGTGGGTCCAAATTATGTTAATAAGCTACTTTTTATTTTTGGGAATTATGAATAGTAACTACGGTAAATTTTATTTACCATAGTTAAAGGTAAATTGGGTAATTAAGGGTAAATATAATATTATAAAATTACCCTAACACATGCCAAATTTATATTGGATGGATAGAAGTAGTCCCATATAACCTAAGGGTCGGATTAGATTCATTTTATGGACTTTTGACCATGAAAATAATTTAATTATTATTAAAACCAAAGAAAGTGACAACATGTCACTCTCTTAAATCTTATAAGTATAATAATTTTACTTTAGTGATAAATATCATAAAACTTCGAAAATGAATACTCTCCAGAAAGATAATAAAATTATATACATCATTATAATTTATTTATAATTTTTAGGGATTAAATAATTGTCATTAATGGTGATACATTAATGATACAGAAATTATTTATTAAGTGGAAAATAAGTAATATAGTTTTTATTGAAAAAATAATACCCATTAAAAGGCCCAAAAACCTGACCAAAACTTATTTTTACTTTATATCTACAGCTTAATCATCCAATTACCTAATATATGACCGTTTTGAGCCTTATAAAAGTGATTATGACACTTATATTATTTTATTTTAAATGATGCCAAAGTTGTCACCTTCATAATTTAATAAATATAACAATTTAAATATTGTGATTTTAAGATGATAAATTCGAGTAAAAGTATTATTGAGAAATTTAATAGATTTATCTCCATAATAGGATTTTATTTTTAATTTTTATGCAACAAATCAGCATATTAAATAATTATACAAAAATGTTGTAGTAATTATTTTATTAAGAGATAAACCAAATAAATGTTTTAAAAATAATAAAATAAATATTATATGAACTATTTAATGTTATCCACTAATTTTATAGATACATATGACCTTTTATTAATCTATTAAAGCTTTTAGTTCGAACATATATTCTGTATATATTTTATTTAAATTCAAATAAATGAATAGTGTCAAAATTGACACTATTGTTATTTTATAAAAATAACATATTATAAAATTGTTTACAAATCACAAAAATATTTAAAAATTTTAAATTTAAATTTATATGGTCTATAATGTTATAAAGTAAACACTTATGGAATATTCACAACAAATAAGTAATTATTTGTTATAATTTAAAATTTATAATTTTATTACCACAAATAAACTTAAATAGATTAAGTAAGGATAAATCAAAATGATAATGTTTAAAATAAGATCCAAACATGTCTAAATTTTATTTTTTGATGATATTACAACCTTATCTCATCTAATATTAGAATATGAGTCATTTTTGGATGTTTTTAAGTGGGGTTAGATTTATTATAAATTAATATTTTTAAGAATTCCAAAGGTGCCCCTCTCCTCCCTTATAAAAGGGCACCTCCTCCCTCTCTTCCACACACCACTTTGAGCCTTCAAGCTCTGCCAACACCTGCCCAATTATCTTCTCCACTTCCCTAGAAACATCCTAGATGTCTTGGTCTTCTTCAAAGACCAATTTTAGTGCCCTAAGAGGAGGTCTCAAAGAGGCGCTTCAAAGAAGAGGTAATTTCCGTTACAGATTATTTCACCTTTATTTCTTCTTCCACTTATTCTTCTTAGGTTGTTTCATTATGAAGTAATAACATCAGTATCAATAATATACTGATATGTTATTATAAGTATGAAACAACCCTATTTCCCCATATATCCATCCTACGGAAAACGAAATCACCGCGTGTGCGTACGTATGGAATATTGTCTCCACGCCGTGGTGTAATCTATTTTCCACCACCACCTTACTTGGATGGGTATAATGGTGTAAATAATAACTATATATGATTATTTTAAAGTGATATTGATTCTGTAATAGTATACATACACTCCAATAAAATTCCAAGATCATGGGAACGATATCATCGCTCGTGCGTACGTACGGAATACCGTCTCCACGACACGATGAGATTCATTCTCAATGATTAACCATTCATAAATGATTATAAAGTATATATAACAAGTAATCAGGATACTGGATTTATGTATATATATATATATATATATATATATATGTATGTCATCCAATTAATTCCATTCAATTCAATGAGGAAACGAAAACAACGTTCATGCGTACGTACGGCCTACCGTCTCCATGAACGGTGTATTTATTTCCATTTATCAATCTATTATATATATGTATATTCTAAATATATATTATATATAAACCATGTTTTACATTCTGGATGTAAGTAATCATGATCTAAGTAATCATATGAATAATTAAAAGTCAAAACATGGACGACAAATGAAACGATTTTACCCAAAACGCTCTTTAACATGAAATTTACAAATGAACGGGTAATATAAAGTCATAAGTGAACCATATATGATATCATAACAATTAATATGATTCTCTAATAAGTCAATAACATTATTTAAATCATTATACAGGAGTTTCGGATATGTAAGAAGCATATCGGACCTAAGGTAAGGGATAATTGTGCAAATCTCATTTTTATCCGAGATTACTTATTCGTAAGTATTTACTCGGGTTATTGCTATCATCCATGTCCATGTTTTATAAAAGTGTTTTCATGTATGTTTAAAGTCCTTTTATACCCATTTTTACTTTTACCCCATGGTATGGAAGGAATCATTCTTTTGTTTACCCTAAGAGGTACTTTTTTAACTTTTCCGACAAAAGTACAAGAAGAATGTTTTTTTAACGTATACAACACGAACAGATTTTTACAGTTTTATAAAGACTTATTTTCAGGATGCTTTCTAAAAATATTTCATGACTATTTTCAACAAAATCTCTTTATTTTAAAATATCATGACGTTTTGTGAAAAGAAATTGATTTTGAAGAAGAAAGGATATTTTCCTCAAGAGTTCATTTAAAGTGTTTTATCAAAACCTTTTTCCATCTAAGATGACATTATTTCATATGTGTATGTTTCAAGTATAAAGTCTCTGTTATTTACATGGTTTCACTTTTCTTATTATGAAATGATATCCATTTCTTTTATATGGATTATGTGATTATGGGATGATGTTTATGAAACCCATTTTATTTGTTGGGTTACTATGAATGATGTATGTTTATTTTTTGGAACAAGTAAGAATTATTTAATTATGAGATGGGTGGGACCTATATCTCCCTCCAATGCATTGGGTAAAGATTTATATCTCATGAGATAGACATGGCTGGAACGGCAAGTTAAACCGGTTCAGTAATACAGGACTGGAACGAGGAGTGAACTCGATTCAGAAAGGGACTTTGTCCACTAAGATGGTCTTGGCAGCAATGCCTTGGCTACTATGGAAATAATATCATGTGATTAATGGTTGCCACAATTACATGTTTTATTCCCATGCTATTTTATCATTCTTAATGTTTATTTATGATCTATTCCTTACGTACTTCCATGTTTTGTGTCATTTATCAAGCTTTTGATGTTTGAACATTATGTTCATGTTTTTAAGTTCAAATGTATATGGTATGTTTTATTTTATCCATGCTTACCCTTACTGAGAATTTGAGCTCTCCATTTTTATGTTTTCTTTTCCCCAGGATATAAAGAAAGGTTTTAGGTAAGAAAAAAAAGGGAAGATCTTTATGGAAGATGTTGAAGATCTTTCACCACGATTAGAAGATTACGTTCCAAGTTTCCAAAGACACTAAACTATTACGGTCCTTCTGTGTCTGTTTTTGTTATGTATTAAGTATTCTGTTAAATTAATGTAATGTCCATGTACTTCAAGCTTTGGGTCTCTACACTCCAAGTCGAAACGGTCAGCAGTCATCAAGTCTCATCTAGCCACTGGGTTCCCATACTACGCTCGCTCGTCTCCAGGAGGATCCGCTCCACAATCTACCCATCAATACTCCAACTACCGCGAAGTCCCACGAAGAAGTGTCTCACAAGTCTGCCATGTCATAGGGGTCTCAATGTAACAGATGACACATCAATCGGACGTCTAGTCTGTGAGTTATTAGCCTTTTAGTCCTAGGGGCCCGGTTGTATTTGTGCTTAATCCAACCTGACAGTTACCCATATTAATCCAAAACAGAGTGGGGTATCACTCAAAAGGGCCGACTCACTCAAAGGTTCCCAACGATGTTGTCTGTTCGTCAAACGGATGTCCAATGCCAAAGTTATGGCAAAAATAATAATTGGGTCGTAGTGGGCCCGGGTCCGGTCCGACCCAGTCAACGCATCCTGGCCCGTTAGGTCCGGCCCGGCTCGTGAGGGCCGCGAGGGTGCCACAAGGGCGGCTTGTCTGAGGGGTACCGTTAGGTTTCGGACTGGTTGCGCGTACCGTGAGGGCATGGACTGGTCACGAGGACGCGGGCCAACCGCGAGGTGCAGACCAACCGCGAGGGCGCGGACCGGCCGCGAGGGTAAGGGACCGGTCGCGAGGGAGGGGACTGCCCGTGAGGGCACAGACTGCTCGTGAGGGCACGGACTAGCCACGAGGCGTGGACCAGCTGCGAAAGCGTGGAGCGGCCGCCGGGGCATGGACTGGCCACCAGGCGCGGACCGGCTTCCAGGGAATGGACCGACCATGAGGCACAAACCGGCCGCATGGGCGCGGACCGACTGCATGGGCGTGGACAGGCCGAGAGGGCGGCGGACCGTCCGTGAGGGTGAGGACCGACCACGATGGCGTGGACCAGCCACGAGGGTGAGTACCGGCCGTGAGGGCACGGACCTGTCACGGGTTGACGGTCCGGTCGCGGGTCAGCAGACGGTGGCAACAACTCGGCGGATGAGGGCGACGGCTCCGCGGACGGCGGCGGTGGCTTGGCTCGGTCGGTGGCGGCGGCTCGTCCCGGATGGTGGCGGTGGCTCGGCCCAGACGGTGGAGGTCATGGGCGGCGTGGTGGGGTCATGGGTGGCAGAGTCGCGAGGCGCGGAGGTCACAAGGTGGTGGTGGCCGCGGAGTGGTGTCGTTTCACCGTCACCTTCATCGCGTTCAATACCACGAAACATCACAAGATTTGAGGAGGGGTCGGTCCATGTTTGTTTGGACCATACCCTCCGCGTTAGGGTGGTAGAAAGTGGCTCATCAAGAACATGAAAATTGAACGTCAAATTTTATACTCCCATCATGATTGTTCCCAACCCACAAAAGAAATCATCTGTGTTCTTTCTTTTAAAATGGGAAGAACATGGGAATATAATCATACACAAATTAAACCCCTACCTCAGGTTGTTCATTGACGTTGGCGCGAGAAGGAAGTACAGATATCGATTCGTCGCAGATGAAGATGTCCCGCATCGGAAGACGTCCCGAGGAAGAAGGTCGGAGTTGAGGTCACTGTTCTTCGTTGGCGAAGCGTTTTTCATTGGGAGGTGAAGTTCTTCATTGGAGAACTTTATTTCTCCCAAAGCTCTCTCCTCTCCCAATTCCACCCAAAAACATAGAGGTGCCAATATAATTAATTTAAAGGATTAATTATTTTGGCACAACCAAGTTGGCATAATTAATGCACCGCATTGGTATAATTAATTAGCTCAATTAATAGGCCCAATTTAATGGCTCAACTTAATAGGAGGGGTGGAATATTGGGGAGTTGGGAGGTTTCTCCCCATTAAGAGGGGTTGGGTGGTCCCTGCCACCATAACCTCTCATGGGAGGTTAGGCTCGAGTGGTCCCCACCACTATAACCTTTCATGGGAGGTTAAGGTCTGGTGGTCCGCACTTCTCAACTTCCACATGGAGGTTTCAAATAAAAATAAATTGTTACACAATTTTATTTTTATTTTATTATTTCACGTAAAACCCAAAAACTAACCTTAACTCTTGACCAACTACCATCAAGGTGAAAGTATCTTTAAGAGAATATCGGCGCTGAGAGTTCAACGGTGCCCTCGTATTTCAATTCCGAGCACCGATTTAAAAGTTAGAAAAATATGCTTGCATGTTTACTAAACGTACCTAAAAAAAGTTCAGAAATTTATTCTGGGCACTCCGGGCCTCAGAATCACATGCCTTAAATTTTTACAGACTCATAAAATTCTCATATATTAAAAAAATTACATGTAAATTCTAGGTCTTTACAAGATGACGAGACAATTCCTTAGGAAACACATTATAAAATTCCCTCACAATAGGCATCTCTTCGAGGATGGTTCCTTCCTTAGACTCAATCATCTGAGAAAGGTATGTGTTCTCATAGGGAATTAATTTTCATGCTTGAGATGATGGTTCTAAATAATATCCTTCCTCCTCCTTGAACTTGTATAGAATTAGGGTTCGATTCACTATATGGAGATTGATTTCCCTCTCATGAAAATTTATGTTGTCTCTGTATAGGGAAAGTCAATCCATGCCATGAATTGTAACAAATTCTACCAAGGGAAGTATGATGATGTTCTCCATGAAGTTAAATCCACAAATGACAAGGTAGGAGTTATATGAATGATATGATATAATTTCCCCATTTTATATTCTCACTAACATGTCTACTTCCATAATTTTTGCTTGTGTCTAGATTATTCTACTAAACTTTCAGGATATAAAAGAATGCATAGAACTAGAATTAAAAATTATATTCTCTATTCTTGAATGAATAATTATTTTACTTGTCACCACTTAATTTTTAGGATTCTATTTGTCATTAGTGATGACAAAAGCTCGCCCTTTCTACCTTGGAGGTTGTTGGTTTCCTCCAAAAACGGTTGTCTTAGGGAACTAATTTGAAAAGTTCTTTGGTTATTTGTAGTTTTAGTAATGAAAAATGTATTGAGGATCGAATAGAGGATTACTTTCCTCTATCACATTAGCGGGTTTTTCTTGTCATCAATCTCTATCTTGGTGTCATTCCTTGTCTCACATAAAGCATTTTCTCATCCCTTTTAGGAAATTTCTACGGTACTTCTTTCCACACCTTTGGAAAGTGAGATGATTTAATTTCTTAGCACCATTGGATTTTTCCCTCGAACCACCGGAATTAAAGTCCACTTTTTTTCTTCCAATACCTATGATACCCTTGAGATTTTCTTATCTCCATCTCAAATTTGAGGGCACATTGAATAATATCCTCATAGTTTTCATAGTCGTAGATCACCAAGAGTTTCTGTAGGCTAGGTTTTAGCCGAAAAAATAATTGTTCAACATTGTATTTGAGGGTAACGAAAAAACTATAGGTGTATCATGCAAGTATGGTGAATTTTTCCTCGTACTCCCCAAAAAATTAATCATCCTTGTGCTTGAGTGAAAGTAAATCTCTTTCCATATTAAGACGGAGGGTGCGGAGAATATATTTATCAAATTTTTTTTTCTAGAAATCCTTTCATATCATCTCCTCAATCTCTTCCTCAGGCTTTGTATTTTTTATAAATGTCCACCATTGATCAGCTTCACCCTCCATATGATAAGCATCCAAAAGAAAGTTCTCTTGTTCATAACATTGAAGGATGGATGAGATCTTCTCAATGGAGTTAATCCATTGTTCGGTAGTTTATGAATCAGATGATCCAATGAAATTATGAGGTATTTGTCTCATGAAGCTCTTGATTTCAAATTTTTCCTTCTTAGGGGGGGTTGTAAGTTCCTCTTGACCTAAGTTTATATTCAAAACTTGAGTTAACTGAGAGATTTCATGGCAAACTTTTTGATTCCCACTCCCATCAGATTGGGCATCTTAGTAGAAAAATCATCACATTGATCTTCGCATCAGTTGTTAGCCTGAGTCCTCCTATTACCGGCCATTGGCTAGAATAAAATGAAAATTAGGGGTAATTATTTTAAACTATTAAACACATAATGGGGAATCCAATGAAAAAATGGATAACTTATAAATTACATTTATTTCCTTAACTTATGAATTTTTAGGATTCAATCTAAGTTATCCATGATATATTTCCTAACATATATTCTTATGGGATTTTTTCATACTCCCTTAATAATGGTTCATATTAATCTTATAAATTTACCAAATAATATC
Source organism: Viscum album (assembly GCA_963277665.1). Taxonomy (NCBI): domain Eukaryota; kingdom Viridiplantae; phylum Streptophyta; class Magnoliopsida; order Santalales; family Viscaceae; genus Viscum; species Viscum album. The sequence continues at coordinate 1,359,329,248 of OY728141.1, read as the reverse complement.
CCCCAGGAGTGTCGAACCAAGAGTGTGTCAAGGATCATTGTCGTGCACCAGTTCCCATTCAAGTCTAGCTCAAAGTGGTGTTTTCAGGTTTTACCCCTCGATACATATGTGTCAGTTCCACCTCTACTTGTTTGTATCTAGATAGGGATGTATTTTCTTGATAAACCAATTACATTATACTCACCAAACATTAGGTATGTTTTTCTTATACATAGTCTTATCCCAAAGGCTTTCATTGGGTTTTTCTAATCATAATCCCAAAAATAACTAAACCTATCCTCTAATACCAAATATAAAACCCTAATCTTTATTTCATATTTAAAAATGATTTATTACATAAACTTTCACTTAATACAACCCATAAGATCAATATTTCTAGTGTCTTTGGGGCTTAGTAATATAACATGAAAACATAAGACATAAAATAAAACATCTTTATTGAAAACTTATTTTACATGACCAAAACATTCCTTCGTACTTAGAATTACATGGGATAACCTGAGGAAATACATAAAAAAATGTGATATATAAAGCCAAGTGATGGAGTAAACAAGTAATAACATGAATAATACAATACATGTTAGGGAATAGATATATCAATAGAGCATACGAGAAACATGAACATAAAGGCACGATATAGCACGATCATCATGACATGGAAATGTGGAAACAACTTAAATCACTGCATCATTAACATAAATAAATCAAGTAAACCCATATCCCAACATGAATTATCATGATACTGATATTACCCAATGCATTGGAGTGTTATCAGGGCACACCCTTCATAATCATTTCAATCTCATGCTTAAGTGTGCCACATAGATCATATAACATTGATTCATTCATCATATTCATTTATTACATGATAAAGGAATTTCAAAAACATACATTAAAGTATATAATAAATAATTATATTTGAATAAATTTGAATACCCTTGATAGAGAAATGGGCAAGGTATTCATTACACAATGATTTTGGCATGAAAAATTGCGGTGCAATTTTGACAGCCTAACGGTGTGACATAAAAATTCATAAAAATGGTTGATGAGAGAGAAAGGGGTATATCATCATTTATATAAATGAAATGGACGGTAATTGGGTCTTATAAATACATGTCCCAAAAAAGGTAATTTGGAAATATAATGCGTAATATAATAAAGAAACTTGAAGAAATTGGATAAATGGAACAACTCTTAAGAAATTTGGGCATGGTAACGAGTGTACATGGGAGGGATTAATGATAGAGAAGAAGGTATTTAATAATGAAAACATAATAATGGAAGTATGGGGGAGGTGATAAAACATAACCCATAATTTTTAATTGAAAAATAAAAGGGTATAATAATATAAGGAAACTTGGACAAAAATGAGGAAGGAAACCCTTACTTGAGTGTGGTCCCAAAGGATTGGGAGAGGCTTATTGGGATATTTTGGGTGCCTTGGGAGGACTCTAGCGAGTGGATATAAGATTGAGGACAATATTTAAGGATTTTGAGTGAATATTAATGGGTTCTTGGGTGGGTTTATATAGGAAATGATAGGGGAATTCTTTAATATTTCACAAACATAGGTTTTGGAATCTATATAATTAAATATTCAAAACCACAAACCTTGACATGGTTTTTGCCCATTGTTTTTCCAAATAGGAGTATAAAACATTATTTTATAAGTCCATGGGCCAAATATATTAAAATATTATATTTTATTATGTGGAGTTGATCACATTATTAAATAAATGAAGTTAAAATCATAAAATATGTTATACATTTTGGAGGATTCACTAAGGAATTATAAAATAAGTCAAATAAATCTAAAATAACATTATTTTAAATTTATAACATATATTTGGTTTAATATCCATTTTATGGTATTTATTACATCACTATTGGGTCATTATTATGTCATAAAACACATTATATACTTATATACTATATAATTTTGACCCAAAAATTTGACTATCTCAGAAAATTATGAAAAATTAATTGTTGGATAATTTTGACATCCTAATTACAAAAATAATATTTTTTATCTAAATAATTTTCTAAATATGTGAATTTTCACTTTTAAAATGAGAACCGACATTTATTAAACATTGACGGGTTTTGACAAAAATAGTTTTTAAACCTTAATAAAAATTATATTTGACTTCATAAAAATGATATACTCATTTATTATTAATAAATGTAATTAAATAATATTATTTTATTAAAATATTAATTATTTTAAAAATTCATTAATTCCTTAAAATAAATTATTTAAAAATACACTTTTGTTTTATCGTATAAAAATATAACTCTTATAAAATTTATTACCTAATCATTTATAGATAAGGAAATGATATAATAATCATTTATAAGAATTTTTTTATAATATTATTAATAAAAACTATATTTTAATATAATAATATATATATTTCTCAAAAGTACCATTTTTACCTAAAAAATAAATTTATCAAATTTATCATTTTTTTTAAGAAAGACTATTCTCATAAAGGAATTGATGGAATAAGAATTTTATTTATAGAAATAGATTAGACAATAAGTTACTAACACCTTGTTGTATATACCCTTATAACACCCACATAAGACCTAAGGGTAAGGTATGCGATGGTGACAGACTCTTCGGGCGGCTTGGATAACATCGCCCAGGTGGTAATCTCTATTAACTTGAAGTTCTCCCATAGGCAATTTTGTTCAAGCTTAACGTGTTGAAGATCTACTTGGGATTGGTCAAGAGATAAGCCTAGTGACGCCAACTCTTTTCCTACCTCCAACAAATGAGCTTCGTATAGACCAAGACTACTTGATTAGGTCATCCTCTTCTTTGTCTGTGTCAAAATGTTTTGTTAAAACCATATAATTATATAAGTTGTGTGATCACTATTCAATGACTATATTATCAATGGTAATGATACTTAAGGATCATTTAAACCCAATAATAAAAATAATATAAAAGAGTTCATGTGTTTTCTATATCCATAAGACACTAAAAGAAATGGAATTTTATTCATAAATGATCGGTTCATTATAATCTAAGACTAACGGTGTTTCCGAAGGTTGCATACACAGAAAACCACATTGACGTCGGCTACCAAGCAAGAACTGACATTTACAAAACTCACTAGCCCAAAAATTCATTTATACAAGATGACCATTTCCAAATGGTTCTCTTTGGTTTCCCTCCTTCTACTAGGACGGAAACATTTACAAAAACTGATATGACACTCCCCATATTATTATTTTCCTAGTAGATGAGGGGAAGGAAAAAGACTAGCCACTCAAAAGTGCACTTGGTTAGATTCAACATAGACGAACATGTGATGCTCCTTTGAGTCACATTCACATGCATTAAAGCATTCAAAGAAATCCATAACCAAACCGAATGGTGTGTCAAAACACCCAAGTCTCTTGAAATAGATATCCTGATCATTGGGATGAATTGATTTCTTTAAACCCGCAAGTCACTCTACTATAGAGATGACCCAAGAATGTATTGAACAGCACAAGGCTCAATGATTAACCGAACTCAACCAGTTCATTTAAACATTTAGGAACATGATGGGTACTGTGTATATCGATGTATAATACCCCAAGGTTTAGAAGAAAAATGGCACATCCTAAATACTACCCATAATCTTATCATCCCTATGCATTCATGTATCAGTTGTCCTAAACAAGAGGTTTAGCCCAATGTTTTATTGCCTCATATTCCCATAAACCTAGATGACAGGATACCAAGTCATCCATTACCAAGGAAGAAGAGGGGGTCAAATGACCTAAGAAGTAACCGACCTTTCTCAAGGCATGTCTAACCAACTGAAACCCAGCATCACTCAGTGCTCACGCTCATATCAAAGGCTAATAAAAACATGACCACTCATCCGAACAAGGGTTTCATTTTAATAAAAGGGGTACGACTGGGGACAACGACGCGCAAACAACACCAAAAGGTAGAAAAATCATAGAATTATAAAGGATTTTAATTTATAAGGGTGCTACCTACTGTAGGCTATCCCCTTATGAAGAACATGTGATGACCCTAACATTAGGTCACACTGAAAGAAGTCATTAGGCTCAAAAGATGATCATCTAAGACATTACTAAAGTAAAGACTTCCTACGGAAAATGATTGTGATTCCCTTACAAGGAAACCCAAATAATCTTTATCTACCCTTACATGAAGATATTAAATAGAGGACACCACTATAGGTTCCATTTTTAATCCCTTTACATTTAAAACCATTTTATAATACAACATGAACATGTTATGTAGTCTAGTCATATGGGAGGCCATCTACCAATCCATAAAGTGCCCATACACTTTACATGTGCCATTTGGATCCCATTTAATTACAACCAATACATTTATCCCAAGTAATAAATTGAATCAAAACAAAAAAATCATTTCATCACAAGAATCTAACACAGGGAATACATGCTATAGGCACAGAAGTATGGAATACTAAACAGGAAAGGCCTGTTAAAAAGGCAGGCAGCATAGTACATTATCAGCTAACCATGTTATGTAATCAATCATGATAAAGAAAATAAAAACATGACATATCACTCAAGGTACGTAATATATTCAGCAAACAAATCGCTAATACAACTACATGGCATGACACTATGCATGGCATGTGAATTTCTATGCACCTAATATGATGCATACTAAGTTTCATCCTCTCCAAACTAGGCCAAGGGTAAATTTACATAAATTTCATAAATCATAAGCAGTAGAAAGTACATAATTCACTTAAGCTGAAATCATATCAACCATAATAACAAACAACATGAACAACAATTCCCAGCCCCAGCCACTTGGTTATTTCTCATACATGGGGCGATCAGTCCTAGGAATGGATATTAACAAAGAGACAACACATTCCTAGCATCATTTTTACTAACCCAAAAAAGTATGAAAAAAGGAAAATAAACCTTCTATGATACCACTTTGTAATGTCTCAGCTCGAATTACCATGTAACTAGTAGTTTTACCGGTGGGTCACATAACCTCAAGCGCATATCCCTGAACACCAGAGGCTACCGACTAGAAGTGATGGCCTAGGGTGTGTCTGTGGGGAGACTATACCCTCATAGATTAGAGAATGAACAATGATTAATAATGTATAATAGATAATGAAGTCATAACAAGAACGGAAACTAAAAGAAAGATTAATTGATAATTTACAAAGTAGCGGAAGCCAGATTTGACATAACTGAAAAAAGTGGTCAACAACAGTTTATACAACAGATGAATGAATGATATGGTAATGATACATGATGTAAATCATTAAACGATACAACATGATTTAAAATAAAGTACAATAATAAATAAAAGAGAACAAATCCCCATAGGCGGTCTCTATGATCATCTCGAGCTCTGTATCAGTTCTTTTATCCTAACTCTCAGGTACAAGCAGTACAACAAACAACCTAGATCCTACAAATATAAGGTCTAATTGGGTACCAAGGGTACCTGACTAGGGTGTGAGATATAAATCTTAATAGTCTAGTACCCACTATTTCTATCCCAATCTATACAGTGCAATATAAATTAAAAAGTGTGCTATATAAAATCAATGAAAAGTGATAGTAATTAATAATAGATGTTTGGTTTGTGTTTTTAAATAAACACCCATCTCATACCACCTACTTAGGCCTAAGCAGGAAATTAGAAAGGAGGTACTTGTGCGAGCATAATATGGGTACCAGTGCCAAAAGTAATAAGGCAAATCAAAGAATCACACCCCCAATCTTGTGCTTAGTCTTGGGTATAATTCCCATGTCATCACATAAGTATTCTAATAAGTAAGAGAGAAAAGTCCCAAGTTCATTACCTAATAAAAATATAAACAAAAATTATAGCCCAAGAAATTAACCAATGTAATTAATCAATGCAATTCAATCAATCTATCAAATCCAGTAGTGGAGTCTGATCTCGTCCCTGAGGTATCGCTATGGTACATCCACTAAAAATATCCAGTGCCACTGATCTTCTCTAAGGTGATCCTTTCTAAGGTCCATGTATTCACTTGTGTAATGGTAACCATGATTATATCCCGGGTATCACACATAAGGGACCGAGTATCACCCGAGGCTTAGTGAATCCATATTTCCAATGAGTCTGTCCTCAGTTTCCCCTTGGGTAACTAGTATCACCCAATATTATGATAAAAAACATGGGGGAGCCTTTTCCTAGTGAGCCTAAAACACCACTTCCTCATTGCATCATTGTGTAACCACCCGAGAACGAGATTCCATCCATGATTCCTTATTAAAAAACTTATGTATCACCCAACCCTTATTAAGTGAACCATAATTTCCTAAGCACATTGCAAGGAAAACATCAATACCTATATCACATGGAAAAAATATACATAAATCATGCTTCCAAAAAAACATTGTGAGCCATGATATATTCAATATATCAAGTAAAATAATAAAATCCATCAACATGGCATAATGAATTTGTCCCAAAAGTAACCTAAGGATCTAAGAAATATCACTAGGTAATAAGAAATAAACATAATAATGGTTCAAGCAAGAGGCTTAGCAACAATGCATAATCTCTAATAATGAATTGCAACCAGTGTCACATGGAATCAGTATGCCTTTAACCATATGTCATCAATGACATCTCAAGGTCTAAAGATATTAAGCTTGACCTTGTATTTTATATAACCAAGCCAAACCACTTTAGAAAAAACAATACACATACACAAGTATGTGCAAAAGGCTAAACAATAAGAACTAGGCATATGAACTATCAAAGGCCCAATCCATAGTTCAATTTCCTTTTTTCTAATCAAGTTATAAATGTTGGAAATTGTTTCATTGTACCACACACTCACCCTAAGGTTAAACACAACTCAAGGAATTAGGTTAAAAGTCCATTTAGGTTGGGCATACCCAGAGGGGTGTCCAAGAAGCAAGGTGAACACCCCAAATGGGTTTCTCTATAAGTGAAGGCCAAAAAGAACATGATAGAACAAACTAAACAATTAAATAAGAGATAAAAAGGCATATCTGGAAGGTTTTTGCAAGCAGCACAATGGCGCAATATGAAATAAGAGATGAAGTAAGGGGAAGAGGGTAGATGACTTGCACTGGTAAATCTAATAAAAATTTGGGCCACACACTTAGGAGGTGCCTTGGATCATTTATAATTTTTCAAAAGAATCAACATCATTTATAAATAACAAATAAGGGATATGTAAAAGAATGATATAAATCTAGACAAGGCATTAAGAAATATGTAAGAACTTAAGCAACAATGCCAAGCAATCTAAATAAAAAAATAAACTATCACTATGAATTTTCAGACACATCGCACCTCCGTTGGAGGGGTTTTATTATAAAACCATGATTTGTTTATCAAAAAAACATTTATCATAACTAAACACTTATTCTAAAAATCAATTGGCATAAATAAATATTCAAATTAAGTGTGGGAAGCAAGTAATTTAATGAAATCTTAAATTAAAGGCAAAGGATAGGGATCCTACCTCAAATGAACCAAGATGAACACTTGGCACATGACATATTTATCGAAAACCACCCAGAACTACTCCACACTTGCACACACATACCTTCATATATATATATATCCCTTTATATAATTCATGTGTTCCCCGCATCATGAAGAAACACATACAAGGAAGATATATATATATATATATATTCATACCGGATTATATGCATGAAAACCCTCAAAATTGGTTAAAACCCACTACACACATTAATAAGAACCCAAAATTAATATTTCAAGGAACAAAGAACCTCAAATTAATTACGAAGGAATCATAAATTACAAAACCCCAAAATATTAGCTAAGTGACATCGAAGAATAAAGGAAGGACTCACCTTAAACCACTGGTGGGAAACCAAATCAAGTCAAACTGCTTCACCTTTGGTGATTTTTTTTTCAACATGCACGAACACAACCCAAGAGACCATTAATGTTCCCTAATACTAGATAAGAAACCAAAAAAATTTAATTCTTCCTAACCCTAGGGTTCGTTCGAACTTCATCAGGCGACAGATAGACCAAAAAATAGTAGAAAATTGAGAGGATAAAGAGTTGAATTCCTTACCATGATGGATCGAAGAAGAATCCATGAAGAAATTGGAAGTACTGATGATAGGAGAGGGTGTCGGGGTGGTGCATCGAGGGTGGCCAGGGGAGATCCTAAGGGGGGTCGTGTCACGCCTTGTAGGGAGAAAGGGAGATACCTCCCTTTAGGTTTTCCTTAAAATCTAAATTAAAACTAATACTAATATTATTATTATTATTATTAATGATAATTATCGTAATAATAATAATAATAACATAAATATTATTATTATTATTATCATTAAACATTTATTTATTAATTTATTTCTATTTAAATTTTAATTAATTTAATTAAGTTTCTTTAAAAGGCACATCGCATTGTTAACTCTCGGGGAAAATAGTTCTAACTCTAGGTTTTAAAAATGACCAACCCAATAAATGGAAAATTTTAAATTCTCCTAGAATTTTTTGTCCAGTTCAAAACATGAGACACTATAGAAATTCCTGTAATCCCATAGAAACCCTATCAAACCATGAAAAACTTAAAAACCAATCAAGTGCCTTGAAAACCTTGAAAACTTTAAAAAAACATTAGAAAACCCTATAAAACATTAAACCCATGAGAACCTTGAAAAATCTTGAAAAACTTCAAAACCGTGAAAATAATATAACCTGTATAAAACCTTTAAAAATATAAAAACAAAAGGAGATGTTAAATACCCATGAATAAAATTATGAAACCCTATAAAAACATCAAAAATAATGAGAAGGCCTAAAATATCATGAAAATCCCTAAAAATCTTTAAAAATACTTAATAACTATGATAAATCCTATAAAAATATGGAAAATAATAAAACACATTATAAAACCTAAAAAAACTTGTAATTCCCTAGAAGCCCTAGAAGCCTTGAAATAACCTAGAAATCCCTATAAAATCTTAGAAAATCTTCAAAAAACTAAAAAAATACATGAAAATCAACCCTAGAATAAAACATGAAAATCCATAAAAACTCAAAAAAATATGGAAACCATGAAAAATCATAAAAACCCATGAAGCCCCTAAAAAAAGAAGACCCTAGAAAACCATTGAAAATATTAAAAACACTTGAAAAATCCTAAAAACCAAGGGAAATAGTAGAAACCCCTTAAAACCCTTGAATCCCCCTTAAAACCCTAAATATGTGTGTTTTCCACTAGAAAACCCTAAAAACCCCTAATAACCCTAGTAAAACCGTTGAAACCCCTTAAAAATCCATGAAATTCATAAATAAACTAAAAATACTATGAAAAACTTTGAAATACAATGAAAACCACTATAAAACCATGGAAACCCCTAAAACCCTTATAAACCCTAGGAAAACTCTAAAAACACTAATAAATTTGAATAGTCCTGGAGAACTGTGAAATCCATAAAAAATCTTAAAAAACATTAAAAACCCCAGGAAAATAGTGAATATTCCTAAAACACCTAGGAAACCACTTTAAACTCTTGAAAACCATTAAACACACTTGAAACACTTATAAAACCACATCAAACACTTAAAAACATTTGAAACCCTAGGAAACCCCTAAAAATTTATTAAAACCCTTAAAATCCTAAAAAATATTTAGAAACATTGAAAACCCCTTAACAACCCTAAAACTCTGAAAATCCTTAGAAATATTGAAAACCCTAGAACCAATAAAAATCTTAAAAACCACTTTAAAACCCATATAAAACTCTAAAAAACCCAAAAAACCCTTAAAACCCATTAAAATTCCAAAAAACATTATAAAACATTAAAAAATATTAAAAAATATTGGAAACCCCTTGAAAACCTTGAAAAATCTATAAAATTTTGAAAAAACATAGAATAAATTAAAAAAAATCAAAACTCCAAAAAAACCTTGAAAAAAATTAAATATTTTTTATAACCCTTTTAACATTTAAAAGGCCTTATAGATTCCCAAAAACTATAAAAACCCTAAAAATACCTAAAACCAAAGGAAAATCTAGGTAAACCTAAAAACATTGAAAGATCCTATAAAACACTAAAAACCATGAAATCCCTTTAAATACCTAGAAAATAAAAAAACACTATGTGAAACACAAAGAAATATAAAAACCTCTAAAAACCCTAAAAATAAAGAATTTATTTGAAAACCATTCAAAACCCCTTAAAACACCTAAGAAACTAGAAAAACCTAAAAACCCTTGAAGTGATAATACAAAACCTAAAAACTCTAAAAACCGGGAAACATAATAAAAACCTTTAAAACCCCACATAAAGACCACAAAAATCAAGAAAATAATGAGAAATTATATAAAGCAATGATAATTAATAAAAATTTATGAAACCCCATGAAAAATTCTAAAAAATCTATAAATCCATGAATGACCTAGAAAAATTTTTAAATCTAAAAAATCCTAGAAAACTCTGTAAAATCATCCAAAATACTTGAAAACCCTGAAAAATATTGAAACCCCATGAAATACCTTTAAAAAATGAAAAAATCATAAAAATTATTAAAAAAATTTTAATGACCCTGAAACCCTGAAAATTTCTAAAAATTTGTAAACACTCTAAAAATTTATTAAAACCTTGAAAACCTATAAGAACCTTGAAAACCTTTAAAATGAAAGAAAATATTGAAAATAATAAAAAAATCCTTAAAAACATGGAAAACATTGAAACCCCTAATAAACCTAAGAAACCTTTTAAAATATAATTAAATACCTAAAACCCTTTAAATTTTTGAAAGAGGATAAAAACGCTTAAAAATATGAAAAAATGGAAATATAATAAAACAACTATGGAAAATCCTAAAAAACAATGAAAACCCTTAAAAATGTTAAATCCTAAAAAACAAGTAAACCATTGAACACCATTAAAAATCATTAAAAACCCTAAAAACAATGTAAAACTCTTAAAACCCATTAAATACCTTATAAAACCAAGGAAAATACTTAACACTCATTAAAAACATGAAAATCCCATAAAACTCTGTAAAATATAAGAAAACCACTAGAAAACATTGGAAAACCATAAAAACATTAAAAAACCTAGAAAACCCTTATAAGACACTAGAAACCCCTATAAATCATTTAAATCCCCTATAAAAGAATGTAAAAATCATGTAAAACCTATAAAAACATTTAAAACCCATAGAACACCCTGTAAAAAATTTGAAAACCTTGAAAATTTTGGAAAACATAGAAAAACCTTGTAGAACCCTTAGAAACCATGAACACTTCTTGAAACCCTTGAAAAAACATGGAAATTCTTTCAAAAAATTAATGCATAGAAACCATAAAACCCAATTAAAATTTATAAAAAACACATAAAACCACATAAAACCATAAAAACTTGTAAAAGCCCTAAAAAAGTTTAAAAATCCCTAAAAACATTGAAAACATTGAAAACCTGCGAAAAATATCTAAATCCCATGAAAATAATGAAAACCATTTAGAAACCCTTATAAAACCCCAGAAACCCCTAAAACACTAAAAAATTCAAAAAATTGACGGGAAATCCTAAGAACCTAAAACTATGAAAAAGTATGATAATGGTAAAAAACTTGAAAAACTTAATATAACATAGAATAACCTAAGAAAACTATATAAAATCTATAAAAACCATAAAAACCATTAAAACCCTTGGAATACCATAAAAACACATATAACCCATAAAAATCCTTAAAGCACTTTAAAATCCTATAAAACCGTAAAAAATGGAAAAACTATGAAAAACCCTATAAAACTCTAAAAACCCATTAAAACCTTATAAAACACTAAAAATCTAGAAAAAAACCATGAAAACATTGAAACACTTTGGGAATCCTTGGAAAACCATAAAAAATCTAGAAAAATCCTAGAAAACATTTAAATCCTCTATTAAACCCTGAAAACCCATATAAAAACTATGAAACCCCATGAAAACACCTCAAAAACATGGAATACTATAAAAAATGAAAACAAAACCCTATAAAATATAGGAAAACCCTGAAATCCCATGACAACCACAATAAAAACCCTAAAACCCTAAAAATCCAAGAAACCCCATAAAAATAGTTCAATTCTCTAGAAAATCCTAAAAACACCTATAAAACCATTCAATTAATGAAAAACCATGAAAACCCCATGAAAAAAATGAAAAATATTAAAAAAATTGAAAAAGCTATCAGAACCATGAAAATTAGGAAATCCAATTGAAAATATTAAACATAATAAAACCATGAAAATCCAAAAAAAACTCTTTAAAATATTTAAACCCCAAAAAAACTTTTTGAAACACCTATAAATTTCCTAAAGCCATGAAAAAAATGGAAAATACTTTTATACGCTTTAAAATCAGGAAAACCACTAAAAACCTTAGAAAACCCTCAAAATTCATAAAAACCCATGAAAACCATGTTTTTTAAAATAAACTTCAAAAACCAAGTAAAACACTAAAAACCAATAAAAACATAAAAATTAATAAAAAAAACTTTTTAAATACTTTAAAATCCCTATAAAACCCACAAAATCCTTAAAACCCATAAAAATCCATCAAAAAGACAAGAAAATTGTAAAAAGACTTTTAAAACCTTGGAAAACCATGTAAAACCCTATGAAATCATTGAAAACCCTATAAAACACTAGATTTCCTTAAAAACATGAAAATCCTTTAAAACACTATAACTAATGAATAATCTTGAAAAACACCTTTAAACTACTAAAAATGAAAATAAAACTAAAAAAAACTTTGGTAAATCCAAGAAAACAATGAAATTAACCGTAAAATATTTAAAAACATACTAGAAAAACTATATAAAACCCATAAAACCCCACTAAAAGCCTGAAATACACTTAATATCCTAAAAACCCTAAAAAGTTATGAAAATTATCAAAAATTATGAAAAAATGTGAAAAGACTTTAAAAATATAAAACCTTGAAAAAAATATTTTAGCCCATGTAAACTCTAAGAAAATCACGAAACCCCATACATAAGTGAAAAAATTAGAAAACAATAAGAAACTCCAAAAGCCTTCGGAGAATATAAAAATCCCATAAAACTATAAAAAACTATAAAAACATAGAAAACAATTGAAATCTCTTGAAAATCCTTAAAGACCTAAAACCCTTGATATCCCTAAAAAATCATGAAAACCCCTTGAATGCCTTAAAAACCCATGAAAACCCTAGAAAATTTTTAATAACCTAGTAAAAACATATAAAAACTATAAAACCCTAGAAACCCATGGAAACTCTAGAAAATCTAGGAAAACCAGGAAAAACACTAAAAGGCCTTGAAAAATTGTGATTCCTTTGAAATTTGTGTAAAAACATAAAAAATCATGAAAAAACTTTTAATATTATGAATACTATAAAAAAAAATTAACACCCCTTAAAATCAATGGAAAATAGTGAAAAACCTATAAAACTCTTAAAACTCTATAAAACACTATAAAAACTTAGAAAAATATGGGAATTAGGTGGCTAGGGTTTACATACTTTTTAGGGATGTTTATTTTGTTGACTAAGCACGGGTCTCAATTTATGCACTGGAAACTAGCATGTTGTAGTGGATGACATCGGTCAATGTTGGGCCTAGTGTTATCACGTCTTGTGTCTATGATGCTTGTTCAAAGTCATCATATTTTTAGGGTTTTGATGGATCTGATGGTTTCATTATTTGAGTGTTTATTTTTTTCTCTATGGTTTTAGTATTACTGAGGGATGTTGGTCTTTTAGAGATTGTTTCGGTGTTATGATAATTGTCATCCTTTTGATGTGAATCATCTAATCTGTCATTTTTTTTGTCTTTGGAGGCTCATTGTGATTGGCCTTTCGGGCATATCTTATTGATGTTTTGGATTTCATTTATAATAGGTTTTAGAGTCTTATATCTTTTCATGGGGTTTCAGCATTAATATTACATGGATATCCTAGTAAGTACAGTTGTCTTTGGTCACCTTATTTTTCATACATTGTGGGCCATCAGGTTGTGCTTCATCCCATTCATAGTGAGCATTTGGTGATGTTTTTTTATTTACATTTTCTAAATAAAAAATATATTTAAATAATAATAAGTTTAAGATATTTTGATTTCTAATGTGTAAAGGAAGCAACAGCATTGCTGCCTTTGTGTTTTAGTTCCAAGGCGGCAAGGATGATGCTTCCTTTTTCAAAAACTTTTAAAAAAACAATTAAAAAATTAAAAAAATAATATGTTTGTATATTTTGATATATATATATATATATATTGTTTTTATTTTATTTTGTTTAGAATTATGCCCATTAATATTTGAAAGTGAAAATGTTATGTTTTTAAGCAATAAATTTTATAACATATAAATTTTCTTTAACTTATTATATTTATGATTTTTTTTCAATTATGTTTTATATGTTGTGTTAGTTTTTCAAGAATCATTTGGATTATATTTAAATTTTATAAGTTATAATCTTTCAAAGTCACCTGCATTAAATATAATAATGTTTGAAGTTTGTGTCTTTGAAATTCTATAAATAATAAAGTAGACATAAAATCGAAATGAAATTTAACACACTTATAAAACATTTAAAAAATAATTGGAAATAACAAACATTTCATAAAAAATTAATTAAAAGTAATTTTAGTGGCATAATATATTATTGTTTTAAACCATTACATTTTTATTTATAATTTTTTATACATTCCTTTCATTTTTAATTATTTATTATATTTATGAAATTATTTTTATTTTCAATAATTTTTTATATGTCCGTGCTATGTTTTAAGTTTTATTTAGATTGTTTTTATAGTTTATATTTTATAATCTTTTAAAGTTATCTACTTTAAATTTAATAAGTTTTCCTATGTTTCAAATAGTTAACTTTGAATGATTATAAAATTTAAACTATAAGTAATATATAAATGAAAATTAAAACACTAGAAAAACATATAACAAATGGTTGATAGTAAAAATAATTTCATCAATTTAATAAAAAAAATATAGAGGATAAAATACATTGTTGTTTCAAATCCATTATGAAAATGGAAAACATATAAATAAATGAGTACAATCACTGTTTATGATGAGGTCTCATCCCACATATTGGTTTGTGAATAAGACAACCATATCGAGATTGATGACCTCTATAATGGGGTGGAGTATGATGATATGGATAGGGATATTCCTTGGGTACTAGAATATTGAATATATGATTCTCTAGTTGTGAATAATCATGAGGATGTGTTAGCTAGATGTTGTCAAGTGCACCTGGTCCTTCTCCCACTGCGCGAGTAAAAGTACCTACCATCATTACCTAGGGGAACCATACATCCTGTGACAACATGGACATGAAAGGTAGAGGCATGAGAAATAAACCCTAATATAATCTTGGATCAACTATACTCAGAGAAAACTGTGGATATCCTGACAACACAAATAAATCCCATGCCTCCTCATTCACATCCCAAATCAGTTGATGCTGGAATGATAGATGTTTGACCTCTTCTTATGGAATAGGAGAGGCCTCACGTGCAGCACGATGTGGTCTACGTCATTGTCATCATGGATCCTCAACATTGGATGCTATTAGATGAAATTATTGTATAGGGACCTCCACTCCCTAAGCAGGAACACCATCACCCTTGGGTGGATGATCAAAGATAATATCATATAAAACTCGATATGCTGGCATCATCCCCTGTGCTACAGTATGGTATAATTCCTGGATAAAACTTTCTGACTCCTTTGGAATAGACATGCAAATAATATGTTATAATTGTGTATGTTTTAAATAGACTCAAAATGAATTAAAAAAAGTATAACAAACAAACTAATGGAAATTTATTAACTTACCAGATCTTGGATCCCTCTGTCGTGTGGAGTAATATATAGTATAGACTTCACTCTATACCATATCTCATAATTAAGCTTCTCAGGTAAAGGGAGTCATATAGTACACATACCCTCAATATTAAATGATGCTCATTTATGCTAAGGATATAGATACTCTACATGTTGTTGGTTCCAGTTGACATCCGGCCTCCCTTTCAGCTTCACATAATGAAGCACTGCTGACTGTCTTTGTGAAAAGGGAATACACTGAACAAATCCAAACCAGTGCATGACTCTATAAGGTTTGTTTAAATCAAAAAATTTAAAGTGTATAAGAGAAACTACATATATGGAATCGTTAATCCTATCAATTAAATATGTAGTAAGTTGGCATTATATAGCCCAATATGGAATCCATGCAATCTAAAATGACATGTGACATTTTTTACAAAACAATATTACTAAAAACACAAAATAATATAATATTATAAAATTTATTAATTAAGTAATGATTGTATATACTTACATAATTGGGTATTAGATTTTCCAATTTGTGACAATATGCACACAAGTTGTTCCTTAGCGTCTATAAAAAGTGGTGTTCCTGAATCCACCTATAACGCAAAACATATAAAGTGATAAATAATAAAAATTTAATTTAATAACTCATAGTAGCATTAGAAAAAAAAGACAAGTGATCATTATAGTGTCCATGAATAGCATCATATAACACATCTATATGAATCTTCTGACTAGAAAGAATATAGGAGAGGGGAAGGATGTGATCCCATGCCCATATCTGAATAAGGATGAAACAACTCCTGAGATCTATGTGATATGATCGACATGTCGTGTATAATGCTCTATAAGTATAATCCAAGAAAATAGATCCTCACCTATATCTCCTAGCCTAATAAAAATCATTCATTATCCCTACATACATCATATTCACATGAATACTAGTGTGGTTTTTTCATAGTGTCCCTTTAATGAGCCTCAAGATAAATGCACAAGCATCACACATAACAGTCTACTCATCATTGTCAACTGTTAATTGTGAAAAGTGCATCTCAATACACCTCATAGATATAGAACTTCTATTTGTAGCATCATTATCTACAAAAATGTTAATGATTAGGAATATTTATACAAGATCAAGCTAGTCTCCATGGGTGGGTCCTATAACAGCATCCCCTAGATAAGAAGACTGAGCAGAACTACCACATCCTCAAGGGTGATGGTCATCTCTCCCTTGGGAAAGTGGAATTCATGTGTCTTGGGTATTCATATCTCAGTGAGAGAAGAAAATAGTGATTATCAATGAATATAAAATCAAATACATCAATTCCATTGAATCCAAAAAAGAATATGTATGGTATAATGTTAGATGGAGGTGTAATGTGGTGATAATTATGTGATCTACGCACCCTAATCCATCGAACCTCACAACCCTCTAGTACATTATGTGAAACATGCATATACTTCTCAATGAGTACCATAGTATCCTCTATGTTTATATATAAAAATGAAATTATTCTTAAGTGTAAAATGTAAATATAACATTGTAGTCAACATAATGGTGTGACTGGTAGAATGTAAGACATGACATGTATATTCCCATTTTTTTATGAAGTTTTTATTACCAAAAGAAAAGGTCATGTCTTCATGTTTCTCAAACCATATTTATAAAGTGTTTTTAGGTATGTTTTTACCTTGGAAAGAGTGTTTTGTATGATGTGGTTTTATATATTTATATATATAAACATTTTGTCTTTATTTATGAAAATTTTATTAGAATAAAGTTATAAAATGGGAGGTAAAAAAAAGATAAAACATCAAATCAATTTATTTATCTATGATAAAATGAAAATTATGATCGTATAAAGTGAAATAGAACAGAATAAAACCATTAAATAAAACATAAATTCTTTACAACAGATAATAAATACCTTGAAATTTTTCAATAAAATAGATTTTAGATGAGATGAGCCTGACTTCAGTTCTCATCAGCAGGAAATGGAAAATTGAGATTACTTACTGTAGATAGTAATTGAAAATTTCTATAGTTAATAGACTAGATCTCTTAATCATGTCTCATATTTAAGCTCACATTAATTCTTTCTTGAAGTGCTCTTGGTTTACACAATTAGATGGCCTAACCATTGTTGTTGGTTGTGTACTATGAGAAAATATTTTCTCGATTTGAATAACCTCCTTGTAATAGTATACATAGGAAAACATGATTTTTTACGTCAAAAATGTTTTTTGATAAAGATTATTATATTGTAAATAATATTTACAATAACGGTTGACCATATAATCTTTATGAGACTGGAATTTTAGAATAGCTTCTTATACACTAAAAGATGACACTAATGTTTCCTAGTACATTTTTTAATATTCTTAAAGGTATATTCATTTGTTTATAATGAAAATATGAATCATCTAAAGAATATCCCCTAGGATTATCAAACAAGGTGTGCAACAAGGCCCCTTGTCGTTCCCTAGTTCCTGATCGAGTCTAGCTCAATGTGGTGTTTTTTGGGTTTTACCCCTAGGTATATCTATTCCATATCCACATCCACTTATAGTATCCAGAGAGGGATTTTATTTCTTAGATTACCACATAATATTTATAATACCAAAATTTTAGAAATACTTCTTATATCCTAAAAGATTAAACTAATTTTTCTTAGTAAAATTTTTAATTTTCCTAAAGGATGTTCAGTTGTTTATAAAGAGAATGTGATTCATTTAAAACATGTTCATAGGGAGTAATAAACTAGGTGTGTAATAAGGTATTAATCATCTAAATCATGTGAGTAACAAATCATGTGTTCAGTTAAGCCTCTTTGTCATCCAATTAGCCATCTTTTATCCTATATTAATTCTATATTAATCCAAAGTTAATCAATAGATAGTCATTCATTAATCATTATTTAATCATTATTTAATAATTAGTTAAAAATTAATTAATCATTACTTAATCATTGTTTAATAATTAGTTAATTATTAGTTAATCAATATTATAACTCATTAGTTAAACATTCTTTAATCATTAGTTAAGAATTATTTAATCATTAGCAAATCATTAGTTAATCCTTCATTAAATATTATTTAATCATTGTTTAATCATTCTTTAATCATTAGTTAAACATTATTTAATCATTACTTAATCATTCATTAATAATTAGTTAATCATTAGTTGAATGATCTTTACTCATTAGTTAATCATTCTTTAATAATTAGTTAATCATTAGTTAATCATTAGTTAATAATTATTTAATCATTAGTTAATCATTCCTTAATAATTAGGTAATCGCTATTTAATCATTCTTTAATTATTATTTAATCATTCTTTAATCATTAGTTAATTATTATTTAATCATTAGTTAATAAATATTTAACCATTAGTTAATAATTCTTTAATCATTCATTAAGCATTAGTTAATTATTCTTTAATCATTAGTTAATCATTATTTAATCATTCTTTAATCATTATTTAATAATTAGTTAAACATTCTTTAATCATTGGTTAATTGTTATTTAATCATTAGTTATTCAATCTTTAAATATTAGTTAATCATTATTTAATCATTTGTTGGGCATTAGTTAATAATTCTTTAATCGTTATTTAATCAATAATTAATAATTATTTAATAATTAGTTAATCATTTCTAATCATTAGTTAATAAATATTTTATCATTAGTTAATCATTATTTAATAATTCATTAATCATTAATTAATCATTAATTAATCATTAATTAATCATTCTTTAGTCATTAGTTAAACATTATTTAATCATTAGTTAATCATTCTTTAATCATTCATTAATAAATCTTTAATCATTAGTTAATCATTATTTAATCATTAGTTAATCATTCTTTAATCATTCTTTAATTTTTATTTAATCATTAGTTAATCATTATTTAATCAATAGTTTATCATTCTTTGATCATTAGTTAATCATTATTTAATCATTAGTTAAAAAAATTAATCATTAGTTAATCGTTAGTTAATCATTCTTTAATAATTAGTTAATCATTCTTTAATTATTATTTAATAAATCTTTAGTCATTAGTTAATCATTCTTTAATTATTAGTTAATCAATATTTAATAATTATTTAATCATTCTTTAAGTATTAGTTAATCAATATTTAATCATTAGTTAATCACTATTTAATCATTAGTTAATAATTATTTAATTATTCTTTAATCATTATTTATTCATTATCTAATCATTAGTTAAACATTATTCAATCCTTGATTAATTATTCCTTACTCATTAAATACTCATATGGTATTCATTAGTTAATTATTATTATCTAATAATTATATAAATATTCTTTAATCTTAAGTTATTCATTAGCTAATCTATATTTAATCATTAATCATAATAACTATTATTTATAAAATATATCTAAATAACTAAACTAGTTAGTAAATAAAATATTTACAAAAAACTAAAAACAAATCAATTAAATAAATAAATAACCATAAATAAATAAGAAAAAATACCTGTAAATGAGGCTTCGTAAAATTTCACACTCCTTTTAGTCCACCAAAACAACCACACAAAAAGGAAGAACCATCAGGCTAATTGTAGATAGAGAAGAAATGAACTTAGAGAGATGAAATAAATTTTGAGTGAGGAAGAGGGTAGAACCCTTTTATAGGCACTTCAGTGAAAGGTAGTAAGGGAACTGCCACCTTTTGCCTTTATTTATGTGAAAGGCGGCATTTCCCATACCTCCTTTTCCATGTCATCAATCTACGTCAATAATTGGAAAAGGAATCATTTTCTATACCACCTTTCAATTAAAAGGAGTGTTGGTAGGTACTCTACAACCTTTTCGCATTATAAATCAAAAAAACTAACCTATAATTATTTTAAAAAATTACAAAAAAAACATATAAAAAACTCATAGCTAGTGAAGTTCCAGCATCGGTTTCTCCGATCGCTGAAATAGTTTTCTTCTTAGATGTTTGGGGATCATGTGATTTCTGATCTGAGAGGATTTTTTTATTGGATCGCTTGCAGAAAAGGGTTTCTAGTTTTGTCTTTCTCATCCATGTTACTTCCATCCTTATTTTTTTCTTCATCAATGAGTTCTCAGCTTTTTCTCGGTCATCTCGCCCTTATCGTCTTCCTCAATGATAGCTTGTGATGAACCTTTAGTTCTAGTGTTATGGTCATTTCAGGTTGGCATGATTTTAAATGAGGATGGCTCTAAATGAAGGTTCAGTGTTTGTGTGAAGATTATTACTTTATATCCCTTTTGCGATTGGTGATTCACTTCATTGTTTTCTATTTATAGAGTTCATGTATTCCTCTAGTTAGGTTCACGTGTTCACCAATGTTGTTTCTTAATGGATGAATTGGTGTTGCTCTGTGTTTTAATTAGGGTAGTAGTGCTTAATGAGGCTTATCAGGCCTACTCTAGGTGTGTTTCTAGTATCAATGGTTAATTTTATAGTGTTATGAAGTTTACATATTCATTATAATGGATCAACCTACGTGTTATATGGGTTTTAATAAGTTTAAGTAGCTACTTCTTGGTATTTTTTTGTATGATTTCTTTATGGTTTTTGGTGTTTCTTAAGACATGTTTCTTTTGATTATGGTTGGACAGCTAAAATTTCTTATAATTTAACTCCTTGTCTTGAATACATTCTTTTTTCCTTTCAAAAAACCTTTAAAATCAACCAAAACCCTATAAAATCCTTAAAAATATTAGAAATCCATAAAAATACATGATAAATCGTGAATAAACTAGGAAAACCTTAAAAAAATTTAAAAAAACATTAAACCTATAAAAACCTAAAAACCATCAAAATCCCAAAAAATCATTGAAAATCCTATAAGACATTAGAAAATTTGAGAAATCCCTAAAACTCATGAAAACCTAAAAAACCATAAAATCCTATAAAAACTATAAAAATCCTAAATAACTTAAGAAACCCTGGAAAACCATTGAAAACCATAGAAACCCCCAAATAACCTTAAAAACATAAAAAAAATTAAAAACCACAAAATAACCTTGAAAACTCTTAAAACCCATAGAAGACATGAAAACCCATAAAAAATAATAAATATCTTGAGAAATTATGATCAACCCTAAAAACCCGTGAAAAAACCTTTGAAAACTCTAAAAACCATATAAACACTAGAAAACCCTAAAAACAATTAAAACTCATGGAAACATATGAAAAACTCTAGAAAAAATTAAGAACCCCAACAAGAATTAAAATTGTGAAAAACCCTAAAAAATATTGAAAATCCTAAAAAACACCTAAAATGATGGGAAAACCCCAAAAAACCTGGGAAAACCATTTAAAACCATAAAAATCCCTAAAACCCCAAAAAACATTGGAAAAACTAGGAAAACATTTGAAAATATTCCAAAACATAAAATATTCTGCACAACTAGAAAAACCCTTAAAACCGTGAAAAATACTGAATAACCCTAAAAACATTGGATGTCCCTAAAAACTTTGAAAACCTTGAAAAATTCTATAAAATCTAGAAAATAGTTAAAAAATCTAAAAACACTAATAATCCTTGAAACCCATAGAAAATCATCAGAAACCCAAGAAAACACTAAAATCATGAAAATCCTAGAAAATCCATTAAAACCCTTGAAAATCATAGAAAAAATCTTAAAACCCATGAAACTATGAAAACCCCTAAAAGACCCTAAAACCCTCTAAAAATCCTGCAAAACACTTTAAACTCTAAAAAGATATATAAAATATTAAAAGCAACATAAAACCTAATAAAACCCTAAAAACCCTAGAAAACATTGAAAACCACTTTAAACCCTTGAATAATTAAGGAAAACATTGCAAACCTTTAAAACAACCTAAATATAATGAAAAATCCCAAAAAATTATAAAAAATCTGAAAACCATGGAAAATCATAAAAAAACATAAAACCCATGGAAACAAATAGAAAACTATAAAAACCCATATAAAAGACTTTAAACCCCTAAAAATTATAACACTCTTAAAAATCTAGAAAAGCCTCGAACACCCTTAAAACCATGAAAAATGCTAAAATGCCCAGAAAAAAAAATCAAAACCACATAAAAACCTAGACAATCATAAAAATAATAGGGAAACCCTAAATACCATATATTATTAAGTAAAACTCATAAAACCCCTCTATAAATACATTAAAAACACTATAAACCCATGAAAAATCTTGAATAACATTGAAACCCTGAAAAAAGAATCTAAAACACTATAAAATTCAAAACAAATCCCTCAAAACCCAAAGAAAACCTCAAAAATATGAAATAAAATAAAAATATTGAAAAATCCTGAAAAAACCTATAAAATCCTATAAAAACACGAGAACCATGAAAAAAACCTAAAATTCATCAAAACCTTGAAAAAATCGTGCAGATTATGAAAACCCATGAAAACCCCTGAAAACCCCCTTAAAAGATAAAAACCCCAAAAAACCCTATAAAGATGATTGAAAGCCTTGAAAAAAATATTAAAAATATTCAAATCCATGAAACCCCATAAAAACCTATTGAAACCCAACAGAACCTTAGAAAACACTTAAAACCATGTAAAACCATGAAAACCCTCTAAAAATCCTTTTAAAAGTTAAAAACCCATGGAAAACATAAGAAAATATTGAAAAACACATTAAACCCTACAAACACATGAAAAACATTTAAAAAGACTAAAAACATAACATTCCCTATAAAACAATGAAAAATAGTGAAAACTTCTATAAAACCCAGTAAACCCTTGAAAATGTCTGAATAAATTCATGCAATAACCCAAACTTTTTAAATGATTTTTGTTTCCTGAAAATGTTTTTTATATTATTTTATACACAAAAACCATATCTCTTTAATAATGAAGTGAATATAAAGGGAAATGTGACCATCTTGATTCAATCGTTATATGATCATTGGTTAATTATGATCATTGGTCAATATGACTGTTAGAAACTATACCTATGGTAATAATGTTTTTACAATATAATTTATGTTTAAAAGTAGAAATGATAAAGAATAATTAACATAGAAAGAATAATTGATGGATTCAAATAGTAGAGTCATGTCGTATGAATCCCATTTGTCAGATCTTGGGAGGTAGGTAGAATCACTGGGGTTTTCTCTTGACCAAGTCCAAGCCAAGCATCAACAAGTGAATCTTGAATAAAATCACCTACAGGAGAAGTTCAAGTAAGTAGAAATTACCACTCAGGTGGTGTTAGCCGAGTTTCCCCATGAATATATCAACATTATACACCTTACCATTAGGTTGTATGTGGATGTTATAAGGGGTTATGTATCTATTCCCTAGTTACTTAAAGTGTAATTTCATTGTATAAATAAAATTGTTATTCCATCAATTTCGTTTTAAGAATAGTTTTTCTTAATAAAATTGTGATGGAATTTGATAAATTGATTTTTCATACATAATTTGTACTTTCCAAAAAAGATATAAATATTTATAATAATCAAATATGTTATGAATAATACTTATTTTAATGAAATAGTCTGATAAAAAACAATCTTATTCAAATATAAATGATAAAATAATTTTATTTCAAGTTTCATAAAGTTTACTATGCATTTTCAATCCACTGTTATTTTTAATAAATAAAGTTTTTTATATTTAAAATATTGAATTATCGTATTTAGATAATTATTCTGATAAAATAAATATCATTTTTGATATCATTATACCAAAATTAGGTTAGGGTGGATCATGATAATTTTCTAAAATACTATATTTTTCATGAATGGTAAAATACAGTTTGAGTTTTTTAATATGTTTAATAGCTTAATAATTATTTCATAATGATGTAATAAATAATTAACCACAAAACACAACCTAAAATATGTTATTTTATTAATATTTTTTATTCTAATAAATTTTAAACAATTTAAAATTCTATAATTTACTTTCCTAATTCTAAAATGGAAACTTTAACTTTAAAAATGTTATTTTGGGGAAACTTTACTTTTCCTTGAAAAAATAAGTAATATAAAATGATTTTTGACTCTTGTGGATTAAAATAACATAAAATGTGTCCGAAGTGTCTAATACCATGGTAAAATACCATGTTAAGGCCCATGTCTTTTTATTTTTCAGAACTTAGGTTTCCAAGACCTATATTTGGAAATTAATGAATAAATACCCCCACTTTTCTATAAATACCCACCCATTTCTCTATTTCCTTTCACTCTCAATTCATCCTCCATGAATCTATGATAGTTTTACCTCTCAATGAGTCCTCTCATGGTTTCCTCGATCCCTTAAGGTCTTAATCCTCCAATTTTAGTAGTTACTTTTCAAGGTAAGGGAAATATCATTCCTTTCTCATCATTTCAAGAACCTATTTTCTTTATATGTATTCTGAATGTTATGGTCACTATCTCTTATTTAATTTTTATTCAATCCATTACTTCCAAATTATGTCTTATCAATGAGATACCCCTATCCCCTCTCTTTTAACATTTTTCTGAAATCACGTTTTATACCCGTTATGCTACCAATTTTACTTCTCAAAAATTCTCTCTTCTAGTCAAGAAATTCCATTTTATTTTCTTTTTATGAATACCCAAACATATTTCTTTTATAGGGTTATTCACCAAGATGTAAAAATTATTTATTTTATTTTGGTATTGACATACATAAAACTCACTACTACAAAACTAGGGTTTAACAGCACTGGTATTTATCATTGTTATAAAAAAATCGATGATATATGGCATCTTTATTAGAACTAAAGAAAGCGTTGATAAATTTAACACTATATCAATGCTTTTTTTAGTGCTAATAAAGGTCCCATTTATCAATGATTTATTTTTAGCACTGATAAAGTCTTCCCTTTATTAGCGCTTTATTTTTAGCACTGATAAAGGTTACCCTTTATAAGTGCTATATTTTTAACACTCATAAAGAAGTCCTTTATTAGTGCTTTTTTAGCGATGATAAAGTTCTGAATAAATAAAATGAAATAAATAAATAAATAAAAATAAAAAATGAGTTTATTAAAAAAAATATAACAAATTTTATTAATTAAATAATTATTTATAAAATTGACTAAATTGATTATAATATATATAAATAATAAATACTAATAAATAGTATGTATTAAATATATAAATATGAAAAATAAAAATTAAATAAATTAAAATTAAATATAAGTAAATTGAGAAAAATATTAAATATTTTATTAATTAAATTTTTATTGATAATGTAAATAAATATTATATATTAAATATATAGATATATATTAATGTATATAAATATGATTTATATATTAAAAAATATTTATGCACTATATTTAGTGAATAATGTTTTATAATTTTAAATTAACATGAATTAAAAATACTGTCTAATTGCATAGAGTAATGGACATATAATTCAATGTTATTTGATTTTTCAATTTAACGTAGATCAAATGTGTGTTATATTGATTTCACATATAAGTAATTAATGTATTTTTATATAC
Source organism: Viscum album (assembly GCA_963277665.1). NCBI lineage: Eukaryota > Viridiplantae > Streptophyta > Magnoliopsida > Santalales > Viscaceae > Viscum > Viscum album. The sequence continues at coordinate 1,359,302,913 of OY728141.1, read as the reverse complement.
AATATACACACACAAAACTTATCTATTTTTTCAATATTATTAAAGTGTACATATTTTTAATTTATTCAATTTTACTCATTTTTAACATATATGAACTGAAAATTAGATATTCATTAATAATCTTAAAAAATATTTATAAAAAATATTTATAAAAAATATTCATAAATAAATATATTTAAAAATGTACTTAATATATTAATAAAATTATATATTTATAATTCTAAATAAATAAATATTCTTTTTAAAGTATTTATATAATTAAATATATATATATATATATATATTTAAATAATTATTAAATTTACAATAAATTTTCTTAAATAATGAATATATTAAATATATTTATATTTATATTTATTTATTTTATATATATAATTATATAATTATACATAATTATATAATTATATAAAAATTATTTTCTAAAATTATTTATATAATTATAAATAAATAATTATATATTTAAATAATTATTAAATTATAAACGGCATATATTTACTATATTTATATTTATATATGTCGATTCAGTATACATATATATATATATTTAAAAAATATATTTACAATTATAATTATAAATTCTTTATCAGTGCTTAAGTAATAAGTGCTGATAAAATAAATCTTTATCAGTGCTAATAAAGATGAGTCTTTATCACCACTGATAAAAGTAATATTTATTAGTGCAAAAACTTTAGCACTAATAAATATGGATTTTATTATCATTTTTTAGTGCTGATAAAGACCTACCTTTATCAGTGCTAAAAAAGTACTGATAAAAGTGTCTTGATCTAATTTAAAAAACCTAACCTGTTGCGAACCCGTTACGATATCATGAAAAAAAATTATTGTGAACCCTTCGAGGGAACTTCTTATTCATTATCCCCTTTCTCTAACCTTGATTTTCTCCCACCTTCCCCTCAATCGCTTCACCCTAAGATCCCAGATCTATTCAATGGTGTTCTGAATCTTTTGATCTCGACCTCAGAGTACAACATGACATCGGCTCTTCTTAATCGTACTTTGATTGTGCATTTAAGCAGCATCGCCCTTCGGTGGACACCTTCGATGGGTTAATCTTTGAGTATTGGGGTTGCAAGATCAAAGAATGGTAGGTCTTCTCGACAAAAATAACATCATGATTTGGTTTTCTTGAGACAAAGATCTGGTCATGGCTTGGCCTAGTGCCCCCCCCCCCCCCCCCGCCGTAACTACAATAGCTTCTAGTTCTATCTATACAGGTGGTCATATGACTTCCATTTGAAGCGCTATATTCCAACAGTAGTTATTTGGGTTAGTTTCACTAAGATCCCTTTACCTTTTAAATATAATGTGATTATACACATGATAGGGAATCTCTTTGGTAGATATTTATGTTCTAATTGTAGAACCTTGTCAGTTTCTCACCTTGTCTCTCCTCACATTTGTGTAGAAGTTGATGTCTTGAGAGTGCCTATGGATTATATTTAAATTATAGTGGGGGAAGAATTTTGATGCAAGCAGGTTGTTTGTTTTAAATTGTGGGTCAAATTTTGTGGTTCCTATAAGAAATTGGTTCATTAAGCACCTTCCTGTAGGTGAGGGACCAAGAACCTCAAACAGCAGCATGTTGCGGTTTCTAGAGATAATGATAAGGGATTCAAGCCTAGTATTGGTGAAGAGCCAATGGGGCAGAGTCATTTGGATGTTTCTATTAACCCATGCAATGGAAAAGTTGTTCAATGCGAGTCTTAGTGGGGGCATATCTTCGGTGAATTGAAGCTCGAATCACACAAACCCACTCGAATCACACAAACCCACTGCCTTTAGTTTCTCGAACATCTTTTAGCATCCGTCATCTAGTTGTAATTATGGTTTCTGAAGAAAAATCGAGATCTGGATTCATGGGTCTCGGATTTTCATCAACCTAATGAGGTAGGCCAATGTTTTTCTTTTAAGGTTCTAATTTCCTTTCTATATTTGTTGTCTCAAGATCTAGATCTAAGGGTTTTAGATTTTCCTTTGTAGGTTTCAATTTTATTTTTGTATTTGTGATCCGTTTGTTGTATACTATTTGGATTTTTTTATTATTCGTTGTTTTCTTGACTACTGTTTCAGATATCTTGTTTTGGTCTTTTTAAATTGTTGTTTTGAATCAATATGCTTCACTATCTACATCTATACCCAAGCTTGCTCTGCAAGCTTAATTTTTTCATTATTTTGAAATATTAGTGAATCACCTATATTCCAAAGATAAACCAATTAAATAAATATTTATTCCATTGTATAAATAGTGGAGGTTTTAGATATAAAAACCTTAAATGAATAAGAAAATTGATTTAGATGTGTATGGGATAGACATTGCAAGGGTTGGTGTATTTTTCTCTTTTGTTTATGATATATCTTTTTGGTGTCTATTATTTCTTTATGAAAAATTCTTTATGGGCCTCCCTAGAATCTCATGGATGGTTCAATGCATATTATATGGTCTCCCTATAATCCTTAGGTTGTTATATCATTTGTTCTAAAAAATATAATTGAAGTTATCAAATTATATATATTATAAATTATTTTTAGTTATTCATCATTTTAGGTCTATATATACTTTTTAGGTCTATATATACATTTAATTAAGAGTAATATAATTTATACTTAAATAACCAATAAAATATTATAAACTCATGTTACTTTTAAAATAATAAAATTTGGTAACTATATATATATTTTTTTTTGAAATAATTAAAATTTTCAAAATTTAAATAATTATATTTTATACATAATTACTCAGAATAATAATTATTTATATTTAATATAATGTAAAAATTAATATTATTAGTATTTTTTAGTTTCATTATAAAAAATGGTATTATATATATATTTAATAATATATTGTATTTTTAAATAAATTTAAATATGATAAATAATATATATATATATAATTATATTCAAATAAAGTTACGAATATAATGCTTATATATATAACATATATATATAATATTTAGGTAGATTCACTTCATTTATCTATGTATTGAATGAGGAGTGACCTCCATTTTATATTTTTTGACGGTGGAAGGCGTGAACCCGATTTAGGTTTATTTCCTATCGAGGTAAGTGTAAATGAAGTACACACCTCCATCAACCTCTTTTTTCAATCATATAAAACCCTGTAATTTTTTTAGTAAAATAAAACCTATTAAAAAACAATTTTTATCAAAAAAAATTAAAAAAATACTCAACCAATTTATTTATTAAAGTTTTATTTAGAACCTTGTGGATAATTTCAAGGATAAAAAATGAAAGTAATTCATCATTACCTATACCTCCATTTCAAATCAAATAAATTAATTTTAGTAATATACACTCATTAGCTGAAATTACACTATAGCAACCCAATACCCCCAGGTTGCATAGCACTGTATTTGCATATTTTGATTCTTCTATATCCACCCTCTCTATTTATTTTCCTCCCTTTACTTTATCATTTATCTGGTTGTGTAGAGCTTTTCTCTAGAAGTATTTGGTGGAAATGAAGGTTTTTAGTTAATAAATAGTTTCAATGGTATAATTCTCATAAATGGGAGGAATTTCCCCTTTTAGAAAACACAATGAAGTAGAATTTTCATCCTCATTAATTTAATCTCCCTAATAGTTATTATTGTATTTTTTTGCCTTAAGACTCGTCCCCCATCACTTTTATGTTTCTTATACCACTCTAAGTATTATTCATCCCATGGATGAATACTATTTAGAGTATTTCAATCAACATAGATGCATGTCCACAAGATATGGAGAATGTTTTTCAAACAACAAAATGCAATGATAACTATTTGGGATATGAGTTGATGAGAATAAAAATTATACTTCATTGTGTTTTCTAAAAGGGAAAATGTCTCCCATTTGTGAGAATTACACCATTGACCCTAGTTATTAACTCTATGCCTCCATTTCCACAAACTCCTTCCATATAAAAGATCCACACAACCATAGAAATGATAAAGTGAAGGGTGATAAAGAAATGGAGAGGGTGGAGATGGAAGAATCAGAATATACATCTGTAATGTTGTGTAGCCCATGGGTCTTGGGTTGCTATAGTATAATTTTAGTTGATGAGTGTATATTACTAAAATTAATTTATTTTATTTGATGTAGAGGCATAGTTAATGATTAATCACTTTTATATTTGTCCTTGAAATTATCCACAAGTATCCAAATAAAAATTTAATAAAATAATTAGTTGAGAATTTTTATAATGTTTTTTTTCGATAAAACATGGTTTTTTTAGTAGGTTATATTTTATTAAAAAATGGTGGGGTTTTTTTATGATTGGAAAAGAAGTTATATGGAGGCTTTTAGTTCATTTACACTTAGTTAAATGATCCATAAGTCATTTAAGAAGTATAGGAATTAGCCTCGCCTCAATTCAACACACGGTGTGACCGTTATGACTCAATATATCCATTAAACTTTTAAATTGAAAGTTTAGTTCAAAAAAATAATTCACTGAAAATAAATAAAAAGTGCTCATATTGTCTTGATAATTTATGACAACAATTCATAATAGTTTTTTGACAAGTAGGAATCGGTCTCATGTTAAACCGATACACAATTTGATTGGTGTAGGTTAAAGTATATGTTTCAAGTTTAAAATAGAATTTTACTAAAAAACTAACATACTCAAAACTGATCAAATGAATTAATATTATTTTAATAATTTAGTAAAATTAACCATAAGTCATTTGAGACATGTAGGAATCAGTCGTACCTCAATCTGGCATATAGTGTCACTATTATGACTCTAAGTGCATCTTTTTATTTAAAAATGGAATTGGTTTTAATAAAAAGGACAACTGACTTACTCAAATGATCAAATGCATTCATATTGTTTTTATAAATTAGGTAAACTATCCATGAGTTATTTTTGATGTGTAGGAATCAACCACACCTCAATCCAATGCATGGTGTTCTCGGTATGACTCAATGTCTCCATTATCAGTTTAAAATCAACAGTTTAGTTCAAAAAATACCACTCACTAAAAACAAATCAAATGTGCTCAAATTGTATTGATAATTTAGGAAATTGATTCATAGGTCCTTTTTGATGTGTAGAAATTGGTATCACATCAAACTAATACATTATGTCATTAGTATAGGTCAAAGTGTTTGTTTCTAGTTTAAAATGACATTTTAGTAAAAAAAATAAGTAACATACTCAAAACTAAGAAAACACATTCAGGATGTATTTGATAATTTATTAAAATGATCCATAATTAATTTTAGAAGTGTATAAATTAGTTGTACCTCAATCCAACACACGATGTGACCAGTATGACTCCAAGTGTGTCTTTTTATTTAAAAATGACATCAATTTTAATAAAAAGGAAAACTAACCTACTCAAAATAGATAAAATGAATTCATATTGTTTTTATATTTTATTTCAATGATACATAATCCATTTTTTATTTGTATGAATCATCCTCACCTCAATATGATGCATGGTGTTCCTGGTATGACTTAATGTTTCCATTAACAGTTTAAAATCGATAGTTTAGTTCAAAAAAATTAACTCACTAAAAAAAAGAAAATGTGCTCATATTGTCTTGATAATTTATTAAATCTATTAATAAGTCCTTTATGAGATATAGTAATTGGTCTCACATAAAACTGATGCACGATGTGATCAGTATATCTCAAGGTGCATGTTTCCAGTTTAGAATGACATTTTAGTAAAAAAAAACAAGTGATGTACTCAAAACCAATAAAACACATTCTAATTGTTTTTATAGTTTAGTAAAACTATCCATAAGTCATTTTAGATGTTTAATAATAATTTGTACCTCAATCTTACGCATGTTGTGACCGGTGTGACTCCAATTTCATCTTTTTATTTAAAAATGACATCAATTTGAAAAAAAAGGACAACTAACCTACTCAAAACTGATAAAATGATTTTATATTGTTTTGATACTTTAGTTAAATGATCCATAAGTCATTTTTGACGTGTAGGAGTCATCCTCACCTCAATATGGCACATGGTATTCCTGATATGACACAATGTGTTCGTCATAAGTTTAAAATGTACAGTTTAGTTCAAAAAATGTCACTCACTAAAAACCGAGAAAACGCACTCATATTTTCTTGATAATTTATTACATTGATTCATAATTCATTTGTGACATGTAGGAATCTGTTTCACATCAAACTGATACATGATGTGATCATTATGAGTCAAAGTGTGTGTTTCTAGTTTAAAATTACATTTTAGTAAAAAAGACATGTGGCATACTCAAAACTGAGTAAACACGTTTAGATTGTTTTGATACTTTACAAAAAATGATTCATAAGACATTTTTTTATGTGTAAGAATTAACCGCACATCATTCTAATGTATCGTGTGACTGATATGACTCAAAGTGCATCGTTTTATTTAAAATTGACATTAATTTTAATAAAAATAAAACTCACCTACTCAAAACTGAGAAAACACATTAGTATTGTTTTGATGCTTTAATAAAATGATCCATAAGTCATTTTTAATGTGTAGAAATTATCCTCACCACAATTTGATACATGATGTATTCGGTATGACTCAACGTGTCCTTTATCTGTTTAAAATCAATATTTTAGTTCAAAAAGTGTCACTCACTCAAAACGGAGAAAATGCACTCAAATTGTCTTTATAATTTAGGAAAATGATTCATAAGTAATTTTTTATGTGTAGGAATTGGAATCATGTCAAAACGACACACGATATGATTGGTATGATTCAAAGTTCATATTTCCAATTTAAAAGGACATTTTAGTAAAAAAAGACAAGTGATGTACTTAAAACAGAGAAAACGCATTCGAATTGTTTTGATACTTTAGGAAAATAAACCATATGTCATTTGAAATTTGTAATAATTACTCACACCTCAATACAATGCACGGTGTGACTTATATGAATCCAAGTGATGTTTTTCAATATATAAGTATCATTTTAGTTTAAAACGTGCATCATATCGCCAAAACTAATCAAACGACCCTAGATTGTTTTCTCTTCCATTAAATTCTATATTTATACTTTATTTTGTTGATTTTGTGGTGTTTTTGGTGTTGTGGTGTGCTATTACAGCACACTACACTGTTGGGGTAGTTTTCTATAATATCACACTATATTATTTTCCTTTATTAGCGCTTATAGAAGCACTAATAAATGGTCCTTTATCGGTGAATTTTAAAAGTTATGATAAAGGGGTCCTTTATCAGTGCTTATAGAAGTGCTAATAAAATACTATGGATTTTAACCTCACTCTAGTAGTTATCACTTCTCTAGTACTGATAAAGTTAATTTTTAGTGCTATTAAATGCCTATTTTTTGGTAGTTCCCGCATTAACTTTATGTGGGTTAAAAATAACATAATAATGTTGTCTTTAAGCACTCTTTAAAATGCCATAATTTTGATACGAACCCCATTTCTTATATTCCACACAATTTATTTGTGAAATATTGTCTTATGATATATATGGATTACATTAATTAATACATGTTAAGGGTGTATCTTTATAGTGCTCCAATGCATTGGGTAAAGAAATTAGTCTCTTAAGATGACATGTTTTATGATACCTTAGTGAATAACCTTGGTAATTTTTATGACACCTTGGTGAAAAACCTTAGTGAAATGTTTATGAATGTATCATATAAATTTTTTAGCCACATTTTCATGTTATGATTGATATTCTTATTATTATGATATACCTCTTTATCATACCTTATCATTATGACTCATGTTCTTATTGATAATCCTAAAAATCGCAAGTAAATTTTTCCCCATACTTCCCTTACTAAGCCTTATTCTCACCCTTTCCTTTGATGTAAGTCCCTAGGTTATGAGATGAAGTAAATACACTTAGGATGAATCTTTGAAGAATCCTTTCAAGTGGATTAGAAGAATTTTTTATTTTTTCATGTATTATATACCTTCTTTCAAGAAACTAAACATTAAAAGATCCTATATTTGTACAATGTAATGAAAAGATATGTAATAAAAATGTGGTATGTCGTAGTTGGTATCAAGTATGCTTTAGTTATTTTTTAAAATTAGGATTTGAAAACTTTATAAAGAAACTTATATAAAATTTAAAATACAGGAAAAAATATAAGTATTTTTGTAAAGTATTAAGTTAGCAGTTTCTGAGCAAAGAAATCTCTGTCTAGATATGAACAAGTGGATGTGGCTCTGGTATAGACGTATCTAGGGGTAAAACTCGAAAACACCACTTTGATCTAGACTCGAATGGAAATTGGTGAATGAAAACGGGCCTTGATACACTCTTATCTTGATAGTCTGGTGGGATATGTTTGGTTAATCACAAGATTTTTATGAACCATTATAAATTAGTTGTAGAAAATGTAATTGTTGAATAACATATTTAAGCATGATGTTTTATGATATAAAAATTCCTTTATAATTATAATATTAATAAATTAAACACATTTCTTAATAAGGTTTCTTATTTTAGAAAATGGTAAGAAATAGGAGGAACCACATAAGCGGTGAGTGTAATGGATCATGCGCTGATGGCCCTCCGATGGAAGCCAAAATGAAAAAATTCATTATAATGATGAATCAACTAACTCGAGTTATGAGCAATAACTTGAATTAAGATGAGATATCAGATTCACCTAAAAGGAAAAAACTTTTTGTTGAGTTATTTATGGGTCAATGACCACATTCTTTTAGTGAATCTACTGAACCATTGATTTCTGAATAATGGATAAGCTCTATAGAAAAGACCTTTTCTATACTTCGTTGTTTTGAATAAGGGAAAGTCACCCTGGTTTTGTATTTCTTAGAGGTATAATATGATCAGTGGTGTAAACTAATTAAAAACATGAATATAAAAAGGGATATTGAATCTATAGAGTGGTAAGTGTTCAGTGGAACCTTCTTCAAAAAATATTTCTGTCATTCAATGTGAACAAAAATGGAGAAGGAATTATAAGAGCTTAAGCATAAGAAAAAAAGAATATTTGGGAAGCTATGAGATGAACTTTACCATACTTTCTTGTTCCACCTCTATATTTTTTAGGGATACTAATGGAAAGGTTGATAAATTCATTGGTGGAATAATACCACATATATGGAATAATATATAAAATATAGATAATGATAGTTGTTAGGAGATGGTGTGAAGTGATACAAATATTGAACTACATTTCTGAGATACGTAGTGGTATGATAGATCAAGAAAGAAGAAGAGGCCTATAGAGCCAATCTTGGGGAGGAAATTTGATCATAAAAGAGGATTAAAGCAAGTGAAGCTTCCTATATGCAACAAATTTGGGAAGAAGAATTTGGGGAATTACTTTCCCAGGAGTATGAAATGTTATAAGTGTAGAATAGATGGACATATTTCTTGGAACTGTCATAGTGTGATAAAGCCTCAACTTCTCAACACTAACGAAAAAGAGAAGATGGTGTAGACCCATCCTAAATTCCAATGATATAAGTTTGGAGAGTTTGGTCACTTTTCCAGTCACTATTCAAGTCAGAAGGTGATAGAGGGGAATCACCGTCAACCTCAGCATAGTCTAAGAGAGAAAGGTTGGGATTTTTCTATCATGATGGATGAATTTGAATCTCCAAATGATGTGGTAGAAAGTACTCTCGTTTTTATATCAAAGCTATTAAGTACTTTTTTATTATGGTTCTACGCATTCCTTTATTTCTTACAAGTTTAAAACGAATATATAATCAATGCTTGAACTGCTAGAAGTAGATTTATCAGTAAAGATTCCTGGAGGGATTATCAATGCATTGTAAGCGTGCATAAAATCTAGTATTGAATTTGTAAAACACAATATCATACCAAATCTAGTAGTCATTCCCAAGATGGAATTCAACATTATACTAGGGATGGACTGACTCTCAAATTATAATTCCAAGATCAACTATAGAATAAAATAAATATCAGTAGTCTTGAATGGAAAACCTATAGTTGTTTTCAAAGGAGAGATATCTCGACCTAAGAATTGTCTAGAAGAACCTCTCATAGCCTTCTTTATGTAAATGATCAGTGAATATGAAGAAGGAAATGAATGTATATGAATATATAATATCCCCATTATTTAGGAATACATTGATTTATTTCCTGAGAAGCTACCTAGACCTCCCCCAAAAAGAGAGGTAGAGTTATCTATTTATTAACTCATTCTTGGATCCAAGACAACATTAAAGACCCCATATAGAATGGAAAATTTGGAGCTGGAATAATTAAATAAATTGCTTTAAGATCTTTTCGAGAAGGGATTTATCAAGCCAAGTGTGTCTCATTAGGGAGTATTGGTTCTATTTATGAAGCAGAAAGGTGGATCAATGTAGTTGTACCTTGATTATAGGGAGCTTAACATGATCATAGTGAAGAATAAGTACCCTCTTCCAAGTATTAATGATTTATTTAACCATATTCATGGGGCTTAATTTTTCTCCAAGATTGATCTTTGATATGGTTATCATCAATTGATGGTGAAGAAAGAATATATTCCAAAGATTTCCTTTTAATCAAGATATGGGAATTATGTGTTTGTTGTTATGCCCTTAGACTTGAATAATGCTCCTGCTATATCTATGTGTTTGATTACTAGGGACTTTAAGGACTATCTTGATAATATTGTGTTAGTTTTTATTGATGATATTCTGATATATTCTAAAAGTCTCAGGGAGAATGAGGATCATATAAGGGTTATATTAAAAACTATAAGGATGTATAGGCTATTTGGAAAGTTCAACAAATGATAATTTTGGTTACAACAAGTTTATTTCTTATGGTACATTGTAACTAATGAAGGACTCTTAGTTGACCCTTCCAAGACAAAGGTTGTGAAGTAGTGGCCTCATCCTATAATAATAACTGATATTATTAGTTTCCTTGGTTTAGAAAGATATTATAGGACGTTTTTGAAAAACCTTTCATGACTTTCTAATATTTTTAACCAAGTTAACTCAAAAATGGGCTAAGTTAATCTATACAAAGGAGTGTGAAGAATTTTTCCCAGAGCTGAAGAAGAGATTGGTTACTACACCCATGTTAACTCTACCCTCTATCAGAGAAGGATTCATTATTTTTATCAATGAATGTCTGAAATTTATTGGGTGAATCCTCATGAAAAATGATAATATTGTTGTATATGCAACTCAATAGTTGAAGCCTCGTGAAACGAATTATCCTACACGTGAACTGGAGCTGTTTGTGGTTGTTTTTTCTCTGAAGATATGGAGGCACTATGTTAATGGGTAGAAATGTGATATATACATAGACCATAAAATTTTAAAGTATATTTTCAAGAAAAAATATTTGAACATGAGATAGAGGATATGGTTATAACTTCTTAAAGACTGTGATTTTTCAATTCATTATCATCCCAGAATAGAAAACAAATTTGATGATTCATTAAGTAGTAAAGACCCCATTGTGCTAGAAATGATGAAGATTCAAGGTGATCCTTTTATCAAAGAACTAGTAAAACTAGAAACGGGAATTATAAGGGAATGTACATCATTAAACCTATCCCAAATTATTTCTCAACCATCATTACTAAATAAGATTAATAAATCTCAAAGATAATATCCCTTGTTATAGAATAATATAAAGGATGTGAAGAATGGGAAGTTTCCTGAATTCAATATTGATCAAGAAGGTTAACTAAAATTTCATAAAAGGTTATGTGTTCCTTGTATTCTAGAAATAAATAAGGATCTAATAGATAAAGCTCATATCTCTACATTATCTATAAATCCTAGAGTAAAAAAATCTAGGGACCTTTGTGGTTATTATTGGTGGGATAACATGAAAAGGGAGATTACTTACTGCAAAGGAATTTGGTAAGTCATAAGGTGAAAACAGAGTGACAACTTTCTAATGGGGTGTTGCAACCACTACCCATACCAACATAGAAGTGGTAAAATATCACTATGAACTTTGACACTTATTTCCCAAGAATATCCAAAGGAAACAATTCAATATGGGTTATAGTAGATCATCTCACTAAGACTACCCATTTTATCTCTATTTAGGAATATTTCTCTCTTGACCAACTTTCCAATATTTACATAAAGGAAGTGGTGAGATTGTATGGGGTACCACTTTCTACTATTTTTTATCATGATCTAATGTTCACATCAAATTTCTATAAAAGTATTCAACATGCTCTGAATAATGAATTGAATTTTAGTACGACCTATCACTCCCAAAATGATGGCCAATCTGAAATGTATATTCAAAAACTTGAGTATATGCTAATAACATGCTCAATGGAATTTTAATGTAGATGGGATCAACATATCCCATTAGTTGAGTTCTCATAAAACAACATCTTCCATTAAAATATTCAAATGGAACTATATAAATCTCTATATAGGAAGTTATGTAGAACTCTGACTTTTTTGGAATGAATTTGGTGAGAGAAATATTCCTAGGCTTGATCTCCAATTCATTGGGTAAAGAAATTAATCTCTAGAAATGACATGTTTTACGATACCTTGTTATATAACCTTGGTAATTTTTACAACACCCCAATGAAAAAACTTAGTGGCATGATTATAAGTCTCTCATATAATTTTTTTAGCCACATTTCCATGTTATTATTAATGTTCTTATTATTATTATTATACTCCTCATTCTCATGATTTATTGTTATGTCTTAGGTTCTTATTAATATTTCTCAAGATCACAAGTAAACTGTTTCCTTTATTTCCCTTACCGAGACTTATGTTCACCCTTTCCTTTGCTTTATGTCCCCAGGTTATTATATTTAGTAAATTTAATTAGTATGAACCTTTTAATACTCCTTTTAAGTGTATTAGAATGATTTTTTTTTCAATTTTCATATATTATGTACCTTTTTTTCCAAGAAACTAAACTTTAAAAGATCCTATGTTTATATAATGTAATGAAAAGTTATGTAAAAAAGGTGGTATTCTATAAATAAAAATCCTAAAAAACCTTAGAAAAACCTAAAACCCCATAAAAATTTGAAAACCCTTGAAAAACCATGTAACATAATGAAAACTATGATAAAATTTTAAAACTCCAAAAACCCATGTAAAACCCTTAAAAACACTAAAACCCCTAAACACAACAAAAAAACACTAAAATACAGTGAATATATTTCAAAATCCTTGAAAAAATTACAAAACCATGAAAAAAACTAAAAACCTTCAAAACATTGAAAACCCTATAAAATCTTTAAAACCACTACTAAATCGCAGAAAACCTTCACAACCAATGAAACCCATGAAAACCCTTAAAAATCCTTAAAAACTCTTAAAAACATGAAAATCATGGGATAAACCAAGGACAACTTTAGAAAAAACTAAAAACATCAAAAATCATGAAAAACACTATAAACCCCTTAAAATATTAAAGTATATAAAATCCCATGAAAATTTCTATAAAACCTTTTAAAATCCATAAAACCCCTAAAAAACTACAAACCCTTATAAATTATAAAAAACCCTTGAAGATGCTTTAAAATGCAAGATAATTCTAAAAACCCTAAAATCTCTAAAAACCAATGAAAAACACTATAAGACCTTACAAAACTTAGGAAATCCCTTAAAACCCCTAAAGAACTTTTAAAAATCTTAATAAACCATGTAATACCCTAAAAACCATAAAACTCCTTGAGAACAATTGAAAAACCTAGAAAACATGTGAAAAGCACTAAAAATATTTAAAAACCACTAAAAAATATTCAAACCCCTATTATAAAGGATTAACCTTTTCCAGACCTTCTATTTCTGTTTCCTGAGTGTTGGAGCTATTGGGGAAGACCTGGAGGAGGATTAGTGGAAAAGAGGAGGATCTTTATTTGGTTCTTCATCCATTATACCTGGTCAAACTATGATAATTAGGTGTTGTGACATGGATATTTTGATATATGATATGATCTATTTAATAAATTTTTATTTAACCATAATGGATGAGGTTATGTCATGATTCAGATGTTATAATGTAAGGTTAAGGATAATAGATTTATGATTTTCTCTATTATGATGGAGGAGTTGTGTTGCAGAGTGTTATGGTTGGCAATGGAATGAATGATCCTTTGTTAGGTATAGTTACATCATGGAGAAATTTGTTATATCATGGGGGTCTTGGTGGATGAATTCCTTGGTTTTACATATTTGGGGTCAACTTTGTCATGGTGTCTATTATTTCACCATGGTTTCATTTAAAGAGTCTCGGGTTTAGTGGGTAGTTCGAGATCAGTATCGTGGTTCTTAGGTATTCAAAGTTATGGCATGGCCACACTAGTTCCACTATAACATTCATTAATTATATATACTATAATGTTGTTTTAACTTAATATGTTGGGTATATTGTGTCATGATTGATGGATCGGGTTTGCATTATGGTGTAACCAACCCTATCACATTGTAACATTTTGTTTTCTCAAATTCATTATAAATTCTAACTCCTTCCCAAGTTCTCTTCTATTAATTTAGCTTTATTTTAACCCTATGTGATTATTTTTGAATCTAGAGAGATCATTGGACATCCTTTGGTTGGTTTTGATCCACATCTTTAAGAGATCAAATCCTTGTGATTTAAGGTGATTACCTCTCTTTTACTTTTTCATTCTCTCATTATTATTTCTTCTTAGGGAGGCTATGGCAATGTATATCCTTCAGTTTGGGTTATGTTAGGTTAGGTGATTGATGTAGATTTTTGTATTATATGTTATTTAGCTTTCCTTATGTGTTCTTTGTTTTGTGATCACCTTCCTCTCCTCGATTATACAATTTGATCTTTAAATATTTGGTTGAGGTATAAGATTCAAGTATTTTCTTTTTTATTTTGTGTAATGATGGAATTAACATTCTATTTTTATCATTATTTAGAGGGTTATAATTAACCTAAATAAGATAATAAATTTGACTAAAGAAATTTAATGGTAATAATTGGTAATTTTTGTGTGTTTTACATTACTTCATGATATAATTTATAATTTTATGTCACTTGTTTGATTTTTGTGACTATATAGATCTTGTATGCTATTATTGATATGTTTGAATTAAATTCATTTAAAACTTTATCCAAATAAAGATTTTAATAAAATTTTAGTTTAAAAATATGAACTTATAATGTGGATGTTTATTTGTGAAATTATGATTTAATGTTAAAGAGTTATTAATAAGAGGTTATTAAATGTTACTTGTTGCAATGTTTCCTTTGTTGTTGTATGTGGGGTCATTATTTTCATGCTTAGAGTGGTATTGTCTTGTTTTTTTTTCTGGTTGGTACGATTAGGTATAGTTGTTATCATGATAGTATATAATGTGATGTTGTGTGATTATTATAGTGGTGGCATGGCCAGTTTCATAGAAAGTGAATGATCATGGATGTTGTGATAGATATGGAATTGTTATGGAGGATTTTGGAATGGGATAGTACGATTGTTAACATGGTATTGTGGGGGGTTGGTGTGGATTGTGTCATGGTTTCTTTAGAATATGGTTTAATTCAAAAAAATAATGAATAAATGAGTAAATAATTAAAAGTTTAATTTTTTGATGGGTTAATTGGGTGTTATAAATATTAAGTTATGAAATGGGTGAGTAATACATAGAAATCAGGCTATCTAAAATGAATCATGTAAAGGGTAATATAAATATTGGATAATGATTAAATAATGGTTTGATATTAAATATGAATAAATTAATGTAAATGGGATAGAAATAGTAAATATATAATTTAACTATGATGTGATTAAATAGAGAATTGTTTACATGTTGTGATGCTATTTGGTGTGGTTAGGTACAGTTGTTTAGTGGTGTTATGGCTTTTTTTGATGTGTATTAGCTATGATAAAGTGACTCTTATAGGTAGTAATGACTAGGGAGTTCTAGTTTGATAGTTGTCCCTTGGGATAGGATTTTGTGGATAATTATATCATTGTATTTTCTTGTTATTTAATATACACCACCACTCAAGTCATGTAACCTTACCAACACCAATATGAGGACATGGGGTTTGGGATTATTCCTTAACATCCTAGTTGTGGAGGGAATATAAGGTTGTTTATTCCCTCTTCCCCACTCTCTCTTTTAGGAATATCATAGGATATGATATCTTATGGTTATGATTCATGGGTTATGATGGATCGAGGTTAGAGTTCCTATGATATAGTGATGATGATGTGATAGAGGCTGAGATGCATGGTGGGGGATATGCATGGTAGTTGGAGGTCAGGAGGTTGATTTCCTCCATGTTCATGTTTCCTTACTATGATGATTATGAGATTTGTATTTGTAAAATTGTATATATATATATTGATATGTGGTTATGGTTGTGATGTGATATATGGTTATGTAGATATGTGGATATGGAAGGGATTGGAACACATGACATATGTCATTGGGAAGTGAGAGTAACCAGATAAGTGGAGAAGTGCTTCTAACATACCTCTATAACATATTATTTTGATACTAACTTACTATACGTGTATGATATATTGGTAAATTGATACCACATGAGGATTATTTATAGTTTTTTATGGTATAGATTCAGTTTTTTCAACTATTTATTCACTAAGGAATTAGTATACTTCTACAACATTTTCATGATTGAATTTTGGGATGGTCTTACTGATTATATGTGTATGCTCACATTTTTATATATATAACTTATTTTCATATTCATGGGATGGAGTTGGTGATTGGGTCAGACATTTTTATCTCATGGAATTCACAATAGTTGTTCATGGTTTGATTCCATAGGAGTTACTATTTCTATTTCATTTTGAGAGTTTATCTTTATGTATGTAATTAAAATCATTATAGGATATTGATTTTATTTTATATTACATGAAGTTTATAGGGGGATATTCATTCTATTCTTGGGATTTATGAGGGTAATTCCTCCCATATATTTTTCTTCATACCCTTGATGCTAGTCACCAGCATATAGCCTATTGGAGGTAGGCTTCAAGGGTCACTCACATCGTTAATATTTTCCCAAGATGGGTACCGGTGGGGGTGGGTCATAGCATAGTGGTATTCGAGTTATGTTTTAGGGAAACGATGGTGATTGGAGTTGGGAATTAATTATATTTGTGTACATTTTGTTAGAAAACATTATTATTTGAACTTCTCATGTGATATATCAAAGGATAGTGGTTAGGACATAGGTGTTTCAATCCCCCTATGATCTAATCCAAGGACCCAAATTATATTAAACATATTAGGTAGTATAATTATTTTTATAGAGTAGAGACATATATGTGGTACATGCATCATATTTTCTCCATATCTGATTTAATTTGGTTGATTTTAGGAGACTAAAATGAATTTGAATAACTGATATTAATTGAATTCCATGTTTACAGGATTCAGAGTTCATGTGTTCTTTATTGTAGATATGTATAGTGGTCATCATTTATGTGCGGTTTAGATTGGTGAGGAATGTTAGAATGTTTTGGTATATTATAAGAGGGTTTAACATGCAAAATAGGATAATTCTTGGAGGATCACACTACATGAATTCCATTTTTAGATCTTAGTACAGTATGAAGGTACTATCTCTAATCAAGACATGGAACAGTGGTTGGAAGAGCTCAAGATTTCTTTTAGTAAAATTTATTCATAGATGAATCATTAGATTTTATTTTCTATTAATCATCTAAGAGGAACTGATCATTAATGTTTTATCTTGGATATCACAAGGATTTTTTAGTTTCATGGTATTATTTTTTAGAATCAGATTCATTAGGATTTTCTTTCTTTAATGTAGAAGTTAGTTATGAATTAGATGTTTCTCCCTCTAAGTAGGGGAGAATGAGTGTACATGATATAAGGGTCTTATTCAATAATCCTCTTTGGTTTTCCCCAGATATTTTCCTATATAAAGATACTATAGATCAACATTTTGAGAAGGTGTTACATCCTTATATTAAACATCAGTTCAACCCATTTATGTTACCCACATATTTGGAGGTTCTTTCCAATGTATAAGTGTTTTATAAGATGAATTAATAGTTTGGGCCTTCTTAGGATAGAAGTCATGAAAACTTACAAATGATTAGATATGTAGATATAGGTTATTATATGTTATATTAGTCAATGTTTAGGAAAGAAGGTAGTTGGCCTCAACTCTATTCAAACTTTTCTAGAGATAGTAGTTCATAAGCCTCTATTGGGTATTCCTTTCTAGTATTATTTTATTATAAAGGTTGTGTTCATCATCAATTTCAATTCTTAGCTATTATAAGTAGCTAGTGTAATATAGGTGGTATGATTTTGGTTTATCTTAATCAATATTTTCCTTTGATTACTTATAATTAGTTGTGTTGGAAGGCTTTTTGTTAGAAGATGGGAGTTGGAACAGGAAAAGGATAGCTCTGTGATGTCCCTATCTCATAAGTAGATAGGGTTGAGTGCAGTTGTGGATGTGGTATTCATAAGTTTTAGTGAGGAGAAGGAGTTAGGCGTCATTATTTTCATTTCATGGAGATGCTAATGTTATGTGTACTGGAGATCATCTGTGGTAACATATTTTTTTCTTTTTTCCTTGGTTTATGAATTATTTGATTTAGGCGATTTTTACTCTCTAATAACTCCTACCCTACTCAGAGATCTAGGAATTAGGGTATATATGTAAATACATAAACTTTTCATACATATATATTATATCTTAATAGATAAATATTCATTACATAAAATAATGATCCATGCCAGAATCGTATAGGTATAGTATATTTGGAAACTCAGATACATAAACATGGTTCATAAGTAAACTACATCATCTCCCACTAAGTTCTTCAAAATCATCACCCTTCTTAGTCATATCATACATAATACCTTTATTCATAACCTAGGGAAAGGAAACATGAGAAAGGGTGATCCTAGATTCTCAAAAAGGGTAAACAATGTTGATATCATCATAACATGGTCATAAGGGTATGAGAACTTGGGAATAACATTTAAAAACTATAACCTAAATATCATATATCATAAACCTAAGTCATGGAATAAATTTTTGAATTTCATAAGACATGAATCATAATATAATTAAATAACATGATACATGAGAATAAAATATTGTCATATGACATAGATTTGTGGTATATACATAATCATAGAAAATCTTATGTCAAGTCTATACACCAACAAATTTATAACATGTTAGGCTTGGGATAACTACTCGTGTACCTACTTTAATCTTGGGAAAACATATTGTGTTCCCTCTTTTGGGCTTGGTATAACCTCATGTGTACCCTCTTTCCGGTTTGGGATAACCTATTGTGTACCCTCTTTCTAGCTTGGGATAATATCTCATATACCCTTTGAGCTCATAGAACTTTAATCATTACCCAATGCATTGGAGGGAGATATAAGTCCCAACCATGACATAATATATAAAAACAATTTTCCACAATATCATAAAAAATTTATAATATATTAACTCGTGTAAAGGAAATGGTTTCATAAATATTTCATCACAGCATAACCGGTGGAAAAGAAATGGGTTTCATAATCATTTCATCAATTCCTCATAGCATAACTCATGGAAAAGTAATGAGTTTCATAAAAATATTTTTATCATAATTATAAATCATCTATAGAAATAATAAGGATGGTATAATTTTATTATACCTCTATTAAAGCTTAAGTAACATCAAAGGATATCATTTTAGATAGAAAATGATTTTGAATGATCACTTGGGATATTTCTCGAAGAAAATATTCTTTACATTTTGAAATAACTTACTTAAAAAATAAAAATTTATCAAATATTAAATAAAAAAATTCATTAAAAATAACCTTGAAAATTTTTATAGAAATATTAAAATAATTGAGTGGTCATGAGAACATAAAATTTTATTCATGTTTTACGCGTTAAAACAAAGATTCCTTTCACATTTTTGATAAAAAGTAAAAAACTACCTCATTAAGAAAATTATAAGAAGATTAAAAAATAATTTTATAATATTAAAACATTCTTTAAAACATTTTTTGAAAACATAGACATGTGATAAAAATGATTTTCAATCGAAGAGAGAAATAAAGTCGATTTTTCTAAAAAAAACATTATTCTAGTATATTGAGTTATTTAAGAGAGTAAAATAAAATGAAAACATGTATTCTACATAAATTAACCATATTTTAAGAAAATAAATGAGTTTTTTGAGAGGTATATCATAATATTTCATCATTGTAAACTTAATCATAAATAATCCCGATAAACAATGTGATTGTAACATAAAACTTTTACCACTTAGTAACTTTTAAATCATAAGCCCCATCAAAGAAATAATCATACATAGATATTTATATCCAATAATGTTCATGATAATAATCATATAATACATTCATGGTCAGTATATACAATATACAAAATAAACAAGGGGTGAATATGGCATGTGTCACATGGAAATAAAAATGAGATGAAAAACCCTTACCACTTTGGAAACTTTTGAATCATAATCCTAATTAAGGAATAGATTAAAATGAAACTTTAAATATAATTAAAATCAATATATTCATAATATAAAATTTCAAAGGGTGTCATATACACCGCACAAAATAAATGAGTGGTGAATATGGTATATGTCTCCCATAAATAAAAGAGAGACTATAAATCTCTTACCTTGAGTATTGAATTTCTTCATAAACATTCAAAATTCCTATATAATAAATATAGTTTTATTATAAATATATTAAATAACCATAATAATATATATCATACCATATAAGATTTAATTTTGACCTTTTATTACCCGTATATTAACAATTCCTTGTTAAAATTATGCTTTGGGTAATAACTGTTTTGTTGTTCATGTATGTTTTGGTTTGGTAGTTTTGGTACTTTTAATTTGATCATAGTTTGATAATATACATAATTTTAACCATGATATAAATTTAATATATATTAATTTACATATATTTAGAGTAATAAATTTAATTTATAGATATAAAATCAATTACAACGTTCCTAGAGATGGTAGGTCGTACGTATGCATGAATGTTGTTTCCATTTTATAAAAGGATGGAATGAAAGAAAGGTAAATATTAATTAACCATTAAAAATAATTTTTATATAATATATATTAATTAAATATATCCTTATTAACATCTAATTCAAAATAAAATGAATAAGATTTTACATCGCTTTGTGGAGGTGGTAGTCCACACGTACGCATGAGTGACGTTGTCATTTTTTGATAGATTAGAAGGTAATAATGAATATGTGATATTATAATTATAAAATTATAATTATATAATAAATATCATATATATATACCTTAAATCCATCATTTTATCTATATGTGATAGGTGGTTATGGAAAACAAATTATATCAGTTCGTTAGGCGGTAATCCACTATACACATGATCAATGATTTCATTTCCCATTTGAAGGAAGAGAAGATCAATGTAGGTTATGAAATTAAAAAAATAAAAACTCATTATATGAGAGATAATAATGTTATTATATCATCATAGTTTAATAATATTTTAATGAAGTGGAATATGAAATAAAATAAAATGCTCAGTTAAGAATGACACATCTTCTTCGGACAACGTCTTTAGGTTAGCACAAAAAAAATATTAAGAGGGATTACTAATAAAAATAATTACTCTAGAATATATTTAATAATCTAAGTAATATATTTGGTTAGGTATTAGATAAATAAAAATTCTCTGGATGTTTTAATAGGAGAGGATATGGGTTACCCTTTTATAAGTGGTGGAGAGGACACACTTGGAATTTTTGAAAAGAAAAAGTTATAACCACGTTTTACACATTTTATAAGGAACAAAAATGGATAATTATTGAACCTTAAATGGAATAAGGTTAAAAAAAATTCTATATTATAGTAATTTAACAAGTTTTTAGTTACTTTTAACCCTTATCTTTTTGTTTTAACACCTGGTAAATCCATTTTAACCTTAACCACAGTAATTAATTTTTATTATTTTACTATTCATTTTGAACAAAAAAATATATTTACCTTATTATATAATATTAATTACTCTTATTAAAAATATGGAATAAATTTTTATAAATTACATTCACAAAATTGTCAAAATTTAATTTGAAATTAAACCTACAAGTGTGACAAAACTGTGGTTTTACAAAGATAAAATTTTTATAAGTATAAAAAGTTTTAATATCAAAAATAAAAATAGATTTGACTAAAAATAAATAAATTGGATTAATAATAACATAATTTAACTATTTTTTACTTTTAAAATATTTTTAAATAAGATTAAACTTCATAAACTCTTAAAATGAAAAGGCGGTTTTAAATAAATCAGTATTTTTCACTACTCATTGAAAATTTAATCTTTTCAAAAAGTTCTAAAAAAATAACCCTAATATAATTTTTTCATGTTGATTAAAAAATGGTTTTCGTTTTTCAAATAAATTTTATAAAGGTGGTAAAAATTAATTTTATTATTTGTTTACAAATATTAATAAAAATCATTTTTTTGTAAAATGTATTTTTGAAGCATATATTGACTTTACTAAAAATTAAGTTCTTTTTTTATGTTTTCTATATATAAAACCATTATAATTAATTTTAAAAATATATATATTCCTATTCATACTTCCAAATTTAATGCCTAGGGTATAATTATCATGTTTTAATAATATTAAAAGTATATTGTGGTTCGTTAAAACTTGATGTTACGTATAATGCAAGTTATCAGAGAAATTAAATTTATTGGAAAAATATATCATAAAATATTGAGTTGTTATATTATACCCCCATTAAAATTAATTTCTCCCTCAAAATTCATCATTTCAATATAAAAAAAATGAGTATACTTATACCTCATCATATCCTCAAGTTCTCATGTAGCTTCCTCAAGTTGGTGGTTTTTTCATAAAACCTTAACTTGGTGAGTGGAATTGTTTTGTAGAACTTTATCTCTATGATATATAATCTCCAATTTTTTTATTTATAGGAAATATAATTTTCTAGTGGTATGACTTATGAGTTAAATAATTGTAAGTATCTGGTATTTACTTCCTCAGGAGAGATACATGGAACACGTCGTAGACTTCGGAAAGGTTCATTGGAAGTTTCAAGTGATAAACCATTGTCCCTACTCAAATAAGAATATCAAAGGGGAAAATATAAATAGGGTGCATATTTCCTTTATTCCTATATATTATAACCTTTTCCATGGAAAAATTTATATAAAACACTTCTTACTAACTTCAAAATCCATATCACATAGATGATTATCATCATAACTTTTTTGTCGAATTTTTCCTCTCCTTATGTGTTGTTGAATATATCTAGACTTCTCCACCATTTATCTATCCATCAATAGTAATAATATATTTATTTCTCCAGATTCATCCCAATATGTTTTATTTTTACACTTCTTTCCATAAATGGATTCATAAGGATCCATTTGAATTCTTGAGTGAAATCTTTTTTTGTATGAAAACTCATCTAGAGGAAGGTGTTGATCCCAAAAAACCTTGAAATACATAAAATAAAATCTCAACATATCATTTAGGGTTTTAATTTTTCTATCATACTAAACATATTTCTAGGGATGTTGCACAATGTTGAAACTCAATTCTATATTAAGAGGTTGTTTAAGGAATCACCAGAATTTTGAGGTAAAGATTAGATCCTGATTAGATACAATAAAATTTGGTACTACATAAAACCTTACCACCTATTAATGTATATCCTAGAAATTTTATCCAGATAAAAATATATTCTAATTTTAATTAAGTGTTCTTAATTTTTATGTTTATCAACTACAAACCATATAACATTTTTCCTTTTATAAGTTTTGGGGTTTCTAATGACAACATATATAGTGATGTTTTCTAATTTATATTATGGTATGGGTAATAGTTGTAACATCCCCTTAGACTGTTTTATATTAGCCTTAACTTTCTAACATACCAAGAAATAAGATACATACTCTGAAATATCTCTCTTCATTCTATCCCACAAGAAATATTCTTTCAAATCTTTATATATATGTGTACTTCCAAGATGAATAGAAAATGGAGAACTATGGTATTCCTCTAACAGTTCCTTCTTCAAATATGGTATGGATGGGACACATAAATGGTCCCTAAACCTTATAATTCTATCACATTAACGTTTAAACACATGAACATTTCACCCCTTCTTCTATAGCTCTATATCTTCCTTCTATGCCTCTTTAATCTTCAATTGGATTGATGATTGAAAACATATATGGGAAAGATAAGTTTCCCCCAAATCATTCATGATTTTAAAATTCATGCTTTAAAAATCCATAAATATTGAATATTTTGTGACCTTCATCATATATAATCTAGTATGATCCTTTCAACTTAAATCATTGGACACCTTGTTTTATTTCTAGGTTGTTAATGTATTGAGAAGTCACAATCTATAATCATCTTCAACCAATCACATGTTCAACTCTTTATGTGTGAATATATACTTTAAAATCTTATGATCAGTATATATATCACACCTTTCTTCATAAAAATAATACCTTCATATATTTAATTCAAACATTATCACAGTAAACTTCAAATCATGAGTTGGGTAATTTTTCTCATGATCCTTAAATTATCATGAGGTATAATTTATCACCATGTAATTGTGCATGTGGAAGCATCCCAATACATTTTTTGATGCATAAATATAAATTAACCACCCTTATCCACTACAAGGTAATATAAGAATATGTTAGATAACTAAATGTCTCTTCAGTTCTTTGAAATTTTCCTCGCATTCATCTGTCTAGAGGAACTTGGATCCCTTTCGAGTTAACTTATTGAGTGGATAGATAATCATGAGAAATTATCCACACACCATCGATAATATCCATCCAAAATAAGAAAAATTCATATCTTAGTTTCAATGGTTGGTTTAGGACAACATTGAATAACTTTAGTCTTTTATGGATCAATGTATATACCCCCCCATGAGATTATATGACCCAAAAATGAAACTTTTTGTAACCAAAATTTACACTTCATAAATTTTGTATACAAATTCACCTTCTTCAAGGTCTTTAACACAATTCTCAAGTGATATTCATACTCTTCCTTTCTATTTGAATATATAATAATATCACCTATAAATACTACCACAAAATGATCAAATTAATCACAAAATAATTTATTAAATAAATTAATGAAGATAATAAGGGAACTAGTAAGAAGAAATGGAATCAAAATATATTCATAGTTTCCATACCTTGTATGGAATTTTTTTCTTAGGTATATCCTCCTTTTTGACCCTCAATTGATGATATCCATAATAAATATCAATCTTGGAAAAGTATTGAGCTTTGAGTAGTTGATCAAAAAAGTAATCAATATGGGCTAGAGGATAATTTTTCTTGATTTTGATCTTATTCATATCTTGATAATTAATGAAGAGTCACATAAATCCATGTCTATTCTTGAGAAAAAGGGTAGGTTTACCTCAAGGTGTCCCACTTGGACGAATGAATCCCTTTTCAAGATTCTATTAGAGTTGCCTCTTTAATTATTTTAACTCAATTAGGGATATTCTATAGGGAGTCTTTGAAATAGGTGTGGCATTGGTTATGAATTACATTGAGAACTCAACTTCACTATTTGGTGGAAAACTGGGAAACTCTTTGAGAAATACATCAATAAACTCTCGCACAATAAGAATATCATGGATTTTGAGTTTATCCCAAACCATATGAGATAAACACTACTTTTTAATGACAATCAGGGCCCATAAAATGTATGTAATTTACATTGGTAGTTCATATTTCTCATCACGTTGATAGATGATCATAGGTTGGTTCAGAATATCAAAAATGACTTCACTTCCCCGATAATTGATGTTGGATTTATACAGATAAATCCAATCCATACCTAGGATAACATCATATTCAACTAGAGGGAGTATAATAATGTTTATAGGAATTTCATTCCCACATACATCAACCAGAGTAGAATCATAGACTTGAGATTAATTCATCATGTCATTGGGGGTTTTCACTACTAATTCAACATTTAATCATTGGGGTGGTATTTTTATAACCTCATAAAATTATTTAGATATAAAATAATGGGTATATCAAGAGTTAAATAATACATTAATAGTTCTAGAGTAGATGCTTAGTGTTTCATTCACCATATTGTTATCATACCCCTCATCATAAATAGTGATCGCATGAGATTTCCATTTGTCTCTTAACATAGGAGGTTACTAACATCAATCATCATCATTAACCTTTAAATTTGGGCATTGATTAGCATAATTATTATAATCCTTGAATTTTAAAAACTAGAGTTTCAATGGTGTATTCTGTGGAGATTTATCTCTATTCACATTATTAGATAACTTATTTCTATAACTTTTATATTTAAATACTTGATGACCCTCCTTTTGAAACATAAAACATTCAGTTATCCCCTTAAGACAATTCCATCTATGTTTCCTTTTAAACTTTGAGCATTAAGGAAATACCATCTTCTTCTCCCCATGGTTTTTATAGTTTCCTTTAAATTTCATCTTTATTTTCTTATCAAAACAATGAGATTGATGGGTAACCCCAATCTCCATTTCCACCTTGATATCACATCAAATGATTTCTTTGTATCTATTAAAGTTTCTTATGGTTAACTCCCTTCAGATACTTGGTATTATGACACTAAATAATTGATAAACCTTAATTTTAGTTTGGATGATAATACCATAAGTGTACCTCTTAAGTCTTGCAAAATTTTCCTTATAACTACCAATAGATTCATCATCCTTCTACTTAAGATTAATGAATTCCTTCTTCATTTTTGTATAAAGAATATGAGGAAAGTGATTAATAAAAATTATCTCTTAAATTCATCCCACTCCATGGACTCTATTTCATCTTTTTTCCTTATATTCTTGATAAGAGTCCACCATTGATACTCTTCTTCTTCTAAACAATAGACAAAAAAAATAATTTTTCATGATATAGACACTATAGTATAGAAAATATCTTTTCAATGGTATTGATCCATTGCTCAAAAACTAGTGGATTAGCAAGAGCACTAAAATAAGGTGTACATTTCCTCATAAAGGACTCAACATAACATTATTACCTAATTTTCTTATTTGGAAGTTTATCATGATTCATATCTTGAGAATGTTATGTGAGTATAGCATTGAGATTTTGTATTCCATCCCCCATAATTTTTTTATTCTTAGAAATAAAATCATTTCATTTTCTATAAAATTCAACATTAACATGATTCCTTCAGCTTCCATCCATTTAATAAAACCAAAAATCAGAGTGTAAGTAACAATAATCATAGTGGATAACCACATAATCATGAAAAATCACTTATAAGATGTCTAAATCCTGACACTTTATTTTCAATCTATTAAACCTTAAGATTAACCTAGGTTATTCATGGTCATTATTCAAATCCTTCATGATTTTTCATAAAGAGTTTTTGTATTTCCAAAACATATATCCTAAGAGTTTCAACCCAGGTGTACATAAAGGCTTATTGTTGTGCACTAAGTGACAAAAAAGTGAAACCCAATGTGTTCTTTTTAGAGTTTTTACCCCTATGTAAAACTATTTTAGAGACATATCCACTTATAGTATCCTCATAGGGAAGTAATTTCTTGGAAACCACTTGATATATCCTTCAGTAAAATCCCTGCACATTTTCCTATACTTTTAATTATCCTTAGATATATCCCTATGGATCTCACAAAACTTTTCTCATCCTAGTTTCCAAAGGTTAACTAAACCTTTATCTGATATTAAATGTAAATACCCAAAATTTTCATACATAGATATTACATCTTAATATATGAATATTCATTACATGATATAATGATCCATTCTATAATCATATATGTCTAGTATCTTTAGAAACTTTCACACATAAACAACTAGTTCATAAGTGAACTACATAATCTCCCATTAAGTTATTAAAAACTAGAAACCTTCTTAGACATATCATAAATACTATATTTCTTTATAACATGGGTAAAGTAAATATAATAAATTGTTAACTCAAATGATCAGTAAGAGTAAAAAATAGATATATCAACATAACATGATCATAAGGGTATGAGAAAATGATAATAACATTTAAAAACCATACCATGCATATCATATATCATAAAATTAATCCATGGAATAAATATTAGAATTTTATAAGATACTAATCATAATAGAATAAAATAACCTTTTCCATGAGAACATAATATTAGCAAAATACATAGATTTTTGGCATATATATAAGCATAGAAAATATTATGTCAAAGTTATCCACTAAGACATTCATAAGATGTTAGGATTAGTCTAACCACATATGTAACTTATTCAGGCTTGGGATAAACTCACATGTACCCTCTTTTTGATTTTGATAGCATATTGTGTACCCTCTTTCAGGCTTGGGATAACCTTTTGTATACCCTCTTTCAGGATTGGGATAACCTCTTATGTAACCTTTTAGCTCATAGAACATTAATCATTACCTAAATCATTGGAGGGATATATAGGTCCCACCCATCACATAATCCATACATTTTTGTGACACAAGATAATAAAACATTAATTATATCATAAATCATGAAAAGGAAATGGGTTTCATAAACATTTCATCTTAGTATAACCGATGAAAAATAAATGGGTTTCATAATTATTTCATCAATTCCTCATAGCATAACCTGTGGAAAAAAATGAGTTTTATAAACATATTTTCATCATAATCATAAATCATCTTGAGAAATAATATGTATGGTACCATTGTATCATATCCTTAAAAAAATCTTAGGTAACATCAAAGTATTTCATCTTAGATGGAAAATTATTTTTAAAGATCACTTGAAACATTTATTGAGGAAAATATCCTTTCCATTTTGAAATAACTTATTTAAAATAAAAAATATATTAAATATTAAAGAAAAAATTTCATATGAAAATAAAATGTAAAATTTTTAAATTTATATTCAAATAATTGATTTTTCATGATGGTGGAATTTTTTTTTCAAGTTTTATATGTTAAAACACAAATTCCTTTCAGATTTTTAGTAAAAAGTCAAAACTAACTCGTTTGGAAAAAAATAAGAAGATTCCATTAAAAAATATTTAAAAAACAAAACATGGGTACAAATGTCTTTAAAAATAATTAGGTAATGTTAAATCTTTCTTTAAAATGTTCTTTGAAAATATGGACATAAAAGAAAAAGTATTTTCAACCGAAGAGGGAAATAAAGTCAATTTTAAAAAAACATTCATTCAATCCCTTTAGTTATTAAAGAGAGTAAAATGAAATTAAAATATTTATTATCTAGAAATAACCATAGGATAAGAAAAGAAATGAGTTTATTGATATTTATATCATATTATTTCATTATCATAAACTTAATCATAAACGATCCTGATAAACAATGAGATTATAACATAAAACTTTTATAACATTGGTAACTTTTGAATAGTAAGCCCCATAAAAGAAATAAACTTATATGGATATGTATATACCATATTTTAAATGATAATAATCATAAAATTCATTCATGGTTATTATATACACCACAAAAAAGAAACAAGTTGTGAATATGGCTTGTGTCCCATAGAAATAAAAGTGAGATGAAAATCCCTTACCACTTTAGAAACTTTTGAATCATAATACCAATTAAGGAATAACTTCAAATAAAAATTTAAATATCATTAAAATAATTATAATAATTATATAACATATGAAATGTTTAGTATATAAACCATATAAAATAAATGAGTGGTGAATATGAAATATGTCTCCTAGAAATAAAAGAGTGCCTAGAAATCTCTTACCTCAAGTTATGACTTTTTTGTATATGTTAAAAATTAATGTATAATAAATATAGGTTTATTATACATGTATTAAATAACCATAATCATATATATTATACTATATATTATTTACTTATGACCTTTTATTACCTATTTATTAACAATTCCTTGTAAACAACATGTTTTGGGTAATAACTACTTTATTTTTCATGTATTTTTTGGTTTAGTAGTTTATGTAATTTTACTTTAATAGTGATTTTATAACATCTATAATGTTAAAAATGATATAAATATCATATATATTCATTATAAATGTATTTAGAGTAATTCTTTAAAGTTATAGAAAGAAATTAAATTACACCGTTCATGGAGATGGTAGGTCATATGTACTCATGAACATTGTTTCCATTTTCTCGATGGATGGAACGAAAGAAAATAAAATATTAATTCAAATTTATATAATAATTTTTATATAATAGATATTACATACATCCATTAAATATAACCTTATTACTATCTATGTTAAAATAAAATTAATAATGTATCACATCACTTCATGGAGGCGGTAGTCCACATGTACGTATGAGTGACATTATCATTTTTTAAAGGATTGGAAGGAAAGAAAGTAAATGTGATATTATAATTAAAAAAGTATAATTATTTAATAAAAATAATATATATTACTTTAAATTCATTATTATATCCATTTGTGAGAAGCAGTGATAGAAAACGAATTATATCGGTTTACAAGGCAGTACTCTTCCATACACACGATCGATGAGTTTATTTTCCATTTGATGGGAGAGGATATGGATGTAGGATATTTCATTAACATAATAAAATAATAGTATATGTGAGAAACTTATGTTATTTTATCATTATATTTGAATAATATTTTAAGTTGGTGGAAGAAGAAGTAAAATAAAATGCTTTGTTAAGAATGATACCTCTTCTTCAGAAAACCACTTTAGGTTACCACCAAAATCCTTGTTAATATGGATTCCTAATCAAAATAAATCCTCTAGTAAATGTGTAGTAATTTAAATAATATATTTTTATAGTTATTAGTTGAAGAAAAGGGCTTTTTATGTGTGAATATGAGAGGAGAGGTGTGCCTTTTTATAAGTGGGGGAGAGGACACACTTGGAATTTTTGAAAATAAAAGTTATACCAATGTTTTAAACATGACACAAGGCTCAAAAATATATCACCTTAGATTATAAAAGGTCAAAATATGTGCATAAAATAATAATTAGATAAGTTTTTTGGTTTATTTAACCCTTATTTGTTTAGTTTAACACCCTGATAAACCCATTTTAACCTTCACCGTAGTAATTAATTTTAACAATATTAACTATTAATTTTGAAAAAAAAAATAAGTTGGAATTATTAGATAATATTAATTATTATAATTCCAAATATAGAATCCATTTTTCCAAATTCCATCCACATAATTTTAATATTTTAATTTTAAATTAATGTTGCAGACGTGACGAAAAAGCAGTTTTCCAAAGAGAAAATTTGCATAAGTATAGAAAATATTAATATAAAAAATCAACATTATTTTGATTCAAATAACCTAAATAAGATTAATAATAACATAATTTAACTAATTTTAATTTTAAAACATTTTTAAATATGATGTAATTTGTAAATTATTTAAATGAAAATCAAGTTTTTAATAAAAATAGATATTTTCATTATTAATTAAAAAACTAATCTTTTCAAAAACTTATCAAAAATTCACTCTAATATAATTTTAAAATTTTTATTCCAAAATTTAATTTAAATTTTTTATATAAATTTTATAATAATGGAAAAATAATATATTTTTTATTTTTTCACAAAAAGAAATAAAAAATATTTTTTTGAGAAAAATATATTTTTGAAGCATATGAAGACTTTACTAAAAATTAAGTACTTATTTATAAATGTTTTTTATTTATCTAAAATTGTTATACTTAATTTTCAAAATATGGTGATTCTTATTCATACCACCAAATTTAATGACTTGGGTATAATAGTTATTTTTAAATAGTATACTTTGGTTCGTTAAAACTTGATGTTGTGTGTAACACAAGCTATAGAAGAAATTAAATTTATGATAAAAAATATTTCATAAAATATCAGGATGTTACAATAGACACTTCCAGTTATCTTCATGTTTTATAACTAGTTGGAAGTTAGTCTTGTAAACTTAATGTGTGTCAGTTCTATGACATGATGATGGGGTAGCATCGGTCGCTAGAGGACTTCTTCTTATTATAGATAAGACTTTGTAATTCAATTATTTTCATTGATTGGTTTTAATCAATGAATGAGGTTACTGATTTAAAATAGAGATTCATAAACTTAAAATCTATTAAAACCAATGAAAAAAAATATAAAAACACAAAAAACCATAAATCACAAAATACATTAAAATACCCTAAAAGCCCCTAAAACCTAAAAAGTGCTAGAATAAACATAAAATCCCAAGAGTATCCTAAAAACCCATGGAAAACCATACAAATCCTATAAATTTCTAGAAACATTGTAAAAATATGAATAATACTAAAAACCTAAAAACTCTTAGTAAATCCTAGAAAACCATGTAAACCCTTGAAAAATCCATACAAAACACTTTAAAACCCCTATAAAACATTTAAAACCCATAGAAACCTTAGTAAATATATAAAAACACATGGAAAACATTAAAATTTTCTATAAATAATAAGAAAACCATGAAACCCTTTCAACATCAAGGATAACCCTATAAAACTGTGACAAACCCGAGAAAACCTTGAAAACTCAATAAAACCCCCAAAAACCATGAAAACCCCATATGAAACCCCCTTGAAAACATTTAAAACCCAAAGAAAAACATAAAAACCCTTGAAACTCCTATAAAACTGATAAAACCTATAGAAACATTAAAAAACCCATGAAAAATAATGGAAAACCCTGAAAAGCCTTGAAAACCCCTTAAAATCCAGGAAAAAAACCTAGAAAACCTAAAGAAAACATGGAAAATATTGAAAAATACTTGGAAAACCATAAAAATACTCAAAAAAACATTAAACCCAAAAAATAAATAAAATACCATGAAACCCCATAAAACCCCCTAAAAACCTTAGAAAACCCTTGAAAACTATGAAAATCTATGAAAGACCACAAAAAAAACCCTAAAAATAATGAAAATATTAAAACAACATTAAAACTCAGGGAAAACCATAGAAAACCCAAGAAAATGCATGAATACCCTAGAAAACCCATTAAAACCATGAAATGTCAAGATATACTCTAAAACCCCTACAAAATGTTGCAAAATAATAAAATCCCTAAAAACCCTAAAAAATCTTGAAAACCATTTAAAACCCATCCAAAAAACTAAAAACACTAAAAAACCTAGAAACATTATAAAAACCTAGAAAACCCAAAAAAATCTTGAAATCTCTTGAAATTCCCAAAAAACATTAAAAAACTATATAAAACCTTGAAAACTATGAAAACACTAAAAGCCCTTAAAATATAAAAATCTAAAAACCTAGAAAACCATAAATTTTTTGAAAACCCATTAAAAAACCCTTAAAACCATAAAATCCATGAAAAAACCTAAAAACTAGTGAAAATCACTAGAAAATTTAAAAAACCTAGAAACCCTTGGAAATAGCTAAAACTCCTAGAAAACCCTTGATATCACAAAAAATCCTTGAAACCACCTTTAAACACTTGAAAAAAATTATATTGTTTCTTGAGGACCTAAAAACCTAATAAAATCTAAGAAAACATAGAAAATCCTTAAAATACTATGAAAAACCTTTCAAAACCCCAAAAAACTATGAAAACCCCTCCAAACCCCATGAAAAATAATTGAAAACCTTGAAAAATTGTGAAAACCCTAAAAACATTATTAAATTTAGGAAAACCATGGAAACCCTATAAAACCATAAAACCCTACAAAATGATGAAAACCATGAGAAACCATGATTTTTTTAAAACCCATTTAAAACCAAAGTAATCCTTAGAAAACCTAAGAAAAAATTGAAAGCCTACGAAAAATGTTAAAAAGTTATGAAAAAAAATATTGACACATGAATACCCTAAAAACCCCTAGAAATCTTTATAATACCCTAAAACCCCTTGAAAATATAAAAACCCATGGAAACCCCTAGAAAACCATAAAAATCTATCCAAATATCTATGAAACCCTAAAAACCAATAAAATGAATTGAATTTTTTAGAGAACCCTAGAAAATAGTGAAAACATTGGAAAACTGACAGAAAACCTTAGAAACCAAGGAAAACTGTAAAAACCCCAGAAAACATTGAAAATATATGAAAATATAAAAAAACTCTTAAAAACCTAAAGAAACTCTGAAAATGTAGAAGAAAAAGGAAAACATAAAACTCATGAAAACCTTATAAAAACTTTGAGAAACATATGAAAACTATGAAAAATATTAGAAACCCTAAATAAATATGAAAATCGTGAAAAATCATAAAAATCCTTTAAAACCCTTAAAACCTTTAAAAATACTAATAAACAATGAAAAATCATAAAAAACACTTAAAAGCTATGAAAACCCATGAAAAAAATTTAATGAACACTAAAAACCCTAATAAACCGTGAAAATCCAACAAACCCCCACAAAACCATGAAAAATAGTGGAAAAACTTGAAAAAACTAAAAAATCATATAAAATAATTACAAATCCTATAAACCAATAAAAATCATTGGAAATCCCTAGAAAATTCTAAAAAACTCTGAAAAAAATTGAAAATCATGGAAATACTATGAAAATGCCTAAAAAATTCTATAAAATTTGTAAAACCCTATGAAAACCTAGAAATATTTGGAAAACTCTAGAAACCCATGGAAAAATCTTAAACCCCTTAAAAATTCGTTTAAAAACTTGAATTCCCTACAAACCCCTCAAAATATAGAAAAAACCCTAGAAACTATAAAAACCCTGTGACCCATAAAAAACCTAGAAAACCCCTTAAAATCCTTGTTAAACCCTACAAACCCTAGAAAAATATGACAAATCCTGTAAAAAATTAGAAATATCTAAGCAAACCCTTGAAAACCATTAAAAAATCTATTGATTTTTGGAAAACCCAAAACCACCTGGAAAATCCAAAAATCCCTAGAAAACCTTAAAAACATGATAACCTTGGAAAACATTAAAACCCTATAAAAACTATGAAGAACCTATAAGACCTTGGAAAACATCACAAAGCCCTAGAAAACAACAAAAATCATTAAAAAATCTAAAAACCATATAAAACCTTTAAAACCCTAGAAATATATAAATAATGGTAAAAAACTGTGGAAAACCCTAAAAATCCTGGAAAATTATGAAAATCCATAAAAATCCTGGAAATTTTTTTAAATCTGTAAAATTCCTCAAAAACCCTTAGAATATCCTATAAAAAACTATAAAAATGTTAAATATCTTGAAAATATAGAAAAGTCTTCAAAATCCATAGAAAACCTTAAAACCCTAAAAAAGTAAAAAACTTGTAAAAATTTATGAAAAAACATGGAAAACCCTAAAAACTATGAAATCCCTAAAAATATGAAAAACCCTAAAAACCCATGAAAAATAATAAAACACTTAAAACCCCTACAAAATAAAAAAAAACACTATAAATGCCTCAAAAGCCCCGAAAAAACACGAAAGTACACCGGAAACCCCTAAATAACCCTATAAACCAATTAATACCATGGAAATCTCTTGAAAACTATGAAATCCTTTAAAAAATAAAAACATAAAAACATTGAAGACCTATGAAAAAATCATGAAAATTGTAGAAAACTCTAAAAACCCCTATAAGTTCTTAAAAACCATAGAAAAACCAAAAAAACATGAGAACCCATAGGAAACATTAAAAAACACTTAAAACACTATGAAAGCATGAAAACATGTGAAAACCCATGTAAAACACAAGAAAAACTTAAAATTCTCTATAAACCACTAAAAACACCTAAAGTGAATTAATACACTAAAATACCTAGAAAATCCATATAATCTATAAAATCCCAAAAACCCCAAGAAACCTTTAATACTGTGGGCACCCATAAAAACCATGTAACATCAATAAAACCCCTGGATAACCCTAGAAATATAAAAAATAGTGAAAACCCTTGAAAAACATAGAAAACTCTAAAAATAATGAAAACTCCTAAAAACCCCTATAAATCATGTGAAATCCTAGGAAAACCTAGAAGAAAACTTAGAAAACCTTAAAAACTATGAAGACTCATAATAAATATCAACAAAACCTCGAAATATATGGAAACCCTTCTCAAACCCAACAAACCCTATGAAATTTTGAAAAGTCCTAAAAACCTAAAACCCCATATAAACATTAAAACATTTATAAAACTCTAAAAACTATAAGAAACCCATAAGAAAATATAAAAACCCAAAAAAACCAACAAATAATATAAAACCCTAAAAAATAACACAACCCTAAGAAATGTAAAACTCCTAAAAAACTTTTAAAAACTATAGGAAGCCATAAAATCACTGAAAACTTCTAAAAAAATCCAATGCTTAAAAAACCTAAAACCAAAAGAAAATTAACGAAAAAACTCTAAAAACTATGAAAAAATATTGAAAAACACTTCAAAATCATGAAAAACACAAGAAAACTTTGGAAAATCCCTGAAAGCATTGGAAAACCATATAAACTCATGTAAAGACCAAGAAAAACATTAAAAATCCTAGAAAATTTGTATTAAACCATGAAAACCAAACAAAACTATAAAACCCCCAAAAATCATTAAATTTTTTAAAAACTTATGAATACCATAGAAAAACATTGAAAAGCATTGAAAACCTAAGAAACCCCTACAAAACCCAAAAAAAACCTTTAGTACCTTCATATAACTATAAAAACCCTAATAACGTTGAAAAACCTTAAAAACTCATAAAAACCTTAAAACCCCAATAAAATAGAAAAAATTTATAATAAAGAACTCTAAAAAACCTAAAAATAATATAACCCTTTGAAAACATTGAAAACCCCATGAAAAAACCCCTACAAACACTTAAAAACCCCAAAAAACTCTAGAAAACACTATAACCTCTTGGAAATCCTTAGAAAACTCGGGAAAACACTAAAAAACAATACAAAACCTAAAAAACACTAAAGCCCATTAAAAACCTAAAATACCACTGAAAAAATTGGGAAACACTAGAGAACCTTAAAATCCATTCAAAAACATTGAAAAACATGGAAAATTTTTGAAAACACTTGAAAACCCATCAAACCCTAAAAACCCACCAATACTTTAGAAACCTATGAAAATCCATAAAAACCTTTAAAACCTTGTAAGGACCTTGTAAAAATTATAAATCCTTGAAAGCCCATAAAAATTGATATAAAACTCTTAAAAATCCTAAATACTTTAAAAACCTTGGAAAATCATGGAAAACATGAAAAACCTTGAAAACCCTTTTAAAACCCTAAAAACCTCTAAAACTTTTTAGAATCTTGAAAAACACTATAAACACTATAGAGCATTAGAAAACCTTAAAAATCAAGTGAAACTCTAAATAAATTAAAACCCTTTTAAAATCCATGTAAACCAATTAAAAATCCTGAAAACATTAGAAAACCCTTCAAACCCATAGAAAACAAAAGAAAAGCCTAAAACCCCCAAGGAACCCCTAAAAACCCCAAAAACCCCTAAAAACCTTGAAAACATTAAAATAATAAAAAAACTATGAGAACCCCTTAAACCCCTAAAAACTCTAGAAAACTTAGAAAACCCTAAAAACCCATAGAAACCCATGAAAATAATAAAAACCATTTAAAACCCTAGAAAATATTGGATAACTGTTGAAAAAAACTCAAAACACTAAAACTTTTAAAAACTAAGAAAAATATTGATGAACTGTAAAAAAACATGAAAATCCTTTAAAACTCATGAAAAAAACTAAAAACCCTATAAAACACTTTAAACCCCTTAAAATATTATAAAATCTAAAAAACCTTGGAAAACATTGGAAAATCGAAGAAAACTAAGAAAAAAAATTAAAGATATTACAACCCTAAGAAAACCATAAAACCCATAGGAATGCAGAAAAACTCTATAAAACCCTGAAAAAACTCAAATACCCTAAAATTTTCAAAAAATTCCGATAAAATAGTGAAAAACATGGGAACCTTGAATTATAGTGATAAACTCTAAAACCCCTAAAAAACTTAGAAAAAAATTAAAAAAACCCTATAAAACTTAGGAAAATAATAAATATATATAAATACCCTAAAAACATGAAAATCCTTATAAATTTCCTAAAAAATATTAAAACATCATGGAAACACCTTAAAATCCATGGATATAAATCCTAAGAATACATGTGATTGAATAAAATATTCATTTTCCTAATTTGTCAATGTAAATTCATGTTTGGGTTTTTCGTGAGGGCTCAAAAAGGGCTCGAGAGGGCTTATGTGTATTTTTGGCAAGGTTTACTTCCAAAAATAGGTTCATTACATCATTCTAGTGACAACCACCAACTAGGTGGGGTGAGTTGATTGACTCATCAGAACATTTGGCACTCTTACAACAAAATATAGATGGGTGGGGTAAGCTTTGATTGAGGTATGTGGTTTCTAACATCCTTACCAATGATCTAAAATAGGTTGGGTCGGGGTTCATGGTAGCTTGGTCAGGGCATGATTACTCATCACATGTATGGTTGTATTGATCATTTACTTATGTCATGATATATATTGTTATATATTATGCACTTATGGTAAGGATGTATTGATGGTATCTTACTGAGTCTTGTCTCATACCCTACTCAGGCATTTTGGTGTGTTTGTAGATTTCATAACTTGAGATTCGGTAAAGGACAAGGTCCCTATGGTGGTGGTTGAGTAGTGGAGCAGGGAGTTGGAGTAGACCGTGGTAGACTTTAGAGGAGCTCCAATGGTTTGTTCTCTTATTTATTGTCTTTCATTATCTATTGTTTATACTATGGATAGGCTTACCACTTTGGTATATGCTCTTATTTATGTCATGTATGTCATGTATTCAGTTTCTAAATTTACTTTGATTATTCATTTATTATTATTGTTGTTGTTTATTAACATACTCGATAACATGATGTGGAGGGTATAGTCTCCCCAAATGTCAGACTTAGACCCTCTCTTCTAGTCAGCATCTTCTTTCATATGAGGATGCATTCATGAAATCACATGTTATTTTGGTTGAAGGTACCGGGTGCATAGTGTAATCTATAAAACTTGGAATTTTTTTAAAAAAAAATCCACCGATATATGAAAATTTTATGTGATTGAGTGCCTGTACCCAAGTGGTACAGGCTCCTGGTTGGCATCCAAAAGACCCAGGATCAAATCTGGGTAGGGACAAAATTCTGAGGTTGTAGCAGTACTGTAGAAGGGGGCACTATAGTAGTACTATAGCAACAGAGGAACTGTAGTATCGGTGGCACTATAGCAGTGGAGGCATTGTAGTAGGTACTATAGTGGTGTTGGTACTGTAGTAGGTACCATAGCAGCGCGGTACTGTAGCAGTACTGTTCACTGAGGGGTCCTTTAGGCCAAAAAATGGGCTTTCAAGCCTTGTATTCTGGCCACTTGGTCATGGGCCTTCGGGCTATGTAATGGGTCTCCCTCTACCCACACTAAAGAGGTCTTTTCTTTATATAATAAATTGATGCTTCGACCCCAAACTTTTAAAAAAAGCAATAAATTAGTTCATGTCATGAGCTCCCTCTCCCCAATATGTAATGAATCAATTAATATCGGAGATAAACACCCAATACCTGAATATTTATTTCTCACTAAATAAATGATATAATATGGATATTGTACTGAATAATAAATACCATTTATATTTTTATCACTTTTCTATAATATAATAAATATATTATGTGATAAAACCTGAGCCATTAACTTGAATCATCATTCTCGAAAATATTAAATGAACTTTGAATAATTTAAACTCATATTCATTAAAATAATATATTACATAATAAATAAATTCAATGCCAATTATTCTTAACTTGAATAATTTAAATTTATTTATTCGTTTGGTGATTGTATATCCTTCGAGAAAACTTGGACCTCGGTGGTGGCACCCAGTATGTCCAAAACTCTTATTGACCAAAATAGGGAGGAATTTCGAATACACTATTGTGTGTGACCCTCTAGGATCTTATCTTGATGGCAGTGAATAATATTCATAGACCAAGAGCGGGGTTTAGAAACCCACCAAGGCCCCTAAAGAGATAAGGATAGTTGTAACAATGACTACCAACCTAAAGATGTGCATTATGTAATATAATCTCTTTGTATTTAAAAATCTCATAAAGCAAGACATACACCCATGTCATTATGGTTTTCTTGCTTTATTATTTTTTGATCTAACTAGATGGATTTACCTTGGAATAACATGGCTATGGATTTATCAATGTACTACCATCCTGATCAACCAGGCCCGAGATATATTACTTTATTAACCTAAAAGTGACAAATCCTTTCTTAACCATTCAACCAATTTCATACCGCCAATGACGCACCCCACAGAAGCTACCTCACCACGATTTCATTATCATGGTTTTTTCATTGCATCAAATTGTGTGACCAAATGGTACACATTGGTAATGATCTCAAATTATGAGACCATTATACATGTTCATAGTTAGGAACATTTAATGACACCCAAAACATGTTTTGTTCTTATTGGTGGGTTTGTCCTCATAATCTCACTACTAGATATTACCAAGTGAGAACTTCATGAGAAGAAGTCTCGATGATTATGAAGTCCCAGCACCTGATAGTCAAACATCAATTGTATCCAATCATTATAATGTATCTAGACCATAGGACCTTTTTTTAAGATTCATGTCATAGTACCTCGAGTTTCTCATTATAGCCTGGGATCTTCTATAACCTTTTGATTTGACAATTAATCTATGGAAATTACCATTAAATAGTGGATGTAGAAATATCTACACTATAATAGTAAGTATAGATCATATATATCTTACTGTACACATGATATGGTAATCAAAAGTACTATATAATATGTGTATAGGGATTCCACTATTAAAATACTCCCACTTGCACTATATCCTACTTGTTAACCAACCTTGTTAGCTCTCACATGATTAAGATCATGTTTCTACTAAGTCGCATCTTTAGTTGTTGGGCCTTCCACGATTCCACCATGTGGCATTTTTGTTATATAAAACCTCACCGCCTTGAGTAAAACTTTTCAAGAGATGGTATCCCTATGTATATCCCTTTTTCACTATCATAACTTGACACCTTGGATAGTAATAATATCATAATTTATATTATGATAATACTTTTCTTACTAGGTGCAATTCCAAGAACTAGAAAAAATAATTGTGTTTAACTGCTTCTTAGCTGCCTTAGAAGCTACATCATACTCATTATTTGTAGGTATGGCTACCACTGGCTTTAATGAGCTTGGATTGTTAATTACCTTATCCTAAATTCAATACTAGATCACATGGATCTAAGGAAGACTAGTTTGTGTCACCTAAAAACTAGCATCCTTTATTCTCCACATAGCAGGTACATATCTTTTGTACTTTCCCAAGTATAATCAGATAGTACCAAAATATTTACTTATATTTCTCCTAGATACAACTGATATCTTCCTACTATAAAGTTTATTCTGCCAATATCAATTTTTTTACATATCATGGTATGCGTGATTGATCCATCACTTAAGAATATGGATTTCAACTCACCACGTAAATCTCTTCCAATGTCCTGGATATGTCAACCTAGAGAGAGATATGCCATGTGACACTGGAAACAATTCTAACTCCAATTGTTCCAGCTTTTATTTTTCAATACCATTTCATTGTATATATAATTAACTAGGTCCAAACAACCATTAGATCTACAACAGTAGATCGTGTTCCCAATTACTTAGGTTACTACTTTAAGTCAATCTATGGAGAGTTACTTTCATCCTAATCTTAACTAACTGGTAAGACCAATATGTTTTTTTCATATATTATCGAACATATTTCACTTAGATAACAATGGATCTCCCACTAACCACTTAAAGACTCATGGAAAACATTCATTCTAAATGAATATTCTATGATCTAGTTGTTTACTTCAATCCTAAACTAGATTTCAATAACTTGAAACCTTTATTAGCATTTTGTGATTGACCATCCCATTCTGGTTGTGTTGTATTGACACCTTCCTTGATTGGTGGTCATGACATCCAATGATCAATCAAATGATCATAGAAATTAGCTATAAAAGTTAAATTCTAATGGATTTAGGCATAACAACTTGGTATAACCAATCGATCCTTATTGGTACCATGCTTGTACCATCCACGTATCATCTCACTTGAATAACCAATATAGTATTCAATATAATAAGTATCTTTTCACTTTGATATATGGAATATATTATATAATTTTAATTAATCTTATCAATATTTTCTAATTGACATATACTTCTTACTTGCAGGAATTATTATTCTTACTGAATAATGTATCACTAGCCATTGTTAATAAAAAACCTTCAATATTGTAACGCCCCGACCCCAGTTACCCTCATTTAGTGAATTATTACATAACATTGGCATGATACAAGGAAATAATACCCCGAAAGACCGATCATTTTAGTATCCTTGAAAATACTAGATACATTCATAAGGTCAACATTACAACTTGAAAAGAAAAACAACAATAAGTTATTCAATTGGAAACATCCAAGCTTCCTAGATTATTCCTACAAGTCACTCATAACTAACTTCTTCACATCCTAGGAAAAATAAAACATAGAAAGGGGTGAGCTCAAATGCTCAGTAAGGATAACAATATACCGGAAACTTTCATAA
This sequence comes from Viscum album, assembly GCA_963277665.1. Lineage (NCBI taxonomy): Eukaryota > Viridiplantae > Streptophyta > Magnoliopsida > Santalales > Viscaceae > Viscum > Viscum album. Next base: position 1,359,260,300 of record OY728141.1, on the reverse strand, counting down.
ATAAGCATAAACATTTAAGGCAATTCATAACTAAAACAAAAGCCTTTTAAACTTGAACTTCAGAATAATATGGAAAAAAATGAAATAATGCCATTTAATTATTCACATGGATATTCTATTAGTCTAATAATCACACAAAATATCAATAACCACTTTCATAATGATGTAATGAATAATGCCATACTATCATAACCACATATTCCAGGCCTTGTGCGAAGACTACAAATAAGATTTTGTCAAGGCCTTGTGTCAAGACACTAGTTTGTCTCATGAGACCTACCGATGCATCGAGGAGCTATAGAGGGATCCACCCATCACTTACTAAGTCCAATTCATTCCTCATATGAAAAGTTTTAAACATAACATAAACATTCTTATTAAAACTAGAATACTAAATGTCAATACTTTATCCATAAACCATGGATGGTAAAAAAATAGCACATCCACGGTCAAAAATAACTCATTTAATACAATATGAAAGGTTGTATTGTAACAGATTAACCTCAATCGATAATAATTAAGTATATAGACATAGATAAAAGTAATCATCAAAACTATTTGAGAGAAATATCCCCCTTCTTCTTGAAAACATTTAAAAGTCACACTATTTGTCAAGAAGCCGTTTAAAATAGTTTTTTGAATCAAAGTGTCCCATACCACTTTGAAACATTTAAAAGTAATTTTTAATTTTAAAAATTTAATGTCTATATAAATAAATCCTTAAAACCATTTTTAAAACATGGACATTAATGAGAAAGATTTATAATAATAAATCTTTAAAGCATTTTAAAATGATATTTTAGTTAGAGTTCCTAACCAAAAGAGAGACACTTGAATACAAATAATTGAGGTAATCAAAATATAATAATATCATGATTGTAAAGGGATTCATGATATACTATGTCAAAGTACATTATATACACCATGTAAAAGTTATTTGGTGTATAACAACAAAGAAGTCTCAATGGAATGTAAATTGAGATGAAATCTCTTACAAAGACTGTATCCTTAGGTTAAGGATAAATCAATGAAATAATTATGTGTGAAAACTATAAATACACTCAATATGATTGGATATTCAGTGTAAATAAACCAGAGGACATTCACACATATTCTTGTAAAATCAACACCAATGAATTGGATATTTAACTCAATAAATGGAGATTGAGTTAAAATTACTCTTATCAAGTTCATATCGATAACTAGATAATTTATCAATAGAGTGATTATGTGTATAAAAAGTATAACCACATAAAGGGGAGTGTAAATTAGGACATAAAAAATTAATAGTGATTTCACACATAATATTGGAGTAAAATAATCAATGAAGTATGCGTAAAGCTGAATGAGTGGAAATTGAAATTTCAAATTCCCTTATCGATTTGGTAACTTACGAAACATACACCCATGAAAGAAGTGTCATAAAATGATGATGTAAGTATCCATAAATTAAATTATATTACACAATGAATACAATCATTGGTAGTACACACACCACATGTAATAAATAAGTGGTGAACAATGGAAATCTCACAGAATTAAAAGTGAGATGAGAAACCCCTTACCTCAAGTCCGAATTGTCTTGGGTGTTCCTTGTTCTTCCTGAATAATAAACTTAAGTTAATTTCTATTTGATTAAGAACACTTTTAAATTTTATTATTCTTTTTATATCACTTATTACCTTTCTATAATAATTAGTTAATTATTTGAGTTCATATTGGATATTTTATTGATGTTCGAAACTTGAGTCAAAAATGAACTTGTTATAATTACAATTTGTCCATGTGGTTAAAATTCCATTATCTCCAGAATGATATAAATGATTTAGATATCATATAAATATTATATATCCAGTATATATATGTATTTATAATAGTACATAACATTTGGAGATAAGAAATGAAATGCACCTTTCATGGAGACGGTAAGCCGTATGTACGCATGAACGCTACATTCATTTCTATTTTTTATTTTAATGGAATTAAAACATAGTGATAGATAGGTATATTATAATTCCAGTATAATATCATATGATATATGTTTTACATAATTCAATTAACTCTATCCTTTATACATTCCATGAATGTCATGAACGAATCATATCACCTTGAGGGGGCGGTAGTCCGCACTTCCTCAAATGAAATTATCGTGGTCACACATATTGGAAAGTATATTGGTGTGTTTTTAAATTAAAATTACAAAAGAAAAGAGAAAACATAAACATAATATACATAATATATAAATACAGTGCCATCATAATGGCCACCATAAGAGGCGGTAGGAGATAATCAAACAATCATCGTTTCGTGAGGCGTTAGTTTGCCATCCACAGAAACATTATGTTCTTCACCCATTAGATGGAGGGGTGTGTAAGTGTAGCTCAAATCCTTCTTATAAAAACATCCTAGTTTATTTAATATACTGGTGTTTTTACAGAAGAAAGGAATAAAAATAGATCATGGGGTTGGATAAGTAAAATAAAAGAAATGAATTTAAGAGAAATTGTTACCTTTAATTTGGGTAACTTCCTTTGGTTTGAACCAAAATAACTTCTTAAAGTGCCTTATGCCTAAGGTAAGGCTTCTAGGTGGAGGAGCGGAATTTAGTGAGCTTAATTGGGTAGAGTTTGGATGAGACAAAATGCTTGAGAGGTGTGAATAATTGGTTGTAAGTGGTCTCTATTTATAAGAGAGAGGAGGGGCTCTTTAGGAAAGTGTGAAACTATTATTTTATTATAAACTTATCTTCGGTTCCAAAAGGTCCAAAACACATTAAAGTCAAAGATAAGAAGACTAATATTCGAAATAAAATCATAAAATTAGAATTGGACATGTTTTGGATAATATTTTAATCATTATAATCTTATTTATTTAAATCATTTATTAATGAGGTAAACACTGCATCATTATTGTGTCATAAATAATTTAATTTATTTGATGTATAAAAATTATTAAAAAATATACCATTATTTAGGAAATATTTTTATATTTCCAATGAATATTTATAGTCAAAAATATAACTTAAATAACCCCATGTAAAAATTAATTTACTAAAAGATATTTTTTGTGTCATTTTTGTCTTTACTTTAATTTAATTAATCTAAAGAGTCATTATCACTCTCAAGTGGCTCCATGGGGTACCAAAATAGACCCAAGGATTCCCATGGTCTGCCGTGACTCATAAAATAATGTTATGACAAGTTTTAAGGTAATTTTTTATTATTATAATATACTTTTTACCTTGAATTACCCTATTTACCTTTAACCGTGGTAAATAAAAGTCAAAAGTTACTATTCACCAAAAATTATTTTCATCTTATTGAACCACATTTTACTTCTTGATATTAACCATGTCTCTCGTATTTTTGAAATTCAACTCACAGAAGCGTTAAAATTTCATTTAAATGTAAGTCACTTTTTTTAACTACTACTAAGTGGTATCACTATTCATCAAAAATTGAAGTTTTTCAGAAAAATACCCAAAATTCAGCCTAAGCTTTATTTGATATTCCGAATTCAAAAATGATGTCTATTTTTACAAATTCAAAACATAAAAGTGTCATTAATTAATTTAAAATTAATTCCCGGTGTTAAAACAAATAGTGTGTTTTTAAGAAATAATAACTATCAAAAGATTGACACTTGTTTATGTCTAATTTCAAAGTGAAATTAATTCCAATGACCAACATTGGATTAAATGGTAAAAATATATTATAATGATACTTTAAAAAAATTAAAATGATAATATAACCATATAAATAAATTATATTAAAACACAGTTTTGAATTAAAATACAGTATTTTTCACTGTTCATCAAAAAATGAATTTTATCAAGAAAATACCAAAATTTTACCCAAAGTAGATTTTGATGTCCCGATTCTAAAGAAGAATTTTATTTTGTTAAATATAACATATAAAAATGACCAAAACTATATTTAAATAAGGTTCTCCATCAAAAGGCAGTAAATCGACCCTTTAATGAATATTAGAGTATTTATGCTTAAAATCGAATTCCTTTCTTATTTTAAGCTTGGAAATTTTATTGGATAAATGTAAAAAAATTTAACAAACATATATAATAATATTTTAGTTAGTTATATTCATTTCCACCAATACAATGGCTCGACGTTAGGTACCATTTAAAATAATAATATTATATTATTAGTGTGCAATGTAAGATTTCAAAGAAACATGTTGTTGTGTACCGGGTAAGACATCGAACATATCATCCCCTTTAAATTAAAATTAACATTTAATTCACAAATATTAATAAATATGAAAATGTATTATTCTTTATTTACCCATGATGTTACATCCTTCCCCCCTTTTGAGAATTGCGTCCTCGCAATTTTAAAATTGGGATCAGAAACTTCATTGAAAGCCCCACATCGGAAAAAGAGTCGATAAAACTATCACTTTAAAATAAAATAAGAGAATTAAAAAGGTTACCTGAGGAAAAAGATACTAGGATTCCATGAAAACATGGATATGGAGGAGAAAACAAAGTGTCAACTTCTAATGGAGAGGGATAGAAAACCTGATTAGGAGAAAGTTAACAACAAGAAAATCACAAACTTTTGATGGGACAAATAGTCATTAGTCTCCCAGTAGGAAAAGTAAATGGACAACATTTTTTTGTTTTAATTTACATTACATAAAGATGAGGAATTAATTTATGAGATTGACTAAGAACATAAAGAGATGTACTTACTTTTTAAGTAGATTTTCATTCTTTAATAAATTTCTACCACTATCTCATTTTTTTTAAACGATGAGTATTCAAGAAGACATGGTCACATCGGAAGAGCTGGAATAAACTTCTATAGAATCACATGATCCACGAAGGATAAACTATATATTTACCTTGTCTTTAGAGATTAACCACCACCAAAATGGTTAGTACAAGATCAGATGATCCCCAAAAAGGATAATCCTTTAGAGAAAGAAATACTAATCTAATTTTATAAAATTAAACCAACAATACCCAAAGTTCAATAAATACCATTCAATAAACAATTGTCCTTAAAATCCATCAATATAATCTAAACTAATTTTGAAACCCAAAACATATAAGAATTTTATTACACAGTCTTCCACGTTAAATTGTATCTCCAAATGACATAAACTACTCTTAAAGTCACATACTTAAAAGTAATTTACCTAATCACATATTCAATATTATAGGATAATAATTTCCATAAATAACCCAAATCACTATAAATCCACGATAAAAACACAGATAAAAATCCACCATTACTCCTTAAATGAAATCCCATAGTATTCTATTTTCCTTGGGCATATAGTGTTCCCAAAAAAGCGAACGTCTTCCAAATAACATTTATCACTTAATCACCAAATCATTTTCCTATACTAAGGGTATTCATTTGATAAGACATAAGATCCCAAATCAACTTATTATTAATCAATAAAATCATTTAACTAAAAATAATTAGTCACACTAACCAGTGACTTCATTAGTCCAATGGTAGGCAATAAATCCCAATCGCACTCTAGTTATGGGTTTGATTCCCACAACTTTGTCTGACGTGATGGGTTGTCACACGGTCTACCTATTGTCATTTTTCAAAAACTATATTTTACAACATTACCAAAATAAGATAAATTTCTCAAAATAACCATAACATAATTTAACCACAAATGTTATCTCATACCTTGAATTTTCATCCCAAAATATAATAACTTGTAATTGCCTCAAACCCAATGATCATATAAAACCAAATGGATATTTATAACTATATCCACAAGAGAAAAGATAATTCTTCCTCAAATATAATTTTTACATGACAAACTGTAGGGTTACAAAAACAAGAGAAAATTATTCCAAAGTAATCCCATCAACAAGGAGAACTAATACTTTTAAAAATTTCTCCTTCCATTTATTTCCACATAGCTTCTTCTTTGACCAATAAAATATCCTATAGAATAGGGAATTCACTCGGGTAATGGACAAGTCCTCTATATTTATCGAAAATGACTGTAAATGGATTCTTGGGACCATTTTTATTTTCTTCCATAATACTCTTCATTTTTCTTCAGCAATTATTCACTTTATGCCCTTCTTTCCCACACGTAAAGAATTTATTTGTTCCATTGAGACACTTTCCTGGGTGTCTCCTTCCACATTTCCTGCATGATGGAAATTGAGGATTCTTTTCTCCATGGTATCCACTGTTGGAGCTCTTATCATTCATCACCTTTCTCTTCTTTGTTGATTATGGGAGTTGGTTAATATATATGTTGTTGATCATATTTTTGGAAAACTGATTTGGCATGAACATGATATCTTTTACGCCTATCAACATTCCATTTTTTTCTCATTTACACCATCGTTCCCACCTTGTACATCATTCTCAAAGTTATTATGACTTCCTTGGAATACAGCCATTGACTAAATCTAGAAAACATTGTGTGAGTAATAATAGTCATAAAATTATTTAGAAAATATCATCACACCTTATTTTAAATCAAAAACACCCTAGTATTAACCAAGGTTATTTATTCTCATCTTATATTAAAATCCTTCAAATCGGTTTGTAAAGAAAATTTAAATTATCCTAAGAATATCCCCCCGGGAGTGTCGTAACCAAGAGTGCAGCAAGGCTCATTTTCGTGCACCAGTTCCCGTTCGAGTCTAGCTCAAAGCGGTGTTTTTGGGTTTTACCCCTAGGTACATCTGTGCCAGATCCGCCTCAACCTTCTCGTATCCAGACAGGGATGTATTGCTTGGAAAACTCACAAAATCTTTACAATACCAATATTTTAGGAATTTCTTCTATACTAATTCTCAGATTCTATCTTAGGGCTATGTGATCTAATCAAAGTATATCTAAATCTAACTTCCAAGGTTTGTACTAAACTTCCTCTGATACCAAATGTAATGCCCTGACCCCAGTTACCCAGAGTCGGTGCATTATTACATAAAATTTGCATGATATAAGAAAATCATGTCCCAAAATACCGATCAGTTTAGTAGCCTTGGAAACACTAGATACATTCATAAGGTCAACATTACAACTTGAAAAGAAAAACAACACTAAATTATTCAATTGGAAACATCCAAGATTCCTCGATTATGCCTGGAAGTCACTCATAACTAACTTCTTCACATCCTGGGAAAAATAAAACATAGAAAGGGGGGAGATCAAATGCTCAGTAAGGATAACAATATAATGGAAACGTTCATAAATAAGCATAAACATTTAAGGCAATGCATAACTAAAAAAAATCCTTTTAAACTTGAACTTCAGCATAATATATAATAAAAAAAGAAATAATTCCATTTACTTATTCAAATGGATATTCTGCTAGTCGAATAATCACATGCAATATCAATAACCACTTTCATAATGATGGAATGCATAATTCCAAACAATCATAACCACATAGTCAAGGCCTTGTTCCAAGACTACAAATAAGATTTTGTCAAGGCATTGTGCCAAGACACTAGTTTGTCTCATGAGACCTATTGATGCATCGAGGAGCTATAGCGGGCTCCACCCGTCACTTCCTAAGTCCAATGCGTTCCTCATATGAAAATTTTGAAACATAACATAAACATTTGTATTAAAACTAGCATAAGAAATGTCAATACTTTATACACAAACCATGAATGGTATAAAAATAGCACATCCACAGTCAAAAATAACTCATTCAATACAATATGGAAGGTTGTATTGTAACAGATTAACCTCAGTTGAGAATAATGAAGGATATCTACATAGATGAAAGTAATCATCAAAACTATTTGAGAGAAATATCCCCCTTTTTCTTGAAAACATTTAAAAGTCACACTATTTGTCAAGAAGCCATTTAAAATAGTTTTTTCAATCAAAGTGTAGCATACCAATTTGAAACATTTAAAAGGAATTTTTAATTTTAAAACTTTAATGTCCATATAATTAAATCCTTAAAACCATTTTAAAAACATGGACATTAATGAGAAAGATTTATAATAATAAATCTTTAAAACAATTTAAAATGATATTTTAGTTAGAGTTCCTAACCAAAAGAGAGACACTTAAATACAAATAATTGAGGTAATAAAAACATTATAATATCATGATAATAAAGGGATTCATGATATACTTTTTCAAAGTACATTATATACACCATATAAAAGTGATTTGGTGTATAACAATAAAGAAGTCTCAATGGAATGTAAATTGAGATGAAATATCTTACAAAGACCGTGTCATTAGGTTAAGGATAAATCAATGACATAATTATGTGTGAAAACTATAAATACACTCGATATGATTGGATATTCAGTGTAAATTAATCAAAGTACATTCACATATATTCTTGTAAAAAAACACCAATGAATTGGATATTTAACTCAATAAATGGAGATTGAGTTAAAATTACTCTTATCAAGTTCATATCGATGACTAGATAATTTATCAATGGAGTGATTATGTGTATCAAAAGTATAACCACAGAAAGGGGAGTGGAAATTAGGAAATAAGAAAATGAATTGTGATTTCACACATAATCTTGGAGTAAAATAATCAATGAAGTATGCATAAAGCCGAATGAGTGGAAATTGAAATTTAAAATTCCCTTATCGATTTGGTCACTTACGAAACATACACCCATGAAAAAATTATCATAAAATGATAATGTAAATATCCATAAATTAAATTATATTACACAGTGAATACAATCATGGGTAGTACACACACCACATGAAATAAATAAGTGGTGAACAATGGAAATCTCACAGAATTAAAAGTGAGATAAGAAACCCCTTACCTCAAGTCTGAATTGTCTTGTGTGTTCCTTGTTATTCCTGAATAATAAACTTAAGTTAATTTCTACTTGATTAAGAAAACTTTTCAATTTTATTATTCCTTTTATATCACTTATCATCTTTCTATAATAATTAGTTAATTATTTGAGTTCATATTGGATATTTTATTAATGTTCGGAACTTGAGTAAAAAATGAACTTGTTATAATTACAATTTGTCCATGTGGTAAAAAGTCCATTATCTCCAAAATTATATAAATGATTTATATATCATATAAATATTATATATACAGTATATATATGTATTTATAACAGTACATAACATTTGGAGATAAGAAATTAAATGCACCTTTCATGGAGACGGTAAGCCGTATGTACGCATGAACGCTACTTTCATTTCTATTTTTTATTTTAATGCAATTAAAACATATTGATACATAGGTATATTATAATTCCAGTATAATATCATATGATATATGTTTTACATAATTAAATTAACTCTATCCTTTATATGTTCCATGAATGTCATGAACGAATAATATCACCTTGAGGGGGCGGTAGTCCGCACTTCCTCAAATGAAATTATCGTGGTCACACATATTGGAAATCATATTGGTGTGTTTTTAAATGAAAATTACATAATAATAGAGAAAAAATAAACATAATATAAATAATATATAAATACAGTGCCATCATAATGGCCACCATAAGAGGTGGTAGGAGATAATCGAACAATCATCATTTCATGAGGTGTTAGTTTTCCATCCACAGAAACATTATGTTCTTCACCTATTAGATGGAGGTGTGTGTAAGTGTATCTCAAATCCTTCTTATAAAAACATCCTAGTATATTGAATATACTAGTTTTGTTACAGAAGAAAGTAATAAAAAGAGTTCATGGGGTTGGATAAGTAAAATAAAAGAAATGAATTTAAGAGAAATTGTTACCTTTAATTTGGGTAACTCCCTCTGATTTGAACAAAAAGGACTTCTTGAAGTGCCTTATGCCTAAGGTAAGGCTTCTAGTTAGAGGAGAGGGATGTATGGAGCTTAATTGGGCAGAGTTTGGACGAGCCAAAAGGCTTGAGAGGTGTGAATAATTGGTTGTAAGTGGTCTCTTTTTATAAGGGAGAGGAGGGGCTCTTTAAGAAAGTGTGAAACTATTATTTTATTATAAACTTATCTTCAGTTTAAAAAGGTCCAAAACACATTAAAGTTGAAGATAAGATAACTAATATTCTAAATAAAATCATCCAATCAGAATTGGAAATTTTTTGGATAATATTTTAATCATTATAATCTTATTTATTTAAATCATTTATTAATGAGGTAAACACTGCGTCGTTATTGTGTCATAAATAATTTAATTTATTCGATGTCTAAAAATTATAAAAAAAAATACAATGATGTATGAAATATATTTATATTTCCAATTAATATTTATAGTGGAAAATATAACTTATATAAACCCATGTAAAAATTAATTTACTAAAAGATATTTGTTTGTGTCATTTTTGTCTTTACTTTAATTTAATTAATCTAAAGAGTCATTATCACTCTCAAGTGGCTCCATGGGGTCCCAAAATCGACCCAAGGATGCCCATGGTTGGCCATGACTCATCTAATAAGGTTATGACAAGTGTTAAGGTAATTTTTTATTATTATAATATACTTTTTACCTTTAAGTACCCTATTTACCTTTAACCGCGGTAAATAAAAGTCAAAAGTTACTATTCACCAAAAATTATTTTCATCTTATTGAACCACATTTTACATCTTGATATTAACCGTGTCTCTCGGATTTTTGAAATTCAACTCACAGAAGCGGTAAAATTTCATTTAAATGTAAAAGTCACTTTTTTTAACTACTACTAAGTAGTTTCACTATTCATCAAAAAATGAAGTTTTTCAGAAAAATACCCAAAATTCAGCCTAAGATTTACTTTATATTACAAATTCAAAAATGATGTCTATTTTGTCAAATTAAAAAAATAAATGTGTCATTAATTAATTAAAAATTAATTCTCGTTGTTAAAACAAATAGCGTGTTTTTAAGAAATAATAACTATCAAAAGATTGATACTTGTTTATGTCCAATTTCAAAATGAAATTAATTCCAATGACCAAAATTGGATTAAATGGTAAAAATATATTATAATTAAAGTTTAAAAAAATTAAAAATATAATCTAACCATATAAATAAATTAGATTAAAACACAGTTTTGAATTAAAATACAGTATTTTTCACTATTCATCAAAAAATGAATTTTATCAGGAAAATACCAAAATTTTACCCAAAGTAGATTTTGATGTCCCTATTCTAAATAAGAATTTTATTTTTTTCAAATATAACATACAAAAATGACCAAAACTATATTTAGAGAGGGATCTCCATCAAAAGGCGGTAAATCGGCCCTTTGATTAATATTAGAGTGTTTATGCTTAAAATCGAATTCCTTTCTTATTTTAAGCCTGTAACTTTTATTGGATAAATGTAAAAACATTTAAAAAACATATATAATAATATTTTAGTTAGTTCTATTCATTTACACCAATATAATTTCTCGGCATTAGGTACCATTTAAAATAATAATATTATATTATTAGTGTGCAACGTAAGATTTCAAAGAAACCTATTGTTGTATATCAGGTATGTCATCGAACATAGAATCCCCTTTAAATTAAAATTAACATTTAATTCAAAAATATTAATAAATATGAAAATGTATTATTATTTATTTACCCAGGATGTTACAACTATTGTTTTTACCTTCCTATGAAATATGTTTCTCTAGAACATACATTTCCACATGACTTATGGAACCCATTCCTATGCCAACTATTTGTGCATCCTTTATCATTGACTAAACCCAAGTCAATATTTCTCTCACTATCTCTAGTAGAGATGTATACCCTTATATAGAAATAAATTCTATCACTTGACTACCACTTTTCTATCTTAGGGATTTATGTAATATCCTAAGCAACTATTAGGATAATTACTTGATGCACAATGTGTATAGCTTGATGAAATTTTGTTAATATCCTAACAAACTCTTTTCATATAAACGCATTTTTATAACACAATGGATTTCCATCATAATATGACTCATATGATATCCATTTTTCATTATAGTTGGCATATTATTATGGGATGACGTTGTTATTTTTGAATCATATCATGAAATATAATGGAAGTTTATGCAAGCTACAACATTGATACTCCTTATATCATAACTCTTATGTATAAAATGTACTTTTAGAAATTTCTCTATGCTATATTTTGTTGATCAATGTTAAAATATAAGACTTCATCATTGATCCACCTCATTTGAATTAATGTTGTGATGTAGATAAGGTAATGTGCATTTAGGAATTACTCCACACTACATTATATTGATCGATGATTTCTTGGTCAAGATATTATTTGGCATATCGGCCCAAAGAAAATTATATCTTCTGACCATGCATTTATCATACTTCACTTTCTCATTATTTAATCACTTAAAGGAATATAATGAAGTATATTTACCACTATATTACCATTGAAATAGTTCACTCTCTATTTTTGAACTAATTCCGAAATCTGTGAATCTTACCTTTATTTGTAAAAGTTTCTTTGAATAGAACTAAGAATATACATCGATAATACCTATGGTTTTTATCTCAACTAAGTCTAAATACCATATTATGTATATCCTGGACATCCACATTTAGTTTTTCTTGATAAATAATTATCTTTCCATGATTGGGTAACTAACTCTTACATTTTATATTCATCAAGTATTTCTTATGATTCAAGTACTAATAAACTACTGGTTGAGTATTAAATACTCGAAATAAAATTCATTACTAAACCTAGAATAATGTTTCCTTGTGTACAAAGGGAATGTGAGATAAATGTTTGGGTTATACTCAATAATAGTTTTACAAGAATAATTCACTTGGAAATATAGAAGTTGTATGTTTCTCACCGTTGGCCTAGGAATCACCCTTTATCAGCAGCTTGAAGAATACACCTTACTTGTAGTAATGTTTCTATACTTACTTAGTTATTGTATTTCGATACACATATGTGAAAAATTTATTTTATATGATATCCAAGAAGTAATATAGAAAACACTAATTTTATATGATGAATACTCCTAAAGAAGAATTGGTAAGTTGATTCTTAGATTTATTTTATTACGATTAAACTTCCATAGATTTATTTCATGATATGCAATGAAAATAACCTCTTATTTAGTAAATAACATCATTTTATTGAAGGATGTTATAAATGTGATTTTTTTGTTACACTTTCCATTTCCTTTTCACATTGGCTTTCAATTTGTTCTCCATAAGAACTAAAGATTATACTTTCTTTAAATTCTTATTTACTCGGTGAGCCTTACCTAAAAGGAAATGAAGCATTTACTACATATTTTTCATTTTGTAACCTAAAATGAGACCAGAGTAAATGGGATAAAATTATATGAGAAATGGATCCATTAAAAGATCATGATCCATATTTTAATTTACGTATGTCTAGTGTAATTATAACCTTAGTCACATCTTGTTTCACTTTCTCCTTGAAAACTTCTCGGAGATGAGACTACATGTCATATCATCCATGTTCTAATGTAGTGACTTTGAGTATCATTGGATGTTGATGATAGTATTACAACACAACCATCATATTCTTAACATATGAGTCTCATATAATCATATTTCTCACCCTCACTTCTTAAGGTGGCTTAATAGGTATAGGGACACCAACACCTAGAATTTCTGATATCATAGTAGTATGCTCAAGCACCTGTACTATATTTGAGAATTCCTGCCAGTATGTACATTTACATTGTCCATTATTTATCATATTATTTCTTCAGTTATTACCGGACATTTTTCTATGAAAAATAAATTTTATTATATTTTTTATTTTTATCCTGATTGTCATTTTAGACTTTTTTTTATTAATTAATTAAATCACAAAATGTCTCTCACTTTTTTATCGAATTCTAGGAACCCTTTGTGCTAGAATCAGAATACTCTATCACTTGAGTATTATATTAGAAATTATCCCTGAATCTATACTCATAGTCTATAATATTTGGATACTCCACTACTCAGAGGGTTCAAGGTAGGCATTTGGCTAGACAACCGCATTAACTCGTGGTTCCTTGATCTGTTTAGTGAATTCTTAGCTTCTAAAATCATAACTTGGTTTTCTCATAACTTGCCTCTAAAATGATATAAAGTTGGATTTGGATAATATTTACTACCACTTCAATCAATTCAACCCACCACTTTCATAATAACTCCTCGGTAGTAAGAGGCACTCTCAACTTTGGCTGACGAGCACCCTGAACACCCAGTTTTTTCCAAATTTGAATGACGAAAGACGGTTATGACTTAATATTTATTTTAGTGTTTTATTATTTTTATGTGATGAAAATAAATCATTTTCTATATAATTATCACATACTATGTGATCACACTCACACCTATCCATATAATAAATATAATATATTCATCACGTCACATGTTCATTTTATTTGTGCATGTTTGTTTATTATTCTATGTAAACGCGTGTAAACTACACATAAAAAAAATAATGAACCATGCAAAAATAAAATGATGACATGATAATGATCCAATACTAATAGTCGATCCATTGATTGAATAATGGATCAACCTAGACCATAGGATTAATACCTTGAGTCATGTCGTTTGTGACTCGAGTTGTAGCACTTTCCCGTCCAATGTGTGAAACTCCTATTTGGTGCATCACCATAACTCAGCATGAAGTGCATCACTACACATCTTCATCATTATACAACAATACTCACATATAGGTGAGGGGGTCTCGGGAGTATAAAATACAACTTTGAAAATGGACACGTAGGTCCTTATACATATAATGATGCAGACAACTCGCAGATCGCTATATAATAAAATAATTATTATAAACAACAATTTCAATAATTAAATACATTAATTAAAAAATCACCATACAAGAATTGGTTAGTCTTAGGCTCACGATCAGTCTTATACACATTAAACTCACGTATTAAATATAAATGTAGAATTAAATTAAACTTGCATGGAAAATATTTTACGAGGTAATTTTTATTGAATTAAAATTCAATCTTATTTTTATTCAAGAAAATCACCATTCGGTACTTTTAATTAATTTAATTTTAATGAAAAAATTAAATTAATTAATTAATTTAATTTAATACTTGAATTAAAATAATTTTTTCTACAATATAAAAAATAATTTTGAAACCAAAAAATTAATATTGAATTAATTTAATTTAAATCCAAAAATAAATTTATTTATTTATTTTATTTTTGGTTATTTAAATTACTCAGGCCCCAAAAACCATAGACAAAGCCTGTGCGGGTTGGATCGCTTCTTGTTGATTCCTCATTTTGTCTACTCACTTGGGTCCAGTGTTGATGTGGTGTTATTAGATGTTGCTTATGGGTGGTTTGAGTGGGGATTTATCACTTTTTGTGGGAATCTCTTTATGTTTGGTGCTTTAGGTTTGGTGATTTGTTTACTAGATTGCAGATCTGATTGAGATCTGCTTGTGGCTATCAGTTTTCTCTCATGTACAGGAATATTGCGATCATGGAGTGATTGGTCTTAAATTTGGATCATGTTGGATTGTTGGTGGTTTCTACTTGGGTAAATTTTTCATGCTTGAAAGTTCTTTAGGGTTTTGTTGCCTGGTTGGCGAAGAATGGGGTATTAAAGGTGGTGATCAGTCTTATTTTACTATTTATTTAGGTGGTTGTACTATGCTAGAGGGCTATGCAAGGTTGGTTGCCTTGTGTTTGCCTACAGTTGGGATGCATGGGTGAGGAGATGTTGTGTTTTTTTTTTCAGGGTATGTACATTTAAGAGTAATCTTCAATCAGGTTGAAGGATGCCTTGAGCATGTGTGTATGGTAGCCTTATGGGTGGGTGTGCTTTGTTTTTGTTTTTTTCCTTGCTCGTAATTACTTTCATATTCTTTAAATTGATTTTACCTTTACCATTAAAAAAACATAGCAAAACCATAAAAATTTGTAAGAGAATTTAAAATGAGGGAGAACTTTAAAAAACCTTAGAAACTTCTAAATCCTTAAAATCTTAATGTTTTTTGGGGTTTTCAAGGTTTTTTATGGTTTTATAGGGCATCAAGGGGTTTAATAATTTTCTAAAGGTTTTTAAGGGTTTTTCTAGGTTTCTAGGATTTTATAAGGTTTTTAAGATTTTCTAGGGTTTTATAAGGTTTTTTAATGTTCTTTAAGGTTTTTTAGAGTTTCATGGATTTAAGGGTTTTTTAGGTTTTTAAGGGATTTTTAGGTTGTTAAAGGGTTTTTATATATTTTCAAGTGTTTTCAATGGGTTTTCCTTGGTTTTCAAGGGTTTTTCAAGATTTTCAAGGTTTTTAGGATTGTATAGGGGTTTTTAGGTTTTTTAAATGTTATCATAGTTTTTCATTTTTTATAGGATATTCTAGGATTTTTTAAGGGTTTCTAGGATTTTTCCTTGTTTTTAGGGTTTCTCGTAGTTTTTAAATCTTATTCATGTTTTTTGAAAGTTTTATTAACATTTTTTCAAGTTTTTCAAGGGTTTTCATCACTCTCTAGTGTTTTAATGGTTTTATAGGGTTTTAGTGGGTAATAATGGTTTTCTATTTTTTTTCATATTTTTATAATGTTTTTTAGAGTCTTCATGGGTTGTTAAGGTTTTTCAAAAAAAATCATGGATTTTGTTATTTTCAAGGGATTTAAAGTGTTTTCTAATGTTTTAAGGTTTTTCATAGTTTTTCATGGTTTTTATATGATTTTGTAGTGTTTCCCATTATTTTTTCAATTTTTTATTTTTATTTAATATTTTCAAGTGTTTCCTGTATTTTCCCATGGTTTTCCCTATTTTCATGGGTTTTAAAGGGTTTTTATAGTTCTCATTGTCTTATAGAGTTTACTAAGGCTTTCAAGTTTTTTCGAGTGTTTTCTAAGGTTTTCAATGACCTCTAACATTTTAAGGATTTTCTAGTGTTTTCTCAGGGTTTCTATGTTTTTTTTCAAAAAAAATCATGAGTTTAAGGTTTTATTAGATTTTATAGGGTTTTTTAAGGTTTTTCCATGGTTTTATAAGGATTTGTGGGATTTTTAGGGGTTTTAGGGATTTTAATGGATTTCAAGGGTTTTTAGGGGTTTTCATGGATTTTCAAGATTTTATGAAGATTTTTAGGGTTTTTCAAGGTGTTGCATGGTTTTCCAAATATTTTTAGGGTTTTTAATAGAAATTAAAAACTTTTACTATTTTTATGTTTTTCAAGGTTTTATAAGGATTTCCAACTTTTTCATATTGTTTATCATTTTTTTATGGGTTTTCTTTATTTTCATAGGTTTTCATGGATTTTACAAGTTTTTTAGGGTTTCTCACTATTTTCTAAGGCTTTACATTACTTTTTAGTTTTTACATTTGGTTTTCATGGTTTTCACGGGGTTTTTCAAAAAATTTCCTTAATTTTCATTATTTTTTAGGTTTTTCAGATTTTTTATAGTTTTTTTTAATATTTTATAGTGGTTTACATGGTTTTCTTAGGTTTTTAGAGTTTTCTAATACTTTAATATTTTTCACAGTTTTATAGTGTTATCATGGATTTTCATAGTCTTTCAATATTTTTCTTAGTTTTCCAAGGGTTTTCATGAGTTTTTACGATTTTTAATATTTTTTATACTTGTTTTATTTAAAGGGTTTTGAATTTTTTTTTTCTAAGGTTCTTTAGTTTTTCAGGGGGTTTAAGGATTTTCCAGGGTTTTTTTAGGGTTTTAACTGCTTTTTAAAATTTTATAAGGTTTTCAAGAGTTTTCCTGGTCTTTTTAGAGATTTCTAAGTTTTTTTTGGGTTTTCCTATGGTTTTAAATATTTTTAGGATTTTTCATAGGTTTTATAGGGGTTTTTATATTTTTCATGGTTTTTATATTTATTTAGTGTTTTTCTTGTTTTTAGGGTTTTTTAAGGTTTTCCAGTGTTTTATAAGGTTTTCCTGAGTTTTTCTAGGATTTACATTATTTTTCATGGGTTTCTATTATTTTCTAGGGTTTTTTTCATTTTTTAGTCCCACTATTATTTAGGGTTTTCTGAGATTTTTTAGTCTTTTTCAAGGTTCTTTTAGGATTTTACAATATTTTATAGGTTTTTTCAAAGTGTTGCGATGCTTATTAGGCTTTCCAGGGGTTTTAGGGTATTTTTGGTTTTTAAGGTCATTCTATGTTTTTAAAGGTTTTCTAGTGTTTTCCAGATTTTTTATGGGGTTTTAAGGGTTTTTATGATTTTTTAGAGCTTTTTAGGGTTTTATAGGGTTTAATAAAGATTTTAAAAGATTTTTAGGGATTTATATGGACTTTTAGGGTTTTAGAGTTTTTTATGCTAATGGATCTGAGTCCGATGGTGTATGTGATCAATAACTTTACATAAATTCTAGCTTCCATCTTCCTTACAACTTCTACACCCAGGATTTCTCAGTCCAAAAACTTGTGTCCAAAAACCTGTGTTTGGAAAACAACTTTCTCAAAGATAAAAACTTTTATCCCCCTTTGATTTTGAGTTTGAACATTCATCAATTTTCACCTATTTTTCAAAAACATTCTTTTATAAAAGATTTTTTGTTAATAAATAAAAAACTTTTTTAAAAATAAAATATCACAAAGGTTATTCAATCCCCCCATTTGGATTTTTTTACACCACTCATTAACAATTGTTTCAAATAAAATTTTTTTCACAACTCAACTTTTATAAATAAATCAAGGTTTTTAACTTTTACTAAAACATAGTCTTTCTCAAAAGAGTGTGTTTTGACACTACACTACTGGATAAAGTAATGTTTTTTAAGGAATTCCAACCCTCAATGACAATCAAATTTTAAATCCTTGTTAAGATAAATTCTCCCTCACTTTTATCTTTTCCTCTCAGTTTTTTTCTCCATTTTCTATTTCTCTCCCTCATTTTATGATAACCACAACATCAAATTCATTTAAGAAGGATAAGTAAAAACTTATTACAACGTAAAAAAGTTGTTACTTTCTCTCCCACTTTGTAAACATAATCTAAAGCACAGTGAGGGTTTTCCTTATGTGATTTAGGAAGTCATTAGAGGAGGATAAATATGAATTTGTAGACTCAATTCCACAAATCTCTCTTTCAATGTAGTTTTTTTGAAGATATAAGCAATTTGATACTTTTTTGAGATATATTCCAGTAAAACATCTCCAACAACAAATTTCCCTTTTACAAAGTGAAACTTTATATCAATGTGTTTTTATATTTATTTCTAAACAATATTTTTAGAAATATTAATTGCACTCTGATTATCACAAATAATATTCAATGGTTTTGAAACTTCCACTTTTAAGTATTTTAGATAAATTTCCATCCACAACATTTGAGTACAATCCTGATTAGTTAAAACATATTCTAATTCCACTATGCTCAAAGTTACTTAGATTTTTTTTTACTATGACAACTTACACAACATTCTCCCCTGAAAAAGGTTCCTCAAGAAGTTGATTTTCTATCATTACAATCTCTAGACCAAACAACATCAGTATAACTATGAAACGTGATCTCATAATTTCTTTTATATAACAACCCATGTGAATTTGTTCCTTTGAAATATCTCATAATTGTATTTTTTATAAACATATGTGATTCTTTGTATTACTTTGATACCCAGAACACTAAGTCACAGCATAAACAATATCAAGCCTTGAGGCTATTGTAAGGTAAAGTAGAATTCTTATCATCTTCTTACAGTCTTTCTGATCCATTATTTTTCTAGATTCATATTTACTCATCTTCATCCCCACAGAGATAGGAGTATAAACTTCTTTGGATTCTTCCAATTCTAACTTTTTTAAGAATTCCATGGAATAATTTTCTTAAGATATTAAAATGTAGATTTCTTTTTGTTGAACCTGAAAACCAAGTAAGAAATTTAGTTCTCCCAACATTTACATCTCAAAGTTATTTTTCATTTCTTCATCAAATGTTTCAAAAACATCTTTTTTATCCCAAAAAAATTATATCATCTACATAAACAATTAAAATTAAAGTTCTTAAGTTGTCATCTTTCACATATAAGTTTCTATCAAATTTTCCATTGGAAAAATCCAACATTCTCAAAAAAATTCAAGTTTTGAATACCAAGAACGTGGAGCTTGTTTTAGACCATACCAATCTTTCTTTAGTTTATAAACTTTTTTTCATTCTCATCAACTAGAAACCCACAAGTGTTTTAAATGTAAACATCTTCAATTTCTCCATTGAGAAATTCTGAATTTAAATCCATTTGATAAAATTTTTAATTTCGGGGAGAAGGAATTTCTATAAGCATTCTAATAGTTATAACCTTGAAATTAGGGGAAATGTTTCATAAAAATCCACACATTCCACCTATGAATAGACTTTCTTTGTTTCTTGAAACTTCTCCATGTTCATTCAACTTGTTTCTATAAACTCATATTGTTCTGATAACATTTTTACCTTTCAGATGTGGAACAAGTTCCCATGTTTCATTTTTCTTAATTTGATCCAACTCTTAATTCATAACATTCACCCATTCTTTGTATTAAAAATATTTTGAACTGATTCTGGTTCAACTTTTGAGATGAGTAAAGTCTGATTTTCTAATCTCAGTTTTCTTCTCATCTGATTTGGAGCCTTCTGGTTCCTAAGAATATTTTTGGTCTCAACATTTTTTTGTAAATTAGTCAATTTCAAATTTCCTCTCCTAACTTCACATTAATCATTACATGATTTATCTGAATCTTTATGATCATTAATTTTCTCACTTTCATTTTCATTGGAAACATCTAGTTTTTATTTCTCGATATTCCCAGAAACTTTTTTTAAGGAAATTGGATTTTAAATAACTTTCACATCATATGATTCAACCAAATTTTTTAAAAGTTTGTTCAAACACTTGTAACTTCTTCTATTGGGTGAGTAACCCATAAAAGTTCCTTCGTCAGCTTTCTCTTCAAACTTTCCATGTTCCAGATTTTTAATTTTTAGAAAAAATGGACCTCTTGAAACCTTTAAGTATTTCAATGAAGTTTTTTTATTATACCATATTTTTTAGGGAGTCATGTTGGATTTTGGACTCAACAAACATCTATTCTAAACATGTACAGCAATACTAACAACTTCACTCTAATAAAACATTGAAAGTTTGTATTATGCTAACGTGTTTTTTCCCATTTCCACCAAACTTTTATTATTCCTTTCTACTACTCCATTTTTTTGTGGGGTATATAGAGAAGTATACAGATGTTTGTTTTTTTGCTTCCTCAAATAAGTCTCAAAAGTATTTCATGTGAATTTTTTACCATTGTTTTTTCTCAACTTCTTTATGTAAACCCCTATTTATTTATTGACATATTTTCTGAAGAATTTGAACATTTAAATTGACTCTGACTTGTGATTCATAAACATGATGTTTTTTATTCAAGTGAAGTCATCAATAAAAGTGATGAAGTATAAATCCCCCTCTTATATATTGATGTCTCATCGGCCCACATAAGTCGGACTGAATAAGTTCAAGAGGTACGGTAGACTAAATCTCAACATTCTTATGACTTTTAGTAGTTATCTTTCCTTTCTGAAAAGTTACACAAAAATATTATTCTCTTCTTTTAAATTATGGAAAATTTTATACAATATCAACTTTAGAGAGTTTTCTCATACTTTTGTTTTCAAGGTGGCCAAGTTCTATGACCCAGTCAAGTGGGTCTTTTCCCACATTATCAATAACATCAAGATTGTGATTCATGTGGTTTTTTCTTATCAAAGTGATGATATTTTCCTACATAATGTGGAGGATGGTGTCTGTTAGTACCAACACCACCCAGGTTGGGAGTTGAGGCCACTCTTCTGATGAGTTCATGGCAGACGAAAGTAGTGAACCTCAAATCATATTAATAGTTGGATGGATGAACCTTTCCGACTGAGAAGGGGACTGGGGTGCCACATGGGTGAACCGTCGTGTTGAGGCTCTTAGCTTGTGATAAGTGGTATTGGAGGAAATGTGCCTTGTGATGTTTATAGAATGCTACTAGTTGGACCTTGGTGGTGGAAGCTGAGTCATGGGGTGTCATAGTGGAGGTGATGCGACAGAGATGCTCACAATCGTGTGTATGTTAGTGGTAGATATGCCACATTTTAGGGTGGGTTTCAAGGAGGTGGTTTGCGACCCAAAAAGTGGGTGGACCATGGTGTTTTGCGACCCATAAAAGAGGGTAGACCATGAAGCCAATGACGATGAGAGAGCATCCCCTTAGACATTCATGGCATTTAGTTAGTTGGAAGTAGACGATTTCATAGACACACTCAAGGCCACGATCCTTCATGCATGAGGTAGTGCATGTAATGGTGGTGGGAGAATGTCACAACCCAATCATGGGGGTCTTTTCTCACACCAGTAAGAACATCAAGGATGTGGTTCATGTGGTTTGTCCTTACCAAAGAGATAAGAGTTACCCCAACAATGTGGAGGATGGTGTGTGGAAGTCCCAACACCACCCTATTTTGGAGTTAGGGACACTCTCTTGATGATTCCAAGGTATAAGGAAACCAATGAACCTCGCATCATATGAAGAGATGGATGGATGAACCTTGCCTACTAAGGAGGGGGCTGGGGTGCTGCATAGGTTAGCCATTGTGTTGAGACTCCCAACTCATGATACAAGTCTCCAGTGTCATAACTTATTCTCATCTTCAACACTTAAGTAACATGAGTTGTTAAATTCTTCTATTTGGAAGAGATTCCCACTGGTTCTTTATCCTTTTGTAATAACTTTTCTATCTTTCACACTTTTGATAAAAATAATAATATTTTCTAAAGATCACTTATTTTTCTTCATCACAAAACCTAACTTACACTAAGTAAGTTATGTTTTAATTCATCAAAAAACATCCTTAGATTTTAACTTTTCAACTTCAATCACAACCCTTCTGAATCCTCTAATTTTTAGAGAACTTTTATTCCAAAAGTTAACAACACCTCCATCGTGATTTTCAACATGTTTTAATATTTTTAAATCACCTTTCATGTGTAAATAACAACCACTATAAAGTATCCATGGTTTGTTCTTTTTACTTTTTTTCAAGGTATTCTCAACAATAAAGGCTCTTTATTCAACTTTCTTATTTCCTGATTCCTTTTCTTTTCTTGCATAAAAATATTTCTATGAAATATTATTCATACATTATTTAGAAAAATAAACCTATTGAGCACATCTTTCAAAAATTTCTTCCATATAGAAAAACTGATTCTTCATTGGAATGTTTCTAACATCTTGAGAATTTAATTTTTCAACTTTTTATAAGTTAATAAAGTTACACATTCTACTTTCACTATTTATTCTACTATGCTCAAACCTTATTTCAGATATAGATAAGTTGTTCCAACAATTATAAGACTCATTCCCATAGATTCCACAACACTAAAAAACCATCAAATCTTGATTTTCTATTGAAGTAAGATCTTTCTCTATAGAAACTTTATTGAGGTTGATAACTTCTTCCTATTATGACAATCTCTGGATGTGGATTATCTTTGCTCCTAAGTGAGTTTTCATATTTTTTAGATGAAACAGATTTCTGAAATCCTTTTTCAATCTAAGCTTTCCCAGCAGTTTTTCGAAAAAACCTGAAATTTTAGAAAAAATAGATGAAACGCTATTTTTGGTGGTGATTATTTCACCTAATTATTGATTTGAGATCTCTCAACAACTTTAGAATTATCATATTTTACTTATAAAACATTATTGAAGTTTTCGTTCATATTTATTCTAGATTTATTCTTCTTCTTGCTTAACAACATCCTTATCATTGACAACAAAGTTTCTACTATCTTTCTTTATCATTCTAATTTCTTTCTTGAGAGATCTATTTTTTTCCAGGCATGAAACAAGTTTTGTTTTGAGATGATATTATTTGTATTATTTTTCACTTTCATCTTCACTATTTGAGGAGTATTCAACTATTTCAATTTTTTCAAGGAATGTTCTAAACTTTTCTGAACTTTCATTATTTGAGGAATTTTTTTCAGTTTATTCTGATTCATCTTTCTTACTCAGCATACTCTTTTTATCTCTAGTGAAATTATTCTTATATTTTTTGGACGAATTTTCTTCTTTATAACTTTTTTTCCACTTATTCTATCGAGGTTTTTCATCAAAATAATCTCTATATTCTTCAACTTTATTCTTGGAGAAATTCATAGTAAAGTTTCTAATTCCACCTTACTCAAAACATTTGAGAGGAAGTTTACCACTATACTTTACTCTTCCTCATTAATAGTTCTTGGATATAAGAGATGTGATTTTTTCTTTCAACTCATCATCCTCTTTATATTTGGAGTCACAAGGATCAACAATTTCGACATCTTGAATCTTCATTTTTATCATAGCTTCAAAAGTCATTTCATATTTCATATTCTTATTTAACATTATAGATTTTCTCATTTCATTATAAACAATAAAGTTATGAAATTCATCAAGAGATAAATCATATTTATCTTCTAAAGTGTAAATTTTAGAATCAAACCCGTCTAGAATGTTTCTCATGAGTTTCTTCACAGTTGTAGAATATTTCAGGACATCTAAAAAACCTACGATGTTGAAAAAATATATATTTACTCTGGTGAAGTATTCATCAATAGTTTTTCATATCTCATTATTATGTCTTCATACTTACTATGCCAGATTTGTAGTTTTTCTTCCTTAAATTTAGTATTCTCTTTGAAAATACTTTCCAGCTTGTCCCATATACTCTTTGAAGTTTTTAGACCCATCACCTTCATATAAACATTTTCTTACAAAGACATAATAATAAAAATACTATATTTTCCATCAAATTTTATATTTATCTTATCTGAAAAATCATCAAAGCATCTTTATCAATAGGTGGAAACCCAATTGTAGCAGCATTGACAACTTCTATTCCATGATATAGAAGATATGGAATCATCCTATTTTTTCAACCATAATATTTTTTGTCATAAAATATAGGAATATCTTGACTATTGACATAATTGAGATTATCTATGATAAGGATTCAATAAGAGAACATTTACTCTGATACCGCTTGAAGTTCTAAAGGATCAAATAACAACTAAGAAGGGGGATTTAATTAGTTGTTCTATTTTTATAAGTTTCAATAATTTTAAAAAATAACCCTTTAAACCTGTTAAAGATTATAACCTTGTCATATTTTAATAAATAATCATACATGAAAAAGTATAAAAATAAGTAAATCATGCAAGGTTTAAAAGGTTTGACCACAATGTGAGAACTTACATCCTAACCATAGCCACTCTCATGGGTCTATGGAAATTCACTATTATGAAGAAGTAAATACAACTTATGAAAAATCCCATTAGACACCTTTTATCTCTTGATAAGAATGATTATACTGGCTCCCTTCTATTTATCATGTTTTTTTACAAACAATTGATCCATAAAAGAAAATATCACAAAAAACTTTTGCTCTATAAAATTCTGTTCAGAACCTCTATCTGATGACCTTGGGATTGATTTCCTTGATCTTATTGACTCATTAATATGGATTCATTAAAATTAACCCTCTTCTCAAACTTCATTTCTCAAACTCTGTTCAACTACTCATTCTAGTAAGAAAACCTTTAGTTGTCTGATCTTTTAATGAGATCATTGTCTGAAAAAACAACTTTGAATCAAACTCTATAGTGCTCTACTTTTTACGCACATGAAATGGGATGAAAAGTACAAATGTAATGTGTGTTTATTTATAGGCATCCAATAATGGAAAAGGTGGGAAACTAAAAAACTTTTCCCACTTACTCGAATTCAAAAACCTCTAAAATTATCTCATATTTGAAATTCATGTTTGACCACTTCAACTCTTCTAGAACCTTTTTGAATCTTATTAAGTCTTCAGCTAACTTCAAACTTTTTAACCATTATTCAGTCTGATTATCCTAATTATAATGAAAAAATATGTAAAACTGAATATATATCATTATGGTGCTCAGTATTAATTGAAAACAAACTAATTTCTTTTCATTACTATGTTTTGTTTCATTTGAAAGATATGAAACTTTGACACATTTTTTCCTTAAATAAAGTTGCAAATTTATTAGACTTCTGTCACTTTTCTTTTTCTATAAACATAATTGAAACTTATAAAGATATCAACACCTCTTGGAAACACTCCATCATCAACTTCAAACCTTCTTGACAACATATTGACTATTGCTTCACAACATTTCGCCATTTTTTCAATTGTGTGCAACTTCTTTAGTCGGCATTTGATCACCTATTGGTTTCATCCTGTGTCTACTGAATCTGTCTCGGTATCACTTTGATGGATCGGTGCCTATTCATGATATAATGGTTACTTCACTTCATAGATTTGAAAAACTTCAAACTCCATCATTATTATACTTTCTCATTATAATGATCTTTTTATTATGATGAACTTCTCATTACAATGACTTGTTGGTGTCACAACTCATTCGCAAACTTTATCTTGTTTTTTCTGGAACTGATGAAATATTTATGTTTCCTCTATTTCCTCAACATATTTTATCATGATAATGTTTCATGATTTATGAGAACTTTAAGATCAGAAAAACATCATCTAACTTTAGGTTATAAAGTTTAAAAACTTTCTAACTCCTGACATCATCGTCTTCCTTCATTCTCTTCAACATCATTCTGACTTCCTCACTCTATAACTTCTGAATTTATAACCAATGTCGAGTCTAATGAATCTTGAACTTCATACTAATGGATCTTATTCTGATGGTGAATCTGATAAAAACCTTTACAAAACTTCCTTCTTTCATCTTCCTTACACCTTCTGCATCCAGTACTACTCAGTCTGAAAACCTGTATCCGGAAACTTGTGCTTGAAAAAAAAAATTCAAAAACCAAAACATTTCTCCCCCTTTGAGTTTGGGTTCTAACATTGAGAAACTTTCACCTATTTTTCAAAAAAAACAAAAGATTAGTATTCAATAAATACAAAAATTCATTAAAAATAAAACATCATAAAGGTTCTTCAAGAATCTAGGTTCTTTCATGGGTTTCCATGGTTCTTAGAGGTTTCTAAGTTTTTTTGAGTTTTAAATAGGTTTCCGTGGTTTTCTATTGTTTATAGTTTTTTATAGGGGTTTATAGATATTTATTAGATTTTTCATGTGTTTTCAAAGATTTTTAGGGTTTTTAGGGTTTTAAGGTCTTGTTAGGGATTTTCAATGTTTTGTGGCACTTTTCATGATTTATAATATTTTTTAGGTTTTTCAAGGATTTACAATGATTTTGCATGATTTTCAGGATTTTTTCATGGTTTATAGGGTTTTTCATTATTTTTAAAGTTTTTTAGGGTTTTTTAGTGTTCTTCACACTTTTTATGGGTATTCATATTTTTTCACAATTTTCAAGGTTTTACATCTTTTTAATTATTGTTCATGGGGTTTTCATGGTTTTCCAAGGGTTTTCTAGTGGTTTTAAGGTTTTTCAGGGTTTTCATGGGTTTTAAGGTTTTCAATGGGTATCCTTTACTTTTTATGTATTGTTATATTTTAAGAGGTTTTTTGGGATTTTCATGGTTTTCTTTTTTTTAGGTTTTACTAGGTTTTTAGTGTTTTATAAGGTTTATGTGGTTTTTTCGAGAGTTTCCCATGGGTTTTTAGCGTATTTTTTGTTTTTTGGGTATTTACAGGGGTTTAAAGGGTTTCATAGGTTTATATGTTTTTACATGACTTTTAGGGTATTCTCAGGTTTTCTAAGTATTTCAATGGGTTTTAAGCCTTTTCAAGGTTATCTAATATTTTCATGTTTTTAGTGATTTTATGGAACTCTATGGGGAATTTAAGGTTTTCTAGGGGTTTTCAGGGGTTTTATATTTTTTCACAATTTTTTATTTTCATAGTTTTTTATGTTTCCCTTTATTTTCATAGGTTTTTTAATTATTTCCAGGCATTTTTAAAAATTCCAAGAGTTTTCAAGGCTTTATATGTTTTTTCATATTTATAGTGTTTTAAGGTTTTTAGGGTTCTCTAGGGTTTTCCTAAATTTTCTAGTGTTTTCATATTTTTTTCAGAGTTCTCTAAGGATTTCATGTTTTTTCATGGTTTCCATGTTTTTTTTAGTGGTTATTTAGGTTTTAGTAGGGGTTTACCAAGTTTTTCATGGTTTTACATGGTTTTTATAGTTTTTAGGGTTTTCCATATTTTTCAGGGTTTTTGAGGGTTTTTTAGGTTTTTTAGTGTTTTTCAAGTTTTCCAAGGTTTCTAAGGTTTTCATATTATTAGAGATTTTTAGGGTTTTAATGGGTTTTTACGGTTTTATAGAGTTTTTTATAATTTTATAGGGTTTTTAGGGATTATCATGAGGTTTCATGGTTTTTCTATATGTTTAGGGTTTTCTATATTTTTTGTGTTATTTTCATGGGGTTTTAGGGGTTTAAAAGTTTTCATAGTTTTAGGTATTTTTAGGTTTTTTAGATATTTCTAATATTTTTAGGCATTTCAAGGCTTTTAAGTGTTTTCCAAGGGGTTTGAGTGTTTTTAGGATTTTTCATGGTTATTTAGGGGTTTTCATGAATTTTTAGGTTTTTAAGGTTTTGAGAGGTTTTCAAGGTTTTTTATGGTTTTGTGATCTTTTTAAGGATTTTAGAGTCATTTATGGTATTTCATGGTTTTTAATGGTTTTGCAAGGTATTATTATGTTTTCTAGGGTTTTTCATGAATTGTTAGGGTTTTCTATGATTTTTAATGGTTTTCATTATTATTATTTTGATAGTATTTTATGAGTTTTCTAAGTGTTTTAAGGGTTTTTATAGTTTTTCATTATTTTCAAGGGTTTTTTATTCCACTCTATGATCTTCTATGTTTTAATACTTTTAAGGTTTTTAAGCGTTTTCATGGTATTCCAAGGTATTTCAAGGTTTTCTAATGTATTTCATGGTTTTTAATGATTTTGTTTTTGTGTTTTTCAGTGGTTTTCTCTAATTTTTATGGGTTTTTAAGGGGTTTTATAGAGGTTTACAAGATTTTTCATGGTTTAGAGGGGTTTTCAGGGGTTTTCACATTTTTGGGGTTTTGTGAGGTTTTGAAGGGTTTCCTGGAGGTTTCAAGGTTGTTTCATGGATTTTTTGGGTTTTCTAGGAGTTTCCATTGTTTTTTCAAGGGGTTTGATAGTTTTTTTGGTTTTATAATATTTTTCAATGTTTTATATGGTTAATAAGGTTTTTAAAAGTTTTTAGGGGATTTCTAGGTTTTGGGGTTTATAAGGTTTTTTGAGGTTTGTGATGGTTTAGTCTTTTATATGATTTCTAGGGTTTTCTATTATTTTCCAAGGATTTCTAAGTTTTTTTGTATTTTCCTAAGTTTTTTAGAGTTTTATAGGTCCCTTTATATTTCATAGTGTATTCTAATATTTTTTAGTGTTTTTCAGGATTTTTCATGGGTTTGAAAGGACTTTCATAGATTTTGTGACGCCCTTCGGGTCACATGAATGCCTTAGTTTGAGCTTCATTTATCCTTTTGGTCATTTTGGATGTTTTAAAGAAACATAAGTTAAAAACTGGAGTTTTGGGAGAAACATTCTAAATGCATGGTTAAGGTGAATAGTAAGTAATAACCAAGTGATATGGCACTGTGAGGCTCCATTTTTTTCAATATTTGACCATGGTTTTTAAAAATATGAAGCTCGCTATGGAAATGGTGTCGTTGTTTGGGTAGTTACCTATAGGTGTCACACAACTTGAGCATAGTTTTCCCAAACTGTTTGGATCAACCTTGGTAGTTTTGCACCTTGTTTTTCTAAGGGACAGAGGTTGCAAACATCAGGTGCATGGTTTTTATAAATATGTAGACTAATCGTGCACCTTGATTTGAACCTTTAAAAATTTAGAATTTACCACTTTTTCCTTGGTCATTTTTATATCTATTCACCTTCTAATCCCCATTAGGCTCAAACTATAAATTCTTCAGTGCTATAGAGGCTACTCCCTTTGGATTATTGATGGTTTTACATTATTCTTAATGGATCTCTTCAAGGTATGTTCCACTTTTTATTCGGTTTTTCCTCTTATTCTTAGGTCCTCTCTTGATTTCTTCTTCCCTCATCTTTTTGGAACACGATTGGGTTGTGGATGCTGAATCTACGGGTTCGGACAGAGATTTGATGATTTTTTTAATGGATCTAGTCACATGAGGACCTAATCTACTCGTTCTCGATCTCTAATCTTAAAGATGATAAGTTTACCTCCGTTCCTGAGGTAGGTGTTGATATTCCCCAGCTAGGATCTAAGTATCACTGAGAGGGAGAGGGGTGAATCAGTGATAGATTTTTCTTTTAAGTTTCATTTCTTTTGAAACAAACTTTTCCTCCTGTTAAAGAGTTTTCATTTTGAAAAAAAAAACAAAACCAATTACACATCTATAGGAACACATGAAGTTACAAGGTTCACTACTCAACAATAGTTTCTGCATCCTTGGTATGGTTTGGAAATAATATAATACCATATAATCTACTAGAAAACAATCCTTTGGTATGGATACAACACATAAGATATTCCATTAAACTTGTGTAACACAATGATCAATAAAATAGTCAATGTTCTTCAAGTAGTATGAAATTATATAATACAATATTTTGTAACAAAATAAGAAGCTTTCACTAGTTGATTCATAACATGTTATGGTTCTGCCTTGTCAACTTTCACAAATAAAACCTTCAAAAAAATGCTTCACTTTCCTACCCAACAGTAGGTAAAAATTCCTTTGTACTTCATAATGATACTCAGTCTGATACCCCAATCTGATTTCTCAGTCTGATTGCTCAGTCCAAAAAAATTACTCTTCTATAATATCGGTAAAAAAATTTGAACTACTTCTACCTCAGTCCAGAAATTCAGTATGATTTCCTGGTCCAATGATCCAGTCTGAACAGAATAAGATCTTCTTTATTCTTCTTCTCTCTAGAAAAATTCCTTAATAATTCTCAATCTAGAAACTTATTCTCTCTAAAAACCTTCATTAACATGCCTTATCTCTTCACTCATGAACAATACTCATTTCATAAAGTACAAAGTACTTCCTACTATTTATAGGTGTTCCAAATGTGGTTTAGGTGGGAATCTGAAAATTTTTCCCACTTAACCAAATTTCTTGAAACATCAATTTCCCTTAAATCTCAGCTTCATCTTTGACTTCTTCAGTACTTCTCAACTCTTCTATCTTTTTCTAGAACCTTCTTGATTCTTCTCACAATTTTATCTCACTTTATAATTTCTTAACAATCTTCAATCTGATTCCAATTATTACATTTATTTCCTCATTATGATGGAGACATATGTATAGCATATTTTTCATTATGATTACCCACACCAAAAAATAAAACTATAAAACCTTTCTGCTATAAAATTTTTTGTAACTATGTTATACTTCAATTGTCTTTATTTTTCCACAAACATAGTTGCAACTTCTAAATATTCCTACACTTCATCGGCAACACCTCATCACTGAATCCTAAATTATTTGATGAACATTTTTCTATAAACGCTTCAAACTTCAATCTCCCATTGAAAAAAAATTTTTAACTACTTTAATCAGTTATTTTTTTCTTCTTATTCACATCCAGTATTTTTTTATCAAATAAAGTCCAAATTTTGATGAATTTTATCGGTCTTAGTCTGCACCTGATGAATCGGTCTCTATCTCAATCTAATAATTAGTGTCAGCGCCAGTTCGATGACTCTTAACAAAATTAATAATAACATGAGATATTTCTTCTTTATTTATTGACCCAAATGAAAAACACATCATAGTTATTCTTTCATTCTTGACCCACTTAAAACAAACAATTCATCTTGATGAAATGTTCGACTGCATTATTGAATGATATCTGATCCCATTTTTCACCGGTCCCAACAAATTCACTTTTTATTCTTTTTCATTGAACCCAAATTCTCTCAATAAAACAATTCTACCTCAAATTCCATTTTGTAACCATCACTATGTCTGATGATCAGTGTCATGATTACTCTGTTGATTAGTGTCTCACCGCTCTGATGAACCAGTTTCAGTAGTTTAAACTTCAACATCTTCTTTCCTTTTTTTATTATGATACACACCAAATTTTTTCTCTGAATAATTTTATTTGCTGGCTTATTGGTCCAGAATCTTTGTTTTCTAATGTTCTAAACAAAACTTACATCCTTCAAACAAATCTACATATAGTTTTATCACACTGATGAACTGAGACCAAAAGGCTTTGACTTTAGTAACTTTCTTCTTCCACAAACTCCTGCTTGTATCATGACTTCCTCATGAATTTTAAAACATTTATGATTTTCATGTCATTATTTTAATTTCATTGGAAAGTATTGTAACTTCCCAACCTTCCATCACTTATTTACTTCTAACCAATATTTAATCTAATTGGTAGCACATGTTCCCCCCTTTATTTCATAAGTCTATCATCACAAGTTTCCAGAAAACTTATGATTTATGAGAACTCCAATATTAGAAAATCATTTTTAGGTTTACATTTAATCCATTCAAATGCTTATAAACTTCCACATTGTGATCATAACTTTCTTTTCAAACTCGAGGTGAGCCCGATGAGCCTTTTCTCCCAAAAACTTCTTCCCAATCCAATGGAATTTCTTAATCATTGAGTGTCTAATCAATTGATTATGATGGATTTTCCATTCTTTATGTTGATGGTCAGGATCCAATTGAAAACTTTTCACACACACCCGTCTTTTATCTGGATTTCCATTACCTTATCAACATACTTACTTTCTTCAACATAATCAACATTTTGATCTATTGACAACAAATACATCCAAAACACAACTTGTTCCTAACCCCCCCCCCCCCCCCTTGTGTTTTTTTAAATACCTACTCCAAAACAATACAACTTGTTATGATTTCACTTTTCTCACTTTTTCTTCTCCCCATTCCTTTATTTCTCCCCCTATTTATTATCTCTCCCCCTTATTGAAAATCAAATTCAAAGGGTCCACTCATGATAACTTTTCTTAATCAAAAAATCATGAAACCCTTCTTTAAGAGAATATAAGTATCATGTGAGTTTCTTAACAAAGAGCCTTTAATTAAAAAACTCTATGTGTACATGGGAGAATCTGGTGTAGAAAACAAGAGTGTATAATAAATCTTATCAACATTGTCCATAACACAAATTTCATGAAATACCTTTTCATGTTTCTTTAAAATTCTTGCCTTATGGGAAAACTTGAGAGGATTCGATTATGATAAAAGTAACCTATACCCATCTCAATAAACAAATAAGAAAGTTCAAGTGTATTAACAAAACCTTTCAAAAACTCATTTTTCTTAACCTCATTACTTTCTTTTACAAGAATAGTAAGAGACTCAACAACATTATCTTCTTTATTTCAACTCATACAATTTCTAGAAAGTTAGTACAACTATAAAAATATTCTTGGAATAAGGAGGAACCTCAATTATTCCTTAGATTTAACAATCAGACTAAGATTCCTCTCTTAGTATTGATTTTTTCTTCTTTTTCTTGTATTTTTCATCATATATATTTTCTTCTTTATATTCATCCTTATCAGGTTTTGTAAAAAAATTCTTCCATCTATAGAATCTTCTGATGAGGCTATCAACTTCTCCTTATATTTATTAACAACTTTGTTACAATGAGTTTTTAACAACTTGTCCATATTTTCATTTTGTTCTAAAAAATAGTCAAACAACTTTTTGTAGCATTCTCTTCTTTCCCACTTATCTTACATTTTTTTAGAATTTTCAAAATCACGATATGTTGATATATTTTTATCAACTTTACTCACATTTTTGAAATATTTTTCTTCTCATTTTCTTATACTAATTTTGTGCTTCTAATTTTCTATCCATGTCAGGTTGTTCTGGATAAATAACTAAGAACTCTTTCTTTAGGGACTCAACATGTTTACTTTTCCTAACTTTCAAATCATCCTTCTTAGAATTATCCCTTTAAGAGGATTGAATATCCTCAAGATTCCCCTTCTATAGCTCTTGGAATAGTTGTAATGATGTTGATTAAACCAAAAAATATTTTTTATATTCCCAAATCCACCATAATACCAGCAGTATCCATAGAAGGAATACTTTTCTCTATATCTTTCAAACTGTCCATAATTATAAACATGTTTCTCAGTAAAATTATTATCTTTCTTTTAAGATCTTAGTTGACCACCAACTTTTCTATTATCACTTGAAATCTTTATTTTTTATTCATATTTTTTTTAGCCTTATCAAAACTAGAAATAATAGAGACCTTTTAAGACTCATAATTTTCAGAAACTTCAGACTTTTCCATTTTGTTGGTTTTGGCCACATACATAACTTTCTCAAATTTCTTATTTTTATAAACAATTTCAACTTTTTACTTAACCTTTGAATGTAATTTTTGATATTTCTTAGTTTTACCCTTTCCAGATCTTTCACCAATTTCAGAGATGGATTTCTTGAAACTAGTAACCTTCTACATATCTTTAGAAAGTTTTTGTTTAACAATATAAAATTCTTTTTATTTTAGCTTAACTTCTAGATTATCACTCTGATTCTTTTCTTTCTCAAAATATTTCTTCAAGTCAATAATCTCTTCCAGAATCTTAAATTTCTAATCAAGAAAACATTCTTGATTTTTTTTTGAGGAGATTTCATTTCTCAATTTCATGATTTCTTTCTAAATCCTCCCAATCTTTCCAAGACATTATTTCAATTATTACTTTATATGAAATTTTAATTGAGTCTTTTCTTCTTCAGAATGACTGATTTCACTACTAATAAAACTTTTCTCATTAATTATTGCAATAAACATGTCTTCTTCAGAAAAATTTGTAAAATCTTTACTATCATCCTCATTAGACAAAAATCTTCTCCTTTTGGATTTGGAGAACTTCTTATCTTTCTCCTATGAATAGAATTTTGTCTTATCACCCTTCTTCTTCCAAGATATTATTAGCCTTTTTTCTTCTTCGTCACCTATTTGAGGAAAATTGGAAACAAATTTCCCAATGGCTCTACATCCAATACATTTTAAGGGAAGTTTCCCTTTATATCTACCTATACCTATTTCCACATTTTTAGAAAACAATGATAAAATTTCATCAAGATTCTTACATACCTCATTTTTGGAATCAGAATGTCCAGCTTCTTCTTCTAGAATCTTCTTAGGCTTTTCTTTCTTGTCATCCTTGAAGGACATTTCTTAATCTAATTTTTTTTCCCTTCATAAATTTCTCCCTTATAATTTCACAAGTAATGAGAGTAATATACAAATCATCTATAGATAATGTTTTAGGATATATATCTTCTAATGAGAAAACATTGGCATCAAACTTGTCAGGAATAATTCTAAAGATATTATCAACAATAGTAGAATCTTCCAAGTTTTCACCAAGACATCTAATAGTTCTCAAAATGTAATTCACCCTATTAAATAAGTAACCAACTGATTCCTACTCACCGATATTGAGATCTCCATACTTCAATATCCATATTTTTAACTTTGCTTTTTTCAATTTTGTATTGCCTTCATAAATGTTCTTCAACTTACCCAAGATAACTTTGGTAGTTACAACTCCCTTCACTCTAAGAAACTCACTTTCAGATAGTGATGAGAGTAAATAAATTTTAGCTCTTCCATCACTCTCTAGGTTTTAATTATCATCATTTGTAAGAGGATTATTCACAACATGAGGGGGGAACTATTTTTAGCAACTTTTGAAACATCATACCTAATGTACATAATATATAGAAATAGTATACCTTTATAGATATGATAATTCCTATCATTTAAGATCGAAACACCCTTAATGTTCACAAAATTTAGATTTTCCATCTCAACTTCACTTCAAAAAATTCATCAAATAGTAAATGAAGGGAACCTTCCCTCTAATACCACTTGATATTTTCTAAACAGGATCTAAGTATCACTGAGAGGGGGAGGGGTGAATCGGTTATAGCTTTTTATTTTAAGTTTCCTTTCTTTTAAAATATCCTTCACTATTATTAAAGTATTATCACTTTTCTAAAAACAAAACCAGTCACACATCCATAAGAACATAAGAATTTACAAGGTTCACTACTCAACAAGTGTCTCTACTTCCTTGGTATGGTTTGGAAACAATTCAATACCACACAATCCACTAAAAAATAATCCTTTTGTGTGGATACAACAAGAAGGATATTCCATTAAACTTGTGTATCACTATGATTAATATAACTATGAAGGTTCTTCAAGTGTCATGAAATGATGTAATATAATATTTCTTAACAAGTTAAGAAACATTCACCAGTTACTTAAAAATATGTTACAGTACTACCTTGTAAACTTTCATAAATATAATATTTCAAACAATTATTCACTTTAATACCTATAAGTAGGTAATAAATTTTCTAGAATTTGTAATGATACTCAGTTTGATACCCCAGTATGATTCTTCAGTCCAATTTCTCAATCTGGAACTATAACTCTACCAGCATAGCGCTGAAATAAATCTAAACTACTTTTGACTTAGTCTAAAAATCTTAGTATGATTTCCTAGTCCAATGTTCTCTGAACTTAATATGATCTTCCATTCTCTTTTTCTTTGGTCCAGAAAACTTCTTCATGAATGCTCAATTTGGAAACCTCTTCTCTCCAAAAACCTTAAACACTCTTCCTTCTCTCTTCACCCATGAGCAATACTCGTGTCACAAAGTATAAAGTACTTCCCACTATCTATAGGTGTTCCAAATATATTTTAGTTGGGAATCTGAAAATTTTCCCCTCTTAACTAAATTTCTTGAAATTTCCCTTTTCCTTAAATATCATCTTCATCTTTGACTTCTTTAGTGATTCTAAACACTTCTCACTTCTTCTTGAACCTTCTAGAATCTTCTTACAACTTCATCTCGCTTGATAATTTCTTAAAAATCTTCAGTATGATTTTGATTGTCACTCTGATTTCCTCATTACAATAGAGACATATGTATAATAGATTCTTTATTACAATTCTCCACACCAACTAATATTCCTGCACTTCCTTGGAAACACTTTATCACTAACTCCATACTTAATTGAAAAACATTTTTCTCTAAACTCTTAATACTTAAATGTCCCCTTGAAAACACTTTTCTAAATATTTTAAGAAATTATTATTTGCTTATTTTTCCAAGACTGGTGATCTTACGTATGATTAAGTCCAGCATCTAATAACTTTTATCGATATTAGTATGTGCCTGATGGATCGGTCTCTATATCACTCTGATAATCGGTGTCAGTGCCAGTTTGATGACTCTTCACCCAATTGATAAAAACATGAGACAATAATTCCTTATCACTTGATCCAAATGAAAAACATATTGAAGTTATTCTTTCATTCTTGACCCACTTGAAAAAAACAATTAATCCTGATGAAATGGTCGACTAAATTGTTGATTGATCTTAATCCAATTTTGCATTGGTCCCAACAACTCCGCTTTCTATTAAATTTCATTGATCCTTACATCTCCCAATAAAACAATTCTATCTTTTATTCTCTTTTGAAACCATCACTATGTCTGATGATCAGTGTCATGATTACCCCATTGATTAGTTGAACATTGTGTCCGATGAACTAGTGTTAGTAGCTTCAACTTCAGCAACTTCTTTCATTTTCTGATTATAATACACACCAAATTCTTTCTCCAAGGAATTGTATCTTGTGACTTATTTCATAAGTATCTTCATCTTCTAACATTCTAAACAAAACTTATAACCTTCAAACAAATCTACTTAAAGTGTTCTCACACTGATGAACTGAGACAAAAAATCTTTGAATTTAGAAAATGTATTCTTCCAAAAACTTGTGATTTTATCTTGAATTCCTCATGACTTTAAGAACATTTAGGATCGGCATAACATCATTTTATTTTCATTAGGAAGCATTGTAACTTTCTATCCTTCCAACAATTCATTCCTTCCAACCAAACTTTAATTTGATTAGTAGCACTTGTTATCCCCCTTTCTTTCATAAGTCTAACATTGTAAGTTTTCAAACAAATTATGATTTATGAGAACTCCAAGATTATCAAATAATCTTCAGGTTTACATTGAAGCTATTTAAACACTGATACAATTCCTCACTACTATAAGAACATTATTTTCATACTCGAGTTGAGTCCGATGAGCCTTTTCTCCCAAAAAATTCTTCCAAATCCAATGGATTTTCATAATCATTAAGTATATGATCAACTTATTAGGATAGTGAGTTTTTTCTTCATGTCGATGGTCTATATTTGATTGATAACTTTGCGTGCACACCCTTTTTCTATCTGGATTTCCAGTACCTTCTCAACATATATACTTTCTTCAATATAATCAACATTTTGATCTATTGACAATAAATACAACCAAAACACAACTTGGTCCTAATAGGTATCTCTATATAAAGGTTATAATTCATAAATTACTTGAATATATTATACAATTACTTTGGTTTTTATATTAAAATGTTGGATTTGATTCATGAAATCTATGTTTTTAAAGGGTTTTTTCTTTAAGAATGGGTTTGAACACACTATTTATTCAATGAAATGCCTCAATGGTGAATTCAAATATAAAATAGGAATTTTCAAACATGTAAGCGGTAATGATTTGATGTGAAAATGTTTTATAATTAGTGAGAATGGTTTTCAAATGGTTTTTCAAAACTTAGCACATTAGGAACCTTGGGTGTGTCCGAAAATGGACTTGTCACTTTAGTGTGTGAAATACCATTAGAGGTTTAATATAAATAGACTATGGAAGGACTTGATATTAGTTAGATTCATGTTATACCTTTATTAGTGTTTCTTTTTTATGTCTGAGTATATATCCCCATATTCCATATCTCAATCTTGTACTTTTTAATTTATTTGTGCTTTTACACATGAGGGTATATTTCATG
Source organism: Viscum album (assembly GCA_963277665.1). Taxonomy (NCBI): domain Eukaryota; kingdom Viridiplantae; phylum Streptophyta; class Magnoliopsida; order Santalales; family Viscaceae; genus Viscum; species Viscum album. The sequence continues at coordinate 1,359,221,542 of OY728141.1, read as the reverse complement.
GTTTATTTCTCAATTTTTTATCTTATAGCATATATATGGATGTTTTTTCATATGATTACCTACTTTCTCACCTATTATTCTCATATTCCTTGTTTATGTGAATATGAAAGGATTTTATGAAAACCAAAGTATGTTTTACAAAATGCATCTCTTTCAAAAATTCTTTATAATTTGATTTTTTTTAAGTTAGAGCTAATGTTTTTATGGTATTATAATTTTTTAAAATTCATTGATTAAACCCTACTGGTATTTGTGCTCACACCCTAATTTTTACTCTAGGATTTTTTAGATGTGATTTTGTAGGACTTGGGTAAAGGGAAGGGAGTCATGTAGTTTGCTGACTTCTCTTAGTTATAATCACCTTTATAGTGGGATATTTTGGTGGTGAAAGATGGTCACACGGAGACTTATCTTTTGTTTTGTATTGTTTTACTTTCAGGTTTATCCCTTTGTGTTTTTCATTCATGGATGTGTACCCTTTATTTATCTTTTAACTTTGTTGGTTTTCCTTGTTCTAGTTATTTATGAGACTTTTTTGTTTTTCTTATGACTCTCTACCATATGGTGGTCCAAATCAGGTGATGTTTCAGGTTGACTTGAGTTGGATAGTTATAAAATGGTATAAAAGGGATTACCCAGTTGTAAGTTTTATGAAACTATTTGGGTTTGGTTCAGAGTCTTTGGAATACAAGAGTTAGGATCGTTGGAATTCTAGTAGTAAGTGTGGGAGGGTGAATATCTAGCTCACTTCTATGCCTGAACTCAAATTACCATCGGTGGTTAAGGATTTTTTTTCCCAATCTTGAGACTTGGTGTTTGAGTTTGTTTAAATGAAATGGATTTGGGTTTTATTTATATGAAACTATTTCTTTAATGTTTTGTCTTGTTTTTTTAGAATCCTTGATTGCTTAAAATTATTATCATTTAAAGGCTTCAATTTTCATTCTTGAAGCTGGTATTTGATTTGGGAAATTGATATTGAGATAATTGGTTATTCTATTTTGTGTTTATTAGACAATTATTTTAGAATATCTCTTCCAAATCTAATTTAGGAAGCTACAAGATAAGTTCCATATGAAAATCCTCTAATGGGCCCTTCTTTAGTGGAAGCCATAATCTGCACTATTCAGAATCAAGGATAGGTTGGCATTGGTAATTTAGGACATGTGGTGGATCACAACTCAAAATTTACTAGGAACAATCCTCTTATCTTCCATGGTGATAAGGGACCCCAGTAATCTAAATAGTGGCTTGAGTGGATTGAAAGGATCTCTTATTTTATGAAAACTATAAAGGACTCTAAGGTGAGTTTTTATATGTATATTCTTGAGGGACCATGAAAGAGATGGTTGATAGTGCCCTACCAGGATCATTATATCACTGAGAAGTGGGGTTAAATCAATGATACTCTTTTCATTTAAGATTCCTTTATTTTAAAACAACCTTTTTCTTCTTATTAAATAAATATCACTTTGCTGAATAACAAAACATTCACACATCCATAGGAACACAAGTATTTACATGGTTCATGTTGGGACCAAGTTGGCCAGAAGTTTTTTTTGGAAGTTGGAAGAAGTTTGGGTTGAAAATTATATTTTTTTCAAATAAAATAAATAAATTCATTTTGTATGGTTTGATGATCTAATAAAAAAAGATGAAATGTTGAATCTTAATAAGCGTATCAGATATAATTTTCATAATAAATTTTCTTTGTTCAGATTTTTTGTGATGGAGATGTTTTGCAAGTGAATTTGTTCATCGAACTCATCTTAGGTTTGAAATTAAAGTTTTAATCAGAATGGTGAAAAGTATCAGATTATAGACGGCTCTAATATAATTCTAAAAATTCTTTTCTGATCTTGGAGTTCTTCTAAATCATAAGTTGTTTGGAAAACTTGTAATACAAGCCTTATGAAAGAAAGGGGGAGATCAAGTGCTGCCAATCGGTTTCAGGTTTGATTGGAAAGAAAAAAGATGCTGAAAATATGGAAAGTAGTAGAACATTTATAATATAAGTATAATAATGATACATCGATCCTAATTATTCTCAATGTCATGAGGAAGTCGTGATTACAATCATAAGTTTGTTAAAGAATAAATTTAATGGATTCAAAGTTTGTTGGTTTCAGTTTATCGGTGAGATCATCGAATGCAGAATTGTTTGAAGGCTGAGAAGTTTTATATGAAACTTTAGAAGAAAAATATATTGGTTTTTAGTCAAACCAATAATCCACAAGATAAAAATATTTTTAGAAATAATTTGGTGTGTACTTTAATCTGAATTATTTTTGTTATGAGTTTTTTAGACCAATGAAAAGGAAAATAAGTGAAGTTTGTTGGGAACGATGTGTGTAAGAAAGTTAGAGACCGATCAACTAGATAAAGATCAAAAACGTAGTCAACCATTTTCATCAGGTTGATTTATTTTTTATTTGGGTCAAGAACAAAATAAAAACCTTGATATGTTTTCATTTGGGTCAAGAGGAAAAGAAATCATAGTTTTTTTTCTATCAATTGGGTTAAGAGAAAAAGAAAAAAAATTATTGATTATTTCATAAATAGGTGGTACCTACTCATTAAACTAGGGGTGACATTGATCCATCGGATTAAAGTAGAAAATTATTCATCAAATGTAGGATGATACCAATAAATTCATCAAACACAGGATCATTGGTCCGAGGAAAAAAAAGATGAAATATTTGAAGTAGTTACAAAAGTGTTATCAAGGGGGTATCAAAGTTAGTTTAAAGTTACTAATGAAGTGTTAATAATAAGTAAAGATATCTTTATAATTTGTGGCTATGTTTATGGAATAATGGTTTCAAATTTTTATAGTTCATAATTGGTACAGAGCATCGGAATGAGTAGTTTTTCTTTCAGTTGGTATTGAGAATCATAATGAGAAGTCATTTGATTTTCATATTTTTAATTGGTATGGAGAAATGTAATGAATAATATGCTATTTTACATGTGTGTTCATCATAATGAAGAAATAAAAATGAAAATCTAAATTTGAATGAAGAACAATTAGATATTTTGAATCCAGTTGAAGTTGTGAGAAGATTCAAAAAGGTTTTAGAAGATTCGAGAAGAGTAGAGAAGTGCTGAAGAAGTCAAATATAGAGCTGACATAGAGGGGAATTTTAATTTTTAAGAAATTTTTTTAAGCAGAAAAACTTTTCAGATTTCTACCTAAACCATTTTTAGCGCACATATAAAAGGTAGAGAGTACATTGTACTTTTTGATGGATCAAAACACTGTTTGTGTGCAGACAAAGAGAGAGAAATTATGAAGTTATAGTGAGAAGAGGATTCTATATTGATCATTATTAGGGAACTATTTTAGACAAAAGAAGAATAAGGAAGATCATACTCAGTGGTTTTCATATCGAACTGGATCATTAGATTGAAAAATCAGACTAAGATTTTTGGACTGAGACATAAAAAGTTCAGAATTGTTTTAGTAGTATTCTGGAAGAGTTGTATTTTTTTACTAAACAATAAGATTGAAGAATCAAAATGAGTATCATTATGAAGTCTAGACAATTTCTTACCCACTATTGGGTAGGAAAGTGAATATTTTTTTGAATATTATATTTGTGAAAGTTAATAAGGCAGCAGAGTAATATGTTTGGAAGCAATTTGTGAAAGTTTCTTAACTTATTACACAAACTTATATTACATCATTTGTGCTATAAGAATCACATGTACTAGGAGAAATGAAATAATTTCTTGGGTTTGAAATTTCACAAAAATAAGAAACATTTATTTTTTTCTCAAGAAAATTATGCTAAGGAACTTCTTAATATTTTGTCATAAAAAATTCAAAACTGGTTTCCACACTGATTTCAGTGGGAACCAAGTTAACTAAATATGGATAAGGTATGGAAGTTAAATATAAATAGTTTTGGAAGTTTATTAGAAGTTTTTTATATTTTAATAACTCAAGATTAGACATTTAATATTCTATTACCTTATGTGTAACATTTCAGAGTGCTCCAAAATAATCACATCTATTGGATGAAAAAATAATTCTCAGATATATCAAAGTCGCAATAGATTTTGGAATCAGGTATAATGACTCAGAAAGTATTGATTTGTTTGGTTTTAAATGAAATTTTTATAATTGAAGATCCACATTAGATGGATTTTTATTCCTGGAGAAATGTTGTGTTAGTTTTCATACTAAGAAACAAAATTTAGTAATTCTTATCATGAATGAAGCTCAGTATATTGCTTCCACTCAAGATTCTACCCAACTTATAGGGATAAAGACTTAGTTGGAATAATTACTTATTGAAGTAAAGTTACCCTTGCTCTTGGGTTGTAATAATAAGAGTTCTATAAACCTTACAAGAAAACTAGTAAAATATTATCATTCAAAACATGTTTATATCAAATATCATTTTATCAAAGAGAATGTGTAAAAGAATAAATTGAAGTTGGATTATGTTCCTATGCCAAAATAAGTTACTGATATATTAAAAAAAATATTTACCAAAGGAATCATTTTTCAAACGGAGGTTTAACATGGGTGTCCAAATTGTTTCTCATCAAGGATGATGCATGTGTTTTTTCCACACTCTTGTCTTGTATTTGGGTAGTGTTGTCAAGGGGGGGATTGTTTCATAAATATATTCATTGATAGTGATAAAATTTTTAAGGAATCATGTATGTTGGGGGAGTTATGGGTAAGATTTGAACTTAGCATGTAAGTGTGTGAACTATTCTAATAGTTTGTTAGAGTGGTTGTATGAAACATGTGTTTTAATGTATGTGGAATAAGTAAAAGCAAGAAGTGAAGAAAGATGTGAAGGAAAATTAGAAAGATAAATAAGTTTCATGAGTCACTACTTTTGGTCAGCATGGTTTTGTTGTCAATGATTCTTATTTCCTATAAAGAGTTATCGCACGTAGGATTATAATTGTTGATAATTAATTTATTACTTGAGGTTAAAAAGTTTAGTGTTTTATGAACCTTAGTTGAAAAAAATCCAAAGGGGGTATTTTTGGGACCAGGTTGGCAAGAAGTTGTTTTTTGGAATATGTAAGAAGTTTGTGATGAAAGTATTGTCTTTTGTTGTTAAATAAAATAAATTAATTCACTTTTTAATTTTTGATTATTGGATAAAAAAGATATGAAAGGTTGAATCGCAATCAGCATATCAGACACACTTTTCATAAGAAAGTTTCTTTGTTTTTATTTTTTGTGCGGGAGATGTTTTGCAAGTGAAGTTGTTCATCATATTCATATTGAGTATAGAATTAAAGTTTGAATCGGAATAAGGAAAAGTATCAGACCCTAAATGGATCTAATATAATTCTGATGACACTTTACTAATCTTGGAGTTATTATAAATTATAGGTTTTTTGGGAAAATTTTGATGTAAACCTTATGAAATAATGGGGGAGAACAATTGATGCCAATCGGTTTGAGGTTTGATTGGAAAGAAAGAAGGTGCTAAAGGATAAAAAGTAATAGAAACATTCTAATTTAAGTCATATAATGCTATGTCTATCCTAATTATTCTCAAATTCATGAGGAATTCATGATTACAAGTATGAGTATGTAGAAGAATAAATTTTGTGAAGTCAAAGTTTTTTTGCCTCAATTTATCAGTATGAGATCATCAGACACAGAATTATCTTTAGGATGAGAAGTTTTGTTTGAAACATGATAAGATGAAGATGATGGTTTTTAGTCAATATAATAATCCACAAGATACGAATCTTTGGAAAAACAAGTTGGTGTGTACCGTAAACAAAAAAAGTTGTTGATATCAGTACATCGGATGCGGTGGGCCACCAATAAAATGAAGATACAATTATTTTGTTGGGAGTTTTTGAGACCAATAAAAAAGAAAATAAGTGAAGTTTGTCGGGACTGATGTGTGTTAGAAAGTAAGAGTCCAATTAACTATATGAAGATCAATAATTTAGTCAACAATTTTCATCAGGTGATTTGTTTGTTATTTGGGTTAAAAACAAAAGAATAAATTTTATATGTTTTCATTTGGGTCAAGAGGAAAAGAAATCATACTTTTTTTCTTTCAATTCGGTCAAGAGAAAAAATATGAAAGTATTGATTGTTTCTCAAATATGTGGTGTCAACTCATCAAACTGGGAGTGAAATTGATATATCAGATTAAAGAAAATAACAATTCATCAGATGTAGGTTGATGCCGATAAATTTATTAGACACGGGATCATAAGTCTGAGGAAAATAATAAAATATAAAATGTTTAAATCAGTTCCAATAGTGTTATCAAGGGGGGTCTCAAAGTTAGTTTTAAGTTTTTGATGAAGTTCTTCCAAGAAGTGATGATATCTTTAGAAGTTGCGACTATGTTTATGGTAGAATGGCTTCAAATTTTTATAGTTCATAGTTGGTAAGAAGCATTAGAATGAGTAGTTTTCTTTCAGTTGGTACTAATTATCATAATGAGAAGTCATTTGATTTTCATATATTTAATTGGTATGAAGAAATGTAACAAATAATTTTTTTTGTACATATGTCTTAATATTAATTAAGAAATCAGAATGAAAATCAGAATTAGAATGAATAAAATTTAGAAATTTTGAATCCAACTGAAGTTGTGAGAAGATTCAAAAATGTTATAGAATATTTGAGAAGAGTATAGAAGTGCTAAAGAAGTCAAAGATAGATCTGAAATGAAGTTGAATTTGAAGTTTCAGAAACTTTGTTTAAGAGACAAAACTTTTTAGATTCCCACCTAAACCATTTTTTACGCACCTATAAAGGGAGAGTGAATTGTATTTTTTGAGAGATCAAAACATTGTTCATGTGTGAATGAAGAGAGAGAAGTTTTGAAGTTCTTATGATAAGAGGTTTCCATATTGAGAATTCCTAAAGAAGTATTCTGAACGGAAGAAGAAGAAGGAAGATCATATTTAGTGGTCATCATATCAGACAGGATCATTAGACTGGGAAATCAGACTAAGATTTCTAGACTGAGATAGAATCTGTTTAGAATTGTTTCAATAATATTTTGGCAGAGTTATATTTCTAGACTAAGAAATTGAATTGAATAATTGAACTGTAATATCAGACTGAGTATCATTATGAAGTCTAAAGAAGTTCTTACCTGATGTTGGGTGGGAAAGTAAAGAATTTTTTTGAACATTATATTTGTGAAATTTGATAATCTAGCATAGTAACATGTTTGGAATCAATTTGTGAAAGTTTCTTAACTTGTTGCACAAAATTTTATTACATAATTTTTGAAGAAGAATCATATACACTGCTATATTGATCATAGTGCTTCAAAATTTTAAGGGTATATTATAGAAACCCTCACTTTTCATATATTAACATTACATAATTTTTTAGGAATACTTAAAACATTATACAAATAGAAACCTAAAGACCATATTAGTCTAGTTAATTTGGAAACATGAAAACATAAACACTGGTATTTGAGTGAGCTACATTATCTCCCACTATGTTCTTCATGACTAGAACCCTTGTTAAACACATCATGCTTAATATATATCTTCATAACCTGGGGAAAGAAACCAAAAAAGGTGTTATCTCATATGATCAGTAAGGTAAAACAAGGGAGACATGTAATCATAAGCATGAGCATAAGGGTATGAGAATGTGATCATAACATTAGAAGATCATACCCTGCATATCATAAGATCATAAACATGATTCATGGAATAAATCTTAGCAGTTCATAAGACATGAATCATAAGTAAATAAAGAACATAATCCATGAAAGCATAACATAGGAATAAAACATGGAATTGTGGAAGACACATAAGCAAATATATAATTATTTCCATAGTAGTCTAGGCATCGCTACCAAGTCCATCTTAGTGGACAAATTCCTTTACTGAACCGGGTTTACACCCCATTGCAGCCATGTATTACTAAACCAAGTTCACTCCTTGTTCCAACCCTGTAATACAGAACTAAGTTCATTTCTCATTTCAAACCTATAATATTGAACCGAGTTCATTTCTCATTCCATACATGTCTATCTCATGAGATATAAATATTTACTCAATTCAATGGAGGGAGATATAGGTCTCACCCATCTCATAATGAAATTATACATACATATCCCACAAGTTCATAAACAATCATGTAATAACCCATGAAATTAAATGAGTGTCATAAACATGTAATCATATCTTAACTTGTGGAAAAATATAGGTTTCATACTTATTTAATCAAATCATAAACCATGAAAGAAATTGGGTTTCAAAAATATATAACCCATGGAATAGAAATAGGTTTCATAAGTATCATTCCATCAAATCATAAATCATTAAAGAAATAATATGAATGGAAAATTTGGATCATTTCCTAGAAGGGCATGAGTAACATCAACATATGTCATCTTAGATGGAAAATAACTTATAAAGATATTTTGAAAAACATTTCTTGAGAAAAATATCCTTTCTTTTTTGAAACAATGTTCTTTAAAACATAAAAACTATTTGAAAACCATTTATTAAAAATAAAATTGAAACCTTATAAAGAAATATTTAAATACCTTTTAGAAACATTTTATTTAAAAATATATAAAGATATATTAAAAATAATTTGAAAACTATTTCTTTGAAAATAATTTTAAAACTTATAAATAATCCTTTAAATCATTTTGAAAACAATTTTCCTTGAAAACTTATAAAATAATCTTGAAAAAAATTTAAAAAAATCCTTTAAAAATTATAAAATAAGCTTAAAAAAATTTGTAAAAAAATTTCCTTGAAAACATATAAAATAATATTGAAAAAATTATTAAAAAATTACATTGAAAACTTATAAAGGAAGCTTTGAAAACATTTTTAAAACCATTTTCCTTAAAAACTTATAAAAGAATCTTAAAATTTTATGAAAAATACTTTCCTTCAAAAATAATTTGAAAAATTATAAAGAAATCATGAAAAAAAATTGAAAACCATTTATTTGAAAATTAATTTAAAAAATCCTAAAAATTGACCTTTTAAACATGAAAAGGAAGCTTCATAAAAATGATAGTGGGTAAATATATACATATCGTATGAGGTCAGAAGAATATTCCTTTTTCATGGTAAAAGGTGATAAAAATACCTTTTTTGAAAAGCGACAAGAATATTCCTTTAAAAAATTGGTAAAATGAAAAAGGGGAAGAATTTATATTAAATATTTATATTCATGGAAACCCTTTTTATAAAACATGGTTTTTAAGGAACACAAATTTCTGACTAAAGAGAGGGTAAAGTCAGGCTTTATTAAAAACACTTTCTTAAATATATTATATACCAAAGAGTATAAAAATGGTACCAATACATGAATATATCATGAATAACCATAGGAGAATAAAATTCATGAATTTTATTGAGATATGGATTATAATATTTCAACAAAGTAGGCATAATCATATACAATTTTGAAAAACGATGAGATTGTTTCAATAAACTCTTATCACTTAGTAACTTTGAACCATACTCCCTCTGTATGAAAGTAAAATTAAATAAATCTTAAAATATCATAAAAGTAAGTATATTCATGATATAACATTTCAAAGGTATTACGTATATCTCATATAAAAATATAGGTTCATAACATGGCATGTGTCTCAAAGAAAGAAAATTGAGACAAAATTGCTTTACTGATTTGGTAAATTTTGAAACATCAACCCCATAAATGAAAGATCATATAATATATATGTAAGTAGCCATAATATTAATTATAATAATCATATAATACATCCATGGTCAGTATAAACACCACACAAAAGGAATGGGTGGTGGATAAAGCATGTGTCTCATGAAAATAAAAAGTAAGATGAAATTCACTTACCTTGTGTCTTGATTCTCTTCATACTCATACAAGTTTCATGTATAATAAATGTAAGTTTATTATACATATTTTACATAAGAATATTATTATATATAATACCATATATGTATTTATTAAGATCTTATATTACCCTCTTGTTAACTATCCTATGTTAAAGTTTCACTTCGAGTGATATTCTCTTTGTTCTCCGCATGTGTCTTGATTTTTATATCTTTGGTCCTTATACTTATATCATGATTTATATAATTTAATCCATTATATAAATATAATTTATATACATTATATTTTTATTATAATAATCTATATAATGTATAAGTACGAAATGGAATACATCGTTCATGGAGACAATAAGTCATATGTATGCATGAACATTGTTTCTATTTTTATTGTCGTATTGAAAGAAAGAAAAAAAAATGAAATATAAGTATCTATATATGTATATATATCATTATTTTAGTAGAATTATTATATCATATATATCATATAAGTTCACTAAACTAATCCTTAATGCATTCCATGTAGTGTGTGAATGAATCACATCGATTTGAGGGGGGCGGTAGTCCACACTTAAACAAAATTATCATATTTACACCAAATAGAAAGTAAAAAAGGTATGTGTTATAAAAATAATACATAAATTTAAATACATAATAAATATAATATATTACATATATAAATATATTTTCAATTATAATGTCTACCATGAGAGGCAGTAAAGGAAAAAATGAACAATCATTGTTTAGTGAGGCGGAAGTTCGCCGTACACATAAACAGTATGTTCACTACCCATTAGATGGATGTGTATGTAAGTGTAGGTAGAAACCTTAGAATAAAAACATAATTTTATATTTAAGAAACTTTTTTATAAAATCATAGAATAATAATATTTGAGGGAGAGGAGAAAGAAAATAAAAGAAAGGAGTTTGAGGGAGGGTGTTACCTCTTAATCGGGTAACTCCTTTTAGTTTGCACCAAAGGGATTCCTTGGAAGGAGTTTTTCCAAAATGGAGGATTCAAGGAGGAATGTAGGGATGTTAAGAAGTTTATTGGTCAGATATTTTCTAAACCTAAGTGTTTTTATATGTGTGAAGAAGAGAGACAGGTGGGGGCCTTTTATAGGGGAGGGAAAGGACACACTTGGCATTAGGTGTAGCCACATTTTTACCTAAAAAAGTCATCCAAAACCTACCAAACACAATAATTTAAGGTTAATTTATGAATAATTTCTATTAAATGGGTTTTGGACAATTTTATAGGTCTTTTTTTCCCTTAATATTAATTTTTAGTCCCATATTAAGCTTAATTTTACCTTAATTGTTATAATTAATTTTAATTACTTTTACTAATATTATTGGACAAAAACTAAGTTTACCTTATTATAAATTATAAATTATTCTAATTAAAAATATTGAATCCATTTTTACAAATTAAAATTACATAAGTGGTAGAAATTAATTTAAATTTAATCTTGTAGTCAGGTTGACAATCCGGGTTTTTAAAGTAAAAACATTCAAAAGTTTTCTATATTTTCATAATCAATTTCGAAGTAAAATTGATTATAATGACCCAAATTGGATTAATTTATAAAAATTTACTATAATTAAACCTTTAAACTAAATTGAAATATAATTTTTTCTTATGAATAATTTATATTAAAAGGCAGTTCTGAATTAAAATCAAGTATTTTTCACTATTTATCCAAAAATGATGTTTCTCAAAAAAATACAAAAAAAATTCCCTAAGATAATTTCGAAATTATAAATTCAAAAATTAAGTTTATTTTATTAAATTAAATTTATAAATTTGTTTAAATTTAATTTTATTATATTTCATAGGACATTAAAAGCGGTTCATTTGAGAAAATATTATTTTTAAACATATAGGACTTTACCAAAAATTATATCTTTCATTATCAATATATTTTATTTATATAAAATAATTATAAAAAATATTTTCAAAGTAGTTATTATTATTCATATTACTAATCTTAACAACTATTTTATAATTATCTTGTTTAAATAATTATAACAATAAAATGATGTTTCATAGAAACTTAGTGTTGCGTGTAACGTATGCCAAGTCGGTGTTGCGTGTAACATATGCCAAGTTAGTGTTGTGTGTAATGTATGTAAAATTGGTGTTGAGTGTAACATACACCAATTTGGTGTTTCATGTAACGTATGCTAATTCTATTTCATGTGAAAGGAATGTTTGACTTAGTGCAATGAAATATATCAATGAAAATTTAATTTAATTGAGAGAGAAAAGGTCTATAAAAACCTGGGGTGTTACATATATCTTACTTGTTTGTATCCACAAAAAAATGATTGTTTTATAGTGAATTGTTTAGTATTGGATTGTTTTCAAACCATACCAAGGATGTAGTTACTCTTGTTGAGTAGTGAAACTTATAAATTCTTATTTACTTGTGGATGTGTTATTTTTTTTTGTTTTCAACAAAAGTGATAAATCTTTAACTGAAGGAGAAGGTTATTTTAAAAGAAAGTAAACTTAAAAGAAAAAATATCACTGATTCACCCCTCTCCCTCTCAGTGATACATTGATCCTAACTAGGAAATATCATTTCATTACTCAACAAGAGTAGCTACGTCCTTGGTATGGTTTGGAAACAATCCAATACTACACAATCCACCAGAAAACAATCCTTTTGAGAGGATACAACAAGTAGGATATTCCATCACACTTGTTTATCACTATGATCGATACAATAGTTTATTTGATTCATCTATCATGAATTATGTAATACAAGTTTGTGTAATAAGTAATGAAACCTTCACCAGTTGGTTAAAAACATGTTATTATGATGCCTTATCAACTTCCACATAAATACCTTCAAAACATACTTCTTCACTTTCCTACCCAACAGCAGGTAATAACATATATCTAATTTGTAATGACACTAAATCCAATATCCCATTATGATTTCTTAGTTTGATTGCTCAGTCTAGAAATATACGTTTTCCAAAATACTACTAAAACAATTCTAAACTACTTCTGCCTCTATCCGAAAAAATCTCAGTCTGATTTCCTGGTCTGATTCCTCAATATAATCTAATAATCACTGAATATGATCTTCCTTATTAGTCTTAAGTCCATAAAACTTCCTCTATAATGATATATCTAGAAACCACTTCTCTCTAAAATTTTAAAAAATTTCTCTCTTCATACACACATGAATAGTGTTCTGATATGTTAAAAAGTTTAATGTACTCTCCTCCTTTTATAGGTGTTCCAAAAGTGGTTTACGCGGGAATCTAAAAACATTTACCTCTTAACCAAATTTCCCAAAACTTTAATTTCCCCTTCATTTTGACTCCATATTTGACTTCTTTATCACTTCTCTATTCTTTATGATTCTTATCGAACCTTATAGAATCTTCTCAGAAGCTGGCTTCAAACTTTCTAACTTCTCTTTATTCTAATTATGACTTTCATTCCAATTTCTTCATTACGATGAAGAAATATGGTCACTCTAATTTTCTTGTCCCACTTGCTAATACATTAGAAATTGAGAATTCTTGTTATGATGACCAATTTTAAACAAAACATATTGAAACCATTCTTCCATAAACATAGTTTCAACTTTAAAAGATTCATACACTTCCTCACCAACACTTCAGCACCAACTTCAAACTCCCTTGATAATAATTTTAAATATTTAACCTTTTATTTTTAATTAGACCGGTGATCCTATGTATAATGAATTTATTGGTGTAAAAACTCATCTAATGGATCATTACCTATCTTACTCTAATAGATCAGTGTCACCTATAGTCTGATGAGTCAACACTGTATATTTTATGATGAATCTTGACCTACTTGAAAGACAAATAACAACTCTCCTTTCTCTCTTGACCAACTTGTTAAGGAAATATGACTTCTTTTTATCTTTACCCAATTGAATACAGCCACTATATGTTTTATGAAAATGATTGACTACATTGTTGATCTTCATTTGTTTGATTGTTCTATGACTTTATAATATGCATCGGTCCCATCAAACACCACTTAGTTTCTTTTTCATTGGTCCTAAAAACTCCCAATAAAAACAATTTTTACTTTTATTAATTAGTGGAAAACTACATCTGATGGACGGTGTTAGTAGGGACTTATTTCTTCCATACTTTCCAACTGACAATTGACCCTTATGAATTGTTCAATCGGTGAATCAGATAGTCTAATGGATTGGACAATCCGATGGATTTTTCGGTCAGTGATTTAGCAAAAATTTGAATTTAGAAACTTCAAAACTTTCTAGAATTTATCACTTGATAAAAAAATCCAACATCCAACAACTTATTTCTCAAAATATTTTTATCTTGTGGATTATTGGTCTGATTGAAAACCGGCATCTTCATCTTATCGAATTTCAAACAAAACTTCTCAACCTTTAAAGAATTTTGTATCTGATTTTCATGCACTGATGACCTGAGACTGGAAAACTTTGTCTTCAAGCTTTCTTCTTCCATAAAATTCTACTTGTATCATGACTTATTCATAACTTTTAGAACTTTTAAAATTAGCATAACATCATCTGACTTACATTGTAAAAAATTATAACTTCCCATCCTTTTAATATCTTCTATATTTCCATCCAAATCTCATACTAATTGGAATCAATACTTCTTCCCCTTTCATTCATAAGGATTTCATCACAAGTTACTCAAAAAAATTATGATTTATGAAAAGTCCAAGATTAGAAAATTATCTTCAGATTTATTATGGAGATTTAAATACTATAGTAGTTTTCCTCATAACGATCAGAACTTTCTTTTCAAACATAAGGTGAGTCCAAAAAATAACTTATTTCATAAAATTTTCTTCAAAATAGAAAATAAAAACAAATGAGATTTCTCATCAAAATTGATTCTGATATTATGATTATGAAGCATAATTTCCTTTCTATCGTCTAATCACCAAAACTTACAAATCTTTATCACTATACCCCCTTTTTTCAACTTTTAAAAAACCTCTTCATCCTCTATATTTTCATCCAACTTCTCATCAAGTAAGTTGCTTACTCACTTCACTCTTCTTCAAAAACATATCATTCATATTTATCAATTGACAAAAAATACAACCAAAAAACAACTTGGTCCCAAAAATCTCCTCTTTTGTGTTTGTTGTCAATACCCATTAAAAATAATACTCACTTTAAGAAACTTCCTCATGATCCCACTATCATATATTCTCTCCCTTAATGACAATAAAATTCAAAGGGGTCACTCATGATAATTTTTCTTAATATCAAAATCTGGAAACTCTTCATTGGTAGAATTTAAGTATCACATGAGTTTAGTAATAGAGAACCTTTAATTAAACAACTTTAATTCTAGGTGGGCGAACCTGGTGTAGAAAACATGATTGTATAATCAAGGTTACCAATGTTGTCTATAACATAACTTTCATATAATAACTTTTAATGATTATTTCAACATTCTCATATCTGGGGAAATCTGGTAAAATTTGTTTAATATAAAAGTAACCTTCTCCCATCTCAATAAACACATCATAAAAGTTAAAGTGTAAAAACAAAACTTTCCCAGAAAACTTATCTTTTTTAACCTCATTACATTCTTTTACAAGAAAATTAAGAGACTCATACAACAACTTCCTTATTTCAAATCCTTCAATTCCCTTCAATTTAGTAAAAATGAACAATTTTTTTGAGAATAAGGGGAAACCTAAATAGTTTCTCAAAAGAAATATTTTAAATGGGATTCCTCTCTTAGTTTTGAATTTTTCTTCTTTTTCTTGGATTTTTCATTGGAAGATTTTTCTTCCTTCTATTAATCCTTCTCATATCTTGTAACAAGCTTATTTTTATCTATAAATTCTTCTGATGAGGATGTAAACTTATCTTCAACTTTATTAACATCTTTGTTATAGTATGTTTGTAATAACTTTTTCATGTCTTCCTTTTGTTTTGGAAAAATATTCAAACAAATTTTGGTAGTATAGCCTTATTTTCCACAAGTATTACATCTTTATGAATCTTTAAACCAAAATATATTTATATTTTTTATTAACTTTTCTCATATATTCCTAAATATTATTCTTCCCCTTTTATTATATTGATTTTTTTGCTTCTTCTAAATTTCTAGCCATGTCAACTTGTTCTTGACAGATAACTCAACACTCTTTCTTTTTGGACTCTGCATTCTTATTTTTCTCAACTTTCAAAACACCATTCTTAGATTTATTAATTCGAGAGGATTGATTCCCCCTAAAACATTACCTTTTGTAACTCGTGGAATAGTTGCGATGTTTTGGGTTAAACCAACACAGATTAGCCATATACCCAAATCCACCATAATAACAATAGTAACCATAAAAATAATACTTTACTCTATAACTTCCATACTTTCCAAAGTTGTGAATGTGTTTCTCAATAATCATCTAATCTTTATTATCAGAACATTTTTGACCCCCAATATTTTTTTCATCATCAAAAAAATTCTTCATTAATTCGGATTTCTTCTCAACATTATCGGTATTTATAGTGGTATAAACTTTTTTGAACTCAGAAATTTTAGAAACTTATGATAGATAGGTGGTTTTTTTGGATTTATATTATCTATAATCCCAACATTAAAGATAGGTGGTCTGTTTAGATTTATATTATCTATAGTCCCAACATTAAGACCTTTTATCTTAAAAATAATAGAAATTATTTTCCACTAATACACATTAGTGTAAAAAAAATTATAAACAAAAAATTTATAGAAAAACTTAAATAACTAGAAATAAGTAGAAAACGTAAAAAATAAGAAAAGTATACAGTACAAACCTACTCTAATACCAATTATAGGATCATAAGAATTAACTTAGATGGTTATACTTACAATAGGGGGTGAATTGTAGTTTAAAGACTTAGTTTAAAATATTTAAACTAAAAAAACACAAATACTTTTAAACTAACTTTATTAGACTCAAAATCAATTTGATTATCAGAGTCACAAAATCAAAACCAAACAACATTCGATTATATCAAAGTAAAAGATCATAATCAAAATGGATCTGATTAATCATAGTATTGTTTTTATCATAATCAGAGTAACACTGATAAAACAAATTGTATAGAAATCTAAGTACGATGACTATATTTCTATAACATGTAAAGCAGAATAATAACTTGTAAAAAAAATAAATACAATAGCTATGTAAAAGTAATAATGACTTACAATCTATTATTAAAAAGATTTAACCTCTTTTATCCTTAAGTGTAAGGTAGTTAATAACCTTTACTAAAGGTATCCACTATATTATACTTACAGTAAAGTCTGTATTTCATTTCAAAGAAATCTCTAGAAATGAAGATTGGAATAGCTATATCTTCATATCCCAAGAATCCCTCAATATGATGATCAACTCTATATTTTTATCCTTAGAATCCTTTGATCTGATGGACCAGATTCACCGTCTTCTTATCCCCATAATCCCTTGATCAAAACAATGATCAAACTCATATTAAAATTAAAAAGTTCTTAAGGAAACAACCTGGTATGGATTTTTTAGAATGACAACTATCTAAAGAATTGCACTGACTAAGAATGAATGGTTCACACAGAGAAATATTCAGAATCAAATGTAATCGACCAGCTCCAAACTCTTCAAATGGATCAATATTTATAGGCAATGCTCCAATATTTATATTTCCAAGTTTGTTGCAATGGCCTCAAATAGCTAGCACTTGATAGGTCATATGTAACTGAATGTTTGACATCGTGTTGATTAACTCCATTATAATGTTAAAATAATTCCTTAAAATAGAAACAAATCTACTATATTCCAATTATAAACATAGGATAATCCAATGGAATTCCTTAAAAAATTTCAATACAATAATCCTTATAAGGATCAATCTGATTATTTTGGTACCAGATTAAGTCTGATAGTTATGAATTTTTTAATATGATAATCAAAAAAAATCTAACTCATTGTCCGATTAAGGTTGAATATGATAATCAAATTCATACTCAATACAATTATTGTAATGAAAAATAATAAGTTTATATTTATAATACTTTAAAACTTTTTCTATGTATGGTAAAAGATAATGTTTTCTACAAAAACATAATAAAACACTTGGTACATAAAAATTTAGTAAAAATGTTTTAAGAAAGTATTTTCAATTTCTAAAACTAAAGGAATGTAAAAGTAAGAAGTAAAAATTATGACTCAACAATCTCCCCCTTTCTATAAATCACAAACCCCATAGATTAAATGAAGAATAACTTGAAAAACTTATATTCCTTTGTTCTTTTAATAACTTTGTATTCAAAGATATTCATTAAAGCTTAACTCCCCCTGATTTTATAACACTTATGAATATAATGGAGAGTATTTAGAATAGTTCTTCCTTAAGAAAAGTTCTCTTCCTAAGGATAATATCTTCCCCTTATGATAAAACATTATATATTTTAAAGATATTATCCCCCTTTATAAACATTTTTCCTTTTAGATAAAACTTCATCCTCCTTTATATATCATTTCTCCCCATAATATATCATTCTCCCCCTTAATATATCATTCTTCTCCTTTGTGATTTTAAAAATTAATGTGAAGGATCCGATGTTTCTTGAAATGTTAGAAAAGTAACATATGAAAAAATTCATTGAAGTAACTAATCATCCATGGAAAATATAAAAGATCATATAGAAAATTGGAATTGGAAAACATTCAAGCATAAATAAATTTGATTAAAAGTAAGTTATTCATTTAGAATACAACGTTTTTACAAAATTTCATCAAGAGTTCAAAAGAAAAAAAAATAATATTTCTTCATCAAATTCTTTATGAATGCCTTCATCTTCTTGAACTCACACCGATCTTTCTCAAGCTTCACAATCCTTTATTCTTGAATTTGATATTAGTTTTTCAAACTTTTTACTTCTTCATTCAATTATTTATTATGATCCATCAATATGATTACTTTATCTTTATAGTATTGGAGTCAACTCAACTCTAACTCCATTTCTCAAATATTTTCTTTCAGAACATTTACTTCATGAGTAAGTTCATTGGTGTCATCTCTAAATTCCTCTAAAAACTTTACTTTGTCTTATATTTTTTATGTTAACTTTTTAAAATAATTATATTATTCTATAATAAGTTTCTTTATTTCCTCAAACAACTCATCATGAATTTTTATATGATAATAAACCTAGTTCGACCAATTTACCATTTGATTGTACTATCTCTTATGAGTCGGGGAATTTTATTAAAAGGTTTTCAATTCAGCTTCGATTTGAATCATTGACTCTGTCAAAACTTTTCTTGATTCATATTTGTAATTAAGACTATCTTGGATAAGATGAATCCTTAATTCAATCTTTGGAAAATAATGAATAGTTCCTTCTGACATTCTCAAAACATAAAAAATATAGTCAAAACCTTTTTGAGTTATGGTTCCTATAGAGTTTGATTGATTGGACTTAGGCTAGGGATGTCTTGTTATGTTTGTTCTAACTTCCACTTATTTCCCTTTCTTATTATATTTCTTTCAAACTTATTTTTTACCTTCCTCATAAACTTTATTTTCATCTGATAATTCAATAATTTCTACATATTTATTATTCTCGGTTTTATCATCAACTTTTTTCTTTGAATTTTGATCTTCTTATTATTTCATTGATGATGATTGAGATTCCTATTATAATGATGATTCTTCCTATTGAGAATTAGAAGATTTTCCATCCTCATCAAACTTGGAGGGTATATCTGATGATGATGATGATGATGATGATGATTCCAATGAATTCTTATCGAATTGAGTTTCTTTATCAACATCTTAATTCTCTTCCTCTTCCTCTTCCTTTTCTTCTTCTACCTATTCTTCAATTTCTTCCTTAACCACTTCATATTTTTCTTATTATTATTTGTCTTCTTTTTTTTCATCCACTTCTTTATCAACATCCTTATCAAGCTCATCCTTAAGCTATCTTGCGGTTCTAAAATCTCCCTTTCCGTCTAACTCTAATTCTGATTGTTTTTCAGGAAAAACTAGTACCAATTCTTCAATAAGAAATTTTCCTTTCCCTTATCTATTCTTGAAGGGATATCAGTAGGCAAAACAAAAGTTTATTGAAAAAACTAAACCAGCTTCTAGGAGGATCTGATTGATGTGGTAAGTGGGAAAGACTACATTCTTGGAATCTCTTTCTATACCTTTTAAAAAAATCACAAAGTTGATCTTCTAGAAACCTTTTCTTATAATTCTTTCTTTTCACTTCTTCTAACATAGTTTCAACAGCCTTGTTTCTTAAAGATTCTATTTTTAAGGGGTTGATTCCAAACTCCATCCCACCTTGCTTCTTCTCAACCTTATATTTCATCATTTCCTTAAAAACTTCATCAGTTATAACATTTTATTTCATTTATTTCTTCATAGGGGAATTCTTTTCCTTCCTCTTATTTTTCTTATCCTCCTTGGTTTTTCTTTATGGATAGGCATCTAAGGCAGCACCATAAATTTTCTTAACAAACTTCTTGGACCTATCATCAAAAACTAACCTCATTCTAGCCATCATATCATCACTAATAAAAGAAATTTTTTCACAGATTAGATACGAAGTGTTTACCACCTTGAACACCTCCATACACATGACAACCATTTTACTAATAAAATCCAGAAATATGATAATCTTAGACTTGATGGAAGATGTTTTTATATTCTCTTTTTTGATAAAGATGAACTTGACAAGGTCGATTATTCTCATATTCATAAGGTATTCTAAAACAAACACATATGATACCTTTAAATTATACTAGTCTCCATTTCTTGAAATTATAAATCCTTTTATCCAAAGAGAAACTACTTGGTTGTACAGAGTAAAGTGTGAAACTTTAATTTTTCATACTCTTAGAACAAATATTCTACAGATTTGGTCTTATTAAAAGTACCAAGACTTTTCAGCAACTTATGAGAAGGAAAATATGCTTCTACTTCAGATGTAACTCTAACCAAATTAGAAACTTTCTTATAATAGAATTTATATCTATTTCCAAACATCCTAAAAGAAACTTTTTCTTTCCCATCCTCCTTAACAATTTAACTGAGGAATAGAATTCAAAATACACATTTGGATAATAAAGGTCAAAATCCTTACTGGGATTCTCCACACATACTAATTCCCAAACTTGAAAATATATTATCTTCTTGAGTGAAGAATAATATTTTTCATACCAAGATATCTCTACCAATCTCTCCCTAAATATTAACCATTTAGAAAATTCTTCCTTGGTATTTATTGGATCTGTAAACTGAAACTGTTGATTGTTCGTAAAGGAATGAAATCGGACTAGAAACTTTCAAGGATACAACAGCTCAAGGTCAAAAATATCTAGAGAACTGATGTGGGACAAGAGGTGAACCACTCTTATATATTCATTGAGGGGTGATGGTTTATCATTCATAAGATAACCAATGTTTGAGATTAAAAACCATTTTGATATGACAATCATAATTGATCTTAAGAAAGTTTTGAAATATTTTTTGAACTCTTGAAGTTTTTAATACTTTTATCAGAGTGAGAACCATTCCGATTAGAAAAATTTTAAAACATTCAAAAAAACAATTTTTTCTATAAAAACTAAAAGTATATAAAAAACAACAACCAAATAACTAACTTAATGATATGGTGAAAAAAAATAGAAGAGTGACTTTCAGAGTGAAAAGTGTCATCGGTATGGTTAACCTATTCTTCTTGGTTTTTGTAAAAATATTATGATAGTTTTGAAATAAAAACATGACTATTATATTTTTATTATGAAAACTAATTAATATATTTTTACAAAATACTAAATATGATAATTTTGAAATAAAAAATGATTATGAAAATTTTGAAACTGAAAAAGTTTTTAGAAAAATTTGAGACTAAAAATTTCTAACTTATGATTCCAGGAAAAAATATTTGATAATTCTGAATCTAGATTTTTTATAAAAAGTGTGATTTTGAAAAACTCATTATGATAAAAATTTTAGAAAAATTAACAATTTTAGAAAACTAAAGATTTTAATAAAAAATAATTTTTTCGAAAAAACTAAAACATATATACCCCACCTATGAAAATGAGTATCTTAATGTAAGAAGATGGGTAAAAAATAAGTAGATGTGAATTATTACTTTAAGTTAATCATTCCTAGATTCTATTTAATGTATTAAAATATATCATAACTAAGGGGTTTTTTAAAACTTTCAGAAAGTTAATCTTGCATTCCGATGAATTGTAAAATTATATCTCATTTAATTATGTGATCCTGAAGAAAATGGTGTCTTATATCTATGTTCTTAGCACAAGAGTGATGAGATAGGTTTTTACTTAAAGTAATGGCACTTGTATTATCTCAAATTATTTGAGTTTTAGTAAAACTCATTCCATAGTCAATGATTATGTATTACATCCACAACACTTGAGCAGAATAACTTCCAGCTAGCACATATTCAGCTTTAGTAGTGGAAGGTGATACTGAGTGTTGTTTCATACATGACTAAGAAACTAAAGATTATCCTCTAAGTTAAGTATATAAACATTCTCATGTCGATTGGAAAAACGAATAAATTCATCCTTGGAACAATGCACTAAACATTTATCATTCCTAAAGATCACAAGGTAACCTTGATCACATAACTAACTCATTCGTAAAATGTTATTCTTAAGACCTTTAACAAATAAAACATTTGAAGTAAGAGTTTTTACAAGTAGAAAAAGGTTACCTATTCTGATAATCTCTCCTTGAGTATTATCTCCAAAAGTTAATTTTCCACCTTTCATCTCGATTGTATTATTGAATAAGTGTTTTTTCCAATCATGTGCCTAGAACATCCACTATCCATGTACCATATATTCTTGTTGTTGGTAATATCTTTGTTATCCAGAAAAAAAAAAGATTATACTTTCATAACCTAAACCTTTTTGGGTCTGGTATTATTAGAAAATAAAATTTTATGAAGCCACATTTTTCCAAGTTTGTTTTGGGAAAATTTCATTTATTTTTAAGAATAGACTTTATGAAATCTTAATGATTTTACTTTATTTTAAGGAACAATTATTTTTCTAGTGCCCGCCACTTAGGTACTTGGTGAAAAAAATGTGCACTTTTTTTAACAAAGTAATTGTTACTAAAAGAAGGTTTTTCATTAGTAAAACTCATTCCTCTATTATCACTATAAGTATGAATTTGTTTGTACATTCTATTGAAGTTTTCCTTTATGGTGGTAAACTTTGATAAAATTTCTTCAAATAAGAAATTTCAGATTTTAGTTTCACAACCAAATTATTATCCTCATTTGTACTAGTTTTAGAACTAAATTTTTTTATAAAACATTTTTCTTGGAAAAAAAATTTTCAAAATCTATTGAAATGGTATATCTTTCAAAAATATATTTATCAAGATCTTTAAAAATATATGATATTTCATTTGTTAAAACATTAATTCTTGAATCTTCCTTAGAAATTTTAGATTTAGCATTATCATGTTTTTAACAAATATTATAATTTTAATTTTCTAAAAATTATGGAAATATAAAAACCTCATTATAAGTAGGTAAATAATTATCTTTTGCTGAGGAATATTCTTCATCAAAATATGTTGGATTTTTCTCATCAGGATAATTAGAATTTAAAGGTTTATTTTTAAGGGCTTCAATAGTTTGTACATTTTCTGTGAGATAATGATTTACCAAGGGTATATTTTTAAAAATACTTATGTTCCTCTATCTAGAACTTTAATTATATAAAGAACACTTAGAATAATCACCTCCACTATAACTCCAAATTTCAGAAGCTTTCAGGAATTTCTTGCCCTTAGATTTATAGTACTTCTTGGAATTTATTTTAGAATTATTTTCATTTCTGTCTTTCCCTTTTATATTTGGACAATCGAGTAAGATATTTCCAGATTTCTTACACTCATATCAAGTGACTTCATCTTTCTTTTCACCTTTATCCTTATAACCCTTTTTGTATCAATATTGAAAATATTTCTTTCCAAAAATCTTTTTCATCCTTATAGATAGGTTAGATAATTTATTCTCTTAATATTATAATGTTATATAATCTTATTGAACAACAAATTTCTTCTTCCTCTAAGATTTAATAACTTTATCAAGTGTTTGAATTTTAGTAGGAATAGTAGCAGTATTAAAAGAAACACCTCCATTTATTTTCTTATCTTTCTTTGTATATCTCTTGAGTCTACCCTCTTACTATATGATAATTCCAATAAGATCATCAATAGTAAGATTATTAATATTTTTTTCTCATCCAAAACTATCCTTTTTTATTCCCACTCATTGGGAATGATATCAATGATATTTTTAATAATAATTCCATCATCAAGACCTTTTCTTTAATAGATTTTAAGATATTTATAATTTTCATGAAATTATATTGAATCTTTGTAACTAATTCTCCAGGTAATAAATAAAAAGAATGATAGTATACTCTTAGAATTGTTCTTCTAGTCTCAACAACTTTAGAAGTTCCAAAGTGTGTGACTTCTAGCTTTTTCCTTATATTATTTGAAACTTCACATGAATATATCTGACTGTATATACTTCTTGTCATGGAACACAATAGAGTATTTCTTACTCTGTAATTTAACTGATACTCTTATTTTTATTGATGTGTAAAATTGGTGACATCCTTATCAGGAATATTTTAGTCTCTGATAAACATAACAAAATTACCAACTCTAGAATTGATAACAAAATTGTTCATCATATCTCTCCAATACCCATAATCATCACCATCAAAGATAGGTAATCTTTTGGGATTTAGATTATCTATATTCCCAACATTAAGACCTGACACCTTAAAACAATAGAAATTATTTTCCATAAATACTTGTTAGTGTAACCAGGTTTTATAAAAAAAGTTTATAACAAAACTTAAACAGTTTGCAATAATTTGAAGAAGTAAAAACTCAGCAAGCTATAGTAGAAGAAACTTGCTCTGATACGAATTGTAGGATCTTAATAATTATCTTAGATGGATATACTTATAGAAGGGGTGAATTATAGTTTAAAAAACTTCGTTTAAAATATTTAAACTAATAAAAACACAAATCCTATTAAAGTAACTTTATTGGACTTAGACTCAGTCTAGTTATTAGAGTCACAAAATCAGAACCAAGAAACATCTAATTATATCAATGTAAAAGATCATAATCACAATGGATCTGATTAATCGGAATATTTTTTTATCATAATCAGAGTAACACAAATAAAACAAATTGTATAGAAAGCTAAGTACAATGACTATCTTTCTATAACATGCACATCAGAATGGTAACTTATAACAATAATCAATACAATAGCTATGAAAAAGTAAGAATTGCTTACAAGATATTATTAAAAATATTGAACTTCTTTTATCCTTAAGAGTAATGTATTCAATAACTTTGACTATAGGTATCTACTATTTTATACTTATATTAGAATTTATCTTTACTTACTTGTAAATCCCTCGATACAAAGATTAGAATAGATCTATCTTCCTATCCTCGTAATCCCTCGATACAACGATCGGATATGTCTTATTATACTCTAAATCCCTCGATCTGATGGATTGGATTCACTATCTTCATATCCCTGGAATCCCTTGATTGTAACAATGATTGGACGTAGATTACAATTATAAAAGTTCGAAATGAAACAGCATGATAAGGATTCCTTAGAACAAAAAATATCTAAATAATTACATTAAATAAGAATGAGTTGTTCACACTAAGAAATATTCATAAGAGAATGTAATCAAACAACTCTAAAATCTTTAAATGACTTGTTATTTATAGGCAATGCTCCAATGGTCATATCTCCAAGTCTATTACAATGTCCTCAGACAGCTGGAGCTTGACATCTCATCTGTAACTGAATGCATGATGTTGTATTTATTAACACCATTATAGTCTTAAAAGTATTCCTTATAATAGAAACAAGTCTACTATATTCTGATTATAAAAATATGATAGATTGATGGAATTCCTTAAT
Source organism: Viscum album (assembly GCA_963277665.1). NCBI lineage: Eukaryota > Viridiplantae > Streptophyta > Magnoliopsida > Santalales > Viscaceae > Viscum > Viscum album. Next base: position 1,359,195,709 of record OY728141.1, on the reverse strand, counting down.
AATTGTAAATACAGTAATCCTTATTAGGGTTAGTCCGATTATTTCAGTACCAGATTCAGTCTGATGGTTATGACTTTTGTCGGTATGATAGACAAGAAAAAAATTTAACTCCTGATATGATTAAGGTTGAATCCGGTAATCAGATTCACACTTAATATGATTATCATAATGAATAGTAATATATTTATATTCATAATACTTTAGAACATTGTATATGTATGGTAAAAGATAATGTTTTCTATAAAAAAATACTAAAACACTTGGGATATAAAAATTTAGTAAATAGGTTTTAAGAAAGTGTTTATGATTTCCAAAACTAAAGGAATGGAAAAGTAAGGAGTAAAAATTTTGACTCAACAATCTCCCCCTTCTTGTAAAGCACAAACCCCAAAAACTTAAATGAAAAATAACTTGAAAAACTTACAGCCCTTTGTTCTTTTAATAACTTCATATTTAAAAATATTCTTTGAATCTCAAATCCCCATAAGTTTATAACTCTTCTGAATATAATGGAGAGTATTTTGGAATTTTTCTTCCTTATGAAAATTTCTCCCCCTAAGGATAATATCTTCCCCTTACGATAAAATATTCTCCCTTTTAAAGATATTCTACCCCTTTGTAAAAATTTTCCTTTTAGATAAAACTTCTTACCCCTTTATATATCATTTTCCCCCTGTAATATATCATTTTCCCCCTTTATATATCATTCCTCCCCTTTGTGATTTTCAAAAATTAATGGTAAGGATCCAATATTTCCTGAAATGTTAGAAAATTAACATACCAAACAATTCATTGAGCTAACTAATCATCCATGAAAAATATGTAAGAAAATATAACCAATTAGAATTAAAAAATATTCAAGCATAAATAAATTGGATGAAAATATAATTCATTCACTTACAATAAAATAGTTTTAAAAAATCATCAATAATTCAAAATAAAAAATTATTCTTTCTTCGTCAAAGTCTTTATAAATGCCTTCATCTTCTTAAACCATTGTCGATCTTTCTCTATATTCACAATCATTTCTTCTTGAATATGATATTGGGTCTTCAACCTTTTTACTTATTAAATCAATTCTTTATTATAATCTGTCAATATGATTACTTTATCTTCATAAGATCAAAGTTGACTCAACTCTAACTCCATTTCTCGAATCTTTTCTTTCAGAACATTTACATCCTCAGTATGTTCATTGGTGGCATCTCTGAATTCCTCTACAAACTTTACTATGTCTTCCATGTTAGATGATAACTTGTTGAAAGAATTAGATAATTATATAATAAGTTTATTTATTTTATAAAACTTATCTTCATGCATTCTGATATTAGAATCAACTTGGTTCAACCATTTTACCATTTGATTGCATGATCTCTTGTGATTTAGGTAATTTTCTTGAAATTTTTTCAATTCGACTTTGATCTGAATCACTAACTTTGTCAAAACTTTTATTGATTTTTATTTCTAATTAATACTATATTAGATAATCTCACTCCTTGATTAAAGCTTAGGAAAATAAGGAATAATTCCTTTAAACTTTCTCAAAACATGACCAATATAGTCAAAAACTTTCTAAGTTATGGTTCCAGCAGAGTCTAATTGATTGGGAACCGGCTAGGTAGGTTTTTTTATTATCATTCTAACTTTTAATTATTTCCCTTTATTATCTTTATTTAAACTACTTTTTCACCTTCCTCATAAGATTTATTTTCATCTAAAAATTCCATAATGTTCACATCTTTATCAGTCTCAGTTTTATCATCAAATTTTGTGTTTGATTTTTGATTTTCTTCCTCTTTCTTTGATAATGATTAATATTCATGTTATATTGATGATTCGTTCTCTTAAGAATTAGAATATTATTTATCCTTATTAGTCTTTGATGGTAGATTTTATGTTGATTATTATGATGATTCTGATGAATTCTTATCAGATTGAGTTTCTTCCTTATCAGCCTCTTCATTCTACTCCTCTTACTCTTCCTCTTCCTCTTCTTCTTCTACCTATTATTTCATTTCTTCCTCAACCACTTTATATTCCTCTTCTTATTCTTTCTCTTTTTTTCATCCACTTATTCATCAAATTCCTTATCAATATCATCTTCTAGATTTCTTGAACTTATGAGATCTCCCTTTCTGGATTACTCTATTTCTGATTATTTTTCACCAATGACTGGGACTAATTCTTTAATAAGAACTTTTTCATTTCCCTTATCTATTATTGAAGGGATATTATCAATCACTACATAAGTTTCTTGAAAAACTAAACTAGATTTTGGTATGATCTGGTCGGTGTGGGGAGTGGCAAGGACTATATTCTTGGAATCTCTTTCTACACCTTTTAGAAAATTTTCACAAATTTGAGCTTCTTACCAGATTTTCTTATGCTTCTTCCTTTTTTTCTTTGTATAATGTTTCGGCATACTAGATTTTTAAATATTTTGATTTTGTGGGGTAGATTCTAAACACCATATCCCCTTTCTTCTTCTTGGACTTACATTTAATTATTTTCTTAAAAACTCTATCTATCATCTTCTTTTATTTATTTTGTTTCTTCAGAGGGGAAGTTTCTACCTTCTTATTCTTTTTCTTATCCTCTTTAGTTTTTCTTGATGGATGGGAATTAGAAGTAGCACTATCATGTTTCTCAACAAACTTCTTGGACTTATCATAAAAAATTATCCTCATTATGTCCATCATATCGTTACTGATAAACGAAAATTTTTCATGGACTTAATACGAAGTGTTTACCACCTTGAACACTTCCATACACCTAACAACTATTTAACTAATAAAATCTAGAAACATGATAATATTAGACTTGATGAAATATGTTTTGATGTTCACTATTTTGATAAATATTAACTTAGAAAGGTCAATATTTCTCATATTCACAAGGTAATCCAAAATAAACACATATAATCACTTTAAATTATCCTAGTCTCCCATTCTCAGAATCAAAAATCCTTGCATCCAAAGAGAAACTACTCAGTTGTCTGGAGTAAATTGTAAAACTTTCCTTAATTTTTTGTACTCTGAAAACAAAAAATCTTTGGCATTTGTCTTTTAATAAGTACCAAGACTATTCAACAACTTATGAGAAATAAAATACACTTTTCCTTTAGATGACACTCCAACCAAATCAGAAACTTTCTTATAAGAAAATTTATATCTCTTTCAATACATCATAAAAGAAACTTTTTGTTTCCCATCCTCCTTAACAAATTGAACTGAGACATAGAATTCAGAAATCAAATTTGGATAATAAAGTTCAAAATCTTTACTAGTATTCTCCACACATACTGATTCCCAACCTTGAAAAGATATGATATTTTTTATTGAAGAATCATATTTATCATACCAAGATATCTCTACCAACCTTTTCTTGAATACAAACCATTTAGAAAAAATTTCCTTAGTCACCATCAGATTTAGAAACTTAAATCGGTGATAAGACGTAGAGGAATAAAATCAGACTAAGAACTTTCAAGGATGCATCAGCTCGACGTCAAAAATATTTGGAGAACTGATGTGGTTCAAGGGGTAACCCTACCTTATATATGCATCAGAGGTGAATTTTTATCTTTAATAAGATAACCAACGATTGAGATTCAAAACTCTAATAGTATGTTCCCTCCCAATTCATTACTTTTCCAATTTTGGTTGTTGGAGGCGTTCGGGGGAGGTTCCGGGAGTTTTTATGGGATTTGATGGTGCAACAGAACTATTATAGGAAATACACACTGTTTAAGTGTATTACATGATATGAAAGTTGGATTCATGGATTGTCTAGTTATGGTTCACAATGTGTGATTTTCGGGGTTAAATAATAAAAAGGCGGCTCATTTTTCAACAAAACTGATCCCTGAGGATTACATGACATGAAAGGGGATTACAAGTCATGTAAACCCCTGATGTAGTGGAATTTTAAAAGTTATTTTCCAACCAAACCTTCATTCATTCAGACATTTTTTCTTCTTCCTCTCATTTTAGGAAAACCCTAAGCACCTCAATGAGTTCTTAAAGCTCTATTCCTCCCTATTTGAACTATTGGTCTTGGTGATTATTTGTTGGAAATTTGTGGTTGATCTGTGGTAGGTTTTTCTCCCTTCTTGGTGGGTTTTCTTTTGTTCTTCTCCTGGGGATTCAACACGATGATGTTGTTTTGGTTTGGGTTATATATTGGGTTTTATTTTTATTGTCTACAGTTATAGTGTATTTTGATCTATGTTTTCCCATGGTGTGGTTGTGGTTTATAATTATTCTTCTTCACCCTGTGGTGTGCAGCAAGTTGGAAAGCTTCCTTGAAGTAGGGATTCCCTCATTTCTCCTTATTGTGTATCATGTGGGATGAGTTTACTTTTTTTATCCATTTAGTATGATTATTTTGACTTAATCAAATATAAACAATTTGTTAAATTGAATTGAAAGGGGTAAATGGGGTTTGATTCGCATGATTTTACAGATTTGTTATTATTTTTGATATTGTGGATTGTATGTTCTTATATCCCTACTGAAAATTGTGGTCGTTGGGGGATTTTTTTACATTAGATATATGTATTGCACTTTTGTGACTGTTTTGATTGTTTTAATATCACCCTAAATGGAAATTGGTTAGTTAATTATACTTGGCTAATTAAATGGCTGCCTCAAGATTTTGGTTTGTGTGATAACACCCCTAAAATAAATTGGAATGTGATAAAAGCCCCTTTTTAAATCTGTAAAAATGATCTTGATGTGTTGTGATGTGTTTCCATGCTTGTGGGATGGAAATGTGTGGTTTTAATGTGGTGTGGGGTGATGTGTGGTTTTTGTCATGCTTTTGGGGTGGTGAGGAGATGGTTTTTTTGGCCGTGCTTTTGGGACGGTGAGGAGGTGGTTTGTTTGGCTGTACTTTTGAGGTGGCAAGGAGTTGGTTTTTTGGTTCATACTTTTGGGGTGATGAGGAGGTGGTTTGTTTGTCCGTTCTTTTGGGGTGGTTAGGTGGTGGTTTCCTTATTCTGGATGCCCGAGTAGTGATGGAATAAATAAATAATTATTAAATAATGTTTGGAATGGCTTGGGTTGGTTTGGTTAATGGAATGGAAATGGTTAATGGATAATTAAATGGTGGGTTGTGTGGTCAAATGTGGTTGATAGTTAATAATGAAATGAATGGGGGTGATTAAATGAAATTGGTTGGAAATGTGAAGTGGGTTTTTTGGCTTGATGTGTGGTGTTGTGAATTTAGAGGTGGCAGTAAAAGTGACAGTGTTGTGAGTGTTAGAGTTGGCGCCCAAGAACCAACTTCTTTGTACTTTATGATAAACATCTATTCATCGCTTTTAATATTAATAAACTACTTATCACATCATTATTGTTCTTCTGTGAGACATAGTATGTGATAATTTCCTAAGAGTATTTGTCAAACTAAAAGGTCATAGCAGTTCCCCTCTATGATGAGAACCAAGAAGTGCTACAATACTATTCTTGAATATATGTTATATAGCCGAAAGATATTATTTGAGGGACACAAATGATACAGGCTATCAGTGGTGGATACTCATAGTACTTTGAGGCACCTTCTCATGGTGTACGCCCTTGGAAATATCTGGTATGGATATTATGAGAATGAGACCCGCCGGTAGAAAATCCACATTTCTAGGTTTCATTGGATGTTCCTAACTGAGGACATGTTTATTGGTCCTTAGACTTTAAGATTATTATTAATTAGTATTATGAGTCACACACTTAGATTTATTGATGAAAACTGTGATGATAGATGCTCAAGGCAAGGTAAGATACGTTGGGTGCATCATGAGTAATATTGAATTAATGAATAATGTGATAAAGGATTTACCCCTTTCGTTCTTTAATAGAAGTTAATATCTCAGGTCCTTTAATGGAAATGATATAGCCTAAATAAATCCATGTCCATAGTGTTCTATAGGCAAGTTCTATTTCATAAAGTCAAAGAAAGAGACATCGAGCATATAGGTTGATGGCACCAGTATACAACCTACTTGATTTGAGATATTGTGATAAAGGAATTATATTACACAATAAGCATTTGTATGAGGTGACATATCATTGTGGCATTAACTTCTTTATTTATGTGTGTCTTGTTGTATTGTTAGACACTAACCTTGGAATTTAGGATGTTTCACCTAATGCTGCTAAGAAAGAGGCCTAGAGGTTCACACACTGAGTGTATCCATAATCTCAGTTATATAATATATTATTATTTATTATTTAACAGGTTGAATAAATAATATTCTCATATGTGGTTTAATAATTATTCATATATGTTTGATCACGTATAAATGTTTTTTTTTATTTAGAAAATATAATATTTATTTGTTTATTGGTGAATAATATAGTGATATTTATTTAATAAATAAATAAACATTATTCAAGGTCCAATAAATATTGTGTAGGAATGGTGGACCAAGTTTAATGGTCCGGTGAGAAATAATAATATTGAATATTATTTGATTAAATAATATTTAATTGTAATTCACAAGTTAAGTGAATGTCAAGAAATAATAATATTAGTATTATTATTTGACATGTGAATTTTCTATGATTAAATAAATAATTAGGGTTCTTATACAATTATTTCATTTTAACCCTAGAAATATAAATACCCATTTTTGTTATTTTCTTAAGCTAGCCAATTTATTTTGTGGGTTTTTTACTACAATATTGGAGAATCCTCTCAAGCCTAGAGATCTCCCTTCTCTAAGAATGCTCCTAAGAACGGTGAACAATCCTCCTCCATTGGATCAAGGAGAATGATTTGGAAACAATTCTCGAGGTGATCAAGGAAAACGATGCAAGCACAAGTATCTTCTATGCTAGGTTTTTACACCTATAACATGTGTGGATCAACACTAGAGTAAATCTATACTTGGTTTTTACACCTCAATGATAATGCACCATAGATCTATTGTTGGACTCATCAATGAAGAAATAATTCCTTAGAGGTAATTCTTTATTTAATTAAATTAATTATAAACAATATGTGTGGATCTCCTCTCTCTCGATTCTAGTGTTATTATCCATTGTTTATTTCTTTGATTTAATTCCATGGATCATAACATTTATCATCGTTTAGATCTTAGATTGATCATCGATTATGGAAAAAGGAAAAGTTGGGCACCACCCTCATCACATGCTTTCATTGCACTCAGAACCTACAAGTGGTATTATAGCAGACACATAGTTATTTATAATTATTTAATGATCTTCGGTGATTTTTGCATTTTAATTTATTTTTTCAATTCAAGTTTAATTGTTATTTTAATTTGAATTGTGAGATCTGTTTCTTCCTCCTTTGTTTCTTATAGATCTAATCGAGAGGTTTATTTTTATGATTAAAATAAAAAATAAGGAAATCATCCAGAGGTGCCAAGGATTCTAGATGGATAACACATGAGTATATGTCGTGTAATCGGAATTACACATTGTGTACTCGTGGACAATGCATCAGGAGTTAATTTGGTAATTACTCAAACTATGTACATTGATGACACATAGCGTAGTTAATTATTACACTGTGTGTTGACTGAAATAGACTAGAGCATGGTCAGTTATAGTACATGTTGTATATCCCACATACATGGAATGTAGTCCCTTTGGGTTAGAGACGAGTTGTGTATTCCATACACATCCTAACTAACTAGTAACCATGTAACACGAAGTCAACACAATGTGTGGCCCATTGGACACACTATGTGCTATAAATTTTTTGAGGTATGTTTTACATGTCGAGACCCTAGGAATGTACCTTGGATATATGGTGAAGGGTTTACACACTATTTATATCAGATCTACATGTTGTGTACTTTTACTAAATTATGCAGATTTAAATTTTATTTATTTTACTATGTAAACCATGAGACATATACATGTGTGTGGTCATAAAGATAGGACACACCATGTGATGGGTTTTAATATAAATAAATATTTAAATGTTTGATCAATATCTATATAATTTTTAGATTTTCATATCATGTATGAGATGTATTACAAGTTGTTACTCTACGTGAATTTGAGCATAACACTTGACCGAAAAATCATGTAATTTGTGTAATCGTCCATGAAGTACACATTGTGAAAGTATGTGATAAGTTTTTTATTCCATATGTCACAAGAGTAAAATGTTATTTGAGTATAATACATGTTAGGAAGAATCAGATGAGTATTAACTGTGTTACCTCCAACGTAAAAGTTATATACACAAATAATTTTGAATGAATTTATTTAATTTATTTAAAATTATAATGGATGATAATATCAAGGAAATTTAGATAAGAATTAAGATAAAATAATTGATTAATTAAATATAATAATTAATCAATTCGAACATGATTTATGTTAAATAAGAATTATTAAGAATTGAATTCTAGTCTCATTAAATGTGTAATTAGTTGCATGCATGTGGATGATCATGTGCTAGGACATACCTTTGTATGTGATTGGTTTCATTTAATTTGTTATTAAATTAAATTGTTAGCATGCGTCCCTTATCTCCTTTCATTATGTAGGGCCTATGTGTCCATGGTTTATTTTATGTAAACTCATTTTCCCCCTCACCCGCGTGTGAGTAAAATACATATGTATTGTATGGAGCTCCCAAGATATTAGAGGAGGTTTAAGTTTGGAGATGAGGGAAAACCTATCTAAGGAGATACCTAGGTGGATATGTGGAAAGTTTCAATATGAACCTTAATTAGTTCACGGTGTTTTTCCCCTAGGTCAATAGTTAGTTTATCAACAACTAGATAAACTAATCACTAGTAAGAGATCATGATCATACCACTTTGTTATTTTAGTTCTATCTTAAATTCTAGTTAATTCATTAATTATGTGATCATGATAAGACATCCATAATGAAATAACCATGCATGGTAGAACTAAAATAAACCATATTATTCATAACTATTATAAAAAACTTGGTTAATCAGTTATGTAATCCCACCTAATATTAACAAGCATGTGATAAAGATAATAATTAAAAATTTATGCAAAAAAAGGATAAAATCCCTCTATAAAATATTAAGTTCATATAGCCTTCCATTACTTTGGTTAAAATCGAATCATAGTTCAAAGTACTTGACCAGCCAAAGTTGGGGTGCTTTCAATTATCATGGAATTCTAACATGAAATTTTCATTTGAATTAACTTGGTTCACATCAAGGGTTGACTACTAAAGTAGGACTTGGTGTAACTAAGAGGAAAAGGTTGAGGAAATCTAATAAAGGATTACAGGATTGGGTAGTCCACTCAGCGGATCAAAGAACTATGAGGTAATGCAGTTGGAATTTAGAATATCTACCTAAACCCATTCAAGTTGTTTGACTAACAAAATTTGGAGAAATGAGAAGGGGGTATGGATCCTTTCCACTTGAATGCCCAAGAAATAGGAGATTCCAAATCCAATAGTGAGGGCTATTGGATTTTGATAAAATAGTGGGAGAATAATAAATATAGTATTTATTTATTTGTCTAAAATGTATTAGATAAAGTACTAAAATTCTTCTTATCTTATTCTCTAAAAATAACAATAAAATGACATCAAACATATCATTACGATCCATACTTGAGAAGGAAAACCTTCTCACTGGAACAAATTTCCATGAGTAGCAAAGGCACCTATGTTTCATCCTTCACTATGAAAGAAGATTGTATGTATTGTAAGAACCTTTACCAGTTGAGCCTTGAAATGAGGCAAGTAATGAAGAATTTTCTCTCTATAAGAAACATCTGAATGATGCTACAAATGTTCAGTGCTTCATGCTATCATCCATGTTCAATGATCTTTTGACGTAACATGAGGATATGGATGCCTATAGCATGATGTCTCGCTTTTGGGATCTCCATCACAAGAAGGTGAAAAAAAGAGGTACGAGATCATCAATGCTTTGTTCATAAATAATCTTGGAGATTTTTCTCCATTTTGGCCTCATATAGTCAAGCTTATCAGTTACATTGAATACCTGGACATCTTAGGGATTAAATTCTCATATGTGTTTCATACAGATCTCATACTTTCATTACTACCTAATACCTTCTTCATCTTTATTGTCAATTAAAATATGAGAAATAATGATAAGAGTCTTTCATAACTTCTTACTTTAATTAACCCAGTGGATAAGGACATGGGGCGTAATAAAACCAAGGTCCTTATAGTGAATAAGAAAAGTAAGGAAAAGGAAAAGTGGAAAAGACTTATAAAAAATCTAAATATCTTGAGCATCATCCTACTAAGAATAATAATATCCATAGGTAGGGCAAGGAAAAGGAGCCAGTTTGTTTTGCATGTGGAAAGCCAGACCACTGGAAGAGGAACTGCACCCAAAATAAAAGGGAAGCTAATGGTGTGTTCTTTATTAAGTTAAATCTTTCTATTTCTATACATTGGGTATTATATAAAAATTGTAGATCTTATATATTTATCCAAATGCAGGAACCAAGTAGATTTCAGAAGATTTCTAGAGGATAGATAGATCTACGAGCTGCTAATGGTGTGAGGATGGATACTCTAGACATTGGATTCATTTCCAATGAGAATGATTTTGGTTTTAAGAGAATGTTATTATATATCTACAGTTACCAAGAACATAATTTTTGTGTCGTGTTTAGATGAAGATGGATTTATTTTCAAATTTGGAAATAAAAGTTGTTTCTTTTATAAGGAAAATATATGTTATGGTATGACACATTTAAACAATGGTCTTTATGTATTAAATTATGAAACCCAAATGTTGATAATCGATAATGAATCATGTTCACATGACTCATATAACTCCCAGTTTTGGAATCTCTGTCTTGGTCATGTAAATGATAAGCGTTTGAAAAAGATCTGTTAAGATGGTTATTTAGACTCTTCTGAGCTAAAACCACTTGATAGATGTCATGCTTGTTTACAAGGAAAAATGAACAAACCACCATTCGGTGGACAGGGTGAAAGGGCCACAGAACTTCTAGGATTGGTACACACTAATGTGTGAGGACCATTTCTAGTAGATTCTAGAGGTAGATATTCTTACTTCATAACTTTTACTAATGACTTGATTAGATATGGATATATATACTTGATGAGGTATAAGTCTAAGTCCTTTAAGAAATTCAAGTAATTAAATAATGAAGTAGATAATCATCTTGGTAAGAATATAAAGTAGCTTTGATCAGATCTAGGTGTTGAATATCTTAACCAAGAGTTCGTCGACTTTCTATGGGAGTTTGGGATTTTATCTAAACTCACTTCACATTATACACCACAGTGGAATGGTGTTAGTGAAAGGAAGAACCATAACTTGTTAAACATGGTAATGCAGATGATGATTCATGTAGATCTTCCATTATTTTTTGGGGATATTCATTAAAAATTGTGGCATACATATTAAAACGAGTACCAACTAAAGCATAAAATGGAATTCCTTTCAAGATATGGAGTGGAAAGAAACCCATTTTACCACATACATGTGTATGGGGTTGAGAAGCATTTGTTAAGGCCTTCTCAGGAAACAAACTAAAACCCTAGGACATGAGGTATATCTTTATAGGTTATCCCAAGAAAATAAAGGGATACAACCTATACAACCCCTCAGACAAGAAAGTGAATGTTTCCAGACAAGCCATCTTTCTTTAGATGCAGTACATCCTCAAAAGGGATAGTGGGAGAAAGATTGAATTCAATGAATTCAATGATCAAGATACACAAGAGTTGGTACCGGAATAGATTCCACAAATCCCTATAAAAGAAGTAGTTATTGAAACACAAGTAATGCATAGGATTGTAAGATGGGTAAGAGAACCAAAGCGATATGGTTTTTTAGCCACTGAAAATGGTGATTTCTTATTGGTTGACAATGATGAACCTATCTTCTATAAGTAGGTGGTATAGAGTTCATAAGATACAATATGAAAAGAATCCATGAATTCTAAAATGTATTCCATGTATCAAAACCAAGTTTGGGTTCTGGTTAATATGCTAGTTGATGTAAAACCTATTGGATAAAAATGGGTATTCAAGAGGAAACTGGACATGGAAGGTAAATTAAGTACCTATAAATCAAGGCTAGTGGATAAAGGGTTTAAATAGCATCAAGTAATTGACTAAAATGAAACCTTTTTATCAGTTTCCATGTTTAAATCTACTATAATTCTACATCATATATCATCTTACCATGACTATGAGATTTGGCATATGGATGTCAAAACTGCATTCCTTAACTTGAACCTTCAAGAAGATGTATATATGGAATATACAGAAGAGTTTGTGACTCCAAGTGATTCCAAAAGGATTTTTAAGTTGCAGAGATCCATTTATGGGTTGAATCAAGCATCCAGGACATGAAACATTCGATTCTATGAATTCATAAAAGAATTTTATTTCATTAAGAATGAATGTGAGCCATGTGTTTATAAGAGGTTCAGTGGGAATGCATTTGTTATCATAGTAGTATATGTTGATGACATATTACTTATTGGAAACAACATACCAGTCTTACAATCAGTTAAGGAATGGTTAAACAAGTGTTTATATATAAAGGACATAGGTGAAGCAGCCTATATTCTAAGGATCACGATCATTCGTGATAGATTCAAGAGGTTTCTTGGACTAAGTCAAAGTATATATGTTGACCATATACTAAATAGATTTAGTATGTAACAATATAAGAGGGGATTGGTTCTAGTGTCACATGGATTACATCTTTCTAAGAAAATGTGTCCCCGGGAACAAAAATATAAAGATAGAATGAGTAATATCCCATACTATTTTGTTATAGGATCAATCATGTATGTCATGTTATATACTAGAATTGATGTTGCCTATGCACTGGGCATGGTAGGCAGATATCAAACATATCCAGGATAAAAACATTGGACTGTTGTTAATACTATCCTTAAGTATCTGAGAAGAACTAAAGATATGTTCTGGGTGTATGGAGGAGACAAGGAGCTAGTCTTCATAGGTTATATTGATTCTGGTTTTCAAATAGATTAGAATGATCTGAAGTCACAATCAAGATATATTTTTTGTCTCAACAGGGGAGCTGTGAGCTGGAAGAGTTCAAAGTAGCCAGTTGTTTTTTATTCTAGAGTGGAGTCTGAGTATATAGTGGATTCTAATATATCCAAGAAATACATTTGTATTTGGAACTTTTTCTAGGAGCTTGATGTGGTGCCTAGTAGTAAATACCCTATCACATTTTATTATGATAATACTATAGAAGTGGCTCTTGAAAAAGAGCCAAGGTCACACTAAATGATAAAGAATATACTCCATAAGTATCATCTCTTGAGGGATTTCTATCATAGGGGATAATTTTTAGTAAGAAGGGTACCCATGGAAGAGAATGTGTTAGACCCCTTGACTAAAGGCTTATCTCAATAGAAGCATGAATATCATGTGAGAGCTATTGGACTGAAGTTTGTTAGCAGTTGACTCTAGTACAAGTGGGATTCTGTTGGAGTTGGTGCCCTAAAACCAACTTCTTACTACTTTATGATAAACATATATTCATTGATTTGAATATTAACAAACTACTTATCACATCATGATTTTTCTTATGTGTGACATAGTATGTAATAATGTCCTAAGAGTAGTTGTTGCACTAAAAGGTCATAGTAGTTCCCCACTATGATGAAAACCCAAAATTGCTACAACACTATTCTAGAATATATTTTCTATAGCTAGAAGATATATTTTGAGGTACACAAATGATATAGGATATCAGGGGTGGAGACTCATAGGACTTTGAGGCACCTTCTTATGGTATACTCCATTGATAATATCCAATATAGATATTATGACAACGAGAACTGCCAATAGAAAATCCACATTTCTATTTTCATTAGATGTTCCTATCTAAAAATGTTTTTATTTGTCATTAGACTTTAAGATTATTATTAATGAGTCTTATGAGTCACACACTTAGATATATTAATGAAAAATGTGATTCCAGATGTTTGTAGTGAGGTAGGATACATTGGGTGTGTCACGAGTAATATTGCATTAATGAATAGTGAGTGAAAGGATTTATCTCTGCCATTATTTAATAGAAGTTAATATCTCAATCCCATTATTGGAAATGATATAGTCTAAATAAATCCATGTCCATGGAGTTCTATAGGTATGTTCTATTTCATAAAGTTAAAGAAAGAGACATTGAGCACATAGGTTGATGGCACTGGCATGCAACCTACTTGATTTGAGATATTGTGATAGAGGGATTATATTATGAAGTGACATGTCATTATGGAATTAACTTCTTTCTCTATGTGTTTTTTGGCATGTTGTTAGATGATATCCTTGGACTTTAGGTTACTTTACCTAATTCCACTGAGAAAGAGGCCTAGAGGTTCACACACTAAGTGTATCTAGAATCTCAGTTAAATAATATATTATTATTCATTATTTAACAAATTGAATAAATATTATTCTCCTACGTGGTTTAATAAATATTCATATATGTTTTATCACATATAAATATCTATTTTCTATTTAGAAAATATAATATTTATTTATTTATTAGATAATAATGCAGTGATATTTATTTAATAAATAAATAGACATTATTCAAGGTCTAATAAATATTGTGGAGGAATGATGAACCGATTTTAATGGTCCGATAAGAAATAATAATATTGTATATTATTTGATTAAATAATATTTAATTGTAATTCTAAAGTTAATAACATGTTGGGAAATAATAATATTAGTATTATTATTTGACATGGGGATTTTCTATGATTAAATAAATAATTAAGGGCACGTATGTAATTATTTTATTTTAACCCTAGCAATATAAATACCTAGTTATGTTATTTTCTCAATCTAGATAATTCATTTTTTGGGTTTTCCACAATAATATTGGAGAATCATCTCAAGTCTAGAGAGATACCTTATCCAAGAATTCTTTTAAGAATGGTGGGCAATCCTCCTCCATCGGATCAAGGAGAATGATTTGGAAGTGACTCTCAAGGTGATCAAGGAAGATGACACAAGCATAAGGATCTTCCATGCTAGAACTTGGAGACTCCCTCAACGATGTCTAGAGATTCATGGAACATGTGTGTATCACTACTATAAGAAATATATAATTGGTTTCTACAACACAATGATGGTGCACCATAGATCTGTCTTCAGACTCATCAATGAAGAAATAATTCCTTAGAGGTAATTATTTATCTAATTAAATTAATTATAAACAATATGTATTGATATCCACTCTCTTGGTTCTAGTGTTATTATCCATTTTATATTTCTTTAATTCAATTCCATGGATCACATCATTAATAATCTTATAGATCTTGTATTGATCATTGATTATGGAAAAAGAAAAGGTGGGCACTTCCCCCATCGCATGCTTATATTGCACTCGGAACCTACAGTGAGTTGGTTCATTTGTTTTTGAACCCATAGGTTCAGCTCCAGTGTTGTTATTATATATATGTGTGTGTGTGTGTACTTGTAAATTCTTGTGATTTCTATACACACCCCACCCACATCGATCACTATGTGTCGACACCCGCATAGTCACATAGGGGTGTTTTTTCCGACATCAGATGAGGGGTGTTGATGGATGGGTACCTACTCTTTCCCTCTATCTTCCAGGAAAGGTAGGTATTTCACAGGTTGTGATGGATAGAGGTATGTTAGTGCATTATATGGTTTTTTTTATGGCCTGTGTGTCTTTGGGTGAGATGTGATAGCCCAGGTGTTTGTGGGCGAGATGTGACGACCCAGGTGTTTTCAGGGGAGATGTGACTGTGCTTATGGGGAGGATTCTAGTAGGGTTTGTTCATGATAAGAGGATTTCATGAGGTTTATGTTCTACATGTTCATTATACCCTACTACTTTGGTTATGGTGGTGGTTGTGTTGTGGACCAGGTGTTTTCAGGTGAGATGTGTTGTGGTCGTGCTTGTGGGTGGTGGTCTTAGGTGTCTACAGGCGAGGTGTGTTGTGACCGTGCTTGTGGGGTGGTGTGGTATACGGAAGATATGGGAGCTCCAGGATGTACTATGTTGGGTGTGGTAGTGGCATACCAGTAGTAAAGTGGTGTGGGTACCCTTATCTATGTGCTTATTATTATACTATATTGCTTGGTTTGATTTATTTAGTGAGCATGCCTTGGTGAGATTGGTATGGTTAATATACCTTTATATGTTTTATTTGGTTCTGCTATTTTCTCATAGGTGCATTAGTATGCTTCTTTCACATGTGAATGAGAGACGTGAATTTTTCTTAAAGAGTTTACTTATATGTTCACCCTATGTATATAAAACTATTTTCAGGTTTCTAGGAGGATTACGTGGACTGTTTTGGGAATTACTGGCTTGGACCTTTGGATAGCTGTTGTGTCTCTACTTTAGATTTACATTGGGTATTTACTTTGAAGACTTTACTGTATCTATATCAGTTCTATTTATACATACATGTGGGATGGTTTTTGGATTTATTTTTATATTGTGTCTTAGAGTTTTTTTTGGATGATTCATTTTATCTCTTGATCCTATTTATATTATAGAGGGTAATTCCTCCCATATATGAGATTTCATACCCTTGGTTCTAGTCTCCAACCTGAGACCTACAAGAGGCAGTTCTTGGGGGTCATTATCTCTATCCCTTCATTATAGTATCTTTGTAGGGAGGGGGACAAGACAGAGTGGTAGTCTAAGGTTGTGTATAGACTACCATAGGTTGAATTAGGTGATGGTAAAAAACCATTATCATCTTTCAAGGATATATGATTTTTTTGACCATCTGAGAGGGGCGAGTTAGTTTTCTAAGACAGATTTTTGGTCTGAATATCAGTAGTTGAGGGTGAAAGAGGGTGATATCCTAAAGACTACCTTCAGATGATAGTATGGGAACTTTGAGTTTGTAGTCATGTCATTTGGCGTTATGAATTCACTGACCATGTTCATGGGGATTATGAACTTCATCTTCCATGAGTTCCTAGATCAGTTCATCATCATATTCATTAATGGTATATTAATCTACTTGAAGTAAGATGAGGATCATGTTGAGCATCTCAGAACTATTTTTTGTGTTCTTAAACACCACTAGCTTTATGGAAATTTGTCCAAGTGTAAGTTCTAAACATGAGAGGTGCATTTCCTCAGGCATGTGGTGTCTCAAAAAGGTGTGAAAGTAGACCCATCGAAGGTTGAATTAGTTGTTTCTTGGGTATCACCCAAGAACATTAACATCTTTAACTAGAAAAGACTAAAATTTTTTGGGGAGTGATTAGGTCCAGAAAACATTCAGTTACCTAAAGGGTAAATTATTTAGTGCTCCACTGCTTTAGATACCGGATGAGGGTGTGTTGTTTGAGGTATTTTTTGACACTTCTCATTTGTACTTGGGATGTGTGATGGTTCAAAAATGAGAATTGATCTCTTATGGGTCTAGGAAGTTACTTACCCACGAGCATAACTATTCCATATACGATCTAGAGCTAGCAGATATTGTGTTTTCACTAAATTTTTAGCGACATTACATCATTGGGGAGTGATTTAAGTTCTTTATAGATCATAAGAGTTTGAGGTATATCTTTTACTAGTGTGGTCTAAACTTGCGACAGTGGAGGTGTATGGAGTTTATTTAGGATTATGATTTTGAGATCTCTTACACCTCAAGAAAGGGGAATGTTGTGGGTGACACTTTGAGTAGGAATTCATGGAAGATTGTTTCTTGGGAGTCTGAGGATCCATAGAGAGCAATGTAGGAGTTGGTATCCTTTCACTTAGATGCAATAATGGATGGTGGTAGAGGTTGTTTGATATAGGTGACGATGTAGTCATCTCTAATGCAGTAGGTGGAGGAGTCTCAATGGGGGGACAGGCAGAGGTGATGCATGATCGTGTTGTCCATAGTGATACTTTGGAGGGATGGTCTGAGTATGAAAGGAATATGGTGTTATTTTGTGGAAGTTTTTTTTCTGATTGTAATGCACAATGTATTCCTTCATGAGTTTCATAACTCACCTTTATCAGTACACCCAGAAGTTTCTAAGATGTATCGTGGCTTGAGGGTGCAGTTTTGGTGGTCTGAGGTGAAATGGGTATTGGAAGAGTTTGCGGCAAAGTGCTTGGTTTTCCAGAAATTATAGGTCGAGCATCATGTTCCTGGTGGTTTTTTGCATCCCTTGGATGTTCCCGGGTAGAAATTAAATTCCATCTCAATGGATTTATTCATAAGGTTACCCAGAGCTCAGGGAGGTTGTGATGCTATCTGGGTGGTCATGGATCAGTTGAAGAAATCGTCCCACTTATTAGTGATCAAGGAGTCATGTGTAGCAGATGATTTGTCTAAGAGGTGCATGGATGAGGTGGTGTGGTCACATGGAGTTTTGAGGTCCATTTTCTTAAATCAAGATGCACATTTTACCTCGTGATTCTGGAGGGTGTTTCAACATGATTTTGGAACTCTATTATGACTCAGCACTACTTTTCACCCTCATACAAATGGGAAAACAAAATGGATTATCCAGACTTTAGAGGATATGTTGAACGCATGTGTCTTATACTTTAGTGGATCTTAGGTATGACACCTACCTTTGGTAGAGTTTTCTTATAATAATAGATATTACTCTTCCATTGGAATGGATCCATTTGAGTCTTTTTATGGAATACCACGTCATTCTCCAATGTGCTAGATAGAGGTGGGGGTGACAACCATTCTTGTTTTAGATGTAGTGGAGAGCATGATAGAAAAGGTTTAGCTTATTCATGAGAGGATGAAAGTAGCACAGGATCAGTAGAAGTATTATGCCAATCATAGGTGGAATCCCTTGTAGTTCAAGGTTGGGGACCACATGTTCTTGAATGTTTCCCCTCGAAATGGGTAGCATGTGTTTGGCAGAAGGAGTAAGCTTTTTCCCATGTTTTTTGGTCCCTTTGAGGTGTTGGACCGAGTTTGCGAGGTGGTGTATCGGTTGGCATTTCCACTGTGGTTGGAGAGGATCCATGATGAATTTCACATCTCTCAGATTTGTCGGCATCTTCATAATGACTCCCATGTAATTAACTGGGGAGAGTTGGATATCGAGGATGATGCGAAATTTGTGGAATGTCCAGTAGAGATCCACAATCACCAAGAGAAGGTGTTGCATGGACAAACCATTTCTTTGGTTCATGTATTGTGGAGGCATGGTGGTCTATAGGAGAGTACTTGGGAGTGAGAGATGCAGATATGTGCTCAGTACCTAGAGTTTTTTTGAGTTTTTGTTTTCTATTTTTTGCTTTGTGATGTGGTTTTTGAACCTAATTTTATGATATGAGATGTTTTCCTTAGTTTGTGATGTGTTTGGTGCAATGTGTGAAAAATTCCTAACATATGAAAAGAGGAGGACCTTATTCCTAATTGAGATTCATTAACTGCGATGTGATTAAAACCATGTGGGCGAGTCATTGTTGCCAAGAGTGGATAATATCTTGACATGGGAGACGTAATTCCTCAATTCGTGTGTTCAGGATGGTGTGGTTCATTGGTTATAGTAGTTGTTGGTTTGGGTTACATGTAGGTTGATATGGTTATGTGGTGTTTGTGTGGTGGTGTGGTTATGTGAGAGGAGTTTTCTTTTGGTTGGGGTGATGTTTTTGTGCAGTGTGTTTTGTGGACATTTGGGTTGGAGTGTTTTTATGGTGGTAGCATTTGAGGTATGACAATATCCTTGAGAGGTATCTCATGTGATGGTTGTTCGGAACCCTTTCCTTCTGGTCTTGGTTTTTGATTCTTGAGGGCGAGAATAATTTGAGAGGTATCTCATGTAACATTTTGTGCCCTCTCGGTCGGTTACTTTACCGTTTTTGGTTGTTGTATGTGTTTGGGGGAGGTTCCAAGAGTTTTTGTGGGAGTTGAAGGTGCAATAGAGCAGCTGTAGGAAATACTCATCATGTAAGTGTATTACATGACATGAAAGTTGGTTTCATGGATTTTCCATGGATGGTTCATGATGTATGAATTTTGGGGTTAAATAATAAAAAGGTGGTGTGTTTTTAGGCGAAACTAAACCCTAAGGATTACATGATGTGAAAGGGGATTACACGTCATGTAAACCCCTGATGCAGTGCAGTTTTAAAATTTCTTTTATGGTCAAACCTTCATTAATCCATCTATGGTTTCTTATTTCAATTTTTTTGGATTAACCCTAGGCACCCTGAGGATTTCTTCAAGCCCTATTCCTCCCTCTTTGATCTGTTGGTCCTGGTGGTTGTTCGTTGGAAATCTATGGTTGATTTGTGGTAGGTTCTTATCCCTTCTTGGTGATTTTTCTTCCATTCTTCTCCTAGGGATATGTTGTGGTGATATTTTTTTTTTTGGTTTGGGGTGTAAGTTAGGTTTCATTTTGATGGTATTTGGTTTCAATTTAGGTTGATCCATGTTTTCCCTTGGTGTGGTTGTTGTTTTCAGGTGTTCTTCTTTTCCATGCGGTGCGCAGTAAGTTGTAAAGCTTCCTTGAGGTAGGGATTCCATCATTTCTCCTTATTATGTATCATGCGGGAAGGGTTTAATTTTGTTTATATATGGATTATGGTTGTTCCAACTTAATCAAATATAAATAATTGGTTAAATTTAATTGAAATTGGTAAATGGGATTTGACTCTCATTACAAATTTGATATTATTTGTGAATTATGGATTGTAAGAGCTTGTGGCCCCACTAAAAATTGTGGTAGTTGGGGGATTTGTTTGTGCTGGATATATGTATTGTGACTATTGTGATTTTTGTGATATCACCATAAATGAAAATTTTTTAATTACTTATACTTGGATAATGAAATGGTTTCCCTGGGATTTTGGTTTGTGTGATAACACCCCTAAAATAAAGTGGAATATGAAAAAAAAATACCCTTTTTAAATTTGTAAAAATGATCTTGATGTGTTGGGATGTGTGTTTGTGCTTATGGGATGACAATGTGTGGTTGCAATGGGGTGTGGGGAGGTGTGTGGTTTGTTTAGTTGTTCTTTTGGGGCAACAAGGAGGTGGTTTGTTTGTCCATGCTTTTGGGGTGGTGAGGAGGTGGTTTGTTTGGTCGTGCTTTTGCGGCGGTGAGGAGTTGGTTTATTGGGTTGTACTTTTGGGGCAGTGAGGAGGTTATTTTTTTGCTCGTGATTAGGGTGGAGATGTGGTGGTTTTTTTGTGCTAGATGCCCGGGTAGTGATGAAATAAATAAATAATTGTTCAATAATGTTTGGAATGGATTGAGTTGGTTTGGTTAATGGAATGGATAATTAAATGGTGGGTTGTGTGGTTAAATATTGTTTATTATAAATAATTAAATGAATGGAGTGGTTAAATGAAATTGGTTGGAAATGTGAAGTGGGGTTTGTGGCTTGATGTGTGGTGTTATTCATTTAGAGGTGGCAGCAAAAGTGATGGTGTTGTGAGTTGGTTCATTTGTTTGTAAACCCATGGGTTTGTATTGAGTGTTTGATATTATATATATATATACACACACTTTTACATTCTTATGATTTTTATACGCACCCCTCCTACATCAAGAACTATGTGTTGACACCCGTATAGTCACGCAGGGGGTGTTTTTCATGATATCTGGTGAGGAGTACGGATGGATGGGTACCCACTATTTCTCACTCTATTTTCTCAAAGAGGTAGGTATTTCACATATTGTGGTGGTATGAGGGTTGTTAGTGCATTATATGGTAGTTGTGATGGCCCAGGTGTCTTCAGGTGAGATATGATAGCCCAGGTGTTTGCAGGTGAGATGTGATGGCCCAAGTTTTTTCGATCAAGACGTGATTGTGCTTGTGGGACGGCTTCTGGTGGTGTTATTCCATGGTAGTAGGAGGTCAAAAGGTTTATGTCCTACATATTCACGATACCCTACTACTCTGGTTATTGCGGTGGTTGTGTTGTGGCTTAGGTGTTTTTGGGTGAGATGTGTTGTGGTTGTGCTTGCGGGGTGGTGAGCTTAGGTGTCTACGGGTGAGGTTTGTTGTGAACATGATTTTGGGTAGGTGTGGTATATGGAAAATATGGGAGCACTAGGATGTATGATGTTGGGTGTGAGAGTGGAATACTGGTGGAAAATCAGTGCGGGAAACCCTTATCGATGTGATTCTTATTATACTATATTACTTTGTTTGTGTTATTTGGTGAGCATGCCTTAGTGAGGTTGGGATGTTTAGTATACCATTAAAGGTGATGTTTTTCTCTGCAGTTTTCTCACAGGTGCATTAGAATGCTTCTTTCACATGTGAATGAGATACTTGAGTTTTTTCTACTGAGTATACTTGTATGATCACCCTATGTATATAAAACTATTTTCAGGTTTCCAGGAGGATTATGTGGACCGTGCTGGGAATTACAAACTTGGATCTTTGGATAGTTGTTGTGTCGCTTATTTATATTTACTTTCGGTATTTACATTGAAGAATTTATTTTATTTTTAATAGTTATATTAAAATATTCATGTGGGATGGTTTTTGGATTTCTTTTTATATTGTTTCTTGGAGTTATTTTTTGATTATTCATCTTATATCCTAATCCTATTTATATTATAGAGGGTAATTCCTCTAATATATGATATTTTCATACCTTCGGTGCTAGTCGCCGACCCGAGGTCTACTAGAGATCGGACTCGGGGTCATTATCTCTCTCCCTTCATTGTGGTATCTTTGGAGGGAGGGGTCATGAGAAAAACCATTCTGATCTAACAGTCATGATTGATTCGAAGTAAGTTTTAAAAGATTTTTTAACTCTTGAGGTTTTTAATACTTTTATCAGAGTGAGAAACATTCTAATTAGAAAACTTTTAAAACAATTTTTTTTAAAACTAAAAGTATATCAACAACAAAAACAATTATATAACTAACATAATGAAATAGTGCAAAAACTAAAAGAATAGAAGAGTACCTTTCATAGTGAAAAGTGTCATCAGTATGGTTAACCTATTCTTCTTGTTTTTTTAAATAGATTATGATATTTTTGAAATAAAAACATGATTACGATATTTTTATTACAAAAAATAATTATTATAGATTTAATGAAAAGTAAATATGATAATTTTTAAATAAAAACTGATTATGAAAATTTTGAAACCGAAATTTTTTTTAGAAAAATTTGAGTTCAGAAATTTATAACAACTTCTGAGTCCAGGAAAAAACTATTTGAGAATTCTAAATCTGAATTTTTTATAAAAAGTGTGAGTCCAGAAAACTCATTATGATAAAATTTTTAGAAAAAATAACAATTTTAGAAAACTACAGTTTTCAAGAAAAACTAAATTTTTTAAAAAACATAAAACATATGTACTCCCCCTATTAAAAGAAGTATCTTAATGTAAGGAGATGTGAAAATAAGAATTATATATGGATTATCACTTTACATTGATCATTCTTAGATTATGTTTAATGTATTCAAATATATCGTAACTATGGGGTTTTTTAAAAATGTTAGCAAGTTGATCTTGTGTTCTGATGAATTATAAAATTATATCTCATTTAAGTGTGTGATCCCAAAGGAAATGGTGTCTTATATCTATGTACTTAGAATGTGAGTGATGTGATGGGTTTTTACTTAAAGAAACGACACATGTATTATCACAAAGTATTTGAGTTTTAGTAAAACTCATTCCATAGTCAATGAGTGTGTGTTGCTCCATAGTCAATGAGTGTGTGTTGCATCCACAACACTTGAGCACAAAAACTTTCAACTCCCACATATTCGGCTTCAGCAGTGGAAAGTGCTACTGATTATTATTTCTAACATGACCAAGGAACTAAAGAGTCAACTTTAAGTTAAGTGTATAAACATTCTCATGCCGATTAGAAGAAATAATAAATTCATCCTTAGAACAATGTACTAAACATTTATCATTCATAAGGCTCACAAGTTATCCTTCATCACATAACTGACTTGTTTTTATAGGGTTATTCTTAAGACCTTTAACAAATAAAACATTTTAAATAATAATTTTTCCAAGAATAACAATGTTACCTATTCTAATAATCTCCCATTGAGTGTTATCTTACAAAGTTACTTTTATGTCTTTCATCTTGATTATTCTCTTGAGGAAGTATTTATTCTTATGATCCCCCATCACCTAATAGTAAGATATCAACTGTTTCCAGTCAGTGTGATATATCTAGACCATAGGAAAATTATTTAAGATAAATTTCATAGTATCTCTAGGTTCTCATTATATCTTGGGAACTGTTATAACATTTTGATACAATAATTAATCTATAGAAACTACTATTTAAATAGTGGACACATAAATATCAATACTATAATGGTAAGTATGAATAATTTATAACTCACTATATACATGGTATGGTAATTAAAATTTACTTTTCAAGTTGGGTCATGGACACCCACTATTACAACACTCCCACTTTCACTAGATCCAACTTGCTAATCATCCTTTTTATCTCTCATGTGATAAGATCATGTTTCTACTGAGTTATGGCTTTATTCATGGGCTTTCCACATTTTCACCACATGGATATTCTCTTATTTGTGACTTTACCTCCTTGAGTAAGACTTCTCAAGAGATGATATTTCTTAGTATATCCCTTTTTAAACTTTATAAACTTGACACCTTGTCTAGTATCATGAAAAGAATTATCATCATGGTAAAACTTTACTTACTAGGTGAAAATCCAAGAACTAGTACAAATTACACTACTTCTTTAGCTACCTCAGAAGCCACAACACACTCGGTATTTTTAGATATGGCTACCACTATGTTGAATGATATTTTCTTTCTTATTACCTTAGGCTAACTATGATATTTGATCATATTGATCTATAATAAGAATTGTTTGTTTCCCATTATAACTAGTATCCCTTCCTCTCCACATACCAAGTAGATATCCTTTGTACTTATTTAAGTACACTTGGATAGTTCTAACTGCTTCTTTAGAAGTTATCCTGGATACAACTCATATTTTCCTACCCTAAAGTTTATGTTGGTGATATCATTTCTTTTATATATCATGGCATACATTATTGATCCATCACAGAAGCATTTAGAATTCAAATCAGTACATTAATATCTTCTTATTCCCATACATGTATACTTGTAGAGATTTATGCCATATGACCTTGGTAACAATTATCTCTCTAATTATTCCAACTTTTATTTTCAATACCTTGTTAGTATATGTACTATTGTCTTGGTCTAAGAAAACTTTAGATCTTCCTCAGTATATATTGTTCTCTAGAACTTAGGTTGTTACTTTAAGTAAATCTTTGGGGAGTTACATTCATTCTATTCTTGACTAACTGTAAGACCAATAGTTGTTTTTCATATGTTACCAAACATATTTCTCTTAGAAAACAGTGACACTCCCACTGAACTTTGGTAGATACATGGAAAAAATTGATTCCATATGAATAATCTATTATTTTGTTGCTTAATTCAATCCTAAAATGTATTTGAGTAACCTTCACCCCTTATTGACATTCTATGGTGTCACCATCCCTTTCAGATTATGTCATATAGACACCTTCCACGATTGGTGGTCTTGACACCCAATACTCAATAAAATGATCATAGAAATTAGCTATGATAATTAAAATTTTAATGGATTTAGGAATAAAAAACTGATATTACTAATAATTCTTTATCAGTACCACTCTTATACCCCCCATGTATAGTCTCACTTGAATACCCACTACAATATTCAAAATAATAAACCCCATGCACTTTGATACATGGAATCCATTATTTAATTTTAATTGATCCTATCAATCTTATAATATTTCCATATACTACTTACTTGTATGAATTATCATTCTCAATTAATAATATATCACCTGCCATAGTGAATACAAAACCATTACCATGGTTTTATCCTTCCTACATAGTACATGTCTCTGGAACATTCTCTTTACACATACTCTTGTGGAACCTATTCCGATGTCAACTATTTGTGTATCTATGGTACTAAGTAAACCCAAGTCAATCTTTCACCCACTATCTCAAATAGACTTATGCACCCTTTTATATAAATATAGTCTATAACTTTACTATCTATTTTCTATCTTGGGGTTTTTTGTAATATCCTTAGATACTTTAGGATAATTACTATAGATTCACTTTGTATTTTTCTTGACGCAAGTTTGTTTATACCCTAACAAACTCTTTGTATCTAAACACATGTTCTTATGACATAATGTATTTCCATCATACTATAATTCATACGATATCTATTTTTCATGATAGTTAGAATTTTTGTATGGGATAACATCGTTATTTTCAATGCATGTCTCGAAAAATAATGGAAGTATTCATAATGGATATAAGTTGCAACATTAATGATCCTTTTACTTACATCATGACTCTAATGTCTATAAGGAAATGTGAGTTTAGGAATTAATCCATTTTAAATTATATTTATCAATGTTAAAATTTAAGACTCTTCATTGATTTTCCTTATTAGTATCATAGATCTGATATGAATAATGTAATGTGCATTTAAGAATTACTCCACGCTACATTATATCGATCGATGAATGCTTGGACGTGATATTATTTGAAACACCAGCCTGAAGCAACTCATATCTTATAACCATACATATACCATACTTCACTTTCAAATTCCTTAATAAACACTTAAAGGGATCTATAGAAGTATATTTACCACTAGCTTACCCTTGGAATAATTTGTACTCTCTAGCTAAACTAGTTTCAAAATATTTGTAGGTTACCTTTATTTTTAATGGTTTCTTTGTCCAAAACTAATTACATAAGTGTGTTGATAATACCTAAGGTCTTTAACTCCCAATATTCTAAACCCATATTGGGTATATCCTAATGGATTTGTTGTATCTTGATCTATTCAGGGTGATTATTGGGTCGAATGCTTCTGGCCCATACAACGGACTTCCTATACAATTGGTTGAATAGTACTTTGTACTCATTATTATCCCATTTTGGGCTAGGGTTTTTTTATGTTCTTGAGAACCCTATAATTTTTTTATCCTAAAACTAGTTAAAATTCTGCCTCTTCGTGGACATAGGGATCATTTCATGAACCACGTAAATCTCAGTGTCTAAGATCTTCTTCTTCTTTTGTTTTTCCCTTTTACTCTTATGTGAATCGTTTTTCTTATCATTGCGACTCCCGATGTTTCCAAATTACATCTTGAAAACTACTTAGTTTTTATTCACAAAGTATTACCTTTCCACAACTAGGTATATGAGTCTTACATTTTATATTCATCAGTTATTGCCAATGATTCAAGCATTACTGAACAATTCATTGAGTATTAAACACCACAAATAATATCCATTCCAGAAATGGAATAATAAATTCTTGTGTCCATTGAACATGTGAGATTAATGTTTTGGTAATACTTAATAAAATTTTAACTAGAATCATTAATATTTTCAATTATAAGTTGTGTACTTCTCACTACTGACTTAAGAATCACTCTTTCTCAACTGC